>OY979443.1:13595335-14997848 GCA_963855545.1 Ethmia dodecea | reverse complement strand
ATAATTCATACTTACAAAAATTATAATTGTCAGTTTGGAGAGAACCCTAAAAAAGTCGTGTTTTGTCGGCAAGTCTTGTCTCTTACAAATGAAGGTAAAGGCGATCATATTCGAGATGGCGGTCTTATTATGGGATTTTGACATAGTGATTATTCTTATTATGTTTTGGGAAGTTTGTTTCGTCGATTAACATAAATAGTGTCAGCAGGAAACATGTTACTTGGGATTGAAAGTTTATATATAAATCAAAGAAGGTAAAGAAAAGAAATACCTCGAATCGTCGATTGCCAGGAAATCTCAGATCGACTTGACCACTTGGCGTTGCGTAGAGATGTAGCTTCACTCTGCATTCTCTATCACATGTATTTTGGGGAGTGCTCCGAGAAATTGTTCGGATTTATACCAGCCACGGCGTTTCGCCGACGTTCAACTAGACAAAATTATTATGCACACCACTTGGATAGTTGGCAATCCACCACTGTGAGATTCTCACGAAATTTTCTGCCTCGCACAACCGATCTGTGGAACAAATTGTCGCCGACGGTATTTCCGGACCGATACGACATTCAAACCTTCAAGAAGAGAGCGTACTTCCACCTCAAAGGCCGGCAACGCACTTGTGACTCTTGAGTTGCAGGTGGCCATGGGCGACGGTAGTCACTTACCATCAGGTGACCCCCTTTTTTTTTACAAAAACAAAAACTACATAAATACATAATCTCACGCCTATTTTTCATTGGGGTACCTAGTCAAATACAATAGACTGCCACTTGCTACAAACCTGGAAGGTCTCTCGTGCTTCATCCACAGAAAAGAAAGAAAGAAGAAATTAAACTCACTCGGCATAAACAATATAAAAAAACACAGTAAGAAATAAAAACACTCTTATGCCGAAAGGGCCACAGCTCAGCATAATGCCACAGCCTGGACTTAGGCGCTGATTTTCAGCTTCAGTCGATACGGTACCTATATATTTTACTTACTTTATTAGACCATCAAATAATATGTAATACCTAGTATTAAGAGGATTAATTTATTACGCGATAGCCTTTATATTTAAGTTACAGACTTTCAGAGATTCTGGAAATCATTGATATCAATTAACTATATGCTCCACAGCCTACCTCGTCAGCTATAATGCGCGGGATTGTTGACAGTTTCTCGTGACGTCACGCGTAGAGACGTAGTTCCAATAGAGTTCGCTTGAATCGATATTTATGGGCTAACACTAGGATATGCTGATATGTGTAAATACTGCATTGTTAGCTAGAAGTCAGACGTTTGTCGTGCATTACCTACGCTAGGGTACGATTTCTACAGATGGAGGGAGTCTTAAAAAACTTACGTAGGTATAATAAATATTTATCGCTAGGTCAACGGTGAAGGGAAAAATCAGAAAACTCAGCAGCTCTCAGAATTGGTTTTGATCTATGTGTGTGTAATATGGGTCCAAAAATTCACTGCCAAAAGTGATTTCTTCCAAAAATGGGATAAGTCTAGCAACTTAAAGGATAAGTTGTTAGTTTTTTTTATTTATTTTTCATTTCTTGCAGATGATTTACATGTCTACACAATATCTTTATCTATATTTAATATTACAGGGTCCGTCACTAACACACTCACTGTTAACTCAACACTGTTACTAACTCTACACTGCTTCTATTTTCTAAATAATAATGATAGTGCCCCAAATTTCGGTGAAAACTTTGTTTCATTGTTTTTAAGTGGATGAAAAGAGCGACAACAAATTTGAATTTAATAATAAATTTTCGCAATAGATATTAACCCTTGGTATGCGGGACCACCCGCCGCGCTTGTTCCCGTCGTCCGCTGGGGCCTTTTTGGGTGAAGGTCGACGAGGGTCGGCACTCGACACTTGTTTACATTATCGCTTGTTATGACTAAACCACTCAACGGATCTTTATGGGGTTTTTTGTTATGGGTTGTAAGATGACTAAGCTTGCTTATTGTAGTCTAAACAATGTTAGTTTCGATAACATGTATTGTAAAAGACGCTGTTATTTCAGACTTATAGGTAAAATTGTCACATAACGTAACAATGTGATCGCTTGGCATTTGGCCTGAAAATCACAACCAGTCATCATTCGGGAGCTCCGACATCTACGTTTTAACAAAATGTTAGTTATTCGAACCATTAAGGGTTTTAACCAAAGAGATTTAAATATAATAGGGCATAGAGGGGGCATTGGGAATATTTTCATACAAAACTTTGAAGCCTAAGCGTCATGTCCTTGTCATGTCAGTTAGTATGAACGCGAACTGTCATTCGGTCGAAATTTTACTAGACTTATTCCACTTGGAATAACTTTTGACTTCAAATTTTCCTCGCTTTGTCCCCTCTATGCCCTATTATATTTTAATCTCTTTGGTTTTAACCTAACCGGGAGCATTGCTAAACGGCATTTAGGCGGTCATCCGATAACTGCAACCTCACGTGATATGGTTTGAAAGGCAAAGGCTCGAATTCAAAGAAATCCTCGCCAGAGTGCTGCAAAATTGGCGAAAAGTCTGAAAGTATCACATTCAAGTATTATTCTTATTATTATATTTATTATTATTATTATTATTCAAGTATCTTTTTTTAGTATTAAAAAAAGATCTGAAACTGAAGCCCTACAAGATACAAAAAGTACAACATCTTACTTCAGCGCAGAAGGCAGTCCGACTACAAAGAGCTCTAGCACTGAAAGCCTTGCACGAACGTGGCGAGTTTGAAAACTTTGTTTTTTCGGATGAAATTTTTTTTACTGTCCAACAGCATGTAAACAAACAAAATGATCGTGTTTGGCTGCAGGGCAAGTCCAACGAGAATTTAGACGAAAGAGTTGCTGTTTGTAAGCAAGTGCCTGCTTCTGTTATGGTCTGGGCTGCAGTGACCGCAAATGGTCGCTCTCCACTCGTGTTTATCGAGAAGGGCGTCAAAGTCAATCAGCAAGTGTACCAGCGAAAAGTGATATAAGATGCCCTCATACCATGGGCACGTAAGCAATTCGGTACTAACAGCTGGACGTTCCAACACGTCTCTTTAATTAACCAAATAACATATTTTTCAATTGGTAACACTTCGAGTGACGGACCCTGTATAAAGAGGAAAGATTTGATTGTTTTTTTGTTTGTTTGTTTGTATTGAATATGCTCCGAAACTACTAACCCGATTTACAAAATTCTTTCACCAATGGAAAGCTACATTGTCACTGAGTAATATAGGATATATTTTATTCCCGTATTCCCTTAGGAACGGGAACTACGTGGGTGAAACCACGCGAAACAGCTATAGTAATACGAGGGTGGGATGATAAGTAGCTAGCCTCTGCTATAAAAACTTAAAATAAAAAATAAAAAATGTCATTTTTAAATTCGTGTCTCTGGACGCCTGTGTTCTAAATTTGAATTTGGTGGAAAATTTTATAAATTTTTTGTCATTTGAAAATAAATTTCGTCAACTGTTTTTAAAGAATCATTTTCCACCAAGACAACGCTAAGGTTTACACATGTGTTAAAACTATGGCAAAAATCAACGAATTGAAGTATGATTTCCTGCCTCACCCGGCGATTAGGTGGGCGAGTGGGTGGCTGCTACTTCAATTCGTTGATTTTTGCCACCAAATTCAAATTTAGAACACAGGCTTCCAGAGACACGAATTTAAAAATGACATTTTTTTTTTTTAAATTTTAACTTTTTAAATAGCAGAGGCTAGCTACTTAACATCCCGCCCTCGTATTATAAAGAGGAAATGTTTTATTTTTGTTTGTTTGTTTGTTGTATTTAATAGGCTCCAAAACTACAGGACCGATTTAAAAAAAATCATTTACAAACAGCTAGTTAAGTATAACAGCTAGTTATGAATAAGTATGTTATGTTATCATGCATGTCGCAGAGACTTTTGATAACTTGATACCTCCATATACGATAGTAACGTATAATATCGTTGCCTCGATGGGTATATTGATGCAAGAGGCAATCCCACAATCAAACAAATAAATATTTCAAACAATGCTGAGGTGTTATACCGAACAACATTGATCCCGGTCTAAATTGAGCTGAAAATAATAACAAATCCACGTGACGATTTAAGCCGCTTACCGTCTGTTTGGTGTAGGATCAACTTGTGAAAACATACGACGTGACCGTTTTCCATGTTCAAACTCGCGTCAGGATTTCGATATTTTAATAATAATATAAGGTCATTTGAAATCAAGAGAAAAAAACCTTAGCTTTTTTTTTCTTGTTCTTTTCTAAAAAAAACAATATTATTTGTAAGACATGCTTTGAATGAACCCACTACCGCAAAAAACAAAAAAACCGCCACTTTTGGCCGCTTTATTTATTAATACAACGCGTAACAGAATAAGCGCAATTCCTCATAGACCCCAATCAGTAAATTAATATGTATAAAAATACTATGCTTTCGTACTTTAGTTGTGTCTTACCAATTTTCTTAAATAAAGAGTAGGTAATAATAGTAAGGTTTCCATAGGAAACCCTGAATTCAGTTATGCTAATTCATTTTATTATTTATACAACATGTAACAGAATAAGCGCAATTTCTGAAATTAATTTGTTCAGTATCGACTACTATTGAAAAAAATAAAAATCCGTCAGAAATAGTTTCTTGTATTTTTTTTTATTTACTTACCCTTTAAATATTTCCACTTAATTTAAAATGTCAATTTATAAGTAGAATACTTATATATATAAAATATAATATTTACTTTGTCGTTATAGTGGAAATAAAGTTGATAACGTTACTGGCCAAAAATAAATAAAAACGTAAGTATATGATATCCCAGTTGACCGTAATGGTGTTTTTACGTCTTCATACGTAACCTCCAGAAACAGAGGGTTTTTAGAAGTTTAAAGTGTCTTTCTGTGTATCTGTGTGTCTGTCTTTGATATCGTAGTTAAACGGGTGAATCAATTTTGATTTTGTTTTCTTGTCGATAAAAAGTGACATAAACGAGGGTGTAGCAAATCAGTTCAGCCATTAAAAGTCCTTAGCTCTTTACTAGTTACATGAAGGGATGTGAGCAACTTCCAAAGTTCTGATTGTGATTTGAAAGGTATACTGTTACCTAAAAGGTATACTGCAAGAATATACTGGCATAGACACTTGTGCTTGTGTGACACTTTATGCTACCGTGTATTTCCACTTTGTAGCTGTTAGATACACGGAGCCACAAAACAAAAAGGAAACCGTAAAATTCAAGTTTAATATCTACACATGAAGTAACAGAGGTATAGGTGAGTAAAATATTACCTACATTATATTTTAAATAGTACCAAACACCTAAAACCTTAGTCATAATCTATACTTTTACACTCCCATAAATCTTTATGCACGCCTACAGACTACGTATAATCTGTGTATTAATATGTAAAGTAAAATCTGAAATGACGCACAATTATAGTTTATATAGAGAAGTAGTGCAGAAAGATAATATTACAAAAAAAATCAATGAACAACTTATAATTTACAATAACTATGGTCGAGTTTCGACCACTGGGCGACCACTAGTAGACTTAAAAATACGGAAAACGACAAAACGCTCCTGCATCATCAAAATAAACATACCTGTAACAGCCCACTGCCGAGCTAAACACATGAGGAAGTAAGTAGAGAAGGTATAATTACCTATAACTATTATTTACAGAAATCATAGATAGGAGAGATCTGCCAGGTTCGTAGCAAGTGGCGGTCTGTTGTCTCTGCCTACCCCAATGGGAAATAGGCGTGAGATTATGTATGTATGTATGTATAGATACAAAATTTCCTTAAAACTATGGACAGATTTACACATCTGCGTCACAAACAAAATTTACTATAGGTATTATAGAATGGGTATTATAAAATATCTGTAAATCACATTCACATTGGCCAGTTTCGAATACAGACGAACAATAGTGCTCTCCGGTAAGTCACCGTGTGCGCGTGAGCATAGGCGGGGCTTAAAAAACCACGCCCAGATTGAAGTCCCGCCCCATAACTAAAAATACTACGTGATTTATGAGAAACGAATTTAATTTCCGAATACATGTTACAGGTATTTTTTTTTGTACCTAATAGGATAATCATGAGACATTATTATTTCTATCTTCTATTATGACAGTAATTAGATTTTTTCTGTTTTGTTAGATACTGGTTATTTTTGCGTAGGGTTATAAAATATAAATGATATGTTAAAAGAAGCTCATATTTATTAATTCGGGTTCCTGTACATTGGTATTAATTTAAGAGATATTCTAATAATAAATGTTTATCAATTTATTTTATCAGCAAGATGAAGGAGTCGAGAGTAAAATAATAATTAATTTTCAAAGAATGTAAATTTACGCTTTCAAGAAAGAAAAAAAAAACAATGGTAAATTAAAAATGAAAAGCTTTTACCTGCTTAGTAAAGTGTACTATATTTCAACTAAAAAATAAATAGGTAAGATTATACCTAAAAGAAACTTTGTCTCTTCACACAAGTCTTCTGAACACATATACCTACCCAATATGGGAAGCAGATTATAAAAATGTCTAGTAGAGTGAAAACTCCTTTTCTTTGGTCCATATTTTTATTTTAGCCTCGTACCTACCTATATGTTAAAAATTGTGCAATATTTTTTTCGCAAATCCAACATTCAAATAACAGATAACTTTTTAAATTTTGTTATCAACATAAATTAAATTAATTAAAGTATCTTGATTAAATATTTATGTAAATGTAATATAAAATACATTACAACGAAACCTGATAATCTGAGAGATAACCTGTAATGCCAAGTGATTTGCCAGATAAATTTGATTCCCGTTTCCTTGTAGCACAAAAAAACACCAATTCGAAATTCCATCTGCCACACAATAAACAAATAAAAACTTCATTAATAAAATCCTAAAACTCCACATCCATACTAATACGAGTATAGTACAAGTAGGATTGCGGTTACGGCAGGTGCGCGGGCGCCGGTCGACGACATCGCCGCATCACGCGCACTTTACTCCGACCACGCGATATTGAACTCTAATTACTTTTTAATTCCTCTAATATTAAGTTATATTTTAAATTGCTCAGAACTTTGATAGATATAGATAATAGATCTATATATTGATACAAAATTAAAACAATCACCTTATTAGTATTCAAACAATAGTGTTGTGTAGAGTATGGATTGGAGATTCACTTCTCAAGAGACACTAGTTTAAAATCACAACATTATCCTGTCACAGTTGAGTATTTTTCTTTTTATATTATGACCAATGGGTACCACTGACAGGAATTGATATCTCCCTTTGTCCCTTTCACCTTGTCTTCAACAAACCATGTCTCTCAATTTAACTCATCTCGATTTCTGCCCAAAATATCGGTCTTGCTGAGTCATAAGGCTACTGAAAGATGATTCAACTGTATAGCCAATTACTTATACATGTGCTAGTATTTAAAGGACAGGATATAGTATATTTTCCTTCACGCACTATCTAGCTTGTGATAAGTAATGTCCTTACGCATCTAAGTTTTTGAAAAACTCATTGGTACTTAGGTAGGTACATCAAAATGTACGCATTGTTATTAAGATAACATTTACTTTATTTGTTAATTATATCATCATTGATAATCGAATACATCGATACATTGAATACCTAGTTGTTTCAAGATTATTTCAGCAAGAAAAAAAAATACTCGGAACTAATTTGTAAATCTCATAGATACGTCTCTACAGTTGAACAATGCTAGTAGAAATCTATGAATAACAGATACTTCGCAACGAAGTTGCATGCAAATATAAATAAAGTCCTGATGTCTTGCGGCTGACAGACATACACAGCTTAATCTTATTCGAAGATCTGGAAGAAAGTGACATATCGAGCTAGAGAGAATTCAAGATGCATTTTAGATATTAAATTTAAATTCAACTGAAGTCTTAGAATCATGCACAAATTACATGCGATTCTTAATTCGACTAGCTGCTTTGATTTATTTATGTTCATTTAATAAATTCATAACTTGAGAATATTAAAAAATCTGTAATAAAGTAAGTAAGAAAAGTTAAGATGCTTTTGCAATACGTAAAATATCCTATCTAGTAGTTTAAGTAATATGTAAAATATTGTAATAAAAAAATATATCAAAGAAAAAATGTAAAGAAGCTCGCATACAGGTAGCGTCAGGTGCGCACACGGCGCGAGCCTCCGCCGTTCTGAGGCGGCGCGCGCAGGTGCCGCCTTTGGAGGGGAGCACCTTACTCTAACACCTTACAACCTTGCATTCACCACCACCAAGAACGTTATTCCTTGTACCTAAAGTTCATATTGCTATAAGTAACTCAGGCTTAACTTTGTAGGGCTTTACTCCTCTCCTTTTTATCGGAACAAAAAATGAACTGTAAACGCGATCACGGCCGCAACTAAGGTCAATGTTAGCGCTTCCTTCAGTGCACGTTCAGAGAAGAGCGCGCGCGCATCCCACGAGTGCTGTACCCGCCCTTACATATTATACCGAACCATATGAACTGTAGAGCATACCATTTTTTGAAGTTAGTTTTTTTGTGATCGGTCAGTGCAGGACTTTAGTGGACCCGTGCAGTGATTCAACCCGACGTTTCACCGGGCGATCGATCACGAACAACCGATATTTTGTAGGTGACATCGGCGACTGATAATCGAAACGACGTCCCTACTTTTTGTTTTAATAATTTATTTATCCTCATTAACTGTGATGGACGAGTTTGGTTACATTCTTTAAGATTATTCATTTATGACATGAGGATTGTGGGTGGAATAAACGTTTTTTACTAAGGGACTTTGTGAAGTGATTTGAAGATGGAGACTCTAGTACTGATTCCGCAAGAGTTGAGCTTGGCTCTGAGGCCTGGTGGTGCGAGGGGCAGAGAAGCTTCTGTCAGCGTGTGGACATCATCAGAGTTGCAGCGAGGGTCCTTGCTTTACCCCTTCCAGGGTACGATCCGCATTGACAAGCTTCACGTGTATACCTACGTGCCAGACCATGACGTAAGTACCTATTATTTATATTTGTGTTTACTTTAACGTTTCCTATTTTTGGTACTACTTATTTTCCTATTTTCGTTTCCTATCTTAAGAATAATAATGCTAAAATGAAAATAATTATGTAATTTAAATCTTTAGGGTACTGGCTAATGTTATCGGTTTTTACCATGTTTTTACGTAGTGCCATATCGGTGCCATATTCAATCTACTATATAAAAATAAGTCGGGTTTTCCTTCCTGACGATTTAACTCCCGAACGGCCTGACCGATTTTGATGAAACTTTTTGTGTGGGTTCGAGTGGGTCCAGGGATGGTTTATAGCAAGAAAATTCAGCATTGCACCCGTGCGAAGCCGGGGCGGGTCGCTAGTTGAATTCTAAAATTTAAGAGTAATTACTAGATTATTGTAAATTTTAGTAATGTTATTTTTTGATAAATTGTCATGAATTGTTGAATGTAGCAATTGAAAGGTCTGTGGTGCACTAAAAGTTTTTGTGAAAAATTAACATTGATTTTATTTTGTGTTCTTAATCGGCAATAAAAACTGGTACCGATTGGTATTCTATTAAAAATGTCTGCTGGTTAATGGATTATGAATTTTAATTACTCCTCGATATCAAATAAGAATATGTTTATTTTGATTAAATCTTGACATTTTTGCAAACTTCAAACACATTTGTCGAAGCCAGCCATGCCAAAAGGTCCCACTTGCGGATGACAAAATATATACCTACTCCTATTGTTTCGGATTTTTTTCCCAGAC
This sequence comes from Ethmia dodecea, assembly GCA_963855545.1. Taxonomy (NCBI): domain Eukaryota; kingdom Metazoa; phylum Arthropoda; class Insecta; order Lepidoptera; family Depressariidae; genus Ethmia; species Ethmia dodecea. The sequence continues at coordinate 14,988,077 of OY979443.1, read as the reverse complement.
CATCTATTAAAACACATTACATTGGTCAGAACGGTACCTACAAAGATATGTTAGGGCATAAGAGCGCAGTCCTAATCTTGGCTAAGAAGTTATACCGCATGATTTTTAATTTCAAGCAGTAGATTGTGAATTCTAAGTTGAAACTAATATTAGAATCCCAGAAAAGTGTTGTTTTTTTAATGATATGAAAGATTAGTATTTATTATATGAAATTAAAGTAGAGAATTACGTACCTATACTGTTTTCTCAAAGACCTTTTTTGTTATTATTCAATAATTTATTATTGTACCTACTGATTTTTATTTCAATAATAAATAATTTGTGTTAATTGCAATTATTACGAAATAAGATAATATAAGTTGTTATTACGTCAGCATATTTACGGGATGGCTATTGAGGGCCTGGATGAAATTTTTGTTGGTTTTACAAATAATCATAATAAAAAAATAAAAAAAATTGTAAAAAGGATATCTAGTTTCTTTATCAGTGCTCATTATCCTTTTTTTTACTAAACTTCTATTCTTTATTTTTTATAACTGATACAATGCCAAACATTTTACAATAACCGGTCTCGCTTAAGCGATTTCATCCAGGCAACCTAACCTGATATTAAATTACTCACTTTATTTAACTTTATTGTACCTTTAACACTACAGTTAAAGATCCACGAGTAACCCTATAAGAATGATCGAAGCAGATTACATATATACGAATATATATTACAGAATCCTAAAAACTAGTGACATTCAACATATTTAGATGAGATCCCGTCACGGCCACTAGCTACTTTAATAATTACATCGAAACGTAAATAAAAATTAATTAAAAAACAGACACATTTTATTAAATTTATGTTAATTATATAATAACTTTGTAATAAAGGATTGTTTATTTCAAAACACTAATCATTGGTTCTCTAAAAGTAAAAACTTTGTAAAATATATTGCGGCAAAATGTATGTACCTCATTTTGTATGTTCTCAGTATTTCAATGTCTCTTACATCGTGTAATATCTACTTGTAGTAGAGACTACCTAGTTTTGCACTAAATAACCGTGTTTGAAATAAAGACTAAAAAATCAGCTTTTCAGTGCATTGCGCAATTGTTATTTTCATAAAAGTTGTTCGGTTTCGTAAGTTCATATTCACTTCTGTTATTTAGTTCCAACCATCCCTATTCTATAGTTAGTGCTAGTAATATGTTTAAATTTCATATAAAAGACTTCAACGACTATAATGAGTATAGTTATCAGAATAACATGTTTATTTTTTATTTGGTAATGAAAAATTTGACTAACCAGTTTGATTATTTGGTATTGAACAACCTTTTTACCAGGGAAAGTAATTTAGTAACATTAAATTATTAAATTAAATGGTAATTTATTGGTCCGGGTAAGGATTAAACCCGCGACCTGTAACTATGCAGCTACTTAATATTAAACCAACTGATTGGATAGGCCAGTCTAGTTGTTCAGTATTTTTAGTAATAACCAAATTGACTGTGTTTAGAAGCAGTGATAGCCCAGCGACTAAAAAGCTCGCTTCTCATGAGCTAGGCTAGGATTCGAATGCTTGTGTATAATAATGAGTTTAACAAAAACTTGAATACAGATTTATAGCTAGTTATGAACTATGGGGAAGGAAAACAACGTGAGCAGGTCCCAGAATGACTTCTGAGGCATGTGTAATAGACCCGGTGCGGCGATGGACTGATGAAACGTGGATATTTCCAGAAATGGAATCCCTCTGCCTACCCCCTCGGGAATAAATGGCGTGAGATTATTTTAATTTTATTTAACTATGCCTAACATAGGATGATTCACAAAAAAATATCTTGTTACATTATGAATTGGAATGAATTTTGATAATTATTTCACTGATAACAAAATTATGGTTCTATTTTTTTTAGTAATAATAATTTGGAATAATTCTAAAATTGTACTGACTGCAACCACCGGAAACAACCAAATTATTCCTGAATGCCATGGTCACCAATAATTGAGTCTCGTTGAAGTCTTTTATACGCGAGTCAAAGAAACTTACCATTACCTCATGTCATTTGCAAATATTCCAAATATCTCTAAGCAAAACATCAAGTTAGTCCTTTACCCTGAACCAACTAACAAAAATACTTTAACAGAAAGTGTGATTCCTTTAAAATACTTATAGATCACAAAAAAGTATAGCACTATTTTTACTCAAGCTGTTTTCCCGAGGGTGTCGACATTTTTAGGTCGGTATTTTTAGGGTTCCGTATCTTATAAAGAAAAATAGAACCCTTATATAATCCCTTAGTTGTCCGTCTGTCTTTCTCTCAAGCCCTTTCTATCAGGAACTCGTGGAGGAATCAAGTTAAAATTTATATCTGACGGAATACGACGGGCTTGTTGGCTCAGTTGGTAGTGACCCTGCCTTCTGAGTCGGAGGTTGCGAGTTCGATCCCCACTCGGGATCAACATTTGTGAGCATTAACATGTCTGTTGGCTTCATGTCTGGTCGTTTAATATTTATTAAAGTATGTTTATCAGTTGTTTATTACCCATAGTACAGGCCCTGGCTAGTTTGGGACTAAATAACCGTGTATGACTTGTGTCATACAATTATTATTATTATATAAGATACCTACTCAGGAGTGCGCAATCCCTAGGATCTGTGAAAAATTCAATTGTCTTATTCAACTCAATCACAAGACTTTATGCCTCCTATTTTGACACTCGCAAGAGAATCAAAAGCTGTGGGGTACGTCCCGTTATCCAAGAATCATGAAATTTGGCAATATGCATTGTAGCACAAGTAAAGGAAAAAATCCGAATACCTACCGTAGTAACATTACACCTTCTTTTACGATTGCACATTTGCAATTGGTAAACTGATCGCGACCTATGCCCATGTGTGGTGATAACAGTTTTCCAACGTTAATGTTAAGTTTGTAACTCAATCAAGTTATCTTTTCCGTAGAGGAGCGTTTGGTGCTTTCATAGTTTATGAACTTCAGTAATGTTACAAATTTTTTTTGTGAATGTAGCTGTACAATTACGTACCTACAAGTTTTTCACGGAACTTTCGATTTTTTTATAGATCATATCTTACACTAATCTTATCTTAGAGCAGTGATAGCCAGGACGGTTAAAGAGCCGGCCGAAAATCAGTGAGGCTCGGGTTCGAATCCTGGCATGTACCAATGAGTTTTTTAAAAACTTACGTACATATTTATCTCTAGCTCGACGGTGAAGGAATACATCGTGAGGAAAACCCGCAGGTCTCAGAACTAATTCTGAGATATGTGTAAACAGACCCGGTCCGGCGATGGGCTCACCACCTATCACGTTTAGGGGTCCAATATATCTCGTGAAATGTGGGTGTATCCAGTAATGGAATACCTCTGCCTACCCCCTCGGGGATAAAAAAGGCGTGAGATTATATTATTATTATTATATTATATCTTACTAAGTAATTTTTATTAAAGTTGCAAATTTAATTGTACTTGTTATTTTCGGATGAAAAGTGCATTTCATAGCTGTTTCCATTATATCATAATTGAGCAATATCACAGCTTAAATCATTTGCTCTTTTTTTAAAACTATTCGTTTCTTTTCCTTCGATGCTAAGAACTGGGGTGGTCCTTCTTTAACGGAACCACACTGTCAATCCTTTCAGAATAAATACATATTTTTGTTACATTTGGCCTGGGTTCAACTAACAAAAAGCAAGGCTTCTTATTCTGAGATTAAATTTCATATTCTATGGAATATGCTTTGGGGTAATTTGCGCAGCCTTGATGCATTATGGCAATATGGGTAGTAAGTAAATTATAAGGTCGGAGAGCTCTAATTAATAATATATTATACTCTAGGTGGTAAACTACCTAATTAAAAAAATAATGCTGAATTCTTTAGACTTACTTAGAATTAAAATTAGACTTACTCATTGAAGAAATTGCAAAAAGCTTGCTCTATGTTGGAAAAATCCAGTTTTTAAGCAGAATATATTTTCTTCGCATATTAAACCTACTGTTTTTGATATATAACCTGAGTTTCCGCTGAATCATTCCCGACATACGGGGAGATGAAACTTTTGCTTCTCATCTAATCCCACCCGGGTATTGCAATTTTCGGGATTAGGCAATTTGTATGTTTATCAAAACAGCTACGAGAAATAAATAATACAAAAGTACTTCCCCTTAAGTGGGTCCACGAGCTAAAGGAAAGTTTACAATCATGCGGTTTTAGTTATGATACAGTTTTTTGTCTGTCTGTTTGTAAAAAGCCCTATCTCGTTGGTAACCGATGCGGTACGTGAGAGACCGGGTATTGGTTCTAACAGAACTTGGTTGTGGTTTTACGATTCTTGTTTTCTGTTTGAATTGGCTTATGAAGAGCGTGCCGGAAAAACTTTTTTTTAATAAATATGTAGTTTCAATTGACCATTATGTCTAAATAAGTTTAGTAGGTATTATTTATTTTATTTTGGTTACACATCCCCGTGCATAAGGTGACGATACATTTTTCGAAGTGTCTATTCGTCCGATAAATTTTTCGGATGAATAAAATTGAATTAATATGTTTATTTATCCCATTATCAAACAAAAACAGACAAAAAGTTTAATAGTTAGCTTTTGTTACTTCGTAAGGGATAAAATTTTCCCCTTAAAATAGTAAGTGTATAGAGTTGAACCGGCTATGATGGCAATATCAAAAAAAGGTTGTGGTGTTTTAAAATACCCTTTTTTTATAATTTTCAAAATGCAAAACATGCCTGAATAATTGTCGAGTGAATCACATAACAACAAAGCTTTTAGCTACGACAATAATTATTAATACACATTGTATCATAAAAGGGTCGCTAAAAATTCTCAAAAATTTTCCGCACTTATCTTCGATACTTGCACGTTCAACAATTTACTTCCGGTTCTTTGGAACCTTTAACCGTCGTAATAATTATAACTGCTTACCGGAAACTAGGTACTATCGTATGCACAAATGTAAACTTTCTCCACATAAGACTGGTTCGAGCGCAATCGGGTGCTGTCGTTGTATAAAAAAGCGAGATTGCGGTGCGAGCTGTTTGCCACTTGGAATTGTTGGTGTTGGGCCTGAGAATATGTTAGGGAAATAACAATGTGACTTCACACTCAGTTATGATGTAAGAATGTGTAAAAATTCATACATAATGGAATAGTGAGAGTTGCTTAAATGTAAAATGTAATAAAATACGGTCAAGTGCGAGTCGGATTCACACACGAAACATGGTCCCGTACCACGGGTTTCTATAAAAAAAGGAGGGGTCTCCATACAAGAACACTTATTTTTTTAATTACAATATAAAAGACGAGTTTCTTGTATGGAGATGCCTTATTTTTTATTACAATATAAAAGACGGGTTTCTTGTATGGAGACCCCTTATTTTTTTTATTACAATATAAAAGACGGGTTTCTTGTATGGAGATCCCTTATTTTTTTATTATAATATAAAAGACGGGTTTCTTGTATGGAGATCCCTTATTTTTTTATTACAATATAAAAGACGGGTTTCTTGTATGGAGACCCCTTATTTTTTTTATAGAAACCCGCCTTAACCAGAAGAGAGGACAAAAAGCGAAGCCTTATTTGTAGTGTTGTGTTGACACTGGTGACTGTTGAATCATAATAAAAAAACTAAATAATGTTATGTTTAAAAAAAATTTTTTTTTTGTATTGTCAGTAAACTATGAACACGATAGTAATCGTGTAGTGTGATAGTATCAGTACATAACACAGATAGAATTCAGAGATTTTGCTGTCCTTAAAGTGTATGTATAGTGTAATCCTACTACGTATTAAAATTAAATAAAAAAAAACTCGTAATTCTATAACATCAAATAGGCACACTATTATAAAATACATTATGCAAGCAATAAGTTTGTAAATGTAACGAATAGTTCTATATCTTTTTCACACTCGTACATACTCGTAGCTCGAGTACTCAACTTGCGTAGGATGTAAAAAATATTTCAATGGCATGACAGGCGTCTGGCCAGATCCAGAGAACTTTTTTCAATAATGATTTATTTAAGCATCACGTTTACACCTGCAGTTTTGTTTACATAATCACATTCTAGACACAAATTTTATGAGCTAAAGAATTTGGTCTTGTTTCTAGTGAGTCTGCCTCGAACTCTTTCATCACCTACCCTCTTGTACAAAACGGTTCAATAGAATCGTCTCAATGCAACAATCAAGTCTGGATTTTAAATTCTGAGAGTAAAAAGTTATCTACACATAAAATTGTAGGTTCTAGGGCTCACATCTTGTTATCTCTTACAAATCTCAGAAAGGAAAGTTGAAAAAGGAACACAACTAAAACAGACACAAATGTTCGTCGTTAGTAAAAAAACCTCAAAAAGAAAATTGTCGCAAGCTAGTATGCCTTACCGTTTGCTAAGCTAGCCTTAGTAAAAATAAATGTATCCCAAATATTGATGCGCAGCAAAATTGAAACATTACTTTATAATGTTCATTTAATATGAATATTTGGAATATTGTAGAGTGAAAAGAAAAAGATATGAATCTTTCGTCAGAAACACAGTGCGGTTCGAGAGAGTGTGCGAACGTACAAATGTATATCTCATACAATAACTGCATAATAATTATTTATGTTCATGACTTTATTTTGTTCATAATTAATTTGCCTTCGTTAGTAGTTCTTTAAGTTCTTATGAAGAGTACAAATGGTTCGTAAGTCAAAAGTCAAAGCGTGAAAAACAAACTATTTTTTTTTATAGTTATACTATTCAGATGACTTTGCAATAGGCATCAGATGAATTTCCGATTTCCTTTGAAGCTAAAGACTTAAACACACACACAACACACTTTTCATGATATAATAGTAAGTAAAACTCGGAAATAGTTAGACCGATTTTGATGAATTTATGGGTGTGTGTTTGAGAGGGTGTTTTAGATTTACAATCGGATTCGATAGATGGTGCTATGGTCTTTAGCAGGATGTTGTCTTCTCGAGTCACTAATTGATAATAATATTTAACAAGACTGTCTGACTGCGGCTTATAAATTGCTTCAGTCTACAAAAAGCAAAAAAAATATGTTTAAGACGCGACTCGCTTACAATTTAGACCAAACAAACTAGTAGCTTTTTGTGGCTTTCGACGCACGCGCCGGTTCATTACAACTGCTGCTTTTGTCCCGCACAAGAGCGTAATTACAATTGTTCCGAATATTTTGACAACTGCCATTTATAACTCGTTTATTTTATAGCTCTGCTTTTATTGGAGCGCGAACCTTTTTATCGATACGCACTATGATTTATGCAGCCTAAAACATTTTGAGGTAAGTAGGTTCCTATTTATTTTGAAAAATAGGTGGTTTATTTATAACGAGACATCAGTTTTGTTTTACAGGCCGCCTGATTAGGTAACGTATCTAGTGTAAGTGTAATATCTATAAATTAAGATAATCAGTAACTATAAAAACATCACAACTACTAGTACATAGATTTACAGACATTTTAAATAAAATTACATACTAGGCGTACTGTATATTTAAAAAATATATATTTAATAACCAATATGAGATAAATATATGTCTTCATACGTCTTTAAAAAGGCAAAAAGAAATAAGATATTATGCAAAACAGACAAGTAGTCATTCACGAGTCGAAGTAAGGTTATAATATCTTTGTCTCGAACTATGTACCTAACTGGTCTCGAAACTTCAAAACAAAAACTTTATCACCGTCACAAAATTCAGTAATTTTAAATTAAATTAAATCATCAGCAATAATTTTAGGAAATGAATAACTTGGGCGGCACATTATTACGGAGTACAAAAAAACAAAAGGTCTGTAAAACGTGTGAAAATTCAGACAATGATACAATGGCATCGAGTTGCTCGTAGTGACAAAAATGAAGCAATTATGGGGTACTGACATTATGGTGCGTACTTCAAACTGCGTCCATCTTGGGATACACCAATTTTTTTCCAATAAAGCACTGACAATTGCTTGCACTTGGCATTTTTAAAATTTTCAATATATATTTTCACTTTACTAACAATTTAATCTTTTTATCAATGTTTTTCTATCTCAAATGTAGATTCACTCCTTTTAGGATTGTTTTATAACCTTGTATAGTGATAAGAATAGTTAATAAATTTTACTTTTTACTCTAGACAATATTCATAGTCTTCTATATCTATACATATAGGTAATAAAACTGTTTTTTAGATTTTATTGCGGTAGTGGAGATAGTTGTGTATCGATTTAGATAACAAAAGACCAATTTTTGAAATTTCTGTTTGTGTGTCTGTGCATGCATCACGCAAAAACTACTGGACGGATTTTGATGAAATTTGGTGTGGAGGTACTTTTTTTTTAGGTTTTTTTTGGTAAATTAGAAATGGAATTACATATTACTCCGAAATTATAACATCTAGAAACTTGAAATATGGTATTTTATACATCGTAGGCAACCGCTGTAAAAGGATTTTTGAAAATTCCTACGTTAACGGGAATAAAAAATCATCCGGGCAACGCCGCTGGGCACCCGCTTGTATCACAATATGAGCAACTAGAAGTTATAACTTCCGACAAATCACCTAACAATATGCCTATAAAAAGCACTTTTTCGCCAAGTTCAGCGACCAAACAATTGTGGAAAAACTCATGTGACGCAATCGGGTGAAACACCTAATTATCTCATAGCAAATGAATGAACTTTCGCTTTTGTGTGGAAAACAATGCACTCTCTTCTAGTGTGGTAATGTATACTGTTTTTACTTCGTATTATGTTGGGATTACAGGGAGGGTTATCATCATTATCAACCACCGTAGTCCACTGCTGGGCATTATAATGTAGGTAGTGTAATTTGGACACGCTCTCTCAGTTAATCAAATACTGTAATACTGATATTATTGTGTTAGTGAGTTCAGTTATTAGGTGGGATAATGAGATTGTGTGAAAATTATAAATCTATACATACCGCTATGAAGAGACTTTCGGAAATTCCCACGGGAACGGAAATAATATGGATCCGCGCAGGCAACGCCGTTTTGCCACCCGCTAGTCCCTAATAAATACGAAATAAACTCTGTTTATTTTTTACGTTTTCACGCTAAATTAACAAACTAATTGTTTAAAAAAAATGCTGCAAGGGAGGCTGTAACTTCTATTAAAGCGTGGAATAAACCATATAGCGATCCTAACTCTACATCTACTCGTATCTCACCTTATAAAGTCCGCATTCCTTAACTGTCTTTTAATCAAAAAGAAAACAAAAGAAAAACGCTTCCTTTTCAGTGTCACATAAAGACTTAGGTACCTAATCTTATATGAATAGAACTTTATATATATTTAACTAACTGTTCCCGTTCCTGTGGGAATATGGGGAAAAAATATAGCCCATGTTACTCGAGGATACGTAGCATTCTAATTGTAAAATAATTTTTGAAATCAGTCCACTAGTTTTTGAGTTTATTCGTTACAAACATACAAAATTAAAAATCTTTCCTCTTTATAATATCAGTGTAGATTTATCTTCTTTGCTACTTATTATCTTGCTTCAAAAAGAATCATGACTCTGAAATTAAAAACCAAAGATGCGAACATTCTCTCTTATTAAAATAAAAATGGAAGCCCCAATAGATTAGTAATATAAACATGGCTGAAGCACAACAAATTCTCATTAGAAATTCATATCATAGAGGAAAGATTTTTAATTTTGTATGTTTGTATCGAATAGATACAAACATACAAAATTAAAAATCTTTCCTCTTTATAATATTAGTGTAGATTTATCTTCTTTGCTACTTATTATCTTGCTTCAAAAAGAATCATGACTCTGAAATTAAAAACCAAAGATGCGAACATTCTCTCTTATTAAAATAAAAATGGAAGCCCCAATAGATTAGTAATATAAACATGGCTGAAGCACAACAAATTCTCATTAGAAATTCATATTCATTTATAATTAAAAGTACCCATAAACTCCATCTGTAATTACTGACATCCGTTTAATTGATGAATCACGCAGCGGTCAAAAGTGATTTATTTTGAGCACACACTTGATTATTATGAATAATTTTAAGCCAGCCTCCAAATTTAAGTTTGTGGACCAAAGTATTTGCCCAGTCTATATTGTAGGTATAAATTAAAACGAAAGTGGGTGAGCGTCGAACGAGCACTAATTAAATTTAGCGTAATGTTTTATTTTGCAGATTTATGATTACGACTGTCGTTAGTTCTGTACTGTATAATCAATATTGTTACATTTTGTTTTCTAATTATGAAACATGTACGACAAATAATAATAATAATAATAATATTATTTGTCGTACATGTTTTATATTAATTTAATACGACAAATAATAATAATAATAATAATATTATTATTTGTCGTATTAAATTAATATGAAACATGTACGACAAATATTTTAAGATAAATAAATCTAAATACTTAAATACTCAAATATATTATGTGTTTTTCACTTACATATATAATACAGCTTTATTTTAAAATGAACACCTGGAATAGTTAAATTTCTGTTAATATTAAATAAAAAATAAAAAAAAACACACGCCTTATATCCCGGAGATGGTAGGCAGAGGTATTCCATTTCTGGATATACCCACTTTTCATGAGTATTGTTTGGACCCCTAAACGTAATAGGTGTTAGATAGATTTTAAATTATTGTGTAATATAATATTTCCCACAGTATTTTTCATCAGCAACATAATTTTTACAATTTATAGTAAGAAACAGTTCGAAAAATGTACAATACGCTCCCCGTATTGTCAATTTTTCGAACTGTTTCTTAGTTGAAGTTAAGACTACCGACTGAAAGTACCTTTTTCTGTTACTGACGGCCGTAATAAAAACTAATTTCAGTGACGCAGCTACATTTCTTTAACTACTGTTATTAATGGAATATTTAATTTAATATCAGTTCATGCATCCGAACATAAATCTGCCATTTCCTGACAATGGGAAATGAATATCGTTTTAACAACTTGATGTAGTGTTCTGACATAATATTTCCTTGCAGTAAGCAAATCTCTAAGTAACTAGCAACCACTCGTGTTTTTATTACTGGCAACTTTATTAAAAATACACACACCGGCACAATTAGCGGAACAGAAAAAAAAAGGAGAAAAAAGAGGGAATTTAGAACAATGAATGTAATTTTTAAACAATATATTATTTAAAATGAAACAACAATTAAATTAACATGTTTTGACATTCATTTGTAACACCATACTTAAAATTTTATAAAAATAAAAATTAAATTAAACAAAATGCATTTTTCTTCGATTTTTAATTATAGAGAAACAGCAGAAAATTCAAGATTTTCCAAAGTTTAACAACAATTTCAATGACTGTTCAATATCGAGTGTTTCCTCCTCGTGCTCTGATGAGGGTTTCCATCCGTCTGGGCATGCTGCGGATGATGTTATCAATGGTTTCTTGGGGCAACCTCTGCCATTCTTCAAGTAATGCGTTTCGCAACTCGTTGAGATTATTGGGAGGGGGCATTCTTGACTTTACACTCCTCTTTAGCAAGTCCCAGACGTGTTCTATAGGGTTCATATCGGGGGACCGTGCTGGCCACTCCATCACCGTTATACCAACATGGTTTAGGTATGTCTGTACTGTGCGAGCACTGTGAGCCCGAGCATTATCCTGCATTAGAATGAAGTTGTTACCAATAAAGGGGGCAAATGGCACAACATGTTCTTCTAAAATCTCCCTGATATACCGATCAGCATTCAGATTCCCGCCATCGACCACTACTAACTCCGTACGAGCTCCTAAACATATTCCTCCCCAGACCATAATTGAACCGCCGCCATATGCAACTGTATTTTTAAAATTAGACTGGATATACCGTTCTCCTTTGCGTCTCCATACTCGCTGCCTTCCATCAATTTGATTTAACATAACTCTGCATTCATCAGTAAAAAGAACCTGTCCCCAGTCGTCGAAGTCCCAATCACGATGTTCACGACCAAAGTGTAGACGGTTTGTGCGATGATGTCTCTCAAGTTTTGGGGCTTTGGCGGGCACATACGAGCCTATACCCACTTCTTCGAATCTTCTACGAACTGTCCGCTCACTCATCCTTACTGCTCGTACCTCTTCCAGTAAATTTCGAGCCTGCACCGCCGTTAGTCTCGTGTTCCGTCGGACTTGAAGTTGGAGAAAACGGTCATCCCTCCTTGAAGTACACCTTTTCCGGCCTTGTCCTCTCCTTCTCACTAGAGCATTCGTCAATCTGTATCGTTGGATGCTACGATAAATCGTTGATAACGATCGACGAAGGCTTCTGGCAATCGATCTGTAGGTTTGACCATTTCTCCTCATTTGATCTGCCCTAATGATTTCTGATGGCGTTAAATCAGGCATAATTAGATGCTCGTAAATTATCAATATGCGAAAAAACTCAAAAGCCTCAAAAACTGCAATTCAAAGCTTTTCAAATGGAATTCACGAACCTTCTAAAAACGGACAAGCGGTGGAAAAAATGAATCAATGAAAATTAAAACAAAAGAATGAAAAAAAGGGCAGTCGCTTAGTATTCCATTTTTAAATTAAAACCCAAATTTAAAAAAAGCTTGTTTAGCCGGCCAGTAACACGCAAAAATGCGTAAATACTCCCTTTTTTTTCTGTTCCGCTAATTGTGCCGGTGTGTGTATTTTCTTAATCATCTATCTAAAATAAATAAAAAAAAAACTCACGCCTTTCATCCCCGAGGGGGTAGGCAGAGGTATTCCATTACTGGATAAACCCACATTTCACGAGATATATTGGACCCCTAAACGTGATAGGTGGTGAGTCCATCGCCGGACTGGGTCTATTTACACATGTCTCAGAATTAATTCTGAGACCTGCGGGTTTCCTCACGATGTTTTCCTTCACCGTCGAACTAGTGATAAATATGTAAGTAAGTTTTTGAAAAACTCATTGGTACATGCCAGGATTCGAACCCGAGCCTCACTGATTTTCGACCGGCTCTTTAACCGTCCGGGCTATCACTGCTCTATCTAAAATAGCCTGAAGCATATTGTAAGTTGAACAGTAAGTTGTGAAACAGTAACAACTCTATCAAAATCCGCTAGAGATATCTGTCAATTTACTGATTACTCAATCATAGTGCAGTCTGTGAAACTCACACTTCACCGCTTTTATAGTTTGATTCTTTACATAACATAAACTCACCTACATTGGTCACTGGGCAGTTAAGTATAAACAAGCTGGAATTAGCATAATACAATAACACATCATCGCCATTTTATGGAGCGGGCTTTCAGAATAGAAAGTAAGGTCTTTTGTGCACTAAGCTCGGGCTTAATTTATACTAATACTAGCAGGACCCCGCGGTTTCACCCGCGTAGTTGCCGTTCCCGTTCCCGCGTGTTTTTAGGGTTTTTCCGGCAATTATTTGAATTTTTCTCGCCGAAAAAACCATCTTTGAACTTCAACGAACATTTAAAAAAAATAAATGCCCAAATTGGTCCTGGCGTTGTTCAGTTATGCGCTTACCAACACATTTTGCGATTCATTTTTATATTATAGACTATAAAGATGTAAAATTGTATGTTTGTATGTTAGGGGCTTGGAGATCTCTGTGTTTGAATCTTGAATTCTTCTTAGATTTTTTTCCCATACTGCTTTAATAAACAAACGTTAGTTTTTGTAAAATTTTTCTTTCGATCATTCATAAATTTAGATTACCAGTCAGATATCGAATATATTATACTATCTACTTGAACTTAGGTATATGTATTAGTTTTTTTCGACATTTTTGGGAGATGACTATTATATCTGGCTAGACCACTGTCGAACGATGTTACTATAGATAGGTATTAAACAGTATATTAATACCAAAACTAACTTTTAACTATACCGATGTTGTTTTGTTCAAAACATGAACACTCAAACATGGTTCGTTTACGTTTAGCCTTACGCGAAAGGCACTCAGAACCGGAACAAGTTTACTTCATCGGTTTTGCTACTAACTATTCATGTGAATCGACTGTGAGATATATCATATCTCATGAATATTTAACTTTTCATTATGTACAATGTATTTGGATAGCTTGCAAATGTGGATCTACACAAAAACAGTAATAAACTCTTAAAACATAAACGGATAAATAATAAACAATGTCAACGGTAAAAGACAAATTATTTTGCTTTTCCCAAAAATACATTCCACTTATTCTGTCTTAGATAATAATAATAAACTGTGAGACACAATTTACACACGGTTATTTAGTCCCAAACTAGGCAGGGCCTGTATTAAGGGTACTAAACAACTGATAAACATACTAAATAAATATTATACGACCAGACACGAAGCCAACAGACATGTTCATACACAGAAATGTTGGCCCCGAGCGGGGATCGAACCCGCGACCTCCGACTCAGAAGGCAGGGTCACTACCAACTGAGCCAACCGGTCCGTCAAGATGATCGTTTTGTCCATCTGTCTGTATTAATTAGTATTTATAATAAGGTGAATCTTAAAAAAGAGACGGGTATTTTATTGAGTCCATTTAAAAAGTACTGCTGTACTATGCATAAAGTGGAAGTTACAGTTCAATTATCATTTTATGTTTACGACCCCATAGCTTTGCATGTTTATTTTCGCATACAATTCTAATCTACCAGCTTTGAGTCGTAATTTCAGATTAGATTAGACTTACTTTATAGAATTAAGGCTGCGTCCGTCCAACGTTCAGTAAGCCTTACACTCATGGATATAAATATTTTTTTATTCTACAGTGAGCCATTTTTACTTAGTTTAAGTTATCTGTTTGTTAACAGTAAATAAATAAATAGTAATGCATAAATACACACAATCACGAATCTTTCAGGTAGGCAGAGACCACTTTTTTCCACTTTCTACGATCCTTACATACTTCTTTCGCTTCGTCAACTTTAATTGTTCCTTTCATACACGCTCTTCGGTTTAGGGTACTCTTGACCTGGCCTTTTTTCAAGACGTCCCCAATTTGATCTCGTAACGTCCGCCTAGGTCTACCCCTTCCAACACTTTCATTCACACTCGCCTTATACACTTTTTTCGTTCTTCATTCATTCTCTTGACATGGCCAAACCATCTTAGCATACCTTTCTCAATTTTTGTCACTACATCTTATTTCAGACCACAACGTTTCCTTATCTCATTATTTCTTATCCTGTGGCTCAGTTTATAAATAGTAATCCACTATGGAATTCGTCTTTTTTCATATTGTAGTCCCCACGACCTCAAATGAAAGACCAAAAAAATATATATGGAAAACAATTTAAAATGTTGTGTCCCAAGTTCCACAAAAGTAGCTTCCATTTCAGAATGATTTCCTAATTAGATAGGTATACTCTCTCATATTGTGGTAAAGATGTACAATGAACCATAAAATAGTATTGTGAGCTGTGACCAATCTATCTTTAAAACATAATCAAGTATTGAAAGATTTACGACCGCTGACTATACAAATTCAATTACCTTATAACACGATCCATTCAATAGACGATTCAATTGCGACAAAAAAGAAACGACATATCGAAATCACATTAACTGTTGACTGGAATCGATCTTTCGACTTTTATTCATCTCTAATTAATTGAAAACAGATGGTTACTTGTTAGCGGCATTATTACGAGTCCGACTTTAATTGAAACTTAGTCGATTCGTCGATAATTTGGAACGATCGCGCAAACACAATGATCGCCCCGCAGTGCCATAGCTTTCTATAAAAGAACATAATCACCTATTGTTCGTCACATCACTAAAACGGTCAATTAAACAGTATGCATTTTGAAATTGATTAGAAGGAAAAGGTCAAAGAATATCGATTACGTAGTATTTAATATAACAATATTTGTGCGAAACTGTACCTATTGAGTGAAATTAAGTAACTTTCTTTTTATGTTGAACTACTTTCTTCTCAATGTCTTATGTCTGGTAGTTTAATATGCTGTCAAATGTATAACAAATATTCACATAAAAATATACCTATATAGAAACCAAGTAAAATCCTAGTTTTGTTTATTTGTTTATTTACAATAAGCATTACATGTTTTAGCTTGTAAATATTCGCCAAAACTCCATAGAAGATTGGTGGCAAGCTTGCACTGTTTTATCTATAAATACTTATTGCTAATACCTAACTAACTATCTTATTGTAAAATACCTATCTTATAGAAATCGCTTAAAGCGATAAGACCGCCAATTGCACTTCTTTTTAAATCACTTGAATATTTTATTTGTGGATAGTTCTCTCTGAAAGATGACGTGTATATTTTTAGGTAGCTTAATTTACTAGATTGAAATTTAACCAAGTATTTATTTTAAATCTGTATTCATTCCTACAATCACGTCTTATTCGAACAATTTTCTAAACCATTAGATGAAGATTAGAATTTCATTGCCGTCATTTGCTACGATTTTATTAGCTTACTATTACCGTCGGTATAGTCGGCACATTAAGGGCCATATAAATGAAATGGGGAGAAAAACTTTTAGTTTCTGGCGTCCACAGTAGCCGTTAGATCTAAGACTGTGTTTAGGAATCTTGTTTTTTACTGTTTATAATATAGTGTATTACTATTACTTGCTTTAAATAAACATTATTTGTTAAAGTTGGATTTAGTAGGAACAAGGATTATGGTATTTTACAATCGTAATGTATACGTTTAAAATAAAGCGGATGCCGTAGCTTGCGGCTCTGAGCTAAACTAGTAACTAATATTTCCATATAAAGTCAATAATGGAAGCTGTGGGAACGTTATAAAACACGATATAACATGACAACAACTTTTTATTCGGAAATTGAGAAACAGACACGTTGTAAATAAGCTGCGAGCGTTTTGTAGTGTTCGTTAAAATACAAATTTATGGAGCAAAATGACATCGGACTCAGTCTAAATTAAATATCTCGTTTCGGTGTTGTTTCGACTTCCAATTTACACTAAGTAGGTATATTTAGATATATAGCTTGGGATAGTCGGATGTATCTTTTTTATTTGTTAACTCGATATTTGATCATCCAAGTGCATTGATATGAGAACAAATAAATGCCCCTAATGAATCATGCAGACTGGTAGCAATTTTTTAAGAATAAAGTAACTAGCAGTGATAGCCCGAACGGTTAAAGAGCCGGCCGAAAATCAGTGAGGCTCGGGTTCGAATCCTGGCATGTACTCGTACCAATGAGTTTTTCAAAAACTTACGTACATATTTATCACTAGCTCGACGGTGAAGGAAAACATCGTCAAGAAACCCGCAGGTCTCACAATTAATTCTGATACATATGTGTAAACAGACCCGGTCCGGCGATGGGCTCACCACCTTTCACGTTTAGGGGTCCAATATATCGCGTGAAATGTGGGTATATCCAGTAATGGAATACCTCTGCCTACCCCCTCGGGGATAAAAAAAGGCGTGAGATTATATTATTATTATATTATTAAAGTATCTAGTACATAACTGTTAGAATATTTGCACGCCCACTATCTCCGTGTGCATCTACAAAATTAAGTCAGAACGACCTCTGAGAACATGTCATTTAGATTCATATTACTTTGATTACAAATTCTTTTCCAATATATCTCGTCCAACAGTTGAGCTTCTTAATAAACGGGTGTTAAAACTTAGTGTTTAAGTAAACTTTGATTTAAGTTTTAATTTAGTAAAATACTAAATTTTACTCAGTGAAGCTTAACTTAATACGAACTGATAGCAATAGGTGGAGTAGACTAATAATGGATTATTATAGTGTAAAATGCTACGAAATGATAAAAACTCGTATTTACAACACTATTTTAATGGACATCACTGAAATAGTATATTTTATATCGAGGGACTAAACGAAGCCATTATATACCTACCAGAGGTGGTTTGAGAGTATATTAAGTTGGCGTTTAGTCTCGAGGTGGAAACTGTACTTTTCACTTTGAGTGCGAGAAAAATTGTCAATTTAGTACAAATTTATTTAAAACCCAACAAATTTACACTCGACAAAAATTCAGAAATTTTCGCGGTCAGTTTTTTCTTCTAAACCTGTCAGGCTGTCACAGATTAACAAAGAGATTTAAATCTCTTTGCAGGTAAACAATTTAAAACACATGGCGCCACCTTCTTCGCGGAAAAACCATGGAACTAAAACTCTTCACATTTTCGCAATGAAGATGGTCCACACTAGACAGATATTTACTGGCTGTTTGAGGTTGTCTTTTTCTCATTAAGGAAATTAAAAAAAAAAAACTTTATACTCTCTAGGGACTAAAGTGGTCACTTTAGTCCCGCTTCGTAGGGCTATATTGGCGTACTTTTAGAGCATGAGAAGTGAAAAGGTAAATTATATTTATTATTATTATTATCTTATTAATGTGGGAGAGCCATGCTTCGGCACGCTTGGGCCGGCTCGACCGGAGTGATACCACGGCCTCACAGAAAACCAGCGTAAAGCAATGCATTGCGTTTCGTTGAGTGAGTAAGGTAGCCGGAGGCCCCAATCCTCCCTCCCCCCCTCCACTCCCCTCCCCCTACTCCCACCTCAAAGGTCGGCAACGCAGTTGTGACTCTTGAGTTGCAGGTGTTCATGGGCGACGGACGTCACTTACCATCAGGTGACCCGGCTGCTCGATTGCCCCCTTTTTTTATCATAAAAAAAAATTTGCAAAAACCAAAAGCACACCTTACAGACAACAAACCAAATAACATAAAGTCAACCTATGATTAAAATGTCGAAAAAGGTTGCATGTCACCCATTCGCCAACACAAACTGTCTTAATAGGTTGTTAACAATAAAACAAATTGTGAAAGTGCAGTGCGCTATACAGAAAAGAGACAGATGAATCTCAAAGCTGTAAGGTTCGCTGGTCAGACTAGTTAGTTAGAGTTCCATAGAATTATGGTTCTACTGTTATCGCTCGAACAGTGCTATAAAATATAATTGTTTGCGGGATTCCAATTTGTTGTTTGCGCTATTGAAATTGTGATTTGTAGAGCCCGGTAGGGGTCTGTAGCGACAGTTGATTATATTTACTAGTAACTCACAGACAGTTCTCTATGTAGAGCTTTATTTACTTATACTAGTGAAAAGTGGGTATTTACAGGGATGGAATATCTTTAAATATCAGGGATAGAGGTGTGATTTTTTTTATTTCATTTGCATACCTAAAAATGTTTTCGAATTCAGCCGTGCTTAGTGATGTAGCACGGCAATGCCACATGTGTCAGACACCTACATTCGCCCGAATCTGTTCATTGCGTTACCTCCTAGTCGCCACATTATTTATATTATGTTATTTTAATAACAGAATAATTATATGATGAAGATATTTCAGAAGCGTTAAAAGAAACGATCCCCAATTAGATAGAGAAATAAATATTATCTAAAACAATACTACATTTTACTGCTCTAAATCCTACAAGTCGGTCATCATATTAGGTATTTTCAAAAATTGAATATCTCTGTGACATTCTATTTTTATAATCTACTTTTAAAAACTCGAAATTTGACTGACAACCAAAAGCACACGCTTAAGCCAGTTGGTCTATAGAAGCATGAAATTCTTCACAAGAGGCCCCTAAATAACATATGATGTAGCTCTAAAGAATTACTAAGGCATTTAAAAAAATTATATTCCTAAGTTGGTGAAATAGGGAAGGGCAGGTTCGTAATGTTTTTCAAACCCTTCTTTGGAATATAGCTAGTAAAACGGGCCTGTTGGCTCAGTTGGTAGTGACCCTGCCTTCTGAGTCGGAGGTCGCGGGTTCGATCCCCGCTCGGGGCCAACATTTGTGTGCATGAACATGTCTAATGGTTTCGTATTTATTATTTGTTTATTAGTTGTTTAGTACCCATAGTACAGGCTCTGCCTAGTTTGGGACTGAATAAACGTGTGTAAATTATGTCAAACAATTTATAAAAAAAATGTAAAACAACTGATAGCCACTACTGTCTCTTTTACCGGCTTGTGGCAAACCGAATTCGTCCTAAGGTGATATACATTGGTATACCTAATATCATGAGTACGATAATTCATAATGAACATTCAAAATTAAAAAAAGGCAACAAAAAATAAACAGGTATCTCACATAATGTGTACGGAAGTGCACAATCGAATGCATCGTTAGCGAAATTGCGTTAAAACCATAAAAACGAGTTTCATATGGTGCAAATTTGAAAAAAGGCAAGACTTATAAAAAGATGCCGAAATAAAAAAAATGGGTACCTGTAGCAAAAAACATCAATGGTCGAATTGACATGTGTTGCACCAAAAAAAGGTTCTACCATGCAATTCAATAATAACGTGCGTGAATGGATCTCTGACTAAAAAAAATAAAGTAAAATTTAATTGATGAGCCTCAGATAGAGTGAGACAAAGATGCAACATAAGATACAAAGTAAAAATATAGCGCCGACAAAGCTTATGGGCAAAATAATATAAATATAAACTTATATTTATATTATTTTGCCCATAAGCTTTGTTTTGCTAGTTTATAAATAAACTAAGACTACCTGTATTGTACATGTTGATATAATATACATACATACATAATCTCGCAATTCCCGTTGGGGTAGGCAGAGACAATAGACTGCCACTTGCTAAGAACCTGGCACATCCATCAAACGATTCATGCACGCTCGTCGGTTTCGGGTACCTACTCTATATGTGACTTTTCTTTGATACATCGTCAATCTGGTCGATGTAACGCCTAGGCCGTCCGCTATCGACTCGACTATAATACGAGAATGGGAAAGCTTCGGAAGACTGACCGTGACGACTCCAGTTACAATCTCGAGAATATCATGTCTCGTACTCACATAGCCATAAGTGTGTAGACCGTATTAATTACTATAACAATCATTTTTGCCTACTATAAGTAGCACTTATTCCTTCTCTAAATATTATAAATGAAGTAGTATCCCTGCTTGTCTCTTACCTTTGCGAAACCGTAAATGGACGAAGGAAAACTATTATGATCTTTTTTTTTAGTGAATTAATCAGTTTCTAATGTTCTGGAATAGACATCCATCCACAACGTCCACAACGTGGAAGTGGACAACTTGATAAATCTCTGGAAGACATAAACCAGAAAACCAGCGTAAAGCAATGCTTTGCATTTCGTTGAGGTAACAGGATGCTCCAACCACCCGTCCCCTTCCCCCCTCCCCCCTCCCCCTACTCCCACCTCAAAGGCCGGCAACGCAGTTGTGACTCGTGATTTGCAGGTGTCCATTGGCGACAATAGTCACTTACCATCAGGTGACCCGTGTGCTCGTTTGCCCCCTTCTGTCTTATAAAAAAAACATAAATGAATAAATAAAATAATATCACGCCTTTTCTCCGCCAGGGTAGGCAGAGCTATTAAATTTCCGGAAATACCCACTTTTCACGAGAATATTCGACCCCCAAACGTGATAGGTTGTGAGCCCATCGCCTGACCGGGTCTGTTACAGATGTCAGAATTAATTCTGAGACCTGCGGGTTTCCTCACGATGTTTTCAACGTCAATAGTGCTGGAAGACCGTGAATGTTACATGAAGATTTATATAATTTCATTGTGATTAGCCACGTGCGATCATACAAACTTTCACTCTCCAATTAAACCCTTTAGGAATTAAAAAAAAAAACCTTGAATATTGCTCAGTTATTCTGCATAATTTTATGCTCCGAGACGTTTTTTTGTCTGTCAATGTTGGCTAGATGATATAATAAAACATCGGTGATAAATATAATGCAAATATTAAATGAGTACCTATATAGAGCTTTGAATAAAAACCGGAATTGATGAAAAAGGAAAATCACAAACGAACCAAAAAATATAAAACATCATTATGGAAAATAAATAGGCGGAAGAAAACCTTCCGCCTACTATAACTATCCCTAATTGATACCATTCCAATGACAAATAACACACGTTACTAAACACCGTCATTAATGCTCGATCAAATTCCAGTAGGTTCGTTCTTGAAGCCGAAGGAATTATTCGGTCATTAACCTAAGAGAAATATTGGTTCAGTCATGAGTAATATTTGGAGCAACTATAACATAAAGCCACGCAAAATGGCAGAAAGCTATTACATATTATAATATATTATGCTAATCATGCATGAGAAACAAGACAGGACGTCCGTTGCGTTGGCCAACCAATATAACGATAACGAATTTGGTTTATGGTTTTTTTAGGTTTACTGTTGGGAACATATTTTTCTTAAATAAAATGAATGGTTGCGTTTGTTTGGTGTTCCCTCGTATTCCCACGGGAACGGGAACTACGTGGGTGAAACCGCGCAGATCAGCTAGTACTTCTATACATATAATAAAACTCTAACGGGGCCGTGTCTGTACATTAAATATTTTTTGAAAATTTTAACGGTAGTGTATATAGTTATCGATATAGATACCAAAACACCAATTTTTGGAATTTTTGTCTGTCTGTCTGTCTGTCTGTCTGGTTGTGCACGCATCACTCAAAAACTACTGGACGGATTTTGATGAAATTTGGTATGGAGATAACCGAGTAATCGGGTCAACAACTAGGGTACTTTTTATTCCAGGAAAATATCTCATTCCCACGGGAAAATATAAAAACTGGTTAAAAAGAGAAATACGTACTACTCCGAAACGATTACACCTAGAAACTTGAAAAATGGTATGAAGGTGTCTGATATGTCATAGAATTTGGTTTATGGTGTTTTTAGGTTTACTGTTGGGAACATATTTTTCTTAAATAAAATGAATGGTTGCGTTTGTTTGGTGTTGAGTGATTTGATGTTATGTTGATTTATAATAATATAGTGGTTCCGGTTTCTGTGGGAATACGGGATAAAATATAGCCAATGTTACTCATGGTTTTTTCAATTAGTTTTTGGGAAAACTTACAGCTATACAGAAAATATAGGCAACAAAAGATTAATAACTAAAAGATAATTATACGTTTCCACCTGTATTGTAACATATAATACATCTTAAAAACCAACAAGTAATATCTACATTATACCACAACTTAAAGTGAGATAAAAGTAAAGTGCCAAATTAAAAATATATATTGTAGCTTTCCATTGCGGAAAGAATGTTTAAAATAGGTCCAGTAGTCTTTGGATTTATTCGTTACAATCATACAAAAATACAAATCTTTCCTCTTTATAATATTAATGTAAATAAGTAATTTATTAACTGTTTGGACTAACTTTGAGTACATAATAACGTTGTAGTTAACGTTTAGAATATGCATTAAAACTTTTGCTTTGGTTGTTATAAATAGTGGCCTACCAAAACAAGACCAACTGGTTTTACTGTTTAATTTTTTGTATAGGTTGATAAGAAAGTAATTGGCAAAAATATATATTTATAAAATGAATAACATTAGCTTTCATATTATCGTTTTGATATATTACATTCAACTTACCGTAATTTATTTTATTAGCACTGTAATATATAAATACATGCGCCTTTACAGAATAGTCCATTTGATAATTAGATTTATGATGATGCTATTGAAAATTGACGCAAATTTATTCAAATATAGTCTGTTAATTGTGAAACGAGTGTTTATAGTTATAACGATTTGATAGTTGACGTGTGTCTATACATCACACGCGCTCTTGCATCCAAACATTCATTACTGATACAACTTTTTCGATCCCCTTCAAACCAATGCTTCTTTACAACCATACCTATATTTTGCGTTTCCTACTAACTTATTCATGAATGTTAAACTTGCAACAATATTAGTCAACATTCGATAGATAGTTGTTAATTTTAATACGATTTGTCGTGACTGCCGGTTGATGGGAAACGCTTGCATGGTGATTTGTGATCGAATATTAAGAGCATAGTTCAAGCGCTAACACCCGTGGATGTGGGGTCAAATGCATTAGCCACCTAGCGGGTCTACGTATATGAACTTTTATTAATCAAACTAGCTTTCCAGCTTGAGAACCAGTCAAAAAATATAATTAGGTGCAAAATATAAACCAGCAAAAAATACTAATGATCATAACATCAGATCTTTCAAAGAAGAAATTATTCATCTATGACAGTTGGTAATCTTAATTTACATTGATGTGTACATGCAAATATTCAACACTAGCTGTTCCGCGCGGTTTCAACCGCGTAGTTGTCGTTCCAGTGAGAATACAGTGAAAAATATAGCCTATGTTACTATGGTGAAAGAATCTTAAAATCGGTCTAGTAGTTTTTGAGTTTATTAGTTAAAAACATACAAAAATACAAATTTTTCCTATTCATATTATTAGTGTAGATTCCAATATGAGTGTTATCGTCACAAAAATCTGCTTTTATATTTCCGTCTTAATCATAAAGTACCTGGAGTGCGATTTTTGAATCTCACTGGTGATATCAAAATCACCGGTGACTAAAATTATCACCGATGACTTTTATGTCACCATTTTCCAAAAGCTGGTATTTTTGAAAGTCACACGCTGTTTACCAACATGCAGAAATTTTACAATGTCAGTCAGAGACAATCTTCCGGTTACGTTCCTTTTTACGCAGATGTTATAGTGTTGCCCTTGATATCGGTTTTTATTTTCTCATACTATAACTTAAAATAGATCATCGAATTGGTCAAACGTAAAACGTAGCGTTTTTTTTGCCGAACTAAATACCGCTATTGCTGCTAATTCTTCCGTAAAACATACTTTGGCACTTTTGGCAGATGTCACATATGTACGTCAACTGTCAAAAACAATCGCATGGTGCACTCGTAATTCGTTATCATAGGTATGACAAATGTAAGTCACCGATGAGTTTCAAAAATACAAACTTTCGGAAGTCACTCACATCGGTGAGAATTAGTCACTTGGTGAGATTCTAAAATCGACCCCCTGATACCTTTCCAACACTGTTTCCTGCAGCGATCACTGTCGGAAGCTGAGCACAAGATAAATGTGAGATTTTAGGATTTTACCGTAACATGTTTCGGCTCCCATTACGTCTAATAATTATCGCATCGTAAATAACGGTGACGATGTTTAAAGTTGTCTAAAAATATTATTCATCTTGAGTCAGTTCTGTTAGAACTAGATTGCTATCTCAAAATTTATCTGATGATCATGTCTGGTTCATTCATTTTACATACTGATTTTCTCTGGAAATTAAATCTACACTAATAAAATATTATTCAACTTGAGTCAGTTCTGTTAGAACTACATTACTATCTCAAAATTTTACATTAATTTTACATACAGATTTTCTTTGGAAATTAAATCTACACTAATATTGTAAAGAAAAAAGATTTGTATTTTTGTATGTTTGTAGCGAATAAACTCAAAAACTACTTCACCGACTTCATAAATTCTTTCACCAGTAGAATGTTACAATACCCCTGAGTAACATAAGCTATATTTTATCCCCGTATTCCCACGGGAACGGGAGTGAAACCGCGCAGATCAGCTAGTACAGTCAAGAGCACGCTAAGCTTGACACTTTGGACTTTGAACCGGCCCTGTATTCTTTGGCGCGCAGTATAAATCAGAGCTCAGCTTAAACTGGTAGTGTCAAGCTCGACTTGCTCTTGACTGTACCTACTTACATAATAAAGTAAAATGGCACAACGTAGAATAATGAAGTGGTGTACCTACATTTCTTCCAGTATGGCACGGCATCATGATTGTCTAATGATTTGAAGTTTTTGTGTGAGGTATTATAAAACAGAGGTATTATGAATGACTGAGTGAAATTTCAAAGGAGACGTTCCATCTTGGGCCTGCACATTTTACACCAGCGTGAAAGATATAGAAAAATCTTGTGATTATCAGAAAAATATTTTACGAAATAATTTTCCATCTATTTAACTTGCACAAAAGTAATTAAAATTCAATGGATCCGCATGGAATCATATTGAAATAATACTATTTCTAACTTCTTAAGCCCAATTTCCATGTTATTGTGAATTAGTCCGACAAAAATCAAAATAATGTCAATTGTCTGTGTACCGGTCGCCGCTACGCTAGTTTAATGAAAATTAAAGTTTATTGTACAACGAATCTAGATAAATATGAGCAAAATCATGACTAAAACTACAGTTATTTTATTTATATTTATCTAAAAAACTGGTGTACATGGTGCAGGCTAAGTCTCCATACATTCATAAAACGTCTCCTTTCTTCATTAGATAAAACGTCGCAAAAAAAAATTTTTTTGGAGGCCGGGAGTGTTTCCACGAAATTAAACCTATTGCGCCACTGTTTTGACGGGCCTGTTTTCTCAGTTGGTTAGTGACCCTGCCTTCATAATCAGAGGTTGCGAGTTCGATCTTTTGTGAGAACGAACATGTCTGTTTTCGTGTCTGGTTGTTTCATATTTAGGTAGGTAGGCTATGTTTATCAGTTGTTTAGTACCCATAGTGCAGACTCTGCCTAGTTTGGCATTGCAGACATGTTCATACTCACAAATGTTGGCCCCGAGCGGGAATCGAACCCGCGATCTTCGGCTCAGAAGGCAGGGTCACTACCAACTGAGATAACAGGCCCGTCTTATGAGTATGAGAGTGAAATCGCCCGAAACAGCTAGTACAATTATAAACTACAAGTTTGCGGTCTCGTTTAGGATTGAAAGAAAGAAAGAAATATTTTTTTAGTTCCCATAGATGTACAAAATATTAGTAGACACAAAAAAAAGTAAATGTGACTAAAAAATTTCGTCAATCAGCGTTTTGCTGAAGCCGCACAACTGCTACAGTGCTGATCTTCCGTGGCGCCATAAGACTATGTATGTAGCAACAATATCAAGATACACGCTTCGTTAAGTGACAAAATACAAGTTGTCCATCTATTATAACATTAGCTACATAATATTTATGTGCTGGTACATAAACAAATGAGTTGAACAGAAAACTTACATCCTTCGCTTGCAACATAGTGTGTGAATAGCCTTATTATTGGACAACGTGATGTGTCGCGGCGGAAACGGTCCATCGACGCCGACTTGCGCTTTACACGCTCCAGATCCGAAGAAACTTCCTTCGATTTTAATGATACAGTTTATATTTAAATTTAATCTGTTGATACAGAGTTTGATAGAGAAATTTATATCAGTCTTTAAAATGTTTCCTCAATTAGAAAACCGTATGAGATTATTACATAAAGGGTGTTAGATTATGGTTTTCTGACGGTATGGTTTATTTTACTTCTGTTCCTATACTGGCCAATGTCTACGCCTGGCTTCACTCTTGAGTAAAGCCTTCTCTTTTCTCCACTTCAGATTATAATCATACCTAAATATCTTAGGTCCAAGCTGTTAACAAACTAATTTGTATTTTATCACAGATTTTTTTTATAATGTCATTAGGTCCAACACCGCTGCTTGCATTTTATACTATGTTAAACTTATTTTAAGGAACCTCCAGGTTTGTTGTCATACCTAACATTTTTTACATGTTTGTATACCTATGACTGTATGAGTTTTAAATAAATAAAATTAAATAAATAAAAATTAAACTGATTGTAGTTGATAGTACTGATTTTGATAAATACTCGTATCAAAACACCATAGACTGGTTCGTACTTCTTTTAAATAACAAACTATCATTTTCGTTTTTTTTTTTCGTTTTTTAATTCGTAATTAGCAGCAATACTCACACGTATTCAACATGCACGGCACGTCTTATTTTTAAACGACATCAAAAAGGAGGTTATCAATTCAACAGTTTTTTTTAGTTTTTTTATGTTTGTTACCTCAGAACTTTCGACTGGGTGAACCGATTTTAAAAATCCTTTTTTTCTTTGAAAGCTGGTGCATCCAGATTGGTCCCGCTTTAATTTCGTTCAGTTCTGATAATGGAATCCATAAGAAAACCCTGTAAGTCTTAAATTTGCATTAAGTAAATCTTTAAAACTTCGCAACATATTTTGATGCGGTTTTTTTAAATAGATAGAGTGATTTAAGCGGAAGGTTTTACTATAAGCATTGTACCCGTGCGAAGCCGGGGCGGATCGCTAGTATAGAATACATTAATAACGTTATAATGATTTTTATAAAATTAGTCGTCTTTAAAGTTCTATGTCATTCGTGATTCAGTAACACGATCTTACGACACGTTCTTCGGCTCATCCTCACAGTAACCTTCTCGTGGTCATATTTCACCGCAGTCGACTAACTCATATTTCACCACAGACGGATCCATACTTATTGACATTTGATATTGCGAAGATGAGATTCTAGATGTAGGTACACTATTGATCAGCTGTCTGTATGTGTTTTTATAGAAATTGTATATAATAGTAGCGGTTCTGCGCGGTTTCAGCGTAGTTCCCGTTCCCATGGGAATACGGAAATAAATTATAGATTATGTTACTCAGAGATGTTCTACCTTTCTATTTCGTAAAGAATTTTTAAAATCGGTTCAGTAGTTTTTGAGTTTAGACATAACAAAGATACAAATATACAAATCTTTCCTCTTTATAATAGTACTAGCTGATGCCCGCGACTTCGTCCACGTGGAATTTGTTATTCCTTTGAGTTTAGAAAATATATCAAGAAGGATAATATACACTATCTATCTACAATAATATTATAAAGAGGAATTAAGGATTTGTATTTTTGTATGTTAATAACGAATAAACTCAAAAACTACTGGACCGATTTTAAAAATTCTTTCACCATTAGAATGTTACATTATCCCTGAGTAATATAGATTAGTATCTATGACGAAAAAACATTAGGGATCCTTACTAAAACTTGTCTGTACATGCCGGGATTGGAACCCGAGCCTCGCAAATGAGAAGCGGGCTCTTTAGCGACTGGGCTATCATTGCTATTTATATTTTTGTTATTAAAAACACCCTATATACAACGCGTCACAGAATAAGCGCAATTCCTGATACGTACCCCGATTAGTATACTAACATAAAAAGATGGTGATGCATTCGTACTTTAGTTTTGTCTAACCAAATTGCTTAAATAAAGAGCGGTGTCAATAGGCAGTCCTAAATTTAGTTGTGCTAATTAATTTTTCGGAAAAATTTTTACACATATTGAAAATAGCTGAAATCAATTAAGTAATCGATACTAATTTCAGGAATTGCGCTTATTCTCTTACGTGTTGTAAAGCCTAGGACACTCTCTGGATTATGATTTTTGAATTAGTTATTGATGTCAATGGCTACGGATGTGGTCATAATAACAAATAAATTTCCATAAGGAACCCATAGTGAATTCTCAAAAAAAGAAGTGGACTTTGTATGGAGACTATTGAAGAATATTTGTGCCAAGTTTCAAGTTGAAGATAAGGAAATCTTCTTGTTTGTTTTGAGGAGTATTTTTACAATATTTTGAATTGATACACCCAAAAATGAAGGTTTTCCGTACATACCAAACTCAACCCCTATTTTCACCCTTTTGGGGGCGGACTTTCGAAAAATCCAAAAATACGTATCTCATCATTTATTTCTAAGAGTAGTTTTTTTTTTGGAAAAACCAGAAATACGTATCTTGTTGTTTGTTTTGAGGAGTATTTCTACAAAGTTTTGAATTGATACACCCAAAAATGAAGGTTTTCCATACATACCAAACTCAACCCCTACTTTCACCCTTTTAGGGGACGATTTTCGAAAAGTTCAAAAACACGTATCTCATAATTTATTTCTAAGAGTATTTGTGAGAAGTTTCACGTTGATAGAATAAAAAAAACAACACGTCTCCATACAAACTCCATCCCCTGTTTCACCCCCTTCGGGGGTTTTTTTTAGAAAATCCGGAAATACGTTTCTTGTTGTTTGTTTTGAGGAGTTTTTACAAAGTTTGGAATTGATACACCCAAAAATGAAGGTTTTCCATACATACCAAACTGAACCCCTACTTTCACCCTTTTAGGGGACGATTTTCGAAAAGTTCAAAAACACGTATCTCATAATTTATTTCTAAAAGTATTTGTGCTAAGTTTCAACCTGATAGACGTAAAAAACAACACGTCCCCATACAAACTCCAATCCCCTGTTTCAACCATTTAGGGTTTTATTTTTTTTAAATCCAGAAATACGTATCTTTTTGTTTGTTTTGAGGAGTATTTTTGCAAAGTTTGGAATTGATACACCCAAAAATTAAGGGTTTCCATATACATCAAACTCAACCCCTACTTTTACACCTTTAGGGGACGATTTTAGAAAAATCCAAAAATACATCTCATCATTTATTTCTAAGAGTATTTGTGTCAAGTTTCAACTTGATAGACGTAAAAACCAACACGTCTCCATACAAACTCCATCCCCCTGTTTCAACCCCTTAGGGGTTTTTTTTTGAAAATCCAGAAATACGTTTCGTGTTTTTTTGTTTTGCGAATTGATATACCCAAAAATGAAGGTTTTCCAAACATACCAAACTCAACCCCCCCTTACGATTTTCGAAAAATCTAAAAACACGTATCTCATTATTTATTTCTAAGAGTATTTGTGTCAAGTTTCAACTTGATAGACGTAAAAAACAACACGTCTCCATACAAACTCCATCCCCCGGTTTCAACCATTTAGGGGGGTTTTTTTGGAAAATCCAGAATCACGTGTCTTGTTATAGGAGTATTTTAACATTGTTTCGAATTGATACACCCAAAAATGAAGGTTTTGCATACAAACTCTCAACCCCCTTTTCACCCCCTTAAAGGTTGAATTTGGAAAATTCCTTTCTTATTCCTAGTCTACGTCTTCAAAATAATATATGTGAAAAAAATCAGCTTTCTAGGTGTAAGGGTTTAGGCTGGGCGTTGATGAGTCAGTGAGTCAGGACTTCTCTCTTTATATATATAGATAACACAATTTGCACACGGTTATTCAGTCCCAAACTAGACAGAATCTGTACTATGAATACTAAACAACTAATAGACATACTGAAATGAATATAAACAACCAGACACGAAGCCAACAGACATGTTGCACACAAATGTTGGCCCCGAGCGGGGATCGAACTCGCGACCTCCGACTCAGAAGGCAGAGTCACTACCTGCTGAGATATCAGGCCCGTCAATACACTTAGATTTTGTTTATGTTCTTACACAATAGTCAACTTAAGAATATTGGTATTTTACCTGTCTGCACCAGTCAGAGTGAATATTGAAAACGTCTTATACTAAATCTCATTTAGTTACTTATAATTTAAAATTTCTTTCAGATATCTAACTTATTATTTATCAACATAAAAAGATCGGCTAAATACCATACACCACTGAGAATAAAGTAGCTGTTAAAACTAGTAACTTCAATCTTAGTCGAATCGTGACGCGTTTAGCCGTAAACATCGGTCGGTGATCGAACCCATGGCCTCACGTATACTAGGTACTACCGGTAAAACTAATTCACTTTGTGCTCCGTAATTCTTGATAGGAATCCAATTGGTCTTTTCTTACAAAAAAAACTAGTTTCTTTAGTATTGCTTCTTATGCCAGCCTTAATAGATCAAACTCAAAGTTAAAGTGTAAAATAGGCATCGCCAATGAATTCATGCCACGAGATTATTTTTATATTGGCCGTTGCCTGCGATTGCGAAGTTGCGAATGATGATATTGTTATTTTTTTGTAGATTACCTACTAAAAAAATCTTTACCAAATACATGACTTAATTTTCCTTTACCTCAAATTGTATACCACTTTATGCTGAGTGGCCACCCTTTTGGTACCTAGTTTTTTAAGATTTAAGTTATTTTGTAATAGTTTAATAGGTGCCAAATAAACACTTTTCGTTCTTTCTTTCTTTAAATGCTTAAAGTGCGCACACTTGCAACACATTAACGCAGTTATATGAGAAAAATGTTTTAAAATTACTTTGTGTATACCGAAAACAATAAATTAATGCAAACATTTAGGAAACTAGGTCTAGGATTGATAGCAGAGCACTAAAGATGCACGA
The DNA here is from genome assembly GCA_963855545.1 of Ethmia dodecea. Classification (NCBI taxonomy): domain Eukaryota; kingdom Metazoa; phylum Arthropoda; class Insecta; order Lepidoptera; family Depressariidae; genus Ethmia; species Ethmia dodecea. The sequence continues at coordinate 14,956,211 of OY979443.1, read as the reverse complement.
TAGACTACATTTTCAATTCCACAGTCTTTGATGTGCCGGTCACATTTTATCGATTTATGGGCAAAATTTACGAGATCAGCTTTTCATAAAAAATTGCCTTTTGCCAAATTGGCTGGTGTTTTTAAAACCTGCTTTTGAACAGCTAGTGGCTACAATTAATCAGTCACGTCATAATATAATGTGTTGTGAAAAATAAACTTGGTGACTGAAGTGTAAGAAATGGGATTCTCGCAATTTCTGTTGCCGCAAATACTAAATAACAGAATAAAATAAATATTTAAGGGGGCTCCCATACAACAAACGTGATTCTTTAGAACTCTTCGTCCGACTCGCCCTTACCCGGTTTTTTTCATGAGGTGAATGAAGTGTGAAAAATGAGTTTCATTTTGGATAGATTTGCGCTTTTTTTTATTAGTTTATCAGTAATTTAAAAAGTATATTATTTTTTTCAATTTCTATACGGCTGTAATCAGCCTAGTATTCTGAAGTACCTACCTTTATTACAATTTAGATTGAGGCTGTTGTTGTTTGATATGATGATATTCTTAAAGGCGTGAAAACGGATAGTAAAGTTTGGATAAAGGAACATTGATTACCACTCATTACATACGAAATATTCAGGGTCCCCAGATCTAGAAAACTAAAATCTAAAGTTAGTTTTAGTGTAAGGATACTGAAATGGAAACGAGAAAAAGGAGATTATCACGAATCTAAGGTACGTGGACGACGTTATGGCATCGAATAATATTATGTAGTTATGGGCAAAAAGCTAATTTAGCTTGAGCGTCGAGTCCAGCGCCTGACTGCGTGCTAACGCACTGCATTTATAGAGTTAGTTAGTGTAAATATGGTATTCACCATATAAAAATATTTTTTTATAATACTTCTCTTTTATTCAGTAAGACGTTACGTGTTAGAATGTTTAAATGTAGTCACACGTTTCATCTTTACAAAAAAAAAAATTGCATTTAACTAAGTAAAAAACTATACATTTTACATGGCCTTTCGGATATAACTCTCTAACAAAGTTTTTTAAAGAAACGCTTACAAATCGCGTACGCAGTGAACGAGAGGAAACATGTTTGCAGTAGCTGCACTCTATCATACAGCGTCAAAGTTATTCATACACCTCGGATAGCATGCTAATGCCCAGAACCAGTCCCACGGGAAACTGGTGCAATAAATGAGACCAGTCCTGTGGAGACAAAGTGTGTTCGGTAAGCTTTTAAACCTAATAATGTACCTAACCCAGTCCGGTGATGAAAACTTTTTATGAAAAAATAAAATATTTATAAATTCTTTGTCTTATATTAAGACAGCATAATGTGATAAGGACCTTCTTTTAAGTGTAAGAACATCTAGAAGATCCCGCTCTTTCATTTCTTTGCTATATAAATAAACTAGCGACCCGCCCCGGCTTCGCACGGGTGCAATGCTTATAAGAATTTTCTTTGCTATAAACCTCACGGAGCCCGAGACCTTTCCAACGAATGCAAAACCGTGGAAATCGGTTCGTCAGTTCTGGAGTTAAATCGTCAGGAAGGAAAACCCGACTTATTTTTATATAGTAGATATATTTTTTAAATTCTTTCTCTAATACTCTACTCTATTTCTCTGCTATTTAATAGAAATAAGTAATTTAAGTATAAAATTAATTATATTAAGTTGTAAATACAATTTTATTAAATTATCAAGGTAAGGTATTAAATAATGCAATGTAATGGACTAACCACCCGACTTTTAGGGGTCCAAGAATATACTGGTGAAAAGTGGGTTGGTTTATCCAGGAATGGAATAACTCTGCCTACCCCCTAAGGGCAAAAGGGCTGCGAATATTTATTTATATTTTTTTAAGCTTAAAGATAATTTCAATCTTGAGGATTGACTTAAAGCTTGGCCCGTCATAAAACTCTGTATGTACCTACCTACGAGTATTATACACAAAACAGATTAATTAATAAAATTTAATGTTATCACAATATTTCCAAGACTAATCGGTGTTGAGACAATTTTTGGATTTTTAATGTCACTATAGCATACCTGACGAGCCGCGTAAGCGTTACATTAGTATGCATAATTTATTATGTACATACAAAGAAAAAAGTTTTTGTCATTTGATTAAAAAAAACAGTAGGTACCTATCAAAATCGTTCATAAACTTTTGAATTAATTAATTATTCATAAAATGCATGCACATTTTATGAATAATAATTGTATGAATTAAATGCATTTTAACATCTGCAATTTGATTAAGGATCCATATTGAAAAACACATATAACATAATATTATTTTGTATCAATTTTATACGTCATGGTTTAAGTTTCTGAAAAATAAACTCAAAAACTACTGGACGAATTAAAAAATATATTTTACCAGTGGAAAGCTTAGTTTTATAGGGGTAACATGGGCTATACTTTATTTTAATGGGAACTAAAATTACGCGTTTGAAATCGCGCGGGACATCTAGTATTTCATGGAGAGAATGAATGATACTAATAATAAAATAATAACACTGTCAAAACAATAAGCACCTTATATTTTTCACTCGACTGTAACCACCCTATCAATGTTATTTGTTGGTTCCCATTAATGTTCCATCGACGCATTTCTGACCTGAATCAGTAGCTTAATCGTCTGTTAATTTGTTAGATGTGAGACCAAAAGTGCCGCTTCCATAAATTTATTGCTTCATCTTGGTCACCGTGTTTATTTTATCCACTTTTTTCTTAAAAACTGTAAGCGTTTGTGTTCTGCCGACGACATTTCTTACTTTTATTAGCACTCACTGATACGATAATGACGCTATTAAAATTCGTTTAGATTAATTATTGTTTGGTGTTTTTTTCATTGAGTGTACAATTTTGACAATATTGTGCATTGATTTGGTTTATTGTTTTAATTATTTTATTTTACCAACTTTTTTTTGACTGCACCTGATAACGGGTAAGTACTTAATTTCAGGATTCTTGGTCAACGCAAAGTAATATAATATTTTAGGTCGTTTTGATTGCGTTGCCTTAAAAGTTAGGTTTTTGATAACTCCAATTTATATCCTACTAATATTATAAATACGAAAGTTTGTATGGTTCCTCCTTCACGCAAAAACTACTGAACGGATTTTTATGAAACTTTACAGTTATATAACTTAAACATCAGAATAACACCTCTGTTTACGGTACTTAAGATCTATTAATGTAAATATTGCCTGAAATAAAGATTTATTATTATTATTAGCACATAGGCTATATTTTATCAACGTATTCCCACGGGAACGGGAACTACGCGGGTGAAACCGCGGGGCGCTGATAGTTAATTATAAATTTTAATTCGTTAGCTCAGCGGTTAAGAATCTCATGCGATACCTGATGCATTTGAAAACTAAAGTTTTTGTTACCCTGCCTCTGATTACGTTAACAAATCAGAAGGCAGTTTCTTTCCATTCTTCGACACGAAATGGTTGTTACTATAAGTGAGAAATTTGTCGCCACTGGGGGTGCCTCAATGCTATTGGTCGTTAAACCGATGTTTTTTTTTATAATAAAAAGGGGGCAAACGAGCAGACGGGTCACCTGATGGTAAGTGACGTCTGTCGCCCATGGACACCTGTAACTCAAGAGTCACAACTGCGTTGCCGACCTTTGAGGTGGGAGTAGGGGAAGGGGAGGGGAGGGGAGAGGGAGGGGGGATTGTGGCCTCCGGTTACCTCACTCACTCAACGAAACGCAATGCATTGCTCTAAACTTTAGAGCAGCATCATAGAGTCTAAAGGATGCCTGCTCGCAATATGATTCTTAGGTGTATCAAGCAAAACGTTGGCTAGTAGTACTTTACGTACATATAATGTATTGATTATCCATTTGAATCGCATGATTTAAGCTGGAAACAAATTATCGGACGCGGCTCACGGACGCGGCAGACAGCCGCGAGTGATACGTGTACACAGTCTTTTGAATTCAGCACGCCAGATTTCTGTCGGACGTCCGAGCGCTCAAGGTTACGTCCGATAGTTTGCTCTGTACTGCTGCACAGCTCTGTGTACATTCATTATCTAGATCGTGGCTATCAGCCGCGTCCGTAAGCCGCGTCCGATAATTTGTTTTCAGATTTACAGTTACACCCTCATCGACGTTACGCTCAATATGATCTTACGCTCGCTGTAATAATTTATTTAAGTAATGATATGTTTTTTGCCTACATTACGTCTGACGTCCGTCGTGGTTCGATCACTCAATATCACTTTCTACCTGCTAATGGACTACCGATACGTATTAGGTAGATGCCATTGCTTAAAAGTGTTTTTTGTAGATGTTAAATTCTACTTGAACTTAGAATATTTCACTGTTGTTAAAGGGTTCATCGGTTTGTTTTCGACAGTCACTAGTTTGACAGTACGTTTGATTTCAGATAGTAGAGCTGGCACATCTATAATAATAATAATAAAATGTCGGAAGTTACGAACTAACTGATAAACATCACTACATAGTATAAAACAAAGTCGCTTTCTCTGTCCGTATATCCCTATGTCCCTATGTATGCTTAAATCTTTAAAACTACGCAACGGATCTTGATGCGGTTTTTTTTAATAGATAGAGTGATTCAAGAGGAAGGTTTTAATGTTAGCATTGCACCCGTGCGAAGCCGGGGCGGGTCGCTAGTACTTAAATAAATATGAAACACCCAGACACGAAGCAAACAGACATATTCATACACACAAATGTTGGCTCCGAGCGGGGATCGAACCCGTGACCGACTCAGAAGGCAGGGTCATTACCAGCTGAGTCTGAGCTTTCGCAAACACTCCCTGCCTCCCCTAAATATTTTATTTACGATACTAGCTAGTGCTTTATTTCTTATTTACTCAAAATCTGTGTCATTATTGCGAGCGTCAATAAACCCAATTAAACATTAAACTATTATTTCTAGTAGGTATGTCATCTGTATAATACTAGGTCAAATAATTTGTGTACCGAAGCCGAGTTAACCGGATCAAATTAAGATGAAGTCAAAATCCCATAAGCCAATACCATCATAGCTACATACACCGACCGAGTAAGTAACAAGTTTTGAAGATTTGCCCATTAACAAGACCGACAAAGAATCTGTATCAGCTAACGGTATCGGCAAGAATGCTAATTTTATCGTAACGAGTAATATTCGTTTATCTCAGGCGCGTGGCTGCGTAACTAGTGCATGTTATAATTTGGTATATAATAAACTTTATGCGGTGATTGAGGGTTATATATTTGATGGTTATGATTATGACTCTGAGTGGGCATAGTATTTCTGGAAAACGGAATTAGTAGGAATTGGTTGTGGACCTTTGTGATGTTTATGATATCGGCTTTACATCGGATAGTAAAACAAAGGGTAGGTGATAGCGGTCGGTAGATATAGTAGACTGTAATAATGTATGTATGTATGCTATGATATCATAGAAATACGTATTCAAAATAAATTTTCAATAGATGTTAGTAAGAAGGCAAATTAAAATTTCAAAACCAAAAAGCATACGTATAGCCATACAACAAAACTACAGAACAAGAAGTATAAAACTTAAGAAAAGTAGAAAAAAGGTGTAATGTCGGCCAGTAGGCATGTGGAATCTGAATTGCATAGTCAGATTTTGTAGAATAATATTGTAAGTGTATTTAAGTTACGTAGTAAAGAAAAGACATTATAAGTACATGTACCTAGCTTTGCGATAGCGTTAGTTTGTTGCGTAATATAAATTTGCATGCTTGTATGTACCACTAGTTGAAAACACTGTAGTGATTATTAACTATTAAGACATTTTTTTACTATTTTCTTGCAAATACAATTATAATTACTATTATAGTTTTCTATAAGCTTACAAAAATCCACCATTCAATTTATAATTATAATCTTTATTACCAATTCAAATCAATATTTGTTGAAACTTGAAATGTGCGGGACCATGTTTTGAAGTACCTACTTCCTGTGTCATAAAACGTGTGAACGAATTCTCGTAAGCTCGATTTTAAATATTGGATGTCTCTCCGAATGTAATAAAATGAGTGAATGAATCCGAAAACTAAGTCGACTTTGATTACTATCACGTTGTTCCCTCGTTGTAAATACACACAACAATTTTAAAAATCAAAACGTAGAAAAAAAAACTATATTTTTTAAAATTGAAATCACAATAAGATTTATAAATAGTAAAATATTTTTTATTATCTCTACATAGTCTAAAACAAAGTGGCTTCCTTTTTAAGTAATATTTTCATCAAGATCCATAACTATTTTTATTATATAATATATTATATTATTTGAAAAACCATTTTATTTCATTAGACTTATTATCATTGGAAGAATCATCATACTCGATTTGTAATTTGTGAAATACTCTAAAGTGTTCGAGAAATGGAGGAGTTTCTTATAAATTACACGACTTGGCGGGAGATATTGTACTGCAAAACAACTGTTCTAAGTATCGAGTCTCCCAATAAGATCTATATTTTACACCCCACTTAATGTTTATTTTCTGTTTCTGTGTATATTGTCCATTACACAATATTATAATGACAGTCGTTGGTTGTCCTTTCGACGCCCCAGCGTGTATGTAAAAACATTATTGGTGTAAATTCCATCGCAGAAATTTTGTTCAATGAATTTCGCACGTTTTTGCTGTAAGTTAGAGTGGATTTAATAATTATTATCTGGTTACTGTTATGGATATTTTATTTAAATCTTTCCAAATTTTGGCATTTTATGCACGGGAAATAGGTAATTTAAACGCTTTTTATGGGTCCTTTGACTCATTATTATTATCATAGTTTGATTTTATTTATGACTAGCGGTTCTGCGTGGTTTCACCCACGTAGTTTCCGTTCCCGTGGGAATACGGGAATTAAATATAGCCAATGTTACTCAGGGATCTTCTAGCTTTCCATTGGTAAAATAATTTTTAAAATAGGTCCAGTAGTTTTTGAGTTTATTATTTGTAACAAACATACAAAAATACAAAAAATCTAAAAATCTAAAAATACAAATCTTTCCTCTTTATAATATTAGTATATATTAGGTACTTTTTATTTTTGAGTTTCCTCTTTTATTTATTTAGGTCTGTCCACAATTGTTTACATTGTTTTTTAAGCAGGGTTATTGTAAACTCGTCACAAAGTAAACTAATCGTCATGCATTATGTTGATAAAAAGTTTTTTAATACCTACTTGTCAATACTTAAGTCAATTAGCACTGGTTACTTTTACTAATAAATGGGCACATTGATCTGACTAAAGCGCAATAGAAGGCAAATTTCTAAACCGCGCTATCGAAGTTGTCTCATGAGGTTGTATAAATACATCAACCGTTGGACCGCGGTCCCTAGGCACGATCACCTCGCTTGGCGAAAGATCTTGCCTTTTCACGATAGGGGAGCATTCTATCTCCGCTCCCCCATACTATTTAGCATTAAAAGAGCATAGCTGAGACTTAATTATATCATTCTCACCTCCAGCTCTACCATGGTAGAGTACCATTGTCCATTTTGTCAAAATAGTTAAATCTTTCAAGAAAAATATTTTTATCAGTATATCAGTTTTTTCAAGGTTCCATGGGAATTACGATTTGTTTCTTAGCGGATACATAGGTAATCCCTTATGGAATTTATCTGCCAATTTCCAGTGTGTAGAATTTTATACTTTCTGAGATTATGAGTGATGAGTAGTAGGTAAAATTGCTTGCTTTGTTTGTATAAAATTTATCGAGAAAACAAATGTTTTATTCCGATACACTATAAAGACGTCAATAAAATAGTGGATCGCAGTCCAGAAGCAAAAAGTCAGAACCTTTATAAATCTAAACCACAAGCAAATAATGCATATCAAGAAATAACGGACCCCAACTGTGTATAAAAACTTTTAAACACCACGTACAGCTTGGGCTGGCATGAATGAGCTGTCTTATAATCTATTTTTAACAAGTGGTTAATGGTAAAATATATTTCATGTTAACTTTTTGATGATTTGTTTTTGGAAGATATTAGAAAACTTCTAAGAACCAAAAACAAATTGAATATAACACAACAAACACAAGTTTTTCTGATAGGTTGATGTAATTACTAATTACATTAATTTATATTTTATATATTTATTTATATCAGTGACAGCCTAGTGGTTAAAGAGGCTACGAGTAGAGGGTACGAATCCTGGTAATAAGTTTCTCAAGAAAATTACGTACCTAGTTATTTAAAAATAATAATTGTTGCCTGTCATTCTATACGCGTGAAATTCAAAAAATTCAAAATTCAAAAATCGTTTATTTTCTATTGGTATTAAAATATACACTTAGAAACGTCAATATTTTATAATAACAAGGCACTCTAAACTCGTCCATGAAGATTGGCTAAATGCAAACAGCAGCCCATCTCCACCGACGAGCTGCTGGTTCCGAATGCAGTACCCCGAGAAGAGCCAGCAAGAAACTCAAGGGCAGCTCTTTTTAATCTCATGTCTTACTAATAAATATCGTTTACAATAATAATTATAATTAATAGCCTTACATAGCGTCGAGTCGGTTAATCCCATGCATGTTGGTCTACTAAGTAGTCTGTAATTTTATAGTAGCTTTTTTTATGTAATTTTTGCTTAACTATTATTTTAAATTTGTCAAGAGGCAAATTTTGTAATCCAATGGGAATCTTATTGTAAAAGCGTATACATTGACCCTTATATGATTTGGTAACTTTAGATAATCGACTAACACAAGCAGCCAGTTCATTCTTATTTCTAGTGTTTATACAATGTCTGTCACAATTTTTTTTGTAAAGGGATATATTCTTTTTAACATACAATACGTTTTCGTAAATATACTGTGACGCCAGTATCAGTATATTAATTTCCTTGAATTTTTCCTTTAGAGACATCCTAGACCCCATTTTATAAATTGCACGAATGGCTCGTTTCTGCAAAATAACTGAACTTTAGATAATACGTTGAACTTTAGATAATCGTATTCTATAGGAACTATAGGTTTTTCCGGGTTGAAAAGTAGCCCATTTCTTTCCTCAAGAGTTGACTATAGTTCTTCTAAATTTCATCAATATTATTCTACCAGCTTAGCCGTGAAAGGTAGCTGACAAGCAAAGAAAGTAACTTTCAAGTTTAATTTTATTTAATTTAAGTTGATTTTAAAAGAACAACAGAAACAAAATGCGGTGTAGCCTGCAGCGCGCCCAATAGAGTTACGAGACCAAAGTTAATCTGAAGCCGTGATATATCTGCTACCGAGCCGTACCATCCCACCAATTACTAAATAATTACAAAGCTTATGAGTTTGTGGGAGATGGAATTAAAATACCCGCTGGATACGTTTATTCTGACTCTAGTCACGTACTACATTGGTGCTGTTTATAAGTGAATGACTTAAGCTGTTATGTTTTACTGGTAGTCACAGAGAATAATACTACTGTGAATAAACTGGGCCAAGAATAATAGCAATGAAAAATCCTCATACGTATTTTGACAAGTAAAATTCGAACAAAATATTATCTTGAGAATTACTTACAAACCTAGTAGAAGCAGAAGTTATATTAAACACATATTTTTTTGCTATTCATTCTGTTATACCAATGACAGAATGGCTAGGGATTCAGGCTTGGAATATATAATATCTATGGGTACCTCAAATATATAATGTACCTCAGAACCTTCGGACCTAGTATCTAGGAAAACGATTATTTTGTGAAGATTTTGTGACAAATAATTTATATTGGAAAATAATTGTGTGGCACAATTATTTTTAATTAGTTTAGCAGAGTTATTGGCTTTAAAAAATGGCAAAATTAAAATGTTAACAAAATACGGAAAAAACAGCGAACCCGTTCCAGATTCGTCACTTCACGAATACCATAAGCTTCACCAAAATACAACTGAGAGAATCTCAGAGACTCGTGGTCCGCCCTGTTATTTGGCGCAATTATAACGTCTCAAAAGAATTTAACGAGAAAAAAGCGATAGAATTTGCCGAGCCCTTGATTAAAATTGTGACGGGTTGATTGTGAAGAAGAGTTTGGATCTGTTGCTTTTTTTCGTGAAATGTTAATACAGTAGCCATTAAAACTACTGGCAAATTGTAGATTTATTCCAGATTGTTATATTAGATGAAGGTGCAGATATACAGTTACGGAAAAATAATAAAAACTTGATCTTATTCCATTTTGTCTTACATAACAAAAAAAATGCATGCTGTGCTTACCTGTAAGTGATTTTTGTACTTGAAAATAATGTACCTAACTAGCTTTTACTTCACCCCCTTAAGGGGTTGAATTTTGCAAAATCCTTTCTTAGTGGATGCCTACACTGTATAAGCTATCTATGTGCAAAATTTCAAGGCTCTAGACCCAGCGGCTTAGGCTGTGCGTTGATACATCACCAATCAGTCAGTCATTTTATGATTTTATAAATATATAGATAATAGATATAAGATGAAGAAGAAATTGTGTAATAAATCGTTAAAAAAACAATTTCGATATTAGTTGAATTATTCTGTTCATTTTATTTTACAACTTCTTGTCTCCCTTATATTATCACCTGATTGACAGTTTCAACAGTCATACTGTACGTATCCAAAATTCCATTTTTTTATAAATGTTTTTTTAGATACCGTCTCCCGAGTGTGCACGACCGGAACGGGGCGTGCGCTTGCGCCGACTTGTGCCTCTGACAATGCACTAGATAATCGGATTTGATGCTTTGTGATTTGCTGGGTCTGCTGTGAAATTTCTAGCATTGTCAGTAACTATAAAATAAGGAAAATTAAAATCTATGCATCATAATATCTTCTATACATGAAATAAAACTGTAACGAGGCGGTGTTTGTAAATGAAATATTTTTGTTTTTTTTTTTGCGGTAGGTAATGTAAATATTATCGATGTATCAAAACACAATTTTTTGAAATTTTTGTCAGTCTGTCTGGTTGTGCATACAAAAACTACTAGACGGATTTGGTGTGGAGATAACTGAGTAACTGGGTCAACATCCAGAGTAGGTACTTTGTCTCATTACCACGGGAAAATTAAAAAACTGGGCAAAAATCTAAATATGGACAACTCCGAAACGATAACACCTAAAACTTGACTTGAAAATACCATATTTTCAAGTTTCTACTTATTATCGTTTCGGACTTCGGAGTAAGTATCTATTATGTCGTAGGCAACCACTATGAAGGGATTTCCGAAAATTCCCACGGGAACGTTAATAAACTAGATCCGCGCGGGTAACGCCACTGGGCACCTGGGAAAGATTAGAAATCTGTCACAGTAAAGCACAAGTAGGGTGCGTGCTAGACCGTGATATTGCTGTCATTTCAATAAAGTGCGATAATTGATTACGATCACGATCCGGTAAAGTGGTTAAACGGCTAGGTGTCATGGTCTGGCAATCACCCCACGGTATGGCACGTGGTATACTGGGGCGTGAAGTGCGGTATGACTTAGCCAACTGTTGTTTAACAAGTGTTTGCACGCAAGAACAGGTAGCGGAAATAATACCTACAATTTGAAGGAAGCAGATTATTTAATAGAATGTGCACCTGGATGAAACACTTGTCTCAGTCTATTTAAATTGTCATTGATGAAGTAAACATCTTGATCTTATGAATGTGGGTGTGATGCTACATCTAGTGTTCTCGAAAATAAAAACTAATTTCATGGTTTAACGTCTATGAAATCCACATGAAAATTTAAAATATTAAATAATAAGATCCGCCCATCGAAAAATTGTAAATAAAGTACCTAAGTAGTTTGAGTACAAACTAATTGGACACAGCAAAAACAAGTACAGAAATTTTACTAGGAAATCGGTTTTGTATGATACCGTCAAGTTTGAATCCTCACCATGCAATTGAGCTGTTCTGATAATGCCAAACAACTCTTCTTAAATAATGCCAAATAGTACGAACATAAACATATAAATAAGTCGTTTCGTCGTGCGTCGTTCAGTGAGGCTGCTATCTTGACGTCAAGATTGCTCTTCTGTCTCTTCTGTATCACTAAAATACCATAAATCATGTTGTTAGGTTTGTCACGGTCTGTCAGACACCCCTCTAATATCGCACGTGGTATATTGAAGTGTGACATGGAACCTTCGGTCACGGTCGGTATTGCACGCAATAGCCATGTAAACACTTGGTAGTATGTTGATTATAATGAATCGTAATTTAATAAGTGTACCCTTCTATCAACTGGATTGTCTGTATTTTAATTTGTTGTCACAGTCACAGTTGGTTGACTTTTAAATTCATTATACATTTGTGTTTTGTTAAAATAACCCCGACACGCGTTTAGTAATATGTAATTTATTTTGTGTCTGCTTATTTTTGATTGTATTGAAAATGAAAATGTATTTTATTAATGTAAGCAATACGAATTACACTTCAAACAGTCAGTAGTCTAATAACATGGCACACTAAACTCGTCCATGAAGATTAGCTAAATGTAAACAGCAGCCCATCTGCACCGAAGAGTTGCTGGTTCCGAATGCAGTACCCCGAGAAGAACCAACGAAACTCAAGGGCAGCTATTTTTAATCTGATGTCTTACTATAGTATTGTAAGAAAACTAAGTGTTTGTTATAGCCCAAACGGAGGCATTGATTATGATGTCAGATGATTAGCTTTCCTAATGATATCTACACTTCTAATAAAAAGAGGAAACATTTGTAATTTTCTAGTTTTGTGACGATTAAACTCAAAAACTACTAGGACGATTTCAAAAATTCTTTTACCATTAGAATGCTACAATATCCGTAACATAAGCTATATTTTACCCCCCTATTCCTAGCATATAAACTGAGGTAGGTATACATATTGTATACTCGTTATCTGTGCTAAAAATACGGCAATATAAAAAACCCTTAAGCTGCCTCAATTGATTCAAAAGGAAACTAAAATTAACGATGGTGCGACACGATTGCGTAACAATTCTGACAAATATAAATTCTAGATCGTGTTGATTTATATCCAGAGCATCCATTTTACACTGTCGAAAGTACACCCGCTGTCCAATTGGTACACAATCAGCAACCGGTAGGTGCAACAAAATGAGATGCAATTTGAGATCATGACTGTACCATTTGGGGTTGCCGTTGCCCTGAAGACATAAAACAAGAAGGAGGTTCAAGTAACGGGAGAGAAGGCATTTGTAGGCAATGATAGAGTAATAGTTAAAAGTAAACGAGAAGAAGACCACCAAATAAATACGGTTACACTCCGAGAGAATAACGTGATCTTCAAGAGAATAAGCAAAGACGTTAAATTCTTGCAAATACCTATTTCTGGCCAGTGTATTTTTTGGACCACTAAATGTGAAAAGTGGTGAACCAAGCGAACTAGTTTTCTGCTAGATTATGCCTCAGAAGCAATTCATGGGTCTGCTGGTTTCTCTGCGATATTTTCCTTCATCGAGCTACTAATAAGGTTAGCAATTTAGGGATTTCCAAGGGAATACGATAACAAAATATAAGATATTATCATCATCATCATTTGACGGGCCTGTTGGCTCAGTTGGTAGTGATCCTGCCTTCTGATCCGGAGGTCACGAGTTCGATCCTCGCTCGGGGCCAACATTTGTGTGCATGAATATGTCTGTAGGCTTTGTGTCTGGTCGTTTAATATTTAATTTATCTATTAGTTGTTTAGTACCTACCAATATTGTACCCGTGATCTTGTATATGTCAAGGTATTAAATAATTAAACTTTTTATAAATGCAGTGATGTTTAAATATTTTAAATACAACAACGTCGCTATCTTCTACAACTTATTCCACTATTATATACAGCGAATGTGTCCAGTTGCAGTAATGTCGTATTATTACTCTGTCTACCCCCGGCCTTCACGAACTTGTACCATTTTAGAAATTGTTTCCAGCACTTGTCGGGCACGTGCTGTATCGGAGAGCAATTTTTGTTCCACAGTTATTTCTGTTTCGCTTACTGTAATAACATTATCTGCGCTGAGTACATTGGAAATAAGCCGACTGTTTATTTTAATAGATTCATGTATATCAAGTACATACCTTGTTTATTGTTGTTGCATAGTGATGTTTTTAACTTAACCTCCTTATGTGGTGAAAGTACCTATTTACATAATTAACTTTTTATGTTCAACTTAAACTGATAGATACATACATAATATCACACCTATTTCCTATTGGAGTAGGCAGAGACAATAGACTGCCGCTTGCTACGAAAATGGCAAAACTCTCGTGCTTCATCAACATCCATCAAACGACGCACACATGCTCTTCGGTTTCGGGTATTCTTTATCTTGTTTTTCTTCAATACATCGCCGATCTAGACGATGTAAGTGTGACGTATTACCTGAAATAGAAGAAGAAAATAAAATTAACACGTTCGTATGTCGATTATACCATCATATAGTGACATCTTTATTTGTATAAAAAATATGCCATTAACAGTGGGCTGCTCGTAAATAAAAACTGAATTACATAAAACGACTACCAGTTTGATAACTAAACTGCCGTATCAGCTGTCTAACTGGCCTTTTTAACCGCAGTCGACATTCTTTTAAATAATAACGCATGCTCACGAATGCACGGGTGCGCAGCGCAATTTGGTGGAAGTGCGGCAAATAATCGCCTCCGGGGACCGCCGCGCGCGCAATCATACTCAAACGGTGCGTTTTCATTGACACCGATAAATTTGTTTCTTTTAACTTGGCTTGTGCGAATTAGGTTCGGTTAGGAGATAAATTCCTAAGTTTTAAGCGGCAGCGGTAGTGACTAGGCGATGGGGGTTGCAGAAATAAAATATGTTGCTCGTATCGAGAGTTGAGATCGATTGTGTTCGGTGGTCGGATTGTGGAATCGTGGACTGCATTTATTATTATTCTGGGTGTGGATTGGTGGCGGATGAAATAATAACTCAAGATTAAGAAACTGCACTCGTACTATACTTCACTTGGTACAACTGAAGGGTAGAGCAACACGGATCAGACCTCCTTTAATAAGTTGAGTACATAACGAAAGAGGGTAGATACATTTTAATAAACCCTGCAGGTGGGTAACTACAGGTT
Source organism: Ethmia dodecea (assembly GCA_963855545.1). Lineage (NCBI taxonomy): Eukaryota > Metazoa > Arthropoda > Insecta > Lepidoptera > Depressariidae > Ethmia > Ethmia dodecea. The sequence goes on along the minus strand of OY979443.1, from coordinate 14,941,154 downwards.
CATTGCTCTATTAAGTAGCGCTCTATCTAAGAAACTTTTGGTTTAATAAATCAAGAAAGAGACAGCAATGATGACATTAAAACTAAAAGGCATGCAAGTTTTGTAGAAGTAAAGTCTAAAAAAGTTAAAAATGACAGCGGAGTCAACATAGTAAAAGCTTATATCCGAAGGTTACATAATTTTTATTAATTACTAGCAGGCTCCCAGGCGGTGCCCGCACGGATTGCGTTTTCCGCCGTTCCCGTGGGAATTTCGCAAAATACTTGTAATATAAACTTTGTCTAGACAATTACAAACAAAATTGCCAAGTCGATCTCGAGTTTTGCGCTTAGCAACAAATTTAGCCATTAATTTTTATTTCTATAGATTGTGATATAATGAATATTGTATTGCTGTGTCATGGATAATTTCTGTTGAAAATTAATATAACAACTAACTTTTCTGGGTAAAAATATTTAAAACCATTTAGGCCCCATTAGGGCACTACGAAATATGCTAATATACCTATAATTACTCGTACATACAAACACCCGAATAAATAAGTCTGATGGTTTTGATATATAGTTATATTTCCCGGTTTTAGAGGCTTTTTTATTCGTTAAATTAATGTAGTATTTTAAAAAACCTACATCAATTATTATCTATTGCATCTTGATGTAGGAAAGACCCATAGATTTCCAGCAAACTGTGGCTGAATATTAATACCTAATGATGAAGTTAACGTTCACGCATTGGCCAGGGCAGTGAAAACATACCCACTTGGAATTTTTGCCAGTCCATCGTGGATGTCAGAATGAGCCCCTGAGGCTCGGACGCTCATTTGGGCTTCTGTTTAAGAACGCGATTGCAAAATTAATGTGTAACATGCTTTAATATTATAACCGATTAAAAATTTCTATGCTACGATATATTTTTAAAATCCTCAGTACATAATCGTTGCAGCATTTATTAAGTTTTACTACTACTTATGTAAATTTATCTATAAAAAATATCTGTTTTTATTTTCCATAATTATTGTCTTTTTATCGGGTTTACAAAATGTAGATATTAAATTAGGTTCTTGTTTTGATGGTAAATTATTATTAACACACGTTGCACTAAAATAATGTACTCAAGAAAGTAGAAATATCGAGTCGATTGCACTAGTTAGCTATTCTCATTACGGTTTGAATACATACTTAACAATAGTTATCAAACAATATTTATGGTTTCTTTTTGAATATGGTGCTGTGAATGAAACTCGTTATCTAAAAGAATTTGCTCTGAGTCGGAACGAGCTCTGACTCAGAATACTTACGAGTCAGTATTTCACATCTGTTTGTTTCTTTGAAGGCCTTATACACTAACGGATAATTTAAATTGGATGTTTTAATATAGGAAGAGAGTGAAACCTCGGAGCGCATATTTTAATAGTTTATACATTACAAAACAAATTTTAAATACCTAAGCATAGAAATCGTGAAATTTGGGTATATCCAGTAATGGAATACCTCTGCCTACCCCCTCGGGGATGAAAGGCGTAAGATATTTTTTTTAGTATAGAATAATAATGGAAATCTTACCTACCATTTTCACACATCAAGGAATAAAAGACAGTAATTATATTAATTTATAAGTTTTATTAGAATGTTAAAAATATGTTTACAGTTTACACCTTATGACCAAGGGTATAGCAACATTAGCAACTGTATTTATTCCCCGGAAATAGCTACCCACAAGAGTATTTTTCGGAACCCTAACGTGACAAGTTTCAATTTAAAGGGAAATACGTTTCAATTTTAAAGAAAGCGTCGGAAAGCCATTTCGGAGATAGTTTGAGTAACAAAGAAACTCGAATTTCAAAGCAATATTCACAATAGCAGTCCAGTGTATTGTGTAAGTGTCGCTACTTCGAGCGTGCACGCACGGTGAGCGTTTTGACGCCTCCGGCGCAGGCGCTTCTGTGGATCCGTAGATCGTGATCGCTGGGAGTGCGCGCGCGCCGCCCGCCGTGGCTGCCGTTACGCGGGACGTGAAAGGAACTGTTTGAATGTCCGGCCTGATAGAAGGGATTGTTTTATTGTTAATGTCAAAAGAGAGAGCGAGATGCCGAGGCTTTTAGGAGTGGAATTTGCGTGTAGGGCCTTTATGGTTGTTTATTTATATAACCGTACGTTTGTGCTCGCATCACGTAGAACTACTAGACGGATTACAACATTAAGGATTCTTTTTACTAAAGTAAAATATTTCATTACCACGACTAAATATAAAAAGAGAGTTCAAAAGAGAAATACGTAGGTACTACTCCAAAACGATATTACCTAGAAACTTGAAATATGGTATGGTGTTTTATTAGGCAACCGCTATGAAAAGATTTTTAAAAATTCCCACGGGAACGGGAATAAACTGGATTCCCACCCGCTAGTACCGTAACAAAACTTAGGTGGTAGGACTGCTAGTTATAGAGTCATTAGAACAATTTGTCTCACATAAATGTGATACTGATCAATAAAACAAGTTTTTAGTGACTTCAAGTCAACAATTATTCGTCTCATTAATAAATAAAGCAATTTCTCACAATATATAAAACAATCGTAACTTGTATGCCTCAATAATTGTTTTGGAGTTTGCGTTTTTTAAGTCATTCCTCTCGATGCCAATTATATCGAATAAGGATTGATTAAAATTAATTGGGAGCATTCTTAATGAAATCGGAACGTGGTTTTATATAGAATCCACTGAGATGTGCAGAATTTTAAACGGAGTTTATAAATTATTGTCTTCGACAAGAGTTATATACTTATACTCATCATCGTTATCAATAGATACTTGATGAAAAAACAATAGTATTTTTAATAATTATTACATTATAACCTATAATGGGTAAAAGACCTTTTGCTGCATCGCGACTCAGAAAAACAATCCAAGAGTCAAAGAGATTTTATGAAACGGCTCGTAGATCGTGAAAGAAATGAATATAAAATGTCAAAGAAAAAAATATATGCTCTTTTATTAAATGTATAATTAAGTCTGAGTTAGAGTTTACGATAAGCCTCTGTATTTAGGATGTATGCACTTTTATGTAGAAACATACTTTAACCAAAACTATTTAATTAAAAGTATAATAAAAAGCCCTAAACTTCCAACGTTTTTAAACGAGATTCTTTTTCAGCAAAAATGATGAGCGAATCATCATCGAAGCTTTACTGTTCATTCGTATACCTAGTTTTGATCTTCGTTGTACTACGCATGCGCAATTTAGTCCTTATGACACGTAGACTCTGTATACATAGTACTCGTAGTATATAGTCGCGAAATTCACCAACCGTTTCCAAAGCACTATGAATAAAATATCTGTATCAATGGGACAAAAACTTGAGATTGGAGAAGACGTATTCGAACCTCAGAATAACGGCACTGTTAGTTTATCGATACATAAACTATTTTTGGCGTCGCCAAAATTATTGTGTTGTTTGTATTTCATATTGGAGTGAATAATACATGTATACAACTTACATTGTATCTTGTTGGTATACAAAATATTAAAGGAGAATATTTATACTGAATAGAATGAAATAAATGCAGGTGGGCTGTAAGTATAGAATAATGGAAGAAAAAAACACAGCGCCGGCCCGAAATATCTATATATATAAAATGATAAACTGACTGACTGATTGGTGATGTATCAACGCACACCGTAAACCGCTGGGTCTAGAGACTTGAAACTTTGCACATAGATAGCTTACAGTGTAGGCATCCACTAAGAAAGGATTTTGCAAAATTCATCCCCTAAGGGGGTGAAATAAACGTGCGCGATCGAAGCCCCGGGTAAAAGCTGTTAGAAAGGGCGTGTGAATAATGATATTATAGAATGTTACCTAAATAAAAAAAATATTACTAGCTTTAGCGCTTTGATATAGCTCTATCTGTAGTAATTATCGTAAATATTTTGGTATAATTTTTATAAAAATTATAGTTCCCGTTCCTACGCCAAGTTTTGAAGTTTATCATCGTCTTACTCTAGTTCTGGTTTCTGGTAATGTTGTGTATCGTAATTATTATGCATATTATAAAGATTGCTAATATATTACCTAATTAATAGACTGATACTAGTACAATATTGAATGTAAATTTACATTTTTATTGCCTTTAAACATATTTTGTGGCTGGCGATAGACTTTGATGCATTTTTTTCGGCGTCTTTTCACACGCAAATTATACCTAGTTGAAGTAGAATTTATTATAGTAAACCTGTTATGATTTCCGTTTATAATGTTATTTATGATGTCAAAACTACTTTTAGTTGTATGGAAAACAACATGGCGAATAGAGAAACGGTATTTATTTATTGTGTGTAAACTGATTCTGTGGGCAAGTTTAGATAATCGTTTTATTAGGATTAATAATAATAATACAAATCATACATTTACACACGGTTATTTAGTCCCAAACTAGGCAGGGCCTGTACTACGGGTACTAAACAACTGATAGACATACTTAAATAAATATTAAACGACCAGACACGAAGCCAACAGACATGTTCTTGCACACAAATGTTGGCCCCGAGCGGGGATCGAACCCGCGACTTCCGACTCAGAAGGCAGGGTCACTACCAACTGAGCCAACAGGCCCGTCAATGTTAGCAATGAATCTTAGATATCAGCTTATTACTGTATATCTACCTACCTAGTTAGCACTAGCATTACTTACATTACAAGCTAGCTTAATTTATTTTAATTTTGGTACCTACTAAAACATCAGCCTTTATTAATCATGATAATTTGTTACTTAAGGTTGTGTTAATTAAGACAAATAAAAAAAAACATTGTTGTTTGTATGGTCCCTAAGCATTAACCCCTTTAGAACAAAAGACCGAAAAAAACGTACCAAATTATCAAAACAAACACTGAAGAATCGTATTAAAAACTAATTCCCAGCCAAAAAGAGTCAAACAGCAACAAGAAGCCACCAACTATTAAAACGTAAAGACGCCACCACTTATCTGACCAGTCATATCTCAAATCCTTTTTATGGCAGTGGAAAATAATTGCCAACACAATTTGAATCCTATCTTCTTAGAAATAAGGTTTATACACTAAACCAATGTGCAAGACATATACCTATGTTTGGGCTAATTGCAAAAAGGATTGAATCTTGCGGCTCGCGTATGCTGACTCACTCGTGTTTGTAGTAATTTTCACGTCATTTCGAATAACCTCATTGCTTCGGCGGTTAGTTGAAAGCTAAACTTAAGCATAGACTAAGTTTTCTTGAAAGATATGCCATTTCCAAGATACTAATATATGGCGTATGCAAGAAAATAGAACAGTCCTTTAGGACTGTTCTATTTTAATATCTTCTTTTAAGAAGGTAAAAGGATTGAGTGGACTGTATGTAGTATGAGTACCTACTTGCTGGATATTTGATGGAGTAGCAGATTGTCAATAAAAAGGTAACATAGACAATTTTTTTTTTCTATTTTTGCTGGGGTTGCTAAGACTACTAATCTGTAATATAAAATATAACTTTCCTTTTGCATTTTATAAACTTTAATTTATAAATTGCTGCACAAAATAAAATAATTTGTCCAGCTAATTTATTATAAACTTTTAGTAGATAGTCATGGTTTTAGGAGATTCATTATTTTTCGTAATTTAAGTAAATAAATAATGAATTCTGTAGTGGAATACCAGTTAAGGAGGTCACGCTGCCATTTATTAACTCATAAAAAACTACGAAGTGAAGAAAGTGATCACAAGGAAACATTGCGTGGGTACTTGCAATTCAAATCAATTATTTCTGTAGGCAAAAAAAACTTTTTTTACTGATTTTCAAAAAAAGAGCCGGTCGAAAATCTGTAAACACTTAGAAACGTCAACTTGCAAACGTCACCTCTCTCTCGTACAGACGTACATGTAAAAGGGGTAAGTTGAAAATTTGGTGTTCTGTTCAAAAGCGAAATGTTGAAGTAAGTAACAAAGTATTCCACTGTTTTAATTAATAAAAAAATGAACTTTTTTAATAATTATTTTACATATAATATACAATTCTGGAAGTAGGTATATTTCTGATATGCATGTGTATGTATACATATCAGAAATATACCTACTTCCAGTTATCAATATTCAATAAAGTATAGTATCTGATAAAATTTAAATACGGAGCGCATTCCAATTTCAAATCCAAGTGCAAAATCTTTGTGCACTGCCAATATATTAGGCGTATCGGATAGGTAGTAAAGTACAGAATTTATTTTCCATGACGCCTCTGGTTTATTTAAATAGTCTATAACAGGGTCGATTAGGAAAATGCACGCAATTTACATCGTGTTATGATAATGTGGTCATGCATATTGCACTCTAGCTTATAAGTACTTATAATCTCTTGTGATATGGAATGACTATTATTTGTATACAATACTAAGGTGTCAATTCCTTAATAATGTTGAAAATGCACATTGATATTGCAGGTAGAAAGTGCATTTCGACGATTTGATTCAACCACATAATTATTTAATGCATTTTGTTACTTTATTGGACAGCGCGTGAAATTCGCCTCGTTTGATCTGCGCATTCGTATACAATTAAATAAATTACAATAAAGTAGTTATTCGTTCTACAAACGCTAATTTTAATACTAATTAAGTAAAAATATGCGTTATGGTGTTATTTAATTAGTTATGTTTAATGGTTCCTAATCTTCTATATGTATAAAAATATGATAAACTGACTGACAGATTGGTGATGTACTCGTATCAACGCATAGCCTAAGCCGCTGGGTCTAGAGACTTGAAAAATTGCACATAGATAGCTTATACAGCGTAGGCATCAACTAAGCAACAATATTTCAAAATTCAACCCCTTAGGGGGTAAAATAAACGTGCGCGAGCGAAGCCACTGGTAAAAGCTACATAATAAGATGTAATTTTTTAAAGCTTGTGTTCTTATGTCAACCTATAACAATTGTCATACTGAGGGCCTATACAAGTGGCTTTGTAAAAACTAAACGTCAGACGAATAGAATGATGCCAAATTGACGTACAGTCATGAGAAAGTCAAGCTTTACACTACCAGTTTAAGCTGAGCTCTGATTTAGAGTGCGCGCCATAAATACAGGGACGGTTCAAAGTCCAATGTGGCAAGCTTAGCGTGCTCTTGCCTGTACCTAAACGTTCGACTTGCCATGCACGCGGCATTGTAGTGTGACCAAATAAAATTGACGCAACACTTTAAAGTAGCTATAGTCGCTGACACAAAGTCCGTTTTTATAGTCCTACTCGCACTTCGCCAGTTTAAGGCTACAGAAGGCTACAAATTGATTGAATTCATACCTGCCCTTGTGCAGTAGGGTAAAAATACCAAAGCATGCCAAAGTGCTGCCAGCAATAAATCCTCGTGTTTTATCTAGTTAGATTAAATTTATTTATTGTTTCAATTCAGAACCAAATAAAGGAGACGTTTCATGAATGTATGAAGACTGGACCTGCACCATGTACACTAGTTTTTTAGATAAATATAAATTAAATAACTTTAGTTTTATTCATGATTTTGCTCATATTTGTTTAGTTTAGTTGTACAATAAACTTTAATTTTCATACAAGCATAGCGGCTACCGAAAAAAAAAAATTGCGACCTGACCGGTAAAATGACAATTGAAATTATTTTGATGTTTGTCGGACTAATTCACAATAACATGAAAATTGGGCTTAAGAAGTTAGAAATAGTATTATTTCAATATGATTTCATGCGAATCCATTGAAGTTTAATTACTTTTGTGCAAGTTAAATAGATGGAAATGATTTTTTTAAATATTTTTCTGGTAATCACTACATTTTTCTCTATATTTCACGCTAGTGTACAGTGTACAGGCCCAAAATGAAACGTCTCCTTTTAGTGGAAGTAGCAAATCACAGATAATTACCTAGATTTTATTTTTGTTACAGATTCGCCACCGGTTTGGTTTGTTTGACGAAGTATGCACGTCCGGTGGAGTGCAGGTTAGACACTGCAACTGGGTGCGGTTTTTACGGGTCTCAGACAATTATGGACCGCAAGTAAGTACAGCATCTATCACTTAAAGCTTAAGCAAATTCAATAATGAACCAAAAAAACAAGAGTTTTTACACTTAAGTACATATTTATCACTAGCTCGACGGAGAAGGAAAACATCGTGAAGAAACCCGCAGGTCTGAGAATTAATTCTGAGACATGTGTAAATAGACCCGGTCCGGCGATGGGCTCACCACCTATCACGTTTAGGGGTCCAATATATCTCGTGAAATGTGGGTATATCCAGTAATGGAATACCTCTACCTACCACCCCCTCGGGGATAGAAGTCGTGAGTTTTTTTTAATTTTTTTTTTATTTTTAACCAAAAAACAGAGCGGTGTTTGAAAGCCTCGTTAAATAAACAGAAGCAATTATAAGACTTTATTACTTTCGATAAAAATTTCACCTATAGAGGTGTATACGTACATACATTTGTTTTTGCGATATAAGGCCTTGACACACAAACAGACATACAACAAAGTTATCCTATAATAGTTCTGTTTTTATCATTATGAGGAACGAATCTCCAAAAAGGAAACTATTCACTGTGCGCGGCGATAGTGCCTGAGATTCTGTCTGACTGTTGTTGGGCTCTTGTACCCAATATAAAGACTCTTGTAGAAGCTTTTCTTCAGTTTCACGTAGAAAAATAGGTTCCCTTACACATAGTAAAGATATCACTTTATGTACTCAGGTAAACCTAGTCTGCACAAAAGTCAAAGGCGAACCCGTATACGAAGCAGTGAAGCCAGTTTCGATCCACACTGAGCTGGTGGTATACTATCTACCTGAGAGACCAGAGGAGATGTTTTTCGTGAGAATGAGGAACAATCTGTATAGACAAACAATGGACTCAATATTAGAAGGTAAGAGCTGTGTTGGTAATGAACTGATAATGCTCCATAAGATAAAATAATAAACTGACTGACTGATTGGTGATGTATCAATGCACAGCCTAAACCACTGGGTCTAGAGACTTGAAATTTTGCTCATAGATAGCTTATATAGTGTAGGCATCCACTATGAAATGGTTTTGCTAATGAAACAAACATGCGCGAGCGAAGCCTCTGGTAAAAGCTAGGGGTCAATAATAAGGGAGATAATGCCATAGGCTCTTTTTTCTTGAGGATATATAAACAGTCCCCACGTCATATCGAAAGTCGCTACATCGAACACTGTGCATCTATTGGTTCTGTGACTATGTAAGACATCTGATGTATTGACTTTCGATTTGACGTGGGGAACTCACATGGGGATGTATACCTAGACCATAATCTCACACGAGAGCCTACCCCCGGATTGGGATTGGGCGATGGTGTTAGGCTACGTCTCAGAAATTTTCATTCCACTTATGGAATGGAAAATGTAGTTTAAATTTAAATTGTGTTTAGGTGATCAATACAGCTTTTATTTAGCTAATTACATACCATACGTCTTCCAGGTATTTAAGGTCAAGAGTGAATCGGGGGGACAACAAGATAATGCGAATGCCTCGTTATCCCCCCAGGGGAACATTACAGGGGGACCACGAGTCCGGAGGGAAATTTAACTGCATTCAACTATAATATTAATAATTATATATTTTTATGAGTATGTACAAACCGTGATGATACACATAATATGTTTTAATTTAGACCCATTACTGCATATCCCTAAAATCGTGATACTATAATATCTTATTCTATGGTCGCCTAAACTCTTTATTTGATAGACATTATAATCGTTTACATACTTCCCTACCTCTATTTCGTATAGATATCATTTTATAAACAGTAAAAATACTGAATACTACTTTGTTTGTGGTCCTAATAAACATTAAATTTATGACCTTCAATGGCTAAAAAGTAAAGGTAAATTATGTAAAAGATGTTTTACTACATTCTAGTATTTATTACTCGGCTGTAATGTTATGTGATAAGTACCACTAATCCAATATAAACTCATAAAGGCTATATTGAATGGGCTATCAAGCTCACATTTTAATACTTTGTAGTTGTAGTCAATGTATCAATTTAAAGAAAAATTTAATAGACTTAGAATTTTATACCTAATTTAGAAGTTTTATATACAAGCCAGTATCTGTTAAAAGCTGAGTTATATAATAATTAAACTAGCAGTTCCGATTCAAGTTCGAGTACGGGAATAAAATATAGGCTATCTTACTCAGTGACGATGTAGCGATTTAAATTGGTGAAATAATTATTAAAATAGTTCAGTAGTTTTTGACTTTATTCGTTACAAAGATACAAAAATACAAATCTTTCCTCTAATATTATTAGTGTAGATATACCTCGGTTTTATAAATTTTATACAAAGTTTATTTTATCTGTGTCAGTAAGGAGACAAACTCGCTAGCAATATCTATTTATGTATAAATATGTGATAATTTAGATTTTGAAAATCAATTCCTGGGGGATGAAAAATTGTAAGGAAGTTCCGTTATTTTTTAATTCTCGACTCATACTTAGTACCTATGTATTATAGTCACTATTTGTAAAAAGATAATATTTTTTTAACATTTCCACGCACACGAAAAAAAGCAGAATCTACGCCTCCAAATCAAGTATATTAATATAAAAGAACAAAAACAACTTACAGAAACGGAAGTTGAAATAAAATCGGTTGTAAATCATATATGTACTTCAATTCTTAATTAACTCTGTCCATAACTCGTAGTAATAAAGCCACAAAATTCACACAATCACAGGTACAGTGAATATTGCGACTTGTTCCCATACTAGCTGCAGTCGGCACATCAAAGGACATTCCGACTTGCGCAGGCGTCTCGGTTCGGTAGTCGGCTGTCATGATTGCTTTTTTATCGCGTTAGGCTGAGACCAGTATGTGATGAAATGGCGACGATATTGGTCCATGAAGATGTTTGTTTTCTCAATTAAAGGTGTTTGAGAGTTTCCAAAATAGCCCTTTGAGAACACTTGCGATTATACTAAAACATCATTCAATAATTCAGTGTTTAAATAATTTAGTAAAAATACTTTGAAAAAAATAATCACTGTATAAAATCCACTCTCACGTTATTTACTATTCGTTCTTGTGTAAACATCATTTTTATAATATTCGTTTAAAAGATTATAACATTTTTAACGTTCATGATAACTACATGTTAGTGTTACTCGAAAGAGAGTAGGCTGCGAAAAAAGTCAATATAAAAGACATAATTTAAATGATTAAGTGAATAGCTGACCCGACCGACGTTGTCCTGTACAGTCAAGAGCACATGAAGCTTTACTCTTGTAGTGCAAGTCTGACCTCTAAGGCGATTGTAATAAGAACGTCACAAAGTCAAATGTGTCAAGCTCCACGTGCTCTTGACTGTCCAACTGTCAGTTATGTCGAACACCTTAAGATTACATTAGCAAAGTTAATATGATATTTATGTTTTTTTAAATTGTTGTAATGTTTTGCGCAGCGTTCTTATTTTTTTCTTTCATAAGAACCTTCTCCTGACAGTAACAAAAACATACAAAAAAAGAATTAGCGAAATCGGTTCAGCAGTTCACGCGTGATGCCGTGACCAAGGGAAATAGGGATTCATTTTTCTATATATACATACATAGATAGATATTCCAACGTGAATGACCCTTTATTATTATAAACAAGCCTTAACCAGCCAGTTAAGTTACATATGAATCGATAACGAAAGCGGCTTCGTTTGCCTCAATACAGCCCGATCCGATCGGTACCGAGACCATATCGATTATTCGAACGCAGCTGTCGGCAGATAATATGCAATATAAAACTATAAGTATATTGAAATTCAACTTTAATTGTTAATAAATTCACGGATAAAACTATGTGTTATACAATTTAATTCCACGTAGACCGTGATGATGATAATTATGAAAAAAAAGAATATAATTCAGCAAGTAAAAAAATAATAATTGTGGAACACAATTCACACACGGTTATTAAGTCCCAAACTAGGGAGGGCCTGTACTAACTTAAAAAAATAAGAAACGGCCAGACTTGAAGCCAACCAACAAATCATACACACAAAAAACCACAACGATTGTAGATATAATAAATTCAATAAAAAAACTACACAGCCCGCATATTCATAATCAAAATACACACAAATATAATTTAAAAAGTTGTAGATGAATTCTCAAATAATGTAAATACAAAAAGATTCTGCAAACTAGCAGAAGATAGTATCGTGCTACCATCTGTCTGCTCGCCGCGCCATATCGAGTATTCCCTATCCGCCGATCTTGAAATATACCTATCCATACATATCCGTTGATCTAGAATAGAAACACGCAACGACTAATTAAACCACTCCATCTTGCGACATTGCCTTCAACCGCTAAGATTTATTGCCAATCTCCAGAGATTAAAACTTAGTGATCATTCCGCATAACTTAAATAACAATTTCAGTTAATTAAGATGTCAAAAACTAAAACACTGGGTGATATAAACGTAGACGTCGATAAAAATATTTACGGTTGCCAATAATTATAGGTTCATTTAAATTTAGTTAGATGATCAACGTTTATAATAACGACTAATCATTATTGGAACTTGTTAAAACTGTTTAACACTAATAGTCTCATCCGCGTAGTTTCCGTTTCCGTAAGAATATGGAGATAAAATATAACCTATGTTACTCAGAGATATTTTGGCTTTCCATTCGTGAAAGAATTTTTAAAATCGTTCAGTAGTTTTTGAGTTTATTCGTTACAATCATACAGAAATACAAATCTTTTCTCTTTATAATATTAGTGTATGTATGTACAAGTGTAGATATTATTGTAGGTGTAGATAAAGTATAACTCAATTGATTGTTTTAAAAAAAACTAGGAGACCGCCCCGGCTTCACACGGGTGCAATGCTGAAACTAAAACCTTTCTCTTGAATCACTCTATTAAAAAACCGCATCAAAATCCGTTGCGTAGTTTTAAAGATATAGGGAAAGACAGACAGCTGGAAGCGACTTTGTTTTATACTATCTACCTAGTGATGCTGCTTTTTTTAGGATTTAAACCACTAACATAACCAATATTTCTTACAGATTCTCCATTAGACCTATCTACCTCTCTCCTATCACGAGTTCTCCTCCCTATATCTCCACCTTCTGGCACAGAAGATGAACACAAATCAGTGTCAGGAGATTCCTTGACGTCATCATCAGCGGGATCATCTAGTGAGATCCTTGATATGACTCCAAAAATTCAGAGAAGACCAGCAAAATCAGAAAGAGCGTTGCTGCCCTGCGAAGTATGTGGAAAAGCGTTTGATAGACCTTCGTTACTGAAACGGCATATGCGAACTCATACGGGTAAGTACAAAATTTGTTTACATTATTAGTATTCTATTATGAATTCGGTTAAAAAAGATCTACGCATGTTTAATTTGGGTCTACAGTAGATATTGTCGCTCCTGTTTGCAATACTGGCATGAATTTTATTAAAGCAGCAATCAAACTATTTATTAGTAGGTAGGTGGCAAAGAGGTTGGAATAAAATGAGAGAAAATTTTTTTTAAACGTCTTTGGTGGGTGGATTTAAATTTATTCTAATACGTATGTATACTTAAGCAGGATGTCTTAACAAATCAAATTTCCAAATACAATATTTAAATTCTGTAATAATTATAAACATTGTAGAGAGGTAAAGTTGTTACCTATACTTGTAATTGTAAGAGTTAATAATATTTAGGTAGTTTTTTTTTCATTGATAGAAATACACTATTCCCAAGGCCAAGCGTAGATAAAACGTTGTAATCGAACGTATTTATAACTTACCATTGTATCCAAAACTTGGTCCTTCCATAAGCTTACTATTTTGTCCCTAGGTGAGAAACCGCACGTTTGCATGGTCTGCAACAAAGGGTTCAGCACATCAAGCAGCCTGAACACTCACAGGCGGATACATTCAGGAGAAAAACCACATCAATGCCAGCACTGCGGGAAACGGTTCACGGCCAGCTCCAACTTGTATTATCATCGAATGACTCACATAAAGGTAAGGATATTTACACAAGTTTATTTTTGGGACATTGAGTGAGTTCAACTTATTTACCTATATAGTGTCTCGAAACTACTCTCGATTACAACACTTTGAGCATCTCAGTGTTATTTTTAGCCTTAATAATGTGTTGAGGAGTTTCTTGCCCCGCTTCTTCTACTCACCTGTACATACCGAAGCGGTGGTGTCGCAATGACTTTCAACAAGAGGACTTATGAGCCCCTACATTGAATAAAAACTTTTGACTTTGCCTCCAACGAAAAACAAAGGGGTGTTATAACTTATAAGTTTGACGTGTGTTTCTATGTATCTGGATGTACGCCTGTTCGCTAATAGGTCCCAAACTTTAGAACCGATGTTGATTGTTTTTTTTTGTTTGAAAGGTGACTGTGGCTGTGTTTTTGTTAATATCCAGAAATGGCTAACCAGTTAGTTAGATAAATAAAGAAGCAGACTTTTATTTTGCTTCTTTCAGTTGTATACTCACCAAATTGTAATAATTCAAAATCAACCTCTACGTCCTATTAGTAAACATCATAAAACTCTTTGTTTTGGTAAGAATGTAATATAGTCCACGAAGAGCCATAGTTCAGTGCGTGGTCGACGCGTGAGCAGCGGGGCGGAAAAGTCTTGTGTCTCGGAACCGTAGTCGTGGGAACTCGGGTCGTAGGCTGGTCAAAGTATACTGTAATTTAAAATTCACTAGCTACTCTTGTCTTTTACTTTTTCTAAAAACTAAAAAAATCTCTTTGTTGTAGCATATTTTTAAATTCTGCAAAAGTATCATCTTCCCGCTTACGTTCTCAATCTTTAAGCTATCAATATGCACGTAGCATATCGTTACAAGCGAGATTTTAATCTACACTTCTACACTAATATTAAAGTTTTTTTTTTTTAGGTTTGTAATGAATAAACTCAAAAACTACTGAACCGATTTCAAAAATTCCTTCACCAATTGAAACGGTATAATCCCTGAGTAACATAGGCTATACAACGGGAACCACGAGGGTAGAACAAAACTACTAGTGTGATATAATAAAGCATCCACACGGTTAATAACCAGATTGCGTTTTTTATAATAGTAATAATTTATTTATTTGTAGAACATACCCGTAGGTACTAAAGGTGACTAATAAAAATATGTAGGTTCATTGCTATGTCCAGCTGTAAAGCAAACAAATATTGAATTAAACTGAATATAATGGCTGTTCCGCGTGGTTTCACCAGCTCAACAGTTATTTGAACAATAAATACAGTAGTACCTATTAACAATCTTACTAAACAAATGATTTAGATTATTAAAAAAAATAGTATTACTTGTTACCGCTTAGGGTGACAATTTCATCGATTACAACCTGTTCTTCGTAGATGTGTCTGCTCACTGCGGTTGATTTTATTTTTGCTGTCGTATTTGTTGTAATATTTAGGGATTTCTTCATAATTTCGGCCGTTTCTCCAAATAAATGCACTATTTCTTAGGTTTTAAAAAACATTTCATAAAGCAGCCGCAATAAAGAAGAGGAAAATAATTTTCTAGAAGCATTACATGAGCATTCATGAGCAACAGACTGATAAGCTGTAAACAATACTTCATATCCTATTGTAACTAGTTTGCTCAATCGCGGAATCTGACATACCATGGAATAATTGTTTTGCAAATCATTAAAAAAACAAGTTATCCTTGATGTGACAAACAATGGTACTATTACAGTTTTTGTAGCGATAATTCACATGGTTGTATCCTTATAGGACAATAAAAATGTGATGAAGAAGCAATTGTCTTTTTGTGATGAAAATGTGGAGTACCTATTTGTGATTACCAAGAATTATCATCACGATATTATGTTGTTACGGATAATTTCTAATTGAAAAAAGGATATAAGACAATTATTTGTCTTTAAAGAAACTATGAATTTTATTGTTGATATTCTATAATCATTTTGAGCTAGAGATTAATAAAAATATGCATTTTGACTGGAAACATATTTTAAATTAATAAATATAACAATACTAAAATGCAAGACAAAAGGAATGAACAATAAAGTCAAAATTAATTACAATATTCTTCTCATCTACAATCCGTATACAACTAAAAACATAATTACCCATCCCATAAGTGATGATAATTTATTCACAAGTGGTATATTACAGGTCGGTAAAGCTTGGTGCGCATTTATACGGTGATGTTACCGTGCTCAGTTCCCATAACGCCCCACCTTAACTTTTTACTTATTTAACTATGACCTCATGTGTCTGCGACTTAAGAAAATCACACAACAGTGCGCACTGTGCGAGATAGGGCTGTAACATACTCATAAAAATAACATAAATAGTAAAATAATAATATAATCTCACATCTTTTTTATCCCCGAGGGGGTAGGCAGAGGTATTCCATTACTGGATATACCCACATTTCACGAGATATATTGGACTCCTAAACGTGATAGGTGGTGACCCCATCGCCGGACCGGGTCTGTTTACACATGTCTCAGAATTAATTCTGAGACCTGCAGGTTTCCTCACGATGTTTTTCTTCACCGTCGAGCTAGTGACAAATATGTAAGTAAGTTTTTGAAAAACTCATTGGTACATGCCAGGATTCGAACAGGATAACATGAAAATAGATAAAAACTGTAATAACATTTCGAACCATGAATATAGAGTTGCAACATACAAGTAGGTACGTGGAATGTGGGATTGGAATGAGTTTAGAATAAGTATAGATGATACTATAGAGTACACAGGTTTAAGGTTACATTCATTTGCGTATTCAAGATGTAAATGCAAAGTAAACGAAACTTAAAAAAAAAATAAGTTTTTATATTTTTTTCCCGAGTTACAACCCTGGTTTCTTAGGGCGCACCTGCGGTCACAGGTAGTTATAGTAAAGACTCGAGGGCTAATAAATTACCGGGTCAGGTCAACGTGGGAACGGACCCTTCTTTGGCCAGGACACTGTGACGATGCCGGTTTAATGGAGCAATTGTAAGTAGTCTGTTTTAGTCCGTTTGAGTTTTTTGTCCGTTGCATTTTGTTAACTTCAAGAGTTTGATAAAATTAATATAGGTCTATCTCTATCAATGATTTGTCGGTAGTAGTCCTGCGGTACTAGTGTGTTTTTAAAGATCACCCTGTTGAGCGCGGTCAGTCGGTGAATGGGTGACTACCTAGTGACATTCATATTACAAGCGCGTCCGTGTTTCGGAAGACTCGTTAAATTGTTGGTCCCAGTTTTCGTTGTGTTTACGTACAATGGAAGTCGTTGAGCCATGTCGGATACCCTTGGGTGGCCTAAAAACGCTGACAGTTAGGTGGCCTAACACCGTTTCCCAATAGCGGTGGGCTCGCATAGGAGATTATAGCCTATATACTTCCTCAGTGTGAGGAAAGACCCTTAGCTCACCGGCTGTTACGGGTTGATGATGATCAATGACTTGTAAATTAAAAAATATTATAATAAATAAAATTCAATTAATAATCTCACGCCTTTTATCCACGAGGGGGTAGGCAGAGGTATTCCATTACTGGATATACCCACATTTCACGAGATATATTCTACCCCTAAACGTGATAGGTGGTGAGCCCATCGCCGGACCGGGTCTATTTACACCTGTCTCAGACTTAATTCTGAGACCTGCGGGTTTCCTTAAGATGGTTTCCTTCACCGTCGAGCTAGTGATAAATATTTACGTAAGTTTTTGGAAAAACTCATTGGTACATGCCAGGATTCGAACCCGAGCCTTACTGATTTTTGGCCGGCTCTTTAACCCTAAGGCTATCACTGCTCTACACTGCACGGAAAAAAATATTATGATGTATTAATTAAACACCATTCAATGTTAATGGATGCAAAAGGCCGGTAAAAAGTAGCTAATAAGAATTCTGAGATAAAGACGAAGCTATCAACGACAGCTACGAGTACGAGTAATCTATCAACCTGTGTTTTACATGTACCAGGAAAACATTAAACTCTAAAAGTAGGAATTTGATAAAATATCAAAATCACGAATGATATGGAAGCACGACCCAATGAGAGGAGACGGTCATCTCATATAGCAAGGGTTCACACACGGCGTGTGAAGACACGGTCTGCTGGATACCGCGTCTTCGGTAACGTCTTGTACGATACGGTTCGTGCCCAGGCGTGGGAACGGCAGTTTTGGGCGTCTTTGAAAACCCAGGTGTTTTGTATTTTGGAAATTATTCTTCTAAATAATAATTGTTTTGGTAATGAGGTTGTTAGTGCGTCTTAATTTTTTGTTTCATATTATTTTAGGTAACGAAAATGCATTGCCAAAGTTTCGAAAATATAGGTCTTATTACAGATAACATAACATAGTCTAAGTCAATCTCATGACTTTTATCCCCGAAGGGGTAGGTAGAGGTATTCCATTACTGGATATACCCACTTTTCACGAGATATTCTTAGGACCACTAAACGTGATAGGTGGTGAGCCCATCGCCGGACCGGATCTGTTTGCACATGTCTCAGAATTAATTTTGGGACCTGCGGGTTTCCTCACGATGTTTTCCTTCAACGTTGAGCTAGTGATAAATATGTACGTATAAGTTTTGAAAAACTCATTGGATGTACCAAAGAGTTTTTCAGGATTCCAACCCGAGCTTTATTGATTTTCATCATGTGAAGCAGGTTCTTTTACCGTAAGGCTATCATATAGGATGAATAATATAAAAAAATATGCAACATCAAACTTGTCCCATTCGCTCTCTAAACAGTTAGTCTGGATTTGTTACACCTGAAGTCTAGATCAAATTCAACGACGAATACTTGATAAGCGATCATTTTTTTAACCTCACGATCGCGAATAAACGAAAAAAATGTGTACGCAGCATTTTGCAAGTTTATCTCCGAATAACTGTATTCATCGTCGGTTGAATCCAGTCTAAGGCACTATTTCGACCAATTTGACACCGCAATGGATGTGTAAAGTTGCACACTTCTGCATATACACATCCTCTTTCATCAAGTTAAATTCTTGATATACCGAAGTCGTTGAGGCGCAAGACGGCCTGATTTGCGTCTTGGTGGGTGATTCACCTTAACTGAGAACCATCGAGGTATTAAAATCCCTATATATAACCATTATATCTCCCACAAAGCGGAGGCAACTTACAAAACCACCTAGCTGATTGATCTGGCTTTCTATACTGCGATCTTTTCAACTGTCACTAGGCTGAATTAAACTGGTCTAGGCTAGTTAAATCTGAAGTGAAATAACGCACACAATAGCTTGATATGTGCGACTGATTCACAATAGCCATTATTTCGATAACTTCGCTTTAAGTGAGCTTAGATGGAAATATATAGAGCAATGCGATAGTGTTTTATTTACCTCAATATTCGTCGAGCACTGCGCGGTTCCAATAGGCACCGTAACAACTAAAAAATTAATTGTGTTTTATTGTAGTGGCTTGATATTTCCTTCCTGATTTCCTTCTAAATTGTAAACCAGTTGAAAACTAAAAAAATACATATTTGTATAACCCAATTTTACACGACTTCACCTGAACAAATGATTTTTTTTAAATTTCCCATTTAGCTAGAAATTATATGCTATAGGTAAGCATTTAGCTCTGTTTAGAAATATTAAAAAAATATTAATAAATCACTGTTGTCCTAGGCTTTGTTCGCTTATAATTAAGGCTTTAGTCAGTTATTGTATTTTCTCAGATGTTTTCAGTAAATAAAAATTACTCTATATGCTACCCATCTACTAAATTATCAACACAGTTTTTTATCAAAACCCGTAAGTTTTTTCGTGATGCAAACACAGACAGATTAAACTTTGACATTTAAATTTTTCTGTATCTGAATAACTATATTACCTACCTACCTACCTATCTACTAATTTCCAAAACATTTTTTTTTATAAAAATATACATTCGTCATGTACCTATAGATCATGGAACAAGGAAATAAAGACAGGAGCAAATATTTTACTGTTAGCAAAGTTTCACTGTCAAGTTAACCCAGTGCACTGACAAACGCAAATCGCATTCTGATTTGAGACAACCACCAATCTTCTCGCCTCCTCGTTACTCAAAGTTGAGGCTTCAGAGATGAACTTTAAGCGAGAATAGTACCTATATTGGATCTATGTTATATATTTACACTAATTTAGTTTTTTGTTACTGGACGGATAAGAAAAAAGTCACCAAACGAAAGATTACTTATTTCAATAATGTATAATAATAATATGGAATAATATATTTTCAATCAATACACGCAACAGAAAGAGCTAGAAGGCAAGGTAGTAAATAAATTGTAAATAAATAAATATCTAAATAAAGTCCTATTGCAAGCCAAACCGATACATGAAATTATAAAAAAATACATGTTCTTTTTTTTTACGGAATCATTTGATGATGTTCGTTTTTTAAATCCCAACAATGGACTCGATTCTGCAGATCAGCTAAAATTACTAATTTTAAGTTAGCTCTATTCTTTTCCACCACTTTCAATGGAAAGTGACAGAAATAAGCGCCATATTTATTTACAATGTCACAAAATGTCAAAATAACAACATTGAACCTTATGAACGCATTCACATCTTATTCAAATACAAGTGTTTAGCATTTTTAGCAACGTTTTAACAAGGTCATGGATAAAAGTGATAAGACATCAAATTCGTTGGTTTTTACATGTTTGACATTACTCTATAATCTATGGTTTGTTTCTGTCCTTTTTTTTCCGTATAGAGAAGGATAGGATAACTCAAAATTAGTAATTTTAGCTAGTCTGCAGAATCGAGTCCAATGTTAATTTTACGTAAATACGTTTAATAAAAACAAGATGTCGCTATAACGTCTAAGCGTCGAGTTTCTTATCACTTATACCACACCCGATTGCTTTGTGTGGTCAGCAATTGTGAGGACGAGGCTGGTTCGTCAGTCGGACAGTCAAACAGACGTGACAACAAACAAATAACGAACCACTAACGAGTGGAAAAGTGTCAAGTGCTGACAATAAGGAGAAGTGGCTGCGATAAATATTTAGCATACTACTGGTTTTTACTACTTTTACAATTTAGTTTTTGAAGATGTTTTGAGATAAAAAAATTTATATACCATTAATATTACGTCAGTTTTTTTTAGAAAAGCTTCGTTAAAATAAATAAAACCGTTGTTTTGAACTTTAAGCGTTTATTAATACATATGTAGCAAAAATGTATATAGGATGTTTATAAAAATAATATGACCACCAATACAAGCGATTCTCACTGGTCATATTAGTATGACATGCCAGTATGACCACCAAGAAACGGCCCAAACAATAATACTTACAAGAAAAATAAGTGTTTTGTGACAACGACTCTATAAGGTAAAGAAGGAAGGATTTGACATTAGTTAAGAAAAAACTCACGCCTTTTATCTTCGAGGGGGAAGGCAGCGGTGTTCTTTTTTACGAGTATATTTGACCCCTAAACTGTTACATATGCCTTAGAATTAATTTTGGGACTTGCGGGTTTCCTCACCATGTTTTCCTTTACCGTCAAGCTAGTGATGAATATGTACGTAAGTTTTTGAAAAACTCATTGGTACCTATATGTCAGAATTTGAACCCGAGCTTTACTAAATATATGACATTTAGTTATACATTATATTAACTGAAGGTATTTCGATCACCATAAGTTATCATTATCTTGTAAGAATATAAAAAGCTGGATATATACGCTTTACGATCGATGCCATATTGTTTTTATAATATCATTAAAACTATAAGGGACTGGTGCGCATGCGCATGTCGTGTGCACCTGTCTTTAAAAGGGCTTTAAAAAAAGTTAAAACTTCAATGATTTCTTAAATTCTTGCCGATAAAGTTTGGTCGCTATAATTATAACTGTAAGGCACTGCGGTTTAAAAGTAAAAAAATTAAATTAAAAAGTAACGAAATGTTCTGAGCACCTGCCGAAGGTGAAAATACTCATTTCTCGAAAAAATATTGGTTCGTGACATTACTTTGAAAGCAGGACAAATAGCATTAAAACTTTACGGTTCATTTATAAGGTTTACCAATTAAGATATTTTAGACCGAGAAATTCGTTATTAATTAAATTGGCAATGTGAGATACGTACAGCAAATTGGTGGTTCAATAAATCGATTTTACTAAAAATCGAGAAAATTTAAGTGTGTTTAAATGCTTCGATCCAATTATAGAAGGGTATATTTATTTGCGAAATGGAATTTTGAAGAAAGTGTTCAATTAGTGTTCACTCAATCAATATCAATAAAGTTAATCAATAGAAAAAAGCACGATTTGTGGATGTAATTAATCAATAAATTGTCCAATTAAATCATCATACAAAAAGAAAACCACTCATAAAGTTATCTTCTTTTGAACAAGACAAACGTTATAGCTACTTGTAGCATATGCAACAATACTTTGAGAAATAAAACAAGAGACAATAGGTTGTTTTCTATTACTTTTTATTGACTTTTACAGGTTTTAGACCTCGAGTATCATAATATTTAGATCTACAAGAACTAATAAATTCTGAGAAAATTCGAATAGATGAAACACATAAATCCAAATCCAAGTGTTTTAAACTAATAAGTTTTAACCAAGAATAAAATTAAGTACACAAAAAATACGAATTTACACATTGACAAAAAAAGCCTTTGCCAATGTTACATAATTGTAACATGGTTCATTCGACGAAATTAAGAAAACAACCTTTACTAAAACAGGAAGTTAATTAACAAATTTTATGCTTGTAATAACAACTTTCGAGCAGCAGCATTTGTATCAGATGCTACCTGTACTAATACAACACAACTAGTTGATTACGACGATACATCCGACATACCCACAAGATTATCGGTAATATAATTTTGAACTAAATATTTCTACTTATCTATAAAACTAATGATTAACGGTTCAGACTTTGACACTTTCACTGCAGATGTTCTAGTATATTATTACATTGCTGTTGAAAGTGGACTATCGAGTAGGTACCTACTTGTTTAAATTACATTATGCAAATGGTCAACATTTAAATACCGGTTATCAAGCATTCAAGTAAAAACTAAACTAGTAGACAATGTGCATAAAAAGATTAATTGATCTCAAGATACCCCGGAAAACTCAAACTTCGCTATGATGTGAGTATTGTCAGGCTGAAAAATTATGAAGAAGTAGGTTAATGAAACTCAAGGACTTAACGATGAGGATAGAGTGAAGACGATATAAATGCAGAAATAAATTCCCTCTGTGTTTTTTGGATTCTATTTTTGACGTGCCAACGTCCTATAATTCGATGGAGCCGACTGCATGCACGAAAAAGTATGACGTATGCGGCGTTCCAGTGCAAGCGAGAGCGCGCAACGAGCGACAAAGAGGTACAATCTATTCCATCAGTATTTTATGACGTTGCGTTTCGTTTCGTGTCTTGTTGTGTCGTGTCGTGTCGTGTCGTGTCGTATTTTTTTATGACCTTGTCACGTTCAACTATAGTAAACCGAATTTACAGACAACCGATTTTTTTTATTAATGATGGGCTTAATTTTGACCCCAGACTAGCCCGAAGACAAAGACGGGACCTACGATGGGACGAGATAGCCCAGAAAATACCTGGTCACTCGAGACTTAAAGGCTGACGGGTTATATGAACTCGGAAATAAATTGGTCATAAAACAAAATTAATAGTTGTTAATGTGACCACTGTTATTTTAAGTATGTAACATCAAAAAATATACCTACTTAGAGCAAATAAATAAAATTACGATAGAAACCTTTTTACACAAAACCAAGTCTTTGCACCTACTCGTAGGTTAATAATCTAAAGGTAATTCTTGGAATCCATTGGAATCCCATATCCATCCATCTATTGCAAAGAAATCAAAATATAATAAGGCATAGAGGGGACAAAACGAGGA
This sequence comes from Ethmia dodecea, assembly GCA_963855545.1. Taxonomy (NCBI): domain Eukaryota; kingdom Metazoa; phylum Arthropoda; class Insecta; order Lepidoptera; family Depressariidae; genus Ethmia; species Ethmia dodecea. Next base: position 14,917,240 of record OY979443.1, on the reverse strand, counting down.
AAATTTAATGCCCAAAAGTTATTACAAGTGGAATTATCTAGTACGATTTCGACCGAATCACAGCTCGCGTTCATACTAACTGACATGACGCTTGAGCTTCAAAGGTTTGTATGAAAATATTCCCAATGCCCCCTCTATGCCTTATTATATTTTAATCTCTTTGATTTATTGATATATTTTATTTACACTGATAAAATACGTATATAAACCTTCATAACCGCATTCTAAGCAAACTTAATAACAAATCATGCGAAACCAAAGCAGTGGACCAGGGATGCATAAATCCGAGCTTTCTCATACATTTTCCATTGAGCGTAAACAATTCTGAGTACTTTGTGGCCCTTTCATTTGAACTACTTTATTATGAATGGATGATATATTGTGTTTTGTGGCGGCTATGATGAAAGGTACAGAAGCTATGATCAAACTTATGAGTTTGTTTATAAACGCAGCCTATACATTTATCTGCTCTTTTTCTTATACTTTACTACTTAAATATTTAATAATACATATCATTTTTGGAAAAGAAAATCTTGAGAATGAATTATTAATAATAATATATTATTTTATACAAATAATATATATTTTTTGAATGTTTAGAAGCAAATTAAGCTTTTTATAATCCGTAACAAACATTTATAGTAACCATAATGTCTCGTTGTACTTTATTAATTATACATTAATTTATAAATATGTTGTGCAAGAGTCATAATTTTCCTAAATCGAAGAATTTTTTTTTTCCAAAAATGACTTTTATGACTGCGTCCCCATTTAATTTTGTATTTCGACCAAAAGCCATTTTCATATCGAAACTATAGTTGTCAGCATAATTAAATATGAAAATAAAATAATTATACATTTACATTACATAATAATATAAATTTTAGATCAGTGTTTGTTAAACTAGTAACGGTATCGAATCGAAAAACAGGAACGATCTTTTTTGCATGGATAACACTGATTGCCATCTAAAAGAATAGAGAATTAATAGATTTTTTTATTCTAAGCCAGATTGCACATCAAAGTAACATCAGTGATCGCGTGCGACCGACACCTGCAGTTAGTACAACACTTGATTTACAAATAATGACCAATGGCGTCGTACTACTAACAATCATAATTCATTATAATCAGCGCTGCGCGTGCTACGCTGTTTTGAAACAGTTTTAATGTTACTGGAGCGGGCCGGTGTCAGTAAAAACTATTCAATGTATTTCTATTGAAGAAAAGATTCCAGAATAAATAAAAAAAATATATAAAAAAAAATCTCACGCCTTTTTATCCCCGAGGGGGTAGGCAGAGGTATTCTATTACTGGATATACCCACATTTCACGAGATATATTGGACCCCTAAACGTGATAGGCGGTGAGACCATCGCCGGACCGGGTCTATTTACACATGCCTCAGAATTAATTCTGAGACCTGCGGGTTTCCTTACGATGTTTTCCTTCACCGTCGAGCTAGTGATAAATATGTACGTAAGTTTTTTGAAAACTTATTGGTACATGCCAGGATTCGAACCCGAGCCTCACTGATTTTAGGCCGGCTCTTTAACCGTCAGGCTATCACTGCTCTGAGAATTCCAGATTAAGATCTTGTAGAACATTACCTAGTATATCTTAGAACATTGATGTAGTTTAAACTACTTTTTCAATAAATTTTCTACACGGTCCTTAAGACATCGAAACTTGGATCGTTGTTGTACTTTACGGACTAGACCGTTTTCTTTACAAGCCTGGTGCATAAGCCAGATGCATAATTGAGCCTTTTTCATAGAATCCGAGAAAAAGGTTGATGATCAAAAGCAAAAAATAATAATAAACTTTTTAAATTTAGGCTGTTAGTTTTCAGCCTTTGTCTTTTTGTTTTGTTTATAAGTCCCGCTCCCGCCATTATTGTATTTGACATTATACGAGTACCTATACCTGTTGTTTTATTTTATGGTAATCGCAAATGTATTGAAAAACGTCGTATAATGCTCGTACTCAGTAAACTGGCTATTATAGTTATTGGTTTAATGTAAGTACTCGACTTTGCATGTAGACACTATAAACACATCTATAGTCTATTTCACACCAAGTGGGTTCGGTGACAGTTCACATTTTTTATATAATTTATTATTTTGTCATTGCTAAAATACAATAATTGTCGTCTCTAAAATTCTAAATTAAAATCTCAAACTATAAATCAAGAAAAATATAAAAAAACAATAGATAAATAAGATATCCTAAAAATACGTATTGCGTGGAACGGAACTTTTACTCATAGTGATTAACACAACTTAATCTACATTAAATCGATGAATCGAAGCTTTTTGTCGGGAATCCGAAAAAAGGTGCAATGTTTTTGTAAAATTTTCATTTTGTTGTATCTTTTGGGTTTAAAATAGTAATAGTGTATTATTTGGCAGGGGTCTGTGAAAGTGTGCAGTGATTTGTAGATTCGATAATGTAAGATATTTTCGTATTGCATTAAAAAAAATCGATGTAATTTTTTTTTATTTTACAATGTTTTTCCCTTATATAACCTGTGAAATTTAAACATATTCAATAAAAAGTAAACTTGAAAAATCATTCTATCAATAAAGTATAAAATCGATTCCATTTCCTTTACAAACTTACTCGAAACTTTAGAAAAATCGATTGGATTTCATTGGGACACATCACTTCAATTGTCAACAGTGAACTGTCACCGAACCCATTTGGTGTGAAATGGACTATAGCCGCATAATCACGAAAGAATAAGATTATCTATTGTCATTGATCGCCCGTGGCAAGCTGATGCTTGATAAGATCATTATCCATAAAACAGTAAAAAACAGTAAAACCACTGCTATACTTTCGCAACGTATAGAAATGCGTGCAGATAATACTATTTTCCGCTTCAGTTAAATGTGGCATAATCGCAAGATGCGGCCCTATAAAAAAGTTACAAGCGTCAATCACATATTTTTCTTATGAAACTTCCTTATAACTACTTTATCTACAGTGATTATGCATACCTACGTATGATCCCCGTTACTTATATGAAATCGTAATATGATGATGAATAAAATTGCCATCTTTATCAGCCGTTTTGGAATACATATGAAATTTTTTTTAAGTCAAAATACACACAAGGATTACATATGTCCAATTAAATTATTAAAACAGGCGTTCATAATCTAAAATAAGTATATTTTTGCTTAGATCCTTTGCTGGATAAATAGTCTGTCTTACGCTAGCCAGACATCTATTTAAAAAAATAATAATGCACAATTAGCTCACTTACTTGGCTTATTTTACAATATCGTACCCTTAAAGGCATAACCAACTAACTGCAGTGAACATAGTTTCGAGTAAATGAGTTTTTAATATTTGATGAGAAGATTATATACCTAAATAGTGCATTTTGACTTTGTGTGTTGTTTTTTATATTACGCAATCTAATCAGCTATTGTATAGTGTAATAAAAAATCATAAAAAATATAAAGATCCCAAAAAAAATTTGGGAAATCTATCGCGGGGGGGTCACTTAGTTGGTTTTACCTGAATTATGTTAAATAGAACATATTTCTGAAAGGAAGCCCTGTACGTTTTACATAATTCAGGTAAAACCAACTAAGTGCCCACCTGCGATAGATTTCCGAAATTTTTTTGGGATCTTTATATTTTTATAATTTTTTATTACACTATACAATAGCTGATTAGATTGTGCAATATAAAAACAACTCAAAAAGACAAAAGTGCGCGATGCACGCACGAACGTGCGAGCGAGAAAAACTATTAAACGCGGATAGTTGGTTTTAGCTGCAGCAATTATCAAAACTGCAAAACTGCGGGACCTACAGTAAAAAGCAACTAAAGTGAGGATTAATTGTTTTACCAGTATACAAATTCAAAACATACATGTTATGTCATCAGTTAAAAACAAATAAAGTTATTTAGTCTGTATTGCATCTACTGATAAACGTTCTAGGAAACAATAGTTTAAAGTAACGTTAGTTGCTTTTACTTGTAGAAATTCTGAATATGTTTGCATTTAGCTGGTTTTTCACCTAGCTAACTTTGAAACTAAGCGGGATAGCGGATAACCGGTTTTACTAGTAGATAGAGCTCAAAAAGGCGAATCGATTGGTATATTTTACTCATTTTAGAGAAAAGTGTCGGTTAGTTGGTTTTGCCTTTAAGGGTACGATATATCTTTTTAAAATTAAGTACCTAGATAGTTTTCTTTATACGTACGTACATATTTATCGAAGCTCGACAGTGGAAACCATAGAAAAATATTGTGAGAAAACCCGCAGGTCTCAAAATTTGAATCTTACGGGGTCCAAAAACAGCGAGAACTTGAAAAGTAGCCGAGAACGAAATATCTCTGCTGACCACCTCGGAGATAAGGGCGTATTTGTAGATTTTTTCTTTATTTATGAAGATACAAAGTACGAGTGTTTCTTCAGCAGCCTGAACCGTATACCATTGAAATATGATTTGATGTTAAAAAATTGTAATACTAGCGGTTTTGCGAGGTTTCACCCGCGTAGTTCCCGGTCCCGTAGGAATACGGAAATAAAACATAACCTATGTTATTCAATGATAATGAAGCTTTCAATTGGCGAAAGAATTTTTAAAATCGGTCTCGTAGTTTTTGAGTTTATTTGTTACAAACATACAAAATTACAAACGTACAAATATTTCCACTTTATAATATTAGTGTAGATAAAACACAAAGCTGTACTTTTTAAATCAATACCGAAGAAGTTCTTCAACATATAATTACTCGGAATAAAATCTGTCATTCGAGACAACTAGTCGAACAAGTAGATTGTATTTTGACGTTATCTCTTCTCGGCACGATGAAACGAATATTAAAATATCACCTGCACTGCCTGCAGTATCAGCATTTTCTTTACACACACACATACATAATAATATGCTTACGAGCTTACTTTTAGAGATGTTTTTCACAGTAAGAAGCTATTTCACACGCACGACGATGCGCACTTGACCTAGTTTTTTAGCGATAATTTTCAGATAAGAAAAGGACTATGTGTATCCTATAGTCTATTTCGCACCAAGTGGGTTCGGTGACAGTTCACATTTTTCCTTTTTACGCATACAACTTTCTAGTAAGAAAAATAAATGATTCCAAAAATAATGAATAATTTATTATTATGTAATTTCTAAAATACAATAATTGTCAACTCTAAAATTCTAAATTAAAATCTCAGACTATAAATCAAGAAAAATATAAAAAACAATACATAAAAAAGATATCCTAAAAGTACGTATTGCGTGGAACGGAACTTATACTCATAGGGATTGACACTACTTAATCTACATTAAATCGATGAATCGAAGCTTTTTGGCTGGAATCCGAAAAAAGATGCAATGTTTTTGTAAAATTTTCATTTTCTTGTATCTTTTGGGTTTAAAATAGTAATAGTGTATTATGTGGCAGGGGTCTATGAAAGTGTGCAGTGATTTGTAGATTCGATAATGTATGATATTTTCGTATTGCATCAAAAAGTTGATGACATTTTTTTTTTATTTTAAAATGTTTTTCCCTTATATAACCTGTGAAATATAAACATATTCAATAAAAAGTAATTTTGAAAAATCATTCTATCAATAAAGTATAAAATCGATTCCATTTCCTTTACAAACTTACTCGAAACTTTAGAAAAATCGATTGGATTTTATAAGGACCATCACTTTAATTGTCAACAGTGAACTGTCACCGAACCCACTTGGTGCGAAATAGACTATAGTTGTTGTTTCAGTGTTCTGTTTTTTTTTCAATCTCAACCCTAAGACGCAGAGATTTCATTTTGTTAGCGTGAATTATCGCACAATATAATAAAAATAAGTCGCGCACGATACGATATAAAGTCGAATGCCGGCCGATTGCATCGTGTACCGTCCACGCAACACTATCAATCATGCTTTATCGTTCTTTTGCCGACCGTACTGATTAAATTATTCCCCAGAGGTGACTTAATGAAATAGCCAACGGGTTAGGGCGTGTTTACACTTCAAAGATTTGAAAAATTTACAATAATTGTTTATAACAAAATATTTTCAGTTCATAGATACTTACGTATAAATGTGTGAAACTAATAAAATTTTCTTCAGTTATGATTTTACAGTTGAGTATAAATCTACGTTGCAAAAAATTTGCACGGATTTATCAATAGCAATGAACCGTTATCAAATATTCCTTCAAGCTTATGGTCCACCAAAATCAAATACCTGCTTACTGAAAAGTTTCTGAACATTATTTAGCGACATCCTGCAGGCATGTAAAGCATGACTCGGTTTGATCGTGATTTACGAAGGACCAATTAATACGCTTCTGTCTTGGCTCCAGAATCAGCCGACACTATAATATTGATTAGTCCACTTCCAGATAATTGGGTTATGGTTATTAATTGCTTCTATGCTTTTGAATATTTAATATCGATCGGATCGATTTTATGGTTAGCGATATTGAATCGAGAAACGGGATAGGAAGACGTAGTGTTATAGAATTGATCAATAAACAGTTATTTATGTAAAGTAATTGGACAATTCAATCATTTTTAGGAATAAGAAATACCGCTTTTATTAAACTGGGATTTTTATAAAGCGAACAATAGGTAAAGAAATTTATATCTGAATTGCAAAAATGTCTTACCTACTGCAAAATGTTAGAATTATTACTAAGTCAAAAATAACTAATGATACAATCAAAAATATCTGACTGACAATGCAAAGCCGGTGACTATAAAATTTTGTAAAAGAGTTCCTTAAAATATATTTATGAAAATGAATAACCTCAGGGGTTAAATAATGGATGAAAGTTATTTTAGCAATTGCCATCCCGCCCATAAAATGCAAACTATTGTTCAAACTACCAAAAACATATAAACCATTGCAGAAACTTCACAATTTTCAAAGAAACCAATCCTTCTGCCGAGAATAAAACGTTAACGAGCGCAATACCGAAACATAGTCCCTGCACGTTGCATCAATTTATTTAGTTAAATTAACCGAAGCACATTTGCATTCAATTTCCATAACGCTGCGCGGGAGTATCGGTTGGTTATACGTCACTGTTCAGTCGAGATACGCAGGATCGGTGATCGAGTGGTGATTATACAGCTGAGGGTTGGCCGATTTAGTTTCGACACACTGGATTTTTTTCGAATCACGTTTGTTTGTTATTTATTTTGCTCGTCTATACTGTGTTTATTTTGCTCTTTACCTAGCACAATATGTATTTGCTGAATAACTCTGAGGTGATTTGTCTACGCTCCGTCTCAAGACCGAGATTAAAATATAATAGGGCATAGAGGGGACAAAGCGAGGAAAATTTGAAGTCAAAAGTGAAATAAGTCTAGTACAATTTCGACCGAATGACAGCTCGCGTTCATACCAACTGACATGACGCTTGAGCTTCAAACATGCTTCAAAGTTTTGTATAAAAATACTCTATTATGTCCTATAATATTTTAATCTCTTTGTTGTCACTAGTTTATCAAACTTCTTTATGTCATGTATTGATTCCATTTTTGTCACACTCTAAAAATGTACCGTATTGAAGTTAAAAAAAGAAAATTGTTGCTCCGAGGCATGTGTAACAGTACCCTGTCACGTTTAGATGTCCACAATATACTATGGTGAAAAGTCAGCCCTCCCAGGAATGGAAATACCTCTGCCGACCACTTCGGAGGTAAAGGAGGAAAGGAACGAACCGAATTAGGTACCTACTTACAAACTTATAAACATGCTTCACTGATAACTTTTTAAATTCAAGGAGTAAATATATGACTATAGATAGTATAGTTTTTTCTGCTATAAAACAAACAGTACTTTTACAAATAAGTATTATACAACAGATTACATAAAAGAAGATAAATAAATAACACTTGATATAAATATCGATATCGTCTTAATATCGTGCCATCGCAAAATACCTTTGCCCTTCATTATCGAGACACGTATGAGACGACCAGTTTTTTGGCCTGCACTGTGATTTATCCAACGGAAATTGTCAGACAACTAATGGCTCTTTGTTTATTGATTTATATATCGCAATATTCGGTAGCGAGAAAGGTCGGAGTAATATCGGGACTCGTTTTTTTGTGCTGCTTGATTGAGCTACCGCGGGTTCGCCAATCCAGCCTCTTACAATATAGTTTTTTGCCTAACCGCATGATACTTCGACTCGACTTCGTGTTTTAGCAGTGTTTTACTAATTAAAGTTTTTTGGGTGGGTGTTAGTAATGGGCGGGCAAGCGAAAATTGAATGGGAGGAACACTCCTAGAGAATGAAAATTGGATGTTGGATTTGGCTTGATTAGGAACTTTTTATGGATTTGACAGGAAATTGTAGTGGATTAAGAGAGTTTAATTTGTTATGGTAATGTAATTATCTCGGGAATCGTGACGTCTGAATGTGGCAAGACTGCACCTGTCAGTTAGATAAAATAAAAGTAACTTAGAAAAAGTTGATCGATTGGTATCCGATTCGATAATCCAATGCGTCTCAGCAATTAATTATATCATTTCTAATTATAATATAAAATGTTATGTTAATATAAGCATGCTATGTGCATACAAATGTACTTGGTATTACGTGGGCACACAAGGAGATATAATAATTGATGCACATTTTATCCAAGATGTTAAAATCGTCTTGGCGCGAGTTCTTTACAAAAAGATTTCATAATGACTTTCTTAAATCCACCAAGCGTTCAAACTATTAAACTATTTTGTATACCACAACTATTTGTATCAGTGATTTGTACAAAAGTGGAGCGAGCAATGATAATTTAGCCCAACCCATGGGAAGCCACAACAAAATGACGATATGGTTTATTCAATTTGTTTCCCCATTCACCGTGTTTACGGGTCATCACCGCGTTTTGTCTACTGCGTTTAGTCTACATTTTATACCGCCTACTGTTAGTAGTGACAGAGTGAAATAAATGTCATTACGGGCTCAGTGAACTCGGGACTAGATGTAATTTTCTTTACAGCTAAACACGACACTTTTTATTTAAATTACAATCTAATGATTGGATTATTTTAGGCGTTCTTTTTTACCCGACTGCGCCAGAAGGAGGGTTATGTTTTTCGAGAGTATGTATGTATGTTATTAGGTATATCTTACTTAATAAGGGATATTGGACCTATCAAGACTAAAAACTTAAGTTTCTCGTACTTTAAGTGTACCTGTTTTTTTTTTATGTAAATAAATAAAAAAGTAACTAACAAGTGTGTAAATTGTCTTGTAATGTTTGTAAGTATTCGTTGTGTAGCTAATGTTTAAGACCACAAAAGCGTATTAACTTTCTTGTATACGGACACACAACAGTTTTTTTTTTCAAATAAATTTAAAGCGGATGTATATAACGAATTTTCTTATAAGCCGAGATAATTTTAGGCAAGAAACTGGGTGTGGGTCACTAAATTTTAAAGAAACTTCATCTTAGCTGACCAGCGGGCGTATTCACGGAGATTCGATACTCGATATCGGAAAATCTGTCGAATCCTTGTGTCAAATATGACATCTGTGTATAGCCCATCTCGAAACCTTTCGACATCTAATCTCGAATATCGAGTATCGAATCTCCGTGAATACGCCCGCGGATAGTTGGCAGTTATCTATCAAAGGATTCGCCAGCCTTGCTACCCTTAGAAGGAAAGTAGCAAGTCTTCTAGACACTCTTCGTTATGATTCCTCTTGGAGGTATTTCTTTATTTTATTTATTTTATTGATAAACATACACAACAGTTAACAATCATATAAGTAATAAAAAACATTTTATATCATAATAATATGAACATATTGCCAACCATAATTATGTACTTATATAACTAATTGTTATTAATAAATATTTGTGTAACCACCAGGAGGATGTATGTACAATATGATTTGGCTAAACCTATTGTAAAAAATATATTTAACAAAAATGTAAATAACTATATTATATAAAACAAAATTAATTAACATTAACCTCTTTCTGTTGCAGTCAACATTAAAAAGAATCTTGCAACACCTACCTGCATTTCATAATCTGTCACATATTTACTAAATAACATATACCTAGTTACATACACCCGACAGACAATTTCCTTTCCTTCTGTTGCAGTCGGGTATAAAAGCATTAAATTCTTAATTGAAATGACTTTACGAGCAGAAAAGTAGCGTTCAGTCATTCCACAGCAACATTACTTGCGATACTAAAAACCACCCGTATCACTAAGATTGGCACACACCTGCTTTTTGTGAGCCGTTAATGGAATTGCTTCCAACGTATGATGTGTGCACGCGACTAGTTGGCGCCTGTGGTGTCGCTTATAAATAATATGGATGATATTTGATTGTATCGTTGTATTTTCGCACGACTTTCTCAGAAGGACGGTAGGTAATGTTTTTGCAATGTGACCTCTATCATTCGTAGCCTCTATCCATTGAATTACGTCTTGCCATTACTTACTACTGTAATTTTTAATTAAAGTGAGCTGTTATAAATAAATATATACTCACCTATTATCCCTAAGAAGATTGGCAGATATATTACATTTTTAGAAGTAGCCATGTTTCATCAGTATACAAAAATAATTTTGAACGAAAAAAAAACGACCTCAAACGGGAAACTAAATAAAAAAAGTTAAAAAGAACTAGTCGCCGTTACGTTTTTCGAAGGTTCCCCTCGATTTCTCTGGGATGCCATCACCAGATCCTGGTTTCCTATTCATGGTACCACCCTTGGGATATCGGCTCTCTAACAAAACATAAATAATCAAAATCGGTTCATAAACGAAGTTATCCGCGAAAAAATTATAAAAAAAAATATACGGTCGAATTGAGAAACCATATTTTAAGTCTGTTAATAACCACTCTAAAGAGTAAAAAAAACCGACTTCAATCTTCAACTTATATGGTTTTCTCATAGATGCCGTTGTCAGAACTGGACTAAATTAAAATGGGACCAATCTGAAACCACCAGCTTTCAAATAAAAAAAGAATCATCCAAATCGGTTCACCCAGTCCAAAGTTCTGAGGTAACAAACATAAAAAAAAAAAAAAAAAAAAAAAAAACATACAGTCTAATTGATAACCTCCTCCTTTTTTTGAAGTCGGTTAAAATACTTTTGGGTCTCCTAAAGGTGATCATCACCGAGCTGGGGTGCTGTTACATATATCCTTGTAACCCATTGGAGCCTGCGGGTTTCCTCATGATGTTTCCATTCACGCTAGTGCCATCACGGGGCTTGGGTGCAATTACATATGTCCTTGGAACCCATTGGAGCCTGCGGGTTTCCTCATGAAGTTTCCATTCACGCTAGTGCCATCACGGGCTTGGGTGCAGTTACATATGTCCTTGGAACCCATTGGAGCCTGCGGGTTTCCTCATGATGTTTCCATTCACGCTAGTGCCATCACGGGGCTTGGGTGCAATTACATATATCCTTGGAACCCATTGGAGCCTGCGGGTTTCCTCATGATGTTTCCATTCACGCTAGTGCCATCACGGGGCTTGGGTGCAATTACATATATCCTTGGAACCCATTGGAGCCTGCGGGTTTCCTCATGATGTTTCCATTCACGCTAGTGCCATCACTGAAACGGAACGTTACAATAAAATGCTTTATTAAATAGTAAGTAGTCTTCTAAGACTACGTCTAAGTACACCACAGCAAAACGGCTTCCATTATAAATTCATTTTCACGGTTCACGTTTAATATGCGATGTCATGAAGTTGAATAGTCGGGGTGTACGTCAAAAGCACATGAAGCTATACACTTGTAGTGCGAGTATGAACTCTAAAGCGATTGTAATAAGAACGTTACAAAGTCCAATGTGTCAAGCTCCTCGTGCTCTTGATAGTAAATGATGACTATTAATAGCCGTTTCATTGTCTCTTCAGATTGAATATATATTCTTTTTAAACTCAATACTACTCTTATAAGGCCACGAGTGTTTTATTGCACATAATAGGGTTTTGTCTATTATTATTTTATTATTATTATTATCAATCAGCATTGCTAATCATTGGCAAAAATCTAATCTAATGTGCACATATATCTTACTTCGTACGCATCAGCTAAGTTTTCTCCTCTGAACATCGGTTACATGCATCATGCAAAACAGAAAAAGAGAGAAAGCTACCGGAAGAAACGTGGAAGACAGAGATCGCTATATTCGCTTGCCAGCTACCCCGCTGCCCTCTACTATTGACATATTTTATTTTCGCGTTGTTCAGAGAGGCAAACTTTACTTCTTAGAACTTAGATCTGTACAAAAAATATCTTGGGGACCTCAACTATTTTGCAACAACTTTTGCTAATAACAATTAACAACTACGATACTTTTTAATATGTAACATCCTCATTGGAAGATTCCAATTACGCACAGATGGTGCTGCATACAAAAAATCGAATACAATGTGTGACAATATAATAGATTAATTATTAATCTTTTTTTTATAATTGATGAAATCTATTAATAATCGATTATTAAAAAGAAACGATTATTCTAAAAATCGATTTTACATCCCTAATCTTCTCTCCTTCGCAATGTACTTAGTATGTTAATTTCTTTCCCAGGAAAAACCCCACAAATGCAACCTGTGCTCCAAGTCGTTCCCTACCCCTGGCGACCTCAAGTCCCACATGTACGTGCACAGCGGCTCCTGGCCCTACAAGTGCCACATCTGCTCTCGAGGATTCTCTAAGCACACCAACTTGAAGAATCACCTATTCCTGCATACTGGTAATTTTATTTTTTATTTTATTTTTATTTATTTACTAAGGCTTATCAACGATTGTTTACACCAATACATTGTATAAGGTTGAACTAAATTTTACATAGTAGTTATGTAATTTAATAAGACATTTTTTTTTAAATATACAATTACACATTGAGCAGTGATAGCCTTTACGGTTAAAGAGCCGGCCGAAAATCAGTGAGGCTTGGGTTCGAATCCTGGCATGTACCGATGAATTTTTACAAAACTTACGTACTTATTTATCACTAGCTCGACGGTGAAGGAAAACATCGTGAGGAAACCCGCAGGTCTCAGAATTAATTCTGAGACATGTGTAAATAGACCCGGTCCGGCGATGGTCTCACCACCTATCACGTTTAGGGGTCCAATGTATCTCGTGAAATGTGGGTATATCCAATTAATGGAATACCTCTGCCTACCCCCTCGGGGATGAAAGGCGTGAGTTTTTTTTTAATTATTTTACAATTACATAAATACATACAGCTCACGCCGTCTTCCCACAGGGATAGACAGAGACGCGCACGCACACTTTCCTGGCTTCCTTCATATCCATAAGCCTTTTCATGCACGCTCTTTTATTATTCGCACACCGGACCCCAGTTTTTTGAAGGACGTCACAAAATTTATCCGTGAATGTCCTTCTGGGGCGTCCTCATTCCTTGCATTAAAAAAAAAGAGTATTGTCTAGAATAAATTTTAACATCATTTTTTTTTTCAGCAAAACATCAAAGAAACAGCGCCAGGGATGCCACTTGAATCTCTCACCAAAACATATAAATTCAAAATAAATTAAGTAACGGTATGGTGTAAAAATAGACCCAGGTATTTTGTATTATTTTATCAAAGATAGGCAGGTATGTAGATACAAGAAGAGACGCAAGATAAACTGAATATTTGTTTAAAATTATGATGTTTATGATACATATTTCTGTCCCTGTGTGTAAATATGTCCTTATTAGTTATACCAATTGTGATATTAGAATAATTAGCAATAAGTGTTTATTTATTTAAAAGTGTAATCGTATTACATTGAGTAATATTATTTTGATAAATTACAACCTACATAATAATATAAGTCTGAATAGATGCAAGGTAAAATTTACTTTGTGAATATTATTGTGCTAAATTCAGTAGCTCCTGTATAACAGGATTTCCTACTTGACAGGTTTATTCCCTACAGACCTAGAGAAGAAAGTCTTACAAGATATGGGGACAACGGTAACAAAAAAAAAACGTTGTCCCCACTGGTCGTATTCTCATGATGGGGTATCATTTCCTGGCTCACACAACGTCGAGTTCATCGTAGATTCACTATAGTATGTTTTGCAGTAATGTTAGTATTGCATTGAAATTTATAAATTTGGCAGATAGAGAGGAATCTTGCATTAAAATATCTATACCGCTGTCAAAAGCAGCTGCGATGTATCAGATAATACGTGGATCGCATCTTTTGCCCTAAAGTCGACGCCTAGTAATATAATAAAACTGTTATATTATTGCTTTTCAGTACAGTTCGTTATCAATACTTACAATTTATAAACGACTTACATAGTTTTATGAAAACATAGAATAAATATTTAAGGTAACGATTGCTTTATAATATACTTACACTACGTATGTATATTGTGATGTACTATCCGTCCAGATCCTTGTAAATATTGCTTGAGTAAAAAGTAGTAATTTAAACACAAAACTATTTATATTTAAATTATATTTCAATAAGGTGCACTAATCGAGTAATTAAATATATTTTTATTAAATTGTTTTTTTATTTATAACCTTTAATTAATTTTGGAAATGTATGACCGTCACCGTGCTTCACAAGTTGGGTTTTATAACTGGTCGTGCAGAAAAAGACAAAGAAACAGAAGAACCCACACTCCCCTAGTTTGGTTAAATATCAAAAACGTCCCGACCCGGCGATGGGCTCATCACCTATCACGTTTGGGGCTCCAAAGAATATGCTGGTGAAACGTGAGTATTTCCAGAAATCGAAGGCTATTTCCAGAAACGGCTAAGGAACGGAACTCCCTGCCTGCGGATCTGTTTCCGGAACGTTATAACCTGGGCCTTTTCAAGGCAAGAGTGAATAAGCATTACCTAGGCAAACATGCTCCATCGTCGTCTGCATAATCATTTTCCATCAGGTGAGATGACAGGCAAATGGTTTGCCTATTATAAATAAATAAAAAAAATGCTGAACCTTGTGCGACTATTTTAAACGGCATGACAATACTTCATTTTATTGGTACCTAAAAGTTGCAAGGAATCTCATCGCATGACAATATTCATGCGTACCAAGTACTACCGACCTTAAACGTGCCTTCTGAAGCACCGCAACAATTTAATTTAAATCAGCAAAAGCTTTAAATGAACCTTTTGTTTTCCAACAAAAAGACTAACGAGCCCTAAGCTATGGCTCTAAGAATGAAATGTTGGAATTACCTTTATCGAGTCGGGAGCATGTAGCATCCCACAGGACCGAGTTAGCCGGTATTATTTAGTATTCTTTGACCAAGTCACGGTCCACGGCAGCCGCAATTAAGACCTAATACTTCCAACTGAAGTTGTTTTATGCAAATGAGAACCAGGCTCGCGTGTTCCACGCCTACTCAGGGTTTGAACTCTGCTATATTTAAAACGGTGATAAATAGGTTTGTATGGTGATGTGTGATCGGTTTGAGGTGTTATTGCACGGCTGGGTTATACAGAATTTGCATGCTGGCTTGTAAGGATTCTTTGTTTAGATTATAATCTTATCGTATTCAAAGTATTGCCGCTAGTAAAATTTTACAACGAAGTAAGAATATTTTAAATCGTCAAAAAGAAAAAAAATACTATTGATTAATAGCACGTTCATACAAACTCTATTCCAAAAAGGACAATGTGAAATTAAATATAGATATAAGAAATAAAGAATTACATACATACATACATAATCTCACGCCTATTTCCCATTGGGGTAGGCAGTGACAATATACTGCCGCTTGCTGTGAACCTGGCAGATCTCTTGTGCTTCATCCATATTCATTCACGACTCATGCAAGCTCGTCGGTTTTGGGTACTCTATATCTGGCTAATAAAGAATTATTAATAATAATAATAAAAATAAATTGTGGGACACCATTCACACACTGATAAACATACTTAAATAAATATTAAACGACCAGACACGAAACCAACAGACATGTTCAGAAAGCAGGGAAACCTTTTAAGTATGTGGTCGTGTGTTGATTTATGATTATTTACTACCTAGTAAAATCTTACATGAACAAATTCAGGAGCTGATGTTGAACAAAAAGGTATATGCATCTACACTTCTACACTAATATTAAAAGATTTCCATTTAGTATGTTTGTATCTTTGTAACAAATAAACTCAAAATTTACTACTAATGGAAAGCTTATACTTTTCTAGAAGTAACATATTATAACCTATATTTTTCCCGTATTCCGTATATTAGTGAAATCGCACGGAACAGCTAGTTATATCACTTCACTACCACTACATAGTATGAAACAAAGTCGCTTTATCTGTCCCTATGTCCCTATGTATGCTTAAATCTTTAAAACTACGCAACGGATTTTGATGCGTTTTTTTTAATAGATAAAATGATTCAAGAGGAAGGTTTTAGTGTTAGCATTGCACCCGTGCGAAGCCAGGGCGTGTCGCTTGTATGCTATATGTATGTATGTATAGGAGCTCGACAATCGCCAAAAGAACAATTCTTTGGAATAGTTTAGTAGACTTATAATATTTATTAGTTACTAAATTCTATGTTAATTATTATAATTGATAACTTTGACTCTAATAAATTAAACGAATTAATGTAGGTATCGATTATGTAATAATGATTAATATTGTTATAAATACTCTTCGTTACACTCACAATCAGATACAGGGTGTGTGAATTTTACGATGAAAAAGTGACACGTAAAATTTTGATAAATATATAATACCTATACTTACAGAAGTGACATTAATTTAAGATTTAGTAAAAAATTACTTTGTATTTTGTTTTTTTTTTTTTCGTGAGGAAACCCGCAGGTCCCAAAATTAATTCTGAGGCATGAGCTACAGACCCGGTCCGCCGACGAGCTCATCACCTATCTTGTGTAGTGGTTGAATATTCTCATGAAAAGTGGGTATTTCCAGATTTGGAATACCTCTGCCTACCTCCTCTGGGTTAAAGGGCGTGATTTTTTAATTATTTTTTTTATTGTTATTAATATTGTAAAAATATCATCGAGATAGTGCGTAAGTATTTGACATACGTAATTGTATTCTTGCTTATTGTATTTCTTTATATTCTTATTGTCATACAGAGCAGTGACAACGCAAGTGAGCCACCTAAAGCGCGAAGCTCGGCTTTGAATCCTGCTGAGGTAGAAATACATTAAAAAAAAACAAATGGCTACACTTAAAGTTAGGACCTATCTATATCACTAATAGACCTCCAAAGTGTCGAATTGATCTCCTGGATTCCAATGTGCTACAAGCAGGCATTTGGTGTCTTGGCATAGAAAATATGCTGTCGTTTTCTAGAAAATTATAAAAAATGGATAAAACAAGATGGCCGCCCTAAAATTACATTATGTTTTCTTTTGTCAAAAAATACCTTACAGAGACGCGCGTGGCTGCTTGCGGCCTTGCTCACCGCGGAAACTCCAGTCAGTACATATCAATTTGAAGAAAACAATAAAAGACGATCCCAGTATTACCTTTTCAGTTAGATAACAGTTCAAGTAACAAAATATAGACAGACACCAGAATATGGCCTATAGGGAACATCCTGTATAAATTGTTACAAACAAAGGAGTTCACAAGAAAGCCGGCGTCAATCTAAAACATTATAAATCTTTACACGAAAACAATTATAACGTTTCGGCACTGGGTGGTCCACATTGGACCACCTAAACGTTGGTTCTATTACACGATTATACGACTTAACTGATCACGATGTTAAATTAATCTGTTACTGAAAATTATTAGTTAGGATCACAGTGAAATTTTGTGTAGGCCTTTTAGTACGGCCGCTGAATTTAAATAGTTTTCTTATTACTTTCAAATTGCACCTTGCATACCTACTATTTTTAAAATTTATTGTTTGATCGATATTTTTTTAAGTTGGAAAGATTATCTGGAGACTATAAAAAGTTCATGATAATTTTAAGTACCTATCGAGGTCATCATCAATGTTCTAATTGTTTTTTTATTTTTTCTTAACACTACAAAATATATAATCGATATGATAATCGTGACTTATACAGTCGGTTAATCAAGATAGCTCACCTTTTCAGTTTTAGCAGTCATCCAAATAAAACTCAGCTCAGAAAGATTTATAATTCAAACGGTGTTTATAAAAAGCTCGATTAAACCAATAACTTGGAGCGCAGGCGCACAATACTATAAGATCTCTACGGGAGCCAGTATATCAGCTTCCATAGATCACCAATCTATACTGACTCTCACTTCCTTACACTTGGTTACAAAAGAGAGCTCAGAATAAAGTGGTGGTTGAAAAAAACTATCAAACTATAGTGTATAAAAAATGTAATAAAGCAAAAGCAAAATAGAAGAGTTGTTTGGATCAATATGGGGTGTTGTTCGAAGCAAACTGCTTGGTCATAGTACGTAATCGAGGCGAGACGGTGGCGCCTTTGTACTGGAGGCCGTCAGCGAGTTTTTGTTGCGTTATCTGATGAGTATTGCTCCCATTTCGCTGACAAAAAACTGATCGGTCGCACGTCCATGCCCCGACACAATCGACGAGGCTAGTTGCTGTTGTAGTTGACGAGAAGACAAAGTTATGAGCCCTTTAATGATTTTTTCGATTAAAATGTTATCTTGGAGTTGATTATTTTACTCTCTATATTTTACTCTTTATTCGCAGTAATGTTAAAATAATCATAATTACCTATCAGACCTGTTTGTTTTATTCCCATGGGTATTCGGGAATACAATATAACCGATGTTACCCAGTGATAACGTAGCTGTCCATTGGTGAAATAATTTTTATAATCGGTCCAGAAGTTTTTGAGTTTATTCGTTACAAAAATAAAAATCTTTCCTCTTCTTAATATTAGTGTATATGTAAAAGTCTACAAGCGTAGATGTGCCAAGACAGTTGCAGGTCTGTGTATGTATATGCCTATTCGTACACTATTTTATTTGTTCGAAGCGACATGTGCCAAAAACATTGCTGTTTGAGATCTCAACAAACACTGCGACAAGTGTCACAAATTCACAATGTGTAAATCGGCTCGCAATTTTACTGCATCTAATGCTTCTGACTATGTTTAACTTAACGTTAAACTGAAATTAACAAAGCATAATTACCCAACACCTTAACTGCCCTTTTGATTTAGATTCTGTCGTATCGAGCACTCGACTCAGCTCCTTAATAATCTCGATTAAACTTACGACCGCTGCTTGAATTAATCGATAATTGTCGATAAATCATCGATGTTCGATTTGCACAAAGCACTATCGGGGTGCGAAGAGTTAATTTATCGTTGGAGCATAATGCTTTGGATGGCGTGCTTAGTGTACATAACTCTGGAATGAGATCCAATCCGTGTTTATGATGGTCAGGCACATTGGGCCTACCACTGTGTAACACTCATTAGTTTCTCACCTTCAAGTGTAAAATCTCTAGAAGGTAAAATCCGCGTTTTTACGTTACGGGCGCGTTCGAACCGTATCTCTACCTGGGACGCTATTTGTATCATCGTCATCATCATCTCATCATCAACCCGTAACACCCCCCTGCTGAACTAAAGGACTTTCCTCACACATGAGGAGAAACGGGTATCTCTGACGCGAACCCACCGCGGATTGGGAGATGGTTTTAGGCTACTGAAGACCTAACTGTCACAATTTTTCAAGCTCCCCAAGGGAATTTGACATGACTCAACGACTTCCATTGTGCACAACGAAAACCGGGATCAACGGTTTAACGTGCCTTTTGAAACATGGAGGTGCTCTTGTATAGGTATAATGCTCACCGCTGACCGTTGTCCCTCTCATTGACTGATTGCGCCCAACTTTTCAAAACTAGAATGATCGTTACAAACACCCTAGTGCCGCAGGGCTACGAGCGCTTCTATCATCATCACATCGGCCAAAAGACGTCCACTGTTGGGCGACATTGGACGTGGGCCTCTCCCAAGCATCGCCAAAACGACCGGTCTTGTGCTTTCGGCATCCAGCGTGTAAGCGCGACATTCACCAGGCCATCGGTCCACCTTGTGGGAGGCCGACCCACGCTGTGTCTTCCGGTACGCGGTCGCCACTCCAGAACTTTTCGGCTTTCTTTCTACGAGCAATGTGCCCCAATGCCAACAGGAGTCTAACGCCTAAGATATACTGTAGTATTCCGCCTACCCTAGGGGGCTATACTATTTCAAAGTAAATAACTCACTTCAACGTCTCATAATTTTTCATATATTTTATATACCGGCAGATTTCATGATCTGTAGTCATCTTAACCTTTTTCTTCACCTTAACCTTATATATCTTTTTATTATTATACTACATTTATAGAAAATTTATGATATTGAATTGTAGGACTAGAATATTTTATAAATACGTGAGTTTGGTTGCAATAGTAGTCTAAAAGTATCGGTGGGCTACACAGTAATTTTGTGACTTATTTAAATGGTGCAAGTATCGTGCTAGCTTGCACTTCAAAGTTTACCTACCTATTTGCATATTTGTAACAGGACTTAAATTAGGTTGTTGGAGAGAAAATTAAATAAATCCGGATAACTAATTAAGTTTTCGATAAAACTTTATTATCTAGGAATGAGAATTATCATTTAAAATTGATTCGAAATTTATGCTCACGCCTTTATCCTAGAGGGGAACGACAGAGAGGTAGGTACTTAGTGCATTTTTTTAAATAAGCTTTTCTACATACTTTCTGTATAACTAGAATTATTATTATCCTGCCACATACAAATTGTGCTACGATGACCAGAAAAGCTACGTCTGCAAGTAACAAAATGGTGTTTCTTTCATATATCTACTCTTCATACAATAAATTCCTTTGGCTGCTGAACATCTCTTTTTTTGAACCTTGAAATTCACTCCGTCTTCGTGCTCGCCATTTCTACGTGCTGGCAGGTTGCGGCTGAGGAGTTGGCATCTGTTCACTTTCCGCCCATTTCCAGAGCAGCCAAGGTCAAACCTTTATAAGTACAAAACAGTTCTAAAAGATCTCCTTCTGTGACATAGTTTGTTGTATCTTTGAAGCAAGCTACCAGTTTTTTTAGTATAGGCAAACGAGTGGACGGGTCATCTGATGGTAAGTGACTACCGTCGCCCAAGGTCACCTGCGACTCGAGAATCGCAAGTGTGTTGCCAGCCTTAGAGGTGGGAGTAAGCTCTTTTCTTGAAGATTTGTAGGTAATAATGGAAATAAAATTAATAAATCTAACAACCAATTCAAGAACAAACATCTGACACACAACGGAGAAGTCATGAGATTATCTTGACCACAAACAAACATTACAAAGGTGCAATTCTATCTAATGTTGTGCAAAAACTGTATCGGTTTTCTCCAATTGACCCTCATCACTCTACTCATGTTATTATTTTGCTAGTGATGTGCAAATATACAAATCATAGAGCTGGGAAAACTGGCGGACGAGGAAAATGGATAATCTTATTATCTTCAGCTTTAAAACCGACTTTTTTTTTAATTTCAAAAACCGGCCAAGTGCGAGTCGGACTCGCGCACCGAGGGTTCCGTACAACCTTGCAAATTTATAGTTTTCGTAATTTTTCCTTTATCTATGCTATAAGACGTTGCTTCGTACCAAATTTCAAGATTCTGAGTTCACGGGAAGCACCCTGTAGGTTTTGATTCCCTTGCAAGTGTCGAAAATTTGCGGCATAAACGGCTGTATCTTTTGATTGCGTTCGCTTAGAAGTTTGATTTTTTCACAGCTTCAAGGGACAGTAGACCTGAGTAATTGATATAAATTTCAGCTTCATACCTCCACGCGTTCCTGAGAAAAAGGGTCTTGACAGACGGACGGACGGACGGACAACAAAGTGATCCTATAAGGGTTCCGTTTTTTCCTTTTGAGGTACGGAACCCTAAAAAGGAGGATTTATTTTATGGTATGTCAATCTATATTTCCATCAAATTTAAACCGATGCCGGGGTACGGCAAGGATACGGCATACCAGCAACTCGTCGGTGGAGATGGGCTGTTGTTTACATTTAGCCAATCTTCACGGACGAGTTTCGAGTGCCTTGTTATTAGACTATTGACATTTCTAAGTGTACTTTTTACCTACAGAAAATTATTAATGATTTTTGTTTTTTTTTTAACTTTCTTTGTTGTAAATTGTAGATATAATTCAAATCTTACCCCTATCAACAATCATCTTGAACAAATACGTGAAAGAAGCCACGTGCCACAGATTGCAGATACAGTTTCTATAAATTTACAACTTTACTTTTGCTGCCACAGAAGTCTCTATTCTATAGAATTCTTGAGCCATTCCACTATATGCTAAGCGCAGAGTTCGTTTGTTATGGTTAGCAATTGAAGATTGTGCTCTGGCGGTTCAATATTATTGTTTGCTCTGATCATGATTGTTTCTGATCATTGGTGTAAAACTCGATAAAGCGTCATGCTGTTGTTTTTTTTTACCGTCTGGGTAGAAACATGATGTAAGTATATGGTGTCTAGTCTAAGTCATATACTAGATCAATTGTTAAATATAGTGATGTTGAATTTTACAAAGTCTAGTAGTGCGTATTTTGTAAAATTATTACCAAAAATCAAAATATAATAAATATAATCTCACGCCTTTTTTTTTATCCCCGAGGGGGTAGGCAGAGGTATTCCATTACTGGATATACCCACATTTCACGAGATATATTGGACCCCTAAACGTGATAGGTGGTGAGCCCATCGCCGGACCGGGTCTGTTTACACATGTCTCAGAGACCTGCGGGTTTCCTCACGATGTTTTCCTTCACCGTCGAGCTATAGTGATAAATATGTACGTAAGTTTTGAAAAACTCATTGGTACATGCCAGGATTCGAACCCGAGCCTCACTGATTTTCGGCCGGCTCTTTAACCGTCAGGGCTATCACTGCTCTTAATTACCAAAAATCTTTTAGTGTTTAATATTGACTACAATGAGTAATGTACAATATTAGTATAACTATATTATACGATATATCTAAAAAAGAAGTAAAAATGCGAAATGAATGTGTTACGCTTACCTATCACACCATTTTTTTCGACATGATAACGTCTTATAAATTGATGGAGCAGGCGGCATTCCCGAAAAAGTGTGACGTATGCGTCGTTCCAGTGCAAGCAAGTGCGCGCAACGAGCGACAAAGAGGCACAATCCATGCCATCAGTATTTTCTTATGACGTTGTCACGTTCAACTATCGTCAGTAAACCGACTTTACAGACAACCGATTTTTTTTTAATCAAAAGAGTTTCAATCAAGAGAGAATTCAAGTAAAAGAATATAGTACATTAAGTTATATATTATGGGTGTACAAGTAACGTGTGAGAGTCAGACTTGTATTTGCTTGTTTTTGTTCTTTTCATTTTGTATTCAAGTATTTTGATGAGGTAACCCGCAACCTTCTCCGTTTCACATCCTGGTCATATCAGACGATCGGTATTCCCCACATGCTTTTATCCTTTTTCAGTGATAAGAGCGTATCTTAATCATTAATTGTTCCATTAATTCACAATTATTTTGTTAACTGCGACCAGTAAGTAACTTTCATAATAAGCGAGAGAAATAAAAATACATCCAACACCCAAAATCATATTTAAGGTCATTTTTAATCAAGTCCAAGTATTTTAAGGGAGGTACAAATATGTAAGAGAAATATAATTTTAGAATTAACATTATAAAGAGAAAAAAATTCAGTTATTTTCTTGTTCTTTTCTAACAAAAAAAATATTATTTTGTAAGCATGCTTTGCATAAACCCTCATTACCGCACTAAAACGTTACTATATCTAATTAAATAAATAAAAAAACGACTAATAATTAATAAATGTACTTACAGGGTGTTAGTTTGTTTTTAATGTTTGTAATAATCGATGTTATCTAGTAAAGTAGCGTATGTAAAATAAAAATCAATGCCGAAAATACTTTCTTGTAAATTTTTTGATCTACCCTTTAAATACACTTAATTTAAAATGACCATGTATTTATTTGCGTCCACTGCGCTCTCACCAAAGTCCTTCACCTAAAAACATTAAAAATAATCTGTTAAATTCAATTAGTGCTACATTTGTGGCGATACATTCCGCGAGTTGTCCAAGACATAAGCCTATCTAACCATCGTAATGTCAGCACAAAGGAAGCGACCGTTGGGGCAGGTGCGCGTTCACCTGTTGCGCCCGCGCCGCTTCCCTCCCCGCGACCGTTAATTCGGGATGATGTGACGTAATGATTAAATCAGCAGGTTAGTTTTTTTTGGTGACAGTATTGGTCGGATCACCTGCCTTGATCTCGCGTGAATTGGGTAGGTGCTGTGAATTTTAAGTAATATAATAAAAAAACAAAATAAGTGGGTTATACTCTGGTTTTAGTCAAGCAAGAATGCAAGATTTCAGATGGCCATGCTAAAAAATATGTTTACTTATGTGTATTATATATTTCAATGTGGTTCTTTTATATCTAAGTATGTATGTGTAGATTAGGTAAGATTATTAAGGTACCTAATTAATTCAATTCAATCCAAAATAAATTAATACATGCATTGCATGCAATATTTGTCTTAAACATATGGCATGTCAATCCTTTAAACGTCTGCTGACGTAGTAAACTAGGTAGCCAAGGCTCTTATGATTATCCACCTAATACGCAAATAAGCACAGATTAACGTATTTACACTCAAAATACGTGAGATTAGGGGTAGCGGGATGGTAGCAAGCCAAATCTCACGATAACTAGCCATTAGAATCTCTTTGAAGCTTAGAAACAGAGTTCAAGCTGAAATATTGACATTTAGATGAGTTCTGCGGGTATTCCGTGCATTTCGCGGTGACGTGACGGGCAGACCAAAAATAAGTAATCTATATCTATATAAATAAAAATGAATTGATGTTCGTTAGTCTGATTAAAACTCCAGAACGGCTGGACAGATTTTGATGAAACTTTTTGTGTGGGTTAGAGTGGGTCCAGGGATGGTTTATACGGTGGCAGAACGACGTCTGCCCGGGCCACTAGTAAGTATATAAAATTATAAACTGACTGACTGATTAGTTATGTATCAACGCACAGCCCGTACCGCTCGTTGGGTCTAGAGACTTGAAATTTTGCACATAGATAGCTTATACAGTGTAGGCATCCACTAAGACAGGATTTTGCAAAATTCAACCCCTAAGGGGTGAAATAAAAGTGCGCGAGCGATACCGCGGGTAAAAGCTAGTACTTGAATAAAGGATAATTCACGTTACACCGTGCCCGGGTCCGGCGGGGACGCGACACGGCGCAACGTGAATCATCCTTTATGCGGCAGATATTTTGATAATTAATAACATATTATAATTTAAATGGTAAACGGCGATAAACTCAAGGTTAGGGGTCCAAAAAACATACCGGTAAACAGTGGATGAGTCCAGGATTGGAATACCTATGCCAACCCTCTCGTGGATAAGGCGAGAGCATTTTTTTTGTAATTAAAATAATATTCACTTTTGGATAAAGTTATAAACAACATCTAATAATAACAATAAATTGTGGGTCACAATTCACACGCGGTTATTTAGTACCAAACTATAGGCAGAGCCTGTACTATGGATGGGTACTAAACCACTGATAGACATACCTACTTAAATTTAAACGACCAGACACGAAGCCAACAGAAATGTTCATGCACACAAATTATGGTCCCGAATGGGAATCGAACCCACGACCTCTGGTTCAGAAGGCAGGGTCACTACCAACTGAGCCAACAGGCCCGTCAAATAGGTAGAAACACGTTAACATTCTTAAAGGGTTGTTTCATAAATAGGTACTCTGTACATTATTACCTATTTAGCAAAGTTCAAGAATGTATGATTCATTGTTTTTTTATCAATTTGAAAAGAGTTTTTGCCTGATATTTAAAGTATCGAAATTCAGTTTGTTCAATTTGACGAGTAATCGAATTATTTATGGTGTGAACGTAGTTTTTTTATTAGTTGTCCCCGCAACTCTTGTAGGATACAAAGATGTTTATTAGGAAATCTATAAATCTTTCGATTATTTGCGGAATGAGTTCTAGTTTTTGCATGTTGAAATGCAAAGAATTAAATCAGCGCAACTAATTCAGATTTATTTCAGCGATTCAAGACAGGTCACGAATTTCATACATTTTTTCGTTTAACTCAAATCGTTTCTACCAATTTTCTTACTTTTAAAACCAATTCTATATAAGCTATCTCCAATTCAATTGCCATAATCAATTTAAAATTCGTGATAAACATTAACAAGGTCTGTTAAAAAAAATACTTGTAAGAATGCTATTTGCCAGATATTTTAAATGTAATGTACCAATATACGACTTTTTTTGTATTGTTTAACTTATTTTATGAACATCCTACTTCTTGCTAATCCTACTAATATTATAAATGCGAAAGTTTGTTGGGATGTATAGATGTATGGATGGATGTTTGTTCCTCTTTCATGCAAAAACTACTGAACGGATTTCGATAAAACTCTACAGCTATATAGCTCAGAATAACACATAGGCTACATTTTATACCCGTATGCCTGCGGGATCGGGACCTACGCGTGTGAAACCGCGGGGCACTGCTAGTATACCTATATAGGTAATTTGTAACCCAACATAATTTTTAATATAAAATTTTCTTACAGTTACACATTGACTTATTAAATTTTATAAGTACCTATACCTACCGTCTTTTTATTGATATAATCTACTATATAAAAATAAGTCGGGTTTTCCTTCCTGACGATTTAACTCCAGAACTGACGAACCGATTTCCAAGGTTTTGCATTCGTTGGAAAGGTCTCGGGCTCCGCAAGGTTTATAGCAAAGAAAATTCAGCATTGCACCCGTGCGAAGCCGGGGCGGGTCGCTAGTTGTTTATACAAATAACGGCCTATGTATTTATTAATTGACTATAAATAATAAATTTATCTCCCACTTGGCCTTTTATATTTGCAACAAACCTTATGATGTAGCATTATACATATTTTTTCTCATTTTCTATAAAGTTGTTCAAGCGGTGATGTCAGTCTAATGTCTTTGGCTATCTATCTCTCTCTCTCTATATATATATAAAATGATAAACTGACTGACTGATTGGTGATGTCTCAATGCACAGTCTAAACCGCTGGGTCTAAAGACTTGAAATTTTGCACATAGATAGCTTATACAGTGTAGGCACCTACTAAGGATGTTGCAAAATTCAACCCCTAAGGGGTGAAATAAACGTGCGCGAGCGAAGCCGCGGATACAAGCTAGGTCTGTATAAAGGCTTGAGCAAATATCCCTATGTTATTCAAGCACAGCAGTAAGCTGCTTGGACAATTTATTGAGCATACCCAGAGGGTACAATGGACCATAATAACATTTCACAAATGTAATGAACCCAATAGGATACAATGCTAACCACGCTAGGGTCGCGGGACAGGTGCAGTGCGCACGCGCCGACCGTTAGCAGTAGAAAGTGCGCGACCGCGCCGGCACGCGAATGGGGTGACCATGAAGTAAACATTCTCGTTATAAAATGATTAAGTAATGTAGAATAATACACTTCGCACATGTTCATTCATCAAAGATTATGTGGACATAACGTTTTTACATTGATTAGTACGAGCGCCACGTGGATGTGATTAAAAAAAATAAGGGTTATTCTAAGAGTAGGGTATAGGATATATAGGATATTGTATGTAAGAAGAAGTGATAGTCAAGTGGTTAAAGATCCTGCTTCTCATTCGTGAGGCTCGGGTTTAGGTCCTGGCATGTAAATCAATTTTTTTTTAAAATCAGTCCAGTAGTTTATGAGCCTCTTCTATACAAACAAACAAAACTCAAATATTTTTTCTTATAATATTGGTGTTGACAACTATGGTGTCGTGTCTGGTCGTGTTATGTGTTTATTTAAGTATGTTTATCAGTTGTTTAGTACCCATAGTACAGGCCCTGTCCCTTTAGGTACATAAAGACCCCTTCCCAAAATTACTGCTTTTTATTTATAAGTCGTTTGGTCGACTTCTCATTATGACAACATTTAAGAAGATTAGTTTTTATAAAGACCACTTCCCAGAATGACCACAAATCAAAGTGCATTTAGGTACATAAAGACAACTTACCAAAATGTCCGCTTTTAGTTTTTAAGTATGTAATGCATTCTCTTTTGGAGAATTGATAATCGTAGGTATTTCTTTTATAATTCCTAGTTTGGGACTAAATAACCGTATGTGACTTGGGTCCCAAGATTTATTATTTATTATTAACCTCTCAAACCATGAATCACAGACACAATAGATTTTTAATTGTGTCTCGGTTCCAATTGGAACCAGCGGTTCTTAACTGATTAATACAGTAAAACCGAAAACCATTAGTAAAACTGAAAATTCTAATTTTAAAATCATGGTCGCCGCATCGGCTTACCGAACATACTGGTGTGATTAATGTCTGGAGGAAATTTGACGGCTGCTGTTGTTTTGTCTACTTAACTGCACGCCTATCGCGTTTTTTTGTGTACACTCAATATGAATGTGGAGCACTTGTTAATGTTTTAAGAAAATTATTCATGATGTACTTTGAGAGAGATCTTGGGGTCCAGGTGGTGCTTACAAAATATTATTTTTACACTTTTTTAGTAATCATGGTAACGTTAAAATTATGGATAGGTTTATATAGTAAGTTTATTTATTTATTTATGTCTTATTAGTAAGTAGTATATTATGTAAGTATAGGATTGATAGCAGTTGAAGAGCCTGCTTCACATGATGATATCAGTGACGCTCGGGTTCGAATCATGGCACGTACCAATGAGTTTATCCAAACTTACGTACATATATTTATCACTAGCTCGACGGTGAACGAAAACATCGTGAAGAAACCCGCAAGTCCCAGAATTAATTCTGAAGCATGTGTAACAGGCGCGGTCCGGCGATGGGCTCACCACCTATCACGTTTAGGGGTCCAAAGAAATATCTCGTGAAAAGTGGGTAGGTATATCCAGAAATGGAATACCTCTGCCCACCCCCTCGGAGATAAAAGGCGTGGGTTTAGCCAGAGCACGACAAATTTCAACAAAATAGACTTAAATTAGTTAATTACACACATGAGCTTGCACGTTCATCATTATCATGTAACATTCTCTTGTACGATCATCAACATACTTATCGAATTCACAAATATTTGACCTATTTATCTCATTCTAAACCTTTCAACCAAAGGGGTTTTCAGCCTCTTTTGTAATTAATTATTTATATTTTTAACTATTTATATTCTTGCATTCTTGTTCCTACTTCAAAACTGTTCCAAATTTAAAGTAGTTCCGCACACGCACCAACAACTGCAAGTTGTTTAAATTACCATTTGTAACAGGAGAAGTTGCAAAATAGCGTTCCTATTTTATCAATTTGATATGGAACTCTAAGTCGGTTTGTGCTGCGCATTTACGCACGTGTTCTGCCATAAAAAATGGAGGGAAGGAAGTAGGAAACAGTTGAACTAACGGACATTATAAATACGTCCGCCATTCATAACACTGCGCCCCTTTGGGGATAATTCCTTAGGAGTCGTTTTTGGGGGGAAAAGCCCAGACTATTTCCTTCGGGTGCTACTATACCTACTACGATTTTTTTACGATTATAAGGGTCAAAACACACTTGCGGAAATTACGCCGCGGAACTTTCCGTCAACAACATACATTGACGTTTCACTTTAAAGATAAATGAATCTGCCTCCCGCGTCAACCGTAATGTATGTTGCTCACCGAAAGTTCCGCGCGTAAGTTCCGCCAAGTGTGTTTGCTCACTAACATCATGCAGCCACTCATTGAAAATGCTATAGAAAACAATATTGACGGATGACTTTAGTCTTTTCTTTGTGCTTCTTTCAACAACTACTACCTGTAGATACTATTATAAAATTGTTGTCATGCTCGACGCTCATAGTAAGTCAAGCACTTACATTCCAAAACAACCCTGTAACTGGTAAAAAACTTAAATTAAAAATTTAATAAACCCCAGACACAAAAATAGTTATATGTTTATAACTATTTTTGTGTCTGGGGTTTATTAAATTAACGTTTGTTAACGACTGGACTGATTTTCTTGAACTATAGCTAAGTGCACTCTTAATCAAGTCACCTTTCAAACAAAAATAAATCAATCAAAAACGGTTCAGCCAAACTCAAAACTCCCTGGTTTTCGTCGAGGGCCAAAAATATATCGATCTTCATGCAGGCATTGGCAGACATTAAATAAACAAATAAATATACTAGCACGCTGTATTCTGGAAGAGTTTTGCAGATGTATGGTATAATGGTTTACTTTTCACTAGTGTATTTTCCGGACACTAAACGAAACAGATAATACCTTGCGACATGCCACGGAATCAATTCTGGGGCCTACGGGTTTTCTTAAGATGTTTTCTTCGTTGTTGAGTTATTAAATGGGTGCGCAAGTTTTTTGAAAAACGCTTTTGTACATGTCAGTAAAGGAACCGACCCGGTAACGGATAACTTATCACTGCTCGAGCAGAGCTGTCACTGTCCCCCATGTTTGACTAAAATAAGATCGTTTATGGCAAAGCGCACATACATTATTTTTTTTTTGGTCATAGCGAGTGTTAGACGTACAAATATCAAAAGGCAAATTTCAAAAACATATAAATGTGGAGTTTTATATAAAAAAAATAGTTTTACCAGTTCATTAAGAGAACACATTAAACTTCAAATCGACCGATATACGAGTATAATATAAATAAGTATAATTAATGAGTCGATTTTGTCTGCATTTCCCGAATCTAGCCTGCGTTTTCTATTCTTGCTTAACATGTAGACTTAAATTTAATTTTCAATGCCATAAATTATAATTTTGACATTCATAATTGACGCCATATTTTCCAACAAAATTATAAGAAGAGTGGCAGAGTCGTGTGAATTTAACTGCGTCAGTATCCATTACGAAACAGTGTTTCGGGAGGCACGTTAAATTATTGGTCCCGGTTTTCGTTGTGTTTACGCACAATGTAAGTCGTTCAGCCATATCAGATACCATCGGGTGGATCGAAAAATTGACTATAAGGTAAATAGCCACTAGCTTAATACCATCTCCCAATCCACGGTGGGCTTGCGTGGGAGATTAAAACCCATACTTCCTCATGTGTGAGGAAGGACCGTTAGCTCAGCAGGGGACTATTACTTGTTGATGATGATGATGATGATAATATGGTGTACCTACTTCGCGAGTACCTTTCACAGAAGTTCTTACTGTAGTTCTCCTTAATTTGTCCATATAGTGTTCCCAGTGTTTATAGCGACAGTGAATCAAAAAACCAAATTAAAGTGTTCACGACGTTTGGTGACGGAACTTACCGTAACTGTTTTTTTTGTGGCATGCCCAATAATGCCCATTATGTCGCTCGTGCCAGGACCACAAAATTTCCGTTCGTCACCGTTCACTAGTTAATCATTTTTGGAGTTCCATGGAATTTGAAAGAAATAAAGAAATGTAGCGACACTAAATAGAACGCGCCAATAGACGGCCGAGTTCTTAACCGCGCTATCGGAGTTTTCTAATGAGTTTGTATAAATACAACTGTCCAACATCAACCGTTGGACCGCGGTCCCCAGGCACGATCACCTCGCCTGGCGGAAGATCTTCCCTTTTCACGATGGAGGAGCGTTCCACCTCAGTTCCTCCATACTGCTGGAAAATTATTTATTTTGGTAAACTTACAAAGATATTATAATAAAATCTAAGACACAAAATCATTTATTAAGCTACCAAAAAGGGTAGCGACCCTTTTTCGACTCAGCATACATGTGCTGCAGCAGAAAACTGACAGCGCTGATATTCCGTAGGGCCACAGTAAGTGCGCAAGGCAACCCCGCTGTAATTACGCACATTAAATATTAAAAACAAAAGTAAACATTATATTATTATATTTGAGGATACCTGTGGATTATTATAAAGCAGAAACAAGCTTTATAGTATTTACATTTAAACATATTCTCTATCGAGACACCACCGTTAGAAAAGTGTTAAGAAGACTGGCTGGCTTTTACTAGCTTTTAGTAAAATTAAAAAATTTAAAATATATAAAAAAATATTTACGTTATTTTCTTCTACAATACAATTCAATAAACTTAACTCTTTATTGTACACCTAAAACAATAAACGGAATATATGTGAAAACCTTTTTGGAGCTATATTGATCTTACAATATACCTGTATGCTATATAAGTTTCTTAAGTAATATTTTAATTCAGAACCCTCTATAAGGCCTACCACTTTTTGTAAAGAAACACAGAAGCAAGGTGCGATGGACCGCGGTGAATCTTACCACGCGACAGCGTGACGGTGGGGTGCGCGAGCGCAGACACCTAGCACTGTGAAAAAACTTTGAGCTTTGGAAGCTTCTATTGGATTGAAAAATAAGATATATTAGATATAAAATATGTAACAAAATAAGCGCAATTCCTGAAATTAGTTTGTTCAGTATCGACTACTTAATCGATTTAGCTAGTTTTATTATGTGTAAATTTTTTCCGAAAAATGAATTAGCAAAACTAATTTAGGGCTACCTATGGAAACTGTACTATTATTGCTCTTTATTTAAGAAATTTGGATAGACAAAACTAAAGTATGCATGCATCTTTTTTAGGGTTCCGTACCTCAAAAGGAAAAAACGGAACCCTTATAGGATCACTTTGTTGTCCGTCTGTCCGTCCGTCTGTCAAGACCCTTTTTCTCAGGAACGCGTGGAGGTATGAAGCTGAAATTTATATCAATTACTCAGGTCTACTGTCCCTTGAAGCTGTGAAAAAATCAAACTTCTAAGCCAACGCAATCAAAAGATACAGCCGTTTATGCCGCAAATTTTCGACACTTGCAAGGGAATCAAAACCTACAGGGTGCTTCCCGTGAACTCAGAATCTTGAAATTTGGTACGAAGCAACGTCTTATAGCATAGATAAAGGAAAAATTACGAAAACCATAAATTTGCAAGGTTGTACGGAACCCTCGGTGCGCGAGACCGACTCGCACTTGGCCGTTTTTTTTTATATTAGTATACTAATTGGGGAGTATGAGGAATTGCGCTTATTCTGTGACAAGTTGTATAACTAATATTTAGGTTATCAATACATAAATAAAACTTAAATTAGTATTTGGAAACCTTAAGGCTAGATTCAGCCAATGAAGAGTAAAGCTTACTCAAAGATTAAATCGTCAAATATAGAGCTTTTGGGAAGGAGCTTACTCCATGTTGGACGATTTCCGACATTAACCAGTTGAATATATATTTTTATTTAAACTCTATCTTACAAACCTTGATCTGTTAGAAATACATTGCATATACCTACATAAAAGATTATCACTATCTCTATCAGTACATAGTATAAAACAAAGTCGCTTTCTCTGTCCCTATATCCCTATCCCTTTGTATGCTTATATCTTTAAAACTACGCAAAGGATTTTGATGCGGTTTTTTTTAATGGATAGAGTGATTCAAGAGAAAAGTTTTAGTGTTAGCATTGCACCCGTGCAAAGCCGGGGCGGGTCGCTAGTATATTATAATTTTGAAAGTGGGTTAATAATATAATAATAATAATTTTGAATGTAGGTTTATTACTCAATCACGCAAAAGCGGCTACACCGATTTGGATGAAATGTGGCACCCAGATAGTACTTATATATAACCTACGATAACACATTTTCTTTTTTAAACTCACAGGCAAAAGCTAGTTATGCATAAAAATAACAATGCCATTATTTTTAATAATTTTTGTATAAAACTTACAAAGAGAAAAAAAAACAATGCCATTGAGTATTATTTATTTATTCCGTTGATAATATTGCTTCTTTGAACCAAGTTGTTAAAAAAAATCTATGTAAGTAGGTATTGGAAAATCCTAAACATGTTAAACATATTATATTATTGCAGAACATCGTAACAGATCTCGATCCGGTAACTATAAAAACGTTTCCTACAACTTTTATCGTGTAAGAAATAAAAATAACATTCAATACTATCAATAGACCTTATGCTCCATTGGCCATGTGTCGAACATATGTTCCCATAATGATACTTACATATTCATAACAATCAGGTAATTTTCACGTCCTTTGTTGTTTTTTATCTTCACCCTTTGAAGTGTCGACGGCAGAATGGTAGCGAACAGTGAGTCAATTAGAAGTTTTGTGTCGGAAATATGATGGATTTTTACTTTTTTATTGTGTTTGGAGATATAATGAGGAGTGATTTGATTTTATAAATATAAAATCATACAATTTAGAGGAAATTATGGATGCATGAAAAGTACAATTTCCAATTATCGACATTTTTTATACTCGTAAATTAAACTATTGAAAATAATCGGTTGCGGGAAAATATTATAAATTAAAATCGGCAAAATGAAACTAGTAAAATATGTTGTACTGGATGATTTTTTTTACAGTCTGGAAAAAATATGACGTATAAGGTATCTAGAGCCGAAGTTATACACGAGATTAATTGTTAAATATAGTCATGTTTAATGCAATTTACAAAATCTAGAAAACTACGCACAGTACTACGCGCAGCTGGCGTCCGTAGGTAAATTGCGCATAAATAGAAGCTACGAGCCTGTTCCTTTTAAAAATACTATTTCAAATATTTCAGTTTGTATTATTGACTAGAATTGAGTAATGTATATTAGTTTAAGTAATAAAAAAAATTTTTGAAAAAAAAAATATTTTGAAGTAATATTGCCAAATGAATCTATAACACTTACCTATCACACCACATTTTTTTCCAGACGGTAAAAAAAGTCACCCTGTATATAACAGAATAATACTTGATTAAAATATAGCCTATGTTACTCAGGGATCTTCTAGCTTTCCAATGGTGAAATAATTTTTAAAATCGGTCCAGTAGTTTTCGAGTTTATTCGTAACAAACATACAAAAATCTAAAAATACAAATCTTTCCTCTTTATAGTATTAGTATAGAAGCATAGATATATATTTTTAATTCAGTGAGGTACATAAAGGAGGCTACCAAGGCAGCCTTTTGTCATAAATCGTATGTCTGCGTGAACTAGCCACGCCTACAAAATGATATACCTTTTACCATCAGTAGATAATAATTATTTTATTAATATACACCACCTTTTCGCCTATTTTCTCTACTGATTTAGTGTTTATTATTAATTAAATATCGTGTAAACGGTTTGAAAGAGTCATTATTTTAAATTTTTGTTTTTTTTTTACCAGTTTTGCGACTGGTTCATGATACTTAATTTATAAATTAGAAACTGGAAACAAAATCATTACTTACTTTTTAATTGCGTTTAATTTATATATTATAAGACAGTATCAGAGTTTTAGAAATAGTAGGTATAGTAGAAATTTATATTAATTTTGATAAGAGTGAAGATATATTGGACGTTTACCTTTACCTGCCTATTTCAGTTTGTTTAGACAATCTGGTATTTCGATACCTCATTCAGGAAGACAATAAAAAACACATTATAACTGTAGGAATATTTTTAACCGAGTTCAAAAAAGGTGGAAGTTCTCAATTAGTTACGAGTGCTTTTTGTATGTTGAGGCCGTTCCGTGATCCAGACACCCCCAAATCCCACATATATGGACATTCTTTGAAGAGAAACATATTTTCAAAATTTGAACATTTTTCTTTAAAATTTTAATTATGATGTTATGTTAGTAGAACCTATAATCTGTAGAGAGCAGTGATAGTCTTACGGTTAAAGAGTCCCCTTCTCATGATGATAATCAGTGAGGCTCGGGTTCAAATCCTGGCAAGTACCAATAAGTTTTTCAAAAACTTACGTACTATATTCATCACTAGCTCGACGGTAAAGGAACACAGCGTGAGGAAACCCGCAAGTCCCAAAATTAATTCTGAGGCATGTGTAACAGACCCGGTCCGGCGATGGGTTCACCACCTATCACGGCTAGGGGTCGAATATACTGGTGGAAAGAGGGTATTTCCAGAAATGGAATACCTCTACCTATTTCCAGAAATGGAGAGAGTTTTTTTTTAGTAATCTGTATACCAATAGTGGAATTAACTAATGCCAACCACGTCATTGACTAACAGTTCATCCATAATCTACCATACATTCTCTACACACGTGGGCGTCAACATTTAAAATCAGAACAGTCCACTTGGACGAAGTAACGTCATTATCGTGATCGATATCGAGTAGCGCTAACTTTAATTATGGAACCATCGCCTACGCTTA
Organism: Ethmia dodecea; assembly: GCA_963855545.1. Taxonomy (NCBI): domain Eukaryota; kingdom Metazoa; phylum Arthropoda; class Insecta; order Lepidoptera; family Depressariidae; genus Ethmia; species Ethmia dodecea. The sequence goes on along the minus strand of OY979443.1, from coordinate 14,881,032 downwards.
CCAACCTTTAATGCGCCGCTCCATCTGCGCAGCTAACATGCGCGAGAAATCTGCGCTCTTAAAATTGCCACGTGCATTCAATTGGAAAGCCAAAGGGAAGCATCTACTGATGGCGATTTATTTCTACTGTAATATTCCTCTCAAGTGTAATAAACCTATATTTACCCTAAATTAAATCAGATTCGATGCTTCGCCTTGCGAACTTTGAAAAGGGGGGTAAATTAATGTATCGATACTTCTGGGCTCAAAGGTCGTAAAGGACATTTGGTCGTAAAGGCACTTTTGACATATTCTTACTCAGTTTTTAATTCTCTATCGATCTGTATATTTCGTTTTGCGATATTCGCCAAAAAATGTTGTTTACTACCCACATTTTTTGGAGCGCTAAGCAACATTTTTAGAAAAATAACGACGTAAATAACAAAATGCCTTCAAAATATAATCACCATGGTAGTAAAGCAAATCATTGACAATAGGCTATGGCTGTAAAATCATATTTTTTAACAGTTGTCCTTTACGACCTAAATACGATCGAAATAATTATATGATTGTCCTTTACTACCATGGATGTAAAAGTTATATTTTATCAATTGTCCTAAACTACCTTTAAAATAATTAATTTACAATTCTATTCTATTATTCTATATATTATTATGCCATTCTAGTCTTTGACAATCGTGTGAAATGTGAAGTTAGTTTTATTATAACAATAATAATAAATTGTGGGACACAGTTCACACACGGTTATTTAGTATTAAACTAGTAATTGTTATGCATTGAAAACTCTAAAATGAACCCCTTAAAATAAAAGTACAATATTATTATATTTTTGTTCTAACCGCTGATAATACATGTTAGAAAACAGTTTTGTTACCCACCAAAAATTTTATTTATCTACAAACCCCTAAGGAAACCTAGCTAATTTTCGTGAATCTCCGCAGCAGCAGCGTTCAAACATATTTTGTAAAGTAACCAAAACTCCTAGCACACTCGTTCTTACCCAATTTGAAACTCATCATCCCGGTTTGGATGTCACATCACCTATTACATCCCTTAAGCAACCTGCAGCCTCAACGCCTACGGAGGCTTCATCTACTGACCTTAGGCTGATTGTGTGCTCGCAACTTGAAAACTTCAAAGTTAATTCTTGCTGCTCTCCACAGCTGCCTTCAAACTTACCTCCTGCAGCATTTGAAGTTCCTGACATTAATGACACCCGTTTTGAGACTGGCGATCAAATTTTGGATGCTACTACACCTATTTCATCCCTCCAGCGACCTACAGTATTATTCCCTATGGCAACTTCATATAACGCTGCTATTCTTGAAAAAAGTTCAAATGCTAAATCTATACAAGGGCTACATGTTCTAGTGCTAAAGTAAATAAATCTGAAAATTTCGACAATCAGGTAGATGCTACAACTGTATCTGACATATTATGAGGCAACAGATACACAACAATAAATATCGACCAAGTGTTTATTCAATATTCTATGGAAGAAGACGCAAAGACATATGATGATATAGTACTGTTTGAAAAAACATCAAGGAAAGAAAAGGATACAGGAAAAGGGAAGGGACAGTTCAAAAGAAAGAAAAGTAAGCCTAACAGTGAGGTGCAAGCAGTAAAATATGTAAATACTATAAATGAGGTAGACTACCAATAGCTGAATACACAGATCTGTTTATCTAATAGCAGCAGCAGCTGTGATAGCCTTACGGTTAAAGAGCCTGATGATAATCAGTGAAGCTTGGGTTCAAATCCTGGCATGTACCAATGAGTTTTTCAAAATTTACGTACATATTCATCACTAGCTCGACGGTGAAGGAAAACATCGTGAGGAAACCCGCAGCTCCCAGAATTTATTCTGGGGCATGTGTAACAGATCCAGTCCGGCGATGGGTTCACCACCTATCACGTGTAGAGGTCGAATATTCTCGTGGAAAGTGGGTATTTCCAGAAATGCCCTGCCTACCCCCTCTGGGATAAAAGGCTTAAGATTATTTTTTTAATTTCTTTATCTCATAAAGATTTTAACTTAATTTTCATGTTTTATTTGTTTAAGTAAGAGTCTTTTGTAGTTCGTAATGACTTCATATAAAAAAATACATTAAATAAAATATAATTATTAATGACTTTATACAAATTTACTCCTAATCCCCGATTAATCGCCTTAGTGAGATGTCCTTTACTACCTAAAAAATATTTATCATGTCATTTATTCCCTAAGATACTTACATAAAGCAAAAAAATTGGGGGTTAAAGGCACTTTTTTTGTAATTTTTTGGTCGTAAAGGAAAACTATTTCAGAAAGTATAGCATTTACATAGTTTATTTATATATATTTAAAAAGAAGATAACATTTTAAGTATTTTATTTCTAGGTTTCATTAATATAGCTCCAGAAACAAAAAAACTACATTCAAATTTAAATATATTTTTTTGTTTTTTCCTCCTCCTGAAAACTTACGTTTTGTCCTTTACGACAATTGAGCCCAGAGGTATCGGTATTATAGAATATTAGATATTCGCTCATAGAAAGAAAAAAGCTTAAAATTTTATAATAATATGGTAAACTAGAGAGATACAGGTCTGTACACGAACAAACTAAAAATCGTTTTAATCGTTTCTTTAAGTTATTCTCATTTGTGTGGCTTCCTGAAAAATTTAACTGTTACAGTATAGTACCTTTGTCGAAACCTATATTGACTTAAATTGTTTCTAATTGTGAAAACTTGTAATTGGCTCTTTGTTGCTCATGATTTTTTCTCATAATGTTATTTTAACTGTAAGTTTTCCGAAAAATAAATAAATAAATACGGACGAAAATCTAAATTCGATCATAAAATACAGCCAGTTTTTTCATAATAGTTTCAAGCGTTCATTTATTTATTAGTCACCAACTTATTTTATTGGCGTAACCAGGAGATAATATATTTTTATGAAGAATATCAATGCACAATCAAGACAGGAAATTAAATTAATAGTTTATATACACCTCAGCCATAAAAGTCTTAATTCAATTATGTTACATATCAATCTGGTCTGCCATGCGCCCATTATAACGGAGTGAAATGATCACCAATTTCAATTAATGGATTAAGACAACAGCTCCGTTGCGTTATTTTGTTATTAATTAAGTATTATTTCATTAGTCTGGTAAAGCTTCACTGTTTTGTGGTCAGGTAAGTTTTTTAACAATTTAGTAAGTATTTAAATTAATTAGTAAAATGTTTGTATCAAAGTCGTACGTTTAGAAAATAATTCTAAGTTTTAACAGTTACTTAAATTAAATGTTAAAACAGGGGCAGAGCAAGTTGGCAGGTTCCATTCCTGGAATTTTTGTGTTTTTGGACCTAAACTTCATAGGTGATGAGTCCATGTATATGTATAACCACACTAATTACCTATATTAAATTAATATATCACTAGATAGGTACCTACAACTTTGATAATTAGAAACCTGTAGTTCATCGGAATGTTAATATAATTATAATAAAAATACATAAGTAATATCGATTTGTATAAGTTGTTTGAAGAAAAACATAATAAAAAGATTTTACTTACAATATTTAGAGATGAACAATGTGAAAAACCGTGCCCAGAAGAGTGAGTGCATTCCCGCTCTGGATAGATTGTTTTGATTTAGAAATTGATTGGGAGGTCGTTATTGATTCATTAGTTATCATCAATGATGCCGACTTTTGACTTTGTAAATCAATATGCTTAATTGATGAAATATTAAAAATACTTTTCCAATAGTGAAGCGCATTGAACAATATTCGCATACAAAATTAAATAAATTTAGCTAAGTAAATAAATTCAAAATGGTAATGTTCACAAAACAACTTTTAAACAGAGCATACTTTTTATTATTTTGATACATAATTTTACAATACCGTTCCAATGACTTTGTTAACTAACCGTTTATTAATTAACTAGCACCTTTTACCTATTTGTGACTTTTGCGTTGTTTCCATTCGTAAAAATAATGAATCATCTAGCTAGACGATGCTGTCTTCACTAGGAATCTAAAGACGCATCTTAAACATAATAATAATGAGAATAAAACTTTTGGAATGTAAGGAATTGGCACGTGAGCTGTTGAAACTAAAGGTACACGTTTATTACAGTTCCTTTACAATTTGTAATTCGCAATTGGGTTCAACAATAAATAATTTGATGCACAAATCCGTTGACAGTGCGATGTCGTAAACCACGGCTGGTGATGGCATTTCACCAGCTTCTTCCATATGGTCGGGCGTGGTGGATACAATAACGTAAGTTCTCACCTGCCCGTCGTAGCCTCTTGTTATGTTATAGACGGAAGGAGAGAAGGAAAATTTATTGATTAAGAAATAAATAAATATGCACACTCCTTTGTAAATGGCCACTCTTCACCCTATAATTTACGGTTAAGGGGACTGTAAAATATGGGGTGAAAAGTGGGCATTTCCAGGAATTTAATAGCTCTACCTACCCCTATGGGGGCAAAGGGACAGGTGGTGACCCCATTGCTGGACCAGTCTGCTAGTACACATGCCTCAGAATAAATTCTGGGACCTATGGGTTTCCTCACGATGTTTTCCTTCACCGTCGAGCTAGTGATAAATACGTACGTGAGTTTTTGAAAAACTCATTGGTATTCGAATCCAAGCCTCACGTGTCACTAACCACAGTACTATCACTGATATTAAAATTTTATTTATTACATGTAATCTGATGACCTTATATTTAATTTTAGTATAACATAATAATGAGGAGGGATGAGATGTTGTAAGGCGGGTGCTTGATATAAATGTGGAAGGTTATAGGAAGAGGGATAGACCAAAGAAAATATGGATGGATTGTGTGAAGGATGATATTATGTATGTGCAATATAGAAGTGAATGCAGATATGACGTATATTATATGAAAGATCTTAATAGAATTAAAAAACATACTGCGCCGACCCCAAATAATGGGAAAAGGGAAGAAAAATGACTTTTAATTTTAGTACTTACTTCTAAAAATGTATGGAACATGGTAAAACGCTAATTTTTTGAACTTGAACCACCAAAGCCCGCAGGCAGACAACACCTGAGCTGATCTATAGCCACAACAACGGTACCAACGGTACTGCGGACCAAATTGGTACTTGCAATAGTTATACTTAAATAATGCATACATAAACATACGTATATAGAACAAATAGTCTATGCAGCAGCTTTTGTAGAACAGTTGAGTCTGTGATTACATCTGAGCTCTAGTTATGACTGTGAAGTCAATAAAAACAAAAACTGTACAAGTATAACTTTAAGTGGATAAAAATAAATGTAGTACAGTCAAGAGCACATGAAGCTTTACACTTGTAGTGCGAGTCTGACCTCTAAAGAGACTGTATTAAGAACGTTACAAAGTCCAATGTGTCAAGCTCCACGTGCTCTTGACTGTACTAAAAGATGAGACCAGTTTTAAAATAGCTTAAAGACAGCTCACGTACTGTTGTTAGTGAGTTTCGCCTTTATCGTTATTGTTCAAAATTATCTGTTGGTATGTAAATTCTATTGATAATGTAGATAGGTATTGATATATATAAAAACATTTTTGGGTGTTTGTCTGTCTGTTTCTGTACACGAATCAACTCATTGGCGGTTTTGATGAAATGTAGATAACTTAGTATATCTAGGTCAACATATAGGATACTTTATGTGGCTATATTTCAGTACGATAAATTGGTTGAATGTGAAATTATACGTAAAAACTCGCAGATCAGATATCAGCTAGCTAAAATAAAACTATTTATTGTTTAGCGGGCAGCAAAGTGTAGCTTTGCTACCTGGAAATACCTACTCCTACATCGATCATATCGGCGATGTACCAACTCGTATTGAAGAAAAGCCATACAATGAGTACCCGAAACCGACGAGCATGTATGAACCGATTAATGGATGTAGACAGTAGAGAGAAGATGTGTGGTAGGATCGTAGCATGTGGCGGTCTATTGTGTCTGCTTACCCCTTCCCTGCCTATGATTGTTTGTTTTAGAGGATAGTATGTAGTATAGGACGGGCCTGTTGGCTCAGTTGGTAGTAACCCTGTCTTCTGAGTCGGAGGTCGCGGGTGCGATCCCCGGTTGGGGCCTACATTTGCGTGCATGAACATGTCGGTTGACTTCGTGTCTGGTCGTTTAATATTTATTTAAGTATTTTTATCCGTTTTTAGTACCAATACAGGTCCTGTCTAGTTTGCTACTAAATAATTGTGTTCAAAAAATTATTTATTTATTTATATTTTTATTTAAATATTGTTCAGAATGTTTCCTTATACGTCTAAGCTATGATAAAGTAAGGTCTTAAAATATTTAAATCTTCCAGACGATGACGTAACAAAAGCTCCTTTGCAGGATCATTTGGCCATTACACAATTTTAATAAATCGCTCGTTACGTCTGGCGTACGTTAGTTAAAAAATAAAGACTGTAATAAACATTCGCCGAAATCAGCTCCCAGCTATTACGGTAAACCAGCAATTCTAAACGGAGATACGAATTTTTTATTATCCACAATGAATAGTTATTACAAGTAGATGAAAGGAGATAGACGCCGGTGGCGCACGCGCCGCTAACGTATGGGCATTAGAATTATTTTGGAATGTTATAGTGCCAGATGGCTATCGATTATAGTAAAAGTTCGGATAGATTCTTGTTATTCAATTTATGTATTGGAGGCACTATTTTGTCTTGGCGTAGGTGTTTTTGGTTAGTATAATTGTCGGTTGTGTATGTAGTTTCTTACTTTAAGATTTGTTACTAAAGCACGTGTGATAAATGTTATTATTCCGCTTCTAGTTTGGATTAATGATTATGAAGCGCAAATGTGCTAAAATTCTGATTATGTTACTTATCTACATCTACTGTAATATTTATAAAGAGGAAAGATTTGTATTTTTATAACCTTGTAACATACAAAATGTTTGTAACGAATAAACTCAAAAACAGCAGGACCGATTTCAGAAATTTTATCACCATTAGAATGCTACAATATCCCTGAGTAACATAGGCTATATTTTATTCCTCTATTCCCGCGGGAACGGGAACTACGCGGGTGAAAGAAGAAACTGACTGGCTGACTTACCGACTGACTGATCGGTTATCGCACAGCTAAAACCACTTGGCTTAGAAGCATAAATTTTTGCACATAGGTAGATATATACGTCAGTGAGCGCTGCGAAGGGGCTAAGAGTTTAAAACATGGGATGAAACTTCGTACGATACTTCATAATTTTTAAAGATAGTAATGTAAAATTTAAACCTCAGAAAGTAAACCTGTTAGATACTTGTTTGGTAAGTAGATTTATCATAGACAGTAGGTATGTTAATGCGGGTAATGCTGCTGGACGCCCACTATTTTAATTTTAAAAAGCAATTTGTTTTTTTAATTTTCATGCACATCAGCGTCATTTCCCGTGAAAATTCAGTTTTTTCACGTGCCTTTGGAAATTCCCAAATATTTTTTCGAAAAACGAAAGCCCTGGAGCAAAGACGTTTAAAGAAAACGTTTCTCAATGATTTTCTTCCAACCTCTTTGCCCAGGAGTAACGATTTTTTAACGTATGCGGCCTCTCAAAAACTGACCAATTTATGAATCTGATCAGATGAATAGTAGGTATAGGAACACATAGAAGACGAATAAACATAAAAATATTCTTTTAGGGTTGATTGTTCAATTGTCAGATAAACCTTATCTGGAAAATATATTGATGCTGTCACTGTCTGACACAATAGAAAGGAAAGTGACAGGTGATTTTTATTCTTCATATAACTTTTAACTGACTATTAAACAATCAGCCCTTAAAATATAAAGTTACTTTCAACAAAATTTAGATTAATTGCAACTAAAAAATCATAGAACACATCTTAATCTCATAACTCAAAAGAGATGAAGACTTCATTTTGGAGAAATCTCGACCAACCTTTGTCTAATTTGAGCTATCAAAATGTAGCTACAGGAACATTAATAAATTATTGCCTCTAGCAATGTTAAGTGACCGGATACTGTACTTTGGCTTGACGGACACTCAGTTTTAAGCCTTACGTTGAACTTGATTCGGTAAGTTTTACAGTGTACACAAAATCGATTTGCATTCACGAATTCATTGACCAAAATTAAGGTAGTTTCCGATTACTAACAGCCATAACAGTATAGCCCGGAGCTAAGTAATGTCTCGGGCATTATTAGAGACTTCCTCCCGATTTCGTATTAATGTTACGTCGATAAGTACCTTGGATGTAATTACAAGAGTTATTAGAGTAACAGCGCCAAAATGCAGATTAGTCTATTTTTTATAAAGGAGATTGTTGATTGCTTTCTAAATTGGAATACTTTGATCGTCTGTTGTCTATCTTCATAAAATTAATATATGGGATAGCAAAAGTGGTTTTGGAGGCACCTATATTTCACCAGTCTACATTTGCTTCAGACTCGATTTTCAAAAACGAGTCGGGCGGTTGCTGCAGAGCGCATCGCCAGACCACGTTAACAATTCCACATAGGTACCTCAGACCTGCAAGTTTCCCAAGATGTAAAATATTATTATATTAGTAAAACTTTCCAACCTTTATTTACAAAGAAAATATACATTCATTTACAGTAATTACAGATAAAAAAAAATCCTCCAAAGAGGAACCAGGTTTACCTATTAAACGATGAAGTATAAGTATAATCTGATATTTTACTCATATAAGTAAAATAGCAGACTAATCATGGAACATACGTGTCATATTGATAATACTTACATACCTATTTTCGCAATTTGAATATCTTTTACATTGTATACCACCACTTATACCGTTAAAAGCGATACAAGATCGTCATGATCAGTTGCCTACAGAAATTAATGAATTTTGACTTTTATTACAATGTTTGTAAAGTTTATTTTTAAAACAATTCACTGATTAAATTCAATTTTATTTATGTAAAATTTTTATTTATTAGGGAATGAAATATATTAATTTTCATTATCACCACTAAAACTATTTATTTATTGATCAATACGCATAACAAATTATAAGTTAATAGATTAGAAGTTTTTTTTAAAAAAACAAGCTATTATTATATTTAAAAATAATACAATAAAAAAAATGTAAACCTGATAAGAAAAATGTTAAATACGAGTAAGTACGATTCTGTAGACGTTTAACCATATTCGTCTACGTCATAATAATCCCATATCGTAATTGTAGGTACATACCTATTAGACATTTTTATGAAACCCTAAAACTTTACACCTTGTATTAAATCTTTGCGTTTTTATGACATACCCATTTTTTATAAATAAAAGCGTGTATTATAAGTTTAAGAAAAAAACTTAAATCACAGTCAACTTTGTCGCACAACAAAACAACGATTTTACATTTTATATCGAGATGAAGTCGTAAGAGCTACTGTTTCACGTTGGAAACTACGTTTTACGTTCAATATGTCGTCATTTTATTTAAAGTTTTCCCATAAACTTAGTTTATTTGTCAATTTGAATCTCATTTGATTAGTTTTATTGTAGCTGGTCCAAAGTTGGTCCCCTAAATCAGAGTAGGTAACATTATTATATGTTAGTAGATATTAAAGAAAGAAAAAAAAACATTTTGAAAGATATTTGCCAATCAAGTAAGTATACCTATTTGACATCGCATTAATTTAATAAAAATCTGTAATTATTTTCATTTTAGTATATAGCTGAAATAATAGCTTGCTTTTACGATTTGTTTATTTATTATTCGATTTAATATGCAGAATAACTTAAAAGCTATGTGCTTCACTGTGAAAACAAAATAATAATAATATAATCTCGGGCTTTTTTCTCCCGAGGGGGTAGGCAGAGGTATTCCATTACTGGATATACCCACATTTCACGAGATATATTGGACCCCTAAACGTGATAGGTGGTGAGCCCATCGTCGGACCGGGTCTGTTTAAACATGTCTCAGAATTAATTCTGAGACCTGCGGGTTTTCTCACGATGTTTTCCTTCACCGTCGAACTAGTGATAAATATGTACGTAAGTCTTTGAAAAACTCATTGGTACATGCCAGGATTCGAACCCGAGCCTCACTGATTTTCGGCCGGCTCTTTAACCGTAAAGGCTATCACTGCTCTTGCAAAATAAGTAAGAGTTGATTTAAAAGATTATCAAATCTTGTCTTGCCCCTTATGGTAACCTTACTAAAGGATCTTAGCCATGAAATGAGTACTTAGGTAATACATTAAGGTGTGAACGTATAGAATAATAAAATTTTATGATAGCACTGTGAAATCTAACTTAGTGGCCCGATTTTACAAGCAAGCCCCTGTGTTTATTGCACTAATTGGTTGTAAATCGAAAGCACTGTTCAGAATGGTCGGCAACAATTTTGTGTAGTAAAACTCATAAACCTCCCTACGTGTTCGTTGTCGGTTAATGGCACCATGATAAGTCCCCGTTTATGGTCTAATTGGTGGCTCGAAATGTTCATGGAACATTTTTTTGTCTTAATCATTATTAATTTAAACGCCAATTAGTTGAATGAGATTGAATTTATCGATGTTTTTATGTGCTCTGATTTCCATTTGTCTGAGATATCAACCATGCAAGCGGGTAATTGACATATAGTGTTTGTGTGGTAATATTGTTTGATATAACGAACTCGGGTGATTTTATTAGGATTTCTCCTGGTAACGTGTTAAAAAATATGGGTAAAATTTATCGAAAATGTTATATTATTTTAAAGATGTAAACGGGTTCAGGTATAGAAATACGGCGGAATGATTAATATTTTTAGGGTTCCGTACCTCAAAAGGAAAAAACGGAACCCTTATAGGATCACTTTGTTGTCCGTCCGTCCGTCCGTCTGTCAAGACCCTTTTTCTCAGGAACGCGTGGAGGTATGAAGCTGAAATTTATATCAATTACTCAAGTCTACTGTCCCTTGAAGCTGTGAAAAAATCAAACTTCTAAGCCAACGCAATCAAAAGATACAGCCGTTTATGCCGCAAATTTTCGACACTTGCAAGGGAATCAAAACCTACAGGGTGCTTCCCGTGAACTCAGAATCTTGAAATTTGGTACGAAGCAACGTCTTATAGCATAGATAAAGGAAAAATTACGAAAACCATAAATTTGCAAGGTTGTACGGAACCCTCGGTGCGCGAGTCCGACTCGCACTTGGCCGGTTTTTTAATAAATATATACTTATTAGAAATTCTCTTCAGCTCTTTAAAGAATTTCTGTGCGTCTTCTTCAGTTTTCGATCCAAAATGGAGGGTTGAAATTTTAAAGTCTGTTTATCAGGCAAATGACATTCATATGAAAGGCTTAAATTTCCACGTTACAAAAAACTTTTATATGCTCTATAGTCTTCGAATTATAATGAAAAATTAATTAAAAATTCCATCACCCCCTCTTTTTCTGAAGTTAGCAAAGCGAGAAATCTAAAATAATCAGAGTTAATACCTATACTTACAGGTTTTTGTAAATATTAAAAATTTAAAGATGTATCCAGAACAGGTTTTTTAAAATCAGAAAATATGTTTTACAGCAAACATAGTTAAGCGGTTGAAATTAATTTAAAATAAACTTAATCAAATACTATCAAAACCTATAAATATTCATAGAAAAATCTACGGAACCTTCTGTGAGCGTGTTCGTTTCGCACTTGGGCGATTCTTTTATAAACAAAATTTCGTGTTCTTTTGATACTTACTATACGGTTTATACGAAGCAATTTTCCACTGAACAAGGCTGCATGGTATCGTCAGCGCATTATTACATCATTACCATAATGCACCCGAATTTTGGAGTAAGCTGTATGAATAAAACATCGATTTACTGAACAAGCAGTTTGTTTCGCCAAAATTGGTGGCTAGTGTTTGACATACGCCAAACTTTCAATTTATCTGAAATCGCATCACAGACTAAATTGATATTGCTACTCGGACGTTGTTCAAGAGAAATGTATATTTTTTCATTCGCTGCAGCCCTTGAATGTATACTGCCAGTTTTTTTTTTTTTTATAATAAAAAGGGGGCAAACGGGCAGACAGGTCACCTGATGGTAAGTGACTACCGTCGCCCATGGACACCTGTAACTCAAGATTCACAAGTCATAAGATGAATCTAAGAACACGTTATCTTTATGTACATATATAATTCTTGTGTACAGTCAACAAAGTTGTTAGGGTTACATGGCCAGTAACTAAGAATTCATTTTTCTGGGGAAGTCATAAATAAATCTTATTGATTAATGTTTATTTCGAAAGGTATCTTTGATCCCTATAATTTACCAAAAAAATACTATAAATACATTTAAGGCTTTAAGAGAAAAGTGAATCTGAATTTTTGGCCATGTAACACTAACAACTTTGTTGACTGTACGTATGTTTGTCACCTAATTCCTCAACGGCTGAACCGATTTGGCTTTTATAAAAAAACGGATTTGCTGAACAACTTGTGGGCGGTTTAAGAGAATTTGTTTTTGTGTATGTGAGTCCATGGATATTAGATTCACAATAAGACCCGAAGTTAGCGCTGTTGACTATGACAAAACAATGTCTGCCCGGGCCACTAGCATATAATATAGTAGTGCTGCAAACTGTATAATTCGAATTTAGGATATTTTACAAAACATAACAATGAGACTTTATGTAATCTTAAATATTAAAGATTGTATATTTATATATATATATTTATATTTATATGTATTGCCTCAATCTAAATTTACACTCATATTACGCTACACGAGGGTTTGGAATTGGATCCCCCTTATTCCTTATAAAGTGATTTTTAAGTAGGTATTTAATTTGTCTAGAGTTTTTCCCTTCTAGTTTGTTGACAAGGAGATACCTATTATGATAAAATCCATAAAGTTTTCGTTTAGGCTACAGAGCGTGTCAATAAAATAGAGTGTGTTGTATCACACTCGAAAAACAATGCCAACCATCTGAGGCAGTTGGGGAAAAAAGAAATATCTGGTAAGCACAATATTACCGAACAACATCGATTTTACTTACTTACAGATAAAAGTGGCAAAGACGTATCTGGAAATATTAATTCAGAATACTGGTTCACCAAAATTAAATAGCAGCAGGTTGCAATCAAGTTTTTTTCGGCGAACTTGTAATATCTCTGTGTGAGGTTGAAGTTTCCATATTAGTTACATAGCTTACATAGCGAAACTTACATGTGCGATTTAACAAATGAAATACTTCTTCAAATACAGATATAAAAAATATCTTTTTTACACGAATAAGGGCAGATTTTTCAATAGTCAGTTAAATGTTATCTGAAGAATAAACATTACCTGTCACTTTTCCTTTCTATTGTGTTAGACAGTGACAGCATCAATATATTCTCCAGATAAGATTTATCTGACGATTGAAAAATCAGCCCTAAATGTAATATGAGTATTCTGACAACTACAATTAACAAAATAACTATACTTAACAAAAAATCCAGATACCTATAATGTTATACGGCGATTGTAATTATTTTTTATCACCTAAAACACATATCACAATCATATGAGTAAATATTATAGTACCTTCTGTTAAAAATAACGAAAACTTTTACAAATAACAAAAACATACATATTGATGACACTTGCATTTTGGTTTTGATGCAAAAGATAACAGATGTATAAACTGACTAAAATAGTTGAAACTTCGAAATAGAGTTGTTAAATTTTACTATCACAGAATACAGTAAATAAACATTTACGGACGACAAAACATAAAAATAATAAAACAAGCACTTTGCCCATTCACGCAAGAAAGAAAAATGCTGATCAACCGATATCAATCAAAATAGATGCATCAGTAATTGATAGCATCTTTTCAATCTCGAAACACGTTATCAGAGATATGAATGGAGGATACCACAAAACAGGTTTCACTGCAGGATATTACTTGGGTGTAATTATTGGGAGGGATTCATTATGACGTTACGCCAGGGATGGTCGTTTCATCGTGCCATGCAATTTGTTGGACCATTCCATCTTGAGTGTGTTGTAGATGAACTTGTGATATGTACCTACATTCCATTAGCTAGGTTTTCAAATTCTGCCCCCTCTGTTGCTTCTGTTTTTGTCATGTCATTAAAGTCATCATCTATTTGTTTAATTAATTTGAATTCGGAGTCTATGTATGAATACAATCATTTTATTTCATTGACTTTGGTTGATATATTATATTGTTCACTGTAATTTGAATCTCCGTTATAAGTATATTAAGCAATTTCTGTTTTGTACAATTCTAGGTGTTATTAAGTAGAATTATTTTCATTGCAACTATTACTGCTACGACGCATAATTCCCAGCTTTGTGTCGCCAAATTATTTTAGTACACACGATTTTGTACCGCTTTTTGTAGTTAACACAAATAGCGGGATTCCATTTCTTAATTACCAGAATGAAAGGCGATGGCGTGCAATGTCTGGACCAAAAGAGAAATAAAGATAAGATTGTGGCCATGGGGATAAACGTAAGCGTAAAACACGATAGCTTTTTGATGTTCGCATTAAGAATCATCTGTTTTATTGGTACATTACTCGTATAATAGGATAGAAAATAGTAAGAATTTACTCTGTATCCTACCAGAAGATTTATGAAATTAACTACAATGAATATTTTGCCAATTTTCATAAAAAACAATCAAGTATACATACTCCTGCCTTCATGTCGATTCAATACATTTTCAGTAGAAAGAAAAGATAACTAATTTTGTAAGTAAAATTTATGATTGAGCAATAATATAGTTGGTGGCTAGCCTAACACCATCTCCCAATCCATGGACTATAGCATTAATGGCCCATACTTCCTCAGATAGTGGAAAAGACCCACAGTTTAGCTTAGTAGGCTCTTACGCGTTGACAATGACGATGACTTATGTTATTATACCTAAAATGTTTCCTATTCATTTTTAATGTATTCTTTTCCTTGCAGTTTATTAATAAAAAGTGATAAAACTATTAATTAATCTGCATTAACTCAGACAATAACAACATTAATATTATTCTTTGAGTTTCTTGCTGGTTCTTTTCGGGGTACTGCATTTGGAACCAGCAACTCGTTGGTGGAGATGGGCTGCTGTTTACATTTAGCCAATCTTCATGGACGAGTTTAGTGTGCCTGTTATTAGACTATTAACTGTTCTTGTTACCTACAGAATAAAATACATTTTCATTTTCATTTTTCATTATATTGTTTATTGGTCTAATTTGTCGAACGAATGAAAAATTTATAATATAAGTTATATAAGTAATAGTAATATTACAGCCACAAATTAATCGTATATCATTCTTGACTTGGAACCCTAAAAACACGATACTTGCAATGAAACCGATTGTGATTACCATAATTTCATCGCCCCACGTGTCTGGGGACGCTGCCTTACAAAAACTGGTAATAATCACAGTACATCGCGGTACCTTCGAGCACACCACTTTAAACTGTTTCTAATCTTAAAATTGTGTATACTGAATATTTATGCCATGCATTTATGTGTGCCGGTTTCTTTTTAGCTTGTCTTTGGTACTCAAACTTAGTTAACTGAACGTACTTTCCGAAACGAAAAAAACTAAAAAATCACACTTTACTGACTTATCCTAATAGAAGATGAATATTCTGGAAAATAAGGATAAAATAAAGGAGGACATAATATATAAAAAACAATTGATTTTAGTTATTAAGTTTTTTTTATTTAGCTTGTCGCGGACGGTTGACTTGACAAAATGCCTTTAGTATTGGTACATGAATGGGGAACTTGCACTAAAATTATATTGATAAATTAACTTAATAATTCAATAATAATAGTCGTTTAAATTGCATTGCTTAAAAAAGTTTCTGAAATTATGATATTTTCGAGAAATATTTCAATTTTAAGTAACGCTATATGAGACGTAATTTGAAACACCAGTCAGCGACGAGTGACGTCACTCCATCGAAAGCGAAAAAGAGGTAAGGAAATACTTGTATGTTTGAAACGAATAAACTCAAAAACTACTGAATCCATTTTAAATATTCTCTCACAAAAAGAATTCTACATTATCCGCTAGTAGATATTAAGTTATATTTTATATTAATAAAACTGAAAATACATTATTTCTGTAATAAATAATATATTCACGCGCCATGAAAAGTTTACTTGGTCAGATGAGTAGTGACGTCAAGTCAAGCTGGTAGGCGTTTACGCGCAAACCTTGAAAAATTAATTTTTGATTTGCAATAAATAAATTATTTGTGCATATTTTAACCTCTTTCTTTTTGGTATCTTTATATAATCCTTAAATCTTTAAGATAAATTAAAAACAAAATTTTATGAAAGTTCCCCATTTAAATAAATGACTGAGGAACAAACAAACACTCGTTTTCGTACCTGTACAAGGTGCAGTAGTAATGCGAGCCTGTTGCGGGCAGCACAGGCTACTGTATGGAATAATAGCTTTTTTGTCCATAACATCGGCTTGAAATCGGCTGTCATATTTCGTCGGCTGTAACGCAACATAAGCACTTCGCCGGGGGCATCTGTTGAATTTTTGGTTTGCTCATACTCACGACGTGGCCATTTCGATTCATAATGTGTCAAACGTGTTTCATAGCATTCCAAAAGTAATCCATGGGATGTCATTTCATTTCATGACATAAATGCCTAGCTAGCTTGCTTAGGTATAAATAGTAGTATTCCTGCTGTTTTAAAACTCATCACTCAGCACACATATTATTTTATTATCCTAAAATAATTTACCATTACATTTATCTACTAGCGGTTCGGCGCGGTTATACCCGCATAGTTGCCGTTCCCGTTTCCGTGGGAATACGGGTATAAAATGTAGCCTAGCTCACTCAGGGATATTCTAGCTTTCCATTGGTGAAAGAATTTTTAAAAGCGTTCATGTAGTTTTTGAGTTTTTTCGTAACAAAGATACAAATATACAAATCTTACTCTTTATAATATTAGTAGACTTGTGTGCATGAAAATATCTGTTGGCTTCGTGTCTGGTCGTTTAATATTTTATTATTTATTTAAGTATGTTTATCAGTTATTTAGTACCCATAGTAGAGGCTCTGTCTAGTTTGGGACTAAATAACCGTGTGTGACTTGTGTCCCACAATTATTATTATGTAAAAAAATATTGTCCTTGGATGAATAAAGCCTCCAGCCAGTAATGGGCCGTCGCTTGAGGCATACGACCATGGCTACTGATAGGCTGGAGCGGGTTCCAAGCATGTCATTAACGCGGGTCGTACCGGCTCCCAGTCATTACAGTAGCTGGACCCGAAGAAAAACAAGTTCTGAATGGAGACAATACTATTTATAATGACACATATGGACACAGGATATATGGATCATTGGAATATACACAGGCGTAAATAAGGAGCTTCAAGTTTCACATGTTTTAAATTTAATTTATGAAGAAAAAAAAACAGTAGGGGTGATCTAGAACAGAATAAATGGGAAATTCAAAATTAATTAGAAAGTAGGTACTGAATTGTATGATTGTATATCTATAATAATAATAGATTATACAACGAGGGGATAAAGCACTGTTTTATATCACCGACGCGATATTGAATCCTGAGCAAATGAGGGATTCCAGATTTAAATCCCTAGCGGAGCGAGGGTGTTACGAGTTAATTCCTGAGCGAAGCTAGGGAATTAAAACATAGTCCTGAGTTCAGCGAGGGATTCAAGCTCGCCTAAGAATAAAATAGCTTTTTCCCAAAAGAGAATAGGTACCTACTCTACTTTTCTCACCTTTTGCGGGACAATAAAAAGCCTTGTAGTCATAATATTGTACTGAATTTCATTATAACCCGCTGGTTAATACTGACTTGCTTTAGGTGAGGTGCTTGATTTACATGATATATAATTGGGCAATGTCGAGCACGTGGTGTTGTTAAGTTTTATTAAATAAAAGTAAAAGCTATATTTATAAAATATTATATTTCAATACCACTAGCTCGACGGTGAAGAAAAACATCGTGAGGAAACCCGCAGGTCTCAGAATTAATTCTGAGACATGTTTAAACAGACCCGGTCTGGCGATGGGCTCACCACCTATTACGTTTAGGGGTCCAATATATCTCGTGAAATGTGGGTATATCCAGTAATGGAATACCTCTGCCTACCCCCTCGGGGATAAAAGGCGTGAGATTATATTATTATTATATATCAAAAATATATTTAAAATATAAATATATAAAGCTCGACTACCACTGACTCACTCACTTATTGACATAATTGTTCTCACAGAAGTAGCCGTCGTCGTTATAAATTTATAAATTATATTAAAGACGTATTTTCAGTAGGTCAGCAGGCGTATTCAGGGAGCTTCGATATTTGATATCGGAAAATCTGTCGAACACTTTCGAGATGGGCTGATGTTGGTATCAAAAACTTTCGAGATGGGCTGATGTTGATATTGAAAACTAATGTCATATGTGACATAAGGATTCGGAAAATTTTCCGTGGCTGTCAGAAACGCCTAGAATAAAGTTTCCGAAGTCGATAGATTCGACATCGGAAAATTTTTCACTCGATCTGAATCGAACGGAAACGGTATCGAGACTCCGTGAATACCTACGCAGGAGTAACATTAATCGGTTGAACACAAATTATTTTGAAATTAAGCTCCAAATCTATAATAAGTAGTGTACACATATAAAAAAATATATGTTTGTATATTTTTTCGTTATATATATATATACGCGTTCCTAATGATTAAAGTTTGGTGAGTTAGTCAGTGTAAAGAAAAAAAATATTATAAAATATATATTATATATATCAGAAATTCGCACGTTAATTTATAAAATATTCCCATGGAAACGAAAAACCAATGGCGGACCAACCACGGAAAATCGCTGAATCTGGCCACGGCGCTGATTGGTCAACTAAATTATTAAATAACAGGTATCATACTGCATAAAATGTCAAAATAATCTTATTCCATTATTACAAAATCAAACTCAAAATTTATTTATTTCAATAGGTATATAAAATACACTTTGAAATGTCAATAACAAGGCACACTAAACTCGTCCATGAATTACTTTGAGTTGAGTTACCTAAAATAGGTTTTATTCCTCTTTGGAGGTCCACTTTATCTTAAATCTTCTTAAATTGTATTTTTCTGTGTAAATATTACAATCGTTGTATGGACAGAAATAAAAAACTCGAAACTCGAAATAACATTTTTTTTTTAAATAATTTAACTTTATTTTATGAGATTGATTTAAAGTTGACAGTAATTGATTGATACGTCAGTTGAAATAAATACGTAGGTACCTACTACAATGTAAGGGATTTCAATTGAAGCTTTAAAAATAGCGTTTTGTATTTATTTACAAAGAAATAATACATACTTATCTACAATATTAATGACCACATCATATTATTTATACTATGTTCTAAAAACCATGAATAGAATAATAAAACGTAGAACGTAAACGGATAGGTAAAATTGACATAAAGATACTGTAGTCAGAAGAACATAAAGCTAGACAAGAAGATAAAGATAAAAATTTAAAATCGTAAGTGTAAGACGTCTCCTATATAATTTTGAGGAGAATAGGTAGGTAGTTGTCTACAAACAACACGACAATAAGTCGAACATCAAAATCGAATCAAATAAATCAAAATGAAACGTAATTAAGCAAGTAAATGTTGTATTTAAGACAAACACGTCTCAATATTAAATTTATTTATTTCTACAGAGTACAACAGATAACATTATAATATAATTTAACTGCATTAAAGTATGTTCACGAAGATTGCACTTACTAAAACATATTATTGTGTACCATGAAAGGACAAAAAGACCACTAACTAATCTACTCTTAGCCATAGTTAACAACATTAAACTGTCTCTTGCATTTCACATATATAATAAAGCATCCAATAAAATAGCTTTGAGTTTGTTCCTAAACATCTGCTTGCTAATACATTCATCCTTGGAGACAATGTTTTGTACATTCTTGGTACCTATGGTATATATTTTCGCGTTCTCTTACCACAATAGTTCTTAGCAGCGGGTTCCAGGAATTTACCACGAACATAATTAATAATAATAATAATAAATTGTGGGACACAATTTACACACGGTTATTCAGTCCCAAACTAGGCAGAGCCTGTACTATGGGTACTAAACAACTGATAAACATACTTAAAAAAATACTAAACACCCAGACACGAAGCCAACAGACATGTTCATGCACACAAATGTTGGCCCCGAGCGGGGATCGAACCCGCGACCTCCGACTCAGAAGGCAGGGTAGTGACCAACTGAGCCAACAGGCCCGTCATTATATCTTATGTATGTATAATATTTTATTCTGTTAGTTACACTTTGTGATGCTCTAGCTGCGGCTGTAAAGCTACAAATGTAAACAAATAAATAAATCATATACCCGTAGCAAGAAAATAATTAAATAAATAGTATAGACCTCATATTTCATCAAACTTCATACTTATAAAAAATACTAATAAATAGTAATAAATCCGCTTTACTCGGGGCCTCGTCGTTGTAACACATCTAGTTGAACACAAAGTAATCACACGTCACTCAGTGGAAGCAGACTTGTACTGGTATGTATGATACGAGCATATCTTCAATTATCGTGCCTTACTTAAACACACGGTAACCGCGTCTACTGGTTTTCAAAGATTAACTCGGTGTAGACTTAGTTTTAAGTTTGGAACGCCCTTTTATCATTATATCAATGCTTAACTTTGAGTATTAAGCCAACCGACAGACAGGCGTTCCCCTCTGCCAAATAAAGTGTCGGTCAACGCGCATACCTGTTATATACAACTAGTTTTTTTCAGATCACGGAGTGCTCGGATTGATGAATGTATTTGTGTGCATCTAGTTCAAGCTAGTGTTTAATTGTTTTGTCAAAAAACGCGTTTGTTTGAACATTATTTGTGTGCGTTTCCTCGTCCCCGGCGCAGAAATTTGCAGATTTTTTTGCAAAGATACTAGTGCGCGTACGTCTCCTGTTGGTTTAATAATCAAAGATGCTCAAGCATGTTTTCAAAAACTCGCCAAGTCTCATCGTGGATTATTAACATAGAAAAATAATTAAAAAATGTTTACATGGTCCTTTTAAGTTAGGTGCAAAAATTCTGACTGTTAAGTATGGCCACTAGCTTAACACCATCTCCCAATCCGCGGTGGGCTGGGTGGGTGGATTATAGCCCATACTTTCTCATGTGTGTGGAAAGACCCTTAGCTCAGCAGTGGGCTATTACGGGTTGATAATGATGATGATTTTTTAAGAGAAGAAAAGGAAAAAAACGAACGCTTTTTTCTCTTTTCATTTCTTTTAGATATTTGTAGATACTTAAAGTATTTCAACTTGTTTTAAAAGGACCTCACATAAACCCAGTAATTAGACCTACCGACGACTATCTACCTACCTAATACCTAGATACAGTATTTTTATTTGTGATATTGTTGTTCTTTCCCTGTTGAAAGGTCAAGTTCGCCACGCACTTGACCGTTTTATTTGTTCGGTTTTCTATAAATACACCTTCTAGCCTCTTTCGTTTAATCTGTGACAAAACTTTTTACCGGCACTCAACCGCACTCAGCCGTCAGTGATCAACCGATCACGGGTGATAGCGACCAGTGATCACAGTGATCGCTAATCACACCGCGCACTGACGGGCTAAGGAGCCATTTCCTGTCTTACTGTCTAATTTACAGCTTACTTTACGAACGTACGCAATGTGTCAGTGAGAAGTTTTGTTTTGATATCGATGTATATTGATTCTGTGTTCTTATAATAATAATAATAATAATAATATTTATTTGCTTTGAATGTTGTATACAATGGTATGGTGTCAGTACAAAATAGTAGTCATACATTCAGATTTTTTAATTAAATCGTGCGGACTTAATGGGCTTCTTATGAAAACTTGATTCAATATTTACTTATAGTCTATACTAGAAGGGTTTTGCGGGTTTTTTAATAGATAGTGGGGCATATTTAATATAGCAATAACTGATATAAAACTATTTTGATATAATGATGTAAAAATACCTATAGTTATAATGTCACAATTAGTTATATATTAGATTTTTTTAATAGTAGATTATACAACAAGGGAATAAAGCACTGTTTTATGTCACATTGAATCCTGAACGTAACGAAGGACTCCCAGTTTTACTCCCGAGCGCAGCGAGGGAGGTGTTGTCGAGAAGACCATTAAATCCTAACAAACACAAATTCAACGGAAAAGACTAGAATACGTGCATGTGTGTGGGGGTGTGTGTGTATTATTTATGTATATGTTAATCAAATATTATAACTTAGTATTTTTTGAGTTTAAGGTCTTGTAGCTTCATAAGATTGAGTGTCTCACTTTTAAAATATTATTCTCCGCCGTAAATGTGAAACGCATCAACAAATTTTACTTCTATGACTTTAAATCCAGTTTTCCTCATGATTTCTCTGACTTCGTTTTCGGGATTCTGAGGAGAGAGAATAATATAATCACATACTATTCTTTTTTTAACATCTACAGTTTGTTAACATGGATGTTATATGTTTCAAGCAATATATTGATTATTTGGGTCCTTTTTTAAAAATATATGAACTCTTTGATGTAGATAAATCAATTTACCTCGGTGTCCTGATAAATGGTCACAAATCGTTCAACATCCTTCAGCACATGTTTCCACTTATCAAGATTTGAGAGAGCTCTAAAAACATCGTACACGGGCATGTAAGCAAGAAACAACGATCCCTACACTGAAAAAAATGTCATTTCGGCGTAATCATAAAATAACGTGACGTTGGTCTAAAACAGGTGCATTGTCGTAAAATAAGGAAATAATAGGTTAATACTATGCTATAATCGAAATATATTAGTTGGAATCGAATTGTTTGAGTAAGTAATGCGATATTATGATTCTTAGCATCGTAAAAATTTGTCACACAATATAATATTCTCTTCTTCAAATAATAACTCACTGTACTATAAATTTGTATGATATTGATAAAGTAATATTATAATTATAAAACACAATGACACCGTCGCCGTATTTTGATAGATTTCCTAGTTGAATATGAAGAAGTATCACCGAAAATACGATGAAGTCCTAGCACCACATTTAATTTTATAGAATAATGTGAATCCTACCAAAATTGATTACAGAATCTTATTTTTAGAGTAAGCATCATATTAATATAGTGATGATTACTAAAATACGACTACAGAATCTCATCTATGAGTATGCATAACATTCTGTGTGATTCCTTAAAAATAATATGATGACAGCACTTTCGGCGCTAGCTCCAATCGCTCCATTCCGCTCAAATAATTATAACAAAGACATAAAATAACGTGACGTTTGTCTAAAACTGGAGCATTGTCGTACAATAAGGAAAAAATAGGTTAATATTACGCTAAAATCGAAATAATAAGTTAAGTTGGAATAGGTAATGCGATATTATAATACTTTGCATCGTAAAAATTGGTCACACAATATAATATTCTCTTTTTAAATAATATCTCACTGTACTATAAATTTGTATGATATTTATAAGTAAGATTATAAACATAAAACACAATGACACCGTCACCGTACTTATATAGATTTACTAGTTGAATATGAAGAAGTATCACCGAAAATACGATGAAATCCCAGCATCATATTATTTAATATTACAGTCATATTATTTTATGCGCTAAGCATATTAATATAAGTGACACTACATAGAACGCGCCAATAGACGGCAGAGTTCTAAACCGCGCTATCGAAGTTTTCTAATGAGTTTGTATAAATACAACTGTCTAACATCAACCGTTGGACTGCGGTCCCCAGGCACGATCACTTCGCCTGGCGGAAGATCTTCCCTTTTCACGATGGAGATTCCACCTCCACCCACTCCTCCATACTCCTCTGACCCTCGACACCTGGACTAGACCTAACTGGATATATGATCATCGGCAAATAGTAGAAAAATAATAGTGGAACACACTAGTGTTAACGCACACGTAACGCAAACAAGTGTTGTCATACGTTCTCGATAGATGGCGCCATGGTCGAATTAAAACGCACTATCGTTTGACTCAGGGTTTAGATATAAGTACTTAAGATGCATTTGACATAGTATCCACTCCTGGGTTAAGTGCAAGGTTTCATTAGTAGAGAGAGAGGTTCCCCGGCTTTTTTGGACACCTTTGCAATATCTGGATCAGGAAATTTCGGGCACTATTTGGCACTATTTAGGAAGAGTTGTTTGACATTAACAGAACAGCTGAATTCCATGGTGAGGTTTCTAACTTGACAGTCTCCCCCACCGAGCCTAGCGTGTTACAATTTTACAAAACTGGAAATTTGATGAAGTCCTCGATAAATAGTAAAAAAAATAATAGGACATAATAACTGGAGGTACGAGGAAGTCATCGATAAATAGTAGGAAATATAATAGTACGTAACTCGAGATATGATGAAAGCAAACATAAATAGTAGTAAACATAATCACATTATGTATGCTCGTCCGACTAAAGCCATGGTGACACGTCATCTTAAATGCAGTTATCATCATCCGACGTGATATCATCTTTCTTTTTGGTGATATCAGTATTCTCCGTCCTTGAGGTGAATTCATCTTACTTATCTTGATTTCACGTCTTTTATGATTACCAGTTTTCTCAGACCCTCTTTTAGAAGACTGTAAATGTTTCAGAATGTAACTCAGTAAAAAAATTACAAAACTCTACATAGTATACGTAACCTCGAAATAAAGTACACCAGTTACGGATTTCCATAGTCAATCTTGTGAAAACTTGCATTGGATGAGGTCTTCTATTTATAGATTTAATTTAACTTTAGTAGATTTTTGTTTAAGTATGGTTGTTTAGTTACTGGTATTGATAAGTACATTATTTATATTGACACTGTGACATACACAAATATAATTATAAGTTCTAGTCGCGAAATCTACTCTTAGCACTTTTGTATAATAAAGTTTCATTGTTTTTTCAAGTAGGTAGCTATACAGTTACCATACACAAACACAAAAATATTTTTTTTATCTCTATACTTTTTTATACCTTTGGAAAATCACTGCTTTGCTGCTGATAGTTAGACTCATGTACCGAAAGTTTGGACAAATTAGAACTTGGTTTAAAAAAGTATCTTCAGTATGCCTATGTAACAATTTATTTTCCAATATAACTAGGTACGTCATATTACTTGCAGATTTAAATAATTTCAGAATTAGATCCGGAAAGCAAATCCATGTGAATAATTCAGCCTATTGCACCACTTTTGCACCTGAAAACTCCGTAGCAAGAACAAAACTATTCCTATAACAAAAAACTATTCCTAAAATATTACAAAATTAATGGGGTTATTTCAAGGTAAAGCAAGTAAAACAGTCAGGTCAACTAGTGATGGCTACGCAAATGCTATCAAAACATTCTACAACTTTGAAACATGTTGAGATATGACACAGTAATTCCCAAATAAACGGTAACTACGATCATAGAGTACTGTATACATTTTCTATAAAAGAAAAAAGTTGTAGGTTAGCTACATTCACCAAAATAATTAGGTAGCATTACTGAAGTTCATAAAATATGAAAGCACCGAAGAATGCTCTAAGGAACTCAATTTTGCCGTTGGGAAACTCTTGCCACCATACAACGATATCGACATAGCTCGTCGCGGTCAATTTACCAACTGGAAATTTTGAGTTTGGAATAGTAAAAAATATATTTTTATGTGATACGGTTTCTGTGTTTTTTTCTTTACATCGCCTCGTGCCAAATTTCATGATTCTAGGACAACAGGGAGTACCCATTATCGTGTCGATTCTTTGTTAATGTAAAAATATACATAAACGTTTATTCCGATTGCGTTTCTTGTTATTTAAGATTTAACCTGACGAATAAGAATTTTTTTACCAGCTAGAAGTTTCGACATACACAAATTCCACAATAAGTATAAGATTTAATTTGGGTAAGGAACCCTAAAATATAATATTTTTTTTATTATGTTTCTTCGTTATCTTCACAACCTTACAAGCTAAGAAGGTATTTCGATAGTTCCTCGTAGACGGTAGCTCGTTCGATCTCGATTATAGTAATTTCTGATCCACGCTCCGAAGTAGTTATTTGCTCCACATTACGTCAGTATCGATTTCATTAGATCGCCACCGATTTAATAATAAATCTACCTGATGGATCGAATACCGGATGAGTTCTTTTTTTCAAATAGCTTCTATTTTTATTACAGTGCTGTAACTAGAAAGATAATTACCATGGATGGGCTGTACGAGGCAGAGTGAAAACTAAAAATTGCTATAATGAAGTTCTACAATTGATGGATTAAGTTTATCGATGATTTCAACTTGTTATTTATTAATTTGGTGGCGTTTAATACTTTCTAAACACCAGCATTGTATCACAATATTTACAATCGCAACAAAAATGGTCTGAACAAATAACATCTCAAACTATTTCCAAATATACATAACCTTTTTATTTAAATAATCCAATTTGAAATTAGCAACAAAATATGCTTAAACTAATTTTAAAACGGACAAGTTTGTTTACCTTATGTATTTTATCATTAGAATATATCATCTGAGATTATTTTAGTAACTACAGATATACGTTTATGTGTTGTTTTACAAAATAACTCTTGAAGCAATCTCTTGAGGTCAGTAAAAAGCAATTTTAGATTTGGATCGAAAAACCATAAAACGTGCCGGAGACGATATGATAGCTTACGCTGTCATGTACCACACCGAGGTTTAGTGATGAGATTAGAGACCAAAAAGAACTATATTGGTCACATAACGAGTAACGTGATAGTTATATTACTTATTGCATTGCAATATAAATAATTGAACAATTTGTTTACATTTATGTCCTTCAAGGACCTAAAAATCAACAATTGTGGAGATTTTCGAGATTAAAAAACTGAACATTATATCACTTTTATCCTCAGCCATTCGAGTTTTAATCCTTCAATTTTCAGCTGATTACTGTTGCATATTATTAAAACTCATTATTGTATAGTATCTAAGCTATATTTCAATGTTAGGGTCAGATGTACCAGAACTTATCAAATTTAAAAGACTTAGGGCGGATTGTTCAAAATCGTCAGATAAACCTCGTTGTCACTGTCTGACACAATAGAAAAGAAAAGTGATAGGAGATGTTTATTCTTCAGATAACTTTTAACTAACTATTGACCAATCGACTACGTCTAAAAACAACAAAATTGCTGGACCCAGCAAAGGAAAATCTGAATCGTTTTTAGTTTTTCGCAGCACAATAACAGTTATTTTTTTAATATAACCGTTACAAAGAACGTAACTAGTGAGGCGCCAGATTCAATTACGATACCAAAGGCGGCACCGTGTTCCACGTTAGCAACCGGGAGCCAGTCATTACAATAATAATTGTACCACGATCTATTAATTTATTAAGGACTGCTCGTCCTATTCATGTGTCTCTAAGGATCTTCGATTTATTGGCTATCGTTTTTGAGGTTAATGTTAGCTGTTAAGTGGGTTTATAAGATTGGTCATTCAATTATTTAACTGTTTTGGCTAGTCTGCCATTGAATCTCAATATGAATGTGATTAATTTAATCTTCGTTGATCTACTTTCACATCGTGTGAATTTTATAATAGATAGATACATACATACATAATCTCACGCCTTATAGCCCCGAGGGGGTAGGCAGAGGTATTCCATTTCTGGATATACCCACTCTTCATACAATATAATACACAATAGTACACAATAGTATAATACACTAGTACACTAGTATAATACACAATATAATACACAATATAATACACACGATACAATGAAATATCCTATTAAATTCAAGTAAAACCTTAACGAATTACAATTTTAAAGATAATGAATCCTGTAATCACTACGTAGTATAATACAAAGTCGCTTTCTCTGTCCCTATATCCCTATGTCCCTATGTATGCTTAAATCTTTAAAACAACGCAACGGATTTTGAGGCGTTTTTTTTAAATAGATAGAGTGATTCAAGAGAAAGGTTTTAGTTTTAGCATGGCACCCATGCGAAGCCGGGGCGGGTCGCTAGTATAGTATAATACAAAGTCGCTTTCTGTGTCCCTATATCCCTATGTCCCTATGTATGCTTAAATCTTTAAAACAACGCAACGGATTTTGAGGCGGTTTTTTGTAATAGATACAGTGATTCAAGAGAAAGGTTTTAGTGTTAGCATCGCACCCGTGCGAAGCCGGGGCGGGTCGCTAGTTAATTAATAAATGTAAAGTCTTAGTCATTACTATCCGCCGAATCAATTTAGATTGCAAAGCAAAAAAAAAGAAATTTAAATTCAGCTTGAACTATAGATGGCTAGCAAAAAATTTCTTTACGAATCTGTTGGCCAGCGCCGCCAAAATCCCACAGAGTTCGCATTATGGTTCTCTGAACTATAGAACAATAAATTCAAATGTCTGTTTGTTAGTTCCAGATTCCTTTTTCATGAATTTCACGTTTCTTTCGAACAATTACTTCTAGAAGAAGTTGTAAAATAATTAATTAATAAATAATCTCACGCTTTTTATTCCCGATGGGGTAGGCCGAGATATTCTGTTTCTGGAAATACCCACTTTCGAGAATATTCGATCCCTAAACAGGATAGGTGAGAGCATCGTCAGACTGGGTCTGTGACACATGCCTCAGAATTAATTGGAGACCTGCGGGTTACCTCACGATGTTTTCCTTTCATTTTATTATACAAACTCTATTTAGAATAGTGAACTAAACATTTTTATGAAATATTTCTAGTGGCTAACCGAAAAATGTTATGACCTACATACATTCACTCGATTAATAATCATTGCGCTATTCATAAAAATATTTAATGTTTTAAAATAATATGTCGATATTTTTTAGAAACAAGCCAAAAAAGGTTTTGCGGGCAAACCCATAGGCGGCCATCTAGTTACAGTTAAAGATTCCAAATTCTTTTGTGTTTTGCCGCCGAGGCGAACAGTAGCGGCATACATTGAATACAATACAACACTTATTTATAGTCAAAACTGTCGTCGCCATAGCGTCCCAGCCCGGTCTCGCAGAGGCCCTTGCACACTTACCTTCTGACAGAACAAAAAAAAAATTAAAAAATTCCTCCTAATATTATAAACGCGAAAGTTTGTATGTATGGATGTTTGATGATACTTTACAGTTTTATAGCTTATACATCAGAATAACACATAGGCTATATTTTATCCCCGTATTCACACTCAAACGGGAACTACGCGGGTGAAACCGCGGGGCGCTGCTAGTATATAATATATAAAAATCCGTCCATAAGGTGTTTAATGACAATAATTAATTGTGGGACACAATTTACACACAGTTATACCGTTCGATAATGAATCCGTTCGACCCTGTACTTGTACTATGGGCCTAAACAATTCATGGACATATCTAAATAAACATTAAACATCCAGACAGGAAGCCAAAATACATGTTCATGCACAGAAATGAATAAAAAGACTTAGATAAATATATGACGTTATAAATGTACAACAATATAGTTGTCTCCTATCCAACCTACCTAAAGGTTGTGCATATACGTATGTTTATATTTGTCATTGTAATTACAATCTCAAACTTTAGCAGGTAACTGTCTAAATCAAAGCAATAATGAAATGAAAAAAACACTTCTAATACATATTAAAAGTAAAATAAATAATCCCCTCCCCACTCCCCCTCCCCTCCCCCCCCCTCCCCCTACTCCCACCTCAAAGGCAGGCAACGCAGTTGTGACTCTTGAGTTGCAGGTGTCCATGGGCGACGATAGTCATTTACCATCAGGTGACCCGTCTGCTAGTTTGCCCCCTTCTCTCATAAAAAAAAATGGAACTAGATAAAAATATTTACAAAGCACAAGAGCTTGTTAGTGAAAAATTAACTCTTATTTCAGAATTACGGCAAAAAGTTTTATGAAGATCAAAATCTTAATTTTTTATCAGATGTACGAAAATAATGAATCAGAGTAACCTATCTAATCTTTTTTATTGATCAATGTGAAAGATCCCTTATAGCGTATCACTCCGCTCCTTTTGCAGTCCACAAGATCAGAGGAATAGCAGCGCCCTTAGTCTCTTATTGTGAAAAAAAAAAGTCTTATAACGGTATCTGAGACCGCAAGGTCAGTGGGACCTAATGGCTTGTTGTGTTTTGTATTTTTTCTTTTTCTGATGATTCACAAAGGTTTGGGTCCGTTCTAATTGTTTCAAAAAAGAGACATTCCTACTTTATTGTTGTAATTTATTTTCGGTCAATAAAGTGTTTTATTTTATAAACACAGATAAGATATCAGTAAAAATGAAAATGTTTTTATTTTTTGTAGGCGATTAAAAATGACACTTAGAAAAGTCAATAGTCTAATAACAAGGCACTCTAAACTCGTCCATGAAGATTGGCTAAATGTAAACAGCAGCCCATCTTCACCGACGAGTTGCTGGTTCCAAATGCAGTACCTACCCCGAGAAGAACCAGCAAGAAACTCAAGGACAGTACTAAAAAAATATAGTTGAGAATTTAAATAAATACATAATTATATAGGTATACACTTACGTTTTACCTCCAACCCGACAGGCAGTGAACTGAATCTATCCATTTTCTGAAAGTTGCGATTTTCACGGTTTTTTTTCCTATACCTAGCTTTAATCAATTAATTCATAAGACTTAAGAATAAAACTTGACCAATATTTTGCAGCACGGGTATCCACTACTCATCTGCATTTACGGTACCTAGGATCAATTAATCCATACTGTCTTGTCAATAACCAGTCCCCATTAAAACTAAATTAACATGGGATAGCCGAATGTCGTGCCAGATAGATATATCGCGTCTGATAGTGGTTGATTGACATAAGTTGTAATTTCGTAATTGGTGAAGCGATGCGCACAAGTGATAGTTGATGTACTGCGCATGCTTATGAGTTGAGACGTGATTAGTGGAATGTACTCTGCGGTTCAAATATATTTTTTACTAGCTGTTCTGCGCGGTTTCACCCGCGTGGTTCCCGTTCCGGGAATACAGGGATAGGATATAGGCTATCTTACTCCATGATATTGTAGCTTTCCATTGGTGAAAGAGATTTTAAAACCGGTTTAGTTTAGTTTCGGAGCCAATTCAATACAAACAAACAAATCTTTCCTCTTTAAAATATAAGAAAAAGTAAACTAGTAAAAATATATATCACAGAACACCTTTAATAAGAGTTGCCACACAAGAGTAAAAAAACTGACTTCAACAAATAATACTAAAAAATACAGTCGAATTGAGAACCTCTTCCTTTTTTGAAGTCGGTTAAAAAAAGAATCATCGAAATCGGTTGGCGTGATATAGAGTTATTCGTCCATTTGTCGCACAAAGGGTTTTCTCATTGATGCCATTGCCAGAACTAGACGAAATTTAAATGAGACCAATCTGGAAGCACCAGCTTTAGAAAAAAAAATCCAAATCGGTTCACCCAGTCGAAAGTTCTGAGGTAACAAACATAAAAAAAAACAACATACAGTCGAATTGATAACCTTTTCCCTTTTTTGAAGTCGGTTAAAAAATGTAATAGGTTTAAATGTTAAATGGCATAAGTATTTTAAGTTAGATGAATGTTTGAATGATAATTATATTTGGTGTAATTTTTTGCCAGCATAGAATAGCACTGAAAACATAACCATGTAACTTGTAGTTTGTATTGGAATAATTTTCTTGCACCATATAACATTCCGAAGGGGTAGTATAGCTGCAAAGAGATTAATTTATAATAGGGCATAGAGGAGGCATGGGGAATATTAAAACTTTGAATCATGTTAGTTACTATGAACGTGAGCTGTCATTCGGTCGAATCACACTAGACTTTTGCCCACTAGGTAATAGTTTTAGGCTTCAGATTTTCCTCGCTTTGTCCCTTCTATGCCCTATTATACTAATTTCAATCTAGTGTTATAGTAATGACTTCCAAAAAGTGGACTCATAATACCAACTAAAGAAAAAAATACGTCTTTGATTTTCTCTTCTATTCTGTTTGTTCTATTCTATAAGTCAATCTTTTTCTACAAAAATGTTGGATGGCATTTTATTCTAGTCTGCAACATTTTTACTACGTAGTCATTACACTATTATTATAACTATCCTAACTATAATAAAATAATAATATTTTATTCATAGTCCCAAAAACAAGCTAGACTCTAATTTGACACTGACGGCAAAGATCGCAGTTTTTTCGTCCCAAAAATTTTGATGTCGAGAATAAAAAACTCGTTAACGTAATTATCCCTAATAAACAAGAGTATATGGTCTGTGGCCATAATGGCGTGGTCATTAGGGTAATGCTCAGGATCGCCCGGGGTCTACCGACTTACTGTCGCCAGGAGGATTACATATTTATGATGTTTAAAATGACGGTTACTTTGACAAATTTGGAAATGTATTGTCTTAATTAATATTTCTATATTTAAGGTTCTACTTTGTAGTTAGGTGAATAACCTTATTTAATACGTTTCACTTGCGTAGTTCCCGTTCCCGTGGAAATACGGTTATAAAATATAGAGTATGTTCCTTCCTGATAATGTAACTTTCAATTGGTGAAAGAAACTTCGAAAATAGGTCCAGTAGTTTGTGAGTTTATTCGTTACAAACATACAAAAATAAAAATCTGTCCTCCTATAATATTAGTGGAAACAAGATGCAAATTTTATCAATATCAATTTAGCGACTTATCCGTAAAAGGTAACAAACAAACAGAATAATATTAAAATTTTCTATAACAGGATGAGATAGTATTTTAAAAAAGCCTTAAAATGTTAATTGTCATCCTCTTCATAATTATGAAACGTTGTGTAAGTTGAAATTGTTATTTGAAAAAATGAATCAATTTTTTCTACGTATTCTATTACGTTATACTAGACCCCTTTTGATAGAGTCTCCACGCTAGATCTAAAATCAATAATGTCTTAAAGAAAACACTTTCGAGATCACAGTGAGAGATCGATCAGTGATCTATAAATCTTTTGTTGGTTAGAATCGATCTGAGTTTTGATTATGTTGCGAATGGTCGATCTTTTTGCTGCCGTAGGAGGGTCACAGAATATGTGATTGGATTTTTTTTATATTGAACCCAATAGATTTTAAGGTGATATCTTATGACGTTAGAATTATAAGGTTTCCTTTACCTAAGTATTTTGTAAAATATACTTCTGATTCCTAAACTGTATTTTTTAAATATTTCGTCATTAGTTAAAAACGAAAGGAAGAAAAACAAATAAAAAGTAACTGGCAATTTACACTGGCCATAAAACTGGTAAATAAATCTTAATTCTTAAACACTGCGGTGTATACTTAGATAAAAGCAAAAGAGGAAGATACGGTATAGTCATAGAAATCATCGTTGACATTTGGACTACATACAACTACATGCGCAAATAAAAAAAGAGATAGAAAGACGTACTCGGGCACAAGCGCGAACGAGTTGACTACAACGAATTACGCTACTTGCACCTAATTTAAAGGATCCACGCGCGAGGCGCCGGTACCGTATCTTCCTCTTTTGCTTTTATCTAAGGGTGTATAGGACGCAAAAAATAATTACAGTTTACTAAAACCTGACCATCGGAGATGAATTCGGCGAGTCACCCTCAACTCAAATTTGATTCTAACTAGACTTTTTGTACCAGATATAGATAATGGTGATAGGAGTGGGTAGTACCTACATGGAAGTTGGATAATTTTCGTCTTCCTTATGTTCATTATATAAAAAGTTGTTGGAAGCTCTGTTGAGATCTTCGATCGTCTTTCGTTTTCATTACGGTCAAGTCTAGCGCGGTGTCAGCCATAACAACTTCATCAAACAGTTGAATACCGAAACGAAATATTACCAGCCCCCCCTAGATAAGTGCATTGCACAATCTAATCGAATGTTCTTTTAGATGGGCATGTATGGGATTGACATTAGCGTTAGCGCTCGTTGGCAAGTGCTTATGTCAATCCCATACATGTCAATCTAAAAGAACATTCGATTACATTGTACAATGCCACTTGGCTAGGGGGGCAGCATAATTCACAAATTAATTAATTAATGTCACAAAATATTTAACGGGCCCGTTGGCTCAGTTGGTAGAGACCCTGCCGTCTGAGTCGGAGTGGTTCGATCCCCGCTCCGGGGCCATAATTTGTGTGCATGAACATGTCTGTTGGCTTTGTGTCTGATCGTTGAATATTTATTTAAGTATGATTATCAGTTGTTTAGTACCCATTAGTTTGGGACTAAATAACCGTGTGTGAATTGTGTCCCACAATTTATTATTATTATTTGTATAGTGCTAATTGACTTATGAGAAATATTCATGGGAGATATCACGTTCATCGTTCGAGAAAATTATCCACTTTGTGTTCTCAAACGGTTAGCATAGCACTGAATTAGGTATGGTGATAGTGTATGTCTGTTCAAATATACTGCCACTGGGAGCCTGCTAGTAAGTAATTATTTTAAGTGAGCCTCTTTGTGCCTGTGTTACTTTCAGGAATAAACTTCTGAATTGATCTTAATAAAATTTTTCAGAAAAAAAACTTGTATATTGAACAAGAACGTAGGCTATTTTTTATTCCGGTAAAAATCGTAGTTTCTACACAATAACCTAAATTTAATACACAGCTACCTATAGTATAAGTCAAAATATTTCTGCAATTAATGTGCATCTAATTGCGTATACGAGTATCATTTCCAATCCATTAGAATGTTTTTTGAGTTCCAATCATTACATAGCTTGTAGGACCATTATGGGCGGACTGCAGTGACCAGCTACAGATCAGCCATCATTAGTCCTTAAAAGAAATCATTCCAATATCATTATTACCCGGTAAAACCACTTAATTTACTACTTTCCATATTGGCATTTGATGGCAGACAAAAAAATATATAAATTGGTTAATGCATATTTCATGATTCCTATTCATACCAGCACAAACACAGTATTTAATTCACAGGATTCTATATTAATATCACAACTGTGCCCTGAAGGGACAGTTCATATTACACTACGTGCCACTGTATCCTATCCGTTGTGATTGCGTATCTGCAGGGCCTAAGGGCTTGTGTTAGTTACTGATTAATATGTTCTGGTGCATGACTTGGTACAATAATCATAAGGAGTCTAGGCTCAAATGTAACTTTACGAGAGCAATTATTTAGATTCTATTGTCTTTTTAACTTCGATATAAAATATTATACTGTTCCAGCAGTAAGTAGGTAAAAAAATACAACAAGCGTTATAAAATTCTAAATCTTTAGATTTAGTATTTTCTGTCGAATAACAAAACTAAAAAACTTAATTTAAAAAAAAGTTATTATAAGAAGGTAAATACTTACCTTCTTTAATAAAGTGTGGATGATATAAGAAAGCTAACCTAATCGAAGTTCTTTAGTATCATACCAAAGTAGGTACCTACCAGATCCAGAGGTTCATTTACTCCTAAGTTTATAATATCAAATAGAGCAGCGCGCCCCCGTTTTCACCTGCGTAGTTCCCGTTCCCGTGGGAATACGGGGGTAAAATATAGCCTATGTTACTCCCGGATAATGTTTTCCATTGTTGAAAGAATTTTTAAAATAGGTTTAGTGATTTCGGCGTGAAAGCGTAACAAACAAACATACAAAGTCACTTTCGTGTCATCATCACTATCACTACATAGTATAAAACAAAGTCGCTTTCTCTGTCCCTATATCCATATGTCCCTATGTATGCTTAAATCTTTAAAACTACGCAACGGATTTTGCTGCGGTTTTTTTAATGTGATTCAAGAGGAAGGTTTTAGTATTAGCATTGCACCCGTGCGAAGCCGGGGCGGGTCGCTACTAAAGTACATTATTATAAACTACATTATAGTACATTATTATAAACTAGCGACCCGCCCCGGCTTCGCAGGGGTGAAATGCTAATACTAAAACCTTCCTCTTGAATCACTCTCTCATCAAAATCCGTTGCGTATAGTCATACATAGGGATGGTATGGTATGGTAACGCGGGCTTGTTTCCGCAACTCGACGTCACTTTTGCGCCTATTTTGCGTGATGGTGGGAATGGCTCTACTCTTGCCATCCCAGCTCCTCCAGAAAGCCCAGCAGCAACTTGAGGTCCTTGAGGGCTTCGGGGAGCGACCTCGGGGATCCAAGGTGCTTCGCCCGGTATTGAGCCACGCCTTCGCACTCCAGCAGCACGTGCGCAGCCGTTTCTTCTGCCTCCATGCACGCTCTGCACAGGGGGCTGTCTATATGTCATACATAGGGATATAGGGACAGAAAAAGCGACTTTGTTTTATACTATGTAGTGATTATCAGTGTTTCTCTACTATATTATGCATGTATTATAGGTATACATATAAACCTTCCTCTTAAATTACTCTATCTATTAATAGAAACCACATCAAAATCCTTTGCTTAGTTTTAAAGATCTAAACATACCTATAAGTACGTAGGGACAGCGACAGACAAGCGACTTTGTTTTATACTATGCTACTATGTAATGATTACTTAGGATTATATTAGGGTAGGTAATATTCCTCACTCTGTCTATAAATAAGTAAAATTTTATAGGTACTACATAAGTGTAACATTTTGTCGTAAAGTATCTAGTAGTAGTAGTTTTTTATTAAGATACATGCTCATTATAATATGTATTCTAATATGGTTTACAATCATAAAGCAAGTAAGGTAGTACTGGTCAACTAAGGAGCAGCATATATTCATTTCTGATTAATTTGTCTCATATTTACACACATGAACTCAGAAGGTGGATCACAAATAGCGTTTCCAGACGTCGCAATTTTAGCGGAACGTCCCGATTTCTAAATAAAAATTTAATGTAACGCGCGGGACGGGCTTAGTCCCGCTTTTCAGGTATAACTCGACCGTGGGTGCACCGTTCGTCTTTTCTTATTCCCATTTGTGTCCAAAGTTCCAAAATCCCGACTTGGCAAAAAAAAATCGGTTGTCTGTAAAGTCGGTTTACTACGATAGTTGAACGTGACAACGTCATACTTTTTCGTAAATACTGATGGAATGGATTGTGCCTGTTTGTCGCTCGTTGCGCGCTCTCGCTTGCACTGGAACGCCGCATACGTCATACTTTTTCGTGCATGCAGCCGGCTCCATCGAATTATAAGACGTTGTCACGTCAAAAAAAAATGGCAACGCTGATCGTTGAGTACCGCGCGGTTCCAATGGGCACCGTAACAATTAAAAATCAATTGTGTTTTATTTTATTGGCCTAAGAGGTTATCTGAGAGGTCAATACCTATACGGTGAAAGAAAAACGGCTTCCCGGGCCAGTATGGTTATAAGTACATTATGTAACAAAATAAGCTCAATTCCTGAAATTAGTTTGTTCAGTATCGACTACTTACTTAATCGATTTCAGCTATTAATAATATAATATAATCTCACGCCTTTTTTATCCCCGAGGGGGTAGGCAGAGGTATTCCATTACTGGATATACCCACATTTCACGAGATACATTGGACCCCTAAACGTGATAGGTGGTGAGCCCATTCGCCGGACCGGGTCTGTTTACACATGTCTCAGAATTAATTCTGAGACCTGCGGGTTTCCTCACGATGTTTTCCTTCACCGTCGAGCTAGTGATAAATAATATGTACGATATGATTTCAGCTATTATTATGTGTTAAATTTTTCCGAAAAATGAATTAGCGTAGCTGAATTTACTGCTTTCTATGGAAATCGTGCTATTATCATTTTTATATTAATACCTATATTAATTGGGGTGTATGAGGAATTGAGCTTTTTCTGTTACGCTTTGTATAAGGTCATTTTAAATCAAGTTCTTTTATTTACTTATTTATTTTGTTATTTTCGGGCAATTTTTGATTGGGTAGTGTGCGTACTGTACGTGTATTGTTTATGTACAGAGTGTTAGTTTGTTTTTAAAATTTTCGTAATAATCGATCTTAACCAGTAAAGTAGCGTATGAAAAATAAAAATCAATGCCGAAAATAGTTTCTTGTACTTAAGTATTTTTTTTATCTACCCATGAATATTTGCACTTAATTTAAAATGACCATGTATACTTATATAAAAAAATAGGTAACCTGTGTTCAAAATTAGAAAAAGTTGCTTTGGTCACCTACCTACAAATAATCGGGATTTTATAAATTTCTTTATTTAAGAGGGCCATCCAGCGGGTAAGTGAAATACTACTTGGTTACTCCTCTGTTTAGCATTGGTCAGACCAAAAATGGGATACTGACTTTTTTATTAATGTCAAAGTAAGTATGCAGATGGCGCTGTACTAAGGTATAACTAGCAACAATTTCGTCATGTTAGTCACACTTCGGAAGAATAGATGGCGCTTTTTAGGTTTTTTGTCACGAAAAATTATTTTTCCGTTTATTTTAGTATTGAATTACGCAGGTGAAACTATATTTTTATCACCACCATGGTGAGAGAGAAATCGGTAGAAAAGCCGTAGGTTCAAGAATTTGGCGACGAGATGTCACGTTCAGGGGTTCAATGAAATATATAGGTACTAAGTAACCGGTGAAAAGTGGGTGTTTTCAGGACTGGAATACCTTTGCCGACTCCCTCGAGGATAAAGACGGGAATACGTTTTTATAATAGTGTAAAATGTAAAGTTATCTATGTAAAAATCGACTAGCCTAACCAACTACCTACTAATTTTGTACAGTGCCTGTCCGACTCTGCAGTGTAGGTAAGCATAAATATTTGCCTACTCGACAGGCGAGTTGCAAGGGGCGCTCGCAGACAACAGACCGCCATCATTGACCGTTAATGCACACGTATATATTGCTGTTTTGTTAGTTTTTGTCTTAGTAATACTCAAAGGAAAGTACCTTAGTTGAGTCGGCGTACGTTAGTATTATATTCTGCCCTTCGACCCTTCATTTCATTGCCATCATTAACATACCTACTTATTTTTAGGTTATACTTACAAAACGAACATGGACGAAACGACGACGACGCGGTCTGTTGGTGCGGGGGG
This sequence comes from Ethmia dodecea, assembly GCA_963855545.1. Taxonomy (NCBI): domain Eukaryota; kingdom Metazoa; phylum Arthropoda; class Insecta; order Lepidoptera; family Depressariidae; genus Ethmia; species Ethmia dodecea. The sequence goes on along the minus strand of OY979443.1, from coordinate 14,841,982 downwards.
CAAGTTATAGTGCTATGAGCCATTTACACGAGGGCAATCCAGTAAGACAATCCAATAAGGCTGCATACAAAAAAAAACTTGAGGTCAATGGTCAATCCATTCCACTGTCCTCAAGTTTTTTTTGTATGCAGTCTTAGTGGATTTTTTTTTCCATCATCAACCCGTAACAGCCCACTGCTGAGCTAAGGGTCTTTCCTCACACATGAGGAAGTATGGGCCATAATCTCCCACGCGAGCCCATCGCAGATTGGGAGATGGTGTTAAGCTAGTGGCCACTTAACAGTCAGAATTTTTCAAGCCACCCAAGGGTATCTGACATGGCTTAACGACTTTCATTGTGCGTAAACTCAACGAAAACCGGGACCAACAATTTAACGTGCCTTCCGAAACACGAAAGCGCTCGTAATATAAATGCCACTAGGCGGTCACCCATCCACTGACTGACCGCGCCCAACTTTGCTTAACCAGTATGATCGTTGCAAACACACTGGCACCGCAGGGCTACGAGGGCTTAGTGGATTGTCTTACTGGATTGCCCTCGTGTAAATGGCCCAATAAGGATTATTTGGCTATAGTACATAGTTCTACATGTTTTTTAAAAATACTATGAGAGGCAGAGAGCGCACACTAGATTGTTTCGCCATCTCATTCGGTCTTCCTCCATGTTTTGGGATTAACTTGACTTCTGCTGCAAAGTTACGATGCAGGTTTTTATTGTATTTATTAGTCAATCTGCTATTATGGTAACAAATGCTACCATTATTATCTGTTTTAATAATTTCAAATTGTTTGGTCAGCATTATAATCTTTGCATTAGAAAATATAATTAAGGCTAAGTAATTTCGCTTAATGTTCAAGTTCATTACCGCTTTACTCTTTGCTTGCAATCTTCATACCGTTAAGTTGACCCACTCTTGCGCACACGCGCTATACTGTAAACCTGTAGTAATCGCTTCAACACCGCGGAGTGCGAACGTGAAAATGATTTTCGAAAGTTTCTGGTTAAATTTCTCGATAGTGTTCGGGTTGATTGTCGCTCTAACATTTGATTATATGACAAAGTTTTTTAGCTACTGGTATGTACGACATATACCGTATAAAACTGCAATTCCATTCTTGGGAGGCTATTACCATAGAATTCTTGGATTAAGAAGTCACACAGATGAAGTGAATACTTTATATAAACAGCATCCAAAGGAGCATTTAGTTGGATCCATCAAAATTAGAGTTCCAGATTTGATTGTTAAGAGTCCGGATCTTGTAAAGGAAGTATTGTCAACGGAATTTGAAAATTTCAAAAGCAGAGGTCTTGACTTGGACAAATCTGGAGATATTTGTTTAAGAAACAATTTGTTTTATGCTGAAGGTGAGAAATGGACTGTGCTACGTAAAGGATTAGAGTCGATTTTGAGTGGTATGAGCTTTGAGGGCGACTTGTTCGAATGTTTGACAGGAACTAATGGAAATACTAACGTTCAACAGTTATTGACAAAGGTATTGGATGATGTTTTCCAGAAATTACTTTTAAAAGATAGTAATGGTGTAACCGTGAAGGAATTACGAGAAAAAATCCAGAGGCACTCTCTATTTGATAGGTTTATATTTTATGTGAAGAACGTTTTTCCAGACATTTATCTATGGTTTGGATCTATTATAAATATAGCCTTGCAGCCATCATTTAGTAATGAAATAAGAGCAATTCGTGAAAGCATAGTAGCGAAAAAAATTGCTACAACATTTAATCTAGACGATAAACGCAAAAGCTACAAACTCAATACCAAACCTGAAGATTTAAGTTTTGGAATAGTAGCTACATTTGTGTCTGAAGGCTACATTCCTTGTCTAAACACCCTAACTGCTTTGCTTTTTGAATTGGCAAAGAGTCCACAAGTTCAACAGAAATCCAGAAACTCGGACGAGTATTTAGATGCAGTGATAAAGGAAACTTTGAGATTGCATCCAACTTATGCTGTTATTACCCGAAAATGTGTAAATATGTACAAAATTTCGGATAGTAAAATAGTACTTGATAGAAATGTTACGGTAAATGTACCAGTTGAAGCTATACACAATGATAATGCATTTTATAAAGATGCAGAGAAATTCAATCCACAGAGATTTTTGGATGATTCACCAATGCAAAGTTATGCTTACTTGCCATTTGGCGCTGGTCCTAGAAAATGTGTTGGTAAGTTATTTGATATGGGTATGTAGGTACTGTTTGGTTAAAGTTGTTATTGAGTAATGTATTACATAGAAAAGACTGAGCTTACGCTGTTAGCACTCGGAAATTTCTTGGGTTTTAGATGTGGGATATTGTTCATTAAAACGTTATAATAATATTCTGCTTACAAGATAATCATTGCACTCATTTCTGAACACATGATTTTTTTTATATAACTTTTTTTATTTACGAATGGAAATAATTAGTAGAGACTGAGGAAAGTAAATACACTAGGTACCTAGTAGGTAGGTATAACACTAGAGACTCGATAGGCCAGTTGATAATTATATCGCTTGTTTTATTTATCACTACATCATCACTACATAGTATAAAACAAAGTCGCTTTCTCTGTCCCTATATCCCTATGTCCCTTTGTATGCTTAAATCTTTAAAACTACGCAACGGATTTTGATGCGGCTTTTTTTAATAGATAGAGTGGTTCAAGTGGAAGGTTTTAGTGTTAGCATTGCACCCGTGCGAAGCCGGGGCGGGTCGCTAGTTTTGAAATATAGAAAGGCACCTTAGTGTTAGTCCAAAAGAATAATGAAATATTTGATAAATCTGTCTGACTCCGTAGTTCTATTTTAGCAGATATTTTAAAGAAATACTTCTTTTGTACTTAGAATAGAACAGTTGAATAATGTTAATGGACAGTTTGGCTTAACCAAAATGGATTTAGTAAAATTACTGTCATTACTCAAGGTGATAGGTAAACCTTTTATATATACCTACCTACCATCTATATAATAGGTACTATAATATTTAATACTATAAAAGCTTAATTTAATACTTTCATATAGCGCTAGAAGTTCTACCAAATCATAAAGAAAACATCACTTAGCAGTCAAAAAACCGAAATCATCAATCATTTTCAACAAAAATAAATTGAAAAGACCAAGTTTTACATATATAAGTTTTTTGGTTTAAACGTACCCACAAAGGAATAGGTATATCTTATCTTATATCTTAAATCCTAAACGTTTGAAGCTTTTAAAACTAAATACCATTCTTGACCTTTTCTCTCTAGTTGATAATACCCACGAAAGCTCTAAAAAAACTTGTTTTTACATTTATTTACCCGCGTAGTTCCCGTTGCCGTCGGAATACGGGAATAAAATATAGCGTTACTCAGAGATCTTCTAGCTTTCCATTGGCGAAAGAATTTTTACAATCGGTCAAGTAGTTTTTGAGTTAATTTGTAACAAACATACAAAATACAAATCTTCTCTCCTTATAATATTACTAGCGGTTAGGTTAGATAGTTCCCGTCCCCGTGGGTACGGGGACGGAATAAAATATAGCCTATGTTACTCAGTGATACTTATTCTAGCTTTCTATTGGTAAAAGAATGTTTAAAATCGGTCCAGTAGTTTTTGAGTTTACTTATTTATAACAAACATACAAAAATACAAATCTTTCCTATTTATAATATTAGTATAGATACTTCAGCTGGATACCGGCATTTGCTTGCTTGTCTAACAACAGTACCTAAATGACAATTATTTAGTACATATATTTAATTTAAAGCATTATAATTGTATAGTCATTGCTGTAAATTAAATATACCAAATGACTATACTATACGGATTGCCGTAAGAAAAACACATCAGAATGGAGTACCAGCAGTCTTAATAAATACTGTAAATACGATAGTATCTTTGACTTTGTAACTGTAAAAACTTAAAAATTTTTGTTAATCAGTGCGTAATTTACTCATTACCGTTAATGTATCCCCGACTTAGATCTATATTGGGGGCGATTCTGGTTTACACCGACTAAACTTAAGTATTTTGGCTTTGTCTTACCTCAAAAAAAGAAAAGGAATAGAAGATAACCTACCGAATTTAGTCCTTTCAGCGGCTGTATTTTAGTCGTGACTTCTTTACGCACTAAACACGTTATGAAATGCCTTAGTTGACAGAACTAATTTTAATTTGACAGGACTAAATATCTCTCGTCTCTTTTCTGTTCCATGAGAAAGAAAATGACAGGAGTAAACTAAAATAGGTTTAGTCGCTGTAAACAGAATCAGCACTATTAGTTTATTAATTACTTACTTCAATAGTTTCTGTCCGCGACGTTCTGGAGAGAAGACTACCTAGCCTAGTATGTCCTTCTTTAAGAAGATCCAAAATTCTTCAAAATTACTTTAGTAACTAAACTGTGAAAAGTTAACAGACAGACAGAGTTACGGGATTACTGCAATTTATAAATATACAAGACCTACACCTATTTTATTGTTTACTAGCGACCCGCCCCGGCTTCGCATGGGTGCAATGCTAATACCAAACCCTTCCTCTTGAATCACTCTATCTATTAAAAAAAACCGCATCAAAATCCGTGGCGTAGTTTTATAGATTTAAGCATACATAGGGACATAGGGATATAGGGACAGAGAAAGCGACTTTGTTTTATACTTTGTAGTGATACCAGGTTCTCAGTGATGAATAGGACCACCTTATCTGATGTAATGGGTTTCCTAAGAGCTGATGAGTTCCTCAACATAAGTGACAAACGAAATATTTCTATTCTGTTTGTACAAACTAAATACCTATGAAATTTACGCTGCTTTACCTACTACTTTGGGGTGTATCTGGGGGCGCGGTAGTGCTCCCGCCAAGTTGAGCAAAACAGCGGCATGGCCGTACCACCTTTTCTCGAAGCAGTTCAATTTTATGTGTTCGAACTTGCTACCTATCCTGTTGTATAGCCGTCTATCTGTCTGTAGTACCTATAGGTATATCTCGTGATTTTCCTACGACTTTAGTCAAGGTCACCATTTTATTCTACAGCGTTCAAGATAATACCTATTAGAAAAGCCTCCCTAGCCAAGTGGCATTGTACAATCTAATCGAATGTTCTTTTAGATTGACATGTAGGTATGGGATTGACATAAGCACTTACCAACGAGCGCTAAAGCTAATGTCAATCCCATACATAATATTATGTCAATCTAAAAGAACATTCGATTATATTGTGCAATGCCACTCGGCTAGGGGGGCAGGTAGGATGAAAATATAATAATAAAACTAGACTCTTTCATTTGTAATATGAGTAATGATGAATAAGTTGACGTTATAACGACAGCGCTTCAGAAAAAGGTCTAAGCCGCGAAAGAATGATGCCAATAAAAATAAACTCAAAGTTCATTGACCTCTATCTCTTTCATGCTCTCTTTAGAAATTAGTTTTTTATCCATCTCGTTAAATATTTTTTCCCTCGTATCAAATACGACTTTATTTAGAAAGTAAAAACGGTTATTTTTTGCATACAATCGCGGTCAATGACGAATCAGTTTATGATTGACTACTTGTATATAATGATGTCAATGGCAAGTGTACGAGAGAAGTCTAAGAGAAAAAAATATGTGAAAGTAATGTTGTCTGTATAGGTAGATGCTTTGAAGTATCAGGGAAAGTGGGTTAAAACGAGTATGACCTACTTATATAAAATAAATAAAATAAACTTTTATTATATACAATATTATGATAGATTTAATGTTTCAATAAATAAATTAAAAAAAGTCTTTAATTATTTTTTTTAATAGTGTCAATATAGAGCATAATTAATACGATGGTGATGTGATTATCTCTACATATGAACGAACGAACAAAGGAACGAGAACTACGCCGCAGAACGAGAACCGCTAGTATTTTATAATTTTATAGACAAAAACATTTTTAATTACAGGCGAGCAGCTGTCTCTGCAAATCATGAAGAATGTTGCAAGAACCGTTTTGAGAAACTTCGAAGTCAAACCAACAGAGACAACGCCATCTCAATTACCTGTGGTGGATTATAACTTTTCCAGAGTCATCGATAAAGATATTTGGCTCAGATTCAAACCACTCGGAATGTGAAACCAATTAAAACGTTCTGTACGATTTTTAAGAATTACTTAAGAAATTTGGAACTATGTAACGTCTATTTAACTTTCTTGCAATGTGACAGATTGTATTGGTTGAACTAGTTCTAAGTTCTAGCTTAGATATGACGATTCCCTAAGAATAATAAGACGTTTCCGGACGATAAGTATAGTGCTAATTTACAATTGCTTATATTAAATTAGCGAGACAAATATGCAGTTAATTGTCAACCAAGAATTCAAATATTACCATCAGCACAAATGTGGACTGACTACATTATTTAGATTATATAATAAAAAATCGTCTACAATAGTAACTCTCGACAGCGCTTTTGCGGCCACGATTTTAGTTCGATAAACAAAGTATTATAATCGCATGCAGAAGCAAACTAAGTTGAATTTAAACTGTTGGTATTATTCGCAACACCGCCACGATTCTTAGCCGTATCACAAATTGCACCGTGTTCTAAAAAAGGATTTCATCATTACGTTTTACGTGTACCGACAACGTCGAGTTCACTCGGTATAAAAATCGGGGCTAAACGCTGTGGTATGGTATGCTATTTCGTGGTTTAAGGCTAGAGCAATTTAGGTACAGCAGGCCTTTATAGATGTTACGAAGTTCTATTATAAAAATATTTAAGTAATAGGTATCAACTGTTTAAAATATGTGATTTGTAGCATTTAATACATTTTCATTTATCAATAGCTGGACGGTGAAGGAAAACATCGGGTAGAAACCTACGAAGAATATAAGGCATGTGTAAAAAACATGACGGTCCGTCAGGCTAGGAGTTCACGTGTCACATTTAGAGGTCTGAAAAATTCACTGGTGAAAAGGCGGGTGCTTCCACGACTGGAGCCAATAGGTGTCGCTGTTGTGTGTGTCTGTGCGAATAAATTATTTACAATAAATTAATTATTATATTTTTTTCTAATATTTTAAATACTTTTATCCGTGTTATCTATCTATATATATATATATATATATATATATATATATATATATATATATATATATATATATAAAGAGAGAAGTCCTGACTGACTGACTCATCAACGCCCAGCCTAAACCCTTACACCTAGAAAACTGATTTTTTTCACATACTTATATTATTTTGAAGACGTAGATTTAAGTTTAATGTTCTTTTAACATGACTGACTGGTTTACGAGCATTTACCTAATATACGTATTTCACTATATTGTAAGTAGTATGGTTAACGTTGCATTGTTTGGGTTACCTACGGTGGTTGTAGGACAATGTTTGAGAAAGAACCAATTGTTTCTGGTATTTGAATGGGCCCTAGAATAAGTGTCGCTTCTAAAGCTTGGGTCCCACGGTCCGTAAAATCGCGGATGCACGCAGACCAGCTCGCACGACGCACCGTGGGACCGGCCTCGTCCGTGATAGCACAGAACGTCTGTGGCGGTGCGCCCGTATCCATCGTGAGTCGGTAACTTCAAAGGTGCGCTCTTCTCTCTCTTTCTCTTTCGCTTTGCATTATGACAACATAAAAACATCTACACACACCGACACGCACCGTTGGACCGGCCCTGCCTGCGGTGCGTCGCCGTCCGTGCTCGTCGGCTGAGTGTGGCTGATCCGTAGAATAGCGGACCGTGGGACCCCAGCTTAAGAAATATAATAGAGGTAAGAAATACAATACTCTGTATGTTTCCAAGGTCTCTATTAACTTAATATCTGCATGTATAGAGTTTGTACAAAAGGAACCATTACGCTTCGCGGCTCTGTCTGACTGTGTGTCCATCTGTCCGTCACTTCAGAAGTAGATCTGAATAATGCTCGCAAAACTATATTGAAATGAAATAATTTAATAATAATTATTATTAAATCGGTATCCATGTGTAGGTAGGTATATTATAAGTATTTGTAAAATGTATGTTTAAATGGTTCATCTGGCAGCTTACCTATACTTTATTACCTATATAAAATAAATGTAGATTAACTAAGTTTTTTAGTTTTATATATTAAAAATAAAAAAATAAATAATCTCACGCCTTTCATCCCCGAGGGGGTAGGCAGAGGTATTCCATTACTGGATATACCCACATTTCACGAGATATATTGGACCCCTAAATATATATTTATATTTTGTTTAATAAATTATACATTTTATTTATAATTAATATATACTTACCTTAAAAAATGTTTTGTTTATAAATGTTTTTTTTTTCTGTAAATTAAGATAGATTTAAATATAGACAATATTGAGTTGTTTTTATAAATCTGTACCCATTAAATGTTACTCTTTTGTTAACTTATAACTAATATAATTATTTAAAATATTTTAATTTTAATCAAACGATAAGTTTAAATATGTGAATGCAGTGGACGTAGTGCTTATTAAATTATTACGAGTATAACCATAATTTTTAAATCCCCTTAATGATTATGTATATTATAAATATTACAATGCTAATCAACTGTACAATTGTGCTGAAGAATTAGGTAATAATTTGGAAATATACTTTTCATATCTTCTATTCGAAAAGTGACGTTTTAGGTCCTCAAAAAATGGAGCAAAGTAAGTCTTTTTTGATAGGGTTTTTATAAGTGCGAATAAAAGTGTTTTGAATTTAGAATTAATAATAAATAAATAATAAATAATAAACTTTATTCATAAGCCAAAATTACATGGGTTGAAGTATAGTTTACATGATTGTGGTAGTACAATAAGTGCTTGTTATTTAATTATACAGTTAAAATTTCCCTGGCTTTCGAACTAGGAATCCCTGTGTTTCGAAAGCCAGTGGTACCATGTTGCGGCGATTATTCAAGCTCAAATGCTCAAAATATGAACTAGTAAGTATACAGGAATCAAGGGCTTATATAAAGCTCAGTCTAGCATGCGCATGCAAGCATGAGTGTGTGTTAGATTTTGGGTTCATGTAGAGAGGGTGGGTTTGGTGTGAGCGTGCGTGTGATGTTAGGGTGTGTGAGTGTATGTGAGAGACCTATGTACGTGTTACCTGTATGAGCTCGTCGGTCTCCAATGGTCTTATTACAAATCGTAGACTAACCTCGGACTATCTTCGGTACTAGGTTTGTGGTCCTTACCACATACCTAGTACCGAAGATAGTCCCTGGTCCCTGGCTTAAATCAGATCCACAGATTAAAAGCAACAAATGTGAGTTTTCATTCACTCATTCGTTCACCGGTAGATGCACCGTTCCCTTTTACGAAATTTTGCTAAGTGGTTTACAGAAATTATAATTACTAATTGTTACTTTTTAGAGTAAAATCCGTACAATTTTGTAATTCACAGTTGTTTTAATACCAGACACCTTTAATTTTGGTCCTATTTTCAAGATTAAGTAATTAAAGGTAGGTACTTATGATCAACTATCTAGCTAACGTAAAAATAAGCGAATATCGGCGCGCTTAATTCGAGTATGTAGTTATAGAAATGTTTATGTTACCTACTACATTTCCTGTAAAATGAATATAGACGCTTTTAATTAATTGAATAGGTTCACTATTTTTAGACCAAACCTTTTGGTGAACCTATATTTGTAACGAAATTCTTCGTCATCCAAATCAAACAAAACGTTTGAACGATTTCGTTGTCTAATACAACGCCGCCGGTGCGTTTCCAGATCTTCTATATCATCCAAATCCATCAAATCAATATCCATTTTTGACGATGAACAAATACGATAAAAATGCTAACACAGATTACAGAGAATATGTCCGAAATGCTCTTTGATTTGACGTTTTGAGGTTAGTACCATAGATAAACTAGGGGTCATGGCGGTTTAACTTAAATATCATAGACGATTCTCGGACTAACGTTAATCTTCGCTTTGTAATAACGTTTTTTTTAGACCATGGATTAAACCTAGTCATAAGCCCGGTACTATGTTTAGTCTTGGTTTTGTAATAAGAGGGCAAGTCTCTATCTCGTTTATATCATGTTACCTGTATGAGCTCGTCGGAGAATTAATATATTCGTCAACATTCTTAGCCAAAGAGATTAGCAAAATAAGTTTGCATTTTAGGTTGGCGCCACTGTAGCTTAAGTACTAAAACAAAACATTAGTTCCATTTTTCGCCGCATTAGGTTGACAAGGCTGAATAGCGTTCGATGGTCGTGCCACACTGTCAGAAAAATTGCTGTGGCAATGCGCGCGCTCTCGTAGTTATTTTTCACAATTATTATTTACATTTTATTCTTTTTGAAAAAAGAAGCAAACAATGCCATCAATATTTTTTTCTCATAGAGAGGTATGAAAAGCAGAGTGTATCATTCGGTCGCAAAATTATTTTTACCTTGGGCTACGTACTTTAAACCCCTCACTTCGTTCATGATTCTACATTAGAATCCCTCACTACGTTCGGGATTCTATCCTACAAACATTCACTATGTTCGTGATTTAAAGAAACGCCCTCGCCGTAAAAATATCGTTTTGCTCCCTTATGACACAATCTACTATTCTTTTACAAACCTCTACATTGTCAAGATGGCAAAATATCTTCTTATTTTCTGATAATCCCTGATTTAGTTGCTGTCCAGTAGGTACAGCTGGTGAGTTTTTCATTCACGATGGATCGATTCGTGTTTTTATGATATTTCTGTTTTCTTAATATTCACAACTGCTAGATAAATTCGAAAATATGGAAAATTATAGTTTGATACCCCGTAGGTATCTATTTTTCTTTAAACGCGTGTATTTCAGCGAGATGAAACGTCAAAAATATTAAACAATTACTTTAGTGACGACTTATAATTAAATCGTATTATTAAAACATTTTTTTACTGCATATGTCTCAAAACCAGTTTCGGAGACTGGGTTTCCTCAAGATGTTTTTAGTTGTCCATCGAGCTGGATGTGTACAAAGCTAGATGTCCAAGGCTGGTGCGTGAATGGTAGAAAATGCACTAATAGCTCAGAAACTTTGAGTTTCATTATAATAGGTCATAGCTCTTTTTGTAATAACATAGTGACATAATTTTCAGCCTTTCGGTCTAAAATATCAAAATGTACAGTTTCACGAAATGACCGGAGTATCATAAAATTATGTTTTAATTATAACTTCGAATGAAACACTTAAACTTAAAAATACGCTATCTCAGTATAACTTAAGAAAAAAAAATGTTCATAAAGGATTTTCAGAAACAGATCAGCAGTTCCAGAGATTACCTTCTACAAAGATACAAAGAAGATTAAGTCTTTATAGTATTATATTAGTGTAGATTAGTAAAACAAATATTTGACTCTGTAGGTACTACAATACAACATGTAACAGAATAAGCGCAATTCCTGAAATTAGTTTGTTCAGTATCGACTACTTATTCGATTTCAGCTATTTTTAATAGATGTTGCATTTAAAAAAAAAAAGAATTATCCTTTCTGAATTTAGTGCTTTCTATAGAAATCGTGCTATTATTAAGAAAATTGGTTAGACACAACAAAATTTTTTTTTGTATCAAACTAATTGGGTTGTATCAGGAATTGCGCTTTTTCTGTTACGTTTTGTATAAACCTATAATATCTTTTTTATTCTTGACGACGCAGTAGGTACATTGCGTCATGCATAATTTGTCCCCAAACCTCCCTAAGCCCACACCACCTAATCAACAGTAGGTACATTTAAAAAATCAATACCATGACAATGGAGGGATCGAACGGTATGGGACAAGAGGGGTAATATTTTTCGTGACCGAACCTTTTGAATTGTGATAATATCAACGATATCGGAAAAAAGCTCTTTGGCAGACAAGTTACTTGGATCCGTTTGTCCGAGACTTGCATATTTGATGTAGATTATAGAGTATAAATTATAATAACGTAGCCTTACTGTTAAAGAGCCTGCTTCACATGATGAAAATCAGTGAGGCTCGGGTTCGGATCCTGGAATGTACACATGAGGGTCCCGGAATTAATTCTGAGACATGTGTAAATTTAGTGCTACCTATGGAAATCGTACTATTATTGCTCTTTATCTAAGAAGACTAGCGACCCGCCCCGGCTTCGCACGGGTGCAATGCTTAGGATTTTCCCGCTTTTCTGTTGAAATTTTTCCTGAATTTTCTTTGCTATAAACCTCACGGAGCCCGAGACCTTTCCAACGAATGCAAAACCGTGGAAATCGGTTCGTGCGTTCTGGAGTTATAGCGTCAGGAAGGAAAACTCGACTTATTTTTATATAGTAGATTGGTTAGACACAACTAAAGTGCGAAGGCATCATATATATTTTTTATATTAATATACTAATTGAGGTGTATGAGGAATTGCGCTTATTCTGTTACGCGTTACAACGAGTAAGTATATACATGCCGTATATTGTTGTCTTTGTAGTTCGTGTTGTAGTGTAGATTTATTGTATGCGATAATAATGCAAGTTACAGCTTTTCATCATGACAAAAATTATGAGACTAAGCTTACACTTTTCATATAATATCGATTTTTCATTAGATTACAATTTTTAAACTCACCATCTCAACATGAAATCGATATGTTAAGATAATAATGATATAGGAGAAATGAAATTAGTTGAGAAAGTAGTACTTACATGTTACTTTTTATCATTATATTCCGGCCAACCGAAAGTTTCTCTCGGGTCATTGCACTCAGTTTCTGTTTACTTTTTACTTGATATTTCCGACAAAAAAACATGACTTTTACGTTCGGGTTGCCGTTTTCCAACTGTTTAAATAAAGTTTTTGAACCCAAATCATATCGGGGTTACATTATATTAAGTAGATTTAGTTAAAATAAATTTAAAAGACACACTGCTTACCCAAGGGGGTAGGCAGAGCTATTCCATTCCTGGAAATATTTTTCCAACTGTTGGTATATTTTTGGAGCGATTAACGTGAAAGTGCCGAGATGCCTCAGAATCAATTCTGGGACCTTCAGGATTCCTCACGATGTTTTTCTTCACTATGACTTAAGTAAAATTTATGAAATAGGTACCAAAAAAATGCTTGTCCAATTCTCACTTCACTATTTTGTGCAAAACTCGGAGCTAGTATTAAATCTTTAGAATATATAAAATGATAAACTGACTGACTGATTGGTGATATATCAACGCACAACCTAAACCGCTGGGTCTAGAAACTTGAAATTTTGCATATAGATAGCTTATGCAGTGTAGGCAGGCATCCACTAAGAATTAGATCCACTAAGATTTTGCAAAACTCAACCCCTATGGGGGCGAAATAAACGTGCGCGAACGAAGCCACGGGTAAAAGCTAGTCTAATTTACATATAAACATCAAAACACTAAACTAACAATCATGCACACAAATGTTAGACCTGGTTGAAACTAAACTTTTCAACGAGCAATTGCAATAGAACTATAGACATTGTTTGGTATGACCTGTATAATATAATCCTTTGAATAATGGTCAACATACAAAATAAAAATATTATCTTGATTTATTACTCTTTGGCCAACTTCTTCTGACATATGTTTTGGATCCATGACTGATGGTGTGGTACAAACAGAATGAACCATTTTTTTCTGCAAACAATAACTCTTTTGTGTAATTTTTTAGGAAACATTGCCAAAAAGTCTATTGTAGAGGTTAATTCCAATATGATGTTTGATATGATATTTCAAAAGATTTATTAAAAACCAACCTTTGTGTAGATGTTGTTATACTTGCTTAACTAGTTGTTTTGCGCGTTTTCATCCCCGTAGTTCCCGTTCCCGTAGAAATACGAGAATAAAATATAGCTTATGTTACTCCCTTATAATGTAGCTTTCCATTGGTGAATTTTTTTTTAAATCGGTCTAGTACTTCTTAAGTTTATTCGTTACAAACATACAAAACTTTCCACTTTATAATACTTATATTAGTGTAGATAATAAATCGAACTTTATATTTATCTATATTTAGTTTCACGATTATGCGGCTTGATGGGGTAAAGATGAAAGTTGACTGGCTGACTGATCGTTCAACTTACCCGAACTGCTGCTACTTAGCTACTTAGCCGAAAACGCTGAAGCATGAAACTTTGCACAAAGGTTCCTTAAATGACGTAGTAAGTAGTGAGGAGAAGTAGAAAGGAAGTAGGAAGGGATTTTTTTCAAATTCCCAATGGAACGAGCAAAAAATAGATTCAATCTGAGCAACTCCAAATACCTAGTTATTTATAAAGAACTATAGCAGCGCCCCGTGGTTTCAACCGCGTAGTTCCCCATGGGAATACAGGGATAAAATATAATCTGTGTTATTATGATTATAAGCTATATAACTAAAGTTTTATCAAAATCCGTTAAGTAGTTTATCCATCCATCCATTCCTCCAACATTCGCGTTTATAATATTAGTAGGATTCAGGATGCAGTAACAAAAAACTAAGAACCTACGACGGTTTGCAACTTAGTCTTTCCCTAATAAATGAAAAATAAAATAAAAATAAAATAATCAACATAAATATTTTCTTGGCATTTTCCTATTATTTGAGGTTTGCACGGTAGGTCTTCTGTTACTTATCAACCGTCATATAAGCCGCAAAATGGCTTTTATGATTTCCAATGGTTTTTCTTTTGTATTTTTGGAGATCCGTACCTACCAGTCCTACCACTGTGCCAGTGCCAGTTGCCGGCACAGTGCAAATTACGTTTGCATTACACTTAATAATTCACGACAGCGCGAGTACCTAATAAAAGTTTCAAGACGCCGAATGGGCGGTGTCGAGAGCGACGCGCCTAATCAAATATTTTTATGATCGACGCCTTTTTACGAGCGGCTTGTTTGCTAGGTGAGTCTCGGTGTGACAAGTTCTAAGCAGATGCGTTTGACATAAACTCGGTCGATACTTTTTTTAAATTTCAGAATCCTTTTTACAGTCAAAAGCTCATGAAGATTTACACTTGTAGTTCGAGTCTGACCTCTAAAGCGATTGTAATAAGATTGTTAAAATGTGTCAAGCTGGCGTGCTCTTGACTGTACATCACTGATTTTCTTGCAATTACGAGTATAAGTAAGACACAGATTTTTTTATTTTCACACGGAAATATGTCAATACCCTCGCTTATAATAATTATGCTTATAAGCTCCAGCATGTACGCCGTCAATTTTGGTAACGAATAAATAAACGCTAAAATAAGTATCTTTCTTAGCTTTTAAACTGATTGTCTTATTTGGCGTTTTAAATCCATTACAAAAAAGACGTTTATGTTAGGTACATATTCTTATTCCGAAACGCAACGTACTGGCGGAAACATCTAGTGTCTTATAAAATGCATACCAAAGTACTCGAATCACCCTCAGTGCCCAAAATGATAATATTATGTATTTTCTCATCATTTGATATATTTTTTATATAGTCAGAGACATTTTTGTTGCTTATTATTTTTCTTAATATAATAAGAAAAGTGAATAATACCCCTAAGATTTTCAATTTTCACCTATAATATGCATTTTAGGTTTAGCATAGATAATTTTTTCGCTTCTAAATTAGACCATATTCGTATAAGGGCTTTTTATAGTGAATGTTCATTCTAGTACGTATTCGGTCAATCTAGATGTAATAAGATATAGTTTATGTAAAAAAATACCAGATCCAGCAAAAGGTTCCTGCGAGGACCATACGTAAAAGTCACGTGGAATCGTAATCTGACCAGTGTATTAAATAAATAAATAAATATAGCAGTGATAGCCCAGTGGTTGAAAAGCCCGCCTCTCATGTGTAAGGTCTCGGGTTAGAATCCTGGCATGTACCAATGAGTCTTTCAAAAACATACATTTTTATCACTAGCTCGACGGTGAAGGAAAACATCGTGAGGAAACCCGTGGTCTCAGAATTAATTCTGAGGCAGGTGTAACAGACTCAGTCTGGCGATAGGATCACCTATCACGTTAAGGGGTCCAAAGATTATACTGGTGAAATTGGTGTATTTCCTGTAATGAAATAGATACCTCTACCTACCTCCTCGGGGATAAAAAAGCGTGTCCGAAGTGATTAAATAAAAGTGGAAAATGCAGTGAGCAGTGATAGCCTTACGGTTAAAAAGCCGCCCGAAAATTAGTGAGGCTCGGGTTCGAATCCTGGCATGTACCAATGAGTTTTTCAAAAACTTACGTACATATTTATCACTAACCTGCAGGTCTCAGAATTAATTCTGAGACATGTGTAAACAGACCCGGTCCGGCGATGGGCTCACCACCTATCACGTTTAGGGGTCCAATATATCTCGTGAAATGTGGGTATATCCAGTAATGGAATACATCTGCCTACTCTCTCGGGGATAAAAAGCGTGAGATTATTTATTTATTTATTTTTGGAAAATGCTGAGAAATTTTATTAATGTCAACTTGCAAAACCGTTTTTTTCCGTTGATTTGCCAAAATCCTATCTTAGTTTTCTATTCATCAATATGTCAAAACTTACGAAGTACATTCAAGCTTTACCTTCGGTGCTCTTCTTAAATAATAGAGATATAGTGTCTAAATTTTTTCAGGTCCTCTTACTTTGAACTCTGCTGGCCGAATTACCGAAAAATTTTTTTTAGGCATGACTATGTCGCAAATCAGTTCTGGTGACCTGACGGATTGCTGCTATTAAAAAAAGTGCCTATCATCTTCTCTCACTAAGTTACGAGTATAGACTAGGCACTAATACTGATTATAAACCCGAAACTTTGTGTGGAATGATATTTGTTGTTCTTTTAGACAAAAAGTACTAAACGGATATTGGTTAAACTTTACAGTGATTTTTTTTACCGTCTGGAAAAAAATATGACGTATAAGGTATCTAGAGCCGAAGTTATACACGAGATTAATTGCTAAATATAGTCATGTTTAATGCAATTTACAAAATCTAGAAAACTACGCACAGTACTACGCGCAGCTGGAGGTTGTAGGTAAATTGCGCATAAATGGAAGCTACGAGCCTGTTTCTTTTTAAAATACTATTTCAAATATTTCAGTGTGTATTATTGATTACAATTGAGTAATGTATATTAGTTTAACCAAGAAAAATTTTTTTCGAGAAAAAAAAATTTTTTTTAAGTAACATTGCCAAATGAATCTATTACACTTACCTATCACACCACATTTTTTTCCAGACGGTAAAAAAAGTCACGCTGTATAGCTTACATAACAATAACACATAAGCAACTTCTAATCCCGGAAATCCGGTAAGCGGGCGAAGTCACAGGCAAAAGTTGGTTTATTACAAATTGAATATTTACTTTAGTAAGCCGATCAGTACCTAGTAAGTAATAGAATGTCATGTCAATGTCAAAGAGAAGTCAAAATCCAAAACAACAAACAAAATATGAGTATATTCATGTTGTGTAATGAAAGTATATTAAATCACTAGTGACGAATATTTTACAAACCGTTTACAAACGTTTTGTAATTTAATTACTAAATTAAATTATTTTATAAACTAAGTATTTGAGCCAGCAAAATCGGGTCACACATTTCAGAGAGGTAGTATTTATTTCTGAAATTAATTTAATAAAATAATGCTACTGGATTAATGCTTAACAAATAGTTCCGTTTCACTTGTGAAATTTTTCACATTTTCACCTGAGCTGCGAATATATATTCAACAGCTGAATCAACGCTCAAACAACGCGTGGAAAAAAGTAAAACACAAAGAATGAACATCCATTAAGTGCTGCAAAAAAGTACGATTAATAGAGATTCGATAAAAAGTTTCCGGTTTTTTATTGTCGTTAGACAATGTTAGACCTTTACTGCGACACTTTGGACCTGGGTCTTATAGTATGAATTTATACGGATCGCCGACTAAACGCAATTAGAAAAAGAAGTCCCTATAATGATTCACATACATAAGTAACGTTCTTTTATACTTATCACCCCAAGAACTGTCATTAACTCGTTAATTAACTAAATTATTCCGATTTCTGTAACGGTGTTGCACATTGCCTAGTACCTAAACAAATATAATAATAATCTCACACCTTATATCCCCGAAGGGGTAGGCAGAGGTATTTCATTTCTGGATATACCCACTTTTCACGAGATATTCTTTGGACCTAGGCCTAGTACCTAATTGATTTATTTAACAATAGGTATACGTCCTAAATATTCAGGTAAGTATACAACATGTGTGTATGTTGAAATGTCAATGAATTTATTCGATAATCATAGATAAAAGAACTTCAGCCTTAATCATTTAAAAAATTTAATGTAATGTATATTATTTTTTTACTAGCGGTTCTGCGCGGTTTCACCCGAGTAGTTTCCGTTACCCTGGGAATACAGGAATAAAATTTAGCCTATGTTACTCAGGGATCTTCTAGATTTCCATTGGTGGAAGAATTTTTAAAATCGGTACAGTCGTTTTTGAGTTTATTCGTAACAAACATACAAAAATCCAAAAATACAAATCTTTACTGTATTAGTATAGTACATTTGTTTCCTTGTACTTAAAGTGTGCGCGCGCAACGAATAAGTAGTATTTAATGCGCGGATTTTTAAATATTGTGCGGTTTGTTGCCGTAGTGCGTGCGGGTTCGTTACGGCTCTATAGCTGTACGGAAAATTAGAATACCACGTAATTTTTTTTCCGTACTGGGGTACTTGTAATTGTGTATTGTCTGTTAGGTATATGATAATTGGACGAATAAATATAATTATTACATACAATTATTTAGTCGTCCTCTAAAATGGATATTGTTGTTGTTTTAAAAATAAATATATTATGTATGATTGCCACGTTTCAATCATTTTCTTGTAATGATTTTTTTTTTCATGATTTTAAAAAGATACTCTGACTTTCGTTTCATATTATGTGACGTAGTGTCCTGATAAATTATACCTCATTTTATGGGGTTTTAACTCTCAATTCAATACAAAACAAAATTGCTCTAGTCTGAGGAATTTACTAGAAATTTGCTTAAATACAAACAGTAAATATTTTTTTATTCAACTGACAAATTTAGCGGACGACTAAACACTTGCGTTGACGTTGTATATCTTACTAAAATTATAAACGCGAAAGTTTGTATGGATGGATGTATGGATGTTTCTTCCTCTTTTACGCAAAAAGTACTGAACGGATTTTGATGAAACTTTTCAGTTATATAGCTTATACATCAGAATAACGCATAGCCTATATTTTATCCCCGTATTCTCACGGGAACGGGAACTCGGGGTGAACCCACGGGGCGCTGTTAGTTATTCTATAATTTTGTAGTAAACGTTCTAGATAGGTATATTTTAATTTTTTTACGGTTTTTATACCATCCCTACCATATAAAGTGACAACATATGTGTACCAGGCCATATCCTTTGGCTTAAGCCCACATCACGTGCCGGTTTCAATGGATCTGAACTGCGATCAGAACGAAAATCTATTTCAAACAGTGGTTTTGGGCATTGATCTGTAAGTATACTTGAGACTTTGCCCTGCCACAGACAACAGCGCCTCCAATTGTGAGACTAAAACATCCAGGGACCCATCAAATGCAAAGTTTTTTCTATGAAAATTTTCCCAGCCTTTTAGGAGGAGTTCAGTGACACACACTCGTACATACTTCCGAGTATTATAGTCAATAAGTTTTTCAAAACTTATACGTACACATTCATCACTAGCTCGACGGTGAATAAAAAACATCGTGATTAAGCCCGCAGGTGTCAGAATTAATTCTGAGGCATATGTAACAGACCCGGTACGGCGACGGGCTCATCACCTATCACGTTTTGGGTTCGAATATTCTCGTGAAAAGTGAGTATTTCCAGAGATAGAATACCTCTGCTTAACCCGTCGGGGATAAAAGGCGTGAGATTATTTATTTTTATTTAATTTTTATTATGTTTACTACATTGTACTACTTACTACAAGTATTGGATTCGATTTGATTGTCTCTGAAAAACTTAAAGGTTTTTGTTAAACGTTTAAGAAATTAAGCTAATATTGGGTTCAATTCTGCATTACAGCGACTAAACTTAATTTAGTCTATTCCTGTCTTTATTTTACCTCAAAAAAAGAAAAGGGATAGAAGATAACCTACCGAATTTAGTCCTGTCAGAGGCTGTATTTTAGTCGTGACTCATTTACATAAGCACTAAACACGTTATGAAGTGTCTTAGTTGACAGGACTAATTTTAATTTGACAGAACTAAATATCACTCGTCTCTTTTCTTCTCTATGAGAAAGAAAATGACAGGACTAAACTAAAATAAGTTTAGGCGCTGTAATGCAGAATCGAACCCATTTTGTTAGTAAGTAAATTATATGTTTATGCGAGTGCCTATAACCACGTAACCAACCTAAGCGGTAACGAGGTGAAGGGATATATATAGAGGTATGATGGACACTTTTTTATATTTAGATTCCAATTTTTTATTTTGCGTTACCAATTTCATGTATTTACGTATACGATTATCAGAGATGAGTTTAGTTCACCATCGACTTTGAAGTCTCTACTAAAACTTAAAATAACACAGTACTATTACTGGTAATTAAGATAACTATACTCGTATTGCTTATTGGACCTACAAAAATAACATGAAACGTGAATCTTTCGTAAATTGCAGTGTAGGGGTTCAAAATGAACGTGTTATATGCGAATGATGACCTTTAGTGCGGGCAGTAGAGCTGATTCTTCTTAATCATCGACAAGTCTTTAGTATTTTTATTGCTACACTTGGTTATAGTTAGGGAGGCGAGGTAGCTAAATGGCGTAATTCAACGGCGCCGTCGAGACCTATCAAAATCGAAAGATAAAATAATTTCGAAAAGAAAAGCTAATATGGTAAAAACCATTTTAGCGGTGGGTTTGGCGTGTACGGTTTTTCAAAAATGTAAAAAACAAACAGTTACTTGGGCATTCTCGAGCGCGTCAGATATTCATACTACGTATGCCCCAAGTGCCTCTGATAACAACGGTATACTAATCTGCCGGTTTGCGTGGTGGGGGTAGGCATAAAAAGTAGTCAAAAATGCAAAAAAAAAAAATTACTCGAGCGCGTCAGATTTTCGGAAGGGGTGTTAAGTAGGCCCCAAGGAAGCCCTTTAAAAAAACTGACGATTTGGGCGTGACGATAAGTTACGATGAATGTTTGAAAATGCAAAAAAAAATAGTTCTTTTGCAATACTCGAGCGCGTCAGATTTTCATAGGGGAGGTTTATCTTGGTATCCTGAAAGCATATTTTCTTAATCTGACAAAAATGTTGGTGGGTTCTCTTAATCTGACCGAAAAAGGTTTTTTGGTTTATTTTTTTTCCTTTCTTTCTCCTTGATAAAACGGGGAATTATATATATATTAAGGTGTACCGAAAATTCCCTTCTACCGCTTTTTTCCCCACCATCAATGTTGCGAAATAAAGGAAAAATATTGGTGGGACGGCATATTTCCGCGAAGCGCTCAGTCTGTATTACATGTTTATGGCAAATTCCTCTTTTTTGCTTCAATTCTTCACTTCGTTTTGCTTACGAGTTACGGTACGTCCAAAAAACAATTTGAGGATCAACAGGCTATTGAATAATATACATACATGGAACTGTACATGTTAATAAAACTTTTGTATACAGACAGATATAGTTATTTCATATCAATTTATTTTAAAACCCTCAGTTTTCGAGATATACTCAAAAAACCGGGAGTTTGAGTTTTTATGATGCTTCAAGTCAAAAAGTTTTAACTTTGGACAAAAATGTAAAGAGACATTTTTTGTTTAAAATAAAATTACCTTTTTTGTTTATTTAAACTTTTTTTGTGTAAAATGTATCATTCGCGACTTATATGCCGCAACGCGTTTTTCGGAAGACGAAATGGCTCCTCCACACTTCCGGTCATGCGGAAACCGGCAGATTTTGTATTTTTAGTAAGTTTTAGATTATATTCTTCAAAATAAAAAATAAAAAAATCGCGCTCGAGAATGCCGGATTAACGTTTTTTTTTTACAAGTTCGCGACCCTATAACTTGGCGGCGTCAAGGACTTATTGTCAGATTAGTTAAATTTAGTCTTAAAACACTAAAATCAACCCCCAATATCTTAATCTGACGCGCTTGAGTATTTCAGACTATCGATTTTTTTTTACTAATCTGATCGTCTATCCTAGGCGCGCGTCACTACTTATAGAGCTAAATACTTGACAAGGTTGTTCTATTAGGTCTAAGGTATCTCTCATATCTTAAACTGCCACGCTCGAGTATTACCGAAAATTCCCCTATTCGCCTCCCTAACTATTAGATTAGCAACACGAATTGGATCTTGACATAAGTATCTTACTTGATCTTGGAAGTATTCCTAACGTAATGTATAGTGCAGAAAGCATTTTTTCATACAAGTAGCCTACAACGATGTCATTTAGGTCTTTAGCAATTTAGTTATATCTATTATTTTCATTCACAATTAATTGAAAGTACCTATATCTGTAACATGTAGTATCACTACATAGTATAAAACAAAGTCGCTATGTATGCTTAAATCTTTAAAACTACGCAACGGATTTTGATAAGGTTATTTTAATAGATAGTGATTTAAGAGAAATGTTTTAGTATAAGCATTGCACCCGTGCGAAGCCGGGAGGATTGCTAGTTATTTATATAAATGTAAACTATTAGTGCTTAGTTTTAAGAAAATATTCAGCTCAAATCAACAAAAGGCAACAATTAAATAGTAATTTAAGTTTCTATGTTTCTAATTATATTTCGTTGGCCTTTAGTTCAGCAGTTACTTACTCGTAGGAATTCAGCTAAAATTAGCATAGCGTTATTATATTACCTGGGTAAACTGTTCGTATAGTATTCCTCACATCAGACCTAAAAAGTCCAAAATCTTGTAAAAATTATCTCAATTTTCTCACAAGTCTGCGTTATCACGTTTTGCTTAGTCAATGCCCTGCGGACCAAGTTAGCAACAAACTTCGGCGGCTGACTACTTGTAAGATTTATGGGGCTGGACGGATCCTGTAGCCATTTTCAAATAGTGTGGCTCTCGGCATGTGAATTTAGGATCTAACTTTTTGTTTACAAATTGTAAATGACCTCTAATTAATTCACTATCTCATCATTATAGTGTGTATTAAGAAGCCTTTAATCTAGTTATTTAATCTTTAAAATATTAATTGCCAAAGACATTGAAAAAAAATGTTCTCTTACTAAAGTCAGAGATTTCTTCCAACCTCTTTTGTAATTACATTTATAATTTAAGGTTATATCATATTATAAAATAAAATATTCCATTACAAATAATACTTAACAAATTTAAAGTTTTACCATAACTTAGGTATTTTATAGGTAAAAGTAGCATGGTATAATAAGATCTGTTTTAATACAATTTGCAAATCTGAAACACAATAATGAACGTGTAAGCGAGAGTCACGTCACGATACTCCAGCTCAAGTGAACGGAGCCGTTGAAAATAAAGACCAATATATGAGCGACAGCGACGAGTATGATTATTTTTAGCTCAGAAGTAAAAGTGTTAAACTAATCACTATTTACCCTTACTATGCGTAGTCTGATACGCACTTTAATCTATATATAAAAATGAATCGCAAAATGTGTTGGTAAGCGCAAAACTCAACAACGCCTGGACTAATTTGGCCAATTCTTTTTTTAAATGTTTGTTAAAGTTCAAAGATGGTTTTTACGGCAAGAAAAATTCAAATAATTGCCGGAAAAACCCTAAAAACAACGGGAACGGGAACTACGCAGGTGAAACCGCGGGGCGGTACTAGTACTACCTACAAATGGGCTGAGCCCGTCAACAATCAGGGTCAGTGATTATTTACTTTTTAGAAGCTGTTATTGACACTGTGATTATTAGAAGACGAAACTAGACAATTATTTATGTCTAGGACACCAGTACCGAATTTTATAAAAAAAAAAAAATCTCAGGAATTATCCCCGAAGGGGTAGGCAGAGGTATTCCATATCTGGAAGTACCCACTTTTCACGAGAATATTAGACCCTTAAACGTAGGCGGTTAGCCCATCGCCGGACCGGGTCTTTTACACATGCTTCAGAATTAATTCTGAGACCTGCGGGTTTCCTCACGATGTTTTCCGTCACCGTCAAGCTAGTGATGAATATGTACGTAAACAAGTTTTTGAAAAACAAGGTTTTGGTAGATAGTTGTAGATAGTTTTTATTGATTTAAAACATAATTTTAAGCTTTTTTTTTATTTTGTCTTCATGTCTGTGCACGCATCACGCTAAAACTACTAAACGGATTGTGATCAAAAATGTGGTGATATCTGAGTAACTGGGTCAACATTTAAGTTACTTTTTACTACAGAAAAATATCTCATTCCCACGGGAAAATATAAAAACTGGTTAACAAAATATAAAAATGATTCCGAAACGATTACACCTAGAAAATTTTAATATACTATGTAGGTGTTTTATAAGTCGTAGGCACCCGCTATTAATGGCATTTTTAGGAATTCCCATGGGAACGGGAATAAACTGGATCGCCGCTGGGCACCCGCTGGTGGTAAATAAATTCTTGAGGGCAACAGTTTAAGACTTGCACCATTCTAATCCCGGTCTCAACTGAAGTCGCATAGTAACGTGGAGTGCTCATCGGAGCGTGTCTGGTTGACGAGAACACTTACTTTGCTTCATTTGAACGCGCTCTTTAATGTCAATCCTTATTACGTGAATGTCATGGGATCTTTGCCGAAAATATTTCTCAAGAAAGTGTAGGAATCGGGTCGAAATATACTAATAGGTATGCTCCGAGACTTTCTTAGCTGGATTAACTTGTCTTGGTAAATTTGAAATAAAATATTTGAAATTTGACGGTTTTATCAGAAACATCAATTTTCATTTATATCAATGCAATGATCCTCAGCAGTTTGCTAAGAGAAAAGGAGGTATTTTGATGTGTATTCTACTAATAAGGAAGTGTAGTTAAAGTTGAAATTATTTATAAAAATATCATGAAGATTTTGTAACATTCCTTCATAGGTAGATACTAACCTAACCTTGTTAGTAGAAAACGGAGAATGTTATTTTATTTAATTTTTATGTATTAATCTGTGACAATAAAATTGAAAGAGGCTGGTATAACTACAAATAAAGTTGAGTTTGGACGAATCATCAGTAAGTCATCTGTATGTAAAACTATATCTTGTATCTGTATTAGTTTGTTCACTATCGAACACTTAATCGATTTCAGCTACTTGTGGTAGGTATGTCTTAAATTTTTCCTAAAAATTTTTTAGCATAGCTGAATTTTAGTGCTACCTATGGAAAGAGAACTATTATAGCTCTTTATTTAAGAAATTTGGTTAGACAAAAGTAAAGTACGGATGCATCATTTTTATTTTATTATTAATATACCAACGGCAGCAGTGATAGAGCCGGCCGAAAATCAGTGAGGCTCGGGTTCGAATTCTGGCATGTACCAATGAGTTTTTCAAAAACTTACGTACATATTTATCACTAGCTCGACGGTGAAGGAAAACATCTTGAGGAAACCCGCAGGTCTCAGAATTAATTTTGAGACATGTGTAAATAGACCCGGTCCGGCGATGGGCTCACCACCGATGGGTGGTGAGCCCATCGCCGGACCGGGCGTTTAGGGGTCCAATTTATCTCGTGAAATGTGGGTATATCCAGTAATGGAATACCTCTGCCTACCCCCTCGAGGAAGAAAGCGTGAGATTATTTATTTATTTATACCAATTGGGGTATATGAGTAATTGCGCTTATTCTGTGACGCGTTGTATAGATAAACAAATAACTTATCAGATACAAACCCAGATTTGTGCAGTTTGCTCAACATTTACTATTAGTACTAAAGTAAAATTAACTCACGTATTACCTACTTATTCAGGTAAACTTGTACCTCAAAACTTCGGAAAAGAGCTTACGATAAATACTACATACAGCGAACTATTTATGTTAGGATATTTACTGAAGTTCCAGCAATAAAGGTAAGTGGCCGGAACACTGTTATCGTTAACTACTTTGCCGATATTCGCTCCTACTGTTTCTATGGTATTAGCCCGACGATTCCGATACTTTGTCAGTAATGACCTCGCTTTAGATGCTTTTGTTAATTCTTGTGATTGTCGGTAGCATTTTTGCAATTATTGTGTTTAATTTTTTATTATTATAACGAGTAATTACACTATTACTGTAAGTTATAATAATTACAATGTCCCAATAAACTGTGTAACAGTTTGACTGTGGAAACAGAGTTCGAATCACAGTATTATAGGTTCTAACCGAGTCTCATATGAAAAGTAGTAGTTACACAAATATTCAAACAATAATCACTTTTTGTGCATATATAAAGTTTTACCAATATAGTAAACTTTTGAATTAATAATAATAATATAGTAAATAATATAATCTCAAGCCTTTTATCCCCGAGGGGGTAGGCAGAGGTATTCCATTACTGGATATACCCACATTTTACGAGATACATTATACCCCTAAACGTGATAGGTGGTGAGCCTATCGCCGGACCAGGTCTGTTTACACATGTGGGTTTCCTCACGATGTTTTCCTCCACCGTCGAGCTAGTGATAAATATGTACGTAAGGTTTTGAAAAACTCATTGGTACATGCCAGGATTGGAACTCGAGCCTCACTGATTTTCGGCCGGCTCTTTAACCGTTCGGGCTATCACTGCTCATTAATTACTTATATTTTCGCTATAGTTGCGAAATTACAGAAATTGGATACAAAAATATAAATTGGAATTTTACAATTTCATAGGTTACCCAATTAGTCTAGGCAATAAAGGTAGTGGACCCCAACATTAATTCCTCAGTCGATGAAACTTTGCAGGATTGTAGTATAGCATGAGACAATACTTGCATAAAAAATCCAAAAAAAAAACCTAACCGAAGTTTTTATACTAAAAAAAAATTTTTTTTTGGTTGATAATTTGATAATTTCTGAAAATATTGTAGCGAAACCGTTTTTATTTTGGATTTTCCTATTGTAAGTCCAAAGCGACTATTAAATTACATTCCAGTTAAAAAAATGGACTGAGCAATTTTCCCGTGCAAGGTACATATACGTCTGAGTTTTGTTGTTTCTACCAGGAGATTTTTTTGGATATTTCGCATATAGCTTTCTTAACACACATGAATATTGCTGGCGAAGAAAATTTTGATTGAGCATTTTTCCCAACAAAGATATCAAATAAATAAGTATTTCAGTAAAAATACCTAACTTCGGTTAGGTTTTTTTTGGATTTTTTTATGCAAGTATTGTCTCATACTATACTACAATCCTGCAAAGTTTCATCGACTGAGGAATTAATGTTGGGGTCTTCATACAAAAATCCGCTTCATTGCCTGGACTAAATACATTAAGTTGTTGCATACTATAATCCCCTTTTTAAATGAGCTGGCAAATATCTTTTCATTCTTTTAATTTATAATAAGTATATGCAGGAAAGCTGTTTATAAGTTAAGGTATGTATGTTTTTCAAGTGTTCTATTACTACTTACCTACAATTAGTAATATTGTGTGTGTTTATTTATTTATTTATGTTACCGTGTCGTGGTAAACTTCAGTTTATAACCCGATGAAAGAATCTTCAATAGTTCCAATACATTAGGGCGTAATTCAATAACGTTGTGACCTGCGATTTTTAATTTTATTTATTCATAGAAAATTATATTACACTAAAATGTAGGTAGGGTTTGTTTTGGCATGCCATGCTCGTGTGTGGGTATTTGAGAGTATATCTGTGAATCTGTAGAGGTGGGAACAACAATACAACAATCAGAAGATCACGACAAGATTATCTATTGTCCCTGATCGCTCGTACGATATATGAAGGAGCAAAGGTGGAATGGTCCTTCATAGTGAAAAGGGATCTTCCATTATTTATACAAACTCATTGGAAAACTTCGATAGCGCGGTTCAGAACTTGCCGTCTAGTGTTATCTTGGGGCGCAAAAAAGCACGGCAACGGGACTTAGGGACCCTGGGGCTTAGCCTCCACTGTCCGTCCGTCCATCTGTCTCTCTGTCAGTCGGCTGTGTATCTCATGAATTAGGTAGATAGTTGAAATTTTCACGGATGTGTACCTAATTTTTTTTACCGCTACACAACTAAATGATAAAAATAAAATAAATATACTATTAATGGGATGGGGGCAAGAAGTTTTGTTGTTTGTGTGGTACAGAACCCTTCGAGGCCACCTGGTATAAAAGATAGTACGACTCTATATTTATTATTAATCGAACTTCTATTTTAGATCGACTTCAAAAAAGGAGGAAGTTTAAATTGGAGGCGTATGTTTTCTTTAGGATGCAAATTTTCTTAAATTCTGAAACGATGTTGATAAATAAGTATTTGAATATCAGAATCAAAATACAGGTCTAGAAGCAAATAGATTTAAGATTAGGTACAACGAAGATTATGGTTGCATAATATAAACAACAAAATAACATTAGTTGGACAACAGTTTTATAATTTATTCCCCAACATTAACTGTAGTTGTTTCCGTTAAATAAAGCTGCATTTACACACAGAGAATCGTTCTGTTCCGTTGCTTAGGGATTCGAATACAAATTGGTTTAGTTATAAAACTGTGAGCTCTATGCACATTTTGTAGTCCGATGTAGCCTTAACGGATTTTACGTTGTCTATTGGCTAGTAGTGGATTCTGTGGGAATTGTTGGCTTGCTTCAATGGCTTACCGGAGCTGCGGAGCAAAGTTTGGCTTAAAACTTTTTTAGAGGCAAACAAACAATTATTTGCTGCTTAGCTGATGTTTACCTACATATGTAATTAGAATATGATTTGTGTTAGGGTTTTTCTGTAAAATATAAGCCTTTTAACAACGTACTAAGATTCAGAATTAGGCCTACAGATTAAAAGATCAGTGATAATCCTGTAGTTAAAGAGCCCGCTTTCCGTGCGTGAGGCCCATGGTCTAATCCTATCGAATGTACTCTTAGGTACTCCTAGGATGTACTCATGAGTTTTTCTAAAACTTACGTACCTACTTATTTATCACTAGCTCGAAGGTTAAGGAAAACTTGTGAACAAACCCGATGGGCTCAGAACTAATTTTGAAAGATTTGTTTGTTTGATTGAATTGAATTGAGTCCGAAACTACTGGTCCAATTTCAAAAATTAAATCAGTGGAAAGGTACATTCTCAGAGAGTAACATATTAAGCTATATTTTTTTCAGTCTTCCTACGGCAACGGGAATGACACAAGTGAAACCTCGCGGAAAAAATAGTTTAAAATAAACACAAATAAATAACAAATTAAATAATTTATTTTAAAATTTTCTCAATTGATAACACTTACGAATAAAAAACATTAAAAAACCCGTAAAAAATTACAAAAAATATCACAGTGTTGCTTTGGCAGATTAGTGCTTGCCGTGGTGGAAGCCCCATTCTTTATGGTCCTTATGACCACCCTTCTTGCCATGGTCATGGTGATGATGATGGTGTTCTTCGTGACCATGATGACCCTTGTGGCCCTTATGGTCTTCATCATAATGATGCTTATCGTGATGACCCTTATGACCGTGGTGTTTCTCATGATGTCCATGTTCATGGTGCCCTCCCTTCTTGTGCTTACCGCCTTTATGTTCGTGATGGTGATGATGATCGCCATGCTTATGATGTTTGCCTTCCTTATGATGGTCATCGTAGAAGTGGTGGTCCTTGTGGAAGTCGTCCTTGTGGTACTTCTTGTGGTAACCATCGGTTTTCTCTCCCTTATCGTGATGCTTCTTATGACCATGCTTTCCACCTTTATGGTGATGCCCGTGCTCATGGTGATGACCATGATGATCATGTTTATCCCAGTGCTTTTTGTGGCCACCTCCGTGTTCGTGGTGATGCTCAGCATGATGATGTTTGCCATGGTCACCATGTTCACCTTTGTGATGATGGTGATGTCCTTTGTGGCCTTTGTGTCCTTTCTCTCCATGTTCATGATGGTGATGAGCATGGTGCTCCTTACCACCTCCTGATTCATGGTGATGGCTCTTTCCACTGGCGGCGGCAACGAGGTCTTTCTCCTCCGCCCCCAGCTCCCTGGCGTAGACCGCCACAAGACACAGCAACCCTACTGCTAACAACAACTTCATGTTGAACTGTTGATTGATCGACAGCTGTTATCGATATTTATACTAGTCTGATGAGGAAAGTGTTCCGCAACGCATGCGCAAGAGTCACTTCAGGGACAAGTTCGCGCCGATTGTCACCCGCGCTGGACCGTTACCGATACAATTATAAATTGATCTTTTTGCAAGCTATGTCGAGACTATTTGTACACTCATCCTATGAATAGGGCAGCATTTCTAATGGATTTCACTACTAATGTGTAAGAAACACTGTAATTATTAATGAAAAGATAGATTCAGTTTTACTTAGCCACACAATATCGATGATTTTAATTCATGTGGTCTTATTTGGAACAAACAAAGATATTAAAATATAATAGGACATAGAGGGGACATTGGTAATATTTTCATACAAAACTTTGCAGCATGTTTAAACCTCAAGCGTACTGTCAGTTAGTATGAATGCGAGCTGTCATTCGGTCGAAATTGTACTAGACTTATTCCACTTGGAATAACTTTCGGCTTCAAATTTTCCTCGCTTTGTCCCCTCTATGCCCTATTATATTATAATCTCTTTGGGAACAAACGTCGGAATTCAAAATTTATTCATCCGAAAAACTGTGAAAACAACCGAGGCCACAAAATCCGACCGTGAAAAAATATATTTCCATCTTTTTCAATTCCATCCGAGGCTGCATAAAAAGAACAATCTGCAACGCCCTGTCGAAATTTAATCAAAACAACAATAGGGATTGTCCACAGTCGCTCCCGGCTAAGACCCGTATTCTGTTACCTAGAGTTTCCTGAATAAGCAATATTAGCTTTCTAGATAACAATTTTTCACATGAAATAATTGGCGTTTTATAGAAGATTTAATTCTTTTTGTCAATAAAATATTATCAAAACAACAACATTTTTGTTTACATTCTATGTTACGAAGATTATATTAATAAATTCTGAACTTTTTTTATCCTACCTATTTTTGTCAAAAACGTGCCAACGCTTAGTTTAAAAGTAAAATAAAAAAACAAAGAAGATACAGTTTTTCTTTGCTATTCAACTGCACCTTTTATTTTTACTCGAATAATAAGTAAAGCTTATGTATCCACAACAGGCTTCATCAAAACATATAGTCCTATACATCCGTGGAACTATTTTATTTTTGTTACAAATATTAATGATCAATATACATGGTGGCAAAAAGAGTTTCAGCTTGCGTCCTGGATTTGGAAGCGTTCCTCTTACACTTTATATAACGTAAATGAAATTGTGAATTAAAAACATAATTTAAGTAAGTAATTTGATTAATAGGGTTGTGTCCTACTTAGTCAAATCAGTTACTTATTACGATCTGTCAAACGAAATTTTACTATGGAAAATGTACTGGAATAGCAAACCGTGACGTCATAGTTTGTAGTATTCGATTGCAGCACTTTTTTGATTGTTTTATTATTTTTAAATTTGCTATAATTGTAAATTGAAAATCGAAATACATATTTTGAGGTGTATTGGGATAATATTTTTAATGTATGACTACTCGCAATTTAATTTCGATGCTGTCAACTACCCAATTGATTATAGTCAAAGAGATTAAAATATAATAGGGCATAAAGGGGGCATTGGGAATATTTTCATACAAAACTTTGAAGCCTAAGCGTCATGTCCTTGTCATATCAGTTAGTATGAACGCGAGCTGTCATTCGGTCGAAATTGTACTAGACTTATTCCACTTGAAATAACTTTTGACTTCAAATTTTCCTCGCTTTGTCCCCTCTATGCCTTATTATGTTTTAATCTCTTTGATTATAGTATAACTTTTATAAAACGCGTAATAGAATAAGCGCAATTCCTCATACACAGTAAGTAAATTAATATACATTAATTATAAACAAAAAAGCCTCCAAATTCCACCAATACTAACAGTTCTTAATAACAGCAATGCCTCTCTGAATTGACGAGCTAATTTGTTGACGAAGTAGTAAACATTACGAGTACATCCTAAATTTCCAGAATACGGATGAGGAGGATTCAGCAAACGACCCCTCGGGGACTAACGGGAAGGCAAGTTTTCTACCCGGCAAATATTTCTTTAAGTTTTCAAACTAAACAGAAGCCTATTTGTAAAGGAAGGGCGCTACAAAGTTTGCTTTCTATACAAAGTGTATAGAAAAAAGTAAAGAAGTTGAATTTTATATATAACATTTTTATATACAACGCGTCACAGAAAAAGAGCAATTCCTCATACACCCCAATTAGTATATATAAAAAAAATATGATGCATTCGTACTTTAGTTTTGTCTCAACAAATTTCTCAAATAAAGAGGAATAATAGTAGTACGATTTTCATAGGTAGCCCTAAATTCAGTTATGCTAATCCATTTTTTTTAACACAATAAAATAGCTGAATTCGATTAAGTAGGTAGTCGATACTTAACAAACTAATTTCAGGAATTGCACTTATTCAGTTACATATTGTGTAAACAGCCGTTCGATAGTCTCCCAAACACTCGAAAATGGCAGTACCGATTTTGATGTTTTGTACAAGCTTTAACTTAGTTTCACCTGTCCCGATGTTTGTCATCAAACCTTGCAAATTAAATTTGATCCAGTTCCCGGTTACCGATTGAGCTGAAATTTTACATAGGTACATGTGTTTTGTATAGATTCGAGTTGATGCTATGGATGGTTTATAAAATAAATAAATAATAAAATAAAATCAATTTATTTCAGATCAAATCCATAAAAAAAATAAAAATGTATACTGTGGCAGAACAGCATCTGGCCCGGTCAGTAGTTACTAATATTATTTGAAGAATTATTTTGAATAACTACTTACTTATATTTTTGTTGAATGAATGAAATATTGAGTCAAACAGATATAGACGATGATGGAAAATTAAATTAACTACTCCAGAAAAATACTTTATGGAACGGGCTAAGCACAAAACTTCCTTACGTCTATCTTTACCGTTCCATCACAGAACCAAGGAAAGGTCGTCAACTCGACGGATGGTAAATAGCTATGTCAAAGGTTCAGGCCCTAATTTGTCACGTCTTATCTCGTGGCACTCTTCCACTCGTTTCGGATCAATTCGGACACACTTGGCTAAATCATTCGCACAAATTCGGTGACGGATTTGGAATATATCAAGAGTTAAACTCGTTCGAAGTGAGGCGGAAAATTTTTTCGTAGCATCCATCGCTTATTACAGGTTTGTGCTCATTGCTTTTTTCTTCTATTTGTTAAGTTCCGCATGGAATTAAACTGCATTTAGAATGTTATTAAACTAAGTTTTTGAAAGGCAAGGAACGTGACAAAGACCATAGAAGTAAAAGAGATTTTAGCGAGAGCGCCATCTGTGATGTAAATGGAAGCATTTGGATTCGTGGTATTTTGTGAATTCCAACAATCTGAGTTCTCTCTGAGTCAAACGTTTGACAACCACGTAGTGTGTTATAGGATTTTCATCGAAGTTTTACTTCAAAAAACTTCGGGCACATCCGGTCTTTTCGGAGCTCTGTTGTATGTTACAAAATTTTAGGATACCTCTAAATTTGACTACTTAATAAAGTCATTTGTACTTATAAAATTATGTATGACTCGAGAGCCGCCCCCGCTTCGCAGCGCTGCCGCTGCAGAGTCCATTTATTAAAATTTTATTCATCAACTGCTGCTCAGGTTCGAGTCGAGAGTGGAAAGTAGAAGGGACGTGTACCAATAACTTTTTCAAACACCTACACCCGAATCGCACTTTGCTGTTTTTTCTTATTCTCCTAAAAGGAGGCCTATCTAATAATTGATCCAGTGGACACCATCCACTAGCAAGTTTAGGGTTTTAGGACGACTCTAGCTGTCAAAACCGCATCAGGAAATCCCTGATTGCAGGTTACTTTCGACAGTTCGCTCATACTGGTCTTCATTGTCTTTGAACAGAACCTGTGTTCAGCAGACGAGCCTCCTGAAATGATCATAAAAATACAACCTTCTAATTTTGAGCCCCGTCACCGAATGAGAGTGGATAACATTTTGTCGAACACGCCGTCGAGTTTTGAAATAAATTTAAAAGCGTGCTAACTTCGGACCGCGTTTGTTCGAAGGAAATTTCTTGTGAGCAATAACAGAAACGTGCCACTCCGATGAGAGAGCTGAGATGGGCAATATTTTTCATATGTTGAATATAGTATATACTAGCTTTTGCTTACGAATTCGTCCGCGTTCGTGACATAACATTTTGCTTACTATCTGAATGCCAAGTTTTATCAAGATATGTGAGTGTAATCAAATAGTTTTAATAGTTTTAACATGAAGATTAAAGTCAGTCTGCTACTTTCTCATTTATGATGATTAGTAGGGGGAAATCAAGTACGATTCTCCGAATATAAACCTCCATTACAACTTTCGGTATCTTTTGTAACTTTGACGCACGAAAGAAATGTTTCTGAAAACACGAGAATATATCCAAATAATAAATCATGAAATTCGTTAACAGCAACGTAAAGATTTAGGTGACCAAAGGTCTGGGAGTTACATATAATAATATAATAATAATAATATAATCTCACGCCTTTTTTATCCCCGAGGGGGTAGGCAGAGGTATTCCATTACTGGATATACCCACATTTCACGAGATATATTGGACCCCTAAACGTGATAGGTGGTGAGCCCATCGCCGGACCGGGTCTGTTTACACATGTCTCAGAATTAATTCTGAGACCTGCGGGTTTCTTTACGATGTTTTTCATCACCGTCGAGCTAGTGATAAATATGTACGTAAGTTTTTTGAAAAACTCATTGGTACATGCCAGGATTCGAACCCGAGCCTCACTGATTTTCGACCGACTCTTTAACCGTCCGGGCTATCACTGCTTACATAGGTACTCGTATCTGTCAAAGAATGAGAGAAAATGCTGTTAGTGTTTCAGGTATAATATTGTCATACATATTAATGTGTCATACGGTCATACCTGTTATAAGTAGGTACCTAAGCTTCAAAACAGTCTAAGAAACCGAACAATAATTATTCGTAGTAAATTATTCATACAATACATATTATATACAAATCTTTTCTCTCTATAATATTAGTATCACTATCACTACCATAGTATAAAACAAAGTCGCTTTCTCTGTCCCTATATCCCTATGTCCCTATGTATGCTTTGCTAATCTACGCAACTCTATCTAACTACGCAACGGATTTTGATGCGGTTTTTTTAATAGATAGAGTGATTCAAGAGGAAGGTTTTAGTATTAGCACTGCACCCGTGCTAAGCCGGATCGGGTCGCTAGTAGATAATCCTACTTAATATTATAAACGCGAAAGTTTGTATGGATGTCTGGATGTCTGGATGTCTGGATGTTTGTTCCTCTTTCACGCAAAAACTACCGAACGGATTTTGATGAAACTTTACAGTTATATAGCTTATACATCAGAATAACACATCCTACTTAATATTATAAACGCGAAAGTTTGTATGGATGTCTGGATGTCTGGATGTCTGGAT
Source organism: Ethmia dodecea (assembly GCA_963855545.1). Classification (NCBI taxonomy): domain Eukaryota; kingdom Metazoa; phylum Arthropoda; class Insecta; order Lepidoptera; family Depressariidae; genus Ethmia; species Ethmia dodecea. Next base: position 14,806,418 of record OY979443.1, on the reverse strand, counting down.
GTTTGTTCCTCTTTCACGCAAAAACTACCGAACGGATTTTGATGAAACTTTACAGTTATATAGCTTATACATCAGAATAACACATAGGCTATATTTTATTCCCGTATTCCCACGGGAACGGGAACTACGCGGGTGAAACCGCGGGGCGCTGCTAGTATAATATATATATATATGAACTAAGTATCACATAATTATACCTCAATGCGAAAGGTCAGTGTTTCTAAATTAAGTGAGGTTGTGATGTGATTATGACATCGTTGATTAAATATATAAGAATACACTTGCATCTCAGAAAGTAAGAGTAAGTCGATAATTAACCAGTAAACAATAATTAAATGGTATTTGTTTGTAACCCTCGCCTTATCTTCGCCTGCCTGGAAAACGCTAAGAGTTAGAAGACACTTAAAATAATTCGTTTCTAATAAAATGGGCTTTCCTGTTTGTTTAACCGCTCAGAAAGGGTCTTACAAAATAAAGTATAAAAAGGACTTGATATAAAAACTTTGACTGTATTTTCTTGATAGCCGAACCCCTTTCTTACACACCATAAAACTTTTATATAGAAGGTGCCGTCCCTAAAGCATAGTTTTGGAGGCGTGGGATGATAAAAAAGAGTTTTTAACTTTGCGAATGACTGAACTGTATTAAGGCATCCACTTTAGGGGAGTTTAAAAGCAGTTTGGGACATAAAAATGTTTTTATATCCTCCAGAAAAGAAAAATCGCTTTTGACTAATGATAATGCAAAACAATACTTATTATTTATTTATTTATATTTGTTATTATTTGCTTGTGTGTCGTCTTATTACAGTATGTTGAACGACATATTTTTATTTGATTTGTTTATTTTTTCTATTGACAGGTCTTGGTCAACCAACACTATTTAAAGAAATGACCTTCTTGTACAACGCCTTTTGAAGCTTACAACCAAAGACGTTAGAAGAAAAATAATAATTGTCTTCCAACTTGTTTGCTTACAACGAGCTGTAAACTGTAAGTAGTATTGAGTATCAAAAGCTACCAAAACGAAACCTTTTTCAACGATTTGAACCCTACTCTTAATACTAAAGACTAGCTGTTCCTCGCAGTTTTACCAGCGTAGTTCTCGTTGGAAAACGTTGAATTATATACGGGGATAAAATACCTGTAGCATATGTTACTCGTGGATATTGTAGCTATCTTATGGTGAAATAATGGTTTTTGAGTTTATTCGTTACGAACATACAAAAATAAAAGTTAGTTATAGCAAATTTTACATAAAGAAAACATTCCTTTCTTTTTTAAATAAGCGAAACTACACGCAAAGATTTAGAAAATGCCAACGATTTTATACACCTGGGAATTGAATTGATCGAACATCGTGTACTTTTATGGGACTAATATATAGGGTATCCAAAGAGATTAAAATATAATAGTGCATAGATCTGACAAAGCGAGGAAAATTTGAAGCCAAAAGTTATTCCAAGTGGAATAAGTCTAGTACGATTTCGACCGAATGACAGCTCGCGTTCATTCTAACTGACATTACGCTTGAGCTTCAAACATGCTTCAAAGTTTTGTATGAAAATATTCCCAATGCCCCCTCTATGTCCTATTATATTTTAATCTCTTTGAGGGTATCAATCATAAGAATCAAATCACTCTAAAAAAAATGTATCTTTAAACAAAGGAACGGGAAAAATCTAAGAACTGTTGCACAAGGGTCTACTTAATTTATTGATTTTATTATAGATAAGGAAAACATCGTAAAGGAATCCCGCAGGTTCCAGAATTAATTCTGAGGAATGAGTAATTAAATTAGACCCGGTTCGGCGAAGAGTGCCCCACCTCACATTTATGGGTCTAAAAATATAGGTCAAACGTCGATATTTCCAGAAATAGAATACCTCTGGTACTCCCAGGAGGATGAAAGTCTGAAGGTTTTTAATTATTATTTATAGATACCATGTAGAAAAAATAAATAGATTTGATTTTTCGTGCCATAAAAGTACCTAACCTACACAATGTTTTTTTTTTGCAATAATGTCTTTCCGTTCCCCGTGGCAAGAGTACGTATTTTTTAAACATTTAAATGCAGTTATACTTCTTTTTAAAAATAAAGAAATGTTTGCATTTGCTATCTTCAGTATATTAAGTATTTTCCCTTCATTTAGTGTTAAAATGTCACTCTGTTATATTCTCCTGTTGCTTTTTAGGGTTCCGTACCCAAAGGGTAAAACGGGACCCTAATACTAAGACTTCGCTGTCTACTCGTCCATCTGTCTGTCTCCAGACTGTTTCTCAAGAACTGCGATAGCTAGTCAGTTAAAATTTTCACAAATATGCATTTCTGTTGCCACTTTAACAACAAATACTAAAAACAAAATAAAATAAGTATGTATGTATAAAAATCACGTTTGTTGTATGGGAGCCCCCTCATATTCTTATAGATAGTGTACGTAACCCTTCACGCGCGAGTCCGACTCGCACTGGGCCGGTTTTTGTATTACTTTTTTTATTTTGATAAGCATATATTTTTTTATCATTTAGGTTATAACCAGTAAACACGGCAGCAAAGCCAAATATACCGGCATATATAATATTTTCATTGTTTTCTCTTTATTAAATTACGTTCATGAAAGTATGTACTTGTTTTTTTACTATCTATCTACCTATGACTTTAGGAATACTTCCGTGAGATGTAGTCATAAAAGGGTGTTACATATTGGCTCATAAAAAAGCAAATAAAACGAAAAACTCTCATATATTCGTTGCTCCAAAAAAAAAACTTCTATTTTACTTGTTGGAAATCTCCCTTCGACTTTTGCTGTAACTTCGAGCTATTTTACTTTCAAAGAAAATGAGTTCTTTTAGCAAGTAGTGTAGCATAAAATAGCTGAAGTATGAAGAAGGAAAATAACTTAACTGCACGTATTTTTCAATTAAAAGTTCTTTAGAAATACCTAATGGTAAAATCTTAAGGCTTCAGTAAAGTAGACGTAAACGTTGTTCCATACCTTTTTCTTTATTTTTAAAAGTATAATTACGTATTAGTATGCAATAAATCAATGATAACCCTGTGGTTAGTATTTAGCCTTTTATGCGCGACTAGCAGAGCCCCGCGGTTTCACCCGCGTAGTTCTCGTTCCCGTGGGAATACGGGGACAAATGCAGCCTAGTGTTATTCTGATTATTCTGATGTATAAGCTATATAATTCCAAAGTTTCATAAAAATCCGTCAGTAGTTTTTGCGTGAAAGAGGAACCAACATCCATACGTTCATACATTCATACATCCATCCATACAAACTTTCGCGTTTATAATATTAGTAGGAAATCCATGTACCTACATACTGTATGACTTTTTCAAAAACTGACGTAAGTACTTATTTCATATTTATCACTAGATCGTCGGTGAACGAAATCATCTTGTGGAAAGCCTTTCCTAGAATTTATTATCAGGAATGTGTAACAGCATCCCTAGGGGCCCGGTGATGGGCTCAACACCTGTTATATTTAGGGGTCCAAACTTATATACTTTTGGAAAGTGGGTATTTCCAGAATTTATTAAAGAGGTCCAAAAATATAACGTGTCAGATACGAATATATTCATTAGTTTACCTTAATTACAACAAAAACCCTGGTCTCACCAAAAATGGTTATAGGAATTACCGTCCGCTAAAGCATTAAAATGGGTGACACAAAGAAACCAAAGTCAAAGCTTTTTGCCCAGAAAATATGATTTTTTAATGAAAGGACAAACGCTTTGTGGAAGAGGAGACCACTTTATTAGGTTACGTTGGGTAAATGAAAATAAAAGCAACAGGCGGTATTGTGACAAAGTCGTACGAGGTTCCGGGGTTTTCGAAAATGGGGGTTCCATTTTCGCAGTAAGGGGGAAGGTCGGGTGAGTAAAGGATTTTGATTTTATTATGGCCATCTCCAGTGCTGTGAGTGGTGCTAATACTCCGTGAGATTTTAAAAATACAACTTGACATTTTAAAAATAAAACTTTATTGAAACTTTTGTACTACTAGCAAAATCCGGTCAAGCAAGAATTATGATAAAAATAAGTGGCCTTGATCGAAAAATTGTTTGATTGGCAATGAAGAAGTTTTGGTTACGCAAAGTAAAATTTTGCGTATCACGCTCATCTTACCTCTATATTGAGACTTTCGAGTTAAACACTAGCAAGTGGTGATGGTAAATGGTCATCATCGGGCATGGACATCTGCAACCTTTGAAATTTTTTAACGCATTTTCAAGAACCTAAATCATACCGCACAATGGAAAACCGAGACGAAGGTTATTCCAGGTAGGTCTGCGTTTTCGTGGAATGCATGAAGTTAAGAGGATATTGAAGAGTCCCCATTTCTATGGTGGTGGATTTGAAGTAAAACGGTGGCACCAAGGCGGAAAGTTCTTCTTAGCACATATGCGGTACAAAACGCATTGAGAATTAACATCTGACTGGAGTCTTATAGATTTTAAGCCGTCTTAGATAGAGGAATCATCAATGTATACCAAACAATGTGATAAGTGATACAAGGTAAAAATTGTACCATGTGTCCCATCGCTTTAAGTGTTTTTTTTTAGAAAACCGAGGATCGATAGCATCTTGATATTACTATTTCAGTGATGTCGTAATACGTGAGTCAGTGGTATTTTTTTTAATACATAATATAGAAGATAAGAAATCATATGAATTGAAACAAAAATCAATTAAGAGACTCGACTCGACGAATTTATGTTTTTAAGACAAGCTATAATCTTATCTACATTACCTTGTATGTGAAGAGTCAAGTCCAACACCCAAAAAGTATTTATTGCATTTTTATACCGTTTATATTATTTTCATCTATCAAATGTAATCGTCGAGAGATTCTGGGGAATAGCCCATTTTGCTGCGCCAAAGTGCCACTGGATTTGACATAAAATGATACAAAGCACCCTTCGTTTTTCATGCGGTTTGACGGGTAGTGGCTCACCTTGTTCGAAAATGGAAGAGAAGTGGACATAGTGTGAGAGATTTGCAAATATTTACAAGAAGCCTTGTACGTAAAGTTTTTTATCACTTCTATAAAGCACGGGACAAAAAACAAAAACAAAAACGTTCGATATCAAATTTATTTGACTTTCTATATTAAGAACGTTTAACACGGTCGTAGAGAATACAACCGGTTACTGTCGTACCACCGTAGTTACAATATTTGTCACTGCAGAAAAAAAGACGTCCTATTTTTATTTTATTATTTATTTATTTTTTAGCGAAAGTAATACGCGCTCTGACTATTTCAAGCGTCGACCTATAGCCATTAAAAAAAAACAAATTTTATGTCCTTTTTAACTTATTTTTATACATAATAAATACACAGACTGAGAAAATTTCAACTGTCTACCTTTTACGGTTCATGAGATACAGCTGACAGGAGGATGTACAGCGGCAGCTTAGTAGCGTGGAACCCTAGAAACTAGCTATGGCCAGCAATATAGGTAGATACATTTACCAAAATAGCTTGAATAGTAGGTATAATCAATACCGAAAACGATACAATGGGTTTCAATTCAATGCTTCGAAGACGAGAGTTGGACAGGGGACTGATTATGAGGTTTGAGAAAACTTTATAGTCGTATACGCTCAAAAGTGCAAATTTGGTTTTCAAATTATGAACATAATTAGATCATTTATTTATTTATAATATTTAATATCAGTAAATATTAAATAAATATTTTTTTTTTATTATTTATAGGCTCGGCGTCCTCTAATCGGATGAATAAATATAATTATTCATCCGATAGCGAATAAATAAAATTAGTCGTCCGGTAAAACGAATAAAGTTCTTGTATTCACCTGACAAATTTATTGGACGACTAGACACTTAGTTTTTTATATAGGTATAGATTTATTTATCTATTTATTATCCAGATATTGTACTACCTACCTACATACGCGTTACTTTAGATGTTGATTCATTGTTGCTGATTATGACCGTAATATAAATAAAAAATCATCGTCACCATCATTTTGCAATAGTGTCATTAATTTACACAAATACGTCAAGCAAAATTCGCAGCTTCTAATTATAAAACAAATTTCTTGTTTTTTAACAAAAAGAAAGATTCCTGTGAAAATTTTTTTTCGGAAAATAGTAAAATACCTAAGTATTCTTTGAAAGATTAAGATATTAAAGAGTTTTATATTTATACTAGCGGCCACGGTTTCACTCACATAGTTCCCGTTCCCGTGAAAATACGGGGATAAAATATAGCTTAGGTAAGTGTTATTCTGATATACGACCAATATCACTGTAAAGTTTCATTAAAATCCTTCTAGTAGTTTTTACGTGAAATAATTAGTACCCAACAACCATACTCACAAACTTTCGCGTTTATAATGTTAAGTAGGATTTATCAGGTATTAATGTTACAATCGTTATTAAATCGAACCTCAGTATACACCCCATCCAGGTATAATATTTCAAGTGGCGCAGGTGTCAGGGGACACGTGACCCTCGTCAAAATGCGATTACCTGCCTCCACGTCCAGCTCTGCCAGTTTTATAACCCTTTTGTAAACCAATGCCGGGATAGTTGTGTGATTCCCTTGATGTGTGTTGTCCTTTTGTAATTGATATTAAAAAATATTCCCAAAAAAGGAATGATTAGACACAATGTACAGCTTTATACCTAGGTGCAAAGATTGAATGATGACACTAAAGAACAACGGCAGCTTTGGTACCCACTGAAATAGACACCCACGGGGTATCACACTAGGCTTATTTTATTGACTCATAACAAGTCGAAATTTTCCATATTTTTAAATTAATCTAGCAGTTGAAAATATTGAGTCAAATAAAACAAAAATATCATAGAAACACGAATCGATCGATTGGGAAATCTATTAATACCAAAGAGATTAAAATATAATATAAGGCATAGAGGGGACAAAGCGAGGATTATTTGAAGCCAAAAGTTATTCCAAGTGGAATAAGTCTAGCACAATTTCGACCGAATGACAGCTCGCGTTCATACTAACTGACATGACAAGGACATGACGCTTGAACTTCAAAGTTTTGTATGAAAATATTCCCAATGCCCCCTCTATGCTATTATATTTTAATGTCTTTGATTAATACAAAAACTTTTTTGTTGTTGTGGTAAAATTGAACGTCGTGTCATCACGTCAACCGTGTCATTCACTAGGGATGGCCAAGTGAAAAAATAAATTGATATTTATCGTATCGACATTTCTAAATACTATAGATAAAAATCGAGTGAAAAATATCGATATATCGTCAGTTTTTACATTATTATTTATACATATTCCCAAATTCGTAAAAAAGGACGATGAAAATACTATTTTTTTATAAATGCTTGAGTCTAAACAAGTATTTAGTACTTAACATAAAATGAAACAGAATTGCGTTAAAAATATAATAAAATTGATACGAATTCGATACTATAAAATAAATGTCGATATATCGCCATTAAAATTATCGACGATATATATAATATTGTGATAATTATGTATTTGGAAAAATATCGATATTTTAATATAGGTATCGATATTTTTTGCCCAAGCCATCATTAACTGCCACTATGTGGCATAGAGTAACTTAAATGGCATGTGGTAGGCAGTGCTATTTTCTAACAAAGAGGTTGTAAGAAAATCATTTTCTTTCCTAGAAAAACTTTTTCTTTACACGTCTTTGGTACCTAAAATCTCATAAGAACCTACAAAATACACTAGGTAACGAATAACTTTTAAACCTCAACTTATAAAAATGTGGTATGATTACATATTATCTTAGTCTGTCCAAGAACTATCGATTTTACACGGTTTCGTCTTCCGTGGGCAGGTGTAAGTAGGGTACCCAAAACACATGGACTTTTGCCAATGTTATTTGATCTATTTGCCGGAAGTACACGTTGTGCAAAAACGGTTTTAGTTCCTGACTTGATCATGATTTAAGTCTGTATAAGTAAACTTAAGCAATAGAATATTATGTTTAATTATATGAACTGAGTTACGATATGTTGTAATAATTAGTTTTGCTATTTATATGTGGAAACTTGTATTTGACACGTAGTACTTGTCTATAAGTATTATTAATAAATATATAAATATTAAATTATATCAGATGGTAAATCTTTACAACTAACGACTTCTTTACTGCGTCATCCATCCATGGTGTTGTCGCCCAGCGCTGTATCTTCTTGTCTGAATATGGTCACCGATACAGACCTCAATTTCTCTTCAGAAATCAGTTGCGTTACTTCAGGCTTATGTAACGTGTTATCTAAGTTTGAGAAAAAAAATTTTGAATACTTATAAAGTGGAAATAATGTTATAGTATCTAAAATGGCGAAAAAATCTTCATTGCAAAGTGCATTTTAGTTCAGGGTTGTCAAAAAAGCAATAGGTATACCTTATAAAATAGTACGAGTATATGTACATTTTAAATCTTGCTTACAAAACAAAACAAACTAAACCAAACTCTGAGCTCTCCCATATACCTTCGTCATGAAATTCACAGTATACTTGAAAGTTTAAGGTGAAGCGTCGAGATGCCGAAGTCTAAGTGCAGTATAGAGTCTTATACAAAATAAACCAAGTCCCTTGTTTTGTAGAGTTGGCCCTTTAACAATTCATTGGGACTGATTTAACACATTAAATGCATTAGCTCTGTAACTTGTTTTTTTTTATACGTACTGGAATATGTTATCACTACATAGTATAAAACAAAGTCGCTTTCTCTATCCCTATATCCCTATGTCCTTATGTCCCTATGTCCCTTTGTACGCTTAAATCTTTAAAACTACGCAACGGATTTTGATGTTTTTTTTTTAATAGAGAGAGTGATTCAAGAGGAAGGTTTTAGTGTTAGCATTGCAACCGTGCAAAAGCCGGGGCGGGTCGCTAGTAACCCATAAGTCTTTTTGGTACGTAGATTTAGGTAGATCAAAATATGTATTGTTATTTGTAAAAGGAATAATAAATAAAAAAAAAATACAATTCAGATGCAAAACTGCATCAATTAAAAAAAAAAAAAAGTATAGCATAGTATAAAACAAAGTCGCTTCCCGCTGTCTGATCCTATGTATGCTTAGATCTATAAAACTACACAATGGATTTTGATGCGTTTTTTTTAATAGATAGAGTGATTTAAGAGGAAGGATTTAGTATCAGCATTGCACCCGTGCGAAGCCGTGGCGGGTCGCTAGTCCAAGTTATAAAGTACCTAATGTGTGTAAAGTTGTATTAGTAACTCATTCAAACTTACACATATACTTGTATAATACTATCTGTTCCCCGAGATTTTACCAGCGTTAGTCCCGTTCCCGCTAAGGCTACTTATAATTTTATCACGCGTGATAAAATTATAAGTAGCCTTTGTTACTCCCAGAAAAGTGAGCAAAAAATACAAAAATCAAATATCTCCACTTCATAATATTAAGTATAATATCGATTAGTAGTATATACTAAACAAAATAAACATAACCCAACTCTATGTTCTCCCATATACCTTGTATTTAATACATGGAATGAAAACAATAAACAATGGATAATATGAAAGTAATTCACAATATTTTATTTAAACGCAGGCGTATTCTGCATCGTTATACCACGTTTGCACTATGGATGTTATTGCAAAATTAATTGGCGAGTAATTGGTTGCGCTCGATTGGTTTACATCTGAAGGCATTCTGCTATTGACTGGTAGTTAATTAGAACCGAACTGGAGAACAATATGGCTTGAACGGTGCAGCTGCGTGGAAGAACGAGGGCTAAGGCGGAAGTCTGTAGCTGATTGGAGACGGCTAGGGGGTATTTTTTATAAAAAGATTTTCTTGGTAAAGAAAAAGTAAAAAAACCGTTACCATTATCTGTAAAACGGCAAAAAACACGTTTGTTATATGGGAGCACCCCTTAAATATTTATTTTATTTTGTTTCTAGTATTTGGAAATACAAGATTTGTAAAATTTTCAACTGTCTAGCTATCGCGGTTCTTGAGATATAGCCTGGTGACAGACAGCCGGACGGCCGAGTAGGGTCCCGTTTTTACCCTTTGGGTACGGAACCCTAGAAATGACCAGCGATGAGTATAATACACACACCGGCACAATTAGCGGAACAGAAAAAAAAGGGAGTATTTACGCATTTTTGCGTGTTACTGGCCGGCTAAACAAGCTTTTTTTAAATTTGGGTTTTAATTTAAAAATGGAATACTAAGCGACTGCCCTTTTTTTCATTCTTTTGTTTTAATTTTCATTGATTCATTTTTTCCACCGCTTGTCCGTTTTTAGAAGGTTCGTGAATTCCATTTGAAAAGCTTTGAATTGCAGTTTTTGAGGCTTTTGAGTTTTTTGGCATATTGATAATTTACGAGCATCTAATTATGCCTGATTTAACGCCATCAGAAATCATTAGGGCAGATCAAATGAGGAGAAATGGTCAAACCTACAGATCGATTGCCAGAAGCCTTCGTCGATCGTTATCAACGATTTATCGTAGCATCCAACGATACAGATTGACGAATGCTCTAGTGAGAAGGAGAGGACAAGGCCGGAAAAGGTGTACTTCAAGGAGGGATGACCGTTTTCTCCAACTTCAAGTCCGACGGAACACGAGACTAACGGCGGTGCAGGCTCGAAATTTACTGGAAGAGGTACGAGCAGTAAGGATGAGTGAGCGGACAGTTCGTAGAAGATTCGAAGAAGTGGGTATAGGCTCGTATGTGCCCGCCAAAGCCCCAAAACTTGAGAGACATCATCGCACAAACCGTCTACACTTTGGTCGTGAACATCGTGATTGGGACTTCGACGACTGGGGACAGGTTCTTTTTACTGATGAATGCAGAGTTATGTTAAATCAAATTGATGGAAGGCAGCGAGTATGGAGACGCAAAGGAGAACGGTATATCCAGTCTAATTTTGAAAATACAGTTGCATATGGCGGCGGTTCAATTATGGTCTGGGGAGGAATATGTTTAGGAGCTCGTACGGAGTTAGTAGTGGTCGATGGCGGGAATCTGAATGCTGATCGGTATATCAGGGAGATTTTAGAAGAACATGTTGTGCCATTTGCCCCCTTTATTGGTAACAACTTCATTCTAATGCAGGATAATGCTCGGGCTCACAGTGCTCGCACAGTACAGACATACCTAAACTATGTTGGTATAACGGTGATGGAGCGGCCAGCACGGTCCCCCGATGTGAACCCTATAGAACACGTCTGGGACTTGCTAAAGAGGAGTGTAAAGTCAAGAATGCCCCCTCCCAATAATCTCAACGAGTTGCGAAACGCATTACTTGAAGAATGGCAGAGGTTGCCCCAAGAAACCATTGATAACATCATCCGCAGCATGCCCAGACGGATGGAAACCCTCATCAGAGCACGAGGAGGAAACACTCGATATTGAACAGTCATTGAAATTGTTGTTAAACTTTGGAAAATCTTGAATTTTCTGCTGTTTCTCTATAATTAAAAATCGAAGAAAAATGCATTTTGTTTAATTTAATTTTTATTTTTATAAAATTTTAAGTATGGTGTTACAAATGAATGTCAAAACATGTTAATTTAATTGTTGTTTCATTTTAAATAATATATTGTTTAAAAATTACATTCATTGTTCTAAATTCCCTCTTTTTTCTCCTTTTTTTTTCTGTTCCGCTAATTGTGCCGGTGTGTGTATTTGATCTGTATTTTTAATATGTTATGTTGGCCTACATTTATAATTACTACTATCACTGTTAAATCCTCAAAACAATACTATAAAATTTGCATGTTATTTAATTTGAAAATAATATAGCTATTAAATAAATTAGAAACCAAAAGTAAAATTTTTGATGTCTTTATTTATTTTTGCTTTTTATTCGAATAAAGCTCGCTTCGTCAATTATGTGACGATTCGTCAGATTTAATTAAAGGTTTAATTTATCAATTTCTGACAGCCAAAAATTATTATAATATGTTGTTATTCGATGTTTAGTATGGTAAAATCAAATTACCTACTCAGATTAATCCATAAAACAATATGTGGATTGCAATATTATTTTTTTAATTTTGCAATACCTACTATACATAAAAAAAAATTTTTATGGTCGACTTAAGTTAATAGTTATTTATTATTAATGATGAGCTTACTCTTGACCCCAGACTACCCGAAGGCAAAGACGATAAATTTTTATACAATCATCCTTAGCATTGCCCTTAATAATATATGTGCTGCAATAAAAGTACTCAAACAGCAACCTATAGGGCGAGAAAAGGGTCCTCTAGTTTGCTGAGCAAAATGAGGTTTAGCACCGGAACCTGATCAGGTAAACGTGCAGAATTAATCACACCTCACGGAAGGGATCGAATGCTAGTCAGCATTTGGGTATGTGGGGCTGGAGAAACGGCGGTTTAAAAATGTCGACGAAATTGAGAACACGTGGACAAAAGCGTTTATCAATTGTAAACTGCTTGCCTGATTGATAATAATCATAATAAAGTAACTAATTTCCAAAAAGAAACGAAGTCAGAATCGGAGTCACTGTACAATAAGAAATAAGTTTCGGGTGTCTACCTATTATGTTTCAAAAGGTACAGCTTTCTGACGGACAGACAGTTAATCTTAAGTTATAGACACCTCTAAATTTCCAAGTATTTCACTTAAGTTCCTTAAGGAAATCCTGTGCAAAATTTTATGCTCCTATACCCACTGGATTATTATGTTTATCAGTCAGAATATTCCTGCAATTGTTACAACAGATACAATATCAACATTAACAAAATATTAATATAATTACAAAGAATAAAGTGAAACTGTGATTTTCCGTATTTGTTGCTGCAGTGTAGTGTGTGAGTATTAGCAAGCAATCCATAATTATGAAGATGCTACAAAATAATCTATTCAATTTGATTGAGCATCAACTTTTTATTTTTTTATTTAGAACTCATAACTTATTTTTTACATGTTTGTATACAACTGGTATACAAACATGTAAAAAATAAGTTAGGCATGACAACAGACCTGGAGGTTCCTTAAAATAAGAATTGATACCTATTTAGCGTTTCTTGTATCCAAAAACGCTGTTTCTGGAGCCCCAAAATCCACTCACTCGCAACGAACCTTTCTCAGCCAGAACAAATCCTCATTCAATTATCTAAATGAAATCCGGATCAGACGGTGATCTCACTGCGTTAACACAATTTGCGTCAGTTTACGCCGAAGCTGGATTAAGCATCGGGGTTTTTCGTTAATTTATTTAATTATTCTTATATGTGTTGCAAACTCATAAAATACCAGTCTATTGAAATTGAGTTGTTAAATATTTTATTCTTTCTTTTTTATAATCATAATATATCGAACGATTTTAAATATTTTTTATAAAAAAACTAATTTTAGTTTTTTATGGGTTCTAATTAACAAGTTATAATAAATTGAAAATAAATTTTTGAACTCAGTACCGAAAACATCGACAGCACCCGAATTAAGCCGAGCGCGTGACTGTGATATTACGTAACGAATGAGTAGAAATTAGCATAATTATCATTGTGTCGTCACACGCGCTCGGGTTTGTTCGGAAACTGTCGGCGTGGTTTCGGTACTGAGTTCATTTGACCACAAAGCCTTTTAAATTTTTTACACAGCTTTAATTAGAACACAAAAAAAAATTTATAATAATATAATAATAATATAATCTCACGCCTTTTATCCCCGAGGGGGTAGGCAGAGGTATTCCATCACTGGATATACCCACATTTCACGAGATATATTGGACCCCTAAACGTGATAAGTGGTGAGCCCATCGCCGGACCGGGTCTGTTTACACATGTCTCAGAATTAATTCTGAGACCTGCGGGTTTTGTCGGTCCTTACGATGTTTTCCTTCACCGTCGAGCTAGTGATAAATATATATATTTTTTTTCTTTCTTTATCTATCTGCAATCAGCTGTTAAGCCTTTATCAGATCTTGTCATCTTCGTCATCATCGCCACATGGAAGGAAGCAGTCCATTGACTACATCCTTTTCATTTAATTTTCCTCTGTTGTTTTTAATTAGGTTGTAGGATTTGCTGTCCAGTAGTTTTGTTGCCAGAGAATTTGCATGGTGTGATAGTCGAATTTTGTACTTTGCTGAATAGTTTGTAATCTCTTCTTTTACAGTTGGCATTTCAAGATAACTATGTATTTCCTTGTTGGTGGTAAGCCATGGAGCCTGACTTATGCCTCGTAGGACTTTGTTTTGGAATCTCTGTAATATCTTAATATTTGAATTAGAAGCTGATCCCCATAACTCTATCGCATATGTCCATATTGGCTTCAGTATTGATTTATATACTAGTAGTTTATTTTGTAGTGAAAGCCTGGATGATCTTTGCAGTAGCCAGTTCAAGTTTCGATAGCGCAAGTTGAGTTGTTCCCTCTTACTTGAGATATGTTTTCTCCAATTTAATTTTCGGTCCAAATGACAACCCAATTATTTAACTGAGACATTATGAGGTAATATTTCTCCTCCTAATTTAACAGGAGGACAGTCTTCACGTTTTAGGCTAAATGTTATATGGACTGATTTATTAGCACTTGCTTGGATACGCAACTCACTGAGCCAACCGTCTATTTTAATTAGGTGCTGCTGGAGAATACTAGAAGCTACTTTTGGATTAGGGTCACTCACTAGACATGCTGTATTATCAGCGTATGTAGCTGTTATAACATCGTCACTGTTGGGTATGTCAGCTGTAAAAATTGTGTATAGTACCGGTCCCAACACTGAACCCTGGGGTACACCTGCTTGGAATGCTCTTAGATTGGTATATTCATTGCCAAACCTGACTTGGAAGAGGCGGTCTGATAGATAGGATTTTAGTACCATGAACGCCGAGTTAGGCAGAGTTTTCTTAAATTTATACAGGAGTCCTTTATGCCACACCCTATCGAAGGCTTGTAATGATAAATATGAACGTAAGTTTTTGAAAAACTCATTGGTACATGTCAGGATTCAAACCCGGACCTCACTGATTTTCGGCCGGCTCTTTAACCATTCGGGCTATCACTGCTCGTAATAATATAATCTTTCGATATAGGACAAAAAACAAAATTCTGCAACACAATTTTCTAGCTAAATATATTCTTTTAATTTCTAAATCACAGGCGAATTCAGATTCCAGCAGCTGTTATAGGCAAGGTCTACTGACAAACCTATTTCTTAGGGTACCACACCAAAAAAGGTACAATCTTTTTGTACAACCCATATGGCATTACCTGTATAAGTAGAAGATAGTTTATGTTGGGGAAGGCGGGGCACGATGGGGTCTCTAGCTCTACCCCAATCAGTGAAGTCTGATTAACACAAAATATTATTTTTTGCTGTGTTAAAAAAACAAAGTGATATAATAATCAATATAAAATAAAATATATAAAAAAACTGACAATAGCTCCACTACGGCAAGGTAAAGTTCTTAAATAGGGTTGTGTCCTTCCTAGTCAAATCAGTTACTTTTTACGATCTGTCAAAACGAAATTTTATTATGGAAAATGTACTGAAATAGCAAACCGTGACGTCATAGTTTGTAGTACTCAATTGCAGCACTTTTTTTGATTGTTTTATTATTTTTAAATTTGCTATAATTGTAAATTGAAAATCGAAATACATATTTTGAGGTGTTTTGGGATAATCTTTTTAATATATGACTACTCGCAATTTAATTTCGATGCTGTCAACTACCCAATTATGTTATTTTCATATGCAATGTTCGGGATTTCATAAATTATGAACTTCAGTAATGCTACATTTTTAACCCCCCGTTTTTTGTATAATGACTCAAATATCACATTAATACTTATATTTAAGTTTAAAATTGAATAAACAAACCTTATCTACATCTAAACTAAATTATATGTAGGTACGTATGAGATCGTAATTCCATTTACCGGCCATAAGGGAAGTCTGAGCCCGCACCGGAAAATGCTGGTGTACACCGGATATGACGTGAAAATTTCTGATTTCCGGAACAACGCTATTTTTATTTAGGTACATGTGGATTTTGTGAGTCATTTAAATGCCAGGATACCTAAAGTATGACACCACAAGTGCGGGTTGATATATCAGAAATAATATGTACAACAAAGTGTTTGTCAAGCTATTTTGAAGAACATGTAGGTAAAGTATCTCCATAAACAAAAAGTTTCATACAATTTTTACCACCCCTTTTGGGGACCAAATGTTTAAAACAAATACTCTAGAATCACTTCCTGAAAAACACTACATCTTTAAGTCCAATGGTTGAGGCTGTCCGTTGTTGTATCTATACTTCTATACTAAAAAGAGGAAAGATTTGTATGTTTGTATCATTGTTACAAATAAACCCAAAAATTACTGGAACAATTTAAAAAAATATTTTACTAATGGAAAGCTAGAATATCCCTGAAGCTAGGTATATTATATTCCCGTATTCCCACGGGAACGGGAACATTCATGACAATAAAACATAGCCTATAGAACATTAATATAGATCGATAGTAGTCGTATAGTAGTCGTAGGGAGGCAAAACCTAAGTAAATAAAATAAACGACCGACTCACGCAAGAAAAACGGTTTTCTCAGTCAGTATTTACACTTGTAACATTTTAAGAGGCACATTAAACACTGCAGACATCATTATCAGAACTCGGGACAAAATGGATGAGTGTAAAAACCCAGACAGAAGCCGTTAAGCAGACTCAACGTTAATTATCAGCAGCAGTATAGGATTAAAGGCAAAGAGAGACTTATGTCCGAGAGGTGCAGTAAAGCAAAATGCAGGAAAGATTAAAGGCGTAGTACCCAGGAGGCCAATTCTACTAAATGACAGCGGTGATAGTTGTATGACAATTACATGATTGTGGTCACTCAATGGTGATATTATGTCAAATTTTGACACTTTTCCTATTCTGTTAACTGTCAGTTTTCACAATCATTCAACTATCATTGTTGACCACTTTTGGTATTCTACTATTCCTACCATGGAATGGCGCTGTCCAGTGATTGCTTTTTTTCCCTTATTTTAAGGCATTGGCAATTTAGCCATCAGCCCTAAACACGACACGAAATTCAGATTTTAGCTCTGCTTCAGAGTCTATGCACAAAAATACACAAGTTTCTTCAAAACTTATCGAAATGTCACATGTACCATAAATACAATCAATCATCTAAAGATTTTAGTGCCGCAAACCCGAAATAAAACTAATGACACGCATGGTAGTAATAGTTATATATGGTAGGCAACACCTAACGTAGTCCATAGTCATTCCATTGTAATGCCACTATGATTTCAGTGTGGAATACAAATTAGATGTCATAGTTGCCAGTTGCAGCATAATGGAATGATAGTTCGATGACAATGGCTGACATTTAGTGGAATTGGCCCCCAGGTCTAAAGGCACAGTTTTATAGTAAGAGAAATGATGGCTAAAGTAGAAGTAAAAGAAAGATGGCACTCTTTCTGAAATACGGTATTTGACATAATTTCTTATCACTACATAGGAAGTATAAAACAAAGTCGCTTTCTCTGTCCCTATATCCCTATGTCCCTTTGTATGCTTAAATCTTGAAAGTACGCAACGGATTTTAATGCGGTTTTTTTTAATAGATAGAGTGATTCAAGAGGAAGGTTTTAGTGTTAGAATTGCACCCGTGCGAAGCCGGGGCGGGTCGCTAGTACCTATATAAAATCAATTGCTGTTCGTTAGTCTAAAAATTGAAAATGGCTTTAACGATTTTGATGAAATTTTGTGTGTAGGTGCAAGTGGGTTCAAGGAAGATTTATTCGGTGGCAGAACAACATTGCCCGGGCCAATAATGAAATGGTGATTTATATCATTCGTAAAGAGTGTGGGTTTTAAAAACACAATTGAATTATAAATAATAATAATAATAATCTCACGTCTGTCATCCCCGAGGGGGTAGCAGAGGTATTCCATTACTGGATATACCCACATTTCACGAGATACATTGGACCCCTAAACGTGATAGGTGGTGAGCCCATCGCCGGACCGGGTCTATTTACACATGTCGCAGAATTAATTTCCTCACGTTTTCACAATTGAATTAATATGATTTTATGATAAAATAAAATAGTCATGTGATCAAAAACGGCACAGATTGGCCGATTTTATAAAGTCAAATATAGGTACAACTACTCCATAATACCTTTAAATATACAGCACCATGTAGGTAGTTTATTATTAAATGTTTCCCAAAAACTATTTTGTCGCTATTTCCGAGAAGGTTGTATGTGACAGTTACCTATGATAAATGGTACGAGTAAATCATGAAGCGGATTCCAATATCTCACGCATCGCAGTTTATATATTGCAAAACTTTAATAACGTACTGGATTGGAAAATAATGTTTCCGATTCCAAATTCCTGTTTCCGGTTAACTCGTACATATTATTTTAACAAAATACTTATGGTTTTAATACGAAGAATTGAATTACGAATTATGCGGAGTTGGTACATTTTCTGAATTCGTACAATTCTCAATTCGATCAAACTCACAGTTCGTAGAATTCGTGATTCGTGCAATTAACAATTTTTACAATTTATCATTTTATCGACATTTTATATAAGTACAATATGTAACAGAATAAGCGCAATTCCTGAAATTAGTTTGTTCAGTATAGACTACTTAATAGATTATACAGCTATTTTTATTTTGGCTTAAGTAGCTACTCGACCACAGAAAACTCGGCCAATGATCGAGAAGCCACCTTTTAAATGGCTAGGTGGCTACTCGACCACAGAAATCTCGACTTATGGTCGAGAAGCCACCTTTTGAATGGTTAGGTGGCTACTCGACCACATAAGTCTCGACTGATGGTCGAGATGATACTTTTTGAATGGCTAGCCTAGGTGGCTACTCGACGACAGAAATCTCGGTCAATGTTCGAGGAGCCACTTGTTAAATGCTTAGGTGGCTACTCGATGGTCGAGAAGCCACCTAAGCCTTTAATTTCTTACATTTTTTGGAAAACTGAATTAGCATAGGTGAATTTAGTGCTACCTATGGAAATCGTGCTACTATTTCTCTTTATTGAAAATTGGTTAGACACAACTAAAGTTCGAATGCATCATATTTTTTTGTATTAATCTACTAAATGGAGTGTATGAGGAATTCGCTAGTTCTGTTACGCGTTATTTATATGTTTACGCCTTTATTGATTAGTTATGCCATTGCTGGAAATACCAGAGTTTCACCAGTATATATTTTTATGTAGGTATATACTCCTACGTACATCAAGCAAAGAAATTGATTCACTACTCTAAGGTTGAATGATATTGTCACATCATGAAACATCAAGATCTATTTTCACAGCAAGACCATTGTGCAAATTAATGGTTTTCTTCATCATATTTCGTGACATCAAATTTGAAATTTAGATCTAAAACATTTACCTACTCTATTTTTATATCCAAGATATAAAGTCATACATTCCATACCTATACACCTATTTCTCATTAAAGACGGTAAATCAACTTCTATAAAATCATCATCATGTGAGCTAAATCTAATTCAAACAGTTAAAATCTCAAGACCGGAACAAGTCTGCCATTTCAAAATGAGAATGGGAAAACAACTCGAGCGCAGGTATATTTTCGCTGGAATCATGAACTAAGTACAGAACACTCGTATAACAAAGTTAACGAACCACGAATGGGTGCACGGGAATAACCCAAAATGGTGGATTGCAACAATCGCGCAAAACGCAGTAAATTTTACTTTCGCGACTTAAGTTATAAGAACTTATACTTAGTAATGAGGTACTTTGCACAGTTTGCACTATTTTTTTATTTGTGTCAGACTAGTGTTCATTTAATTTACATACTTTATTAGCAATTCAACACAATAATAACTAGCGCAATCTTATAATAATGAGACCTGGAACTTCACAAATAGGTTTCGCAAATTATACTAGACATTAATGTGACTATCGTAGGTACAACACATCTAGAGTGCTTGATAGTCTGTAGTCGTCTTTTGTGAATGACTGTACAAGAGCACAATATGAAGCTTTACACCTGTAGTGCAAATCTGACCTCTAAGGCGATTGTAATAAGAACGTTACAAAGTCCAATTTGTCAAGCTACGCTCTTGACTGTACCTGTACGTACAGGCAGGCAAATCTCTACTACAAAATCTGGAAATTTTAAGTCATCAGATATTACAAGCATTTTTTTCGAATACCTATATTGTATTCTAAAGCCGATTGTACAGCTTCCACTGTAAAAATACTGAAGTCTGACATTTATAGAAGTTAAAGTTTGATGTAGTTCCGTACAATTAGAAGATGTTAGGGAACAGAAAGAAAAGGAAGAAAAGATTTGTCACTATTGAAATGACAGGTGACATAATTTCATTGCACTGAAAATCAGACTAAGTTCTATTAATCAAACTTTGGTGTTTATTTTCTGAGGGGGTAGGCACAGGTATTCCATTTCAGGAAATGTAAAACTTTAGTGTAGATGCCTGACAAATCGCCTGCTTCACTGAGGTATAGGTACTAGTTTCTGAGATAGATGCGGGAAAGCATAGCGGATCTCGATGCATATGAATTGATTCATATAGCGACTAACATAAGTTTGTGACTGCAAAAAGCTTGCTATTTGTCACTTGGACCACAGCAACACTGAACCCAACCGCCCCATTTGTATAAAGTTGCTCAGCGAAACTTTGAACGAATTATTCATTGCCATACCGGATAAAACGGCCATGACATAACTCTGGACGTGGGGGGGGGGGGAACTGTTCAGCAGCTAATATAAAGCTAAATTTATATGTCAAAATTAAACTATACTTACATATAATAAAACTGTAACGGGGTCGTGGCTGAAAGATTTTTTAAAAATTTTAGCAGTAGTGTATATCATAGAGTTATCGATGTAGATACCGAAACACCAATTTTTGAAATTTCTGTCTGTCTGTCTGGTTGTGCACGCATTACGCAAAAACTACTGGGCGGATTTTAATGAAATTTGGTGTGGTTATAGCTAAGTAGCCGGGTCAACATCTAGGGTACTTTTTACCGCGGAAAAATGTCTCATTTCAACGGGAAAATTAAAAAAAACTAAGTAAAAAGAGAAATACTTACTCCTCTGCAACGATAACACTAACAAACTTGAAATATGGTAAGTAGGTGTCTTATACGGCGTAGGCAACGCAAAGATATTATATATAGAAAGACGTAGATAATATGTTACTAGAGCACGGAAAATGAGGCCGACAAATGTAGCTTATTTAACGTAATTAACCACATTTTATTTAGTCGCATTGTATTTCAAGTCGTACTTTAAGCGCAACTCTTAACAGATAGCCCTCTTTTTCTTTATTATTCGTTCCGTATCATCTTTCCCCGTCATTGTTGTATCCTATAAATACGCTATGAAGTAAGTATGTACATGTTGTAGCACACTCGTAGGGGATCAATTTTCAAACGCAAGCAGTATGAATATAACTCATCCTTACTTTAATATCTTTGTAGGCAACGACTATAAAAGGATTTTTGGAAATTCCTACGGGAACGGCAATAACGGGATCATTGGTTAAATATAATAATCACTTGCTCAACGATGAAGGAAACATCGTGAGGAAATCGGCAGTCCTCAGAATTGGTTCAGAGGATGTGTAAGTGCACCTCAGTCTACAGGGCCATGAAATATTCTCTGGCGAACCCCTTGATGATAAGGCCTGGGTTTACTTGTTAAAGTATTTAATGAAAAACTAGCCTGAAGCGATTCGAAATTTAAACAATTCATTAAGCTATCAAATCTCGGATCATCAATGAAATTACTTTAAATATTTTATTCTAATTATCTTATTTCTAGATTATTTTTTAATTAATTTTACAAAAGCTAATATTTAATACTTTATTCAGCAAATATAATTAAAAATTAGGATGGCTTTGAAAGTACAGATCTACCACATAAGTTCCGCACATACCAAAAATAGTGCTCCCAGAACCCTCTGTATCCCAGTTCGCGCGTTACTGGCTAGTTTCTAATTAACTTGCTCCGAGTGTTCGATTAGTGCTGCGACTAGTAGCTTAGTGTTACACCATACAGTAATATTTGTGTTACGTATTAAATAACATAAAACTCTAAAGAGTAAAAAACCAACTTCAACTTTATATGGTTTTCTCATGGATGCCATTGTCAGAACTGAACCAGCTTTTAAATAAAAAAGAATAATCAAAATTGGATAAACGAGTAGAGAGTTTTGAGGTTACAAACATAAAAAAACATACAGTCGTATAACCTCCTCCTTTTTTGAAGTAGGTTGAAAAATCCTTTTACCTTCATTTTGGATGTTGTTCGCTTGATCGGATGTTGTTCGGATGATTATACTCACACCAAGCTTACCGCTTGTTATGTCTTAGTTTTTTTTACTTTTTATGGTTCCATACAAGGAAAACAGGAACCCTTATGGATCACTTCGTTGTCCGTTTGATGTCTTGGCTGGTTTGTTGTAGAACATCCGCCTCGGTAACACAAAAAAATACCAAAAATACATCTGTCGATAAACGTCGCCGACGTAACCTTATTATACTAGCTTTTCCCTGTGACTCCTTCCGTATTGTTTCCTTATCCTATGTGTTAATCCAGGTTATAAACTACCTGTTTGCTAAATTTCTTCTGAATCCGTTAAGCCGGTCTTGAGTTACAAAATGGTGTAAACATCCCGACTTTGTTTTTTGTACATATTATTATATTACTACCTACCCGCCCTCGCTTCGCTTCGGTTTATATGATATTATCAGTGTTTCTCTATTATATTGTGCATGTATTATATACATAAACCTACCACTTGAATCACTCTATCTATTAAAAAACCCGCATCAAGTTTGCGTAGTTTAAAGATCTAAGCATACATAGGGACAGACAGACAGGAACTGATTTTGTTTTATACTATGTAGTGATTATATAGATTTGGTGGTTTTACTACAAAATAAAATTAGTTATTGCTCTAATGACATAGCTACAGTACTGTATGTTTACTGCTGAAGTGCAGAAGTTGCTTACTGTAATATCTTGAGCAGTTCCCGTGGGCATTATGCAAGCAGCACACTTGAAGCAAGTAACTGCGAGTTAGGAGTCGCATGAACTTGCAAAAGATATAAACAGAGAGAATGCGTCTAGAACATAATGTAGTTAATAGATTACAACGACTCAATGAAGAATATAGACAAAACTTACATACATAATTTATCACTAGCTTGACGGTAAAGGGAAACATGAGAGGAAACACAGGGTCCCAGAATTAATTCTGAGGCATGTAACAGACCCGGTCCGGCGATGGGCTCACCACCTAATGCGTTAAGGGTTCCAAGGGTTATAATGGTAAAATGTGGATATTTTCTGAAATGAAATACCTACCTGTGCCTACCCCCTCGGAAAATCCTTCTATTCCTAGGGGGTAGGCACAGGTATTTAATTCAATTCAATTGTAAGATAAAATACAAAAAGGAAATAGTCCTAAGGTCTTCCTCTTTCTCATTGTTGAGCAGTTTTATATTATAGATTCTGATTAATGATGATATGTGTCCAGTACTCAACCTTCTTACTTAAACCTTTGCAACCTTTGCTGGTTTCTTTCGGGATACTGCATTTGGAACCCGCAACTCGTCGATGGATTTACATTTAGCCAATCTTCATGGACGAGTTTAGAGTGCCTTGTTATCAAACATTTGTAAGTGTATTTTTTGTACCTACGAAAATAAATGTTTTTTTCAATTTTGATTTTTTTACGTACGGAAACCAAAAACTTACTGTTATTACAGTTTCGCAAAAAAGTTACTTTATCGCTGATTACTCTTTATAAAAGTATATTGCACTAATTGTCTTACTAGTTTTAAAGGAAATTATTTACAATTCAACTTTGTAACTTCTTCCTCCATGCAAAATATTACCGCTCAGGTTAATTCCATTTCGTTCATAACCCCAACTTGGGCTTACCTTCTGAGCTAGTTACATAAATTAGAGCTCAAGTGTCCGGGGGAGTTTAATAAGACGCCACCTGTCGCCTACTGCGGATTTACTCTTAATTGCTGTTCAACATTTCTACCGGGCGATAGTCTACAAATTTTAATCAAAAGTTTTACTTTTAACTATTATCCGCAAGGCTATGACAATCTTATTGTGATTAACGATATTTTTCGGATGTTTTATAAAATTGTACAAAAGGTACTTAGTTTTAAAATTAAAAAATATGTTTAAACAATTACTTAATATATATAATAATAATATAATCTCACGCCTTTTTTAACCCCGAGGGGGTAGGCAGAGGTATTCCATTACTGGATATACCCACGTTTCACGAGATATATTGGACCCCTAAACGTGATAGGTGGTGAGCCCATATCGCCGGACCGGGTCTGTTTACATATGTCTCAGAATTAATTCTGAGACCTGCGGGTTTCCTCACGATGTTTTCCTTCACCGTCGAGCTAGTGATAAATATGTACGTAAGTTTGTGAAAAACTCATTGGTACATGCCAGGATTCGAACCCAAGCCTCACTGATTTTCGGCCGGCTCTTTAACCAAGTACCTACTTAAGTAGTTCAATTTATGGTTTTACCTTTCAGTAGGCGGAATAGCATGCTGATTTCATACGAGTATTGGAAAACGACTGTCAATTGATATCTACTGTTATATTGTTGGGAATGAAGAAAATAGTCATTTTTCCAACAGTTAGTCGTAGTGGAGGGAAGGTAGGCGAAAACCGCTAGTATGTTTTAAGATTTTGGATTAATGAGAATATGTTCTTAAACAATACTATATGAAGCTGTTATAGGTACATAAGGGCTGACTTGTCTAGTGGATCATAATAATAATGACTTCGGTTATAATGTGTCTAATTAAGATTAGTTATCTGTGACACAAGGAAGCCTTCGGGCAAAAATGAGGCCACAGGCTCTTTCATATCAGCTCTCTAGAGACGATAAAAGGCAAAAAGGAGACCATCACTCGTAGACCTCAAAGAAATTGTCGCCGTGCGTACTAATAGCCACTAATAATGACGTCTTACAAAGCTTCGCAACTAAAATGGCGCTTTTCAATTTCACCTTCGCGTTTTATTCTACTATATAAAAATAAGTCGGGTTTTCCTTCCTGACGATTTAACTCCAGAACTGACGAACCGATTTCCATGGTTTTACATTCGTTGGAAAGGTCTCGGGCTCCGCAATATTTATAGCAAAGAAAATTCAGCATTGCACCCGTGCGAAGCCGGGGCGGGTCGCTAGTTAATTTATGAAATCTCTCTGTCAAAATACGAGTATATTGATGAAACTTCTAATTAATAACATATGCTTGATACAAAGATCTTGCCCGCTTTGCCCGTTTGAATGGAAATTCAGAAAAAGCTTTCGTGGCAGTGGTTGACATTATTTTACATATTTTCAATGCATTTCATAAATTTACTTTCCGATATGACGTGAATTCAATGACGTGAAAGAAATTAAATCCACAAAAAAAGATATCTATTGTGGAATTTTATTTAAAAAATTATTGCTTAATTTTATATCTGATCGTAACCAAGTGTAATCATAATATTCTATTGTACTTGTTCTGCAAATTGTTTCCCTTACTTTATTAAATTAATTACATTAAATTTAAGTGATTTTAATGTCTTTTAAGAACATATTTTTTAAAATGAGTCATTTTCATATTAACCTAAAAGGAAAATAGCTTTATCCTCTGCAATGACTATTTATTACATAAAAAAAAACAACATATGAACGTATAACAATTAATTAAAGCAAATCATCTATTTTCCATTTCAGAGTTTCAAATAACAACAATACGAGAAATAATAATTTAAACTGAATACTTCCTCAGATTAAAGCATCCGAGATACTTACTAAAATAGAAAATTGAATAGGGAATATCCACAAACTAATTTTCAAACAATTGTCCGAAACTAATTTTCCTGTTTGAAACTGCAGTGCAGTCAACGATCAAGTTTGGGAACAGTGGAAACTGGAAACTCTAATTTGTCAGCTCGTTTTTAGCTACCCGGGGTCGGTCCCATCTGATAGGCCAGGTCACATGGCGTGGACAAATGTGGCCGTAACTCAAGTCCGGGGCCCCTCGAGATTTCTTACACTGTTTCATGTGGCAAAGAAAAGTAATATGGGAGTTTATAATAAGAATGTAACGTATTTACGAGGTAGTCTTTTTTAAAAAGGTAACTACTTTTACTCACTGAAAAACTATTTTACTCAAAGAGAAACCGTGTGAAATTCTACCTATCCAGAAAGCTGACTACGTTTCCTCTCTGCGTAATTTTTCTCATATTCAATGAGTTTTTTAAAACTTACGTCCATATTTATCACAAGCTTGATGGTGAAGGAAAACATCGTGAGGAAACCCGCAGGTCTCAGAATTTATTCTGCGACATGTGTAAACAGACCTGGTCCGGCGATGGGCTCACCACATAACACGTTTAGGGGTCCAAAGAATATCTCGTGAAAAGTGGGTAGGTATATCCAGAAATTTAATACCTCTGCCTACCCCTTCGGGTATATAAGTCGTGAGTTTTTTTTTCTTATTATGAAATTAAAAGCATATTAATAATTTTGTTTAGAAAATTTGCAGTTTTCAATAATCATGAAACTGTCTTTTTAGTCCATACCTATTATTTACTTTCATTGGCGAAGGCACTTCTTAAGACACATACTTTGGTCCAATTCAATCAATCTGTTTTCGAAGTATGGCTGCATAAGAAAATAATTTTCTTATGAACTGATTAAAATGATTGGTCATAAATAGGTAATCACTACATAGCATAATACAAAGTCGCTTCCTGCTGTCTGTCTGTCCCTATATAGGTATGCTTAGATCTTTAAAATTACTTATACTATAACGCACCGGATTTTCATGCGTTTTATTAATAGATAAATAGATTGAGTCAAGAGGAAGGTTTTAGTATCAGCATTGCACCCGTGCGAACGCGAAGCCAGGACGGATCGCTAGTCTATATCTATATATGTATAATGAAATGATAAACTGGGGGCCAATTCTACTAAATGTCAACGGTCTTAATTGGATGACTATGGCATATCAATGGTCAGACAATGGTGTTATTTTGACACTTTTCAGAGCAAATAACACCATCGACTGACCATGTCATTGTCATTGTCATCCAACTGTATCCGTTGAAATTTAGTAGAATTGGCCCCCTGATTGACTGATTGGTGATAATACACTGCCGGGTCTAGAAATTTTGAAATTTTGAACCAAGATAGCATAAACAGTATAGGTATCCACTAAGAAAGGATTTTGCAAAATTCAACCGCCAGGTGAAATAAACGTGCACGAGCGAACCGCGGGTAAAAGCTAGTAAGTAATAAAACACAAGAATACCCGCAGAGAGGTGACAATTTTACTCAAATTGCAACTCCTGTAGTTGGTTTATACATCAATGTGAACCGGTTATTACTTGTGTACGTACCACATACGCCTTATGGTGACGGCCAGGACTTTCTTTATGAGCACACTTATATGATAGCGTAACGAGAGGAAAATCCTGAACGTTAAGATATAAGCGTAATATTTTTGTTATTATTTACTCGTAGCTAAATCTGTATGTAAATTTCTGTTTTTAACTCAAAGGTATTGTTGGCGACTGGCCGAGATGCAACCTTTTTATATCGTATATTTTAAGATTAGGGTTTTTCATACTTCATGTGCTTTATGCTTTTTGGTTGTCCTTGACTACGAGTCTGCTTATTTTCTTAGATTCTTATTTGTGTTTCTATAATTTCATAGCATACATACATTATACAGTCCACTTTCAATTTACCGATCGCGATCAGGGGGTCGATTTTTGAATCTCACCAAGTGACTAATTCTCACCGATGTGAGTGATTTCCGAAAGTTCGTATTTTTGAAACTCATCGGTGACTTACATTTGTCATACCTATGATATCGATTTACGAGTGCCCCCACCCACTCGTAATTGAAATCACCATGTGATTGTTTTTGACAGTTAACGTATGTGACATCTGCCAAAAGTGCCAAAGTATGTTTTTCGGAAGAATTAGCAGCGGGGCTCGATTGTGATATTTCGTGATTGCGACGATTTATTGAAAATATAAAAAACATCTCAATTAAATAAAACAATATCCAAGTTATTAGTAAATACAATTATTAAGTTAAATATACTTGTAAAACATATGCCACTAACAAATGTACATACCTTTTCTTATAAATTGTAAAATCTGTGTTATGTTTTCTTTATTCGTCCTTTTCTAGTGAATTAAGTGAATTTTTCAATTCAAAACTTTAATTTTCGTTTACATGATACTGACAGATAGGTACGTTACGTTTTACGATTGACCAATTTGATGAATCTTTTTTAAGTTATATTATGAGAAAATAAAAACCGATATCAAGGGCAACACTATAACATCTGCGTAAAAAGGAACGTAACGGGAAGATTGTCTCTGACTGACATTGTAAAATTTCTGCATGTTGGTAAACATCGTGTGACTTTCAAAAATACGGCTTTTGGAAAATGGTGACATAAAAGTCATCGGTGATAATTTTAGTCACCGGTCATTTTGATATCACCAGTGAGATTCAAAAATCGCACTCCTGGTATTTTTTTTAGTACCTATCTTAAAAATCAGGATATTGTTTTAGGGATTCCAAACATTAATGAATAATTATATTACTATTTTTGATAATATGTAATCTATTACTATGACCTGATGATGATGTCATATTGCCGGATATAAGAAAAACAGATTTTCGGATTGTCATTTTTACAGTTCAATTTCTTAGAATTAGCAGGCGTTGTAAAGTCATTCAGAGTTCAATGGTGACACTTTTTTATATAAAATAAGCACCATCTAATAACATTAGTATAAACTGAAACCACAAAAATAAATTTTTGAAATCTTGTAATACTTAGTTTTGGAATTGTTTTTTTTTCTTCACATACGGAATTCGTCAAACAACTTGATGAAAACAAGATTACTACATTTGCGTACGTTTACTAACAACTAACGACATGATAAGGAAGCGACGCATATATGTATACATACCTCAATATATTATGTTTGTGCCATTTGGGGTAGAAAGAGACCAAGGGGCGTTGAGGTTCGTAGGAGCGGCACCTTATTATAGAGCTCTCAGCGTGTTTTGTCGAAGCTTTGGAACATCGTCAAAACATGAGTAAAGTTTAGCTATCCAGAGATAAAATGAAGACAACTTTCTGGGCACTATTCCAGAGGGTTCCGACGCTTCGTCTTCAAGGACCCACGAAGCAGACCGACCAGTGGATCTCCGAACACTGATGTGTCTCCAAAGACCTACTGACTGGTAGACGATATTTGTTACATATTACCACCGGTCACCATGCTTAGCGGACCTCGCAAAATAAGATGGTAAAATGATGTTAAAATAAAAAAAAAATCATAAACGTAAATAACTCAAAACAGAAAAAAAAATCTGTAACCCCTTCTTTAATGCGAAATTTAAAAGTAATTCTGGTCTGTCTTGATGCAATTTGGCAGAGGAATAGAAAGCTTGAGTTAGGACATAGGGTACTTTTCACCCCCAAAATGAAGACGAAGACCGTGTGGTGATCTTCGATGAATAAATAACATCGCCCTTCAAAATGCCCTCAAACCACTTGCGCCAACGGAATAGACTCAGATACTTAACATAACACTACATTCCTTCTGGTGACTGCACCAGATAAAATTCAGGTCAATAAAGGTCAAATATACAGGGTGACTTTTTTTACCGTCTGCAAAAAAATGTGGTGTGATAGGTAAGTGTAATAGATTCATTTGGCAATGTTACTTAAAAAAAATTTTTTTTTCTCAAAAAAAAATTTTCTTTCTTAAATTAATTTACATTACTCAATTGTAGTCAATAATACACACTGAAATATTTGAAATAGTATTTTAAAAAGAAACAGGCTCGTGGCTTCCATTTATGCGCAATTTACCTACAACCGCAAGCTGCGCGTAGTACTGTGCGTAGTTTTCTAGACGGTAAAAAAAATCATCCAGTATAATTATCCTGAATAACCATAATACGAAATACCATCAAATAGGCCACTGAATTTGAAAGTATAATCTGTCTGAGCAAAATCGATGAAGCTTCCAATTGAAAAGGCCGACTTAAAGGAATCGTCGCGAGCTATCTCCAGTTATCTATCTTGTTTTCAGTCTTCGGAAGCGATTTTTCCTTATGTCCCCGACACCGAACAAATTATCATTCAATTTGTTTTACCGGCGAAGTTTTTATCAGTGCTCACGATCCGTTTAACATATAAATTAGGTTCCAATTTATTGAAGGCTTTTATAGATTCGTATTTTCAAACATTGAAAAGTTTTACGGACTTTTTGACTATGAATAAGAGATTGACAATAGTAGATTATGTCGTAAGGGAGCAAAGCGTTTTTTTTAATATTACGAACATAGAAAATGATTCTAATATAGAATCATGAACGAAGTGAGGGGTATAAAGTACGTAGCTGATGATGATACACTCTGCTTTTCATCTCTCTCTATGATAAAAATAACTACGAAAGCGCGCACATTGCCACAACAAGTTTTTTCTGACAGTGTGGCACAGCCATCGAACGCCATTCAGCCATGTCAGCCTAATGCGGCGAAAAATGGAACGAATGTTTTGTTATAGTACTTAAGCTACAGTGGCGCCAACCATAGATGCAAACTTATTTTGCTTATCTTTTTGGCTAAGAATGTTGAAAGATATTCTTAATTCCAAATTCAAAACACTTTTATTCGCACTTATTAAAACCCTATCGGAAAAGACTTATTTGCTCCCTGTTATTGACGAGCAAAACGTGACTTTTCGAATAGATGGTATGAAAAGTATAATAAGTAATCATCGTTATTCTGTAGTCGCATAGTATGGAGGAACACTGACTCTCACACAGGTTATCCTAGCTTGAGAGTCAGTTGTGTATGTGTTTGCTTCGGTGTTTATTATTCTGCTTTAAGTTTTACGGGACAATAAATTATTATTATTATTGTCGTCAGAAGGCTAAAAACCGATAGGTATGGAGTGACTTTATAGAGTATTTTGTCCAACACATTGAGCGGATGATGTTGTATTTATTCTGATGACATCATCTTCTAGATTTTTTATAACATTAAACAATATCTTTGACGAATTAATCAAACTATAACATCGTTGTGAAAAAAATATCTACTGGAAAAAGGATTTCATCACGTTACAATTAAAAAGACTAGCTAGAAATCTACACTAATATTATAAACGGGAATAATATTATGAGGAGGATGTCTATCATGATCAATTTTAAAAACTCTTTTACAAATATTAAGATTACTTTTCTGGTAGTAACATGAGCTATATAATTTAATTTTATAATTTAACATAGGATTTACGCGGGTGAAATTGCTCGGAACAGCTAGTGTTACAATAATGATGACAAGAATATTTAGTCATATTTTTCAATATATGAATTGAATTTGATTTAAAAGATTGTTATGGAAGGTTCATTTGTCATATTTACGACACATCTCCTCAGCTTTGTAACTGAGTCCCAATTTCGAGTTACGTGATTGCCTTCGCGGGCATATACTTATACTAGCGTGCGAATCCGCGGCTTCTCTCGATCACGTTTATTATTTATTTTAAGGATTGAATTTTGCAAAATCCTTTCTTAGTGGATGCTTACACTGTATAAGCTATCTATGTGCAAAATTTCAAGTCTCTAGACTCAGCGGTTTAGGTTGTGCGTTGATACATCACCAGTCAGTCAGTTTATCATTTTACATATATACGACATGTAACAGAATAAGCGCAATTCCTGAAATTAGTTTGTTCAGTATCGACTACTTATTCGATTTCTATGTGCTATTATTATTCGATATTTAAGAAAATTGGTTAGAGATAACTGAAGTTCGATTGCATCATATTTTTTATATATTAATATACCTACTAATTGGGGTGTATGAGGAAATGCGCTTTTTCTGTTACGAGTTGTAAAGATTTTGGAGAATAAATAGTCGTTGCGTTCAATTTAGATTTAATGGGCACTTACCTAACACAATTATATGATAAGTTTTTTTATTATTGAGGGTATAGATAAGATAAATTATGTGTATTATTATTTTTCTTGAAAGCGTCATTAAAACGTCGAAGGCATCTGGCTACCCAATTTTGTATCCGTCTTTCCCGGAAATTTATGTTTATTGAAGGCAGGTGTTCAGGGAAATTTCAAAATTTGATAATGGACCGTGCCTTATCGATGTCTTTAGTAAAACTCAAATAGTGTAAAAAAAATTTGTTCATCTATGTTCCAGCATTCATTGCTGCATTTTTAGTTCACCGGTATATTTATAAGTCTAACTTAAGTAATAAATCGTAATCTTTTTTATCTAAAATTATATTTTACTTGTTCTTTAATAACTCGGGATATACTAGAAATTGTGAACAATATCAGCTGTTAGAACAATTGCAACTATTCGGGTAAGTTGTTTTAATGTTTTATTTTAATATTTTAAATGTACGAACATTTTACTGTTCTAAGTACTTATTTTTTATTTAAATCTACAAATTTATAAACTCGAATATACTTCAAAATATTTGAATTTCGATATTTATCGAAAATAAGTTGTGCACCTATCAATATAACTTAATACTATCTAAAGAAAGTGGAGCAGAGGTTCGCGCGAGTAATACTTTGAGAGTTTTTGCAAGATTTATGTTAAAAACTTCACCCATTTTTCATTTTTTCTTTGCGCGCTTACTCTGTGTGAACGATTATCATTTATTTATTTTTTGGAGGCCTCAACTTAGCTACTTTTTAAAGATATTTTTGATATAATAATATAAGCTATTCCTTTCAAAGTAATTGTATACCTACTAGTGAAACACATTGACAAATAAATTTTATTTATTACTTTCAAATCTTTTGTACATGTTTTCAAAACTGCCCTTCTCAACAAGTTTGAAGTTATCATTTTTCATACCCACTATCATAAGTTCAATAATTGCGTTTATAAATAGTGCGATTACATTTAACGCTAACAAGCAAAAAACATTTAAATTACCCATTTAAATATGTAATTTTGTATTTATTAGGTAATTCGACTAGGCAAGTAAATCGTTGTATATATATTTGATCTCGAATTCATAAGTCGAATATTTTCTACAGAGTAGTCGTAACTTCATCTTTTCTT
Organism: Ethmia dodecea; assembly: GCA_963855545.1. Classification (NCBI taxonomy): domain Eukaryota; kingdom Metazoa; phylum Arthropoda; class Insecta; order Lepidoptera; family Depressariidae; genus Ethmia; species Ethmia dodecea. The sequence goes on along the minus strand of OY979443.1, from coordinate 14,773,220 downwards.
AAATCAGGCACGTTTAGTGTAAAATGTCTGTTACAGTTACAGTTCATTGGCCCGCCTAGTTCGGCTTTAGCTATACAAATATTTGGTGATCGAAATTTATCATCTTCTTTCTTTTTTTTCTTACTTCTAGGTATATTATGATTTGCTAGTATAGACCCCACATCTTTAAATACGGTCTGGTTATCATCTATTTGTCCATTTTTAGTGTAAACATAATATTTTCTTTGGTAATCGTTATTGCTTTTCTGCAACCAGTCCTGGCTGTATTTTTTTTCATTGTCTTTGCTAAATATTATTTGGGCGTAGTTAGATCCAGTTTGTTCTTGTTGGTCTGAGCTTAACGTCTCGTTGGCATATCGTTGTGACATCCAAACATACCGGGCCATCGGTTCTTCTGGTCCCCATAAACGAGATGGTCTAAACGCCGATGCAATTTTCTGTGCAAAAGATGAAAATCAGTGTCAAATGTAATATTTAAAAATGAATGTGTGTTGATTAAGCGCAACTTTGGGAAGTTGTTGAAGACACGCCCGGAAATGTTCTGTAGTTCTATTGTACCGAATCGACAGCTGTCAGAAATGTATGGAATAAAAAATCGGATTTTCGAAGAAAAAAATAATTGAAAACCTGCACGGCAACGCGAAAAACTCATTTCATAGGGAACGAAAAAAAATATGGAACAGAATAAAACTGAAACTCCGCGGGCATTGCAGGTGACGTTTCAACAATTATTTTATAAAATTTTGTTGTTGCAAATGAACATTAAATAAAATAAATAATAAGATAAAAGTAGCGATAACAACATTATAGTAAAGTCGAATAGGGTTTCTTACTGCACTATGAAATGAGTTACTTTTTATGATTTTTATTTTATTTTATTTTGATGGGAAAACAAACAGCTGTCTTAACTAAATAACATAAATTCACATGCTTAACTAAAAGCCAATCAAATGTTTTCGCATATCTTAAAATCTTAAAATTTATCGACTAACGAGTGATAACGTCACTAAGGCAGTACCTATACTGACTTAGTGACGTTATCACTTTTAGTAATCTTTTGGTATTCAATTGTATCAATTTCTTGATTGTTTCAGTAAAAAAAATGGTATATTGTAAAATGAAAATTGTAATGTATTCGTATTTTTCATTCTGGGATAAGGTTTTTAATTAAACGCAATTAAATTTCGATACATAGGTACATTTGATACCCTTTATACAAAAAGTTTCGTTCCATCTGACAAAATTTAATAAAACTCAACTTACTGTTATTAAATTGAACTGTTCCTCTTTTGCCACAGCTACAGCAGCCATCACTACCATGATTACAAGTATGCTGACGAAAACCGCCACCAATGGCCAGAGGGTCTGAGTCTGACCCCACGTCGCCCTGAGCAAGGATCTTAGCCACCATCCAGTAATTCCGAAGAGTAGGATAGGAGTAGACCACCAGGTGCCAATCCAGCAACACGATAACTTGCTTCCAGTGAGAAATTCTATGTCGATAGTAATATAGCACCAGCCTACAATTCGAAAAAGTTTTTATCTCAATTATGCTGACTATAGAAATTTCTTTTATTTTATTAAATAAAAAAAATGGTACATATTCTGAATTGACGTGAGACCTTAGTATCTACAATTATTTTAGTGTCTTTTGTCTATACTAATATTATAAAGAGGAAAGATTTGTTTGTTTGTGAATTGAATAGGCTCCGAAACTACTGGACCGATTTGAAAAATTCTTTGGTTGGGGTAAACGTGTTCTGGAGTATAGACCGCCACTAGGCAAACGTAGTGTAGGAAGCCTTCCAGCTAGATGGGATGACGATCTGCGAAAGGCTGCAGGCAGACACTGCGTTAAGCTGAAGACAGGGCGATATGGCGCTCATAAGGGGAGGCGTTTGTCCAGCAGTAGACAAGTGCAAGCTGATGATGATTCATTATTTATTTTACTCACCATAAATGAACACAATGCCAACCACCTCAACGGCAGCGGTGAACACAGCCAGAACAGGCACAACGAGTTCATCTAGCATTGTAGCCACTTCCAACCCTCGAGCTAGGACCGCCACTGTCAGTGCTGTACCAGCAGCTGACGCGGCAGTCGCGAATAATCGCCAGTGGTCGCCAGTGGCCCGGTGGAGTCTGTCGTAGATAGGGAACAGGAGTGTGAGCTAAAAACGAAATACATGATTTATATATATATCTGACGTGCCTGATGGCTCAGTTGGTAGTGACCCTGCCATCTGAGATGGAGGTCGCGGGTTCGATCGCCCTTGGGGCTCACATTTGTGTAATGAACATGTCTGTTGGCTTCGTGTCTGGGTGTTTAATATTTATTTAAGTATGTTTACCAGTTGTTTAGTACCCATAGTAGGTACAGGCTCTGCCTAGTTTTTATATTTTCTATTATTATTAGCATTTACGTCTTACTTAAATAAATACCTATTGACGTAAGAGTACCTTTTTTACCCCCGACAAAAACAGAGGGGTGTTATAATTTTGACATGTGTTTTTTTGTATCTGTGTATATTTACTGCCTGTTCGCTCGTAGCTCCCAAACGGCTGAACCGATTTTGATTTAGTATATGACCACCAATACAAGCGATTCTCACTGGTCATATTAGTATGACATGCCAGTATGACCACCAAGAAACGGCCACTTAATCGAGATTGTTTTTAGCTATGGTTAAAAATCTGTTGAGCCGTTTTCATTTAAATTTCTTTTTTGTATCGGGGATTTTATACATTTTTATTTTTATGGTAAATAGAGCCGCGATATCTTTTGACAGTCTGATAATGTATGGCGTTATACAATATGTAACAGAATAAGAGCAATTCCTGAAATTAGTTTGTTCAGTATCGACTACTTCATCGATTTCATAAATTTTTAATACGTATTATTTTGTCCCGAAAAATTATTTTGCATCTAAATTTAGGGCTACCGCAAACAAAACAAGTTTGCAAATTAGTTCATGCAAGCGAAACAGACCTTTATTACAAACCAATAAGACTTATTTAAACTCTGTACTAAATTGGCAGGTAGCCAAATGTTATACATGTATAGTTGTGCATGGAAACCGTACTATTGATCTTTATTTATAAAATTAGGTTAGACAAAACTAAAGTACGAGTGCATCAAAGTCAAAGTCAAAATGTTTATTGAAAGTATTCACTTGGAAGTCCACTTACTGAACGTCATTTCAACTCCACCGCTTCAGCATAATATATGGTTGAGAAGAAGAAGCACCATATTTTTATTTCTTTAATAGCGACCCGCCCCGGCTTCACACGGGTGCAACGCTAACAGGAAAACCTTCCTCTTGAATCACTCTATCTATTAAAAAATACCGCATCAAAATCCGTTGCGTAGTTTTAAAGATTTAAGCATACAAAGGGACATAGGGACATAGGGATATAGGGATATAGGGACAGAGAAAGCGACTTTGTTTTATACTATGTAGTGATAGTGATACTAATTGGGGTGTATGAGAAATTGCGCTTATTCTGTAATGCGTTATATAAAGTTGTCTCGACTTACGTCTGTGTGGGATTCATCTAACAATCAAAAAGTCGCCAAACAAATATCAGTACATACCTACACTCATTAAGGAATTAATTTTCATAAGTAAGTGCCTAAGCCGGTTTTATTTCCGAAGCACTCAGTTGAAAAAGATTTGCTCATAATATTCAGCTTACACATTGCTTTGTGTCTGATGAATTGTTTTCAACTGAATACAAGTTAATTAAAATTAAATTGTAAGTCATAAAGTTTTACGTTATTACTAACAAGAGCTTTTATTTCAATTCAATTTATATTGTATCTTAATTTTTTTTCTGTGTTATCCAGAAAAAGATAATACATAATAAGTTTTAGGTAGTATTCGTTCTTTGTATATTAAACGGATAAACGTAGAGTAAATGTATCTTTCTGCAGGACATAAGTAGGTTCTTTTTATTTTTCAAATAGCCGTTGCCTGCGCGAAACCAGTATACTCCCATTCCCGTGGGAATTTCTAAAAATCCCCTCATAGAGCGGTTGCGTACCTACGACATATAAGGCACCTACATAACATAAGTATTTAAAGTTTCTGGGTGTTATCGATTCGGAGTAGTACTGATGCCGAAGGGTGCATGTGCTCATGATAACAAACAAATTTTTAAAAGGAACCAATACTTAGTGAATTCTCAAAAAAAAAATTGTATGGAAACTTTTAAAGAATATTTGTGCCAAGTTTCAAGTTGATAGACTCAAAAACCCACACTTCTTCATACCAACTTCAACCCCTAATTTTGCCTCTTTAGGGAATGATTTTCGAAAAATTTGTTTTATACTATGTAGTGATAGTGATGATCATGTCTGTTCCATACATTTATGATTGTATTCTATCGTATGATTGTATTATATCCGGTGGAAAACTATGAGCCCGTCGATTAAACTCACTTGCGCTTTCGCTCGAGCTTTGCAAGATTAAAAATAGCAATAAGGAAATATAAAGCATTGATGTTGTATTGTATTCAGCGTCTAGATAATTCAGCCGCTAATCGGCTTAACTAACTGCTGTCCACTGATGGATGAAAATCTCCTACTAAAAAGAATATAATTAATGACAAATTATTTGACAAACCTCCAGGTCTAACCTAACCTAACTAGTTTTTTTTGAGTTCTAAATAAATAAAATAAAATACAAAAAAATATTTAGAAGTATACATTGCAATACATACCACCGTAATAATTCCCGAGACAAACACAATCCCAAACTGTACGAGAGGCCATTCTTTTTCTCTCTTTTCTGTTACGGAGGACTGATATATTAGGACTAGTATTGATATGAAACTCGTGTCTTTATTTTCTTCACCGCCTATCGACTCCCAGAATAAAACCCACAGCCACCCAGCCAGTAGGTTTGTGGTGGTTATTGATGTTGATGTCCTGAAAATTGGTTTTATCAATATCATTATTTTGCATGGATAAGATAGCCGTCGATTGTTTGTTAATATTCTAATTATTATACAAAATGTTTTAAATTGTTAAATAAAAGTAAAATAAATAAGCTTACGCCTTTTATCCCTGACGGGGTAGGCAGAAGTATTCCATTTCTGGATATACCCACTTTTTACGAGATATTCTTTGGACCCATAGACGTGATAAGTGGTGAGCCCATCGCCGTTTTAGATTGTTACTAGCGACCCTTCCGGCTTCGCACGGGTGCAATGCTAATACTTAAACCTTCCTCTTGAATCACTCTATCTATTAAAGTAAACCGCATCAAAATCCGTTGCGTAGTTTTAAAGATTTAAGCATATATAGGGACATAGGGACAGAGAAAGCGACTTTGTTTTATACTATGTAGTGATTTCCAAAAAATATGTCTGTTTTTACATCTGTAATGGCAGATAGGTAATAATTATGGCTTGAAACGCATGCAGAAGTTAATGAACCTAATAGCGTGGTAATTAGTCTCATAGTAGGTACTGTCAAGAGCAAGTCAAGCTTTACACTACCAGTTTAAGCTGAGCTCTGATTTATATTGCGCGCCATAGAATACAGCAAGGCCGGTTCGAATGCGCGCCATTGAATAGGTACAGGGCCGGTTCGAAGTTTAAAGTGTCAAACTCAGCGTGCTCTTGACTGTATCTGGCAGACCGTTCTAATACCAGTGTCACTAACGCCATCTGCCGGTGAGTGACGTATTATTAAAAAAATTAGAAAGCGATGATGATGAGAGCAATGATAGCCCTTACGGTTAAAGAACCGGCCGAAAATCAGTGAGGCACGGGTTCGAATCCTGGCATGTACCAATGAGTTTTTCAAAAACTTACGTAAGTACATATTTATCACTAGCTCGACGGTGAAGGAAAACATCGTAAGGAAACTCGCAGGTCTCAGAATTAACTCTGAGACATGTGTAAATAGACCCGGTCCGGCGATGGGCTCACCACCTATCACATTAAGGGGTTCAATGTATCTCGTGAAATGTGGGTATATCCAGTAATCGAATACCTCTGCCTACCCCTCGGGGATGAAAGGCGTGAGATTATTTATTTATTTTTTGGGGTGTATGAGGAATTGCGCCTTTTCTGTTACGCGTTGTATATTGTTATTTTTATTAAATAGTTTGAGCCGTTTCCAAGATACTAAAAATATACATAAATACAATAATTACTCGTTTAAAGTAATAGGATTAGAGTTGAAACCTGTAAACTACCTGTTGCCTGCTACCCCTAAGAATAATATGTTTTCAGAGATGGAAAGTGGCATATTATGTCCATAAGTTAATATTGTCTTACAAAACTTTACTAAGATCGGTCGAAAAAGACAGACGACAAACAGACTGAGTTTCACATTTATAACATTAGTAAGGAAGTAGATATTTTAAAACCCTTTAACGGGCATAGTCAGTTTAAATTTTTCATTGGTTTTGAATCTTATTTCAATTACATAGAGTTCAATGTGTGGTGGTAACTATTGTCTATCTGCTTTATAAAGTGATAATATTGCAGTTATAGTGTCTAAAAGTGAGATCTAGTTGACTTACCATCGGACATCTGACTGTCTGTATACAGTGCCGCCAGCGCTAACCAAATATCCACTGGCTATGTGCGTAGACAACAAAGCCTGTACCAATGCACTGTGCCAGATGTACGGCTGGGACAACTGCTTCCATTGCTCGCAAGATTGGAACAACGAGGATAAAGCTCCACTCCGAGCCAGAAATGTACAGAGAACTATGGCGGTAACCGGAACGATAAGCGAAAAGCAGGTCAGTGATACTTTAAGCGACTTTCGTAGTCGAAATAAACTGAAATAAAGAAGTACATTCATTATTAAAACACAAAAATTATTATTATTTATTGATTTATTTATTTATTAATATAATAATAAGTATAATATAATCTCACGCCTTTTATCCCCGAGGGGGTAGGCAGAGGTATTCCATTGCTGGATATACCCACATTTCACGAGATATATTGGACCCCTAAACGTGATAGGTGGTGAGCACATCGCCGGACCGGGTCTGTTTTATTTATTATTATTATTTAAAAAGGTCGATTACGTGTTCAAGAGGTACTTTTGATGCGGTCGGGTAAAAATTTAGTCTGTGATAATCCGGAGATGAAGACGAGTCTAATCTGACGACACAACATGATACCTTCTTTTTGCTGCACTTGGGTAAAATATTTAAAGTAAATAAGAGCAGTGATAGCCCAGTGGTTTCTCCATTTGTGAGGCTCGTGTTTGATTCCTCGCATGTACCGTTGAGTTTTCCAAAAGCTTACGTACGTATTTGTTACTAGCTCTACGGTCAAGAAAAACATTGTGAGTATACCCGCAGGTCACATAATTAATTCTGAGGCATGTGTAACAGACCCGGTCTTTCGATGGGCTTACCACCCACGTCTATGGATTTCAAAAACATAGGTACTGGTGTAAAGTGCGTTTTTTAGGGACGGAATACTTCTCCCAACTTAAAAAAAAAAAAAAAAAAGAACAGTGTTGTCCATGCCTTCCCCTCAGTATTCAAAGTAGAGTATGGTCAAATGCGAGTTGATGGTATGGTTCCGTCGTAACCAAAGAGATTAAAATATAATAGGGCATAGAGCGGGCATTGGGAATATTTTCAGACAAAAACTTTGAAGCTCAAGCGTCATGTCAGTTAGTATGAACGCGAGCTGTCATTCGGTCGAATCACACTAGATTTATTCCACCTTGTAATAACTTTTGGCTTCAAATTTTCCTCGCTTTGTCTCCTCTATACCCTATTATATTTTAATCTCTTGGTGTAACACATGTTTTCCAGCACCGTTGACCTCATCAAGGTTTTTGGAAAACCTCTTTTGGTGCATACCTTCACCAGGAATCGAACCAGCTGATTACACTCACAAGTTAACAAACAATTTAATTAAATAACGAGCATAAAATCATTCAATCTTGAAAAACTTAATACTTGTCAAGCGAGTAAACCTAATTACTAGATGACTAATTGAATGTGACCTCTATTGTTAATTTTGAACAGGAATTTAAAATTAAATAGTGTTCTAATTTATGCCCGCGACATATTTGTGTGATGGGAGAATTCTTGAATTGTAGTGTAAGAAGAGACTTTCACGTATTTTCATATAATAGTTAGTACTTACTGTGTTCACTGGTAGTACTGTATAATAAAAATACAATTAAAAGGTAATACGAATAATATTACTCACAGAACTGGCACGAAGAACCATAAAATGAATATTAAAATCGCCATTATGCCGAGATACTGTGGATATTCTGTGAACGGCGCCAAAAATGTTGCACTGGAATATGTCAGAATAATTACACGTACCTATCATATTATCAAAAATGTTAGGTTTTAATTATAGTTTGTGGAAGCCCGTAGTGCGCGTCTATCATTATTTATTACGCATCAGAAATACGGCACGCATTTTCCATTGAAAAAAATACCAGTATCGTCATCAACTGTCAAACTGCCACCGTCATTACTTTTTGATTTTGTTCGCCTGAATGATAGACGAGCTCCAGCATTGATCAAGTTCTGAACAAAATTATAGTATTTATTCATTTAAAAGAAATCAATTATTTATGAAACAAACAAATTAGTAAAACAACAACCTTGCATAGTCCGGCGTCAAACAGTTGATGCTACAGGTAACAGCGAAATTTTCTCACATATATATGGTATTTACACTTACATATGGTACACCCGGAAAACGTTACTCTTCTACTTGCTATACGATAAAAATAGAAGACATAGGTAACATATTTTATTTTCACCCGCGTAGTTCCCGTTCCCGTGGGAATACGGGAATAAAATATAGCCTATGTTACTCAGGGATATTCTAGCTTTCCATTGGTGAAAGAGTTTTTAAAATCGGTCAAGTAGTTTTTGAGTTTATTCGTAACAAACATACAAAAATAAAAAATAAATCCTCTATATAATATTAGTATAGATATCCATAGATATAATTAGACACACGTGATCAGAATTGATTCTTTGGTAGTTTGAATGTTATGGTAGATTCACGATCAGTTTGTCTGACTTTAGGCAGTAACGATCAAAATTACACGACTGACTGCCTAGTTTATTTTTCTGATACACATAGCCAATCATGAAATACTATGGATATGGATATACCTTGACTAGCCTTATCAGCAGCGTCGATTGTGTATAGTAAAAATAGTATGCAAAAGAAATATTTTGAGACGAATAAAGTATTACTTACTTGAAGCATTCTGATGCATTCATTTTATTTTCATAGCCATGCTAGAAAGAGAAAATGGGGGGTTTCAAAATTACACCTGTAAAAATCTAAATCATTAAATAATATTATCAAGAACTATAAAAACGTAAATTTTTGAGATAGGTATAGTTGAGGAATTAATCACACTACTAAACTAACCGCCATTGTCTTGAGGTAGAGTTAACTTATAATAATAATAACATACAAATACCTAAATCATTACGTAGCTGCTTCATTTAAATTTTGTAGGTAATTTGTACGTAAATCATTATTTTCCATGGAAAAAAATACTATACAATAGATAATATAAGCAGTTTTGCAGACTTCTTGTGTATTTTTTTAAATTTTAAAATCATACGCAAAAACTCCTGTAATTTTATTTATTACTTTTAAAGCCAGTAGGTAGTCTTACGATCTTGAATAATCATCATAAAATATCACAGTAGAGTTGAACTAATTGCAAAAATGTATCTAAATATTTAGGTAGGCAATTGAAAAGTACACTTAGAAAAGTCAATAGTCTAATAACAAGGTGATCTTAACTCGTCGCTGAAGATTAGCTAAATGTAAACAGCAGCCCATCTCCACCGACGAGTTGCTGGTTCCAAATGCAGTACCCCGAGAAGAACCAGCAAGAAACTCAAGGGCAGCTCTATACTTACAGGTGTAATATGTAAACGAGTACAGTCTCTCAATGGGAACGCGCCCTTCCCAATCCATATTATGTAAGCCATTGATAGTGCAACAAGCATCATGTTGTAGACACAGCATATATATGACGTCAGCACCTTCAGGTGGCCGACCCCTGTAACGGAAATCAGGAAGAGATGAATAGATTGGAGGTGGTATTTTACGTGTCTCAAACTAAAACTGTTATGAGTACCAACAACTGATAAACATTTGAATGTATGTATACATACACCCGTAACTTCCACTACCAGAGCACAGTCCAAGGGCCAATAAACTTTTAGTTTGTATACCATAAGGAGACAATTTGAAAATTAATTACAGTACATTTTTAAATACACGTGAAAAATAATTAATTAACTTATTTATTTGCATATCACATGATGTTTACAACAACCTGTTTATAACCTTCGTTTTAATTTGTGTAGATATACTAATGAGCTCCAAGTCTTATGTTCAAGTTATAATCTCTTTGACACCTTGCGTCCTTAAATAAAGTCATCACTCTACTCACATAATTATAAGGTTAAAGTTTTTTTTTGCTTATTTGTAAAACTATGGTAAATACAGACATGACATGGAAACATTCTATTTTGGAAATCTCATTTGTATTCTCTATTCTTCGCTCTTTAGTTTCTTAGGTCTTCCTTAACTGATCTTATTAAGTTATAATTGTAAGAATTCAGATGGCACCAATATTCCATTGTATTTTTTTGTGTTCATCTTTCTACAGTATCTGAAATTCTGAACTATAGCAGGTGCCTGCGGGATCCCTTTCATCTCATTTCTCTTCACCTTAGTACTATTGCTATTTTAAATCAGCAGGCACAATATTTTTTTACATTTCGTGTATTTAGCATTCAATATGTCTCGTATCACAAAAAGTTACTGCACCACAGAGTGTGCCTTTTTTCATAAAACCCTAAGGTCGAATGACAGAAAAGGCAGTCTATACCCGTCCAGTGCGTATAGGCAGCGTAGGTGAGCACAAAAAACATACTTTTGAAAATTATTCCATACTTTAAACTCTAAGAAGGCCTAGGAAGTAAGGAGCAAATACTTCAGTGTTCTAAGGAAAAAAATAAAAATAAATTATATGCCGCCTTTTGTACCCGAGGGGGTAGGCAGAAGTATTCAATTTTCAGGAAATAGTTACACACATTTCACCAGGTTAATCTTTGGACCCCTAACGTTATAGGTGGTTAGGCCATCGCTGAACTTTTGAATTTTTCTAAGTCCTAATGGGTAAACGGCTAGTATAATTGAATTAGTATTATTACTTTACCCCGTCAAGCATATAGAACGAGACAATAGAATTATCTATTGACCCTAATTGCCCTAATACTTGAGTAGGAAATATTATTTTCCGGATTTTAAGTTGCTCCTATAATAAAAGTTGTTCAGATTTATGAGTGCGTTCACCTTTTAAAATAGTCCCACCCAATGATTTCTTAAATAAGAAGAGGTAGATAGGATAATTAATGTTCAGGAGATCATTAAGGCTTTTGATAATTAGCCAAATCTGACATTAGTGTCGCGTCAGCGTCTACGAGAGTCTGTGACATTAAAATATATTTCATGGGCGATCAAGGACAATAAGTGTCGACCCCCACGTACCACAGCCACACCACAACCACATCATGTGGGCGGGCTCATATTTTGTGCACATTTTGACGTCAATATCGACCGCGTCAGTGATACCGACCACATCGTAACCACAACGGAACCACCAGCGAGCGGCCTGCCACATCACACACAACATTTTGTCGGTACCACAACGCAACTGCAAAAAGCTGCTGCGACACGTAACCAGGTGTGGTACCACACGTGTGGGTTGACACTGAAATAGTCCTATATTGTGTTCGCGTTCCATAACTTGAAGTGTAGGTTATTCCTATGTACCAATAATGACCGTTATTTACTTACGTCTGGTACCGTATTGATAACATATTTATTAATAATGTTTACCTCTATTTACTTGAAAAACCATTGGTAGGTATTTTTTTATAACTATAAAATAAATAATAATTTTATTATAATACAAGTATTCCATTACTGGATATACCCACTAAAATATTCGACCCTTAAACGTGATAGATGCTGAGTCCATCGCCGGTCCGGGTCTGTTTACACATGTCTCAGAATTAATTCTGGCACCTGCGGGTTTCCTCTCGATGTTTTCCTTCACCGTCGAACTAGTAAAATATGTACGTAAGTTTAAAAAAGTCATTGGTAAATGCCAGGATTCGAACCCGAGACTCACTGATTTTCGCTATGTGAAGGGCTCTTTAACCGTAAGGCTATCACTCCTCTCTTTTTTATGACTAACCTCTCAATATAGGCACTGCTCTCCAGACCCCTACAGGATCCTGCTGACTCAGCTGTCCCATGGCTAGCTGCAGAAGGGCAGTGGGCAGAGCAGCCACCAGCAGCCAGAATGAGTAGACCACCAGGTACGGAACCGCACCATGTTTGAAAGCCTCCCGCGGAAGACGCACCGAGTTGAACAGCGTCAGGGATATGGCCACCGTGCATAGTTGTGTTTTAAAGAAGTCGCCGGTCGATTTTATTGTCTGGAATTTGAAAAGGGGACGCATTAGAATGACGATCGGTTAAACTTTTGTATATACTCATAGTGTTTGGCAAAAACATGGGAACTACTTAAAATATTGGCGTCAGTAGACATTACATAGTCATAATCAACGATATTTAATCTACACTAATTTTATAAAAAGGAAAGATGAGAGAAGAAGAATCAGTATGTTTGTAACGAATTAACTCAAAAACTACTAGACGAAATATAAAAAAATATTCTTATAATTATTATTATTATCGTACGGCCTTTGTAGTCCTGCATTTGCTATAAATCTAGATCTAAATTTTTCAGCCAGTCTATTAGTCCAGTAAAATTATACATTACCGCATGCGTCAAATCCGGTAGTTCTGATTTTTTGCAGACTTGTTTATGATGTTGTCCTAATGTATAATCCAAGTTTGTGACCTCGAGCGACGAACGCAACTTTGTCAAAAATCGAAAAAAAAATTTTTTTTTCATATTTCCCGGGTTTATAACCCTAAAGGAGTAGTTTATGAAAAAACTTTCTAAGGACGTTTTTAAAGTAGACTAAATTAACTACAATATAATACTAGAACTGTCTCTGTAGACCCAATAGTTTCCGAGATTTAGCCTTTCAAAGTTTATATATTTTTTCGATCTTAGCAAATTTTTGCATTTCTGTCGTTTTAAAAGGTTGCCTGCTACTTCGTTCGCGTTATTTCGGGATAAAAAGTAGCCTATATGTTAATCCGGGTCGTAATCTATCTACCTACCAAATTTCATCTAAATCCGTTCAGCCGCTAAGTTAATTTTTCTTTTATCACATAATATCTACACTAATCTATACTAATATTATATAGAGGAAAGATTTGAATTTTTGTACGTTTGTTACGAATAAACTCAAAAACTACTGCATCGATTTTAAAAATTCTTTCACCAATGGAAAGTTAAAATATCCCTGAGTAACATAAGCTATATTTTATTCCCGTATTCCCACGGGAACGAAAACTACGCAGGTGAAACAGAGCGGAACCGCTATTATATATAGCACTAACGGTGTGTGTAACGAATAAACTCAAAAACTACTGAGCTGATTTTACAAATTCTTTCACCAATAGAAAGCTACATTATTACAGAGTAACATAGGCTATATTTTATTCCCGTATTCCCATGGGAACGGAAACGACGCGGGTGAAAACGCGCGGAACCGCTAGTATCATATATAATAGTGGTTCCGAAAAAAATATATAAACTTTGAAAGGCTAAATCTCGGAAACTATTGGGTCTACAGAGACAGTTCTAGTATCATATTGTAGTTAATTTAGTCTACTTTAAAAACGTCCTTGGAAAGTTTTTTCATAAACTACTCCTTTAGGGTTATAACCGCGAAAATTTGAAAAAAAATTTTTTTTTTCGATTTTTGACAAAGTTGCGTTCGTCGCTCGAGGTCACAAACTTGGATTATACATTAGGACAACATCATAAACAAGTCTGCAAAAAATCAGAACTACCGGATTTGACGCATACGAGCCCATACATTCAACCGACAAATTTACTGGACTATATAGCCGCCTCCGAACGTCGGTTGGGGCACTCCTCCACGATGTGTGAAACTGTTTGTTGAGGTGCCCCACAGTCACACGCTGGCGACTCTTTAAGGCACCACTTAAAAGACAAAGAGTCGTGAAACGTGAGTATATTTTCAGGAATGGTATACCTCTAGCTACCCCTCGGGGATAAAAGGAAGAAATTATTTATTTTAAATACAGTACTCACGGTACACTTACCCCGGTATGGAACCCTTCGTGTGCCAATCTGAATCGCTCTTGACTGGTTTTTGTTTAGTATTTACTATTTAAATGTTGCTGAGTATTTTGTGATTTCCATTGTTAAATCTAGGATTATTTCGTACTGAAGTATGTCCTCGTTAAAGTCCATATCCATCAGTAATATTTTCTTATTACAATTTATTTCGTTAAAATTATTTATGTATAATTTCGTATGAACTAATATTTAGAAATATCCAATAGACAGAGTGCTTATTTTTATTTTACCCACAGAAAGGAGATAATTCATCACTATGACCGACTGTCCTTCATATTGCACCCTAAAGGAAGTCCGGTATGCTACATCGAATCTCATGATATTGAAAGCTTATTATGTGGACTGATCTAAGTGTGCAGGCAGTAGTTGCAGCGGGCCACTCCCGCGCGGATGCGGTTATGCGTCATCCAGATTCTACGGCTGGCTTTGAAGTCCGCATGCTAAAGGGCTGGCGGACAGCAGGGTCAGACCAGAGAGGCTTAGGCGAGGGGAGTCGCTCCGGTATATTCCTGTCTAAGGTTTTGGTTATTGGCAACCTGTGTGGGAGCTGGATGTTAGCCGCCTTGCCCCATTCCGCTGCCGTAGCTTGCGTGCGCCTCAGATGCGGAGGTGCTATGTTTGCTACCATGGGGAGCCAGGGAGTAGGTGTAGGACGTAAGGTCCCCGTGATGATGCGCATGGCTCGGTTCAGTTGTACATCCAACTAGCGGGTATGGGCACTCCATTCCCAGACCGGGGCACAGTACTCCGCAATGGAGTATACCAAGGCCAACGCGGAACACCGCAGGACATCAGCATGGGCACCCCACGTAGTACCAGCCAGACGCGCAATTAAGTTTACCCTGGTTTTAACCTTCTGCGCCGAGGCTTCCAGGTGTCCACCAAAAGTCAACGACCTGTCCAAAGTGACGCCAAGGTATTTGGGGGTAAAATTATGCCGCACCCTCTCTCCCTCAAAAAGAACACTCAGCTCCTTTCTAGCCAAGCAGTTAGTAAGATGGAATGGATTATAAAAAATAATCTCACGCCTTATATCCCCGACGGGGTAGGCAGAGGTATTCCATTTCTGGATATACCTACCCACTTTTCACCAGATATTCTTTGGACCCCTAAACGTGATAGGGGTGGTGAGCCCATCGCCGGACCGGGTCTGTTCCACATGTGTCAGAATTAATTCTTGGACCTGCGGGACATGGGACTACTGGACAGATTTGAAAAATTCTTTCAACATTGGAAAGCTTACTTTTCTGGCAATAACATAAGTTTCCCACGGGAACGAGACTTACGCGAGTGAAATCGCGTGGAACAGCTAGTATTAGTCATTAGTTAAAACCTTAACATCACTTCGTGTAAGATTTATATTTTCTCGAATTTACACCTACAATACCAGGCTTTGTAATAAATTATTAGTAGGAAATAACATTTATGTATTTATTTGCATTTCACATGGTATTTATAAGGTGTTTACAACAAATTAGGAGCTAGGACATGTGACACCCTGTAAGGGCACCGCAAAAACTTAAAGATATCGGTTTTGTGATAAACAATAAAATAAAATCTTATATTTTAACACAATTACCTATATTACACTAACATTAGAAAACAGAGGTAAATTACATTTATTACTCCTATAGGTCATCATATAAAAGGTAGGTGCTATCAAGGAGGGAAACTCCAATATAATTATTATAAATACTGCCATTTTTAATCACTTTATAATAATATACAGTGAGTATACGAAGCACCATAATTTATATACTTAGTCTGGCCATAAATACTGTTACAGTTAAAAATAAACAAAATGGTATATTTGAATTTTGAATCTGTGATTTTTATATGATTGTTCATTGGGTTTTCTCATTTTGGCGCCAATACATTGTACAATATTTTGCGATATTTAAATAGAGTGGGGTGATAAAGAGAACCAAATCGCTGTGATTGCATTACACAAAGTAGATATGAGCCAAATGCATTTTTTAAAACTCTCCATACGCTTGATATTAGTAAAATGTTTGTGTACCGGGCTATTAATGGGTACAATGAGACCTCCTCTGTTTGTGACAGAAAAAGATCTGGCCTTCCACGTAGTGTTCGTACGAAAAAGGTGGTCAAAGCAGTAAGGGAAAGAATTCGAAGAAATCCTGTCCGAAAGTAAAAGATTTTATCTCGGGAGATGAAGATAGCACCTAGAACCATGTCGCGTATTTTAACAGATGACTTAGTACTTGCAGCCTACAAGAAACGTACTGGTCATTTCTTAACTGATAATTTAAAAAAGAATAGGGTGGTAAAATCGAAACAACTACTGAAGCGGTACGCAAAGGGAAGTCACAAAAAAAAATTTTTTACGGATGAGATTTTTTTTACAATTGAGCAACATTTTAACAAACAAAATGACCGTATTTATGTTCAAAGCTCTAAGGAAGCTTCCCAATAAGTCGACAGAGTGCAACGTGGGCACTATCCGACTTCAGTGATGGTTTGGTGGGGTATTAGCTATGAAGGAGTTACTGAGCCATACTTTTTTGAAAAAGGTATCAAAACAACGGCACAAGTGTATCAAGATACCATTCTTGAGAAGGTAGTGAAGCCCCTTAACAACACCATGTTCAATAACCAAGAATGGTCCTTCCAGCAAGACTCGGCGCCGGGTCATAAAGCTCGGTCTACGCAGTCTTGGTTGGAAACGAACGTTTCGGACTTCATCAGAGCTGAAGACTGGCCGCAGTCTAGTCCCGATCTTAATCCGCTGGATTATGATTTATGGTCAGTTTTAGAGAGTACGGCTTGCTCTAAACGCCATGATAATTTGGAGTCCCTAAACCAATCCGTACGATTGGCAGTGAAGAATTTTCCCATGGAAAGAGCGCGTGCTTCTATTGATAACTGGCCTCAACGTTTAAAGGACTGTATTGCAGCCAATGGAGACCACTTCGAATAAGCTTTTTATATTTTAAAGTGTTTTATATTTATGTATTAAAGTAACACACTGTAAAAATAATAAATGTTATTTGCAATAGAAAACATTTTTTTTTCTTTGTTTCAGTATTTATGGCAAGACTAGGTATATCAAGTACATTATTTCATTGCAATAAAACTGATAATTTTATTGCAAAATTATAAATGAACTGTTACTATAATAAATAAATACGCTACATACTTTACATATACATTACTTACACATAGGGTACTCTTCAAATTGGGACGCATATAACTTGTTACGGGAAAATATAGTATAATTGATAATGATATTATTAAACATCTTCTTTACATACTTACATACATGCATAATCTCACGCCTATTTCCCATTTGGGGTAGGCAGAGACAACATACCGCCACTTGCTACGAACCTGGCAGAGTACTCGTGCTTCCTCCACATCCATCAAACGACTCATGCATGCTCGTCGGTTTCGGGCACTCTTTATCTGGCTTTTCTTCAACACATTGCCGATCTGGTCGATGTAGGTACGCCTAGGTCGTCCTCTACCGACTCGCCCATTCACAACACTCTTCTATATTTGTCTCGTTTGACGACTTTCATTCATCCGCTCAATGTGACCAAACCACCTCAGCATTCCTCTTTAACCAGGGGAATTTTATACTACTAAAACAAATACTCTTCTTTTATTTTTAAATGAACTTTTTTAAACCATTTAGAACAAATATTTAAAAAAAAGTAAACGTTTTTTACGAATTATAGACACAGGAAGCGAGGGCGATGTTCCTCGACCGTGACCGTCGTGGAATTCCACTGCTTTTGATTAACTTCACGTGTAAAGTGGGCCTTTTAGTATAGAACAGGTTCTGCGCGGTTTTACCCGCGCATTTCCCGTTCCCGGGAGAATACGGGAATAAAATATAGCTTATGTCACTCAGAAATATTGTGGCTTTTTATTAGTGAAAGATTTTTTTAAAATTGGTCTAGTAGTTTTTGCGTTTATTCGTTACAAACATACAAAAATACAAATCTTGCCTCCTTATAATGTTAGTGTAGATGTAGTTTATTTTTTCTTGTTGCGTATACATAGTTTTAATTCCGCAGTAAATTCGTTAGGTAATTCACATTACAGTTGTATAAAAGAAAGATGCAATTTTTGTCAGTACCGAAATAATAAAGTGTACCCGAAATAATAGAATGTACTTTAAACTATTGCGGTTTAATAAAAATTTTATAAAACATTACATCTTCATGATAATTTAGTTTTTAGCAACTTGACTACCGCAACAGATGTCGAAGGATTTGACGTTATAGGACAAGTTCTCTTTAAGACATTTTCACTGGTCATAAGTGCATGGGTGAAACACGTGCCGCCTTGACAAGTCACATAGCTTGTAAATCTCTCCTAAAATTTAGATATGTTATCTTATATGAGCTAAAAAGAATGATTCCTCATAAAATTACGATTTGGTGAATATGTAATGTATACAACATGCTATTTTTATAGAAACAACCATCATTTGCTCTCGGATAATAACACTTAACTACCTCAAAGTATAGTTACTGCAACAAGAAGAAATACTGATTCAGTGGTGCAAAACCGCTTGCTAGTTTGTTACGTCAGATGATTACTCTGTAATTCCTCTTTTTTTTTTTATTTATAAAAATGTTAAGTAGGTAATTGTATTTCCTAAAACTCTTTTTGATGTAGCATTTAACACAAAGCGATGGAGATACCGCTGTAACATTTTTTGTATCGTTAAAAAACATATTAGGTATAATAGAAGTGGTTGAAATTATTGATTGCACTTTTCGCTATGTTTGTATGTTTACCTCGCTGTCAAAAGTCATTACTATATGTGACACAGAGTGCGAATCAGCGTTTTAGCTCTACTTAGTTTGGGATTAGGCAGAGCTAGTACTTTCTGCTTAGTTTAGTGCTAATTATTTACAAAATTGCTCTGTCTAATTTCGACTAAACATCGATATATTCATACTAGCTGTGCGTAGATTAGAACTACATACCAGTAACTCCATCTATAGGAATTTATGGAGCTCTATTTGTATACCAGATATTTTACATAGATGTCTACAATATACTTTCACTATGGTTTTCATAGATAGGTAGATAACCTATGATTTCATTTTAGTGTGTGTGTATACTAATTAATAACTTAAGACATAGTAATTGATTAATGGAACATAATATCATAAATTAAGATTAAGTATGTCCTATGTATTCATATGTATTCATGACTGCAGAGTTATTTTATTAGACCAGTAACCATATATTACTACCTAAGTATTTTGGGACAAATCAGGATAATTAGTTCAATCAATCTGTAAAAAAAACATCAATAGTGTAATAAAATTAACTGAAACTAGAATTTAGTTTCAACAATAACATAAGAACCCTAAAGAGTAAAAAAACTGACTTCCATTTATTTTCCTTCCATTTCATTAATGTCATTGTAAGAACTGGAACAAAATTAAATGGGAGAACATGGGAAGCACCAGCTTTCAAATAAAAAAAGAATCATCAAAATCGGTTTACCCAGTCGAAAGTTCTGAGGTAACAAACCTAAAAAAACAGTCGAATCGAGAACCTCCTCGTTTTTTGAAGTCGGTTGAAAAGAATAAAAGACAGCACGATTTCACAATTGATCTCTTAATGGAAGTCGTTTAGATATAAAAAATCGGTTGTCTATAAAGTCGGTTTACTGACGAGAGTTGAACGTGACAACGTCATAAGAAAATACTGATGGCATGGATTGTGCCTCTTTGTCGCTCGTTGCGCGCTCTCGCTTGCACTGGAACGCCGCATACGTCATACTTTTTCGTGCATGCAGCCGGCTCCATCGAATTATAAGACGTTGTCACGTCAAAAACAGTTTTACCTATAAGCCGAAACGACAATTTTAGATGCCAATCGGACGTAAATTCGAATGCATTGAGCGAGTCAGCAAGCATTTCTTTTGACTGTTTGGTACACGTATATACCGCTGTCTATCTATTTGGTTATCGTATCGATGGAAATGTATCACTTTGCCAACAATGTCCAATGTTATGAAAAACGAAGAATGTGTATCGTTTACACTGTCAAATGTAGCCACATACCACCGCCATTGCGGAATAACAAACAGGTGATGCATATTTTTGCAGTTGTGCAATCGTTGAAAAATGTGGTTAGATTTACCTCATACTTACCTACTATTAGAAATAAACAATGAAATTAAATATACTATGATTTTTTAAATTCAATAATTTAAAAGTCTAGTGTTACAAGGTTTAAAATTCTTTAAAAAACTGATTTAGCTAAACTAGACACGTGCTGGTATGTAGTAAAGTAATATTTATATTTTGATTAAATAAAAATCTCGTGTCACGGTATTGTGGTTGAATTCCTCTGAAACGGCTTTTGGATTGTTTTTTTATTATTATGAGAATATGTCGTAAAGTATTTTCCGCCCCCCCCCCCCCATTTATATGGCAGAACAAAGTTTTATTTTTTATTAATTTTCAGGACAAGGTTGTGTATGAAAGATATTTTGAAAAATTGCCAAGGGAACCGAAAAACAATTGGTCTACTCGGGCACGCCGCTGAGGGAATGCTAGTAGTTTATTAATGTTAATTAGGGACTGCGCAGACAGCTGGAAGCAGCCTGACAGATGAATGAGCACAATGGTGTCCATGCTGTTTGTCCACGCTGTTAACAGTGCAAAAGAGTGTGTCAGTGCATCGAAATTAAATTGCGGGTATTCATTATTAAAAAGCTTATCCCAAAATACCTCTAAATGCATTTCGCTTTTCATTTTACAAAAAAGTAAATTTTTAAATAATAAACTACCTAATCAAAAAAGGTAATGCAATTTAGTAAAAATGATGACGTCACAAAGTCAGTACTCAGTACATTTTCCATATTAAATTTTCGTTTTGACAGCTAATAAAAAGTAATCTCAGTAATTTTTTATTTTTTTATAAAAAGTAACTTCTTTGACTAGGCAGTAAAATACCCTGTTAACAGATTTTTTTTATTTTCATGACTGTGTTTAGTTTATTATGATGAATGCGGAAGGTTATAGGAATAGGGGTAGACCAAAGTAAAAAGGATGGATTTTGTGAAGGATGACATGTGCAAGAAGGAAGTGAATGTAGATATGATGAGGAGAAGAGATACTGCGCCGTCCCCAAATAATGGGAAAAGGGCAAGAAAAGTATGATGTGTTTTAGTTTACTGCACTATAACTAGTAATAACGAAAATTTAAAAAAAAAATCGTAGAGTCCACTCTTTACATGAGTGTTCAATTTTAAGGCATATTTTACAATAGTAGGAATATATATATATAAATATGTTTTTTTTTTAATTTTCAGTAAGTATCACATTTTAAAATGTGATACTATAAATTAAAAACCTCCTCCAAAATATCACATCGAGGCAACGTACCGATACAACTGGCAGCATTGCCCCTTTGGACAGCTATGCAGACTCTTTGAAAAAAGTAGCTGCCAGCTCTTGGATAACACAAGTGTCGCCCCGATGAGACGCCTTGAGAGCTCATTTGCAAAAACTTTTGTTTCTGGGCTCCACGGACCCAACGTCTCTATGGCAAATGGGACAAAATTAAAAGTAAGAAAATTAAGACCTTTTGAAAAGAGGTGGCACTACTTTAGAAAAGAAGCCGAAAACCCTAGTAACGCGGTGGCCACAATCTATCAATAGATCTATAAAATCGATGTAAGCATCGCGTGCATCCATTTCACTCTCAATCATACATAATTGATGCCGTTTCCTTCTTCCACTTGCTATGATTGGACCACGTAAGTATACTTTGCAATTTTGCTTTCAATTTGAAAGAAAATGTCTAGACTACCCTAGCGATGATCGTGTCTGTAAATAAAAGTTATATTGAAAAGTTTTTTTAACCAACAATAACAAAGGAGGTTCTCAAGTCAACGTGTGGATACAATATGTAACAGAATAAGCGCAATTCCTAAAATTAGTTTGTTCAGTATCGACTACTTAATTGATTTCAGCTATTTCTTATGGGTTTGACGTTATAGGACAATGTGTTAATTTTTCCCCATAAATTAATTAGCTTAGCTGAATTTAGCTACCTGTGGAAGCTAGCTAGCTACCTATGGAAACCGTGCTATTATTGCTGTATAGATATACGTTGTATTACTAATTTAGTGCACCGTCTACCCTAGTTCTAATCCCTTAGTTTCATCCATCCTAAGGTTGTCTGGAAGATATCGCTAAAAGCGATAAGACCGATCATTGTACTTTAGTTACTGTTGAACTTTCATAATTAAAAAAGGTTTTTGATTTTTTTAATCCTGTATACCATTTTATTATTAATCTCTTTTATACATTACTAATCTATAAGGCCAATTGCCAGTCTTACCGAGTGTTATAGTCCTTATCTGCGGCAGTAAGGAACTTCCCCGTTAGTTTACAATGCCCAGGGTCATAACTCAGAAACTTTAGGACTTACGGGTCTAACTACTCCAAGTACTACGCTGTTATTGAAGTTACTAACAACTTCTTGCCTTCATCGTTTCTATGGATTACAAAATGGTCCGTAGCCTTCAAGGAATAGAAACGATAACCGCTTGCAAATAAATATACGGCAATAAAACTCTAAATGATTTTTATTCGGTCTGTATTTTCTAAATAAGTTGCGTGTTTCGAAAAATTATGGAGTAAAAAAGTATTTTTTCATATCTCCGGGCGGAAAGCGGCGAATTTCGGCCCGAACGAATTGCCGCGAATTGGGAAGTAAATAAGAAAGCCTCAGATCACATGTTTGTAGACAATTACATGTGATTGAGACATTTCTTATTTTACTTCCCTAGGTGTGTAATATTATACTATTACAATGTTTGTGTATGTTCCATTTCTATATCTTTCAGGGTTCAGAAGATATGAAATACCTATAATCATTTCGATACGTAAACCAAAGCAAAGCAAGGGGTGTAACAATAGCTCTTTCATTTTTTAAAACACGTAAGTGTATACTCTTACTTAATTAAATATAGAGGTTGATTACACAATCTTCCCTGGTTTCCTCATATTTTCTTGTAATTTTTTTCTAATAAACAAGAATTTCCAAATTACTAATTGCCAGTATATTTTTAATAAATAGGAGGTTTATTTATGTTTAAGACTAAAAGATGGAAATAATTGTTTTAGATAGACAATTCAACATAATTTTAAACAAATGGTTGGTTATAGTGTTTACGGAATACCTACTCACTATTGATTGAAAAGAGGTTTTTTGTTTAAACAGTAACGTACTGTATAATTTTACGTTGTTTCAAGTGGTCTTCACGCAGAACAAGGTCAATGTAAATATCATTAGCAGTTAGCACATAAAATCCAAACACGAAGTATTACCCAAACATTTTGCGAAGTCCTCTTCTGGTAACCATTGCTTCTCACACAAGGGAATACACCACACGGTCGTGTCACCACTGCCATATAAATTCAATTTTCGAACGACTGCGAATCCGTTAAAACAGGAGACGGTCGCGCGCATGCGCTTTTCACGTAGAACTGAATAACTGACAAGGAAGGCATACCTAGATAGAGAGGAGTAGGTATTTGTTGATTTATCGATAAAGTATGTTTTGTCTTTAAAACAATCTATTATAAAAATTTGTTTTATTTAAAAGATACTTTTTAAGAAATATTTTTAATGATTTATTAGTTATGGCTTATTTTTGACTACATTTTGTATTTATACTTATATTCAGCTATGCGATAACATAGCTAACGTAAGTAAATATTTTTATTTAGCGTTTCTAACAAGTACATCTCTATAATAGTTCTTTATGTCATTGAAGGTTGTGCTAATTGTCAATTCATCACCATTTTCCTTATCGTGCGCAAGGTTACGGAGACTTTAATTATCGGAATATTGTATCATTGTCGCAGTAGAAAAAATACCAACGGTTTTTAAACTATTGTAGGATTCTTTATAAATGTGTCACAGGCCATATTTACAGATAATGTGCGCACAATGATATTTTGTGTTTTTTCTGGAAAAATAACACTATTAAAAATAATAAAAGTTCAATGTGTATCAATGACAAAAAATATTTTTTAGCTAATATTTTGATTAGAAAATGAGAGTGATGAAAGATTTACATCATAATTTTCTAAATCTGGAAGTCGTTAAGTTGTCGGACAAGGCCGGAAGTCGTTATATCAATCGATAGTTTCCCATCACTAGAGGCTAACTCTACGGTAGACCGCGTACAACACTGGTCAGTTATGGAAATTAAAAACACTCAGGTAAAATAAAAAAACAGAAGTTAATTATCGTTATGGCCAGTGACCATCACTTAAAGTTAAAGGGTCGCTTGTGAAATATAAAATCAGAGATAAAAAATACAGAGATTGGCTCCGTAAAGTAGGTTTGTAAGTTAACTTTTTTTTTACTTTTATTATTGATAAGCTAATTAACCTTATTAGATAATTGAGAATATATTTTCATAGCATTTCAAATAAGAATTAGACATTGCCAATTCGACATTTTGCAACCGCTGGAGATTTTGCAAATTAGACATTCTGCGTCTACAATTAGTAACATTTATTTGAGATTATACTCGTAGCTTACGTATTGTTATTTTGAACCCGCTAGAACCCGGTGACCGGCTAAATAGAACAATACAACATAAATTCCCCACATGGCAGGAAAATTCCAAAAATAAAACTTCGTGCCTTATATCCTTCGACGGCTCAGTTGATAGTGACCCTGCCTTCTGCCGTTCGGGGCCAACATTTGTGTACATGAACATTGAACATGTCTGTTGGCTTCGTCTGGTGGTTTAAAATTCAGTTTAGTAGGTATCCATAGTACAGGCCCTGCCTAGTTTGGTACTAAATAACCGTGTTTAACTTTTTTCCTACCATGAGGAGCCAGATATATTCGGAATTGACATACAAACTTTTCACAAGTGAATATCACCGACTCATAAGAGTGACAGGTGGTGAGATTTTCTTTCGATGTTTTCTTGGCCAAATCCTACTAATATTATAAACGCGAAAGTTTGTTTGGATGGATGGATGGATGTCTGGATGGTTGTTTGATCCTCTTTCAAGCAAAAACTACTGAACGGATTTTGATGAAACTTTACAGTTATATAGCTTAAATACATCAGAATAGCACACAGGCTATATTTTATTCCCACGGCAACGGGAACTGCGCGAGTGAAACCACGGGGCGCTGCTACAATAAATACGAGTATATATTTGTATTAATTTTATCACGTCAACAAATACGTCTTCTATATATTCATCAATTGCTTTTGCAGGTTTTATTTCAAGGGCTTAATATCTATTTTCTCTTGAAATTCTAAACTGTTTGATTTAAAGTCTATGCATGTATATTTTGACTCATTATTGCATTAAGTGGGACGACTGCATCATGTTTGCCGGACAACGATAAAGTACTTAATCCAAGCTATGATTAACTGCCGTTTGTCCTTGTAAAAGAAATCTGTGGTTATAAGTTAGGTAGAGTTTACGGTAACGTTTGACAAAACCAATTTAGTGGCATAATACAATGGTCCTTAATTTAATTAAAGTGAACTTCCAAATGTTAATACACACACCGGCACAATTAGCGGAACAGAAAAAAAAGGGAGTATTTACGCATTTTTGCGTGTTACTGGCCGGCTAAACAAGCTTTTTTTAAATTTGGGTTTTAATTTAAAAATGGAATACTAAGCGACTGCCCTTTTTTTCATTCTTTTGTTTTAATTTTCATTGATTCATTTTTTCCACCGCTTGTCCGTTTTTAGAAGGTTCGTGAATTCCATTTGAAAAGCTTTGAATTGCAGTTTTTGAGGCTTTTGAGTTTTTTCGCATATTGATAATTTACGAGCATCTAATTATGCCTGATTTAACGCCATCAGAAATCATTAGGGCAGATCAAATGAGGAGAAATGGTCAAACCTACAGATCGATTGCCAGAAGCCTTCGTCGATCGTTATCAACGATTTATCGTAGCATCCAACGATACAGATTGACGAATGCTCTAGTGAGAAGGAGAGGACAAGGCCGGAAAAGGTGTACTTCAAGGAGGGATGACCGTTTTCTCCAACTTCAAGTCCGACGGAACACGAGACTAACGGCGGTGCAGGCTCGAAATTTACTGGAAGAGGTACGAGCAGTAAGGATGAGTGAGCGGACAGTTCGTAGAAGATTCGAAGAAGTGGGTATAGGCTCGTATGTGCCCGCCAAAGCCCCAAAACTTGAGAGACATCATCGCACAAACCGTCTACACTTTGGTCGTGAACATCGTGATTGGGACTTCGACGACTGGGGACAGGTTCTTTTTACTGATGAATGCAGAGTTATGTTAAATCAAATTGATGGAAGGCAGCGAGTATGGAGACGCAAAGGAGAACGGTATATCCAGTCTAATTTTGAAAATACAGTTGCATATGGCGGCGGTTCAATTATGGTCTGGGGAGGAATATGTTTAGGAGCTCGTACGGAGTTAGTAGTGGTCGATGGCGGGAATCTGAATGCTGATCGGTATATCAGGGAGATTTTAGAAGAACATGTTGTGCCATTTGCCCCCTTTATTGGTAACAACTTCATTCTAATGCAGGATAATGCTCGGGCTCACAGTGCTCGCACAGTACAGACATACCTAAACCATGTTGGTATAACGGTGATGGAGTGGCCAGCACGGTCCCCCGATATGAACCCTATAGAACACGTCTGGGACTTGCTAAAGCGGAGTGTAAAGTCAAGAATGCCCCCTCCCAATAATCTCAACGAGTTGCGAAACGCATTACTTGAAGAATGGCAGAGGTTGCCCCAAGAAACCATTGATAACATCATCCGCAGCATGCCCAGACGGATGGAAACCCTCATCAGAGCACGAGGAGGAAACACTCGATATTGAACAGTCATTGAAATTGTTGTTAAACTTTGGAAAATCTTGAATTTTCTGCTGTTTCTCTATAATTAAAAATCGAAGAAAAATGCATTTTGTTTAATTTAATTTTTATTTTTATAAAATTTTAAGTATGGTGTTACAAATGAATGTCAAAACATGTTAATTTAATTGTTGTTTCATTTTAAATAATATATTGTTTAAAAATTACATTCATTGTTCTAAATTCCCTCTTTTTCCTCCTTTTTTTTTCTGTTCCGCTAATTGTGCCGGTGTGTGTAGTTACTCGTAAGAATAATTTAGGCATTTAATTTATTTGGGATAATTTTAGAAAGCATAACTAGCGACCCGCCTCGGCTTCACAAGGGTGCAATGCTTATAAGATTTTCCCGCTTTTCTGTTGAAATTTTTCCTATAAACCTCACGGAGCCCGAGACCTTTCCAACGAATGCAAAACCGTGGAAATCGGTTCGTGCGTTCTGGAGTTATAGCGTCAGGAAGGAATACCCGACTTATTTTTATATAGTAAAAAAAATATGTAATAATTTTAACGATTATTTTCATTAAATTAATTTTTATTATAAAGAGACATTGCCATTGTATGCATATCAATATTTTTTTAAATTAAAATGTTTATTATAATAAAAAAAAGAAACTGCATAAATTCTCACAGTCGCGATGTACATTCATAACCTTAGCAACATTCCTATACTAATATGAATTATTATTTATCTTTTCACGGCTAAGTTAGTAGCTTGATCTTAAATTTTCAGGGTAGTTTATACGCTAGCCTGAAAATTTCATCTCATAAGCTAGCTTATACATTGAAGAAGTCATCCAGATAAAGCACATAGTTCCTAGGGGACGCGAGAATGCAGCTAACAGGTAGTCTGTATCGAATTCGCTCTGTTGGGAACTCGACGCTTCATATTATCTAATTATCTAAAGCTACTGAGATACACATTTTGTTTACATTATTAAATATACCTATAACTCACACTCTCAATACTTTTTACGTGTTATGTGAACCTACCTTTATAAACTCTTCTAGGAACGAGCGCGAAGAAACTCGCGTACTTTTATGTAGTTATATTGGTTCTACATATTATAATAGTTTATGAATTTTATGATACACGATCTTTGAGTATTAAACCAACCGGAGACGCCACTGACAGGCGTTCCGCTCAGCCAAAAAAAGTGTCGGTCAACGATCATACCTGTTATACAATATGTATCAGAAAGGTGAAATAATATTGAAGGGTGTATATGTATATCGTGTAACGAAATACCTACAAAAAACTTAATAATTACTTTTTATGTGTGAATTTTCGCCAACCCTGTGATTGAAGAATAAAAGCGTACGGGCTCCGTACGCGCTAGTGTCGTTGACCGTAGTAGTGGTATAGGTAGCGCTGCGCGCGCAGCTGATCGCTCGCGCCGAACGCCGGTCGCCGCCCGCGCCTTAACATACCTACCTATTTTATTCTAGGGTAAATGTTATTGGAAATAATAAAAGTTATAGCAGTAATCATTTATCAAAAAAAAATTAAAGGTAACAGCGTAGTTTTTATTCAATAATAAATTTAACTGATCAAAACATTGTCATTAAACAAGTAATACCTACCTACATACTAATTATGTAGTTTCATCAAACTTTTACACTTTGGGATTAGGGTCCAACCTACTATTTGGTTTACACACACATTAATACCGCACAATAACTCAAAATGTCCACCCGTGCGCAGTGGGTACCACCAGCCGCAGGTCCCGGCACCACGAGTAGGCGTACAGGTGCGCGACCTTGGGGGGTTTGAGCGCGGAACGAACCAGCCTCGCGCAGACGCACACACACCTGACAAATTCTCCCGAAGCAGCTGAAGGATAGCATCCGCTGCTCATCCAGCAGTCTACCTTCAGCGAAGCGCACGTGACACAGCTCCCTAACTTGACTGATATTGCCGTCAGGAGCACCGACACAAAGTCATTTCATAAGATTCACTTGAATAATCGCGAGACACTGTAGCGACTGTTGCGAGTCATATTCTTTGATTATAACACGTCTTCACTCGTTGATAGATAGGAAGCAACTAAGTTCATTGATTTGAAAATGAAAGAATTTGCCGATTTCCTAAAATTTTGTTGTAGGGTTCAGTTGAAAATTAAACATAACCCTATGAAAATAAAAGACGTAAAAATAATTTTAAGCGATACAAGGATAATGAACCAATTAATTACACAATTTACTTTTGCCAATTGTGAAATAATAATAACGTGAAATAAGATAAAATACTTAGAATTAGGAATATTTTTTAAAACATACGGAACCACTCAATAAATAGAGGGTGGAGCTAGAGTCCTTTTAGTAATGCCGCCGCCGGCCCTTTGACCTTTGCGCAGTGTCCTTATTGGCCAAAAAGGAGCGCGCGAGCGTTCCTAGTGATCAATGGATTTTTTATTGATCTAAGACCGCAAACCACGTGGACTAACAAAATTCTATCAAAGACTAATAATGTCAGATATTTACGTAGGTAAATTAGTAGGTTTTCTTTAAAACTATGGGAAAAAAAAAAAAAAATGATGGAGTATTATCGGGCCTGTTGGCTTAGTTGGTAGTGACCTTCAGAACCGGAGCTCGCGGGTTCGATTCCCACTGAACAACATGTTGGCCTACAGTTGTGTGAATGAACATATCATTTTTCTTCGTGACTGGGTTTTCAATAATTATTTAAGTATGTCTATTAGTTATTTAGTACTCATAGTGTATAGGCTCGGTCTAGTTTTTCGTAGGTAAAAACACGATGTCTTATCTGTACCATGTTTAGTCACTTAAAAGAGAGTTCAACAGCATTTAGCAGCTGATTTAAGGGTTGAAAATGATTTTTTTTAATGATAACTTCAACGTTGTTTTACTCCAAATTTATAGTATATATTAAACAAGAGACATTTTTCACGAACTGTATATAAGCTACTTTATATGACCCTTAATTATTATTTCACCTTTCTGATACATATTGTATACTACTAGTTTTTTTGAGTTCACGGAGTGCTCGGATTGGTGAATGTATTTGTGTGCATCTAGTTCAAGCTAGTGTTTAATTGTTTTGTCAAAGAATGCAATTGTGTTAACATTATTTGTGTGCGTTTCCTCGTCCCCGCGCAGAAATTGGCAGACTCTTTTGCAAAGAAACTAGTGCGCGTGACGTCTCCTGTTGGTTTAATACTCAAAGATATTGGTTCTACATAACATAATAGTTTATGATACACGATGGTTCAACGCGTGAGTCACTAATATAACATGATAAAAGGAGTTACATGGCTTTAATCATCTGTTTAAATAGTATGACGACATGACTATACTACGCTCTATATTATGACTACACCTATAAACAATTACACAATATGTTTTAATTATCAACCGACTTCCGAAAAAGAGGAAGTTTTGAATTCGACTGCAGGTTTTTTTATGTGTGTTACGCTATTATTGATAATTAGCAACCGATTTTAATTATTCTTTTTGTGTTTGGTAGATCATACTTCAGAGATAGTTCCATCTACATTTTTAAACAATCAAGAAAAGTCTAAACATTGTATACTTTACTATAATTTTATACATCGAAGATATTTTTAGTGCTATTCGTTGAAGATGGTTGTTACTCACTCTTTGGAGTAAGTTGTTATTTATAAGTACTCATAATAAATCTGTATCGTGCTGAATTGCTACAACTTATTAAAAAACCGGCTAAGTGCGAGTCGGACTCGCACATGAAGGATTCTGTACCACCGTACAATAAAAGAGCACATTTTTAACCCTTTATTTTTATAAGTTTATTTTTATTTTATTACTAGCAGCACCAGCTCGCGGTTTCACTCGCGTATTTCCCGTTCCCTCGGGAATACGGGGATAAAATATAGCCTATGTGTTATTCTGATATAATATAAGCTATATAACTGTAAAGTTTCATCAAAATCCATTCTGTAGTTTTTGCGTGAAAGAGAAACAAACATCCATCCAAACATCCAGACTTCTATACATCCCTCCATACAAACTTTCCCTTTTATAATATTAGTAGGATTTGTTTTCTAGCGTTACAGTTAATAATTGAGTTTATTCATTATTACAGACTGTGAATATTTCAAGCGTCTACCTAATACCAAGGACCAGATGTAAATATTATTAACTCTATAAAGTCACGCTTTTTATCCCAGAGGGGTAGGCACAGGTATAAAATTCCTGAAATACCCACATTTCACCAGTTTATTCCTCGGACCCCTAAACGTGATAGTTATAGTGAGCCCATCGCCGGAGCGGGTCTATTACACACACATGCCTCTGAATTAAGGGCATCTTTAAATTAGCCGCAAAGTGCCGCGCAGTGGCAGCACGTCTGCAGCGCTGCAGTCGCTAGGTTGGAGAATCATAGTTTAGTAGTTTCACGATGGACTCTGACGAAGAAACACTGCTCGACTTGTACAAAAAAATACTCAGTCACTAGTCGATTGATGAATTGATGCGTGGCCGCAGCTGGATTTACAAAGTAGCTGCTCCCTACGAGTGTAAATATGTAATGTAAGCTTTTCATAAAACTCATTGAAACATGCCAGAATTCTAACCCGAGCCTCACGAATAAGAAACGCGCTATTTAACCACTGGGCTACCACTGCTCTAAAAAAACTACTTATACTAAATTATTTTTAACCAAATTCAACAATAATAATCCTCATAAAGCGATTTTTTTCGCACTATGAGGTTTTGATAAAAAATATGACTGTATTTTGTTTCGTACATTTACAACTCAATACATTTCAGCTATACTTATTTACATTTATTCCTAAGTCATTGGTCAAAACTAAATAAGTAAAATGAATAAACGTTTGAACATTACCAGATTTTATTGCATCTTACGCCCTAGGGTGTACTACCAAAGATCGCTCTTGCGTTAACTGTAAATATATTTCAAATCTATCGAAACGCCTGCCACGGGGAAGTAACGTGGCCGTGCAACCTGAATACAAATACAACATTGATTCACGACAAACTTCCAAATCCAATCGAAAACTTTCCTTGGGGGGTAACCCTTGGATTTAATCCATTGGTAATACGAAAATTGATGTAAAAGGCCCTCTCCATGCGGCGTACACGGAACCCGCGGCCCATACAAAGTGTAGAACCTCAGAAAGATTTTCAGATTTTCCGCCAGAATCACCGAGACTTCGCTAAAATGTGGCGTGTTACGTGCTAAAAAGGTTCCAATTCAATTGGTTCACGGGATTATTGGAGGTAATTCCGTTCAGAAAGAACTATTGGACGTGATCGGTGTTCGGAAATACGCGCGCGTGTGCGGGTCTCAAACTAAGGGGAGTTTATGGACAGTTTATTTACCTTTTTATAAAACAGAATTTACGGTTCGGGTCGTTTAATTATAAGACTCCTATGATACCATTTCGAAGGGCTATTGGATTTTTTTTCGGTTATTTCGTTACACATAAACTTACCTAAAAAATTGGTTAGCGTACAAAATGTATTTACCTAGTGGGAGCTGGAATCATTTGCTGTCAAAAAATATTATCAAAATGTTTAATCCCTAAAGGAGATCATACGGCAGGCATCACGCGGATCCTGCTTATACAAGTTCCCGTGGGAAAAAAATCCATCCTTTGCCTAATTTAAACTAGATAATATGTAACGGAATAAGCTCGATTCCTGAAATTAGTTTGTTCAGTATCGACTACTTAATCGATTTCAGCTATATTTAATGTGTTAATTTTTCTGAAAAATTAATTAGCATAACTGAATGTAGGGCTACATATGAAAACCGTGCTGTTATTGATCTTAATTTAAGAAATTTGGTTAGACAAAACTATAGTACCTACTTATTTTGATATTTTTATATGTATCTATTAATATAATAATTGACGTGTATGAGGAATCGCTGTTATTCTGTGACGCGTTGTATAATCTAGGTACATACTATAAATTGTGACAACATATTATCAGAGCCCACCAATCTACCGATTCTATTAAAACGTATCAATCGATAGCATCTCACGTTTGAGACGTATTGTCTCTAATCCCTTTGTGGGAAGAGGGAATTGTTCTAAGGAGAATTAATAGAAGTTCCCTACACTGTGGCCGCCTGGAGCCCTATTGTGGGCTGATTTATCGGTGAAGAACAATGATAAATCAAATAGGAATTGCTCCGGAGAGCGTTCTCACGTAAGGATAGTTCTCCTATTGAGAACTGTAATGAATTGCAGCCAAAGAGTGTCTACATTATGTCGACGGCACCTAAGTACAAACATACAAATACACAAAGTAAATTTTACAAGGTATCGATGAATAAGTGGATTTTCTTAAAATAAACTTTCGTGGAATTCTTGGTTTGAAATGAAATATTATATCTACGAGTATAAACAACAGACTACTAATATTCAAATTCAACGTATTTACGATTTTAGTGCAAATGTCATCCATCAATTACCTAAGTCGTTGAGATTTATTATGAGAAGTAATAATATCTACCACTTAACCGCTTCAACACACTCTTGTGATTAATATCGTTAAAATATTATGTGATAATCAGGATACTGATCTAATAGTCAAATTGTTGTTAAAATTATCATGCAAATAGAGTTATGTAAAGAATTATAGAATTTGTTTTTACTTCAATATAATATTAGTGGCTGTAAGACACATATTTGATGTAATATATCAGTTGGGCTGTTTAAGATTCTCAAGGACAGTTTTCTCTAGGCCAGGAAGAGAAAAAAAAATTAAAAGTTGTAAGTGTAATAATGAAAACAATGGAAAAGATGTGATTTGAAAACATTGCGGCTCGTAAGAGACATTTTAGTGACTATAGGCTTAGAAAGCCGATGCTCAGATGTTTTGGCCATATAGAAGGGTTTTTTTTCAACCCCATACTAGACCAAAGGCAAATATAGGGCCTACGATGACGGGTTGACGGGTTATATGAAATCGGAAATACAGACGCCGGCCGGTAGTTCTATACTCTTCGGCGATGCCCATAATAAAAGAACTTATAAGGCTCTTCGTATGGATGGATGGGATATTTACCAATATATTTATAATTCCAGCGAAAGCGTAGTATACGCGAATTTATATCGATATTTATTAATAAGTAATTATTATTCATGTAAACCAAAACAACAAGCTCATGTAATGTATGACACGTGTCATAAAAAATCGAATGAGCCTAAACTCTAGGAGTTTATGAGTAGCCATTGAGGAGTTATCCTCTTCCTCCAGGCTCCATCATCAAATCAGTTCAGTGGTAAAATAATATTGCATTGTCACCGAACTTAAATATGTACCTATGAAAAATTTAAGCTCAATCGGTTGAAGATATCTGCTTCAAAATTGAGTTGCAGGATTCCACCCGAACAAACATACAATGCATTAATTTCAATTAAAGCTTTAAATAAAATTAATGAGATTTTTATTTTTACTAATTCTGAGTACAAAAATATTGTTTGAAAAAAAAAATGTTGTTCGTTTGCATTTATGTTTCGGTCACTGGAACGATAAATAAGTAATACGTTATTAACAATTACTTAAGTACCAATCAAAACAAAACATATTTTGTAATTGGTTTTCGTATGTAATAACCGTGTTTGTAACCTTGGTCACTAATAAAAAAACATAATGATCGTATTACGGGTACACAATATTTACACATTTGTCCTCCGGCCTTCACTTACATGATTTGTCCTAGGTTACATCACCTTCCAAAGTTTCAAGACCATTATTTGGGTTAATGCGAGTGGAAGATCCGTCTCTATTTGATAGAGGTCGAGCTATTAGCAGATTGGACGTGGGTTACATCAATCAATGTTCAGGACTGACCGCACGCTGTGATTTATCGTACCTTTAACTGCAAGTGCATTTTTATAAATGGAAACTATTGACGTATTTGTATTTTTAGGATTTGGCAAAAAACAAACAATTATGGCACCGCATAAACTTGCTAGCTCTTAGTTTGTTGTTGTTGTTTACTTACTTCACTATCACTTCATCACTAATACTCGTATTAAAAATAAACTCAAAAACTACTAAACTGATTTAAAAAAATCTTTCACCAATGGAAAGATACATTATCAGGATGTAACATAGGCTATATTTTATTCCCGTATTCCAAGAACGGGAACTACGCGGGTGAAACCGCGGGTAACAGCTAATAAATAAATAAAATTGATACGGGGGGCCTAATACAATTTTTGCCAAATACGCATGAGTCAGTTCAGGTGTAGGCTCATCATAATAGTGATATTGTGTTTTGTGTCAAGTATCCGTAAAAGCATGCAGTGAATTCAAACTACGATAGATATTTTTGTATTACCTGAAGAAGCGACTTCAATCTTCAGTTAAGCCAATCATCATTTTATACTGACGATTACCATTTGGAAAGTTGAAGAAGTTATTCATACACATTTGTGTTCAGGCCGACATGCAAAACATCTGTGAATTCGTGTCGTATTTAGGCAGATGGCTAAATTTCCAAAGCCTTTATGGGTAGGTACATCTAGTTACTAAACTGAACTATCATTAAACTTTATCCAAACTTAGGTGAAAATTAATACTGAATTATGAAGCCAGTTAACGACAAGAACGTAAGCCCTTGCATAAGCTGACGATTTAATACAAAGGTTCTCACGTTAAGACAGTCGTGTCGGGAGACAAAAAGCGTTCGGGTGAGAGGGCTTATCTTACTAGAACATTCGCGCCTCCCTCACGTGTGACACCCTTGACACCCTTATTGTAATTTGGAAGAGA
Organism: Ethmia dodecea; assembly: GCA_963855545.1. Classification (NCBI taxonomy): domain Eukaryota; kingdom Metazoa; phylum Arthropoda; class Insecta; order Lepidoptera; family Depressariidae; genus Ethmia; species Ethmia dodecea. The sequence goes on along the minus strand of OY979443.1, from coordinate 14,737,266 downwards.
CAATTTTGGCCTTTGTGGTACAAATGAAGCAAAATTGTATTGGTATTGGAACTCGATAGGTGCTTGAGTGTGGTTTGATCTATTCTTTTGATTTGAAAAAGAAAAAGTTGTTCACGATGTTTTCATAGATATACTCGTAGGTATGTGCAAAATAAGAATAGGGTCGAGATTTGGTGATTGAATAGCAAATACCTAGTGCTATAATAGGTTTAACACCAGTTTTTGTTTTCTGTGTTTACCGTGAATATTATGAAGCGACTCAGTAAATTATATCATTAACCTCTCAGACCATGAATCATAGACACAATTGATTTTTAATTGTGTCTCAGTTCCAATTGTAGCCGGCGGTTCATAACTGATTCAAGTGACATAATAAACAAAAAAATACCTAATTTTTTATTGCTTTAATACAGATAAACTCACCTATTAGCATACATTACTGGTTTATCATAATCAATAACAATGATTTTTATAATATACTTACAAATCCTGGCATGTACCAATGAGTTTTTCAAAAACTTACGTACATATTTATCACTAGCTCGACGGTGAAGGAAAACATCGTGAGGAAACCCACAGGTCTCAGAATTAATTCTGAGACATGTGTAAACAGACCCGGTCCGGCGATGGGCTCACCACCTATCACGTTTAGGGGTCCAATGTATCTCGTGAAATGTGGGTACATCCAGTAATGGAATACCTCTGCCTACCCCCTCGGGGATGAAAGGCGTGAGATTATATTATTATTATATTTTACTTACAAACCAGTGTTGTAGGGTTCCAATGGGAATTACATTAACGTTTTTGTTAGGTGCTATGTTACTGTGGGAATGATGCGAATTATTATTTTCCCAGCCTGCTCCCAAAAACTTACCGCACATTTTTTTTTATAAAATCTAAAATGTGTCATGCATTTATGATTAGGACATGCCACTTTCAGTAATATTATATTCGCGACCTTGTTTTTAGATGGCGTAATATTCTAAACATTTGATTCATTAATATAATCAAATTCTCCTTTGTCCCGACTTATAAAGGCATGTCAATTATAATTGGGTGACTTAAAATTACCCCTCTTTATAAATAGTTTCGGAGCGCCCCTGTATTGATTTTGAATCCCCCATTAGAAGGGGAATTAGGATACCAAATTAAGAGATGGAAATGCACAGAGGGAAAACTTTTGGAGCTCGGTAAATACTTTGAAAACTGTTTGAATTCTATAAAATAAATTAAGGAATTGAGGTGGTTTGAAGTCCACACAATTACTGCTACATTTAGGGCTGATTTTTCAATAGTCAGATAAAAGTTATCTGAAGAATAAACATCACCTGTCATTTTTCCTTTCTATTGTGTCAGACAGTGACAGCATCAATATATTCTCCAGATAAGATTTATCTGACGATTGAAAAATCAGCCCTTAATAAACATAAATATAGTCCTACTGCAAGGATCTCCTAAATAGCTGGCCTATTGTCTATTTGCAATTTTAATCGCAATCACCTTAATTGTGATATAGGTACGTTGGTTTTTTAAACATGAGATTAAAAAGAGCTGCTCTTTAATTTCTTGCTGGTTCTTCTCGGGGTTTTGGAGCCAGCAAGTCGTCGGTGGAGATGGACAGCTGTTTACATTTAGCCAATCTTCATTGAAGAGTTTCGAGTGCCTTGTTATTAGGCTATTGATCTTTTAAAGTGTAGGTACAGTTTGTACCAACAGAAAATAAATGATTTTTTACTTTCGACTTTTCCGTACAACTGTCATTACCGCCAGGTGTAAGTAGAGCAAACACTGACCAAGTAACAAATGTCAAATGAAGATGATTGCTATTACAATTATAAATGGACAAATGCCCCAAAAACTCATCATCAACCCGTAACAGCCCACTACTAAGCTAAGGGTCTTTTCCTCACACATGAGGAAGTATGGGCTCAAGAATAAGTTTATAGTCAGATCTCTTTGCTGGTGCTCAAAGGTGTCAGTTACCTCTCTGCTGAGCTAACGCTCTTTTTACAATATGAGGAAGTATGGGGTCATAATCTCGTACGCAAGCCCACTGTGGATTAGTAGTTATGTAAAGATAACCTATAACTATATTTTACCTAAAATAATAAATTGTCTTCCAAAAACATAAAAATATATACGAGTACATTGCCAGTCCTAAATCAATCAAAGATTAACAAAAACACTTTACAACTGAACTTGGATTATATTTTGTAATAAATAGTGACATTATTTATGTACCTACTTACTTTATAAATACCTACTTATAAAATAGCACTTCAACAATTTCTATATAATTTCCCGACTCACTAGCTGTTTCATAAGACTTCGCAGATTTTTACAGCTCTTATATATGTAGATTATCATTTATAAAACTCTGCGTAAGTATTTAAATCTTTAAATAGGTCACTGACGTATTTTGTTGCACGATCATGTGTCAAAATACAAAATGCGTTATACTTGTTGCAAGATGAGCATACTGTATGAATCACGTAACAGTAACCCCATCTTGACCCGTTTCGGACGCTTGACAAAACTTAATAACCCAAGACCGCGAATTCCCATAATTTCTGCTCAGTGTTTGTTAGAAAGCTTGTTAAGAGAGCACACGCCTGCTAGGGGTGTAAATTTCACCAACTACCCTCGGAGAGTGGGGCTATGAGGTTGAGCAAAATATTGTAGCGTTATTTTGTATTTTTTTTCGTGTACTTACATCATTATTGTAAGTCAGTAAAACATTCATTGGTGAACTAAAATATAGGGTTTATAATTCTTTTTTTTATTTCTTTATTTAACTTTATATTTATAAAGTTCCGTAATTTCATTTCATTTTTTTGAACTTGTAACATCTTAGTACGTAATACTTTGAATGTAAATTAATCAGCTTGCTCAGAAGTCTGAACTCGTCAGGGGAAGGGCTTCTTCTGAGATGTAAAGAGCTCATAACTTATATATATATATTTAATCTTGATTGACTTAAAAATTATAAATTCGAAAAAAATATGTCTGTGTGTCTTTGCTGTTACCCTTTTACAGACAAGCCTTTGAACAGGTTTTAATAATATTTGGTACTTACTTTCATCACCTTTTTTTTTTTCTCTGGTGAAAATGTTATCCGTAATATTTATATAAAATCTTAATATTCGTTAGAAATGTTTTTTTTTTTTTGGGACACAATTTACACACGGTTATTCAATCCCAAACTAGGCCGAGCCTGTACTATGGGTACTAAACAACTGATAAACATACTTAAATAAATATTAAACGACCAGACACGAAGCCAACAGACATGTTCACACAAATGTTGGCCAAGGATCGAACCCGCGCCCTCCATCTCAGAAAGCAGGGTCACTACCCACTGAGCCAACAGGCCCGTCGTTGTAACAATTAAAATGTATATTCTAGGTAGGTACTTTCCTCGCTTATGTTATGTCCATGCTGTCCTTAAGCGCTGTCTAATAAATTGGCCCCGTGCTATTGTGTGGGCTCACTTAGTGGCAGACTTATTTACCTGTGTGTAGCGCTGCCTGGACAGAATTCAAAGGACCCGATTGCTCTATTCTACTCGCTGTGTCCTTGGCACGTCGAGAAGCCATGCAAGTTAGCTATGTTTTGATTGAGTTAGTTTAAGTCTAAGGAAATAATCTATACATATAATAAAACTCTAACGGGGCCGTGTCTGTACAGTCAAGAGCACATGAAGCTTTACACTTGCAGTGCGAGTCTGATCTCTACGGCGATTGTAATAAGAACGTCATAATTGTTATAAAGTCCAATGTGTCAAGCTCTATGAAATATTTTTTGAAAATTTTGCGGTATTGATATAGTTATCGATGTAGGTAGATAACAAAACACCAATTTTTATTTTATTTTTTCTCTCTATCTGTCCGTCTTTCTGGAAGTGCACGCATTGATTGACGGGTTTTTATGAAATTCGGTGTGGAGATAACTGAATAACCGGGTCAACATCTAGAGTACTTTTTACAGCGCGAGAATGTCTCATTCAAATGGGAAAAATGAAAAACTGCGTAAAAAGAGAAATACGTAGGTACTACTCCAAAACGATAACACCTGTGTGGATGTCATAAAGGTATGTCGTAGACAACCGCTATGAAGGGATATTTGGAAATTCTCATACAATATAGGTATCTCCGATGACTGTAGAGCGTGTACGTACTCCATGCATAACATGTTGTGTAAATTCAAGTGGACAGTATTTCAGTTATTTTGTATATGACTCGATTTACGTACGGTTTGATAATTTTTGAAGTGCTGACTATGGTCAGGAGGCCAATTCCACTAAATGTCAACGGTTACATTTGGATGACAATGACATTTCAATGGTCAGTCGATGGTGTTATTTTCTTTGAAAAGTGCACAAATAACACAATTGACTGACCATTAATCTGTCATTGTCATCCAACTATAACCGTTGACATTTAGTGGAATTGCCTCCAGGTCAGGACTATGGTCCATCAAGCGATTTTTGTTTACATCGTCCCTACTTGAAATCATCGGTAACTTCACTATCACTACATAGTATAAAACGAAGTCGATTTCTCTGTCCCTATATCCCTATGTCCCTTTGTATGCTTAAATCTGTAATTGTATGATTTTAATGCGGTTTTTTTTAATGGATAGAGTGATTCTAGAGGAAGGTTTTAGTGTTAGCATTGCACCCGTGCGAAGCCGGGGCGGGTCGCTAGTATGTGTATAAAATACAGTATCAAATTCCCCAAAACACCCTACTTGGGTGTAATTTCATAGTAGTGTAGCCAAAACAATAGCTTTCATCTCGAATCTCATCAGCGTCCCGTGTAATTTGTTGATAATTTAGATAATATTCCCACAAAGGGTCCGGCTTTGTAATTCCAGAGTTTTGTGTATCATTGCGCACCCTCCGGCTTTTGTTTTGATGTCAATATTACTGTCGATCGTAACAGTCTTCAATATTTACTCCAGGGGAAAATGTTCGAAAAATTTATTACGCGAAATTAATGTACAAATGCTGAAAGTCAAAAGTCAAAGTCAAAATGTTTTATTCAAAGTAGGGATCTTATAAGTCCACTTATTGAAAGTCATTTCAACTCCAACGCTTCATCGTAAATGATTGAGGAGGAGAAGCTTAACTTTCTGCTCACTATTTACTTAATTAAGAAAATACTGCTTTATTATTTCTATTTACTAAGTATTGGCAAAGGTTTGGCTAACCAGCTGAAGTTACTTGAAGTGGCTTTTATAAAGATAGGTACCACTCCATACATATGTTTTGATTTACCAAGTAATTAAATTAAATTCAAACACAAAAAACAGAGTCCTTCTAAATAACTTTCTTTATTTCGTATCAAATAGAAAATAATAGAATAATTTTATTACTGTTTACATGACTGTTACATATTAAAACTACGAACTAAATTAAACTACAAAGAATGTAAAGAATGAGGACCCCATGGCAAGGTGTTATACTTTGTGTTGGACTGTCTCCTCGGACCAAGTGTCTCGACACCAAATGCAATAAAATCGTATTTGGCGATAAGCCTTTTTACCTCTATGTTTTTATTTAAAAAAAAATATCGTAGTAGGAAAAGAAGTTACATAATATTTAAAAAACATGTATATTTAAAGCTTGTCTTATACATATTATATGAGATAAGAAGTTTATTAATTAAGGATATAGTTACTAAATGCCTACTGCCTACCCACTGAGCAAGTAATCACTACGTTAGGTGCCTACTACTGCTCCAGTAATACCTGGCATTAAGCTAAAAAAACAAAAAGTATAAAATAAATATAAATAATAATTAAAATCTATACCTATAGCATAGTCTATGGACTGTCAAGTTTGACAGCCCACTCTGCCGGGACCCCTCGTTATGGGCAACACGTACAAACTTATCTAAGATAATTTAAATATAATAATTATAAGAAATAAACCTCTGAAGACCTCGATTATACTTTTATTCCATTAACAATACAATACCAAACCAACTTATTATACTATACGTATGGTATTTCTTTTATGTGGACGAAATCAAGTCTTCAAATATTTCATAACAACCAATATATTTTTTGTGTCGGTAGCCCGTCATCTGTTGAAAATAAAAGATTCACAAAGTTTTTTTGGATACCAGTACCTACGTGGCCATTCGGCGGAATTATACCCAAAATATACCCGGCCACGTCGGGACTACTGGGAACGAAACTGTTTATCCCGGATTAAAATTTTGCAGAGGACTGACTTTGCGACGATTCTCCAGGCTCATCTCGACATAAGCTCAGAATCTTTGGAAATTGTACGGATTAATTTTCCGGACGTGTTATTTTGAAATTAAAATTGGTTTACCCGAAATTAATATTCCGATTTGACAGCGTTCATGGATTTTCATAGTTATGAACAATGTAACTATATGAAATGGTGAAATGAGTCTTTTTTAGTAATGTAATACAGCTCAGGGATTTTTTTTTATTATTGATGGGATTACCTTTTTTTTTACCAGGGAAAATGCATTACTGCATACGCACCCGACCCGGGGGGGCCGGGGGTTATGTGGGGCTCTGCAGCCTAGTGCTACCATACCCACTAAAAACCCTGGCGTGCTCCTCCTCGCCGCTTCGGACCCAGCCATGGCACGGCGGTTGTGCATCCGCAGCTAGGTCACCTTACTCTTCACCCTAAATTAACCTGAAAGCAAAGAGATTATATCTTAATCTCTTTGCCTGTGGTTACGATGGGACGATCTTTCCCAGAAGATGCCTGTTTACTCGAACCTTAGAGGCCTGTGGGTTAATATGAACTCGCAAATAATGACGCCGGCAGGTAGTAGGACATGGCGTAAGGGTATTAATTTTTGATATTATTATGGTCCATATCCTACTAATATTATAAATTCGAAAGTTTGTATGGATGGATGTCTGGATGTCTGGAAGGATGTTTGTTCCTCTTTCACGCAAAAACTACCGAACGGATTTTGATGAAACTTTACAGTCACATTTCTTATACATCAGAAAGACACATAGGCTATATTTCATCCCCGTATTCCCACGGGAACGGGAATGACGCGGGTGAAATCGCGGGGCGGTGCTAGTCAGAAATAATTCTGAAACCTCTGGGTTTTCTCACGATGGTTACCTTCACCGTCGTACTAGTGATAAAATATAATAATAATAAATTACACACAAGGTTATTTAGTGCCAAACTAGGCAGGGCCTGTAAGTATAAGTTTTTGAAAACCTCATTGGTACATGCGAAACCATCGCAGAATATTAGATACGCAAAATGTCGGATACGCAAAGTGTCGGATACGCATAATGCAAATACCGCAAAATGACAGAATTCCGACAGAATTGCGTCTGTCATTTTGCGTATCTGACATTCTGCGATGGTTCCGTACATGACGGGATTCGAACCCGAGCCACACAAATGAGAAGCGGGAAGAAACGAAAATGTTGTTTTAACCTTCGGTCAGTCGCGCGTTTTTTGTTTACGCGGTTGGTCACGTGGGGTCTTTGAAGACCCCAAAAAAAAATCAGCCTAAAACACCTTTTTAATTAGTTTTTCCTAATTATATAAGCAAATCCTTGGTGATTAACTTATTTACAATAAAACTACCACTAGTTACGTAAACATATTTTTTTATTTCTGCCTTAAACTTGCAATCTAAAAATAGTAACATAAATTTCTCTTCTTTAGATCACAATCACAAAAAAAAATATTTAAATCTACTAAATGAAGGAACTTTTCCTTTTTATCAATTTATATGCGATAACACTAGTATATACCGCCTTTTATCCGGGTATATACCGACTTCACTTTTTTCATCATCATTACCACCTTAAACATCATTACTTTCATCCTCTAACCAGTTTAATATACGAGGTTGTTGTTCTTCGTTCATTTCTAGTTAGTAAAATCTAAAACAAAAATACATAAAAAAACCGGCTACTAAGAAAATCTAAATTAAAAAAATATATTTTTACTTACGCGGTTATTCACGTGGGGTCTTTCAAAGCCCGTCCACACAAAACACGCATATATCACGCTACGCTTACGCGCGATCTGAATTTAGCGTCGATGTGCAGCAAATGTAATACAACTTAGGAGGGTACCTAAAATATTGAATTGCTGAAATGGTTTTAATAGCTTACATTTTACATTTTTGTAATACCTGGGCTTTCAAAGACCCCACGCGACTAACGGAGGGTTTAAGCAAGTATAACCGTAAAACAAGCTTATACGATACGAGTGTCTGTGTACTTTCCGTTCTTTTGAAGTAAACATCTTTTCCCATGTGATTTTAATCGATTAAAAGGTTTTGCAAAGTTTTGAACGAGCAAAAAGTAATTAAAACTTGGTTCTTTAGCATGTAAATATTTTAGACATCGCAAACCGTGAGCACAGACTCAGGCTGTCAATATTTGTGTGTTAGGCTGGATTTGTTCAACGAACATGCGATTTAATCTCGAAATACCTAGAGATTTTGTCGCAAAATGATAATCATACAGTTTTTGCGATTGCACCTAGGATGAAGTCTTATTGTTAAATAAATCCAAAAGGGAAAGAATATAGTGAATGGAACAAATGTTTGGTGCTTTTAATTTACTTCATCGTTATTACACATCGTCATGACGTAAAAAAATGTTTTAGTTTTATAATATTTATTAATTTAATATTATTACACAATGTCCATGTTAATTACATGTCACACTTAAATATCATCAAATGCGTCTCCTTGTGGTGACATAGTACCCAGCAAGCAGGCGGCATTACCACGCTGTATTTGCGCTAGAAAGTCCTGAGGTTATCAGAAGCCTCCAACAAATAAATAAACTGAAGTAAAAAACCTAATTAAATTATCCTAATTTAATCGAAATGAGAAAGTGTAAAAGTTTTAAAGCGTTTATGAAATACAAAAAAATTAAGTCTATGTCACTGATGACGACCTACTAATAATATCAAGTACTAGAACTTGACACAATGGATTTATTTTAATAATAAAAATATATTTTTAATCTATTCCAGCTTTATTTGATTTAACAACATGTCACAAGCAAACCCATAAAAATCATCTGCATAACGAAAAATAGCGTAACCCCCTAAACCAGTAAATTTAAACTTATTTTCATAGAAAAAGGGGACCTAACATTTATTATGGCGATAAATTTAAAGAACATTATTTACACAAAGCTCAGTAGACGTAAAGGCCATTTTCGAAAGGCGAACGGGCGGCGGAATGCGATCTGTGTTACATGAATTTATGTTTAAGGTGGTCTGTGGAGGGAGGTTACAATTTAACAGTTTTAGTTTGTATAGTATGTTCTTAAATTTGACGGTTTTATTGACCTTAAAGACTCCCAATATTAAATTTAATATCTTGTTTCTTTCATTTAAAGATTCTGTAATTTCTTAGTATGTTTATCAGTTGTACCCATAGTACAGCCTAGTTATGGGACTGAATAACCATGTGTGAAATGTGTCCCACAATTTATTTATTATTTATTTATTTATTTTAGTTACAGATCGAACCACATATAATAGGGATTTCGTGACAGCGTGTTCGCGAGTCCATCATTCGATTTAGCGACTTTCGATACAACGGATTTTCGCGAGGGCGTACCACTCGAAAAAAAATTCGCAACAGCGTGTGTCGCAACGACGGCATTCGAAATGACATATCAGACCGATTGTGATGTTAGTCTTCGCATCAAACTATGCGATACTCTTGCGAAGATTGATTACTTCATCTAATTTTTCATCACCATTCACCATTGGTCTATCCTGCGCTTCACTCCTGTTGTCTGTGAAAGAGGTAAGCGCAGTGAGGTCGCCCCTAGGTACGGGCAATCTGGACTGAGATAGGTACTGCTAGCTGCGAGAATTTTCTAGTACATAAGCTAAGCCCATATATTTTTTAATCGAGATAATGTAACTACGCCTACGCCTACGATCACGCCACTGGTGTAGAACCAGAAATCATGACACTGTACTGGCTCCTGGTGGCCGAGGCCGACAGGACACGGTACCGTAGCGCGTAGCAGCGACCAAAGCTACGTCACAAATCTTTTATTTGTGACGTAGCTTTGGTCGTTGCTACGCACGTCGACCTACACCTATATTATACCAAGAAAAGAAGAAGACGGTGTGCTATGTCAAGAGAACTTTACAGAACCCCTAATACTTCTTCTCGCCAACGTCATAAGCGCGGGAAATCGCTAGCAAAAAAGGTCACCACTCCAAAGACACCAATATCCCTACCCAGAAGTGGATTGTTCTGATTGTATCAATTACGAGTGCGTGAATTGGTGAGTGGGTGAGTTGGTGAGTGGGTGAGGGAGGGTTGAGTCAGTGGCTATGGCTTTCTGATAATTCCAAGGGGAACGGGAATAAAGATGATCCCTGTTCGGCACCCACTAGTAACAATTTAAAAATATAAGTGACTCAAGATTATTAAAGTCCCAATTAATTTACTCTGAAAAGACGCAATTTCAAAGCGATTTCCATAAACCACTTTAAATATCAACAGCTACACGACCACTTTTCCAGAAACAATTATCCCCTTGTTCATAGAATGAATTTCGCAAAAAGTCTGCGGTCTCCATCTTTCACTATAGTTCACTACACCACTCAATAGCGTAGCAATTTTCATCTTCAACAAAATTACGATTTTAAATTAATGTCGGTCGCTATGCAATTATGTTCGTAATAACGGCTGTTACGAATAAAGCTGGCTTTATATTCAACATTGCTTCAGGCAAAGCAAAGATAGAAAACTTGTTGATTAGATGTTTTATTTCTTCTTCGAGTAACCTTAGATTCTTGGAGATTTCGCTATCATTGGCTTGTTTAATTTTTGTCTACTGTTTTTATACTGGCCTCATCATGTACTATTTTAAAGTGAGTATTTTCGGAAATGGAACACCTCTGCCTACCTCCTCGGAGAAAGGCGTGAGCTTTTTTCTATAGCAGAGTTATCTTTAAACAAATAAAAAATAAAAAAAAACTCAAGCCTTATATCCCTGAGGGGGTAGGCAGAGGTATTCTATTTCTGGATATACCCACCTTTCACGAGATATTCTTTAGACCCCTAAACGTGAGATGGTAAGCCCATCGCTAATTTTTGAAAAACTTATTGATACATGCCAGGATCAACCCGAGCCTCACTTATTTTCATCACGTGAAGCAGGCTCTATAACCGTAACTCTATCACTGCTCTTGAGTTGATAGCCTAAAGGTTAGCCTTAGAGTTATCTTTCTGTACTTTTACTACTTTTTATTATTATTTGGTTCTCAAAATGGGATTCAATTCTAAAATAGAACAAGTGAATTGCCATAAAGCACAGAAACAAAAAATGTGAGGCGCGGGACAAATACTAGAAGCGTTGGGCGGAGGTGAGGCGCGGGCGAAGCGCGGGCGCGGTGCTACTTCTTTGATATTTCATACAAAATGTATAGAAGAGGTGCGACGTGAGACATACTGAGACAGCGCGGCGCGGGCGCGCCGTCGCCGAAAATCAGTGAGGCTCGGGTTCAAATCCTGGCATGTACCAATGAGTTTTTCAAAACTTACGTACATATTTATCACTAGCTCGACGGTGAAGGAAAACATCGTGAGGAAACCCACAGGTCTCAGAATTAATTCTGAGACATGTGTAAACAGACCCGGTCCGGCGATGGGCTCACCACCTATCACGCTTAGGGGTCCAATGTATCTCGTGAAATGTGGGTATATGCAGTAATGGAATACCTCTGCCTACCCCCTCGGGGATGAAAGGCGTGAGATTATATATATATAATATGTACCTAACAGAATAAGCGCAATTCCTGAAATTAGTTAGGGATGTAAAAAAATAATCGATTTTTAAAATAATCGATTTTTTTTATTAATCGATTTTTAATAATCGATTTCTTAAATAAAAATAATCGATTTTATAAATTACGCATTTTAATTGATTTTTTATAAACAGTGCCATCTACGCGGTGGATGAACCTTATCGTTGTCGTTAAGCTTTTTTACTTACCGTTTCATTTTATTTTAATACTACGAGCACTTATTTTTTATTATTTTTCGTCTTTTGACTGTTTTAACTTAAAAAATAAAAAAATAAATGTTTTTATTTCAGTTTTTGAGACCATGACGTAGGTAGTCGTTTAGTTTTTTTTATTCTCGTTTTAAGTATTTTATTTCAATACTAGTCAAATGTAAAAGAGGACTGGACATTTGTGACACTAATTATTTTTAATTATTTTATTGTTTATATTTGAAGATTATCGAAATTTTATTTTGTAATTTTTTTTATTCATATTATTTTATTTCATTTTTAATCTTTTGAAATGTTAATATGAATCTCATAAGATTTTATTATTAAAATATGAAAAGCATTATATAGATTTTTAAATATGTATTAGAAAAAAAACGATTTTTTTAGAATAATCGTTTTTTTTTAATATTAATCGATTTTTAAAAAATCGATTTATTTTGAAAAAAGAAAAATCGATTTTTATTTACTCGATTATTTTTCTTTAATCTTACATCCCTAAAATTAGTTTGTTCAGTATCGACTACTTATACTCCGTACGTACGTACGTAGTCGTAGTATATGTGTTAATTTTTTCCAAAAAATGAATTGGCATAGCTGAATTTACTGCTACTTATGGAAATCGTACTATTTCTCTTTATTTAAGAAAATTGGTAAGACACAACTAAAGTACGAAGGAATCATATTTTTTCTATATTAATATACTAATTGGGTGTATGAAGAATGTCGATTATTCTGTTACGCGTTGCATATATTTTCAACATACTTACCATGGTAAGTAATTATGACCATCATAATCCGACTACAAAAGTGAGATTGGCAACTGAACGTCACCACTTTAACACAATAAATTGGGTGTTACACTGACTGGCACGCCGCCAAATTACTATTACGAGATATCGCGTAACTTTTACAAAATATCTAGATGTTCGAAATAGAAATGTATAAACTAGTAGCTACTCAAATAATAATTATTATTTTTATTAAGAGAATATAGTGGCCTCAAATATAATTAAAATGAGTTAGAAATAATGGACCTTCTTTGGCCTACGTCGAACCCCTTACGGATGATGGAAAGCATTAATGAGGTTGAAAGTGAAGTACTCTTGCCGGAAAGCAGCGTGTTGAAGTTTTTCAGGTCGCAGTTGTAAGGGGATACAAGTCCAAAGAGGGTACTTTTCTCTTTGAGACACAAAGGGGACGAGCTGGAGTATTCTGATATGTTGAACATTTTATATTGTTACTACCAAAGAGATTTAAATATAATAAGGCTTAGAGGGGGTATTGTTAATATTTTCATACAAAACTTTGAAGCTCAAGCGTCATGTCAGTTAGTATGAACGCGAGCTGTTATTCGGTCGAAATCGTACTAGATTTATTCCACTTGTAATAACTATTGGGCATCAAATTTCCCTCGTTTTGTCCTCTCCATGCTTTATTATATTTTAATCTCTTTGTACCAAACAGAATCCAAGGGTAACCAACGTAAATTCCGAAACACGAAGGAGCTTGTAAATGACAGAGATTTACAGTCAGTAAATGTCATCATTACATTCCCTGACCGCTCCCAAGATTTTTTGGTGCGAGATCGATAAAAACACACCGGCATCGTACCTACTGAAAAAGGCTCTTTTTTCAGACTGACATTGACAACAACAGCTATCGACGCCAACGAGAAATAGATGGGTCGTAATAAAGTGACCGAGCACGACACTGATCTGGCTTCGTTCCAGATTATCGTAAAGGGTAGGTCTACCGAACAATGGAATATTTAAATTAGCGATGCTGACTCCAACTAGAGGCTCTTTCTGATAAAGTATATTGTGGTAGGTACTTGTATGTATTAGTTTTATTGATAGTGTATTGTTAACATATGTAAGGTTACCGTAACACACCTCATAATCATCTTCAACCCTAAAGAGCCCAGTAGTACACAAAGTACAAAAAAACTGAACCCTATAATTTCGTCCTTTCCGTTCGTCTCTAACACGCACACTTGGCATGTTTAACATTATCCTTAAAAATATTATAAGTAAAACTTCATAAATCCTTATATGTTATTTAACTGTTTGTACTACTACTTTAGAATAATAATATGTATTATGTAAACTTAGTACGGATGTACTAAGGGCTCTGTACAGGATTCCATACAAATAATTACTAGGTATATTAGACGCTGATATTGTGAGTATACTCGTAGTTTGCACAAACTCAGATGCACTAGGAAAGGTTGTGTCCCACTTGCAAGTACACTCATTGTTGGAAGCCTACAGAATGCAATGGAAGCTATAAATAGCAATATCGACTAACCCATTGTGTCTACTATCGCTGGGCAGCACAATAATGAGAAAGTTTTCATCGTCTCTCTAGACATGTCGGAAACTGCAGTATATTAAGTACTAGCGACCCGCCCCGGCTTTGCACGGGTGCAATTCTAATACTAAAACCTTCTTCTTAAATCACTCTATCTATTAAAAAAACCGCATCAAAATCCGTTGCGTGGTTTTAAAGATTTAAGCATACATAGGGATATAGGGACAAAGAAAGCGACTTTGTTTAGTGATGTTTACAATAATACACGGATAGGTGAGATGGCCCTTTTTTACTCAACTGCACTGGAGGGCGATGTTTTTCGAGTGTCTAAGTATGTACAGTTACATATTTCATTGTAAGCTACTGTAGCCTAAAGGGCATGATGAATTTTGAAGTACGCTGTCGTTGTTTGATTAAGTAGTCTTCATCTCCGGAGTGTCATAGGTACCTATCATTTTTATCCGATAGCCAAGACCACATGAAGATTTACACTTGTAGTGCGAGTCTGACCTCTAAGGCGATTGTAATAAGAACGTCACAAAGTTCAATGTTCTCTTGACTGTACTGGAGGTTTTAAATGTTTTAGTCTTTTAAGTGTTTTTTTAAACAGTCGGGTTTTTGTACTTTAAGTTAATTTATAGATTTAAGTAAGTTTTGAACATTAATTCCCTAGTAACAGAGCAGAGCTTTTATTTATTCACAACAAAAACAAAATCTTGTATAGGCAAAGTTTCAACGTAGACAATAGTTTGTAGGTATTTAATTTTCATGTTATCGTTTAGATGGCAATTGTTACTCAATGACACGGTGTAAATTTATCTTTTTCTATAATATCACTATTAGCGTCCTTACCGCAGACATACAAAACACCTAATTCTGTTTACGAGTAGGAGTTTTTTTTAGCTCGCAGACAAATATACTAATGACACGTGAATTGCACTGATGACAGTGTGTATCGTAGAATATAAAAATAAAATTTTGTATTCGTATGAAGACTAATTTTGAGATAAATATCGAAATGACCAAATTTTTTTATCCGTCATGGTTATTCGTTTAATATTATTATGATGATTTTAATAAGTATTTAACATAGACTCTGAATTTAGTATGACAGGATTTTAGATTAAATTTATGTACTTTTTTGAGGAACAGATTACAAATTCTTAAAAATTTACTCTGACGACGAAAGGAAAAAAAAATATTGCGTCAGACGCGTAGATGAATTCGACACCCTATATATATATATTTGACATATCTGTTTTGAAATGTTTTTTGTGATTAATATTAGGGGTCATTAAGTGTTCTTAGTTCAATAGCTTTGATCCAGAGTTCATGCCTAAAAATACCTAATTGTTTATGTTATTTTTTCGTCATCGATAATAAAACAATGCTGTTGGATTTTGACTCTAAGCTGAATTGTGATTTTTGATTTAATACGATTATGTCCATCCCACCTATTTTATCTAATTTCTCATTAACTTACACATAATTTATAAAGTAAAACCTTAATAATAATATGTAAAATTTACAAAATAAAATATTGTAACTTATGCCTGACCGTGTTGTATTGCACATGGTGGCGCCATTGACTATGAACAATCTTAAAAAATATAATTTATATTTAATTTCCGTAGAAAACCGTGAGTGATATTGGCGATTGAAATTAAAATTAATTGCACGTGAGACTGCGTGTGAAATCACTAAAAAAAGTAATTTCAAAAAAATTAAGAAGATTGAAAAGTATAACTCATGCCTACTATGCAGTCAATCCGCATCATCCTACTTTCTACTAATATTATAAAAGCGAAAGTTTGTTTGGATGGATGTCTCGATGTATGGATGTATGTTTATTCCTCTTTCACGCAAAAACTACTAAATGGATTTTGATGAAACTTTACAGTTATATAGCTTATACATCAGAATAATACATATGCTATATTTTATCCCCGTATTCTCACGGGAACGGGAACTACGCGGGTGAAACCGCGGGGCGCTGCTAGTCATAAATATAGCAACGGTCGATAAGAATTCTAAGCTCACAAACGTTCACCGGATTGAACCGACTCACGGCGGACATCGACAGAGTGAATCAATTATTAAGCCCTGTATCGATTTGGTGATTTACTTTTAACTGTCCCTTACCCTTATTTAGGACGGTGGTGTATTGGGAGCATAGATGGCAATAAAGAAATAAATTAACAAAAAAAATACTCACGCCTTCTATTATCATGTATTCTATTTCAGGAAATAAGCACGTTTCACCAATTTATTATTTGGAACCCCAAACTTGGTAGGTACTGGGCATTATATCACTAATGCAGGAACAATAAGAAGGAGAGGCTCGAGAGGGGGGGGCTCCTTGTATTGGAAAAGAAACACAGAACAAAATGAATAGAGTAGGTAGGTCAGGTTCGAGCTGTGACCCTGCGGAGCGAAGCGAGTGGAGACTGCATTCTTGATTGCTTGCTTGCCTGTGTCCTTAGCCCCAATTCCACTAAATGATAACGGCTATAGTTGGATGACAATGACAAGTCAATGGTAAGACAATGGTGTTATTTTGACACTTTTCAGAGCAAATAGCACCATCGACTGGCCATGTCATTGTCATTGTCATCCAATTGTAACCGTTGACATTTAGTAGAATTGGCCCCCTTGATTGCATGCATGCATACCTTCTTGCTTGCTACAAACATTTGGAAAGAGACAGCTGTTTCTTGCAGCTTCTTTTATACTACCTTTTGTTTTGTCTCTCGGTGTGACTTCAACCAATCAGTTTATTATTCATTCTGGGTTGCCAATGGAAACGTTAAACAACAAATGACCCATTACGGTGGCGATCACCGTACTTACAAAAATTTTATATAGTATGAAAAAGTAGGTACCTATTAATATTTTGTATACCATACAATGCTTACTTTAAGCAAGGTTATAGTCACGCATACAAAATGTAGTGTGCATATAAAATGTTATTTATACTGGATGATTTTTTTACCATCTGGAAAAAAATATTACGGATAAGGTATCTAGAGCCGCAGTTATACACGAGAATTATTCTTAAATGTAGTCATGTTTAATGCAATTTTCAAATTCTAGAAAACTACGCACACTACTATGTAGCACCGGGCACCGGTTGCATAGATTGCGCAATAATCGAAGCTACGAGCCTGTTTCTTTATTAAATATTATTTTAAATATTTCATTGTGTAATATTGACTACAATTGAGTTATGTATATTATACTAGCGACCCGCCCCGGCTTCGCACGGGTGCAATGCTAACACTAAAACCTTCCTCTTGAATCACTCTATCCATTAAAAAAAACGGCATCAAAATCCGTTGCGTAGTTTTAAAGATTTAAGCATACAAAGGGACATAGGGATATAGGGACCAGAGAAAGCGACTTTGTTTTATACTATGTAGTGATTAAGCAAGAAAAAAAATATTTTAAACTAACAAAGCCAAATGAATCTAATACACTTTAATATATTATCTATTTCCCACTATATTTTTTTCCAGACGGTAAAAAAAATGAGGCGGTATAATTATAATTCCAAAAAATATAATATTAATACAGACCTCGACTTCCTCACAGACCGCAGTTAATAAAGGAAAATGTCATTATTCAACTTATTTTCTAACTGTTACGTGTAGATCTGTACTTAACACTTACATCAGCTGTAATATGACCCATTACAATGAGTCCGCAGCATCACTCAAGTCAGTAGGTAACGCCAAAGAGACTCAGTATAAGCTAGTAGGGCAAAATGTTTTTCATCGAATAAATACCAAATAAATCTTGGACGGGCCTGTTGGCTCAGTTGGTAGTGACATTGCCTTCTGAGCTGGAGGTCACGGCTTCGATTACCACTCGGAGCCAACATTTGTGTGCGCATGAACTAGTCTGTTGGCTTCATGTCTGGGGTGTTTAATATTTATTTAAGTATGTTTATCAGTTATTTAGTACCTATAGTACAGGCTCTTCTTAGTTTGGAACTGAAGAACCGTGTGAATTGTGTTCCGTTTATTATTATTATTATTATTATCCTTCTTCTAAGAAAAGTGTTCCGATCGCTCCGGGCGGCAGCGCAATGATCTGGAATTCACGGAAATCAATCTTCACAAAATAAAATTATTTTTAAAATTATTTTTAAAATTAGATTGATTGATTTCGGAAACGACTTCAAAAACAAACCAGGAATCCACCCATCACCAAGTCATTCGAGTAATTTGAAAATAAACTCATTTTATAAAGAAAATAAGTCTCGAAGATTCTCTGCCTGTCATTATAATTTTAACTTCAATCAATTGCTCCATCCACAGCAGTTCCATAAAAAAAAAACTAAGGTTCTTTTAAACTCATTCTCTGAGAGGGTTTAACATGGAAAGAAAGTGTCTAGATTTATAAAATCGTATTTTTCCCATATTAGTAATAAAAAAATTACGTAGGTAATTGCAAAAGAGTAGAGACATTAGCAGGCATGTTAGGCACTAATAATCTACTTATAGAAAATAGATTATTATAAAAATACACATCATAAAATTTTATGACCCACTAACGACGACTTACACAAGACTTCCCTTTATTTTTATTGTAAAAAAATATTTATGTACCTACCTATTTCAGATAAGTACTCTAAATTGTATATATTATCATGTAAGTTTGTTACTACACACAACCTATATAAAAATAGCAAGTATATTTACTTTTCAACACAGAACAATATGTATCATTTTGGTCTTAATATATGCTAAGAACATTCTAATGATATAAATAAAGAAATGATGTTGGTGCTACTCACCGTTATCTTGTTTCTGCAACTGAATACCCACAGTATACTTTGTACTATGATTTTTTTTGAGATTTGTATCTGTTGTTCTAATATAAATAAAATGTCTAAGATAAATTGTGTAAAACTTACAATAATCCTTTTATAGCATTTACCATTATTACCTATTATTACGTTTACGTTATACATCACTCTAAGTCCTCCGTTATCACAATAATCACTGCAGCCGTTTTGAAAGTATATTATTGTTAATGTACACCCGGCATTATAGTAGCGGTCAGTTGTCAGTTTGTGGCGGGAAAGTGAAGCGAGTACACTACTGTCCGTAAAATACGTTTTTCCTTCTATTCCGTGATTTTATAGCGCAACACGTGGTTTGAGATCTGTGGAATCGCGAAAGCCGCGAATTACCGCCAATTCGGTTTAGTAGAAAACTTTTCCGTTAACCTTTTTAATTACAGAAGTTTCCGTTCGGGCTGTGTTTGTGCTGTTTTCTAATTATGATTGTTTTGTGTGTGTTATTACTGTGATTGGTAAGTATTTCATTTTAATTTTCATTTATTTTATTGGTAAGTTTTTAATTACTTTTTTAAGTAACAAGTTATTGTGTCGTAATGGTATTTTAATGTAGAGTTCTCAAGAAACACTGAATTTATGTTTCTGTTTATATCTAAACTAAGTTTCAATCAGTTATTTTTTTATTTTATTTAGAAAGATAGCGTTTACTTTATATGCAAAGAAAATTTCTTACCGCTACATGGAAATCTTCCATTCGTATAAATCAAGGCAACAACTTGGTTTGTGTCACGACGGTAAGCTTTTTATCCACTTTACTCAGTATAAAGGGTACAGTTTTTCTCAGTTTTCTTTACTAACAAAATTTAATTCTTTCAAATTGAGGAAAAGATGAGGCGTGGTTGATACAGTACGTCAGAATTCGAAGCGACATGTTTCATAACGACTTTAGTATAGCTCTACACTTTATGAAAATTGCAAGTAGAGCATACACAATGTATGCATACAGACCCCTGACCCGACCCCAGAACAAAGTCTATCGTAATATTTATGGCGCTGTCAAATGTCAAACTCCCATGCGTCAAAATATCTAAATCGCTTATATGCTTCCTAGGTAAAGAGATTTAAATATAATAGGGCATAGAGGGGCATTGGGAATATTTTCATACAAAACTTTTTCAAACAAAGCCTAAGCGTCATGTCCTTGTCATGTCAGTTAGTATGAACGCGAGCTGTCATTCGGTCGAAATTGTACTAGACTTATTCCACTTGGAATAACTTTTGACTTCAAATTTTAATTGCTTTGTCCCCTCTATGCCCTATTATATTTAAATCTCTTTGTTCCTCGGTAACTTTATAATATTATCATTGCTTCCTAGGCTATTGGAGAGTGTAAAAAATAAAGTATTAGTAGCAGTTTTTCAAATCGAATAACAATGTGTTGGGTAATTGGATAGTTATTACAAATAATCCCGTTTTTAAACCGACTGCGGAGAGTAATGTTTTATGAGCTTATTTATGTATGTATTGTTACTTTGTGTGCGCTCTAAAAGCCAAACGCTAGGACAATTTTGATGATTCTTACGTCAATCGATTCGTCTCAGTCTTTCAAGTGTTACTAAAGACATGACAGTATTTTTTTAATATGGCGACAATAACAGATACAACGCTAGGTGGGTTAGATTTTAAAAAAATATTTGCTTCCTAAAGTTAAAAACTATTACAGGCAAAGAACGAAACAGTTCCTATTGCCTAAGTTGTTCAATGAAATATATATTTTAGGACAAGAGACTTAAATGAGTAACGGCACTTCAAAACAAAAACTAAAAACGGTGCTATATGAAAATACGGTATAAGTAAGTGACAACTCTTTATAGTACACCAATAAAAATATGCAGTGACCCAGTGATTTCAAAAGAAAAACAATTCTTGGTTTCTTAATTCTGTAAGATAGGTATTTTAAAATAAGTGTTTACTGATAAAACAGAGTGCAAGCTTTCCAACAAACTGTTATGCATTTTGGGAAGTATTTACAAGCTAACACATGTAATGCTTATTGTAGATATAAATAAATATAATTAGATGCGACAAAATACATTTTTTATTTCCGCTTTTTTATGGCAAATATACCTACATAAAAAACTTTAAAACTAACGAATACTAAGTAGATACCTATGATGGTTCTACGCCAGTTTCTATAGTTGATTATTCTCAACTGACCTGCAAAGTTATCTGCGCGAGCGCACAGGTCAACGCATTTCTGCATATGCAAGACTAGGTATCTTCATCTCAGTTCCTTGATCGTTCTACATACGTCATGTTTATAAAATGTTATGTCTGTAGAGTAATAATGATTTAATATTATTAGTGACAAGGTACGGTTAGGTTGGGTACTCAAGTAGTGTGAAATAAAAATAAATAATCTCACGCCTTTTATCACACATATGCCTCAGGATTTGTTCTCGGACTGCCGGTTTCCTCACGATGTTTTCCTTCGAGCTA
Source organism: Ethmia dodecea (assembly GCA_963855545.1). NCBI lineage: Eukaryota > Metazoa > Arthropoda > Insecta > Lepidoptera > Depressariidae > Ethmia > Ethmia dodecea. The sequence continues at coordinate 14,715,617 of OY979443.1, read as the reverse complement.
GTGATGAATATGTACGTAAGTTTTGAAAAACTAATTGGTACATGCCAGAATTAAGTGCAAATATTTAAAGGGCATGTAAAAAAAATACAAAAAACTTTTCGCGGCATAATTTTTTATTTTTCTTTTATAAAAAGATTTAAAAACAACCTAACACGATGTACCTACATAAACAATACACGCATACTACCCAAACTATGCAAGTTATATTGTATACCATAATATGGTAGACTGTAGAGAGTCATAGTTTATATTTATTTTAAGAACTTTCGTAAATGTAACCTACAGCCAAGCAATAATAATTTTTGAATTTTGAGAAAAAAAAAAACTTTTCACTCCCTCTTTATATGTTAATTCTGTTTCTCTTACATATTTATAAGTTCTTACCTTTAAAATATTTGCACTTGATTTAAAATAACCTTATACAACATGTAACAGAATAAGCGCAATTCCTGAAATTAGTTTGTTCAGTATCGACTACTTATTCGATTTCAGCTATTTTTAATATGTGTTAAATTTTTCAAAAAAATGATTTGCCGTAGCCTAATTTAGTGCTTTCTATGGAAATCGTGCTACTATTGATCGATATTTAAGAAAATTGGTTAGACATAACTAAAGTTCGATTGCATCATATTTCTTATATTAATATACTAATTGGGGTGTATGAGGAATTGCGCTTTTTCTGTTACGCGTTGTATATAAAACTTTCGTCGTTATTTATTCATCAGTCAGGATATACAAATTAGTCATTCCGCAAATGAAAAACATTCCTGACCCATCCACGGTATCCCTCGTTCCGAAAAAACAAAGCAATCCGATTTAAAAATATTGCAACGTTTCTGGCGAATTGCACATGAGAAAATAAAATGTGCGCGAGTGGGTGTGACCTCGAAAATATAATTATTTTGGTCTTGCACCACGACGCGTTCAGACTGATGCACGGAGATAGTCTGTCACTAACTGAATAAATTGTAACTCTTTATTTTGCAGAAGAACTATTGAGAATAATATAAATAAAAATTTGAAACAAAAATACAAACTGACTTTAATGAATAACACTAAAATGACTATCATTTGCATATTCAACATCTATTTACGCTAATAGCGAGTGATTTGCTGATGTCCGTGAGAAGTTTCGTTCTCCACCTGAAGTTCTTCATAAGATTTTCACAAAACTTATATGAGACCAACCTTGAAGTATACCTAAAAAATACATTTCCTAATCGCTTTAGATTTGACAAAAACATACGCGATGAATTGAGAACCTCTTCCTTTTTTTAAGTTGGATAAAGGCCGGCAGAGATATTCCATACTTGAATAAATTCCTTGGATAAGTTCGCCAGTATATTATTGCATCCCTAAACGTGGCAAGGGTGATGCCCATCGCTGGACCGAGCATTTACACATGGCTCAGAATCAATTCTGGGATCTGCGGGGTTCCTCCGATGCTTTCCTTCACCGTCGAGCTAAAGATAAATATGTACCAACGGAATTTGATAAATGAAATACATGCTCTCACCAGGATTCGAACCCTAGGCCTTACGAATGAGAAGCGGGCTCTTTAACCGATGGGCTATCACTGTTCTTTATCACCCATCATTCTCCAGAATAAATGACAGGTTGTAAAACAACCCCAAAAACGCCTCTTAAACAATTTTGGACCGTTCCTTTCAATGCACGTCATTATAATGGAATAATCATACTAAAGTTTAAAAAAATATTTTTGAACCTTAACCATACAAGGCATGCGACGGTTTTGTGTTCTTAAATAGAACTGTTAATATATAAATTAATTTATAGAACTTTTTACGCAGCTTCAAGTAGGTATCACCTACTTGAAAAAGGCAACTGGTAACGCCTAACTTACAGCCAAAGACGTTGGCAGAAAATTTTTTTTTTAAAGATATAATGTCTTTAATCTTTGATCACATTAGAAATTACTCCCAGGATAAAACACGATTTTTCTCACATTCTTGTCATTCAGAATCAAACTAGAAACTAAGTTAAAAATAATGTAATCCCGAACAGTCCATCGATGCTGTATATCCGTTCACTGGCGAAGCTTAAAAAAGAAGTGTTTATTCTTCGTCAAATTATCGGCTTTAGAGATTGTTTTGTACAGCTTAAAGAGATTGTCAAATGAAACCGCGCTATAGCTTCATAACCATAAACACCCAGATTTATAAACATTAATGAAGACAACACTCTCACTCAATTAGTTGAACACTAACAAAATTATTCCCGAAATGCAATGCGCTACCTATGAAATTCGGGTAAGTATGTACTTTGGATCGTATCCAAAACAATTAGTGCAGACGCCGAACTGTGCTCTGCAGAACTATTTGCAGTGGAACCGGTACACAAACTTACACGAAACTCGAAACATAATATTTGCTCGACTTATTAAGGGACTGTCGAGTCCCCGGATACTCTCGAATAACAAATTCAAAAATAGTATAATATGTATTCTCAATTTAATTTTAAATATATTTTATCTGTCCACAAAATATCTAATCCTTGCTGCGATGGGTTCGTGTGGAGTAGTAAAAAAGAACTTTTAAGGTGTAACTTCGTCTATCGGTTTGCATTCAGCGCTGCTTATTTCAGCATCACTACTGCCGGCAACTTAAAATGTGGAAAGACCTTTAAATAGCGTTTGTCTATCTCCTTTGGTAAATGTAGCAATTTTATTTGTACAAGACGCCTAAAATGAGAGATCTGAAGTGAAAACTGGAGTTAGTTGGTCAGATGGATTATCGTGGCTTCATTTTCAAATTATAAAATATACTTTCGTCCACTTTTATACAGTTTTCGACACAGTGCAGATTACAAAAGGATGACGGGCGGAACGTACCCACCGACCAATAACGACCAGACATATATCGTTAGAAAGCTCTTTTCATGACTATCATTTGTTATTATGGGGGCTAGTCTCAATTCGTTGTGGGAAAAATGTTATAGTTACTTAAATGATATCTATTAAAATAAAAGTTGTTAAATCTAGATATCTAAAAAAACTGTTTTTGTGTGATTTCCATGTAATTTCAGCGTTATAACGTTAAGTATGAGGTTAGTAAAATCGTCGTCATCGGTTGGCATCGGATGGGTGAAATACGCCGTTCGGTACAAACAAAGGCGGCGATCGCGGGCGCGACGGTCGGCCGCCGGCCGGCGGGCGAGGCGTACGTAAATAAGCATTTCGGCAGTTACACCTTGCATTAATAGTTTACGTAGGGATTTGTAACTTTTAAATTAATTTTTTTTATATCCAGATATTTAAAAAAATGTGTTTAAAAGTTACAAATAACTAACAACTTATATTTTAATAGATATCATTTATGTAACTATAACATTTTCCCCACAACGAATTGAGACTAGCCCCCATAATAACAAATGATACTCATGAAAAGAGCTTTCTAACGATATACGTCTGGTCGTTATTGGTCGGTGGGTACCCGTCCCATACTTTTTTGCCCGTCGTCTTTTCTAAACAAAACTAAAATCCTCTACTAACTCCGAAGAAAAGCCAAAATTCCAAAATAATGAGATTTAATACAAGTTTTTTAAGATAAAAAAAAAATATGGGTTATCGTTAGGTAGAGTTACAATTTTTTTTTCCAAATCAGAAAAATATATAGGTATATTGCGTCCTAAAATACATTGTAGGTAGATAGGTATTATTTCTGTGGTACTGAACTGGGTTGGCTTTTGTTTATACCTATAGAGATGGTCAAGTATGGAAGATCAAAGTGTCGTGTTATTCAGTTTCGTGAAACATGCACTGTGGAGCTCAATTGTATGCTCACCCTTTTCATTTCCGCATTATATATTACTAGGGTATATTGCAATCGCTGCGAATTGAGACAAACACTACAAATACAGTTAGGTCTGCTTAGCTCGATGTTTAGCAGTTGATTATTTTAGTCACTATTAGTTAGATAAATGATAAAATTAAACTACTTATACCTGGTGCCTTATTCAGATCGTGCCTAAGAGTATTTTTAAAGTCTAAAAGGATCTTTGATTTTTTAAATTAATTTATGTATAATAGTAATAAAAGTGGGTATATCCAGAAATCGAATACCTCTGCCTACCCTCTTGGGGATATAAGGCGTGAGATTATTTATTATTTATATAAAATATTAATAATAATATAATCTCACGCCTTTCATCCCCGAGGGGGTAGGCAGAGGTATTCCATTACTGGATATACCCACATTTCACGAGATACATTGGACCCCTAAACGTGATAGGTGGTGAGCCCATCGCCGGACCGGGTCTATTCCCACATGTCTCAGAGTTAATTCTGAGACTTGCGGGTTTCCTCACGATGTTTTCCTTCACCGTCGAGCTAGTGATAAATATGTACGTAAGTTTTTAAAAAACTCATTGGTACATGCCAGGATTCAAACCCGAGCCTCACTGATTTTCAGGCAGCTCTTTAACCGTAAGGGCTATCAGTGCTACTTTTTATATATATTTATTTTTTTATTTGTACCTAACTAATCTAGATACTGGGTATTATTATTATTTATAGGTATATATAAGTACCTTAATTTTCTGTAAACTTTAGTACACCACCTACCTGTATCTATTTATCTCAGTAACATCAATCCTAAGGTAGTCTTAAAGAAACATCTTTAAGTGATAAGACCATAATTATTGTACCTACTCTTTTCCACATGTGTCACTTATAAATACTCCTATATTTTGTAAATTGTGAATTGTAAGATACTCCTCAGGAATGTCAAAAAAATTAATTACTTTTTAGCTAAATTATAATTCAAACTCTATAAAAACCTCAAAATGAAACAGTTCGTCTTGGTTCATTATAAAATAACTCCGTTTATGCTATTAAGAATCTTTTTAAGAATATTTTTTTGGAAACTAAGATAGAATATACAGCTTTGTAGCAGAAGAGATGGTGCTCGCCCGCAAGCTTGCGGTTGTTGCCTTGATAATTTATTGTTCAACAAAGGTGCATTGTAGTAGCGGTCTCTTAAACTATGTTTTTGGCGTTGCACAAAGATGCTTTTCGTGCATTAACTTGCACCACAAACTGACTTCACTCAGTCCTCCTATCACTGAGTACCTACTTGTAATGAATGGCGTGTATCACCTACGTGACAGATATAAGCCGAGTATGAAAGTATGCATTTTCAAGAATGTTTCTCGTACTTTGAGTTTAATAATAAGATTAACGAAGGGATTTAAATCTCTTTGCAGATTAACAATTTAAAACGCATGGCTCCGCCTACTTTGCGGAAAAACCATGGAACTAAAACTCTCAACATTTTCGCAATGAAGATGGTCCACACTCCACAGATATTTACCTACAGGCTGTTTGAGCTTGTCAATGTATCATTAAGGAAATTAAAAAACTAATTACTTTTCACTCCTTAAAGACTAAAGTGGTCACTTTAGTCCCGCTTCGTAGGGCTATATTGGCGTAGGTACTTTTAGAGCATGAGGTAGCGCTCTTTTTTATTGCATAGATATGTTGAAATACTATATAACTTTCTAAGGGAAGTAAATAAGAAAGCCTCATATCACATGTTTGTAGACCTTGGCTTCGCCTTGGTGGACAATGACATGTGATCTGAGGCATTTCTTATTTTACTTCCCTTAGCAAGTTATATAGTATTTCAACATATCTATACAATAAAAAAGAGCGCTATCTCGCCAACAAACGGTACTCAGTTTGGCGAAGATTTTTAGAATAACTATTTTTTTTTTAAAAACAATAAAAATCTATTATGTCTACCAACCCCCTCGGGGATAAGACTTGGAGTTATTTAAATTTTTTAGAGCATTAATCAGTAAAGAAGCGGCGGTTCCAATTGGAACCGAGACACAATTAAAAATCTATTGTGTCTGTGATTCATGGTCTGAGAGAATTAAGATCATTTTAAAGTAGTTTTTAAATAAACAGAAAGGTTTGTGAACACCTGCTAGTTAATAAATTAACCTCTTAAGCCAATAAAATAAAACACAATTGATTTTTAATTGTTACGGTGTCGATTGGAACCGCGCGGTGCTCGACGAATTATAAGCTGTATACAGAGATCAGTGACCGTCACCAATGAATATTTTATTCGAACCCTGTCACCAATTAATTCAAAGCCCGGTATTAATTAGTGCATATTACATTACGGCATGGCTTTCTGTTGTTAATACCTATTATATACACTTATATTACGTTCTAAAAGTGTACACGTAAATAATTAATTAACAGCTGTATAAAAAAATACTCATTAAATATTATAGATAAAAACGGTCTACCAATTGTGTAGAACCATGACACTACCCCCAAAATCGTACACCGTTTGTACTAATGCATAATAATAATATTTCGTGTGTAAAAACAAAATAGCTCATTGAAATAAAATACTCATACACATAAAGAAACTCACGCCTTTTATCCCCGAGGTGGTAGGGAGAGCTATTCCATTTCTGGATATCCCCACTTTTCACGAGATATTCTTTGGACCCGTAAACGTGATGGGTGGTGAGCCCATCGCCGGACCGGACCGGACCTGTGGGTTTTCTCACGATGTTTTCCTTCACCGGCGAGATTGTGAGTGTGAGTGAGTTCTACTACATTTTTATTCACGAATGAGAAGCGGGCTCCTTAACCACTGGGCTATCATAGCCATATCGCACTAACTATTGTCTTAAATAAAAAAAGTCATTGTGAAAAGTCCCAGAAACCTATCTAACGTCGCTACACAAGCGTATGGACGGACACCGTTTTTTTTTTCATGTATTATTGGAGTATGTATTGACTATTTCAGGGGGTCGATTTTTGAATCTCACCAAGTGACTAATTCTCACCGATGTGAGTGATTTCCGAAAGTTAGTATTTTTGAAACTCATCGGTGACCTACATTTGTCCTATGATATCGATTTACGAGTGCCCCTACCCACTTGTAATTGAAATCACCATGCGATTGTTTTTGACAGTTGACGTATTGCCATCTGCCAAAAGTGCCAAAGTATGTTTTTCTGAAGAATTAGCAGCGGGGCACGATTGTGATATTTTGTGATTGCTACGATTTATTGAAAACAGCGTGTGACTTTCAAAAATATGGCTTTTAAAAAATGGTGACATAAAAGTCATCGGTGATAATTTTAGTCACCGGTGATTTTGATATCACCAGTGAGATTCAAAAATCGTACTCCAGGTCGGTTAAAAAAACACCGAACTAAATTTTATCAAGGTAGAGCAAATTTTATAATCTTTTGATAAAATGGCTGTGACATGCAGACTAATAGACAGGATGAAGTGAATAATCTTTCAGCAGTTTATTTCCACTTGTCTCCGGAGCCTTCAATCTCAATAATAATATAATAAAAATTAAGTATCTATCTAAGATATGTAACTTTCATTTAAATGAAAAAAAAAACTATTTAAACGAGGCCTAATCATAAATTTCAGACACATTGAATAAATTCTGAAAACGGTCACTTATAGATTTTTTGTCTTGACCTATTCAAAGACACTCAACTGATTTCAATAAAAAATATAGGAAATAGAACAGCATTTTTTTCGATATCGAGATAGTTCAGAGGTATATTTTATGTTGATAGCCCAAAGCGAAGTGAATAAGGGTCTACGTGTTAGTAACTAATAATAATAATAATTTTATTTCGTCGCACAGTAAGTAGCCTTATCGAAAATAGTCGTTAAACAACATTAAACAGCTGATTTAAATTTTTTAGTCATATGAAAATATAATTCTACATTCTAAGTTCACGATAACAGAAAGTCACTTGTCTTAGGCGCTCATTCACAAAATAAATTATCTACAATCAATAACACTTTACCATCGAAAACGAAATATTTACACAAATACAAAACAACAGTCGTAACGAAAGCTACGATCGAGAATTATCCTTCCAATAGACATGGGATCAATACCGAAACTCAATTGTTGATGAGGGAGGTCGCCAGTTACTTGGATACGGCGTGGACACAAAACACTATATTGACCGAACAGCGATGTAAGGTAACTTCCACATCGACCGCGACTACGCTAATTAGGGTCGCTCTATGTTTTTTTAATACGATTTTTAAATAATTCTCACAGAATTACATTACAAATTTGACGGGCCTGTTGGCTCAGTTGGTAGTGACCCTGCCTACTGAGTCTGAGGTCGCGGGTTCGATCCCCGCCGAATTGTTTGCATGCACATAATATATGTTGGCTTCGTGTCTAGGTGTTCAATATTTATTGAAGTATGTCTATCAGTTGTTTAGTACCCATAGCACAGGCTCTGCCTAATTTGGGACTGAATAACGTGTGTAAATTTTGTCATAATATTTATTTAATTTATTTAAAAATGCAGCAAAACATAACTCTATTAATATTTTTTTCCAGGTTTGTAGTAATATTTTAACAAGAACCTTTGCTTTCACGGATCATCTTATGGTTCAGTTTGAAACATAAGATGCAGGTCTTGTTGTTTGAAATGTTCTACATTATAGGGTACACAGTTTTTCCTTGTTGACTGTCAATTATATAGCAGTGATAGCCTTTCGGTTAAAGAGCCTGCTTCACATGATGATAATCAGTGAGACTCGGGTTCGAATTCTGCTATGTAAAAAATGAGTTTTTCAAAACTTACGAAGAGATTTATCACTAGCTCAACGGTGAAGGAAAACTTCGTGAGTAAACCCGGAATTAATTATGAGACATGTGTAAAGCTCACCACCTATCACGTTTAGAGTCCAAAGAATATCTCGTGAAAAGTGGGTATATCCAGAAATGGAATACCTCGGGGATAAAAGCCGTGAGATTATTAATTTCAATTAAATTGTATTTACATTATTATTTAAAAGCAGTAGTATAGTCTTAGAGAGTCTGTCTCTCATACTTGAGGTAGGTACTTATATCTATCTACCTTTAGTAATATTATTATAACCGTATTATATGAGCTTGACTAAAGACATTTTATAAATGTTAGGTACATCTTTATCACTGGAGCACCAGTGTTTTATTATGAATAAAGCCAGCACATCAAACATATACATGGTGGTGACAGTAATAGCAAATTGGCACCCACTGATCAATTTAATGGTGATCATAATAATAAGAGGAGGTATGGGCTATCATCTCTTATGATAACCTATTGCGGAATGCAAAATAGTGAAAGGCTAACGATCATTTAATTTTCAGTATTTTTCAAGCCTCTGTAAGGGACGAAATGGTAAAAGTGCCTTCCGAAACATGAGGAAATCGTAATAAAACGAGAAGGCAGACACGCATTCACTGATAAACAGCTCTACCTTTGCTAAACCAGTGTAAAAAAAACTCACGCCTTTTATCCCCGAGGGAGTAGGCAGAGGTTTTTAATTTCGGGATATACCCACTTTTTACGAGATATTCGTTAACTCAACCTGTGTTATCGATACAAACACCGGTTTCGTAGCGCTACGTGCGCTTCCACACTACTACCATTAATACTACAAAGTAAACCAGTCAGTATTTACTTGCGGGACCACATTATTCAGTAAATGCAGCAACTTAGCACATTGTTTATCACAAAACTTTTGTTGTTGTAGATTTTATGTATTTCAACATATTTATGTTCAGAATATGACGATGCTTGAAGAATCGTAAGTCTAATAACTTTTTAATATCCGCATAGTGTGATAAAAAGGGGGAAAAATACACCATGTTTTTTAATATAACTTATTATTTATACATCTATGTCATAATTGAATAAAGTGTCAAGTATTATTTATCCAAGCATGATTCCTTTAAATGTCAGACATAGTATGAGCGTAGCAACACAATTAGTGTTTAAAATAACAGATCTACCTAGGTAGCGATGCATATTCTATTTAAATGCCAAAACGTAAAGGTAATTCTGCAATAATAAATAAAAGCTGGTTCCAGTACTTCACAAAGATAATGATCTAAGATTTAGATCACGTATTCGAGACTCCCCTCCAGAGCAGAGATACCATTTTTTCGTATCAATTTCTTGAGAAAGTGTATTAAAATCATGGAGTGACTTAAGCGAGTTTCGAATTAAGGCCAAGTCCATGATTGCATACTGTCAGTCTATGAAAAATCACTACATAGAATAAAACAAAGTCGCTTTCTCTGTCCCTATATCCCCATGTACTTATGTCTCTATGTCCCTATGTATGCTTTAATCTTTAAAACTACGCAACGGATTTTGATGCGGGTATTTTTTAATAGATAGAGAAAGATGAATGTAAAGAAAGATGAAGATGAAGATGATTCAAGAGAATGGTTTTAGTGTTAGCATTGCACCCGTGTGAAGCCGGGGCGGGTCGCTAGTATATTTCTACGTTTATTTTTATATTCGCAGATCATGAGATGGGCTCACCATCAGAGGTAAAAAGAATATATACCGATGAAACGTGGGTATGTCCAGCCATTAAATATCTCAGGGTATCCCTCTGGGATAAAATACATGAGATTATTTATTTTGGATTATCAGATGCAGCTTAATTAAAAAAAATCTATGTTATTATTTGTCCTTTAAATGACAAATCTGGCTGATTTGTCAATTGAACTGTCGAATTTGACATTTGACATTGAATTTGAGAATGACAGTTTTACTTACATTCAATATTATATGCTATCATTAGTGATTGATTACACAGAAATATAATTACTGCTTGGAAAAGATAATTATTAAAATTTGTTTCATAAAATTTTCTTATCCTTAAAATAATATAACCTAAATAACCTAAAATAACTTAACATTCCGAATTGTTTTTTATCTGTTAACATCTCTTACGTCCATGTTTCATGACAAAAGTCAAAAGTCAAAGTCATTTATTTGTTAAATATTCGGTTAGAAACCATGCAAATCATTATAAATAAAAACATAAATCTATAAAATACTGTTAAAATAGTTAGGTTATTTAATAATTATTATTTAAATTATTCATTAAATTAGGTAATATGTCATTGTTAATTCGTCTTGTGGCTATTTTTTTCAATCGTCAGATAAATCTTATCTGGAGAATATAATATTGATGATGTCACTGTCTGACACAAAAGAAAGGAAAAGTGACAGGTAATGTTTATTCTTCAGATAACTTTTAACTGACATTATTTTGAAAAATCAGCCCTTATTTAAATGGAAATAGGCCGTCTTTATTTCAAACTAGCGGTTCTGCGCGGTTTCACCTGCGTAGTTCCCGTTCTCGTGGGAATACGGGAATAAAATACAGCCTTTTTTATTTAGGAATGTTTTAACTTACTATTGGTGAAAGAATTTTTTCAATCGGTCAATAGTTTTTAAGTTTATTTGTAACAAAGATAAAAAATAAAAAATATATTTGGTAAGCAAGTTCTCGTTGCCTTATATTATGAAAAACATAGTTTTTTTTTTGTTTTGTTAGATTTAGAACAGTACCTACCTATTACGTTTATTTCACATTTCACTTGCTGAAAAAAAAAACTGCAAATGTTTATGCTGAATTGTCAGTTTGTTCTCATAAAGTATGTTATTAAATAATACGTGGATAGCTATAATTGGCCTATAGTACTGTATTTAGAATAAGATATACTTGTAATTGTTTTGGCTGTTGATATTCCTAATAAAATAAAATAAAAATAAAAAATAAAAAAATACAAATCTTTCCTCTAGTATAGAAGTACCTACAGATTTCGTAAAGAAATCTTTCCCTTAACCATGGCTCTTACAATATTATTTATTCATGAACAATTTGCGATCCAATCAGGTCAGATACAGAGCTTTCGCAATGTCGTGAGTCACAACATGATTTGAATTTGATAAAATTCTATTATTTTTAACTTTTTTGGAATTTTCTAAGACGGCGTAGAATTTTAATATTTTCGTATTTCTATTTGTGTCTCATCTTGGTATATTGTTATGATTCTTATTTATTAGTCTAGTTTTCATAAATTAATGATTTTTTATATTATTGTATATTTATTTAATTCCTTACCTTTTTACCAAAGAGTTTCTATAGCATTTGATTTATAGAACATAACACTGGCCATATTTTTGGTTCCTGTCTGTGTCATTTTAATATAATTTCAAAATACTGACGTTGATCGTTTCTCCGTAGTTGTAAGAGGAATGGCTGAGCAATGTGACTAAAATTTTAGTTAATTTTTTGTGTTGTGTGTTTTTTTATATATTTTATGTAGTCTTTTTTCGATTTAGAATTTTCTTTGATTTTGTACGAAATTTTAGTGTCGCGATACGTTTTGTTCCCATGATAAACAGTAATCCGTGACTCTTTTCCGTCTTTGAAATTTTTGTGAACAATTTTCTTGGTGCGAAGGTAAAATATTTTGTAGTTTCATTATTTTTTTATATCCCTAGATGCAAATAATGCATTTGTAACTTCATATTATGTACATGCTCGTGAATCCGAATATGTATATTTTTTAACATCATCGTCAACCTGCACTTATTGCACTTATTATAAATGTTTCAATCGATAAGAGTATTTCCGTTCCTTTGACTTGTAAACATTAAAAAATTAAGAATTCAAAAGGAGTAGGTTCTAGTAAGAACAACTGTAGGTAATAGTGCTCATATAGTATAAATGTTGAACTAGCTTTGATTAATCGTGTGTGAACTGCAAATAACTCGGCAGTAACTGATAACCCAAACTATGATATAACTGCATGTAGTAATAACACAAATAAAAAATGTGTCGAATTGTAAATGTCCATTTTACAGCGCAACGGAACGAAGGGACCGACGTCATTTTTGCATTTTAGGGAAGTGACATGGATTTCTGTTGAATTTGCGAATTTGTTTTATTGTTTATGGCACTTCGACACCAACCATTCGAGACTTTCAATTAACCCCACTGTTAAACTTACCAATATTTTAAAATTCTACACGATGACATTGTTTTAATAAATATTATATTACTTAGAATATAAAACTTTGAAGTATAGTTATTTACCGATATAACAGTACCTAATGGTTCCATCAGGGTCTAATCGGCTTACATATAAAAAGCCCCACTTTTAACATAAAGTTTAAAACGTTATGGAAAATATTATCAAATAGAACAGGAGTGCGATTTTTGAATCTCACTGGTGATATCAAAATCACCGATGACTTTTATGTCACCATTTTCCAAAAGCCGTATTTTTGAAAGTCACACGCTATTTTCAATAAATCGTCGCAATCACAAAATATCACAATCGAGCCCCGCTGCTAATTCTTCCAAAAAACATCTTTGGCACATTTGGCAGATGGCACTACGTCAACTGTCAAAAACAATCGCATAGTGATTTAAATTACGAGTGGGTAGGGGCACTCGTAAATCGATATCATAGGTATGACACATGTAAGTCACCGATGAGTTTCAAAAATACGAACTTTCGGAAATCACTCACATCGGTGAGAATTAGTCACTTGGTGAGATTCAAAAATCGACCCCCTGGTAAGCAAAACGAGGGCTTTTAAATACAGTCACATCATCATCATCATAATTTTAGTCACATCTAAACTTCCTCAACAAACGTAATTTGGGGAGTAGGTATTTTTCCTTTTTTAACCGACTTAAAAGGAGGAGGTTATAAATTCGACTGTCTTTTTATGTTTGTTACCTCAGAACTTTCGACTGGATGAACCGATTTGGATGATTCTTTTTTTATTTGAAATCTGGTGCTTTCGGTTTGGTTCCATTTTAATTTCGTCCAGTTGTCCAGTGACAGTGGCATTTTAGCATGGATATGAGTCTAGTCCTAAATTTGCAGTAAGTATGTTGGCGTCAAACGGACAAATAACTCAATATCACGCCAACCGTTTACGATGATTCTTTTTTTTACCCGACTTCAAAAAAGGAAGAGGCTCTCAATTCGACTGTATTTTTCTAGTATTTACTAGCTTTTACTCGTGGCTTCGCTCGCGCAAATTTATTTCACCCCCTTAAGGGCTGAATTTTGCAAAATCCTTTCTTAGTGGATGCCTCCACTATATAAGCTATCTATATGCAAAATTTCAAGTCTCTAGACCCAGCCGTTTAGGCTGTGCGTTGATATATCACCAATCAGTCAGTCAGTTTATCTTTTTATATAGATTAGTTGAAGTCGGTTTTTTACCCTTAAAATAAGAAATACAAGAACTCTGTATCACAGGGTACAGTTCTCTATGCTTTGACGTGCCCCGACTACAAACTGGGATTGAATGAGAACAATCGCAGTAATTGCAGCTGCAGTGCTGAGTGGAGCCGAGTGTTATGCAGACTGTTAGATGGGGTTGCGATCGTTGATTGGTCAGCATCAGTAACTAAGCAAATTTGTACCCTAACACTATACCCTTAAGTAGAGATATACGTTTTGTTGATTAAAATATATGCGACATTATATTACCTGTTTCACGTTATATAAGTATGTTTTCTATCAAAAGAAGAGAGTGTGACTGGCTGACAGCCTTTTCACAAGTTTTTATTTAAGTTGCAATGTATGTTTGTCGGGGGGGGATCTTGCAACTCAAATTTGAAGCAGATATCTTCATTTTAGCTGAAATTTGGCATACTTATGTAAGTTTGGTGACAATGCAATATTAGGTATCACCAAACTGATCTGATGGAGCCAGGAGGTGGATATCACAACTTCTTAATGACTACTCGTAAACCCCCCAAGTTTGGGCTCATTTGATTTTTTATGACGCGTGCCATACATACAAAAGATTGTTTTTTTAGTTTTCGTGAACTATAATTACTTATTTCCAAAGAGATTAAAATATAATCGGGCATAGAGGGGACAAAGCGAGGAAAATTTGAAGCCAAAAGTTATTTCAAGTAGGATAAGTCTAGTACAATTTCGACCGAATGACAGCTCGCGTTCATACTAACTGACATGACGCTTGAGCTTCAAACATGCTTCAAAGTTTTGTATGAAAATATTCCGAATGCCCCCTCTATGTCCTATTATATTTTAATCTCTTTGCTTATTTCTTAGATATTTTTCATCATAGTAAGGTAACAAGACAATACGAGTATAAATAAATGACGTGTCTCATATGAAACGTAATAATAAGAAACGAACCCGTGGATAAGCTATGGTTTTAATTTCATGACTAAAACGCTCTCTAACGAGAGATGAAGCAGAAACGCTGACACTAGCATACGGTAATCATTCCGTATAAGCGACGACGTGCAAAGGATAGGTTTAGGTGATGAGCGGACCGAAATTTCAATTGCAAGCTTCATTGAAATTCTTTCAAGAAATGCAAACTAAGTAGGTAGGTCCCTTTTTAACACAAAACTTTAGAGGCTTGAACAGGATTTCAATAATCTGTGTCTTATTACGAGTAAGTCATGTTAAAAATTATAATAACATCTAATTTCATAGAAAAATAATGTTGAAATTGAAATTACTACGAAAATTTGATGTGGACTTTGCTGGGTTTCTGCTTCTGAATTGATTTGTAATGTTCTGTATTTTATCTAAAAAAAAAGTGTATAATAATATTAATAATAATTAATTTCTTTATTCTAATAAAGAAATGCCTCTAGGCTTATAGTAGATCCCAATATAAGACGACCTTTACCGAGCTGTTTATTCAATGAAAAGTGTTTTATACAAAGAGATTAAAATATATATAAATTATATTATATTTTAATCTCTTTGGCACTGGTTTGTTCAATAGACAAATTACATACCAATCGACAGTATGAAATCTGTAGAATATGAAAACAGTCTTGAAATTAATGAATTCCGGTTGTTAAAAATCAAAATATTGCTGCGAGTGATTAAAACGGACGACTGAAAAGTTTCAGCGAACCATCATTGAATGAAAGAGAGTGCGCATGCTATTTGCCGTGAAAGAGAAAAGGATAGCGATACACTAAATATTTTAATAAATTAATCATATACTGGGCTGAATTTTTTCAGGCAACCCACTCGCGATATATTTTTTAACATACTAAATTTGATATAAAATACTTTTCATTGAATAAACAGCTGGATGAAGGTCTTATATTCGGATCTTAGACTATTAAAAAACATAACAATATACCTATAATACAATGCAAATAAAAATAGAAGAGAAAATAAATTAGTAATTAAACGTTAACGCGTCGCTTTTTGTAAGGGTACTAATGCCCGGTTCCTATATTCGAGAAACGAACCGTTTTGCTTACGGACGGTAGAATTATCTACGAGGCGTAACTCAAAAGTGTTCCTATAAAAACGATTCGTAAGTAAACTTACTGACAGCTTGCTACGTACGGATGGGAGGTAACTAAAATATGAAATAGTTTTACAATTTCATTAGGTAGCGTCTGCTACGCTAACCTATGTGCTCACCCTAACAAACAGTGAAATGTAGCTGCCTGCCATCAGCTTAACTCAACTTTTCTCGTTACCAGGGGGTGAAAACACCTTAGTCTTGGGGTTTTATTCATTATTTGATTAAAGGGAGCATCTGTCAACGGAGTCATCACTTTTCTTCTAAATTAATAAGACGATGATATGAGCCTAGCAATTTGTTGCGTAATGTTTTCATATATCGTTTAAGAAATCTTTGGGTTACTTTGAGCAATCAAATATTCAGTGAACTTTGCTTGAGTTGTTTCTTGATTTCTTCAAAATTTTAATATTTTCTTATATTATACAAGCGACCCGCCCCGGCTTCGCACGGGTGCAATACTAACACTAAAACATTCCTCTTGAATCACTCTATCTATTAAAAAAAAACCGCATCAAAATCCTTTGCGTAGTTTTAAAGATTTAAGCATACATAGGGACATAGGGATATAGGGACAGAGATAGCGACTTTGTTTTATACTATGTAGTGAAGTAAAACCTATTTATATAAGAAATGTTAGGTTATTTATAACATACGTTTTAATTACATAAGTCAGTGTTTTATTACGGAGTATTCACGGTCCAAAAAATATGGTGGTGAAAAGCGGTTACACCTATTCATGAATGAGATTCCTCTGTCGACCCCCTTGAGGAAAAAAACATGAATATATATTTTATAATAATATTCCCATACTAAAAAAGTTCTTTTTTATTTCAGGTCTTCAAAATTTGACAAGCTGGCGCACATAAGTAAGTCAAAACTATTACTCGAACAGAATATATATTTTTTATAACAACTTACTTCCAACTTTTAATTATTTACTTTTTGCGATTCTAATTTAGCTAAGTATTCAGAATTTAATTAAGCAGAGGGATGTGTATTTAAAAACTATGGTAACTAAAATCAATTCCGATTATCAGTATTACCAGGGGTATAATTGAAAACCTTTTTCTAAGAGGCAAACATTCTAAACAATTTCAATCAATTAAATTAGGTACACAGTGGACTCGATTCTGCAAACCACCTAAAATTCCTAATTTTAAGTTAGCTCTATTCTTTTCCACCGCTTTGGAAAGGACAGGGACAGAAATAAGCGCCATATTTATTTAAGCCGTATACAGAAAGAAAAAAGCTGAAAACTTATCAGCGCCGATAAGCGCCGATCGGCGCTTATCGGCGCTGGTCCATTCTACAGAAAGCAAGCAGATTGAAGCAGAGCCAGCAAAATGTCGTACGATGATTGGCCGGCGGCACCAGCGCTGACCGGCGCGAGTCGGCGCCGATCGGCACTTATCGGCGCCGATAAGCGCCGATCGGCGCTTATCAGCGCTTGTTCATATAATGGCCTATAAGCGCCGCTAAGTGCCGACAGGCGCCGGTCAGCGCTAATAAGTTTTCAGCTTTCTTTCTGTATACGGCTTTACAACGTAACAAATGTCAAAATAACAAAATTGAACCTTATGGACGCATTCAAATACACGTTTTTAGCAATTTTAGCAACGATGTAAGGAGGTCATGGATAAAAGTGACAGATAAGACGTCAAAGTAGTCGGTTTTCCATGTTTGATATTAGGTACTCTATAATCTATGGTTTGTTTCTGTCCTTTTTCTTCCGTATTCTATAAAGAAGGATAGGCTAACTTAAAATTTGGAATTTTAGGTGGTTTGCAGAATCGAGTCCATTGATTTTATAAGCTCGGGTGCGTCCAAGACCAAGAATGAAATAAACATTCTTTTACCAGTGGAAAGCTACATTATCACTTACTAACATAGACTATATATTATTCCCGTATTCCCACGGGAACGGGAACTACGCGGGTGAAACCTCTCAGAACAGCTATATTTTATATAAGTAGGTGTACTTCGTAAACGGAAAGCTCAACTTTATATTTGTGTGAGCGGGCCTATACGGACACAAGATTTGCCTTTGTGTTATGCACACTGATGGTGCAACCTTTTTTTTTTCTATTTCCGACGTCCACTCATCATCATCCCGTAACAGCCCACGGCTGAGTCTTTCCTCGCACATGAATAAGAAGTATTCGTCCACTCACACAAATCGTAAACTGAGCTTACACATCGCGGATGTACCTTTAGCTGTTCATACTCATTTTAAAATGAATATTACACTTCTAAGTTACAGACTTTAAAAAATAAATAGCAACTACCATCGCCTAGCCAGAGGTACTGTAGGAAGTCGTTCAGTCGCTTTTGTCTTCGTAGCAAACTCAAATAAATCAGAGCTGCTGTTCATTCTGTCGAAATCGCAATTGTTTCGTTCCTAACTACACAAACGAGTTTTCAAACCATTATTCAGAACGAATCTTTGAAAAATATACCTGTAAGGGACGTGGAATACTTTGGAATTTATGTGGTTTCTTATAATATTCTCTACATTTTATTTAATCGTGCATTAACTTAGATCAGACTTTGGTACTATAAACCTGATGATGATAAAAATAAAGTCCTAGGTAATTGTGCTGTACATACAAGTACATTAATGAAACAGCAACAACCCTGACTAGATAACTGTAAAGTACTGAAAAGATTCTAAACATTACCCTTCTTTTGGTGCAGTTGGGTGAAATTGTAGCTAGGATACCCTAGAGTTGAAAAAAATCTAAAAATGCTTCTCGCGTTTAAGGTCACAACGAAAACAAAAAAAGACCTAAGTGCGAGTAAGAACAGTTGTGTTGTGTACCACCGTACAGTAAAAAACACATTTCTTGTATGGGTGTCTTGTATTATAAAAATTTTACCAATTTGACGGCGTGAATAACGCGTATACCCATGCCAAATCTACTAATCTGTGGATAATTTTTTGGCTTATTAATGTACAAGCGTAGTAGATTTTTTTATTATTTTAGAAGCTGTATTTATCCTGAAAAAAATACTGCTTTCTTGTACTGCGAGCCACGGAGCTGAGCAGATTGACGGAAATTGCAAAACCATAAGGATTCCATGTTGTCTACGGAACCCTAAAAACCTTCCGTTTGGTGCAACCGGGTGGAAACAATCGCCTACTTAAGTTTGATACCGAAATCAAACAAGGGATTTCAACTTCTTCTCGATTCCACGAATGAAAAAAGTTTCAGACAGCCATCTCAAAAATTCTCACCACACTCAGGGAAAACTTTGCGAAAAAACCTGATTTCGTTATTCTAAGCTACTTATATTCTTAACACGACCGGCGAAATATTTTTTCCCCCGAAATGTAATTTTCCAACAACTTTTCACTTAGGTAGCTTGTGGAACTTTGTACCGAGTGTAAGTTTATAGGTTATTTTGAAAAGTTTTTGGAGCACTTCCAAATAATCCTATTGGATTCTGTCCATTTTAAAGTCCTTTCCACAATATTTTTGCCTGCACTACATTAGGTACCTAGTGTTTATCTAAATATATAAAATGATAAACTGACTGGCTGATTGGTGATTGAAATTTTGCACATAGGTAGCTTGTACAGTGTAGGCATTCACTAAGAAAGGATTTCGCAAAATTTAACCCCTAAGGGAGTGAAATAAACATGCGCGAGCGAAGCCAAGGGTAAAAGCTAGTATTCTATAACGGTGTAACATATATATCATTTCTCATCACTAATACACATGTCTGTGTATCTGTCTGCTGTCAGTGGGTTATAACTCGTGAAGCATGTGTACTTATGGAAAAAAAATTGTAAAAAAATTCTATTTTTACTGTTTTTTTTATTGTGTGGTTGGTATCTTTCTGACTGACAATGTCTAGAGTCCTAAATGAATAGAAATCTTTTATTTCCTTAAAATAGGTTTACAGGGTGTAAATTTGTGGTCAAAAATTCATGTCAAATAATATCACGTTTCTTTTAAACACAATTAACAACCAATATACAGTTATAATGAGATAATAATAATAATCTGTATTGTTTATACAATATTCGTACAAATAGAGTGTGACTCTAGGTAGCTAGACTAAATACTTAGCGTACTATTCTAGTGCCCAGTTCTCTCCCAAAAAGACTCTAGAACAAAGTTAGAGCTCGTAGAAATGAAACACAAAAATAAAATTTGAAAAAAAAAAGAGTATAAAAAAAAGATACAAAAACACCAACAAATTAAAACATGACTGTGTGTACATTCAAAAAGACGGGTATTGGATCAATGACCCCTTTTGATAAACGCAGCCCCTACTATATCATAATACAAACTATAATTTAAGCTATTGTCGATAATGTAAAATTGAAATATTGAAAGGGTCTGAAGCCCAGACAAATTGAAAACATGTAACAACAACAAGGAGTCATGTTTTTCCAATGCTCATTTAGTTCGATTCCCGGGGGTGAGTTGGTGCTTTGGCGTCCATTTTTGATCCTTATACAGGGTGGTAAAAGTAAATTACGCCCAGTACAGGATTGATTGCAACTGGGAATCCTGGGAGATTGGGATTGCAAGCTGCAATTTTATTGCAACCCGCAGGCGTATTGAAGACGCTGGTCTTACTTTATTGAGATACCCTTTTGAATTTTGAGTGAGTTAATTATCTACACTAATATTATAAAGACTAAAGATTTGTATGTTTGTATGTTTGTAACGAATAAACTCAAAAACTAATGGACCGATTTCCAAAAATTTTTCACCATTAGAATTGTACAATATTCCTGAAAAACACAGACTATTTTGTATCTTCGTATTCCCACGGGAACTGGAACTACGCAGGTGAAAGGCGGAACAGCTATCTACATCAACACTAATATTATAAAGAGGAAGTATTTATATTTGTGTATATTCGTATGTTTGTAACGAATAAACTAACTACAGGATCTATTTCAAAATTTCTTTTACCATTAGAATTTACATCCCTGAGTAACATTAGCTATTTGTATCCCCGTATTACAACGGGAACGGGAACTACAAACAGGTTTAGTTTTCATCTGATAGGTTTTAGTTTTAGCTGAAATTAACAAAAAATGACCATCACAGACCAGTAGGTTTATTCCAAGATTTGATATCGGGAACAAGTTCACCTACCTCTTTAATATTTACTTTTTGAATTTTTGACATCTGTATCAATCATTTGTTTTAACCTAACATTATTTATATGTTTAAAAGAATTTTAGTTAATAATGATGATAAAAGCTCAAGTAATTTTATAATCAAAGCAGTATTGAAAAGGGTGTATGTTTGTAGGTGGACAGCTAAACATCAAAATAAATTACAATGAGCTTTACTCTACCTATCACTTTAAATGATGTCTTCGAGACTACTGGTAGGTGTAATATTTACCTAATTGCCATCTATAAATAGAAACATCAAAGTATTAAAAATCGCTAAATAAAGCGCCACGCAAGATCTATCATCGTCACCTACCAAGTACAACTTTTTGTTAAATAGGCTAGGTATACCTAGCCTATGCCGACTCGCACTTGGCTGTTTTTTTTTTCATTTTAGTATACTAAAATGAAAAAAAAAAACAGCCAAGTGCGAGTCGGACACGCGCACGAAGGGCTCCGTACCATTATCTATAAAAACGGCAAAAAAAACACGTTTGTTGTATGGGAGCCCCCTTAAATATTTATTTTATTCAGTTTTTTAGTATTTGTTGTCATAGCGGCAACAGAAATACATCATCGGTGAAAACTTCAAGTGTGTAAGCACGTTTCATTAGATACAGCCTGGTGACAAACGGACAAACAGACAGACGGACGAACAGACAGACGGACGAACAGTAGAGTCTTAGTACTAAGGTCCCGTTTTCCCCTTTGGGTACGGAACCCTAAAAATATGTTAACCGCTTCATTGATAAATATAAGTTTAGGCAAATAAAACTAAAATTGCAAACAAATCGATTTCGTATTCCAAAAATGTTGTGTTAACCCATCACTTGTCCGGAAATAAATAAATCCATAGAATTCATTATGTACTCGTATTTGTAGAACAGTTCGTCTCAAACCGCTTTTAGATGTTTTTGTTTTTACCAAAGCACATGAAACGGAATGAGAGCACTTCCCGTTGATTATTTCGAGTTTTATTTATAGCTCTTGATCTGTGAATAAATAAGGGTTGTAGTCGGTTGTTTTAGTAGTGTGTAGTGGATCTTTGTAGTTTCGAGTTTGTAGAAGTGCTTTGACTGCTTTTTTGTATAATGAAGTTGAAATAGTTTTCAAAACCAACTATCATTTTGTTGTATTTTAGTACTATTATACGATTATCATTTGTCTGTCATTTAGCCAATAACATATGAATCCTGTTTTGGATACGCCTCTGACATAGTGGTAGAAAATAAGCATTATGACACTTTTTTTTTATTTATAAGCATTTTCACACGTATTTGTCAAACGACATGGTGGCATGGTCCTTTTTATGGTCGGTTTTTATTCTGTTAGTGTAACAAATAAAGAAAGAAGCATGTTTTCGTTCTGGGCATATTATTATGTCGCAGTTGGAGGGTATAATCCGCCGTACATAATATTATAATATACTAATCACACCTCTTCACTGGGGAGTTGTTGAATTCAGTTTCAGATCATAAGTTCTCATTGGATACTGCTTATTTTATATTTATTATTTTATTAATCGGGTTAATACTTTAACAGCTAAATGTTACTTTAATTTTCTCTATGTAACCTTTTTTTTATATCGTTCACAGGTACTTACCATTTGTACTTACCTGTTACCTGTATGTATAAAAACTTTATTTTATTATACTTAAAAATAAAATTTAATCGCCGTGCAATATAGTCCTACGTCCTTCTAATCCTGCTATCATACTTCCTACTAATATTATAAATGAGAAAGTTTGTATGTATGGATGGATGTTTGTTCCTCTTTCACGTAAAAACTACTGAACGGATTTTGATGACCCTTAAAATTACATAGCTTATACATCAGAATAACACACAGGCTATATTTTATCCCCGTATTCCCACGGGAACGGGAACTATGCGGGTGAAACAGCGGGGCGCTGCTAGTTATTTATATAAGACCATAGGTACGATTAGCCGAAGCCATATAGCAGACCAATGGCGGCTTCGACGGAACGGGGTGAAACCCCAACGCTACCGAGCGTTGCTGCGTAATCATTACAATGTGGTGTTTCACAAGTTTAAAGGTGCGTACAGACTATGTAACATATTACTTAACTTGTGTTTTATAACATGTCCACATTATGTAACCTTGTTATTCAAAACTGCAACATAAAATAATACTGTACACATTAGAATAACAATGCAATATAACAATGTTATATAACCATTGCACCCGCGCGATAAAACGTGACTAAGTTTATAACATTGTTGTACATAATATCAATAACATGTTACTATAAGTACCATGTTTAATAACATTTAGTGTCCACATTATATAAAACATATTATTTAACAATGTTGTATAACATTTTATGTTACATAGTCTGTACGCACCTTAACACACAGCCATTTCACAAACATTCACCAATACATTGACGTATTTTACTTTTTATTATAAGGAGTTCCCATTCCAATCCGCGGTGGACTCGCGTGGGAGATTATAGCCCATACTTCCTCATGTCTGAGGAAAGACCCTTAGCTCAACAGTGGGCTACTACGGGTTGATGACGATAAGGAGTGACACGACGTCACGTCAAAAGCTTTATTAAATAACATAGAACTCTAAAGCGTAAAGAACTAACTTCAACGAATTATACTAAAAAAAAAACAGTTTAATTGAGAACCACTTCCTTTTTTGAAGTCGGTTGGTGTGATATTGAGTTATTCGTCCATTTGCCGAGCACATACATAAAGCAAATTTAAGACTGATATTATGGTGTTCGATTTCATTGTCAGAACTGGGCAAAATTAAAATGGGACCACACGGGAAGCACCATCTTTCAAATCGGTTGAACATTGCGGATAACTTGTTATTGGGGGAAAAACACTATACGGAGACCGATAAAAAATTTTCATACCATCTATTCGAAAAGTGACGTTTTGTTCCTCAATAACAGGGGGAGGAAAGAAAGTCTTTTCCGATAGGGTTTTAATAAGTGCGAATAAAAGTTTTTGAATTTGGAATTAAAAATATTTGCCAACATTCTTAGCAAAAGAGATAATGAAAATAAGTTTGCATCTATGGTTGGCGCCACTGTAGTTTAAGTACATCAAACTTTTGTATGACAAAAAACATTAGTTCCATTTTTCACCGCATTAGGCTGACATGGCTGAATGGCGTTCGATGGTTGTGCCATTGTCTGAAAAAACTCGATGTGGCAATGCGCGCGCTTTCCTAGTTATTTTTCTCATAGAGAGGGGATGAAAAGCAAAGTGTATCATTCGGTCGCAAAAATATTTTTACCTTGGGCTACGTAGTTTAAGCCCCTCACTTCGTTCATGATTCTACATCAGAATCCTTCACTACGTACTGGATTCTATCCTAGAATCATTTACTATGTTCGTGATTTAAAAAAACGCCCTCGCCGTAAAAATATCGTTTTGCTCCCTTACGACACAATCTACTATTACTCCATAGATCTGTCCATTGTTTTCTATATGGGGGCTTGCTGTTGTTGCTTTATCTTGATTGCATTTTTGGTCCCTTTGTTCCACTGATATTCTAATTGAAAATAATATATCTGGCGGTCATGGTATGTGTTGTAGAGGTTCATATCCAGACTTATATGCAACTAGCTGTTCCACACGATTTCACCCGAGCAAATAAATATAGAATATGTTATTCAGGAATATTCTAGCATTCTAATGGTGAAAGAATTTTAAAAGTAGGTCCAGTCGTTTTTGAGTTTATATTCGTTACAAAGATACAACAATAAAAAAAAATCCTCTTTATAATTTTAGTGTAGAAGTGTAGACAAACCAGTTTCACTGTTTCGCATCAAGAAAGTAGTCATTTGGCTGTATTAATTTAATATCTATTTATTTTGTATAATTTATAAAAATGAAAAAAACAAGTCTTATCTAAACCCTGCCTTGAAAGAGATATAATCACAAAATATTATCTGTATTTGTGTCCCAAAAATAACGCGTTAATAACTCTTAAAAGTCGGTCGATTATCGAATGGCCTGTCTATTCTGAACAAGCCATCAATTTCAATAAAATGAAGATGAGAGACAAAAAAATTGGTGTAATCAATCACTCTGAGCGTCATCCCGGTACTTGCGGTAGGCCACGCAATATTATTTTCGCTTTTAATACCCGCGCTTGCATCAAACAATTTCGGACACAAAAACCTTTACACCAGATTACCGCGTTTTTTCTACAATATTTAGTACAATTAAAATACTGGCATGACTTTGATATTTTATTATAAACTAGTGCTATTTTTTATCATTTCAAGACGCACAATTTATTATTATAAATAGATATTTAGAAAGATATTAGAAAATACGTAAGAATTTTGTAATTTTAGCTCGGGATAAGGAAAAAAAACACGACAGTTAACAGATACTACACACACGGATTTCCTGTGGTTGAGATGTAAAAAATATATTAATAATTTTAATGACGATCGATCCTGACTTAACAATGTAACAGGATCTGTTCCACGGTGATTATCCTCTCTATTCACGTTCTTTTGATACCATAATTCCATACGATACATAGATGGTATCTTTTACTTTCTTTCTATATTACCTAATACAGGAATATAGTTGTCGACTGAGATCTCTAATCAAAGGAACGAGATTATGTGAGCAGATCTTTATGATTCATCTGTAGGTGTGGGCAGTTTCTTTTCAATTTCTTCTTTCTTAATAGCAAAAAAACGTTTTCATATTGATATCATGATTATTGTAGTTATTGTCTCGGGAGAATTGCGTTCCCGAAAAACATACTACCACGTGACTGTTAAATAACAAATTGCATAATTATAAGGCCACTAGCGGCCCGCCCCGGCTTCGCACGGGTGGACATTTATTTTTTCAACATTTTGGGATGCACAAACAAATTTCTCCTAGCAACCCATAGTAAATTATCAAAAAAATAGACTTTGTATGGAGACTTTTAAAGAATATTTGTGCCAAGTTTCAAGTTGATAGACGCAAAAAAAACCCCTCTTCTCTATACCAACTTCAACCCCTAATTTCTACCTAAAAATACGTTTCTCATCATTTATTTGTGATAAGTTTTAAGTTGATAGACGTAAAAAAAACCACACGTTTCCATACAATCTCCAACCCCGTTTCACCCGTGAGTTTTGAAAAATCGAGATATACCTACTTGTCTTGTTGTTTGTTTTGAGGAGTATTTTTACAAAATTTCGAATTGATACATCCAAAAATGAAGGTATTCATGCAAACTTCAACCCCCAAGGGGATGAAACCCCTTGGAGGATGGTTTTCGATAAATCCTAGAACTAATATATCAAGTTTATTTTCAAGAATATTTGTAAAAAGTTTAAATTTGATACACGCAGAAATCACTCTATCCCATACAAACTTTATCCCCCTCTTTCACCCCTTTAAGAGATGATTTTCAAAAAATCCAAAAACACGTGTCTCATCATTTATTTCTAAAAGTATTTGTGCCCAGTTTCAAGTTGATAAGACGTAAAAAACAACACGTCTCCATACAAACTCCAAACGCTACTTTCACCCTTTTAAGGGGTGATTTTCGAAAAATCCAGAAATACGTATCTTGTTATTTGTTTTGAGGAGTAATTTTACAAAGTTTCGAATCGATACACCCAAAAATGAAGGTTTTCCATACAAACTTCAACCCCCACTTTCACCCCCTTGGAGGAAGATTTTTGAAAAATCCTAGAACTAATATCTCATAGTTTGTTTTCAGAAGCATTTGTACCAAGTTCCAAGTTGATGGACGCAAAAAATAAACTTCTTTGTATAAACTTCAACCCCTACTTTCATCCGTTTAGGGGATGATTTTCGAAAAATTCAAAAATATGTGTCTCATAATTTATTTCTAAGAGTATTTATGTAAAGTTTGAAGTTGATAGACGTAAAAAACAACACGTCTCCATACAAACTCCACTCCCCTGTTTCACCCCCTTAGGGGATGGCTTTTAAAAAATCCGGAAATATGTGTCTTGTTGTTTGTTTTGAGGAGTATTTTTACAAAGTTTCGAATTGATACATTCAAAAATGAAGGTTTTCCATACAAACTTCATCCCCTACTTTCACCCCCTTGGAGGATGATTTTCAAAAAATCCTAGAACTAATATTTCATAGTGTGTTTTGAAGAGTATTTGTGCCAAGTTTAAAGTTGATACACGCAGAAATCACAATATCCCATACAAACTTCAACCCCCTCTTTCACCCCCTTAAGGTTTGAATTTCGTAAATTCCTTTCTTAGCGAGCATCTACACTATAAACGTAACCTACACACAAAATTTCATGTTTCTATGTTCTGCGGTTTGGGCTGGGCCTTGATTTTTAGATTAAGCTTCTCCTTTTATATTTATAGATAGATTCTACCGAGTAATTCAACCAATAATTAACTACCAGTACTAACTCTCGCTCTACATAATTCCTATACTAATAATATAACTACAATCAGATGAGACCGCATATTAAAAAGACTATACTTCATATTAAAATAGCTGTGGTCCGTGTCCGTCGGATGCCATTACAAATAGCCCGCGATCCTCTGTAGAGAGTCCAATCAATACAATATGGCCGACAGATATTACAAATAAATGTATAGAACATCATGCAGCTACGAAACTGAAACCTATACGCAACGCTGCGGAGTGCCTGGTAATTGTATCTATATTATTATCATGATATAGGCAGGTAAGGTGATACAATGACGATAAAAAAAAATGTAAGCGTCGGGTAATCTATTTGACGGGCCTGTTGGCTCAGTTGGTGACCCTGTCTCACTCGGAGGACCTCCTATGGGATAGAAAATATTTTTATATACACTTTTTTTCAATGGTTACTTTATTATATTTTAGTATATATTTATAGGATTTGGGAAACAATAACAGTTTGTTTACTCTACCAAATAAATAGTTGAACGTAACATCATTCCAACACAACCAAATGAAATATTATGGCACTTCCGAACAAACAATAAATGGACAAGGACTAAATATTTGAGCTGGCAGCGATCCCATTTGCCCATAAATATCAAAGATAAGTCCACAAGTAGCGATTTTCTAGCAATAATAACGAGTTTTTATTGATTTGTTTGTTTGTTTATCTAGCAGTGATATCCTTACCGTTAAAGAGCCTACTTCACATGATGATAATCAATTAAGCTCGAGATCAAATCCTGGCATGTACCAATGAGTTTTTCAGAACTTACGTACATATTTATCACTTGCTCGACGGTGAAGGAAAACATCTTGAGGAAACTTGCAGGTCCCAGAATTAATTAATTAATTAATTTAACTTCATATACCAAGAAAATGTACACATGGCGAACTTAATGCCTAAAGGAATTATCAACCAGTAAACCTTCAGGTTGATTCTGAGACATGTGTAAAAGACCCGGTCCGGCGATGGGCTCACCTATCACGTTTAGGGGTTAAACGGATATCTCGTGAAAATTGGGTATATCCAGAAATGGAATACCTCTCCCTACCCCCTCGGGGATAAAATGCGTGAGATTATTTATATTTTATTTCATTTAATTGTTTGCAAAACACTGAACCACTACCTAATTTTCTATATTAGAGAAATTTTTCGATTTGAGCTATTTTAATGTGTTAAATTTTTCCGAAAAATCTATTAGCATAGGTGAATTTAGTGCTACCAATGGAAATCATACTAGTATTGCTCTTTATTTAAAAAAATTGGTTAGACTCAACTAAAGTACGAAGGCATCATATTTTTTTATTTTAATATACTAATTGGGATGTATGAGGAATTGCGCTTATTCTGTTACGAGTTGTATATTTCGTAAGCTCTAATTTAATATTTGAGCAATTCAATCATGTGTAACAAAGCAAGTGAATTTAAGCGAAAAGATTAAGAAGCGTATTTTCACACATGGAACACACTCCGCAAAATGCTTTTTTCTCTTAAGATACCGTTCGCGGTATCATAAAAACTATACGCACGAATGCAAAATCCATGAAGCAAATGCGAACAAGTCGAGCGGGAAATTGATTCAAAAATACCCCGTCAAATTGAATAGACGTAAGTGAGTCACGCCCTCATGTCCCGTACTGAGGGCTGACAGTGTTTTATAATGGCTTATGACTTGTGTACGATTTTGTTGAATTTAAAAATGCCTATAGCGTATATACAAGAGTTTATCCCAAAGAGACTACAAATAATTTTAAAAAATGTACATCCGGACATCATCTCCGCTAATCGAATTGACTGACAAATTTAGTAGATGAGTGTCGATGGTTAAAGCTAGTTAAAAAAAGCTTATAATAAAATTAAACAATGCTATTACTAATGAGAAATATCACAATAGCGAACACTGATGTTTGGCTTACAATACTAATGGTACACATTAAAATTATGCAATAGGTACTGAAAATGCCTTTACTAACGGTAACAATGACCAATACTAAAAATATGTAATAAACCGCCTCAATTATCTCAGTCCAAAAAATCTATATTGTCTATTAAATTATCTATCAGCAACGAAATTCCTCTTTTTTTATCTGTAACAATACTTGTAACTGTAAAAGGGTCAAGTCGCAAAATGTATCAATGAAAATAAAACAAAGAGTCAAAATATTATATAGTTAATTTTATAAAATGCACAATTCACTGCAAGGTGGAATATCTACTATTGATCAGGTGCTTCCTAATAGAAAGTCCCACCCTTCCTAGGAGCATATTGATGGTCCACCCTAACAAAGTCCCTCACGTACTAAAGCCAAAGGGGCCGGAAATCAATACACCTTTCGAAATTTAAAAAGCGATGCCAAGTATTTTGAGAGGTAGATTAAAACGACGAGGAACTGGTTTTATCCAGATTCGAATTGATCAGTTTTTATATCTATGGCTTCATTTAGGGCTGAACTGTCATGTATAATTTGGTTTGATGCGTATAACATTATAATTTTTGTTTTAAATTTGTCCAGTGTAATGAATATATCTGGGGGCTTTTAAAGTGTAAAAAAAATGGTAAACGAGTCCTTACACACCATATACATTGATGATTGATTTGATTCCAAATATTACAAGGTTCTTACAAATCTAGACTATTATACTTAGAATCTGCTATCAAAATTTCGTTGTTTTGTCGTACACTCACCAATAAATGCCTTTTTAGGGTTCCGTACCTCAAAAGGAAAAAACGGAACCCTTATAGGATCACTTTGTTGTCCGTCTGTCCGTCCGTCCGTCCGTCTGTCAAGACCCTTTTTCTCAGGAACGCGTGGAGGTATGAAGCTGAAATTTATATCAATTACTCAGGTCTACTGTCCCTTGAAGCTGTGAAAAAATCAAACTTCTAAGCCAACGCAATCAAAAGATACAGCCGTTTATGCCGCAAATTTTCGACACTTGCAAGGGAATCAAAACCTACAGGGTGCTTCCCGTGAACTCAGAATCTTGAAATTTGGTACGAAGCAACGTCTTATAGCATAGATAAAGGAAAAATTACGAAAACCATAAATTTGCAAGGTTGTACGGAACCCTCGGTGCGCGAGTCCGACTCGCACTTGGCCGGTTTTTTTAAGTTTACGTTTTATTATTATAATAGTAAATATAATTAATTGTTGGACACAATTTAGACATGGTTATGCAGTCCCAAACTAGGCAGAGCCTGTACAAAGGGTACTAACCAAATGATAAACATACTTAAATAAATATTAAACACCCAAACACGAAGCAAACAGACATGTTCATGAAGCACAAATGTTGGCCCCGAGATTGGGGATCGAACCCGACTCAGAAGGCAGGGTCACTACCAACTGAGCCAACAGGCTCGTCAAAGGTATTATAAATTGAAAGAAACTACTTAATAAAAACCAAAATACTTAATACTTTATTTATAAAATAACAACGATAATCCAAACAAAAACTCCAATATCAGAATCCGGCTCAAACATACATCTATTTTTATTAATTTATAAAGGGACGTAAGTGGTCCTAATGCTTCACTCGGGAATCGATTGTCAGCGAACCTTCGTAAGGGGGAAAAGATGTATAAGAATGAACGAATGTAATCTATCTGAGGGGGACAAATTAATAATCTTGGGAAGCTTCACAATGCCAAAGGGTCAGATTCTTTTGTAGGTGGTACACTCGGCCTGGATATATGAAATTTCTCGGAGACTCTTTGGGTGCATTTTTGTTTGGAATGAATTATGTCAGCACTTACGAAAGTAAATAATCTCATGATTTATCCCCGAGGGAGTAGGCTGATGTATATTATATTTCCATTGATATTTGTGGTTGATACCGAAACACAAATTCTTAAAATTTTTGTCTGTCTGTCTGTCTGTGCACGCATCACGCAAAAACTACTGGACGGTTTTTGATTAAGTTTGATGTGAAGATAACAGCTGAGTAATCGGGTCAATATCTATGATACTTTTTACTACAGGAAAATATCGCATTCCCACGGGAAAATATGAAAATTGATTTAAAAGATAAGTGTAGTGGTTGTGAAATAAAGCACTTAGATTTGGAACACTCTTTTTATTCAGCACACCGGTCACCCGATACAAGTATTATATTATCTTTGCTTTGACCCGATACATAGCCACACGCCGCCATGCCAGAGTGCCTCGCTAGGGATGCGAATACGATAACATCGCTAGAGATGCGCCGTGCCATGTTACACCTTTCCTCATAAGAACTAAACATATAACTTACAACGGACTTAACCGTGGCTAGACTTAAGCTATACTTATTTAATGAGAGTAACAGCTTTATTATAATCTAATGACAATAAAATTTGAGCAACTACAACTTTAATCTATTAATACATTGCCTTAGTAATACTTATAGCTAGCTGGACGTTGGAGTAAAGACCGGTCCCGAAGACACATTTTAAATGTGCCTGGCAAAGCTTCACTATCATCATATGAATTGTACTGACCGTCATCTGACTTGGAAACCGGATCATGCTGGACACTACTACGCTTTCCTTTGAACAAACGAAGGAATGAGCTATTTCTTCGTACAATGTGGCCATCTGCTGATTTTACCAAGTAACTCCTTGGTTCCTTGCATAGTGAAATTATTTGAGCTGGTTTCCAGGTCCTTAAGTTATTATCATACAACATAACATTATCATTAACACTTAGTGGTTTTAGAGTTCTTGCCTGCTTGTCATAATTTTTTTTTTTAATTTTGTTTTTATAAATTTGTTGTTGAAATACATTATGATTTAGTTTTGGTTTAAGTTGTGTGACACTACAAGGTAGCTTTGTTTTAATGGATTTGTTAAGTAGAAGTTGTGCTGGCGAGAACTCTATGGTATTCAGTACTGTATTTCTATAGTTCATTAGAGCTAAACTTATATCAGTTTTAGTTTCTGCACATTTATTTATTAGTGATTTACATATGGCTACTCCTTTTTCTGCAAGACCATTAGATCTTGGATATCTAGGACTTGAGAATATGCACTCAAAATCTCAGTCCTTTGCAAAAGCAATAAATTATTGACTGTTAAAGGGCATGTTATCTGCTTGTAGTTTTTCAGGAATGCCAAAACGACTGAAAATTGACTTAAGAGCTAAAATTACAGTTGTGGCTGTTTTACTAGGTAATAAAGCCATTTCAATCCAATTGCTATAAGAATCGATTAAACTCAGATAATCCTTATTATTGATTGAGAAAATATCACAAGCGACTCTTTTCCATGCTCTTTGTGGTGTACTATGCTGTAGCAAGGGTTCCTTAGCATTACAATTACTGTATTTGGCACATGATGCACATTCCTGAACATATTTTTCAATGTCACCTGAAATACCCTTCCAATACAACATTCACGAGCCCTGCTTTTACATTTGTTAATGCCTAAGTGGCCTTCATGAACTAGGTGCAACATACTTTGTTTTAGAGTAGCAGGTACAATCAGTTTGTTATTTAGGAATAGCAATCCAGAATCTTGCTTTATTTGGTATTTTAATTTGTAAAAGTGCTTTAGTTCTGGCGCTAGCTTATTTTGATCTGGCCAGCCATTATTAATAAAATTCATTACCTTTAAAAGGATGTTGTCATTCTGGATTGCTCTTCTAAATTCCATTTTTTTAGACTCACTGATTGGGGCCTGCTCGGCTAAACTGTGCACCACCTTCACAGATGTGTTTCCTGAAACTGAATTATTATTAGTTAGAAAAGCTCTAGTAGTCTAGGCAATAAAGGTAGTGGACCCCAACATTAATTCCTCAGTCGATGAAACTTTGCAGGATTGTAGTATAGTATGAGACAATACTTGCATAAAAAAATAAAAAAAAAAAACCTAACCAAAGTTAGGTTTTTATAATAGTGTAGGAGGTACACTAGTGAGATTCTTCTTTGCTATTGATTCTAGTGGTTTATGGTCACTTTGTACTGTTATAGGCCTGCCATAAATGAAGTAATGGAATTTTTCTACACCAAAAGCTATAGCCAAGAGTTCTTTTTCAATTTGTGAGTACATTTGCTCACACTTAGTGAGACTGCGGGAGGCAAAGGCGATTGGATGGTTATTTTGCAGTAGACAGGCACCTAGACCATCCTTAGATGCGTCGCATTGCAAATAAGTTTCTTTATTTGGATCAAAATATTGCAACACAGGGGCTCTAGTGATGAGAGTCTTTAGGTTATTTAATGAGTCATCATGTTCTTTAGTCCAAGACCAAGGCACATCTTTATGAGTGAGGTTTCTAAGTGGGCTGGTGATTTTTGACATATTTGGGACAAACTTTGACAAAAACTTGGCCATCCCTAATACTCTTAACAGTTCAGTTTTATTTTCTGGGGCTTTGAAATTGATAATTGATTCTACATAACATTGGTCTGGACTTACGCCCTCACTAGAGAATGTTTGACCCATGTATTTCACTGATTTCTGTCTAAATTGAATTTTATTTTTATTGAATTTGACATTATATTTGTTAGCGACATTAAGAACATTGCTGAGGTTTTGGTCATGTTCTAATTTAGTTTTACCTGCAATAATTAGATCATCACAATAAATACCTACTCCAGGAAGGTCTCCGAATAGCTCGTAGTTCATTTTCTGATACACTTCTGGTGCTGATGACAGGCCAAATGCTAGGCGCAGGAACTTGTATCTTCCAAAGGGCGTATTAAAGGTGGTTAGATCAGAGCTCTCTTCGTTAAGCTCAACTTGTAAGTAACCATCTTTCATATCAAGTACTGTAAATATTGTCATTCCTGCCAGCTTGGTTGCAATCGTCTCAGCAGTTGGGATTGGGAAGTGCTCTCTGCATATTGCTTCATTTAATTTGGTTGGATCGATGCATAATCTCAGATCTCCGTTCTTTTTCTTAGCTATAACTAGTGCATTGACCCAATCTGTTGGGTCATTGACCTTTTGAATTATCTTCTGTGTTTCCATTTGATTTAGTTTTTCTTTTAATTGGTTTTGAATGGCCAGGGGAACATTTCTGGCTCTCTGAATACTTGGGACAGCATCTTGTACTTGCAACGCAATGTTGTCATGCCCAGTGTTTTAATTCTGGCGCCACCATAGGCCACCAATGTGATATCAGTTGGCTTCAGCGATTTGACTTTGATTTTGTTGTAGATCTTTGCGGGTATAATGTTTGATTCTGCCCCAGTATCTATTTTGAAATTAATGTTCTGGTCACAAACCTTTATAATTTTGTGAAGGGAGTTAGCTTCATTCTTGGTGTTATTGTTAATTGAGTAGATGTGTAAAAGTTCACCATCACCATCACTTTGCTCATCGAGTTTTTCTTCCTGAATCTCGTGACATTTTTTAAAGTTTTGGCGATTCTTACGGGTTTTACAACGTGCTTTGTAATGTCCTTTGATTCCACATTTCTCACATTCTTTATTATACGCTGGACAGGCCCTGATTTTGTGAGTACCACCGCAGCGAGAACTGTTTTTGATGGTTTTGATGGCATCTACAGTTGTCTGCGATGAATTTGGTTTTTCCTCTGAACTATTTAATGCTTGAAGCTGTGCTGCAGTTGATTCATCTATTTTGCATATTTCCACACACGTTTCAAGTGTCAGATCACTCTTTCTCAGCAGTCTTTCTTGTGTAGATTTTGAGGTTATGCCACAGACAATCCTGTCTCTCGCCATGCTGTCGGCGTCCATGTATTCACACGTGCTGCATGCTTCTTTTAGCTCGGTCAGGAAGTCATCAAACGATTTCCCACGTTTTTGTATAATTTTATTAAATTTGAATCGTTCGAATATCACATTTTTCTTGGGCGAGAAGTGTTTCTCAAAAGCTTCCACAACCTTGTCAAGTTTTCCCTCTTGTACCTTTTTGCTAAAGGTTTTGTATATTTTATAATAATGGGGACCGATGAGGTTCAGAAGGATTGCTACTTTTCTCTTGTCATTTGCTTCTTCAAGATCAGCACCCAATAAATATATTTCGAATTGCTGGCGGAATCGATTCCATTCCTCATTGAGGTTATCCGCGTTTGCTTTCATTTGCTCCGGCAATCTTATTATTGACTCCATGATGCATTTACGGATTTTTTCACACCTGACACCATGTAGTGGTTGTGAAATAAAGCACTTAGATTTGGAACACTCTTTTTATTCAGCACACCGGTCACCCGATACAAGTATTATATTCTCTTTGCTTTGACCCGATACATAGCCACAGGCTGCCATGCCAGAGCGCCTCGCTAGGGATGCGAATACGATAACATCGCTAAAGATGCGCCGTGCCATGTTACAATAAGTACCCACGTACTACTCCGAAACGCACCTAGAACTCATATTTAAAATTTGTAGTGGTTACTATGAAGGGATTATAGAAATTCCCACGGGAACGGGAATTTACTGATTCCTCTCGGTTAACGCCACTGGGCACACTAGAAAAAAACAGCTTTTTCAAACTAAACGACTGTCCTCATATTATAATGGACACCCTCTATTATGGATAAGCTTTATATATTTGTTGGATATCGATAACAATGGATTGGTCAGCGTTTTTAGTTCAATCTTCTTATAGGAATAGGTTAAAATATGGACACATGAAAGTTCTTTGTCCAACATAAAACTCGAAAGGGGCAGATAGAGTTCCGGATAATTTTTTTAACCGGTGGCGATATTGAGATGCTTTTTTGTCTGCGTATGCAATATAAAATGGTACAATACAATGGCTTACTATAAAATGGGTGAAGATAGTGCCAGAAGATAATACCACGGTATTGCATTGCTGCGGCAAGAGATTAGAACTATCCCTTATAATATAGGTACTAGCTTTTACCCGCGGCTTCTCTCGAGCACGTTTATTTCAACCCCTTAGTAGTAAATTGTGCACAATCCTTTCTACTACACTACACTCTACACTATAATATAAGCTATCTATGTGAAAAATTGTTTGTTTAATTCAAAAATATTTCTTTAGGTATAAAAAGTACACTTAGAAAAGTCAATAGTCTAATAACAAGGCACTCTAAACTCGTCCATGAAGATTGGCTAAATGTAAACAGCAGCCCATCGCCACCCACGAGTTGCTGGTTCCAAATGCAGTACCCCGAGAAGAACTAGCATGAAACTCAAGGGCAGCTCTTTTTGATCTCATATCTTAGTAGTATAAAATATGGTTTACAATAATAATTATGATTAATATTCTTACATAGCGTCGAGTCGGTTAATCCCATGCATGTTGGTCTAGGTACTAAGTAGTCTGTAATTTTATAGTAGCCTTTTTTATGTGATTTTTCCTAAACCACATTTTTATAATATTTATTAATTATATAATATTACATATTATTGGCATATTTTTATGGGTTTTACAAACAATATTTTGCGCCGAACTGTAAATAACAGTTTATTGGCGCATTGCGCTCCTTATTTTACAAAAAAAATACTACACTACAATTTTACATTAAAATTATGTGAGTTAATCTAACAGATATTTTTTAAGATTGCTTTTTAGGACATTCTTGCTCATTTTTTTATCACTCAAGAATAGTCAACATAGGTTGCATACGACGACACTATCTCCTACGGAACCAGCAATTCAAAAACAAAGCTACAGGTCTCGTTGCAGTTTTATTATAAGTATAAGTAGAATAGGCGAGACCCTAATTTATTTCGAGCTGGTTTTTAACGAAATTACCACAAAAAATACTCAATAACTAAGTACTTGAATGCAAATATTATAAGGCTTGACCGCATGAAAACACACAATATTGTAGAGACTGTTACAAACATAGAGCTTTAGCCAAACATTTTAATAACATAAAACAGTAAGTGATATTTTTTGAAAGAGAAGATTGTGTGACAGAGTGTGATATAAGGATTGATGGTGAGAAAGTTGAGCAAGTAAAAGAGTTCGTGTATTTGGGTAGCGTGTTTACAAGGGATGGCAAGTTTGAGAAAGATATTGAAAGAAGAATATTAAAAGGAAATGCAGTAAATGGGGCCATCAATATCCTTGTTAGTAGCCAGGTCATGTATAACAAGGCAAGAATGGCTATGCATAACGCGGTTCTGGTTTTAACGCTGACGTATGCGAGTGAATGTTGGGTGTGGCAGAAGAAGCATGAAAGTAAAGTGAACGCAGTGGAAATGAGATCTTTGAGGAAAATGTGTGGAGTAAAATTGTGTGAAAGAGTGAGGAATGCGGATGTGCGAGAGAAGTTTGGTTTGAAAGAAGCTGTAGTGACAAGTATTAAAAAGGGTATGTTAAGCTGGTTTGGTAATTTAGAACGTATGGATGAAAGAATAGTAACGAAAGAGATTTATGGTGCGAATGTTGAAGGATGCAAGGAAAGAGGTCGCCCCAGAAGGACGTTCACGGATCAAATTAGTGACGTCCTTCAAAAAGCTGGTTTCCGAAGTGCGAAGAATAAAAAAGCGTGCATGAAAAGGATTATGGATGTGAAGGAAGCGAGGGAATCCATCGATCCATCGTCTGTGCCTACCCCTGTGGGAAGAAGGCGTGAGCTGTATGTATGTATGTAAAACAGTATGTTTATTATTTTATTTTAACATCTTTGGAAAACTTACAGCTATATTATTTTAATGTAATAGAAAAGATATGTTCAAAGTAGTTAAGTGATTCCACAATAATATCTTATGAAATCCTGGTAACTAGTTCTGTGCGGGATTAGCGGCATTGCAGTTTGTCAATAAACAAATAATAAATACCTACTTACTATCGTAATTAACTTGTCAACGCCAACTTCTCCAATTCTGAAGACGTTCTACGATACATTTAGCATTATCGTTCTACTAAAATAAGTACAGTTCGTCCGTTTATATGTCTCTACGTCGGTATCAGGACTTGTAGGCATTACTGTGAACGACGTTTCCAATTAGCCGATATTAGATGTTTAGTACCAAGCTGCCAGGTTTAGGCGGTATAATGCTGCTATAATTATTAAAACTACTCCAATAAATAGTGTTAATGGGGTAGTTGACAGCATTGAAATTCAATTTCGAGTATAGTCATTCATTAAAAAGATGATCCCGAAACACCTTTAAATTGAGTACTAGAAACCATGACGTCACAACTTTCTATTACAGTACATATTCCATTTTAAAATTTCGTTTTGACAGATCTAAAAAAGTAACTGATTTGACTAGGCAGTACACTACGATATTGTAAGTTTGTTCAGTATGGGTAATAGATTATTTTAAAAAATCTGCCTAATTAATCAGATAAATAATAAAAATCTACAAAGCATTCCAGAGCATTCCTTTGCCGTGGTACCATTCGAAAGTACCATTAATGGTACGGTGGCAAGAGGGGGTTGGTATATTTTAGAGGTAGAAGTCTAGGTATATGCTTAACGGGACTTAGAATAAAAAAATATGTATTAAAGATTATTATTATTAAAGGCAGCGACTGATTCAGTATAATCACAAAATCTCCAAACTACACGTAGGTAACTAGATAGTGGGCAGGTATGTTTCTTATTAGGTTGAAGGAAAACATCGTGAGGGAACACACAGGGCCCAGAATTCATTCTGAGGCATCTGTAACAGCAAGTAGGGGGCGACCACAGTCTTCTGATGTAGGATTTTCGTAGGTACCCAACTAACGTGACTTGGGCGGTGTCACTTTTACTATGGCGCCTGTCACTTGTTGACACCGACTGATCCGTAGTAGCATACTAAACATCAAAAATCAGAAGATGGTGGTAGCATCCCAGGTCCAACGTTGGGCTCACTGCCTGTCACGTTTATGAGTCCAAAAAACCTGCCAAGTTCGAGTCGGATTCGCGCACGACGGGTTCCATACCATTATCTACAAAAACGGCAAAAAATCTCGTTTGTTGTATGGGAGTCCCCTTAAATATTTATTTTATTCTGTGTACTAGTATTAGTTTTTCAAAACTTACGTACATATTTATCACTAGCTTGACGGTGAAGGAAAACATCGTGAATAAAACCGCAGGTCCCAGAATTAATTCTGAGACATCTGTAAACAGACCCGGTCCGGCGATGGGCTCAACACCTATCACGTTTAAGGGTCGAAGTTTCTCGTGAAAAGTTTGTATATCCAGCAATGGAATACCTCTGCCTACCCCCTCTGGGATAAAAGGCGAGAGATTATATTTATATTTATATATTTGTTTGTATTACCTTGTATTTGTTGTTGTAGCAGCATCAGAAAAATTCAACTGAATAACTATCACGGTCTTGAGATACAGCCGGTGACAGACAGACATAGACACGGACGGACAACGGAATCTTAGTAATTTGACCCTTTGGGGACGGAACCCTA
Organism: Ethmia dodecea; assembly: GCA_963855545.1. NCBI lineage: Eukaryota > Metazoa > Arthropoda > Insecta > Lepidoptera > Depressariidae > Ethmia > Ethmia dodecea. The sequence goes on along the minus strand of OY979443.1, from coordinate 14,675,576 downwards.
AAATATACTGGTAGAAACTGAGTATTTCAAGGAATTGAATACATCTGCCAACCCCCTCGGTGATAAACGAGTGAGCATATTAATTTAACCTATATAATAGGAATTTTAGTTGTTAGGTGGTCTTAAAAAACAATTAGCCAATTAATTTCGTAGAACTTCTAGTTATGTTCATTAGTTACCACAACTAAATATAAGCAATAGGTATCATCTTTGTTACAGTACATTAACATCATCACTAGTGCTTGTATTTAATATTTCATAGTCAACAGTGGAATAATATACCTTCGAGGAGAAACTTAAGAAAATGCACTCATTTTTTATATTAAAGAAATAAGAGCCCGTCAAACTCAGCGAATGGGAGATAAAAGTTGAACGAGCAAAAAATATGAAGTCTCAAAAGTTAGGTGGCCGCGAGCTCTGTTAAGTAACGTAGGTGCTTAGCTTTTGTTTTGAAGAAATATATGAACACTTTAGATTGCTTTTTGGGACCATTATACTTAATAAGTATATGTGCCTATTATATGACCTCCCGAACTTGAAAACCCGCTAGGTATTCTTTGGACTCCTAAACATGACAGGTGGTGAGCCTATCGCGGCGTGGCGCGCCGGACCGGGTCTGTTACACATGCCTCAGAATAAATTCTGGGACCTGCGGGTATCCTTCACCATCGAGCTAGTAATAAATATGTTCGTAAGTTTTTTTTAAAAACTATTTAGTACATGCTCTTGCCAACATTTGCACCCGAGTCCCACGAATGACAAGCGTGCTCCTTAATCGCAGGCATATCACTGCTCTTGTTTCTCTTTGTTGTCTGTACTAAGTTCTTACAAGGAGTTTTTTATTAGCTTTTACTATTACGATTGACATATAGAATGAAGAATAGTGTGATTCGTGGGTGTTGCGACCTGAAAGACGATATAGTGACTAGGGTTAAAAAAGGAATGCTGAGGTGGTTTGGTCATAGTAGCGGATCAATTAAAGTCGCTTAACGAGACAAATATAAAAGGGTGTTATGAATGGGCGAGTTGGTAGAGGACGACCTAGGCGCATCTACATCGACCAGATCGGCGATATATTGAAGAGAAGCGGACATAAGTCGTTTAATGGATGTGGATGAAACACGCCAATCTGCTAGATTCTTAGCAAGTGGCAATGGAAATAGGCGTGAGATTATGTATGTATGTATGTATGATTTCAGTGTCTTACAAATGTGTCATTAGGGATTCCATTACCGTCTTCTTTTAGTCCTTCTTCTTTTTAAGGCGCAGGACAGTGATTCTCTGAATTATAAACTGGTGCAAGTGGAATTTCGCTTTTTAATCCAGGTAGGGGGTGAAGTCTCGTAAGCCATCTGTATTCAACCCGCAGTGTGCCACGACGATGATTACAGTTCGTCCGCGTCTTTATGGTAATGTGACTGTTGAAAATTCACTTGCGTTGATTTTTCTTGCCACTCGTAAGGGAGCTGGTGTAGAATGGAGAACAAGCGATTTTACTGGTTCAAAGAAACAAATGGTTGACTAGTTAAAAAAAAGAAGAAGGTAGGTAGATGTATTCCGTTTCTGGAAATACCTACGTTTTACCAGCATATTTTTTGCACCCCTAAACGTGATAGACCCTTCGGGGAGCCTGACCGAGATGCTATTTGTTACACTTGTCTTAGAATTAATTCTGGGACCTGCGGGTTCCCTCACGATGTTTTCCTTCACAGTCTTGCTAGCGATAAATACCTATATATATAAGCTTTTTTAAAACCAAGGATTCGAACCCGAGTCTCAGTGCTATTGAGAAGCGGGCTCTTTCAACGCTGGACTCTTATTGACTAGTTCTTTACCTAATATATGATTATGAGCTTTTGTTTATGACTTACTTATATACCTACTTAAATTAAATTTTTATGTAATTACCTAGAGATATCTAGTAAAAGCTTTTATGTACTAGTTCATTTTGTTTATTTTGGTATTTCAATGGGTACCATAGCTACCTACTAGCCAAAAATTTCATATCTAGTATTTTTTCCGTTTATGTACTCTCCGCTAATTTCGTATACTACACCTGTATCTCTACCCATCTCTCTCTTTCAAAGGCTTTGTCACCCGCACGTGACACGATCGCGAACTCCCAACTTTTTATTATTACCGTCTCTCGCCTTTATTGGACGCGGGAGTAGTTCCTTTTCCACCGTTTTCTGTTCATTTTCATTTAATATTTTCACACCTCTGAATAAATGATCGAGTAAAGTTTTGACCGACACAAGTTTATACAAGTTTGTATTCGAAGTTATATTAGTTTGGTTTATTATTCCGAATTTGGAGTTTGGTTTGCTGTCGATAACAACTTTAGAGGAGTCCTACATCACTGGATGTTAGTCCCTGTCACACAGTGAACGTCTGACCGCCTACGTGTTATTATATCGCCAGCTTCTCTGTGTTTCGGAAGGCATTTTGTCATTAAACGGTTGATCTCAGTTTTCAATGTACTGACACACAATGGATGTCATAAAGCAAATAAATACACTCTTGCACAGTTTAAAGATCTCGGAATCCGAGTTGTGTGAATATATTATTGTTTTCAAATTATATTTAGATTGTTTGAAATGTTTGATATATTTATATTGTATTGCTGCATTTGCAATTTCCTTGTGCTTTACTATTGAAAGTTTACATAAACTTTATTGCAAGATATTATCTGTGAAATTTAATACATGATTATATATATGACCTAAATAACCAAACCCTGTCCGATATTAAATTCCGAAGTTAATAATAAACAAAATTGTCGAAGAAATCTGAAATAGATAGGCTCTTTTTACAACAGATAGTGAAGGGACTAAAATAATGCAGTCAACGTAAAAAGATTAACGCACCCACTTTTGTGCCACGGACAAGGATCAAGAAATATAGCCCGAGCAAGGAAGTGAGACGACAAAGGCCACTTCAGACGCGTGTTAAAGAACTGAGGGGATTGTGACTTTCGGGCTATGATTTCTAATTATAAATCCCAAAAATATATCTCCAATATATCTCGTGAAATGTGAGTATATGCAGTAATGGAATACCTCTGCCTACCCCCTCGGGGATAAAAGGCGTGAGATATTTTTTTAAATCCCAAAAAGGGCTTGTAGTGCAGGGATAGTGACATATTTTTGGCGATCAAAGATCACACAGGTTTGTAAAAGACGCCGAAAGACGTAAGGCTAGCTGGTCAAGCCGTGTAATCGGAAAACAATAGGATTATCTATCGTACGTAACAGATCGTCCGTGGTAGGCTGCTACTTGATAAACATTTTAGAGTTCAGACAAATATATATACTTACATTGGATCCCATAAATACATTTTATTAAATCATAGCAAACTGTAGCAATTACCTATGATTCAAATGCAAATAATAAATTGTTTACGCCTAATAGCGTCTTTGTCAAAAACTTTACATACGTGAAAGAAGAGTTGAAAGAAGACTAAATAAGCGGAAAATGAGAACACAATACATTTATGTATCGTGATATATTTACAGAAAATATTATTATCGTTCACCATGTGATCACGCGCTTAGAGCTTGGCGTAAAAGGTCGGGTGCGGAGATAGACCAAATGAAAGGAAATGCAAAGAAGCAAAGGCTCCCATATAAATCATTGGAACAAAAAAATGGTGACTATTTTCCTTCAAGATTCGGGGGAAATGTTGGACGCTGAATACGTACGACGTTTTATATTTTAGAGAAATAGAAGTTGAGAATTTTTCAAAATTGTAGCTACCTATGTTATTTTACCGTGTTATTAGCGAAATCACTGATAAAACAACAGATCCACAACCTAAAATTTTTCTTACAATAAATTCTAAGTAAAGGCTTATAATTTAAAAAAAATATATTAGAAATACCTCGGAAATTATGTGTACTTCCATTAAGTTCTCTAGAACTCGATGCTGGCTTAACTTTTCGATGGTCTTTCCTTGAAATAATTTTATTCTGTGCTCTGCCCTTCACCCTAAGGAATATTTAATGGCAGCAATTTACTCCGAAACATAATATCCGATGTATTTATATATTGAATTTATATTTGGCTGTCGTATTCTACGGGAAAATGTTATTTACGGTGAAACAGTTTTTAAAAGCGATTAAGTTTTAAAAAGAGAAGAAACTCGTAGCAACAAATTCTTCATACATTTCCGGAACTCCTGGTCATGCGCTTCCCATATACTTCGGTGCATCTATGTTCTATGTTCGCGATTTGGTTTCCGAACTTAGCCCTTGAATTGGACCATTGTACGTGAGCCATGGCGGCCGTTATTCCAACCAGACCACCTTCTACCAGAAGCAGATCAATCTTTACAGTCTTCTCAGAACATCTGCAAGGGATTCTGATGTTCCAAGAAGTTCCTCGCGGGTCTGGGCAACGGCAACCGTTTCCTCTGGACGCTCTGCATAGAGGGCTGGTATTAATACCTAAGGTGTTTATTCAGTAGGCAGTGTCCGATGATGGTCCCCGACATATTTTAACATAAGTTTTCAAAGGAAACCAGAGTTCCTCCTTCGGTGCATACGCTGTATCATCCGAAACGCGACTGCCACTCAAGACCCTCTCCACTTCTCCGACTTTTGCAAATGTACTCGAAGGAATTGCGTTGTCGTTTCATACTGTATCTGCGAGTGTAACTCATGTAAAACTAGCTGACCCGAGAGATGTTACCCTGTTCAAATACAATAAAAAACATACTTAGTTCAGTTTTTAAATAAAAAAAATTTATGGCGATTTTTTCTTTTTATCTTTCCCTAAAAACTTTACTCAGACTAATAAAACATAAAAATATAACCTGTTTGGTCCAGCCGTCTCAAGTGATATGCCTACCAACGAACATCATTTATTTTTATTTATACCATAGATACCATGAGTCTATTTTTATAAATATGACCTTGATGAAATAAAAACTTAAGACCTACTTGTAGTGCCAATCTGATAAAGTTTTGGAAAGATGCCATAAGTATACGAGTCTTGCGTTATCTAATAAAATAGTATTTTTATAATAATTAAATTTGTGGGATGCTGGTGAAAGAGATCAAATTCACAGCGATATATAGCCAAGCCTCTATAATACAAAAATGGCCAGGTGCATGTAGGGCCCTGCGTAGTGTAGGGTTTTATAGTTGTCTTAATTATGTAGATTTAAAAGGGGGCTTTTTGTTTGATGTAACGAACTATAAGGGTTCCTCATTGACTACAGTACCGTACCCTAAAAAGTAGTTTCTTATAGATGAAAGCACTACTTTCACTATTATTGAGTCTGAAAATCCTAATATTGAATTTAGTTAAAAAAAAACACTTCTTTTGAAAAAGATAGGTGTATGTACTTAATAGTTTTTCATTAGTAAAATTCAATTTGGGCAACAAATAATAATGACCTTTGCATCTTTTTCCAAAGAATGTAGATAAATTTTCCCGACCTTCCCCCAACGAATGCAAGAGCGTTTGGGCGCACAGATTTACGTAGTATTCCCGTCTGCGTCCCTTTGTCACGTCGGCGTCTAAATGACAGACCTGCCACCTTTTTACAGCCCTGCAATTTTATATAAAAAGTACTTTGATTCTCGACTCGCTAAGAAATACATTTTGTTCACAATGCAGAAATGTTTGAAAATAATGACATCGTTACGCGTATGTTTCAAATGTTGAAATAGTATTAATGATATTTCAAAATTAAGATTGTTTTTTCCCTAAATAACAACCGTTCTAAAAAAAAAGTATGAACATAATTAGTCTTACTAGATTTTCGAATTTTAAATTCCACCTCTTGGTATTGATCTAAGGAATCGTCCAACTTGATTTAAAGAATCAAAAATTAATTACTCAGCTTCAATTAATGGAATTAATATAATTCATCTTAAGAACTAGAAAGTCAATTGAGAATGAAATTCATTTAGGTATTTTACATATTTTTACATTTATCTTGTTGTAAGCCGTGATGTGACTTATATTGCCGACACTTCGCGGCTTCATAAATCACGATGAATGGCCTCTTTTCAAATTCAAATGAATACCTGTAAATACATCTATACAAAGCTAGAACCATTAGTCATCGAAATAAGCAATCACCCTTAAGCACCCCTTTTTAATTATTCAAAATCTGTCTCATTCATTAAACCATCCCTCCCCGCTCACCTCACCATTATCTCAAAGGAATGGACACAATTATTTAGTTGGGAAATTATGAAAAATACATAAGATGGATGACGCAATCTATTACAATTCCAGTTGGAGCTTTTGTTTCTTTGTTTGCTGTTTTCTTTTATGGTGTTTTGGTTGATATTTGAGGGGTGTAGTTTCAAAACCCACTAAAGCATTTTTTGGAAATTTTGTACAAAACGTTTTTTTTAATCTATTGTAGTTAATTTAATGAAAAAGTTAATATTTCGTGATAAATTGGTTGCCACGGCATTTCAACCCTTAAAAATGTGAAAACCATTAATATATTTACAAGCATTTTCAAGAAAATATAAAATTAAAATGTATTATAGAGGAATTTGCAACCAACCTGTCATTTTAGTGGGTTTTGAAAATAAACTGTCATTCTGAAGGGGGTTTTGAAACTAACCTTATAATGCTCGATGGATGACATTATGCTATAAAGCATAGAGACCAATCTCAGTAAACTGTATCCAGCTATGTATTAAAATTAACTAATGAAAAACAAAGTAAGTAAGTATCAACTCTTTATTGTACACCAATAAAAATATGCAACAAGTGACACAATGATAAAAAAAATTACATTGGGCGGTCTTATCGATTTAAGCGATTTCTTGCAGATAACCTCAGGAACAAAGAGCGGAAACAATTTGTTTAATAAAAAAAAACTTTTATTTTATTAAACAAATTGTTTCCGCTCTTCTTTTCTTTTCTATGTCTATAGGTATAGTAGTTTAGTTGATAATTAACCGCTATCAAAATTCATCACTCTTTAGCACATATTACAAGCAGGTACTCATTACTTATTGTTGCATAAAACTTTCTAACGAACTTTTGAAGTAAGTTTTAGGTAAGATTTTACTCACCGTTTTCTGGGCTCCTTTTCGCATTTCCAAGATTCTGGATGGCGTGGCAGTTTCCGAGCATCTTTGGGATCACATTTTTTTACAAACTGCGCTAGATCTTCCATCCTTTTTAATGAATTTTGTTTAAAAACCGCGAGCAAGTCTCATCTACACAGCCAAAATCCTCATACTATTTTAAAGTCACGTGTTTGCAATGCGGCGCTCTCATTGGTCGATTTCATTTTAGAGGATTTTGATTGTGATATTAGATATTTTAGCGGCCTTTGCAACTAAACTTACTTTTTAAACTGTATTTACTGTGCATTTTAGAGGGGTATGAAAATTTACATATGATCTATTGCAAAGTAAATTTAAAAACCTTTCTCTTACTACAAAAATGTAAAAATGTATTCGAAATCGTTATAGAGGGTTTTGAAATTACACCCCTCATTTGTTTACAGATTAATATCGTACCATTTTGAATCCCAATAGAAGCGAAATATAGGTATAAAAACAGTTTTTACCTATTCCGCGTGTATTATAAAGAATATGCAAAAAGGAATTTACCTCTCAAGCCACTAAAATAAAACAAAATTGATTTTCAATTGTTACGGGCGCCGATTGGAACCGAGCGGCGCTCGACGAATTACAAAAAGTATATTTTTTTATGTAATTTTTATTTAAATTAGTTAGTCTAACACATTTGATGCGTAAATAATTAGAGTAGCATAAACTGTAGTGATTATAACTTACAGTCAAATCGATAAATCTCACAAATTTCTCACTCAATCGTTACGCAAAGTCGATTATCAATTCAACCCGTTCGTCGCTAGTTGGATGTCAATATTCATTTAGAGCGTGGCCACGGCGCGGTGGCGGCGCGCGTGATTTGTCGCTCGCCTTGCGCCCGTACCGGTGGGCCATGAAAATTAGCGACGATGATTGTTAAGAAATTAATAAATTCAGTGGTTATTTGGCGGATATAAAAAAATAAAAATAAAAACATGTTCTTCCACACATCTCTACTACTCTCAGTCAACAAATTTGTTAAGGTTACAACGCCAGAAACTAAGATTCAGTTTTCTCTTATAGCCTTAAATGTATTTATAGTTTCTTTTTGGTAAATTATAGGGTCCAAAGATACCTTTTAAAATAAACATTAGTTAATAAGATTTATGACCCATGTAACCTTAACAACTTTGTTGACTGTACGTCACGGTCAAATTTCCAATTTAAATTTTATTATAAATATCAAATTTAAGTTTCCAATTGCATTAATAATACCTGGTCCGGCCATGGGCTCACAACCTATCACGTTTAGGGTTCCAAAGAATATAATGGTGAAAAGTGGGTAGGTATTTCCAGAAATTGTTATCTTCCTCTGCCTACCCCCTAGGCGATAAAAGGCGTAAGTTTTTTTTGTGATATAACTTCATATTGATGAGTTTCGGGCTTATAATTTTTCAAACCCCGACGAAAAACAGAGAGATATAATATGTCGCACACCCAGATCTAAAGAGGTATTAACTCAAAAAAACACTTTTTTCACAAAAGGCGAAAAACTGATTACTATGGCCCTGTGCACTGCAGGAGTTTCCTGTATAGAATAATGCTTTTTATACGCAGCTAGAATAAATATATTGTAGGAATCTCGTGTTTTAATCATGTTTTAGGGGTTGAAAATTTGATTTTTTGTGTTATTTCCCTGTTGCTTGAACAATGTGTGTTTATTTGTTGCATTATTTTGAGTTGAGCCTGTATTGGTGGATTAATTTTGAGTTGGCTCTCTTTTGAAGAAGTACCATAAATTTAAAAATGTAAGCATTTTGTATTATTTTTAATTAGTCCCAATGATAGAGTGATCTGTGACCAGGAGAAGGAGTATATTGGATCGTGAATTAGCAAGAAAACACTAGTAGTACTGAAGTCGATTAATATTATTCTTTAAAAATACTTTAAAAATCACTAATGACAGTCTCTTATGTCCCTTTTTAATTATAAAAAGTTTTACTAAAATACATTTTCTTTATAAATTTTAAGAATTACATAAAAAATATAGGAAACTTCCGTTCTATGAAATAAATTGAAAATGCACATTAAAATCGCATCTCACTTTTACAGACTTTTCTCTATTTATTCTTAGTACATAAGTACCCGATGTTAATAAAAACCATCCCTACAAAATTATGCTCAGGGTTCGGTTAAAATTCAATAGCATTTAAAATTTTGAAATAAACGAATGTAATTTTTTATTTGTAGGAAAACACCTTACAAATAAAAAGCCAGTGACCCAGTTTGGATGGTGGTCGTGTTTACCTCTCTCTAGAAACATGTGATCTGAGGCTTTCTTATTTACTGCCTGAGGTGTGTATACTTTTTTCTTTTCGACGGAGGCGGAAAACAGCAACTTAATAACGAAATTTGCCGCTTTCCGCCCTGAGAAATGAAAAAGAACGTTTTTGACGTGATAACGTATTATAAATCGTTGAACGCACGAAAAAGTGTCACGTTCCGCCTGAACCGATCACGGAACAAGCGATAGAGAGGCACGATCGACCTGAGCGGTCGGCTTGTGACGCATCTATCTCATTTCCACTCCAGTATCCAATTTTTCATAAAGCTTTTCTTATGAAGTTATCACGCAAATTTATCGTCCGTAAACCGACTGTAAATAGATGTAGTATCAACCACTGATAAGACGGCACGAATTTCCTTAGATGAGACTTCATCACTTGATGACATCTTAAAGTCATCTTCCAGGGTTGCATATTGTGTAAAAATGATAGGAGGAGTGATGTTTTCTTTGTCCCTTTCTTCTACCATATTTACTAAAAACCACTGTTTGCCTAAATTAGAAAATGTTTATTTTACTTATTTATAGGTTTACATGCGCTAAATCGATTTAAAAAGCCATCAATATAACATCTTCGATCTCATTAGCGATGTTGTAAAATTATATTTGGCGGAATCCATCTAAAAAGATCTAACTCAAAAATTTTCAAAAAAAAAAAGGAAAAAAACTCAGTAAATTCCAGTATGATAATAAAACTATACTAAGATGGAAAGATTCCAATTGCCAATAGCAAAAAAGTTCAATTTTAATTGTTTTTTAAAGAAATATAAGAGTTTAAAATATGACTCAACAAAACAGAGTCAACTACAAATTCAAAAAATGTTTCAACAATATGGTGACAACTCAAAATAATACTGCACGGGCACGTCTAATCCAGTTGTGATTCTGATTGCAACTAAAGATGTCCCTGTTTTGTTAGGAGGGGAGTGGGGCTCGCTTGTTCAACAAAAGGGAAACTTACTGCCATCTAACGTCGATTATTGGGCATACTTTTAAATCTGTTTTATTGGTCGATAGGTATTCGGACAAGGAATTCGATGGTGTGCATAACTCAAAATATTTGATTTTTGAGTTAGCTCCCTTTAGATCTCGGTGTGCGATGTGATAAGTTTGACGTGTGTTTCTATGTATGTTTCTCAGTGTACCATGTATCTGTATGTCTGAACCGATTTAGATTTAGTTTTTTTTGTTTGAAAGGTGACTTAATCGAGAGTATTCTTAGCTATGGTTCAAGAAAATATGTCTAGCCGTTGGTGTTGGTATGTATTATTTGTGCCATTGGTTTTATAAATTTTTAATGTAATGTTGTACTGAGATATCTTCCGTCTTGACAAATTTCATTATTCTATGTCAAAGGTTAGTTCTATGAACAATATCTTTAAAAAAGATGCGACTTGAAAATGTGACTTAGTGAAGACACTAATATTTGTACTTATCTAGTTCGCTTTTAGCGACACTAGTTAATAACGCTCATTTGATGGCCTTTCCTGGGGGCAGATATCGTGTTTCGAATACTAAATTTCGACGAATTTCACCAAAGGATGCAGGCGGAGTCGAAAATCGTTTTGTTATTAATAATTCGTCCGACAGAAATTCTATGATTTATATAAAGAATAGTTGTGTTCCTCCGTTTTACACGCGTATATTAAAATTTAGCCTTTGTGCTCGGGAATAGTGTATGGAGTTTTGTATCTTGAATCAACATGTGTAACGTCTAAGGGTCCAAAAAACAGAATCTCCGATTGCTGTAGTTTCGGATAAACCATCTCTCGGACACAAAAAACACCTCGATTTTTATCGCCATCGATGTGGGCAGGTATTCACAGAGCTAGATAACCTTCCAGAACGCCAAAGCATGTACCTTGTGAAACAATACAACACAACAAAAAGGATTGCTGCAATTTGTAAACAACTAGCCTACTACTAACTTAATAAGTAATATTTTACAAGCAAGACTCTCCTGTAACGTATTACATTTAAGACTCAATGTCGAAGTTTTATTATTCTCGCACAATGTATTTAGGTGTCTCCGTGAGCAACAGTACATATTATTTGCCTTCCAAACTACAGAAAGATTTATTTATTTACTTATTTAAGATAAATTTACATCACTTATCAAAATAATTACGACTATAATTTGAACGCAGAAAATAGTTTACACACTACAGTTGACCATCTACACTCTCTTACAAATTATTATTATCTGCTATTGAAACAATTTATTTATTGTTATAGATTTTTCACACTATATGGGAGACATGGAGGTTCAAGACTACAAGACAATCCCTGGAGGAACTGAAAGGTAAGCTATTTTTATAAGTATATTCTAAAAACAACAATGGTCGCACCCACACATGTGCATCACCAATGGAGTTGGTTGTTTAGACTTCATTTAGTTCAATCACGCATTCAAGTAAGAGTCGGATCTTGCACTTGGGGAATTTAATATCTCTCGACTCGATCCTAATCTTGATCGATTGATTTACTAAAGGCCATCACCCACAGACGTTGTCGAGATCTGGGACTGTTTTTTTTAATGTTCTGAATATAATAATAAATTGTAGGACAAAATTCACACACGGTTATTTAGTCCCAAACTAGGCAGAGCCTGTATTATGGGTAGAGGTACTAATCAACTGACACCATACTTAAATCAATATTAAACTACCAGACCCGAAGCCAACAGACATGTTCATGCACACAAATGTTGGCCCAGAGCGGGGATCGAACCCGCGACCTCCGACTCAGAAGGCACTACCAACTGAGCCAACATGCCCGTCAAAAATATAAGATAAAAGAAGGTGCGATGCCTATGCGGGCTCACCTTTTCGATTTCTTTCCCACTAACACATCTACCTACTCCAATACAGTGCTTTGAAACCTAACCCAACAATCTTTACTCAGGAATCATGATCACTCACGTATTATTCGTTGCTAATTATCCAAAAAAATGCCACAAGAGTAAGACTTCGTCATCCACCATGTTTCTGTTTTTTCCTCAACCTTACTTCGTCTCGTCAAAGTGCAATATCATCAAATCACTGTAAAAGAACTTCCATGATTTGTGTGGGGAGGTGGAGCGAGGGATGAAATATTACAACGGGTGAGGTGAGCTTTCGAAACCAAGGAGTACGGAGCTTGTATCGTACTGGCAGCTGAGATATTTATTTTGTACTGGAGTCACTTAGCAGTTTAAGGTTCCGTCGCCAAATGATAAAAAACTTAACCCTTACAAATTGTCCGTATGTCATAACCATTTCGCTAGGAGACCATTGGCACTATGTAAATGAAATTTGGAAAGTAGGTATTGTCTATTTAACTGCTATACAATAGGACATTATGTGTAGGATAGTAAAATTGCGATAAATCTATACAAAATAAAACTAGTTACAATATGAGTATATGTAGTAGTATGTAACTACATAGGAGACATTTAAGAAAACTTTATATGAGGGGTCTTTATAACATCAATAGAAGCCAAAGCAATTATGATTAACCTGTCAGACCATGAATCACAGACACAATAGATTTTTAATAAAATTGTCTCTCGGTTCCAATTGGAACCGGCGGTTCCTTACTGATTAAGAGAGGTTATCCTCTCAAGCCAGTACTTTCTTGGACTCCTACAGGTGGCGTCCCCATCTTCCGCCGAACCAAAATGTTGTTTTTCTAGATATTTGTAAGTGGGAGTCAATTTAATAAATAAGATAAAAGAACTATTCTTGAGGCTTGAAAAAGACCCCTTAAAATTTAGTTTAATCCAAGGTATATTATAAAATACATTACTAAACTTGTGTATTCATGATATTATCTTTTCTCAATTTTAGTCAGATTTTCCAGTTCTCCTCTCATAGCTTCTAGTTAGCTTTCATAGAATAACAACCCCAACAAATTTAGTGGCGGCATCTTGTGCAGAGTCACTCAAGACGTATTTCATGGAACGTCGACTCAAGAAATGATATTGTCGGAAATATGATTTGAGAGCGTAACAATATATTATGTACTGCTTGTACAACTCGTATAGGGGAATATCTTGGATTGAGATTGAGCAGTAGCAATCGTAATAGGCGAGGGACGAGACTTCGTTGTAAGTATTTTCGGTAAAGACTCAGTAAGAAGAGGACATTACGAGAACGGTTTATATTTAAGTACGAGTAGTTACCAAAGAACTAAAATACTTTGAGGACAGACTACGATGGATTAGCCGAATGACTATATTACAAATACAAATTCATTTATTTTTCGTTGGTATTGAAAATACTGGTAGAAAAGTCAATAGTCTAATAACAAGGCACTCTAAACTCGTCCATGAAGATTGGCTAAATATAAACAGCAGCCCATCTCCACAGGACTCATTAAAAAGGTAGTCCCGTGAAATCTACCAGTGATTGATATGTTCCGGTTTTTTTTTATAATGCATAAATACAAACGAAAATAAGCAGTAGGTCTGTACCTACTGCTTATTTTCGGTTGTATTTAGTAGTTAGTTAATTGTACTGCTGTAAATATCAGTTTTTTGTAAAATACAAAATAGAAGGAGTGAAACGTGCCAAGCTACCGAGCAAGCAGTATTGGCTGTCACTTGTTTTTGGGTAATGTAACGCTACTTAGTCACTATGACATAAAAAAAAATGTTTTAATACTTGGTTACTCAGGGATTAACTACTTCTAGCGGAACGTCTGATTATCCTAGGAACAGGCCATTTTTATTAATAAGACCGAGTAGATTTAGTAACAGTAGGTGTAGGTTTTTTTTTATGTTAAAAAAGGGCAAACGAGCAGACGGGTCACTTGATGGTAAGTGACGACCGTCGCCCATGGACACCTGCAACTCAAGAGTCACAACTGCGTTGCCGGCCTTAGGAGATGGGAAAAGTGGGAGGGGTGAGAGGTGGGGAGGGGAGGGGGGATTGGGGCCTCCGGTTACCTCACTCACTCAACGAAACGCAATGCATTGCTTTACGCTGGTTTTCTGTGAGGCCGTGGTATCACTCCGGTCGAGCCGGCCCAAGCGTGCCGAAGCATGGCTCTCCCACGTCAATAATGGATGTTGACTATAAGAATAGGTAATAGTCTTTTTAGTGCTATTCGTTGAAGTCCGTTTGTAATTGTGTTTAAAATTTTGATTTTTTGATTTACCAATATGTTATAGAATTTGCTTACTACCAAAAAAGGAACACATTTCAGTGTATTTTTTTTGTTTATTTAAAAAATATTTCAAGGTTAGCTGGCGTGCTGTATCAATGTCAATAGCACCCGATGTACCTTATATATCGAAATGGTCCCTATTCTATCTCAAGCCTTTGTATGTCATTACACCTAGGCCCTAGGGCATAGTATATAGGCCATTACGCACGCGTGATTATCAGTGAAGCACCGAAGTGTAAGGCCTGGACTACACATAAACGAGGAAAGTTCACGCCTGGCCGCTGGACTGTTGAGGCGCAATGGATCTGGTACGTGCTATTCTCGTATGATGTGCACACGCCTTTATGATGCGGGACAAATTACAAGCTTAAGGCGAAAGGTGGTTGTTACAAAGAACTTTAACTATTAAACTAAGTATTCCTTATAATATAAACACTACAAATTAGTTAACAAATTTCATTAATGTCTAATTTTGAAATCGTTAAACAGATGTAGATCAGCCCCCGTAGCCAAGTGGCATTGCACAATCTAATCGAATGTTCTTTTAGATTGATATGTATAAGATTGACATAAGCACTTGACAACGAGCGCTAACGCTATGTCAATCCCATACATGTCAATCTAAAAGAACATTCGATTAGATTGTGCAATCCACTTGGCTAGGGGTTTTGTTTTCGTTTAGCGATTATAAGCATGTCGTCTACGTCAGACGATAAATTATGATGACAGATAATTGTTTAACCGTTTTGTAAAAAGAACCCTTCATAGTCTCTTTCTGTCTAATAAAGCTACTTACCTCAGCAATTATTGTTGTTATAGACTTGAAATTAGGAATTCTTTTAATTATGTAATGATTGCTGAACTTTATTGCAAGTGAAAGAATGTGTCACCTGTGTAGGTATTCACGGAGACTCGATACCGTTTCCGTTCGATTCAGATTGAGTGAAAAATTTTCCGATTTCGAATCTGTCGACTTCGGAAACTTTATTCTAGGCGTTTCTGACAGCCACGGAAAATTTTCCGAATCCTTATGTCACATATGACATTAGTTTTCAATACCAACATCAGCCCATTTCGAAAGTGTTCGACAGATTTTCCGATATCGAATATCGAAACTCCCTGAATACGCCTGCTGAACTACATAACGTGCTTATTATAGTTGGAAAGAAGACAAGCTCGAAATGTAGGTACTTGAAGTATTGATTTAAATAAGGGGCTGATTATATAAAATAATTTTAGGTATAAAGGATCCGTGGTTGCCAGAGATAAATTGACGTAGTACAAAATGATAATTTCTGTAGGTATGCCGATTTGTTGCAAATGCAAAAAAAAATGTTTCTTACTTTTTAATCAGATCATATTTATCTCCTTTGCTGGATAAAGCTTATGAACCAAAAAAAAGGAATATCTGCTACTAACAAAAGGTAAGAAATCCACTCATATCACCTACTAGTTGACTCACAGTACAACATGCTTTTAGCTAATATCTATCATACATAGATTTAGATCTCTAGAGTTTGTAAATTGAACTGATTGGATATTCATTACGCACCACAAGGGGCTAATCCAGGCACATCTAAACCAGAAGGCTAAGGCATGCGTGATATGCCCATTCACTCATTGTTTCCATGACACAATAAAGACAAAACTTTTCTCACATAGCACAATGAAACACGCATTTTTAGTAATAACAGTGTTTAATATTTGTGTTTTTTTTATTCTC
This sequence comes from Ethmia dodecea, assembly GCA_963855545.1. NCBI lineage: Eukaryota > Metazoa > Arthropoda > Insecta > Lepidoptera > Depressariidae > Ethmia > Ethmia dodecea. Next base: position 14,659,327 of record OY979443.1, on the reverse strand, counting down.
AAAGTAGTTTAATTAACACAAAACCGGCCAAGTGCGACTAGGACTTGCACACGAAGGGTTACGTATCACATTCTTTTATAGGAACCCTCTTTAATTTTCAACTGAATTATTAAGCTATTGCATAGCTTCTATCGCGGGCCTTGAGCGCGGGGACCGAATCCAGAAATTCCGTAACGAAAAAACCTCACGCTCCCCACTCCGACGTCCGAGTCCGAGTCCGAGTCCGAGTCCGAGTCCGAGTCAAAATGATTTATTCAAAATTCAAAATTCAAAATTCAAAATTCAAAATCCAAAATAGGAACTTCCAAAAAAGGAAGTCCGAGTCCGAGTCCGAGTCCGAGTAAGAGTCCGAGTCCGAGTCCGAGTCCGAGTCCGAGTCCGAGTCCGAGTCCGAGTCCCAGTAAGAGTCCGAGTCCGAGTCCGAGTCCGAGTCCGAGTCCGAGTCCGAGTCCGAGTCGGAGTCGGAGTCGGAGTCCGAGTCCGAGACCGAGTCCGAGTCCGAGTCCAAGTCCGAGTCCGAGTCCGAGTCGGAGTCCGAGTCCGAGTCCTAGTCCGAGTCCTAGTAAGAGTCCGAGTCCGAGTCCGAGTCCGAGTCCGAGTCCGAGTCCGAGTCCGAGTCCGAGTCCGAGTCCGAGTCCGAGTCCGAGTCCGAGTCCGAGTCCGAGTCCGAGTCCGCGTCCCGGTCTCAGTCCCACTCCCACTCTGACTCCCACTCCCACCCCCAACCCCACTTCCACCCCCACTCCCACGCCCACTCCCACGCCCACTCCAACTCCCACTCCCACCCTACAACCACCACCACTCCCACTTCCACTACCACCACTACCACCACCACCACCACTACTAGTAATGGTAATAATAAATAAAATGATAAAAGTTGCATAATCCAAAGTCCTTCTTAATCTTTGTAAGGAATGCGCCCATTTTGCGCATGACAAGTTTGCTAAGATTATTTTTGCTACTTTTATATGCAGCTCAAAAAATATTTTTTGGCTTCCCCTCTGAGTGCTTACCAAAATTTTATTAAGCAGTAGCAGCTCATTGCAGCTCAAAAATAATTACAGCCATCCAGAATGACATAAAATGCTGATAGGTTTTGTAATGTTTGCTGGCCATGAGTTGCTGACCAATTAGCTCTATTATCTGCTTACAGATTATATTTTTCTGCTTACAAAAATACGAATACTCTGCTAACCATTTAAATAACACCCGTGTGGCTTGAAGGCCGTGCATTGTCTAACGTCGTTTCTTTTCGGCAGTCTTGTTGATAAAAAATGCTATGCAATAGCTTTACCGCGGCAGTCCCCGAGTGCCACACGTCTTTTTTTTTGTTTTTATAGCGACTTCTTTGATTCAAGTCGGATATTTTAGGGTCTGTTGATTGTAAATAAACTTGGAACCAGCGATGTCAATTAGTAAGAAGGCCTATCGACTCTGTCGCCTCCTTTCATTCTCGAGTAGAAAATTGCAACAGCGCAGACACCATTTATTTCTAGAGCTCATCAGTGACAAATATCCGAAGGCAAGAGTGCACTGGATCGATATCCAATCAGCGACCCGCGAACAGAATTACCTGCCCGTGATTAGGTGCACCCTAAGGATTGGTGCAGGTGTGAAATAAGGATGCTTTTTGCTCCTATTTTCAACTGTCTTAAAATGTTTCACATAATATAGTTGTTGAGGAAACCCGCAAGACCCAGAATTATGTGTAACAGACCCGGTCCTGCGATGGGCTCAACCGATTGTGACATGTGGTTATTTCCTGAAATGGAATACCTCTGCCTTCCCCCTCGGGGATAAAAGGCGAGAGATTATATTATTTAAAACTCCGAAAGTTTTTTACTCAATTTAGAAATATCAAGTCCACATATTGATAGTAGGTAATTTCAACTAGGTACTCGTACAAAGTTTAGTTTAAATACAAGTTAAATTAATTATCTGTGCATTTAATTGGTCAGTATGCTGTTTAATGATCCGGATCATAGTAAATTTATGTAGTATTAATTAATCATTAACAATATTAACAGTGTGACTGACGCCAAACATGGACAAAACACCAAAGTAAATGAAACATTGCCAAAAAGCAATTCCAGCAGCAACGTGAGCGATGCAAAACTTTTGATTTTCCGGTTTCGGTTGAAGCCATAAATTGTTAGGAAAGCAACAATGAACTAAATCTTGAGTCTCGTTTGCCGTCTGAACTTGTCAAAGCTGGCGTTCTTGTCGGGTCCTAGCTAGTAGAGGGCTCTTGACAAGTTTATTTATGAGATGGTCTTGCTGGGGGAAAAGTACTGGAAATAGGGGAACTTCTTTGATAGTAATTTTTAGGTTTTCTATATAGGTAAGTCAGTGTCGGGCCCCGAAAAGTATAAAGCTGGGGTCCCACGGTCCGCTATTCTACGGATCAGCTACACTCAGCCGACGAGCACGGACGGCGACGCACCACAGGCAGGGCCGGTCCAACGGTGCGTGTCGGTATGTGTAGATGTTTTTATGTTGTCATAATGCAAAGCGAAAGAAAGAGAGAGAAGAGCGCACCTTTGAAGTTACCGACTCACGATGGATACGGGCGCACCGCCACAGACGTTCTGTGCTATCACGGACGAGGCCGGTCCCACGGTGCGTCGTGCGAGCTGGTCTGCGTGCATCCGCGATTTTACGGACCGTGGGACCCAAGCTTAAGATTCCGAACTATCACAAATGCGGACTTATAAGGGGGCTTTTTGTTTTATATTAAGAAGATATATTAATTGAGTTCACAGTGTACTTCAAATTTTTTTTTTTATTATTTTGTTAGGATTGCCAACAGATAGCACACCAATCTACCTATATCTTTACATATAATAAAACTCTAACAGGGCCGTGTCTGTACATTAAATATTTTTTGAAAATTTTAACGGTAGTGTATATAGTTATCGAAAGAGATACCGAAACACCAATTTTTGGAATTTTTGTCTGTCTGTCTGTCTGTCTGGTTGTGCACGCATCACTCAAAAACTACTGGACGGATTTTGATGAAATTTGGTATGGAGATAACTGAGTACCCGGGTCAACATCTAGGGTACTTTTTATTCCAGGAAAATATCTCATTCCCAAGGGAAAATAAAAAAAACTGGTTAAAAAGAGAAATACGTACTAATCCGATACGATAACACCTAGAAACTTGAAAAATGGTATGAAGGTGTCTGATATGTCACAGGAAATTGGTATGAAGGGATTTTTGGAAATTCCCACGGGAACGGGAATAAACTCAATCCAAGCGGGAAAACGCCGCTGGGCACCCGCTATTTGAAATATGGTATGTAGGTGTCTTAAGTATGTCGTAGGAAACCACTATGAAGGGATTTTCGGAATTTCCCACGGGAACGGGAATAAACTAAATCCAAGCAGGAAAACGCCGCTGGGCACCCGCTATTTGAAATATGGTATGTAGGTGTCTTAAGTATGTCGTAGGAAACCACTATGAAGGGATTTTCGGAATTTCCCACGGGAACGGGAATAAACTAAATCCAAGCGGGAAAACGCCGCTGGACACCCGCTATTTGAAATATGGTATGTAGGAGTCTTAAATATGTCGTAGGCAACCACTATAAAGGGATTTTCGCAAATTCCCACGGGAACGGGAATAAACGGAATCCGCGCGGGCAACGCCGCTGGGCATCCGCTAGTAGGACATATAAATCATACATGGAGTACATAATGATAGTGCACACCCAATTACAGGCAACCATATCTTATGACTATACGCTGCAAACTACACTATACAAACTAAAACGGTATCATATTTTTACAATTTTCATTCGATTATTTCTCGTTAACTTGCAAAATAATACTTAATTTAATTTACCTCAATTAGAAGAAATTTATTATAAATTAAGAATTGTATTTTATTTTGGTTTTAGTAGGTTTCGATCGAGACCGTTTAGGTTTATGTGTTTGAGCGATAAGTACCTAAAACTAATTATATGTCTGTGTTTCATTGAGTTGAGATTGAAATTTTAATGTTATAAAGACCACAATCTTGGCACATATTCCAAGAATGATAGGATAATAACTTCCGTACCTCATTTCTCCTAAAGGTATTCAAAAAGTAATCTGGATGTAAATTTTATCTAAAACTGAATGGTTTGCAGTGGAGCGAGTCTATTTTCTCTTATCTAATATTAGATCCTGTTCTAAACTAAGCCTTCGTGAAGGCAAATTTCAATCACATCGATTGCTTATTACCGCAGAGATTCTAGTATATTAACGACTTTATTAAATCGGATGATACTTCCTGTGCAAATCATTGTAGTAATTGAAATATACTTATACTCGTACGCTTTATTAATTCTTACTAATTTTAAAAGGATCAATGGATGGATGGATGGAGGGACGTTTGTTGCTCTCTCACAAAAAACCTTCAAAGTGTTTTTCTTTCACAAATCCACACACGACTATTTAATCCCAAACTAGACAGAGCATGTACTATGGATAGTAAACAACTGATAAATATTATCTAAACACCCAGACACTAAGCCAACAGACATGATTATGCACACAAATGTTGGCTCCGAGCGCGAATTGAAACCGCGACATCCTACTCAGAAGACAGGGTCACTACCAACTGAGCCAACAGGCCCGTTTTTGATGAAACTTAACAGTTACGTAACTTATAACATCAGAATAAAACGAACATATTAAATAAAAAGCCTTATTGAATCAGACCCCTCTGTCCATACCAGATAGTATATTATACCTTCTTTTTTTTACACATATTATACTCACGCTTCATACCCCGGTGTGGCTGGAATAATTTCATATCTGCAGTCCACTTTTCCCTATTGTATTTTTCGGACACATAAACGTTACAGGTGAGCCATCGCTGGACCAGGATGTTGTGCTGTTGCTCATATGTCTTAGAACCAATTCTAAGACGAATCTAACGTCATGCCTATTAAAATCTATAGTTTCAATTGTGGAGTTGTGCTTTCGTTGCGCGTTTTTAAAAAAAAATGAGAAAATGTGCATTCCAGCATCTGCCATATTATTTTCTTGTGACGTCACTAGCCGTGTAGCACTTCCACAATTAATCTAACGCCACCTGATAACCTTATTAAGCTCAAAGCGGTGCCGACTTACATATAGACAGTAGGTATATAAAAAAAAACATTACCCTCTGGGCACAGTCAGATAATAACTTTTATCACTCCAAAGGCTGTTTTAAAATATAAGACTTTGAAATACCTTTGTCTTTATGAAAATGAAATTAGTTCATAACCTCAAGCTCTTTTAATTAAACATAGTTCATTTTCAGCTTCGCAATGTTTTTAAGTAGCATTACAAAGTTGTAGAACATTCTGAATATTTATAATTTTGTTTTAATATCTAGTAATGCCCTTTCATTGTAATTTAATCACTTAAGGCGAGTAGTGTCGTGAAATGGTCATCTTTGAAGGCATAAGGCTTATAAACGAGCAATCACAAAATTCCAGAAAAAATATATCTTAAGCATTGATATATAATCTTCATTTTCATAGTTTGAAAATGTTGTAGAACATTATTTACTAAGGTAAACGCAGCTATCAACGACCCATCGAAAATCTGCAGGTATTGCCGACCCATTCTGCGTATTCCTATTTTTATCGGTTTGGAACGATTTGAGTCACAAGAGAGTATAATATACATATATGTTGGTATGTTTCCTAATTAATTTACTGGTGTTAGTGTACGTAGGTACACGGGAATGTGACCAAATACGTTAGTTTCTGTGAACGTAGCGAGTGCGCCGATCCTGTCATACTAACCCTTACTTCCTCAGGTAAGTACTCAAATTTTTGGCTTAAGATATTTTATATATAAATATTTACTTTAAGTTTATTATGAATAACTCCACATATTCCTTTATTTGTATATTCCACATTTCGCAACGAAATTATTATGTTTTAAGAGATTTTAAACAGTATTTTTGAAATTAAAATAGAACGGCAATAGCTGCAGTGCATTTTAGTAGTGCAGTCATTACCGACCCATGGATCGGCAATGGCTGAGAGGTTATTCTTAATTTTTTCCCTTTTTCGTTAATGCTTACAATAATTAAACAAGTTTTTGTAACACCATTTCAATCTTAAGTATTCTAAAATTATAAGCATCTATTAGCAACATACACCATGTTATATTAAAAACTTGTTTTTCCGCGATAAACTGCCACTCATTATTAAACATTTAGACGTGGGATATGAAAGAAACTACTTAGAGTTTTCTTCGTATTTATATGAAAATGGTGTTTTTTTTATAGTTTAGGGCTAAATCAATAAATTATTGTATTAAAACGGATGGGGAAATATATTAAAATTAATATTGATTATTTTTTTGTGGCTCAGAAAAAGATTTGTTAATTTTTTTATTCAACACTAATTACCAATCCATATGAATCCGATTAATTATATTTTTGGATAAATGGTATGTAATGTCTAAAAGTAAAGCTACTAATTTGTTTCAATATAATGATTTGATTCAATGAGTTATGTTAGGTTTAATTTCATTTAATGTCATTAAATTTCATTTTCATTTCATATCCATAAAAAAATCTACTGAAGACTTGGCTGTATATATAGTTCCCTTTGCCTGCCCAGAATGGGTGAAGAAAACAAAAAAACCTCTGCTTTAAATCTTTTACGGTTGGCGCGATTTTCCAAAAATGTTAGTTGAGTTTATTGTATTTTTATTATTTTATTAAATTGCTTAATTTTTTCGCAACTGTATTAAAAATTGTTATTAAGTACACGTGCGGAACCGTCATTGCAACTTGTTCCGACAGTCAACCCTCACCTTCGACTGCGCTAAACTTGGGAAGTTCGAAAAAAATTATAGGCTTTTTGAGGAATAAAACAAAGGGTTTAAGTTATTTAGAAATAAAATTGTCTAATTATTTTTATTCAAAACATATAAATTATATATTTATAATAGTTTTTACTTTTATTTTCAGGTTTGTGACTCTGACTTAAATAGTATAAAGTATTAGTGCTCGCCACGGTGGAGCAAATCATGATTCATGTGTCTAGAAGCACCAGCCACTATCCCAACTTGAAAAACTCTGTGCTGAAAATAAAACAGTGTGTTTTTATTTTATTAACATCTACACATTTACAAAATTATCTCTGAATTTTGATAGTGAATATTTATGTTTCAGGTGATTCAGTTATCCCCTATGTCCAAGACAATTGACACTAAGACCAATTCCCTTCAACGGCACTACAGGGAACTGCATTATGAAGTAACAGCATTGACATTATTTTAAGAAGTAATTACTATTAAGCAGGCTAATCAATTAGAAAGAAAGGCTATGGTTGGTAACTATGGTTTGCACTAGCTGGCCAAGCAGCAGGTTTCCGGGGGCGCAACATACCAATACGTGACCTATGTTCTCACTTTTATTTTATGAATGTTATTCTATTTACCATTTTTATTAAAGTCTATTTTCTTATATTACTAAAATTTCATTTGTGTCCACTGCGAAATCAATATTCAATACCTTTATTTTTATTGAAGTCCAAATGTGAAAACAATCTTTTAAAGAATCCACAAGCATTCCGAGGTTCACTGCGATTAGTTGGAAAGCATGGGCACTAGAAGAAGAAATCTACATAACAATGAATTTCATGTTGGTTCTATTCCTTTTTTTCACCCCTAGGCAAAGGCATTACGCCATGCAGCCTTTTCATTAGTTAATGATATCCTTGAGTAAATGGCTCTGCTTCAGAGTCCATGCAAAAAAATACAGTGTCTTCAACACTTTCTACATCCCTAACTTGGTTATCAACTGTAAAATAATAGCACGTTTACTGAAGACTTCATTGTGACTTCTTGAGGCAATCCTAAAATGTCCATATCTTACATTTTATCGAATTTCCCATCCACTGCACACTTTCACTGACACTTATTGCCACATAATAAACTATTACTATTATGATGAGTCAAAACCCGAAGTACACAGCAAAATGAAAATTATACAAAAAACAAGACGTCCCCCTTCGGATTCCCGCCAAAAAGTTTAAAGTCAAGTTTATCTCCATTTTCAGATTATTTTAGTAACTATAATTATTGTAATGAATCAAGTACAAAAATGAGAATCAAATAAGAGTAAACGGGACATTTCGAAAACGGGATATTTTGGGAAAGGGATATTTCGCTTTAATTAATAATTATTTTGAGAATCGAACATGTAGGTAGGTATTTTGTGAAAAAAAGTATGCTTTATATACGTACGGTCGGTGTTAGATTCATAAAAATCGGTATTAGCTTCAAAGCGTTTCGGGTGGGTCGGCAATAGAAACAATTGACTTCAACAATCCTTTGATTATTTTTTCAATGAAAACATGATATTTATAAACAAATGAAAATATAAATATAAAATATACAATCTATATTTAAATATAAAATAAAAAAATCTGGTGTGTTTGCAACCACTACCCTTAATTCTTATAATCAATTTCAAAATTTGCTTAAGGGGGTCGGTAATAGCTGCGTTTACCTTATATGAAAAAAATTATTGCAACAAGGCTGTTTTGAATTTTAAATTCGCTTCTTCTTCTAAACTAAAAGAGATATTTTCATAGCTCTTGCGGGAAAACATTGGTAATTCATCTATCTAAAATTTTATAGTTCAGTTTTTTAAAAGACCAATTAGTTTTTACGCAAATTACGAAATAGCAGTTTCACCACAAATCGTCTCTAGCGGGTCCGTGCGGGGGCGACGGGAGTCAGTCCAGCGCTGACATTCAAGGAGAGAGGCTGCGCGCCGCGTTGTCGCTGCGCGCTCGAATTTTTACGCATTTTATGTGTAGTACAGTGTGCAAAGAGGGATGTCTTTTAAACTTATAACACAATAAATAAATATGAAAAATTGTTACTGGTTTATAAAAAAATTAAATATGTCGAATTTCGTAATATTGGTGTAAATATAGTCATTAATAATTTTTTACTCAATTTTTTTTTTAAATCTCACCTACCTCTTCCAAAAGCTTATAATATGAACACAATAACTTGCATGTACTTATAAAAATAAATACGTAAGGCTTTCGCAAAGAATAATTATAAATAAACATAATACAACTAAAACGTTGAACTATGCATTTCTATATATAAATACATATTATAATAAAATTGTAACTGATGTCTGTACATATATAAGATATTTAAGAAAAACGTATGTGTTTGGGGGTCTTCATAACGGCAATAGAAGCCGAAACTATTATTTTTAGAATTCATCATAACAAGTAATAACAAACATCATCATCCTTATGAGGCAGTCGGGTAAGGGATACAAAACATAAAGATTGATTCAAGGAAACAATAGGGGTGTTTTATTTGTTGTTGGAAACCTCAATTTATTGAAGTGGAACTGAAGATAATGGATTTTCAACCGACTTCAAAAAAGGAGGAGGTTCTCAATTCGGCTGCATGTTTTTTTATGTTTGTTTCCTCAGAACTTGAGACTGGGTGTACCGAATTTGGTGATTCTTTTTTTATTTGAAAGCTGGTGCTGGCTGTGTAGTCCAGTTCTGACAATGGCATATAGAGATATAAAGAAAACCATACAATTTAAAATCTGTTTTTTACTCTTAAGAGTTCTATTTTATTAATGCAAAACATTACCATACCAACCATAGTAATGTAAGCAACGGATCCGATCCGGTCCGATGTGACCTGATCCGATCCGGTCCGATGTGACCTGATCAGATCCGGTCCGATGTGACCTGATCCGATCCGGTCCGATGTGACCTGATCCGATTCAGTCCGATGTGACCTGATCCGATCCGGTCCGATGTGACCTGATCCGATCCAGTCCGATGTGACCTGATCCGATCCGGTCCAATGTGACCTGATCCGATCGGGTCCGATGTGGCCTGATCCGATCTGCTGCGATGTGACCTGATCCGATCCGCTGCGATGTGATCTGATCCGATTCAGTCTGATGTGGTCTGATCCGATCCGGTCCGATTTTATGTGATCTGGTCCGATCCCATCCAATATGATGCAATCAGGTCCGGTACTATCCGGTTTGGGCCTATCGGGTCCAATCTGATCCTATCCGACCTGGTCTGGTCTGATCAGATCGGTCCGGACCGATCCAGTTCAGATCAGATCGAACCCGAACGGATCTAACCAGACCGGATCGGACCACATCGGACTGTACCCAACCGGATCGGATCGGACGGAAAACACCCAATTCGCAAATCACTATAGATGTTCCTATAATATTTGAAGAGTTTCCTTGATTTCTCCAGACTCCCATCATCAGATCCTGACTTAATGATAGTGGGAACAACACCCGGAAAGTATAGGATTTTAAACAAAAAAAGAATTTTCGGAACCTGTCCTGTCGACTTCGAGTAATCGGGGAAAATACCGACAAACTGAGAACCTCGCGCTTTTTTGAAGTCGGCTAATAACATTATTAGACACAATATAAAATGAGGAAAAGATGTACATAGACAATGTTTATTACAATGATCCATGTTAGCTTTCACGAATCTCCTTCATTAAATCTTTTTTTTTATTTATGCAACTTAAAAAAAAAGAGAAAGGTATCAGTGTCGAAATCTTTTATTTCTTTTTTTGTGTGTTCCCAGATTACTCGAAGACTGCTTGCTGCGATTCGGGAAATTGTTTTTTCGTTTGAAATCGTATACTTTCCAGGTAGAACCTTACTCATCAGGTCAGGATCCGATGATGGGATCCTCGAGAAATCGAGGGAACTCTTCCAATATTATAACGCACCCCCAGAACGAAAGTGACCTAAGTCAAAAAACGCAATTTGTGGGAAATGAGCAAGAAAGTTTTCAAAAGCGTGTAAATTTGAATAAACTTAATGTATCTTTACCGTGTTTCATCGGAAATGATTTCTTTTTCGCGGGTATATGTATTGATCTTTAATGTACATATTAGTAACATCATATTCAATTTTAATGTATTTTAAATATTTATTTTGACATTAAACATAAAGTAGTTCCAAATTACGTCACTTTAATGCAAAAATATATACTACTAAAGAGGCCTATACCTATAAGTGTCTTTCTTCTTTTATTTAATGTTAGCACTAAAGTAACCCAATCTAAAAACAGTCAATAAAATCTAATAGATATTTTGTTATAAACAGACTTATTTCAAAAAAGTGGTCAGTTTAGTACAAAAAAAGAAATGTTATTTACTTTTACAGTATTTCCAATAAACTGGCATAATTCGAGATCCGTCGATGTTGTACTCGTCTACTCGCGACCTCTTCTGACGTAATACTAGTTCGGTCTCTTTCACACGACATGCATAGGTAAATACCGTGATCAACTAAAGTGACCGATTTATCGGCGGTCCCTTTACTTATAGTTTGGTCTCTTTTTATCCATAGGGGTTTAGAATAGGCTGTTTCAGGTCAGTTTATAGCAAAATCAGAAAATACAGGAATTTTGAGTTGGGTCACTTTCATTCTAAGGGTGCGATAAATCTATAAATATTATAGTGTACACCTATTGCAATTTGGGTTTAACTAGTACATTTACTCTTGGTAAGCACCATTTGGTGAAGTGGAACTGATGATGAAAACCAGATTGGGCTACCTGAACTACTCAATGATTAGTATTTTATTTGTTGCGATTGTATTAATAATAATAATATTACTTTTATTAGTATTACTTTGATAGAGTTGCCAAGCATTTTATGCTCGTCCGTCACAATGCATACTACCTATGGTTAGTGGAGTTGATGGTGAAGTGGCAGGAGAACTCTTCCACAATTTTGCTTTCTAGGTTTTTGTTATCAGTTTATTATAATTACTAAAAGATGTTTGGTGTTTGAAGTAACGTTCCATTCACAAAATGTTTTGTTATGAATGTTAGATCAAAGATTCATTTTTATATTGATGCAAGTTTCGTTTTGTATTGTATATATTTTATTACTGACCCTACTGCGTTATCAAGACGCGTGGTCAAAATGCGGGGAAGCGCGGAGCGGGATACATAAGCTCCGCCCTGAAGCCCAAGGCCGTTGGCGGCTACAGTCGCCTTAAAATTTAAATAAGTTCGAGTATTAAATACCTCATAATGTAAACCCCGATTTCCATTTCTGTAGAGGCATACATTTAATTCTATATTTTTATTTACCAATGAGTTTTTCAAAAACTTACTAATATATTTGTCCTAGTTCGACAATGATGGAAGAAGTACTAACGCAGACTCCAGAATAAGTTCTGAAGTTTGTTGAAATATTGGCTTCGGTTGTCAAACGAGCCCACGACCTCTATTTTATCTACCAACTGAGGAAACATACCCGTGAAAAATGAATTTAGTTTATTTTAGGTTGATCTAGTAGCCCTCTAAATGCCCAATGGTTAAGCAATTTTGGGCGCGGTTAGCCAGTAAATGGAAGACTGCCTTACAATGCTACCTATTCGGTAGTACCTATATCACAATTGTCTTTCTGTTTTAAAAAGCGGCTATAGGATGCGTAATTTGAGTATTTAAAAAAAATATTATGGAATTCATTATAATTTGACTCCGATCCGTTCCAGATTAATATCTTAAGCTACTTATTATCTTAAAAAAAAATGACCGGCTACAGTAAAATACATGTTAGGATTTTATTATACAATATGTAACAGAGTAAGTGCAATTCCTGAAATTGGTTTGTTTAGTATCGACTCCTTAATCGAAAATTAATTAAGTAGCACATGTAAATTTACTGCTACCTATGGAAATCGTACTAATTTTTTTTTTCGCAATAAAGATTTTTATTATTATTATTATTGCTCTTTATTTAAGGAAATTGGTTAGACGTAACTAAACTACGAATGCATCATTTTTTTTTATATTAATATACTGATTGGGGTGTATGAGGAATTGCGCTTATTATGTTACGCCTTGTATATCTTAACATCCAGGTTTTAAGCTTTTCCCGTAAGTAAGTACTTATTGTGCTGCAAAAACATAGCATGATATTCGAATCATGTGCCTGGTGCTTAATGAATGAATCTGATCCCAGCTGCATAGTTTTTAATATCTTTAATGAAAGCTGCAAATATGATGCGAGGGTACACTGCATACGCTAGCCGAGGCGCTAAAACTAAGGCTATGTTCATTGTAATAAAAAAAAGCGAAATAAAGGATACCTAATCATGAGTCTTTTTTTAAATACATGTAGGTAAAAGTAAGGCATGTTAGATTAAGTTTTCAAAAATATGAAATGCTAACTTGGGAATACGGGAATAAAATATAGCCTATGTTATTCAGGGATCTTCTAGCTTTCAAATGTTTAAAATGTGTTTAGTAGTTTTTGAGTTAATTTTAACAAACATACAAGAATACAAATCTATTCTCTTCATAATATTAGTGTTAAGTTAAGTATATGCCTAGTATAAAAGTATAGATATAGATGAGTGCCTTCAGATTCTGATATGGAATCTATTTTATTAGTAAGTTGTATTCACTTTCAGAATATTCAACTATTTACTCTAAAGACCCTTGCAAGAGATGCTATAAATTTAGTAAATCTCATCTCTACACATGTCTCAGAATTAATTCTCAGACCTGCGGGTTTCCTCACGATGTTTTCCTTCACCGTCGAGCTAGTTATAAATATGTACGTAAGTTTTTGAAAAACTCATTGGTACATGCCAGGATTCGAACCCGAGCCTCACTGAATTTCGGCCGGCTCTTTAACCGTCCGGGCTATTACTGCTCTTATTTAATTTAGTTTATTTATATACCCGTGATTTAAATGTGTATAGATGTGAAACAAGTAACTTTAAAAACATTTCTTGCCATATTCTATTTTAGAAAATAAAATATACTATTTTAACCCTTATGTAAGTGTAGAACACAGACTATAAGATTGCAGTTAGTACCAAATTATTTTATATTACATACTTGCATGAAATATATTTTTTTATTTTTGAAGTCCAAAATGTCAATGTTCCGGGGGTTTCCGAAATTCAGGATTTAGTGATGTTAAAGCTTATTTGTTGAATTTTATGACAGAAATTTATTTCATAAGAAAACTTAGGAGTTAATCATTCCGCTACGCAGTCATCTCCTCTCTTACCATGCCCACACCCTTGTACCGGTTTTCATTTCGCAGCGATACCACCGTCGACGGTGCATTAGTAAATTACTCACGTACCAGAAGCCGGTACTCTTCAAACTTGGAATTTGTCGCGAGATTTTACACCCAACTCTAAACTAATTTGGTTAATTAGCATTCGCCGCCTACGGCGCGGATTAGTTTGTTGTTTATGGTACGTCATAATTTAATTTTGTGGAACTCACAAGCTATTATCTGTGATCGAGGAGAATGCTAGTTAAATTAACAAATGGATTTGCAGTAAGATTTTTTTAAACAATGTGCGTAAGTTGGTGCGTACATATTTACATAATAGACTAGCTATTCCGTACGGTTTTACCCGCGTAGTTCCCGTTCCCGTCGGAATATGGGAATAAAATAAAGCCTATGTTACTCAAGGATATTATAGCATTCTAACGGAGAAATAATTTTTGAAATCTTTATTTGTTACAAACATACAAAAATACAGATCTACCGCTAAAGCGATCTTGATACAATTTGGCAACTAACAATTTACTAGATACATGCGAAAGTCGCCACGCCACCTTCACTCCGCTAGTAACTTCCGTTGATGGAGTATTTGCCCCGCAGACGACAGCATTTGTAAGACACCTCGCCGAGGTACTCTCAGGCCGCTGGGGCCGACCGCTATGTACAATAATAGGCTGGCTGCGCGCACGCATTGGAATAGCAATCATGAGAGCTACCAGCATGTGCATCCGTGGCTCTCGCCACAGGTGGCAACTGACGACATATGAAGACGGAGCTGCCCTTCCCGCGGTGCCCTACCTCTGACACCGATATGAATAACCCCATGAAATTTTATAATGTATTTATATTTTGTACAATTTCTAAATATTAAAATTTACTAGATAGTTAACATATTCAAGAAGATGATACCACCTTTATTCTGAAATGTGAATTAAACTTAACTTTCAGGCAAAAGCTACTTTTATAATGAATGTTCGTGATAAAAAATGTGCCAATAGTCGCATGACTATTATAAAAGAATTAATTATGTTTTAATGAAGAAACACGATCAAAGTTCTTGTCAATTTTACAGTTTCATAATATAGGAACGATTGTTACCAAGCTGACTAGTATTGAAATGACATAGACTTTTCTATCCAGTAAAATTAAACCCACCTCGATTCATTTTTCCCAGCTCGTCGGGTTAATTTAAAAATAACAGATTAATTTTGCTCTCTCTCATATAATTCTAGACCGGATATTCATAGCTTAACTCCTTGCTGTAAGAAAAAACACAAAAATTTCATTTTGCTTCATAACGATGGATTCCATTCCAAAAACAAAATTCAATTTAGAACGGAATTTATTGAAAAATATTTCTATGTGAATAGCTATGTATGGGGAATGGTAGTTTTATGGTATGTATTAAAAACTATTTCACATAAAGGCAAATGAAAACAGAGAACAGAAAGTAAAAAAAATCAAAAATACAAACCGTCTTCAACACCACTAAAAACACTATTATTTGCTTATTCAACATTACCTTACTGTTACAGTACTAAACCTATTACGCTGATAGCGAGTGATTTGATGATGTTTGTTGAGTCGTTCTTTACCTGAAGTTCTTCATCAGATTTTCACAAAACTTATATGGAACCAACCTTGAAGTATACCCGATCAAACGAAAATCGCTTCAGTTTTGACAGAGTTATGGATTAATATACCAAAACAAAAGGTAAAAAAACATACGTGACGAATTGAGAACCTCCTCCTTGTTTATGAAGTCGGCTAAAAACACCACCACCTCAAAAAGCCGCCGAAAAATCTAACTTCAAAAAACAGAAACAAGGTGAAAGTAAGTGGGTAAGCATTACCTATGGCAGTAAGTTGCCTTAACGACAAACACTAAGGCGTAAAGCGGGACTTACATTCGCGGCGGGGCTCCGCGTAATGGAATAGAAACATAAAGAGCATTAGCTGTGGGTAGGATAATACTGGAGGAGGTCTCAAACCTCACAGACCCCGAACGGCCAAGTGACGGGCGAAGAAAAATTTAAAGTTTAAACTGGATTCGAAAACTCAGTGTTTTTAGGTGTATTCTTTTTAAATTATTGTAGTTTTTATAATTGACTTACTGATTCTAGTAATTTTGCTGAGCATATAATATTTTGTAAAGTATTCAAATTAAATTTTTGTATTTAATATACTCGTAAGTAGATATTAGACCCTATGTGATGAATATTTAGACCCTATGTCGTTGCGTCGAGGAGCACTAAGTTAATAAAATGCCATTAAAAACAAAACTTGTCAAAAACCCAAGCCTCGCAACTCAGTTCTTCTACCGTAAAAAGTTGTGAGATACATAAGTAATACCAAGTCGGTTAATTTATTTAGTCCCTGCTAAGGGACCTACTGTCTTAAGTAATTACGAAATTATCTAATCTAACAACCTCATAAAGCGACCATAACAATATTAAAAATCTTTTATGTTCTAAATAAATAGATTGACTTGGCCATCTGTCTCCACTGTCCGTCTGTCTATCTGTATGTCTGTCGGTCTGTCACCAGGCTGTATCTCATGAACCGTGATAGTTATAGTCGAAATTTTTCACAGATGATGTATTTCTGTTGCGGCTCTAACAACAAATACTAAAAAACAGAATAAAATAAATATTTAAGTTGGCTCCCATGCAACAATCGGGATTTTTTGCCGTTTTTATAGATAATGGTACCCATCGCGCGCGAGTAGAACTCACACTTCGCCGGTTTTTTTAATGTGTATTTTTTTGTGCACACTGTCACAGGACACGCTACCTGTCCAATGAGGAAGATGAATGAAGATGTCCAATTTACGTCGGCGTTTTACATTCTCCTATGTTCAATCCCAAGAAACCAGACACCAAAGGGCGTAACAAGCCAGGATGAGCAGCAGAATATAAAAAGCAGTTCCATTTAGTTTCTTGGTTTTTAATCAGTCCGTTGGAAGCCGTCCAGTTTGATATTGGCATAAAGAGGAATTTTTAATCAAAACTTTTCAAAGGTTTTAAAATAATTATATATTGGTTCTATACATGTAAAGGATTTTTTTCAAGCGGCTTCAAAAATGGTTCTCAATTAGACTAAATGTTATTTTTTGTATGTATCTTACGTGATTATTCCGCTACTTACTAACCGATTCTGATTATTCTTTTTAGGGTTCCGTACCTCAAAAGGAAAAAACGGAACCCTTATAGGATCACTTTGTTGTCCGTCTGTCCGTCCGTCCGTCCGTCTGTCAAGACCCTTTTTCTCAGGAACGCGTGGAGGTATGAAGCTGAAATTTATATCAATTACTCAGGTCTACTGTCCCTTGAAGCTGTGAAAAAATCAAACTTCTAAGCCAACGCAATCAAAAGATACAGCCGTTTATGCCGCAAATTTTCGACACTTGCAAGGGAATCAAAACCTACAGGGTGCTTCCCGTGAACTCAGAATCTTGAAATTTGGTACGAAGCAACGTCTTATAGCATAGATAAAGGAAAAATTACGAAAACCATAAATTTGCAAGGTTGTACGGAACCCTCGGTGCGCGAGTCCGACTCGCACTTGGCCGGTTTTTTTTGTTTGATGGATCATACTTTAGAGGTATTCCCTAGTCCCATATAATATAAGTAATAACAAAATCAATCGAGCGGTTTTTAAAAATTAAGAAAATCTAAAAGTTTTGTAAGTCGATGGTATTTTAGTGCTATTCCTTGAAGTCGATTATTTTCTCTATATAAATTTGTTTGTTATAAAATATTTTGTTATGCATTAGTTCAAACAACAAAATATTTGAATCAGGTAATGATTTTTATGGTTCCGTACCTAAAAAGGAAAAACAAACGGCTACTTAGTTGTTCATCTGTATGTTTGTCGAGACCCTTTTTCTCAGGAAGCCCTGGAGGTATAAAATTAAAACCAATATCTATTTCAAAGTTCTTAGTAGTTAGCATTTTGTTGTTGTTGACATAAGCCGCTGTGATAAACATATGGACAGACAGACATTAGGAATCCTTAAAAATTTTATTGAAATCGTGTTTAAACTTTTAAAACCATAAGAGTGAAGCAGCACCAGTGTTCAAAGAAATCGTTCCGTCCCCCACAATAACTTAGCTCCATTTATTAATGTCGCTATAATTTTCAATAATACTAATAGATGCATTAAAGTGTGCGTCTGGATGTATCGGCACACCTGAGACGATAATGGAATATTCTCGTTCACAGTTTGTTTTGATTACACTGTAGCTGTAGGATAAATTAAATCGGGTTTTTCAAGAATATTTTTATGTACCTACTGCTTTCTCTATCACGAAGCTTTTAAGCAAATATAATAGAAATAATCATACACGCTGTATCCGTAAGAGGTTGTATTTTGGTGCTTTTATGGACCACTAAAAATCTATTAGATGCAGAATGTCCAATTCGCAGAATGTCCAGTGCGCACATGACAGGTGGCGACCGTGGTTATTCCATAATCGGAACTGTGAGCAAATAAAATTCCTCTTATATGTAGAGACCTTGTCAATAGTGATAGACAATATAGGTAAGAGGAAGAAAAAAACGCCAAGCAAAGCTCGGTCTTCCGGGTAGGTACTTTGTCATTTAACTATTCAATTGATCGATGATGATCCTCCGCTGGGTATAGACTTACTATATACTTTTTTTTTGTAAAATTGCATTTTTACAGGAAATGCAGTAGAACTTAATATACAAAACTGCATCTGTATACAAAATTAATCAAAATCATTAGAGCCGTTTCAGAGATACCCGAAATATAAATACATACATACAAGAACTGCTTGTTTCAAGTAATAGTGACATATACATAGTAATTTAAAATAGGCCAATTGTGATACCTAAATAAAAAATTGGCAAGTGCGTGTCGGACGATATTCGTACGAAGGGTTTTGTACCACCGTACAATAAAGAAACTCGGTTCCTGTACGCGGGACAACCTTTAATTTTTTTATATATTTTTTTACAACGCGTAACAGAAAAAACGCAATTCCTCATATACCCCAATTAGTATATGAATATAAAAAAAATATGATGCAATCGAACTTTAGTTGTGTCTAACCAATTTTCTTAAACATCGATTAACAATAGCACGATTTAAATTTAACACATTAAAAATAGCTGAAATCGAATAAGTAGTCGATACTTAACAAACTAATTTCAGGAATTGCGCTTATTCTGTTACATGTTGTATAATTTTTATTATTTTTTGTTATAGCAGTAAATTAAATTCACATTCTGTGAAACTTTCAACTGTCCACAGAAATATTTCTGAACTGTCACAGCTCTTCTAATAACCAGACGTAGTAGTAGTCTCATCTGCAATCCCTCCTCTAATATGACCGTTTAATCGACGACGGCGCTTGTGTCCCTTGGGGATGTCATCCCACAAGCCCACAAGACATGTTCTACAGCTGGACAGTTTTCATGAGGTACTCTGTGATACGTTTAAGTAAAATACCTTAGCGAACTTTTATATTTTAATTATAATATTTATCTACTGTTTTTATAATACTTCAATAATATATGTGATGTATATATATCACTACATAGTATAAAACAAAGTCGTTTTCTCTGTCCCTAAATCCCTATGTCCCTTTGTTTGCTTACATCTTTAAAACAATGCAACGGATTTTGATACGGTTTTTTTTAATAGATAGAGTGATCCAAGTGGAAGGTTTTACTGTTAGCATTGCACCTGTGCGAAGCCGGGGCGGGTCGCTAGTTTAATAATATAATGATCACGACATCCCAGATTAGGTCTGTAGAGAAATGCAATGCTATTTTTAGAAATAACCATTTTCATTATATAATATATAGTATATTCTTTGGACCCCTAAGCGTGATAGGTGGTGAGCCCATCCCCAGATCGAGGTGCTGTTTCACATGTCTCAGAATTAATTCTGGGACCTGCGGGTTTCCTCACGATGTTTTCCTTCACCTTTGAGCTAATGATAAATATGTTCCTATGTGATTTTTTTTTTAACTTTTTGGTACAAACATGCCAGGATTTGAACCCGAGCCTCATAAATGAGAAGTGGGCTATTACTGCTCTTGGTATCTTTTGTACAAAATTAATATTAGAAATATTATGTAATGTAAACTTCAATTATTATATTTATCTATTTTACTATCTAGTATCTATAAGAGCAGTGATAGCCCGGACGGTTAAAGAGCCGGCCGAAAATCAGTGAGGCTCGGGTTCGAATCTTGGCATGTACCAATGAGTTTTTCAAAAACTTACGTACATATTTATCACTAGCTCGACGGTGAAGGAAAACATCGTGAGGAAACCCGCAGGTCTCAGAATTAATTCTGAGACATGTGTAAACAGACCCGGTCGAGGTCCGGCGACGGGCTCACCACCTATCACGTTTAGGGGTCCAATATATCTCGTGAAATGTGGGTATATCGTAGTAATGGAATACCTCTGCCTACCCCCTCGGGGATAAAAGGCGTGAGATTATATTATTATTATTATTATATTACTATCTAGTAAAATATTGCTATCGAGTTATGAGTTAAGTTTTTAAAATGGTCTTTTAAAAATTTTCGAAATATTTATTTTGCAAGTCAAAGACTGCAGTTTGCCTAATAAGCGCATAATTTATGAATTCGTTTTAACGATCCAAGAGGCAAGTCTCGGCAGACGACGCGTCTTCGCCGCAAAATTTCCATAAATCAATTTCAATACAAACACCTCTTAGTGAACTCGGTCCGCAGGCATAAAGTTGGGATTTGATTCTAAGCGTTTAAACACGAACAATATAATAGTTAAATTCACAGGCCCGGGCCTTATTTGGCGTAAAAATTACCAAGCAGAGTTAGGAGTAAGTAATATTTATTCAAATACTAGCAGCGCCCCGCGGTTTCACCCGCGTAGTTCCCGTTCCCGTGGGAATAAGGGCGTAAAATATAGCCTATGTGTTATTCTGATGTATAAGCTATATAACTGTAAAGTTTCATCAATATCGGTTCGGTAGTTTTTGCGTGAAAGAGGAACAAACATCCATCCAGACATCCATACATCCAGACATCCATCCAAACAAACTTTCGCGTTTATAATATTAGTAGGATTAAACTTTAATTTAATGCATGTTTTTGACGTTAGCATAAATTATGTGCAGGTACTTGTTTGTGTTTCCTTGTCACTCAACCACGTCACTACGAAGTACATGATTAGGGTAAATATGTTTTTAAAACTTTGCACATGAACTGCTGTGGTCTCGGAAGAAGGTTTTTTGGAGGAACTTTTACCTCGCTACAGGCTTTAGGTGCGGTCGCGTGAAAAATGCTACCTACTGTTGGGGTCTCGTACCACAAAAGAAAATATGGAACCCTTATAAAATCACTTTCTTGTCCGTCTGTCTGTCTGTCAAGACCCTTTATCTCAGGAACGCGTAGAGATTATCGAGTTGAAATCAAAACTATAGCCTCAAGTCTACAGTCCCTTCAAGCTCTACTCCTGTCATCCCAGCTCCTCCAGGACGCCCAGCAGCCACTTGAGGTCCTTGAGGGCTCCGGGGAGCGACCTCGGGGATCCATGGTGCTTTGCCCGGTATTGAGCCACACCTTCGCACAAATCAAAACTTGTATTTGTACAGTTTGCCGCTAGCTTACCCGCTTTAACTGTCACCGCGCAGTTCTCCGTGACTTGGATAGCGAATGGGCCGCGGTTACTGGGCGACAGTTGGAACGCAGTTATAGTGATCAAATTGAATCAGCTGAAGTACCGTACCGTTCGGATAGGAGATGCAAGAGAATTTATATTGTGGTGCATTGCTTAGAATATGATAACCATTTCATTTTAGATTGTTGGTTCTTTTTGTAGCTGTTAAAATATGAGAGTACCATAAGTTTATATTTGCTGTGGCTTACAGGTTGTATAAGGTAGATTTGTTTCAAAATGGATTACCATTATATGTTGCGTGGCCTTTGATTCTTTTATCATGTCACTTTGTAAACAGCTAAAAATGGTGATTAATATTATGAAACATTATAATTCATAAATGGAAAATTTAATTATCAACAATGAATTATACACCTTCAATATAATTCTAATTACTACGAAATCACCGGCTCCTGAGAACAGAGCAAACCCAATTTGAAAGTTGGCGAGATAAATTCGGGTCGCGCATGAAGTAGAGCGAACAAAAGGGGCATTGTTGTATATTTATATCTCGTTCTTAGACTAAGGGCGTCGTAATTTAGTCCTCCCGGGGGGATGAACAAAACATGCGGGATTGTGATCGCTGGAATTTACCTGGACACTTACGCGGGTACAGTTGCGGTGAAACGTGCTCACTTGTTGTACATACACTTATATTTTCAGATACATACATAATATAATCTCACGCCTATTTCCCATTGGGGTAGGCAGATACAATAGTCACTTGCTACAAACCTAGCATATCTCACGTGCTTCATCCGCATTCACCAAACGACTCATAGGTACCTACATGCTTATCGGTTTCGGGTTTACAGGCCTGTTGGCTCAGTTGGTAGTGACCCTGCCTTTTGAGTCGGAGGTCCAGGGTCGATCCCTGCTCGGGGCCAACATTCGTGTGCATGAACCTGTCTGTTGGCTTCGTGTCTGGTCGTTTAATATTTATTTATGTATGTTTATCAGTTGTTTAGTACCCATAGTGCAGGCCTTGCCTAGTTTGGGACTAAATGACCATGTGTGAATTGTGTTATAAAAAAAATATATAATAATATGTTTGTTATATCAACCACTAAGCAGTGATATCCCGATTGAAAGTGATCCAGTCTTTCATGCCTGAGGCTCGGTTTTAATTCCTGGCTTCCCCTCAGCATATGTACCAATAACTTACGTAAGTAGGTATATACTTATTACTAGCTCAACGTTGAAGAAAAATAAAGCAAGGTAACTCGCCGCCACCGACTTGCTTCTGAGGCATGTGTTATAATACTGCAGTCCGGCGATGCACTCAACAGCTGTCATTTTAAGAGGACTGAAAAATACTCGGGTTAAAACATTTCTCATTTTTCACGCCTCAGCCGCCCCAGACATATTTATGTTATAGTTATTTCCGTTTATGGAGATACTGCATAAAATAATACTAACTGCTTAATATAAAAAAACAAACCACGTGTGTCTTTGAGTATTAAACCAACCGGAGACGCCACTGACAGGCGTTCCCCTCTGCCAAGAAAAAGTGTCGGTCAAGGATCATACCTGTTATTTACAACTAGTTTTTTTTAGTTCACGGAGTGCTCGGATTGGTGAATGTATTTGTGTGCATCTAGTTCAAGCTAGTGTTTAATTGTTTTGTCAAAAAATGCGTTTGTTTTAACATTATTTGTGTTTGTTTCCTCGTCCCCCCTGCAGAAATTGGCAGACTTTTTTGCAAAGAAACTAGTGCGCGTGACGTCTCCTGTTGATTTAATACTCAAAGGCGTGTGTGGATCTCGTCGCGATTTACATTTACGCACGTAAATTCCTTCGGGACCGTTCGCGGAGGTCCGCCGCGGATCCGCTGCGGATCCGCCGCGGATCAAGCAGATGCTTTGTAGCCGTCCGCCCCGACCTTCCTGAATACCCGCTATAAATATTTACTGGCGATGCGGTTTTGCCTAACGAAAATAAGTGTTTGGATGAAGGTTTCGGGAGTGGATTTTGGATTTGGAGCTTCCTTAGAGAGCAGAAAAAATTTCTGGAATTTACCTATTTTTATTTTTTAAATTGGGTAAATGGTACCTACCCATTTTGGAGTTATAGTATAGTTTGCAAAATATAACAGTTATGGAACTATTTGCAAAATATAACAGTTATGGAACTATTTGCAAAATATAAGTGTTATCTATCTTAGTTGTCCTCATTGGTTGAATAAAATCATAAAGCTTCTCAACAACCAATCACAACAGATGACACGAGATTTAACAGTCTGGCAGCTAATTTTAGTTTGATTTGTCATTCGGAAAGCGAGAGTTACTGTTACGGGAAAATTATTCAGAGACTATTTGACGTACCTACTAAGTTTATCCATACTTTTATCTTGAGCATTCATTGTCACCACATTCAGCTATCAGTTCATTGTTGGGTATTGAATTGGTATCTTTAAAATATTATTGTCTTTTAGCACAGAATATTTGTTAAATTTTAATTATTGGAACAATGTTTAGCTAAGATTTAATCATGTTGTAATTCAAAAATTTTCAGGCTTCGTATTAAAAAATGTAATAAACAGAAAAGGTTGTTTAAAAGAAAAAATAAATTAGTCTGTCGGTTACGGTAAGGGATTGATTACAAAATGTCGATCGGCTCTACAGAGGGTCTAATGCCAATATTTATGGAAAGCCTAGGCAAGATTGCCTCGATTGATTGGTCCAGCAACAGGTAGAAAAATGGTAAGGGCTGCCGTGCAGTGTAAGCTGTTGAGTAGTTTTAGCGTAACATATCAAAACTAATATTACAAAGAGAAAATATTTGTGTGTTTGTAATGAATAAACTCAAAAACTACTACACCTATTTTAAAAATTCTTTCACCAATAGAAAGGTAATTTATCACGGAGTAACATAGGTTATATTTTATTCCCGTATTCTTACTCGAATGAGAACTACGCGGGTGAAACCGCGGTAGAACAGCTAGTACCAAAATAATAAAAGATATAGCAATACAATTATTCGGTTGAAAATTGCAATTGTTTTACATAATAATTGGCTTACTTTATTATACACTAGCGGTTCTTTGCAGTTTCATCCGCGTAGTTTTCGTTCCAGTGGGAATACGGGAATAAAATATAGCCTGTGTTACCCAGGGATCTTCTAGCTTTCCGTTAATGATGCAATTTTCAAAA
The DNA here is from genome assembly GCA_963855545.1 of Ethmia dodecea. Classification (NCBI taxonomy): domain Eukaryota; kingdom Metazoa; phylum Arthropoda; class Insecta; order Lepidoptera; family Depressariidae; genus Ethmia; species Ethmia dodecea. The sequence goes on along the minus strand of OY979443.1, from coordinate 14,634,409 downwards.
TCGGTCTAGAAGTTTTTGAGTTTATTCATAACAAACATACAAAAATACAAATCTTTTCTCTTTATAATATTAGTATAGATGAAATATGTAATTTTATAATATTTTTTAACCTTTTTATTTTTTTAATTACGGTGTAAAACGACGAAAAAAAAGAAATCGTCACTCAAGTCTCCGAAGAAACAAAACGTAGGTTAGTAAAACTTTTAGTTTTCAACATATCGAGTAAATTGTAACCGGAAAGGTTGAACTAACCATAATGTAAGGTTAATATCACTTTCTAAATAACAACTCCGGGTTGTTTGACCATTTAACTGCAGTGTACATTACAATTTAATATCCGAATAGTTTAAATGGGTATAGTTTGAACAATTAAAGCTGGAAACGGTAGTTAAGCACAGGATAACTGGCCCACTCAGTCCGTAATATTATCATTTAGACCGAAAAGTTTTTGTTTTCATTTGTTTTCAGTTGAATATATTAACTCTTTTCACTTTACAATTTATGCTATTTTCACTTCATTTATATGTTACACTATTTACTTTGAAGACAAAATAATAGATAAAGTTTTCAATAATAATCCAATTATTATTTACCTAATAGATAATACCACATGAAGGTTATGTAGGTACCCGTTTATAATAATATATTATAATATATAATATATTCTAAGTGTAATTAGCAATTACCTACGGAAATAAATACATTTTAATTTTCATTTCACTTACAGACAATTTCTAGGTTAGTCAGGAAAAAAATGACAAAAATCTTTTAGCCATCTGCTAGTTGGATAAAGTTATGTACTTACTTATATATGTTTAAATTATTTCTTTTTACAAACAAATATTTTTGTACTTTTCTGTACATATAGTAGCTAGATATATCATAGCACGGCAAAGTCAAGCTCGGCGTATATTACTGTCATCGCGAGTTATTTACGACTGTGTTCAACGCATTCTAGATATCATCCCGTTTCCTTTGTCGGCATTAGAGTTTAGTGCACACGTGTTCTTTACACATTATCTGTTAATAGTATGAGATAATTGCTCCCGTTAGTCGACTGTCTGCACTACACTGCACTGCAACAGTGTTACATATAGAAAGTGTGAAAATAGAATTAACGGTGACATGTCATGGAGATACATTAGCCAACTAATTGCACCCAGATTCTTTGATATTTATTTAAATTAGGTCAAATCATTAAGATTTTAATATAAAACTAGCAGCGCGCCCCGCGGTTTCACTGGCGTGGTTTCCGTTCCCGTGGGAATACGGCAATAAAATAAATACTATGTGTTATTCTGATGTACAAGCTATATAACTATAAAGTTTCTTCAAAATCCGTTCAGTAGTTTTTTCGTGAAAGAGGAACAAACATCCATTCCCCGTACATCCATCCATACAAACTTTCGCTTTTATAATATTAGTGGGATATAATAATACCCATTTATTTTTGAAATTGTTATTCGTAGATTTATCTACAATGTTAAATTTTACTTTTAATCTAACATATATTTTGCATTAATGCATGCATTGCATGGATCACGATGAGAATGAATGAAAAATTCCGATGAAAATGAGATAATGACTCAAAAGTTGTACAAGTTTTTTTTCTCGAAATCTTTGACTACTTTGCTTTAGAACTTTTTTGTTGCAAAGACTTTCATTATGAACATTTTAATATTCATTGACTAAAATAGGGGAACTAAATTCCTTGGATATTACCTCTTACGTGGTATTTAAAAACAATGTAATGAACAAGTTAATTACAAAGCGATATATACTAAAAACCAATAATAAAAGATTTAAAAATAATTGTATATTTCTGCATATCAAAAATAACATAAAACTGCAAACAACTTACCACAGAAAGGCTTTTAATCATAAAATTTGTACAGTATGTTCACTAACACAACACAACACGACTAAAACTCAATTAAGGGCGCCGAGTTCATTTCCTGTCCTTTGTAGTGAGACGCAGAAAACCCGCCGAAATTATTCAAATTTGGACTACATATACTGGAATAATGTAATGATCAGTAAAGGTGCCGTGCCCTTAACGAAGTATTTGTGTTCTTTATTTTAAATGAACATAAAATTCATTCATATAAAACACAAAAAAGTGCAAATTTCCGCGTTCACATATCGTTCTTTTTTCCAAAGTGTGTTAATCGTATGTTTTAGATTTAGGTTTATTAAATTTATAATGTAGATGTAGACCTTTACAAAAAATACTATTTTAATATTGTTGTACCTAACTTATCAACTATTGCTTTAATTTTTTTATACAAGGCAAATTAAGGGGGGTTCTCCATATCAAGTTTAATTTTATTTATATGCTCACTAAAACAGCTAACTATTTCGATTTATTTCTGAGTGGGCGCTTTTGTGAATGAAAAATAGACTGGTTTGGACCCTAGGAAATAATCATATATATACATACCAGTATAATAAAAGTCTAACGAGGCCATGTAATGAAATATTTTTGGAAAATTTTTGCGGTAGTATAGATCGATGTTATCGATGTAGATATCAAATATTTTTTTTTTTAATTTTTGCCTATCTGTCTGGTTGTGCACGCATCACGAAAAAACTACTACACGGATCTTGATTAAATTTGAGGTGGTACCAGCTGAGTAGCTGGGTCAACATCTAGGTATGTACTTTTTATTGTGGGAAAATGTCTAATTTCTACGGGAAAAATATATAAAACTAGATAAAAAGAGAAATACGCACTACTTCGAGAAGATAACACCTAGAAACTTGAAATGTGGTATGTAGGTGTGTTATATTATGTCGTATTCAACAACCGCTATGAAGGAATTTTCGAAAATTCCCAGGGGAACGGGAATAAACTATCGTGTGGGCAACGCCACTGGGCACCTGCTAGTCTTACAATAAAATGTAACCAAGCCAAAACTCTTAAAAATTTTGTTCGAAAAGTAGGTTTGCTAGAGTATATGAAACGTGAGCGTAGAGTACAGCGTTTATTTAGTTCAAAACAAGAGCCAAGCCGTAGAAATAGGATCTGGATCTTTGCGAATTAGTAGCAGTAGAGAACATACTTCCATTTGTAAATGGTCTTTACACTGACCATTTTTTAATTAACTATTAGGTATAGTACCAGCAACTCGTCGGTGAATATGGGCTGCTGTTTACATTTAGCCATTCTTCACGGACGAGTTTAGAGGGCTTGTTAGACTATGGATCTTTTTAAGTGTACTTTTTGTACCTACAGAAAATAATATTTTTTTGGAGTCAAGGAACGTTTTCATTAAACATTAATAGGCATATTATAACAAATGTTTTTCAAGTTGTAGAAACAACTACACCACGTCTTATTTCATAAACCGTCATTACTTTTGCACAGCGTTTCGAAAATGGGCTTTAAAATGCTGTAATAAAAGTTATTTTGTAAACGTTTGTAACGTGAAACACATCTAATTACTTAGAATGTATTTATTTAAATCATTTTGTAAATTTTTACATGAAAATAATCAGTGAGGCTTGGGTTCGAATCCTGGCCTGTACCAATGAGTTTTTCAAAACTTACGTACATATTTATCACTATCTTGACGGTGAAGGAAAACATCGTGAGGAAACCCGCAGGTGCCAGAACTAATTCTGAAACATGTGTAATAATAATAATGTGGGTTAGTCCAGCGATGGGCTCACCACCTATCACGTTTAGGGGTCCAAAGAGAATCTCGAGAAAAGTAGGTATATCCAGAAATGGAATACCTCTGCCTACCCCCTCGGGTATAAAAGGCGTGTTTTTTTATGAATATAATGAAGAGTTATGTAAAAGAACCATGAAATAGCGGCATATCATATCATCGCAACACCGACGGCGCCAAAACCAACTCTGTTGCGCCCAGGGCGACCAGTGTTGAATAATTTACGATCCAGCCCGGGTGTAATTTGAACAAATTATAACGGGTGACGGCAAATTACCCCGCTTGCCCCGACGCGACTGCCCGAAAAAATTGCCCCGACACAGAATTTTTAATCCTCACACGTTGATTAATTGCATTTTAACGGGCGAATGAAGAAATTATGGACGGTGATTTGGATTCATTAAAGGGTAGTGAAATCGGTTAAAATGAATTAGAAGTTACATTTTTATGTACTTTTAAACATTATTAATATATAGTATCCGTTAAGTAAGTATCATTAATTTGCTACAGTCAAGCTACGACCAAGCTAAAATTTGTGACTCTACAGAAGAATGATAATAAATAATGTATGGATGTCTTAACTGTGTTATTTTTTCAATGAGTAGACATTTATAGCCAGTTTAATATGAAATTGGTTAAAAAGTACAATAGTGTCGTGATATATAATATATCTATATAATATACCTAATATATCATAAAATTGTAGATAGCCGATGTATGTATATAGGATATATAGAAAACTATATAATAATATATAGAATATTATATGGGTCTTTATAACAGCAACAATAGAAGTAAATTTTATAATTTTGACCCTCTGTCTGTAGGTATGTACGCACATCACTCTAAAACTGTTTCAGGTTTTACTATTGTTTCAGGTCTTACTTGAAATCTGGTATAGTTGTGAAACGCCACATTAAAGCATGGTTATGTATACTACAGGGTATTTTTCACTTGGCCCGTACGGGGATGAAGGGGCGAGTAAAACCTCGAAAAAATAAAAGTTACACGAAATATAATTACATCTCCAATAATAATATTATTAATTTCTGAGAATTTCTGCTTAGACAATTTTGTCGTCAAGGCCGTTACACAATTAAGTGATTTGATTTAAAATTAAAGAAGATTCCCGAAAATTCCAAGAATTCATTTGGTTATAAACAGGCCTACTGTTTTCTCTTCAACTCACAATCTGTTGTTTAGATGTTGAAAAAGTTATTTGGAAACCTTAAAAACGGTTAGCTACAGCATATTATATATTTTTTAAATTATTGTTGCTACAGTGCTTTCATATTGATATTGATATCTAAAGATAAGAGCAGTGATAGCCTTACGGTTAAAGAGCCCGCTTCTCAAAATGATAATCAGAGAGGCTCGGGTTCAAATCCTGGCATGTACCAATGAGTTTTTCAAAATCTTACGTTATTAATATTCATCAGAAAACCCGCAGGTCTATATATTTATATTTATAGCTCGACGGTGAAGGAAAACATCGTGAGGAAACCCGTAGGTCTCAGAATTAATTCTGAAACGTGTGTAACAGACCCGGTCCGGCGATAGGCTCACCACCTATCACGTTTAGGGGTCGAATATTCTCGAGAAACGTAGGTATTTCCAGAAATGGAATACCCCTGCCTACCCCCTCGGGGATAAAAGGCGTGAGTTCTTTTTTGTGGTATATCTAAAGATATACCTACGAGTATATACATACATTATATTATGTTGACAATCATAGATATCATCAACGCATCCAAGAGTGGCTCGGTAATCGATCGCCAGTCATCAATCACTCGTGTCGGCACAGTTGCCAGATGCTTTTGTGCGTTTTGTCCGTATCGCCTGATGTACGTGCTCATCATCCTAAAACTTCATCGGTATAACATATCCGAAATTCGGAGTATGCAAATATCAAGCTAAAACTTTGTGCTTTTTTTTATCAACTGGCATTATATAAGAGAATAATTAAGACCTTTAAAGAGTAAAAGTCTCGTGAAAAGCGGGTATATCCAGAAATGGAATACCTCTGTCTACGCCCTCGGTAATAAAAGGCGTGAGATTATTAATTAAATTTTTAAAAAATCCACGAAATACAATGCATGTATACCTACATGATTGCGCGTACCGACGTTTCACGCCTTGCTTCTTCTTCTCATGTGCAAACTTGTCCAATCCATTATAACACAGCATGATCTTGCTGTTGACCTCACTGTTCATCATCGCCGTATCATCCAGCTGCGCTCTTTAGTCATACTTCACTTTGACATTGACAGATCTTTGACAGATAGGAGATGTCACCTGAAAATCGATGCAGATTGATACGCAGTAGTATGGCCTTGCACTGCTCTTACATAAATGATTAACGAGTTTAACAAGTGTTGTTAAATGGTCGCATTTAACATAAATTCCCGGGCAATCATATATAAATTTCCGACATACAAACTTACTAAGAGAAGAAATCCAGTTTGCGTGAGATTAAGGTACTGGTAACTATAGTGCTGTTGCCACATAGGCTTTATTTTGCTCTAGACAATTGCAGTGCACGATTTCCCACTTGTATAGAGAGACTTCAAAGCATCTCATTGCTAGGTAACGCGCATTCCCTGTTGCGTGTCAACTGTAACATGACCAGTTTAATTAAGTCCCTCGGTTTACACGCAGAGCCCAATATAGTCACGCCGCTCGCATTTTAATAGTGAGTTGAGAACTCGGCGGTTGAGATTCTATGTGAGTGCTCGATTTAAAATAGTTGAAAACTTATTATTTACACATTTTGTTGGACATTTTGCGCCTAAACGATCGATTCAATGAGTAAAAAGTAGCTAATACTTTTTTTAGGGATGTGGTGTTTACCGGAAAATTTATTCAACTTATATATTTTCAGTTAATAAAATATATCAAACAATACAATAGTCTTATTAATAGGGCCACGTTGTTACTATGAGTAGGTACTATCTAAAAAAGAGGCACTATAGAAATATCTATTGTCCTTTTCGGCTCCTGGGCCATCGATGCTTTTCTGGGCAATCAGGTAGATACTTAATTATTACAATAAAACACTGAAAAAGACATCAAAATTTACAGAAATCAAAAGTCAAAATTTGTTTATTTCTGTCGGTAATTGCAAATTACGCTTAGAAAAGTCAATAGTCCACTAACAAGGTCGTCAAAGGGGATCGGCTAAATTTAAACAGCAGCCTATCTCCACCGACGAGTTGCTGGTTCCAAATGCAGTACCCCGAGAAGAACCAGCAAGTTTCTGAGGATCAGTACAGTTATAGCAAATCCATTAGAAATATTATCCACGTTATTCTTTATGATATAAGAATGATATCTCTTTTTGAATTATCCAAATCGGACCATTACTTACGAAGATATTAAATAATAAACATATTCAATGATCGCGAGAGCGTGTACGTCACTGTGAGGGAACCAAGTACGGCCGGCCGGCCGGCACTCAATGATCGCGGGAGAGTGATGACGTCACAATGAGGGCGACGCTACCGCGGCGGCTACTCGGTGAACTTCGCTAGGAATTCGGTCATAACTTTGTCAATGTTTGTCGTAGAACAAAAATTTTTGTACTGTATGTTAAGGATTTCTTAGCTCTATAAATCTGCATTCTCAACTAAAAACGTTACGGATCCTCAATGTTTTTTTTTTTATGATTTACAATAATTATTATGATTAATAGTCTGACATCGAGTCGGTTATTTCCATGCATTTTGGTCTACTAATTAGTCTGTCATTTTATAGTAGCCTTTTTTTCTATTTGAATCTTATTGAAAAAGCGTGTACATTGACCTTTATAGGATTAGGTAACTTTCGATAATCGACTATGTCTACTGTGGTTGTTGCATGTAATATTACAAATAAAAAATAAAATAATTTCACACCTTTTTATCCCCGAGGACGTAGGCAGAGGTATTCGATTTCTAGATATACAAACTTTTCACAAGATGTTCTTTGGACCCCTAAACGTGATAGGTGGTGATGAGCCTTACACATGTCTCATAATTAATTCTGGGACCCGAGGCTCACTGATTTTCATCATGTGAGGCTCTTTAACTGTAAGGCTATCACTGTTCTGCTCTGCGTATTACAATGGCAATAGAAAAACTGTAGGTATATGTGGTTATGTCAGTACGCTGGTACAGTTGCCAGCGTACAGACTACATACAGTTTTTGTATAAATAAAGGGTATACCATACGAGACGCAAGGGTCATACATAATTCATTGACGCCCCGCCACCGCACAGCTGAGATCCGTTGCACCTGTTGTAGCACTTGTAGCCTTGTAGGACAAGCGGCCAGGACGGTACAGATAATGCGCTAATTTATAGCTTGTTCTATGTGCAATCGACATTGTAGGGACACAGGCGATGCTAGTCTAAAACAAGAGGCTGCAAGTTATATGAATTGCTTGTACTATTGTACAAGCTACTCAAACGCGTTAATTGTTAAAAAAACCGGGCGAAGTGCGAATCGGACAAAAATTTTTGGTACATATTATACCTGGATCAATGATAACGTACTTTAAATGAAGACTATATTTTGTAAGATTTCATTACAAATATACAGATTTCAGATTTTTCCCTGTACTTGTAAATGACGATAACTTTCCAAATTTCATAGTCAGTCAACAAAAGGTACCCAATACATTTTGATTCCCTTGAGAGTGTTGCGACATAAACGGCCGTATTTTTTTACGCTACCTTAGAAGTTTGATTTTTCTGATTTTTTTTACAGCTTTAAGGGACTTCTGGTTTTAATTTCATCTCGATCCACGTGTTCCCAATTTAAGGGTCTTGACAGGTAGAAGAACAACAAAGTGATCCTTTAAGAGTTCCGTTTTTGAGGTACGGAAATGCTAAAAATGGTCAAGCATTCCGAATCCCCTAGGGGTTTGGTAGACGAACAGAAATGGAATCCTGAAAATACTAATGCTCTCGACGCACAATGACCAATACGCAAAATGACAACTTCATTTCTAGCTTTGAATACGCAAAATGACCATACGCAATATGACTACATGAGTACGCGTAGTGACCAAAACGCATAATGACCAATACGTGAAATATACGCATAATGACTCATACGCTTAATGACTCATACGCTGAATGACCAATACGCGAAATATTCGCATATTTACCAATACCAAGTTAAATACATAAACATGAGTAAGTAAATTTAATAAAGAAGAAATAATTTTAACATAAAAATTGTTGTGACAGAATTGAACTTTATAACCTCAAAATAAAACAAATTAATTAGTAGTAATCAACCTTTTAACTTAAAAATGTCGTTATGAATTTATTAAGTATTTAAAGTTAAATTAAATTATAAAAAAAAATTATAGCAGATGTTTTTTTTATTATTTAACGACTAAGTATTTGCGATAAACAATATCAAAATTTATAGTTTTCTTTCTGCTATTGTTTGTTTGTTTTTCAATTTTTTTTTATGGTTTTGTGATCAAACTCGCGACTTTTTTTAGGGTTCTGTAACCTAATGGCAAAAAATTATATTATTAATCCCTTATGGATTCGTCATGTCTGTCTGTTTGTCCATCTGTATGTCACAGCCACTTTTTTCCGAAACATTAAGAACTAAACTGTTGAAACTTGGTAAGTAGATGTATTCTGTGAACCATATCATTATATTAGAATACTCTAATGTACTAGTCAAGCCCTTTCATTTTATACCTCACCATTAATTCTAAATTGACATTAGTCGCCAAACTCAATTTCGGAGTAAAGTATGTATTTAGTAAAGTTTATTGGTCATTTTGAGATTGGTCATTGTGCGTATCTGTAAGGTGCAGGTCGTTCCGCGATTGGTCATTCTGCGTATACATATGTGTCATTTTGCGATTGGTCATTCTGCGTGTACAGCATGTGTCATTTTTCGATTGGTCATTCTGCGTTTTGGTCATTTCGCGTTTTTCAGGTCATGATCAACTGGTCATTGTGCGTATAGAGCGACCTGCGGGTCCACGATGCTTTCCTTCACTGCCGAGCAAGTGGTCAATAAATAGATTCATGGAGGAGCGGAGGTGGAATGCTCCTCCATCGTGAAAAGGGAAGATCTTCCGCCAGGAGAGGTGATCGTGCCTGGGGACCGCAGTCCAACGGTTGATGTTTTACAGTTGTATTTATACCAAAGAGATTTAAATATAAAGGGGCCATTGTAAATATTTTTATACAAAAACTTTGAAGATCAAGCGTCATGACAGTTAGTATGAACGCGAGCTGTCATTCGGTCGAATCCCTTAGACTTTTCCCACTTGTAATAACTTTTGGCTTCAATTTTCCTCGCTTTTTCTTCTCAAATACAAATACAAATAATTTATTGCGTGCCACATTATACAGGTAGGACATAGACATTTTCCAGGTAGGTAGGTACATTGGTTTTAAAAATATAATGAAGCGCCCCGGCGGGGCGTGGCAATATTAGAGACACATGCAAGTTACTATCTAATTAAATTCAATTTTATTTTAATTTATTATATCCTCTATGCCGTATTATATGTTAATCTCTTTGATTTATACATACTCATTAGAAAACTTCGATACCGCGGTTTAGAACTCGGCCGTCTGTTGGCGCGTTTTATGCAGTGTCGCTAGTCGCTACAGTTTTGAGAAACTTATTGGTACATGCCCTTGCCAGGTTTCGAACCCAGGCCTTACTAACCACAGGGCTATCAATGCCCTTATATAAAAGCTTAGACGTATTTTTCTTAATTTGCTTTAACCAGCTCAGTCGTAAAACGTCGGATTCCTTATGTTTCTCAGAAAGTATCTTTCGCAAATGTTCCTTTCTCTAAATTTCAATTACCGTAAGGCAATTAGCCTCTTTACAAAACATCGCAAAGTGTCAAGGCACATTGTAATGTTGCAACACTCGCTATATATCGCTCGCTAATCATGGCCTGTGTGAATGAATAGAGGTCTCTTACCTAATACACATGCACCATGTGATGCACGCTGCACCTAGTCCAGCAGAACACGACGGAAATGTTCAGTTATATACGAGAAAATTCTCTTGTACACGGGCAATATTGTTCGGAATAGCAGAAGACTTATTTTCGTCAATTACCTATTAGATAAAACATTTCATTGCAAAATTATTAATCAATACTATGTATAACCAGTTGTTTTGAAAGTAAGTGTAATGGATTCAATATTTGGCTTGCACAGGAAATATTTCATAAATAATATATATGTATAAGATTGTAGTGCTATGAAAAATTTTGGTGCCAAAGGTTTTTGCTCCTCGCCAATATATTTAATAACTCTAAATCTGAGAATCTATAAAAGTGGCATTTTTTTATTCTTTTTAAGGATCTAAACTAGGTATGTGTTATAAGCTGTTGGTATTCCATGTAATAAATAAATAATATATCTTTTATATAACTTAGCTCCCTCAGCCGTTGATTTTGAGAGCTCTACGATGGACTTTTATATAATTACTAGCCGCGCCCCGCGGTTTCACCCTAGTAGTTCTTGTTCCCGTAGGAATATGGGGTTAAAAATATTGGATTTTACTCATTGATAATATATTTCCTATTAGTGAGATATTTTTAAGAATCGGTTTAGTGGTTTAGACGTGAAAGCGTTACAAAAAAAAGTATGACTTTCGCATTTATAGGTAGGTAATATTAGTTAGGATTTTATGTTATATTCTACGAAAATTTCAATAAAAAAATGAGTGTTTATAATTATTATTACGTAAAACAATATTCAAATATTACAAAGAGCAAAATTTATAGAGGAGCTACTTGCTGCAAATTTCCTATATTCCACCGCCGAATATTCGAAATAATGCCTCGCCGTGCCATCGTTAATCAATTATCTGGCGGAAATTTAATAAATACTGTCGATACGGTGGCTACATAACCGTTAATAAAATTAGGTGATTACGAGACCTGAACGCTGTATTATGAAAAATCTGTAATTATTAATATTCTGTAGAACATAGCGTGAACGTAAAGGTGAACCCTCACGGAGATCATTTGCCTGTAATGTAACGTTACATTACATAAGTGAAGGAAGAGAACCAAGCATTACAGTGCTCAATGTGTATTTGATACAATCACACAACAACACACTCAACACTTGTAGAATCAAACGCTGCACATCGAATTTATGTTACACTACAGGCGAATGCTCGTCAGTTAGGGAGGCAGTATTGCTACCTAAACGTTACATTACAGGCGAATGATTTCGGTGCTCCTTAAGAAACCTAGTGAAAATTTAAATTATTTTGAAGTTGACACAATCAAAACAAGGTCTTAATCTTAACAATGAGAGCATATATTTTATATGAGAATTTTCAACACATGAATCACCTTTTCACCAGACTACCTCAGAAGGAGACTAATATTTTTATAACACATTTGCTCGTAAAAGGTGTCTTATTTCACCAATTTCAATATCGTATTGTATCTCATTACGCCCAAGTGCGGTAAGTGTAAAGTAAAACGCACGGTTTATCAAGATGCTCCGTCTTAAAACGAACGGTACTTTTTAAAATCTCAGCAAAGAGTTTTTATTTCAAAAAAGTTGTCAACATCTTATGAAATTAAAATTAACTTTGGGAGATAAAATATAATAAAGAAATATTTATGTACTTACATAATTATTTAATTTAATTAATTTTGACAGTAAATACAACCAATTAATCTGTAACAAAAACACAAAAATATTTATTTACTTTATTAGTAATACTGGCTGTTTTTTGTGCCTTTGCCTAAAAAAAAGTTATGATGCGAGTTATGTATTGGCGATCGGGAATTCAGTTTTTAAAAAAGACAATTAATTATAAAAAACCGGCCAAGTGCGAGTCGGACTCGCGCACCGAGGGTTCCGTACAACCTTGCAAATTTATGGTTTTCGTAATTTTTCCTTTATCTATGCTATAAGACGTTGCTTCGTACCAAATTTCAAGATTCTGAGTTCACGGGAAGCACCCTGTAGGTTTTGATTCCCTTGCAAGTGTCGAAAATTTGCGGCATAAACGGCTGTATCTTTTGATTGCGTTGGCTTAGAAGTTTGATTTTTTCACAGCTTCAAGGAACAGTAGACCTGAGTAATTGATATAAATTTCAGCTTCATACCTCCACGCGTTCCTGAGAAAAAGGGTCTTGACAGACGGACGGACAGACGGACAACAAAGTGATCCTATAAGGGTTCCGTTTTTTCCTTTTGAGGTACGGAACCCTAAAAAAGGGTGTGTTTACTATAAGAAGGCTGTTCTAAGACTAATTACATTTATTATAATAATTATAACATCGATTTAACAAGATTGGATATTGTGACGCAGCTACGGTAAGCGGCGTCAGCACTAAGCAAGCCTTATGGTTTGGTAACTTGCGCGGCGTGCGCTTTTTCTTAGCGCTGTATTGTTTTTATTCGTTTACCATAGTCAGAGTTTTATTTTATTTTCTCGCAAATGTGTTATAAAACGTCGTATGACATACGTGCGCTTTGATAATTACAGCCTCTGCTTACTTGTAGCCCTCGCCTACGGCTCGGGCTAGCAATATCGCCTCCGCTGTAATTTTCAACCTACCGCACTTATATCATAATGTACTATTATAGGTTACTCCTAAAACACTAAATAACATTTTAGGTGCTTTGAGTGCCTTGATATTAGACTATTGACGTTTTTAAGTGTACTTTTTTACCTACAAAAAAAATGTTTTTTTTTGTGCAAACGTAAAATAAAAATAAATAAAATATTAATAATAATTCTCAGACTTAGGTGAGATTGAACTTTTGTCTTCGTTTATCGATATAATTTAGTTTATAAATAAATAAAATTACAATTAAATTCTAACTCCCTTCCGTTCCCATATGAATTTCGCAAAATTCCTTTCTAACCGATTACTGAGTATTTTGCTATCGTTGCCTTGCATTCACTAAGGGTGCAAGTGGTATTATACTTAGATAATCGAATATAATTTCTAAATGGTACAATAATAATTACTAAATAAGTACATAGAGATCCGTACATAAACTCTTACGTGGAAAATATTTGCTGGCTTACATTTATTTAAACGCTCAAATCTTTATAATCAGATAAATAAGTTGACCATCCAAATAACAAATTTATCTTTGATGTCGTAGCTTTATTTTGTTTCGAATACCGATTCCCTTATAAAAGGATAGGACAACGCTTAAATACGACATCGCATCTGTTCCCCACTCCATCACCATTCATTCTCTCGCGACAAATCAAAGCAGTTACCAAGGAATTATCGCGCTAACAATCAGAGTCAATTGATAACGGCAAGATCACGCTAGATTTGTTTAGCGCGACGAGGGGATGCGAAACAAAGAAAGTCTTGTAAGGGCGGGCGGGGGCACGCGTTGGGCGGGCGGCAGTATCGCCAGAGCGCTCGGAGTCGGTGGACTTACTGCCGCCCGCCCTAGCTTGCATTCGTTTATTTACGCGTCTCTGTGATTGTGACAGTGTGCAATTTGCCATTTGGCCTTAATTTGTTTCTGTAAGTAATGGACCACTAGTGTTAGTATTACACGGCCCTATGCGATATTTTAACGCTCACAACATAATTTATGTAAAAGGATGTGTAATTCAACTACCGCCGGCTCTGTGATTCTCAATGGTAAGTTACCGGATTTTATAAATGTTTATTGAGAAATTCACTACATTATTATTCATTGTTCCCGAGGTTGAAAAAAGGAACTACGATTTTGGTTATTTAATTTTTTTTTCCATTATACGTTCAAATTTTTAATTTTTCGATATTGCAATTGAAATCAAATCTGTTATATTTTAAAACGATTTGGTTTCGCTTTACATGCGTATATTTGTTTGTTACTGTCTTTGTTTCATTTTTGTTTCGATTGTTAATTATCAAAACCACTTTTTTTTGTAACTACCATAAGTGTTTTATTTATCACAAAAGAACTTTTTTAGAACTTTCATGTTATTCTAAAATAATGTGTCATAATTATTATTTTAAAAAAATATTCATTGTAAGCGCAGAAATGTGCGTTCCGTAACTGTGTTCAAACCTCAATGTTTGATACAACAAAAACCGGCCAAGTGCGAGCCGGTCTTGCATATGAGGTAGGTACCATACTAAAAATTAGTAACAGGTTTGTTATATTTTCCTTTCTTTTCTTTTTAGTGGCCATAGTGGCCATGGTTATAAATATACCTAAACTTGGTGAAAAATTCAAGTGCCTATTACGGTTCAAACGATACAGCCCTGTGACAGACGAGCGGACAGGCAGCGGATCCTTAGTAATAGGGTTCCGTTGGGACCTTTGGTTATGGAACTCGCGGGTATGGAAAGAACACGGTCAAGTGCTAGTAGGACTGACGTCCAGAGAGGGTTCCGTACCATTACATAATAATTTATGTCTTGTAATAATTGGAATTATAGATTTTCGTATTTATTCCTATCCTTGTGCCTAAAACCTCCCTTCGGACCAAGTATTAGACTCACTCAAGTCACCGGGAAGTACCTACCCTATTAGGTTTTTGTAATCAGTCAGTGAGTGGAACTAGTCCTATGAAAACACGCTTTGAAGTTCCTTATGTTTTTATTGCGTTAGAATACTTTTTTTTATAAAAGCTTAAGGTTCAAGGTATTTTACATTACCTTCCTTATTCCTTAGATTATTTTTATAAGTGACAGCTCTTTATTGTACATCAATATCTAATAATAGAGTATGTGTGACAAGTAGTGCCATATACGTACGATAAAACAATTATAAGAATGAGCCGTCTGATTGCTTAATATAAAAGTGTATTAGCATTAGAAACTATTTCAAATTTGAAGTGGATAGCATTAACATTCGCTGAAATAACCAGCTGCGACAGAGAGATGAAGTGGCACCATCAGAGTAGTTCTTCTCTGTGGTTCTTCTTATTCTAGAAAACAGCAGCGTTGATGGACGTATAATATCTTAAAATATGGTACAAATCAAAACCATTTATACTAACTTTGACGTGACTCCATCGGAGGTCTTTGTAAAGAAAATCAGATATGTTAATCCAGGTTATCACTACATGGTATGAACAAAGTCGCTTCCCGTCTGTGTGTCCCTATATGTATGCTTAGATTTTTAAAACTACGCAACGGATTTTGATGCGCTTTTTTTAATAGATAGAGTGATTCAAGAGGAAGGTTTTTATGTACCAAATAAAACCAAAGGTCGCTAGTAACCGATATAATTATGTAACAAATTTTATCCAAATCCGTTTAACGATTATTGCGTGATTAAGTAACCTCCAAACTTTCATATTTATAGTATTAGCCAGGATACAGGAATGTTAATGCAGTAAATTCAGTGTTATTTTTTGTGAATGCACGTTTTATTACAACTGTACGAAGATGACTTTTTTTTTTTTAATCTTGCTGCTATTTTCACTCAACCTTAGCAACAAACAATTTGAACTAAACACACTGCACTATAAAACAACATTCCAAGTGACACTGCCATTTTTATTTCCGGATAAATAACCCTGTACAACTCCGTATCAAAATTGTACGAGCAGTTTTACCGTGAAATTGTATTGTTCTTGTTTCTACTGTTCTGGGCAACGTTATAACAATGTCTTGTTATAAATTCTTACAAGTGTACAGCCAGCTTCAAATACAATAGATCTGAGCTCCTGAAATACCAATTCAAATGATGTGATGTACTAAAAATCATAATACGTATAAATTGTTATAAGCTACCAAATTAGTCAACATAATAAAACGTTTCACTCAAAAACATACTTTGGATATGGGTATTAACGTTGACTCTTGTTAATTGTGGCTATAACTGTGACTACTATGAATGCATAGATAATAAAAAAAATGTGTGAGTCGGATTCGCAGACGGAGGGTTGCCTATAATATGTTCTATGAATATTTATAGGTATTATTAGTACGCAATAAAGTTCAATTTCAATATACTTGGAGCCACTTTAACTAACTCTGTATGAATAATATTTATTCTGATTTAAAAAAATCGATGATTGTTACATCAGTGTTTTATGATTTTTTTTACCGTCTGGAAAAAAATATGACGTATAAGGTATCTAGAGCCGAAGTTATACACGAGATTAATTGTTAAATATATTCATTATTAATGCAATATACAAAATCTAGAAAACTACGCACAGTACTACGCGCAGCTGGCGGTTGTAGGTAGATAACGCATAAATGGAAGCTACGAGCCTGGTTTTTTTTAAATACTATTTTAAATATTTCAGTGTGTATTATTGACTACAATTGAGTAATGTATATTAGTTAAAGCAAGAAAAAAAAATTTAGAAAAAAACATTTTTTTAAGTAACATTGTCAAATGAATCTATTACACTTACCTATCACACCACATTTTTTTCCAGACGGTAAAAAAAGTCACCCTGTATAAATATAGTTACACGGCCGATTACTAGGCAAGTTCATAAAAAAAGCGGGCATGTGTCTGTATACATACACGAACCATTCCGAGCTACTTTCCACCCCTTTATTATTATCTGTCGATATGTGATAAAGGATGGTAGACCCTCTCAGCAGTGGACTGTTACGGGTTAATGATGATGATGAAACGAAAAAGGAAGTCAAAGTATTCTTCCTTGCTTTTATAAAACGCATGACTTGTTTCATTAGGACGGCGGGACCTGTGGTTTTTTCCGCTTGTCCCATTAATTGTTCTATAATGAGAGTCCGGGACCCAGTCCCTGTGGGGCCCGTGGTTGCACGATACACTTTGGAATATTGCGCAGTGATATAATTTACTTGAGTAATGTACACTGGGGACAAGTTGCTCTACTGTGGTACGTTGTTTAGTTAGTTAGTTTTATTCGCCTTTCTCAAGTTGTTTCATCGTCCGTAAAAGCTATATTTCTAAACATTTACTATCAATTAACACTTTAACGGGCAAAGGGCGAATAGTTACCAAATATTGAACTCTATGTAACTGAAATAAGATTCAAAACCAATGAAAAATTTAAACTGCCTATGCCCGTTAAAGGGGTAAAGCAATGGTCAGTGAATAAAAAAAAATCACGTCTTAGCCCTGAACAGGTCGGCTGAAGTATTCCATATTTGAAATTACCCACTTTCACGGACCTGTCAACGTGACAGGTAGGGAGCTTATTGCCGGAACGAGGTTCTGTTCTTATATTATATTTTTTTATACTGTATAACTTTACACTCCGTTTTTAATAACACCGACAAGTTTTAAATGATCATCTAATTAAATGTCAAATTGATTGGCTCCTAATTAAAGGAATTCACGAAATTTCCCTGAAAAAGAAGGAATTTCATTAAATAAAACCCTCGTCAATTATAAAACCAATGAAATAAAAACCTAACTTTTTTTTTTAAAAGGGTTAGTAAAATGGAAAAAGGCACTAGAGTATGTATTGTCTCGTAATAATTAGATATTATTCTATTCCATTCATTCGTCTTTCCATCCATCTTCTGTGAAAATAAATTTCAAGGATATATCACCTGGAATTACCCCATAAGTTATGATGAGTGAGTGGTTTAGTGCAAAATACGGCCTTGAAATGCCAATTTTTTTTTATTTTCTGACAAAATACTACATTACATGCCTAGGGAAGTAAAATAAGAAATGTCTCAGATCACACGCAATCAAAACAATACAAACATGTGATCTGATGCTTTCTTATTTTACTTCCTGAGGTGTGTATAGTTTTTTCAGCTCGACGGAGGTGCAAAGCGGCAACTTCGTTTAGCGCAGCGGGCTGAAAGTTGACGCTTTCCGCCCGGAAAGGTGAAAAAATAATATTTTATAAACATGCTTTGCATAAACCCTCACTGCTGCACTAAAACGCCACTTTTGTAGGCTTTTTATATTTTTTTCGCCCATTTTTTTATTGGGTAGTGTACGTGTATTGATTATGTGTAGAGTGTGTTTGTTTTTTAATTTTTCATAAAAATCGATGTTATCTAGTAAAAAAGAGTATGAAAAATAAAAGTCAATGCCGAAAATAGTATCTTGTTAATTTTTTATGTAAGTACCCTTTAAATATTTGCACTTAATTTAAAATGACCATGACATGTATATTTATCATTCTATTCGAGTAATATTTACGTTTTACATAGCCATTGGCTAGGCCCTCTGATAAATATAACTCTAGTGACAAGTAAGTATCCACCCTGTTATATCTGAACCTAGTTAAAAGTAGAGTGTAACTCCTTATTTACTTATTATTGTCTTGCTTTTAATTAATAATAATAATAATAAGACGTTTATTTATCCACTCAGTGAAACTATACAACATGTGACAGAATAAGCGCAATTCCTGAAATTAGTTTGTTCAGTATCGACTACTTATTCGATTTCAGCTATTTTTAATGTGTTAAATTTTTACCAAAAATTAATTAGCGTAGCTGAATTTAGTGCTTTCTATGGAAATCGTGCTATTATTAATCGATATTTAAGAAAATTGGTTAGACGCAACTAAAGTTCGATTGCAACATATATTTTTTATATTAATATACTAATTGGGGTGTATGAGGAATTGCGCTTTTTCTGTTACGCGTTGTATAACTAGACTAAAAAAACGTTAAAGTAAGTTCAATACGTGAATACCTAATACGTAATTCGCAATGAATGTATATTTTGCACTTTCATTCGTAACCAAACTAGTTAGAACATGCGACGTCGCTTTCATCTCGTAAACGACAATAACTTTGAAAACTTTTTCATCCACTTTTATAAGTTGATCCTATGGGCTCCTGGTTGGTAAAAGTTGGTAAAGGTGGCATAGAGCCAACCAACCTGAATAGCAAAAATTTTAGTATCCAGTCCATTATTATACACATTATACTTGTGAGTTGTTGTTAGCTCAGTTCATTGATAGTCCAGTGGTTAAAGAGCCCGCTTCTTATTTGTGATGCTCGGGTTCAAATCCTGGCATGTGGCAAAGTGTTTTTCAAAAAGCTTATGTACGTATTTATCAGTAGCTCGACGGTAAAGAAAAAAAAGCGAGGAAACCCGCAGGTCACAGAATTAATTCTGAGACACGTGTAACAGCACCCCTTTTCGGCGATGGGCTCACCACCTATTACGTTTAGAAACTTTGGTATTTCCAGAAATTGAATATCTTCGTCTACCAACTCGTTATGTTAAATATTGTAGATTTTGTTGAAATTTAAAACATAGTACCGTACTTTTCCAATATTATTACCTATTGTACTTAATGCGTCGTCGTATTGAATAATATAGTAAATAAATGAAATAACAGCATTGTTTAAAAACACTATCAGTAGGTATTTATTTAGCATGGCGTTATTTCTCAACAAAGTTCCATTAATTTTAATAATGGAGTATTTACAGAACTGTCGGAATTGAATATCATTGTTTTATTCCGCGTAACTTTTGTAGTTTAATATTAAAGATTGAAAATATTTGAAATTCTCCATATCACAATTTTTTTTGCTGTGCATAAATACTAGATGTAAGAATACCTTATAGTTTTGACTAGATCTAGTGTAAAGCGCAGACAGCAGTTATAAGTATTGTTTACATATTATTTGAACATACTTTTTGAGCATCCATAATCTTGTAAAGCATGCTACGAGTATATTAGACAATAACATATCAGATAAATAGGCATTTTGTATCAATAATATTTCATATTGTTGGAAATTTTA
This sequence comes from Ethmia dodecea, assembly GCA_963855545.1. NCBI lineage: Eukaryota > Metazoa > Arthropoda > Insecta > Lepidoptera > Depressariidae > Ethmia > Ethmia dodecea. Next base: position 14,614,081 of record OY979443.1, on the reverse strand, counting down.
TGTAATTTATTAATTACCTATGTATATATTTTAACTAAACATAATTAGGTATTTTATACAACGCGTAGGTGTTATACATCAATTCCTCATAACAAAGGCGGTCTCGTGGCAAGCCACCGCGGCCACGACGCTCCAATTTTACAAAATAATAACACATTACACCCTTTTACGCAGCCGCAAGCGGTTAAACGCAAATTCGGAATAATTATTTACCACTTAAAATTTGGTGCTTTTAATACCTAGTGAGTAGATTTTTACCATAAAGAAGCGTATTATTCAAATGGCACTGGCTGCTAATAAATCGTAAATTGTCCGCTACTGAAATATAATTCTTTGTACCAAAGATTATGAAAGAAAGAAGAAAGAAAAATAATCATTTTTTTTCTTTCTTTCTTTATCTTTGTTACAAAGAATTATATTTCAGTAGCAAGTAGCAGTAGATAGAGGATCCATGGACGAGGATAACTATTTACCATCAAATGGATCATCTGCTCGTTTGCCACTTCTGTAAATAGAACAGATCCAAACCCAAGTATCAATATTTTAGTATGACCATCAAAGCTGTGTCCCAGTTTGTTATTACCTCGCGTGAATTTCCAAGAAACATAGTTTATGAATGTGAGAAACGACATTATCCACCAAGGTAGCGAGCTCGGCCCACCTTTATCGCTCCCACGAGGAATATTAAAATAATTGACTCGACTAGAATATTTAGAAGTGTGAGAACTGTCACATGCTGTCTTGCCTTGCGTGGCCTAGCTATATACGCTGTATGTGCTCGGAAAGTCACCTTATCAGAATATACACCAAATTTGGACCATGTATGCTCCACGCCCTCTTTAGTCATGAAGGAGGCGGTAGGTAGTTTGGTAGGACATTTTTATCATATAATTCGGAACTAATTTGGAATCAGAAACGATGTAAAGAGTTCTATATTTATTTTTTACATTCAATTGTTAAAATAATCTACTGTGTTCCGATATCAAGAACTTTTTTAGTAGGTTTTCTATAGTTTTTCCTACAATACGTTGATTAAACCCTCATTCTAGTGCATACAAATTAAATTATTGTTGAATAGGTAATCTGGACTTAAGACTTGAAATTTTAATATCACGATGTGACGTTCCCCCTCCTGCGAGCGCAAAATAATCTATCATCTTGAAAAAAAATGACCTGAAATAACGTGCATCAGGGTACATGTTATGAAGACAGTAAATACAAAAGTCTTTTTGGTTGACAAAGGTATATTTTTTATCATTTTATTCTGATTACTGACTAATTTTACGGTCCTGAGTGAGAAAGAATAAGTATATTTTTCAGTTAAAACTCTACGGTTTAAGGTAAGTTTAAGTTTTACATGTATTTTTAACAAAACGTTCAAGATTTCTACTGTTAGATGAGTTTCTGCTGGTTTAAAAACTATTTTCAGTTGTGATTACCTCTTTTTCTAAACTTAACGTAATTACTTACAGCCTACGCACGACTGTAAATCAATAGCCAACGCAAATAATTACAGAATCCATCTTTATTAATCACCATGGACACTATCGAATCATGGGCCCAACACTGCGGTTAACTGAATCATTCAGCGGGTATAGCACATTAGTGCACAATATAATAATGTACTTTAAATTACCTTCACAGATCTAATAAAATACGAAAAAATTAAATGTTCAAATGTTTATGCTTGCTCACTACATATTCTGTAAACATTTTTCTTTATAACTTGCGTGTATATATTTTATTAGCTTTTTACTTAGTATGCATTTTCCGATAATATTCTTTTTTCCGATAACTACTTCCTGTAGAATTCCAGCGCTCTTTAGATCAACAAACGACAAGTAGAATGCACTTATTGATTTCTAAAATGGCACCAGTCGAATTAAATTGAACCCAGTTGACAGTAAGTAAGTAAGTAAGTAAGTAAGTAAGTAACAACTCTTTATTGTACACCAATAAAAATATGCAACAAGTGACACAATGATAAAAAAGTACAATGGGCAGTACAGTACCTACCCATTAGCTAAAATAATGAGAAGTTTTCGATATAATATGAGCGAAATGAAGAAAAGTAATTAAGTTTTTCTAAGAAATTCTATTACCCATTTATCAAAAAAAGAAGATTTTTTGGTTTGTAACTCAATTCCAATGTTGTATCTAATGTGTTATTAAATGATTTTACAATGGATACACATAAGCTACAAAAAACCAGTACTACTTAAGTATTTTTGCTGGGAAAAAAACATTGTTGGTAAATTTCCCAAGGGTAATCGGAGCATGAATTTATTGATTCCACCCCGTACCAATTCCATTTGTAATATGGAATTAATTCATTTTTACACTAATACGATGATATCCCAATATTTTTAAGGTTACTTTGTTCTTAACCGATGCTGATGTCAGTAGAAATTTTAATAAAATTTTATCAATTAGAAATTTAATTTATTTCTTGTATGTAAAGGCAAATAGGTAATTTCTTATAATATTAGCAACTATGACACCTGAATCTTTGTATTATTATTATTATATTTTCCATCTCTTGTGATTTCGGCCTCAATAGTCAAATTTAAACTCTGTTTGGGCTTTATTGACCTTCACGCCATTGCAAGTTCCGAATTTCAAACTCTGTTTGGGCTTTATTAATTTTTTTAGCCTAAGTATTATTTTACTTTGCTCTTCTATTGAAAGTTTAAATATCAAAGTGTATTATTTTAACGAATTCAAATAGTTCTAATCAATTACTTACTTCGTCATATTCCCTTCCCCTCCTGCTTGAACCGTAGGGCTCAGTGAAACAGATGGGGGAACCAAATTAAAAAAGTTGAAACGCCCGTGTAGAGTGAAAATAAAAAAAAACTATTTTGATTGCGTATGCTCTCAATTTTATGGTGCCAAAGAACAGCCGATTTATTTCGAAAATTTTGGAAGCAGTTGCTGCAGAATGTGAGTTATATTATTGAGACATATTTATACGACTGCACCAGGAGGAGAATCATAGTCTAAAAACGATCGATTGCCATATGCGAAAAAAAAAACAAAGGAGGATAATTAGGGTTCCGTACCTCAAAAGGAAAAAACGGAACCCTTATAGGATCACTTTGTTGTCCGTCTGTCCGTCCGTCTGTCAAGACCCTTTTTCTCAGGAACGCGTGGAGGTATGAAGCTTGAAATTTATATCAATTACTCAGGTCTACTGTCCCTTGAAGCTGTGAAAAAATCAAACTTCTAAGCCAACGCAATCAAAAGATACAGCCGTTTATGCCGCAAATTTTCGACACTTGCAAGGGAATCAAAACCTACAGGGTGCTTCCCGTGAACTCAGAATCTTGAAATTTGGTACGAAGCAACGTCTTATAGCGTAGATAAAGGAAAAATTACGAAAACCATAAATTTGCAAGGTTGTACGGAACCCTCGGTGCGCGAGTCCGACTCGCACTTGGCCGGTTTTTTTCTTTTAGACGCAGTCGAGTTTTTCGATGTTTAGTTTGAATTGTTGCCTGCGCGGATTCAGTTTATTCCCGTTCCGGTAGGAATTTCTAAAAATCTCTTACATATCAGACACCTACATACCATCTTTCAAGTTTCTGGGTGTTATCGTATTTTACGTTACGTTTACTTAGTATTTTTTTAGTATCCCGTTGAAATGAGACATTCTCCCAATGTAAAAAGTAGTCTAGATGTTGATCCAGTTATGCAGTTATCTCCGTATTAAATTTATTTTATCAAAATCGGTCCAGTAGTTTTTGTGCGATGCTTGCACAGACAGACAAAATAAAAAAAAATGTGTTTTGATATCTACATCGATAATTTTTCTATCTATCTACACTGCCGCTAAAATTTTAATAAATATTTCATGTACAGACACGGCCTCGTTACAGTTTTATTACTTATATGTATAGATGCTATTACATCGAACTATTTCCTATTTCAAGGGCCTTTTTTGACGTAGATAATGTAAGTCTAAAAACAGAATAATTACTCCTACATGCTTAAGTTGTTTCTTGTTTTAATTATTAGGACCTTTTACCCAAATTATTCTTAAATTTATCATGAACAAAAAGCAATTTAACACAACTTAATTGGCCGTACGTAACCCACGTCCACAACACATGTTCCAGTAACATTATTACGTGTAATAGACACCGCGTATCCGATTTAATTCGTCCGATAGCAATTAAACGGGATAAGCTCCAATAAAAGTCCGAGCTAGAGTTATAAATTGATCAATTTGTGGGAGCCGAGCCAATGCATGGGACATGAGCCGTGAAGGGCCGTGCGTTCGGTTCGGTCTCCGACCAAAGACATAGCGAGAGCGATGCAGCGTAGTGACAGCGGATGACTTTCCTTTCGGTGATAATGGCAATAAGGCGGTCTTTTGACGTTTTTTTTATTTCGGCACAGCTATTTTGTATTTTGATAATGTCAAGTAATTTAGTTTTCAAGTCTTTATTTTATTTTTAGGGTTCCGTACCTCAAAAGGAAAAAACGGAACCCTTATAGGATCACTTTGTTGTCCGTCTGTCCGTCCGTCTGTCAAGACCCTTTTTCTCAGGAACGCGTGGAGGTATGAAGCTGAAATTTATATCAATTACTCAGGTCTACTGTCCCTTGAAGCTGTGAAAAAATCAAACTTCTAAGCCAACGCAATCAAAAGATACAGCCGTTTATGCCGCAAATTTTCGACACTTGCAAGGGAATCAAAACCTACAGGGTGCTTCCCGTGAACTCAGAATCTTGAAATTTGGTACGAAGCAACGTCTTATAGCATAGATAAAGGAAAAATTACGAAAACCATAAATTTGCAAGGTTGTACGGAACCCTCGGTGCGCGAGTCCGACTCGCACTTGGCCGGTTTTTTAATCTTAGTTAGATGGCTCTGCTTCGGAACAAAAATTCAGTCAGTGTCTTTAACACTTTCTACATTCCTCCCTTGGTTATCAACAGAAAAATGATAGCACTTTTACTGGAGACTTCATTGTGACTTCTTGAGCCAATCCAAAAATGTTCATCCCTCGCGTTTTATTGAATTTCCCATTCATTGCATACTATACTATATATATAATATACTATCACTAATATGAGTCAAAACCCGAAATATACAGCAAAATGAAAATTATACAAAAAGCATGATGTCCCTTTTCATATTTGGAGGTGGTTTATTTCGAGACACACTTTATGTATAGTCAAGAGTAGTTCTTATTACAATTGCTGTAGAGGTCATACTCGCACTAAAAGTGTAAATATTCTGCTCTAGACTATTGCTTTGATTATTTAAATAAGTCGACGATAGTCGCGAATTCGTGTTATGGCTTTGTTTTATTCTGTAGGTATTAGTATTTCGTCCGACTATTGAAGAATCTTTCCCTACTTCTTAATAACATAAAACTCGAAAGGGTAAAAAAACAGACATCAACTTATATGGTTTTCTTAAGGATGCCATTGTCAGAATTAGACCAAATTGAAATGGGAAGAAGCATCAGCCAGAAGCGTCAAATAAAAAAAAAAGTTAAAAGAATCCTCAAATCTGTTCATCCAGTTGAAAGTTCTGAGGTACCTAAAACAAAACAGTCGAATTAAATACCTTTTCCTTTTTTGAAGTCGGTTGAAAAGCACATTTACTCAACAATTTTTGCTTTTACATTATAGCAATAAAATGGATGAGCATAGGTTTTTTATTAACTGCAGGTGTGATGGTGACATGGACTGTAGATGTAAACATTATTTAGTAATCCCTAACATTTTATTAAATCTCAATAATTTGGTGTGCCGCCCTCATACCAATCTTTGTCCCGCTATCGCCACTGCTTTAGGTACTACAACTACTCCGGTTATTATAAGGTAAGATGTAACAGAATCAGATTTTTCCATTTTACTTTATTTTTAGAAACGTCATCAATTGTAACTGCATCATAGCACCTAGCGTTCATGGATGTATTCTAAAATAATACGTATAAGAAGTTATTATGAATAGTGAATAAATAAGTTAAAAGTTCTCGTTCTTTGTAAAATGTCACGGCTCAAATATGATTTAAACTGTTTTTTGAACTACTTCAAATTTAGGTTAGGTCTCTTACTTACATGCAATTACCAATTTCCGCCTTTTTTCCCCTTCCGTTGAAATAATGCACAAACTCCATTTTATCTTATCCTACTAAATATTATAAATGCGAAAGTTTGTTTGGATGGATGTCTGGATGTATGGATGTCTGGATGGATGTTTGTTCCTCTTTCACGCAAAAACTACCGAATAGATTTTGATGAAACTTGACAGTTATATAGCTAATACATCAGAATAACACATAGGCTATATTTTATCAACGTATTCCCACGGGAACGGGAACTACGCGGGTGAAACCGCGGGGCGCTGCTAGTTATTAATAAAATCAGTGAGGCTCGGGTTCGAATCCTGGCATGTACCAATGAGTTTTTCAAAAAACTTACGTACATATTTATCGGTAGCTCGACTGTGAAGGAAAACATCGTGAGGAAACCCGCAGGTCTCGGAATTAATTCTGAGACATGTGTAAACAGACCCGGTCCGGCGATGGGCTCACCACCTATCACGTTTAGGGGTCCAATATATCTCGTGAAATGTGGGTATATCCAGTAATGGAATACCTCTGCCTACCCCCTCGGGGATAAAAGGCGTGAGATTATATTATTATTATTATTATTTATTAATAAAATTAGTTTTTTTTTCCAAGAAAATTCTTAAAGAAAAATCTATAACCTTCTCGGTGTACTCTTCTACTACTAGTGAACTAGCAAGTTCATAATAATCGGACCAAAATGAAAGGGTTTTTATTTCTGTAGGTAATTAAAAAAAATACTCTTAGAAAGTTCAATAGTCTAATAAAAAGGCACTCGTTAATGAATAGTAAAGGGAAGCATATGAGTTTAGAAAAAGAAATTACCAAAAACTGAAACCGCGTTCTTCATAGTGGGAGGAATCTAAAAGTGCAACGACCACTCCCACCCTTTATGGCCCATTAGATGCGTCCGCGGCGAATCGTCATTTGCATAAGCGGCTTGCCACTCTACGCTTAGTAATTGGGATCAGAATGTGACCACTCTACTCTGACACCTGTCCTTTTACCCGATCGGAGATAACTCTTCGCACGTTCACACCAACTGAGGCCACGATAAAATGGTCAGTCCGGTGTAGGTTTAAGTTAGCTGGTAGCAGTGTTTGCGTTACACTTAGGCACACGTTTCTCTTCGGCTTTAAATCGAAGTGCAAAATTTGAATGCTGATTTAAATACCGAATTGTTTAAATGGAGCTAAATGGCAGGGTTCTAGTGCAATTCACATTCTATAAATTTGGCTAATGTAAAGGACGTTAACTTTGTGTGTGATGCAGAAATGGTCTTTATGTTAGTCAGAGATTTACTGTAATTGAATACTTAGGTATTATTAATAACTTAATTATTTAGAGCAGTGATAGCCCTGACGGTTAAAGAGCCGGCCGAAAATCAGTGAGGCTCGGGTTCGAATCCTGGCATGTACCAATGAGTTTTTCAAAAAACTTACGTACATATTTATCACTAGCTCGACGGTGAATGAAAACATCGTGAGGAAACCCGCAGATCTCAGAATTAATCCTGAGACGTGTGTAAATAGACCCGGTCCGGCAATGGGCTCACCAACTATCACGTTTAGGGGTCCAATGTATCTCGTGAAATGTGGGTATATCCAGTAATGGAATACCTCTGCCTACCCCCTCGGGGATGAAAGGCGTGAGATTATATTATTATTATTATATTATTTATAATTATTTCTAATTCAGAATTTTCTTTCTTTATGTTATTAAATATGTATTTTATTGTACAATGTCATTCAAACCTTATTAAATCTACTTTATAATACTCTAAGACTTATCGGCTTAGACTGGTTGAGATCAAGATGTTTTGAAATATGTATTCTCTGAAAAGTTTAAACAGAGCACTGCATTAAACTTTCTATGGAAATTTAGGCACCCAGCTATTCTATAATATTAAAATTGAATTGTATGTCTGTGATTTCAAACTAAGTTGAGACTACTATTTATACGACGCCTAATCTTAAATGTCGGTTTTAATAAAGTTACCTGTCTGTCGGTGTGTATACTTAGGTAAAGTACGTAGATAATTTTGTTAAATAATTGTAAATGTACTCACACAAACATAGATATCGTAAGTTTATAGTTAAATAACAAACCGCTGAAATATGTAATATAGTATATTAAGAATATTATTCAAGTAAAACAATTTGTGTCCTAAAACTTATCTGCTAACAACTTGGTACCTACGTATCCAGCATTATAATTACGCGGCATCTTCTCGTTATACAACGGCTTTAATTTAAATGCGAACGACTAAATGAATGCGGTACTATTCTTGCTCGGACCTCGCTAATGAACTGGATATACATCAATGTCTGCGCTTAAAGACTATAGAGAGTGAATAATTCCACTTTTAAAATCGAATCACTAGAATAGGGTGGATTACTAAAAAAAACGCCCAAGTACGAGTCGGACTCGCGCCCGAAGGGTTCCGTACCATTATCTATAAACAGCAAAAAATCACTTTTGTTGTATGGGAATATGCCCCCCTAAATATTTATTAAATTCTGTTTTTTAGTATTTGTTGTTGTAGCGGCAACAAAAATAAATCATCTGTGAAAATTTCAATTGTCTAACTATCACGGTTCAAGAGATACAGCCTGGTGACAAACAGACATACGGACAGCGGAGTTTTAGGGTCCCGTTTTACCCTTTAGGTACGGAACCCTAAAAATTATGTTTGATCCCTCAGTGAATATTATGTACTTATTTTTTCTTTTGTCTGGCAAACAAAAAATGAAGACGATACAGGGCTTTGAAATTTCGCGTGATGTCGAAATTTTTAACGCCATGTTACAAATTTTCGCAGAAAGTGACTGAGTGAACAAATAGAACCGATTTCTTTCTAAAAAGTTGATCACAGTTAAGACGTTTGATGTTTAAGGTTCCATACCTAAAGGGGTGCCCCCCCCCCCCCTTTTACTAAACTTCCACTGTCAGTCTGTCTGTGTGTTGTCTAATCGCAATATTTCATTGACTCAAATATTGATTTTATCTTTTACTTCTCATCGCCATTTAATTTACTGTTCATAATTTTATTGCCATTTTTAGTGAACTTGGTAATTTCATTTTTGGTCTGATCTAAATTGTAAATATTACTGCCCCTTTGAATCAAAACCTAACAAACATATTTTCCTCTATAACTGATCAACATACACACACATAAGCTAAAACAGCGAATACATTATAAGAACCTACCGAAGTTAATCCCAAACCGCGTCTTAAAATCAACGTACACAAACTCAGAAGTTCGTAGATCTTCGATGAAATTTAATAAAGCCCCGGGGTAGCGTGTGTCGTCATTTACATTTAAAGTACCAATTATTTGACGTCATTAGCGCCCTCTGGCGGCTATAAAACGCACCCAACACGCGCGATTCCGCTCTCTATTGCGATTATAAATTAGAAATAAAATGGCAATTTTTAATCTCTACCGCGTGTTGAATGGCTCGTTTGTCTGTGTCACTGTTGCGCTGGTGGAATTAATTAAAAAGTTAATTTTTAATATAATAAAATATTCATTTTTCATTTTCTTTATTCATGCAATTTTTAGATCTTTTGTTAGCTAATTTATATTATTACATCTTAGCGCCCTTTCAGAGTTCTCGTGTGTAATTGTGTACTTTACCGTACCTATCTTATTGTGCTTATCGTCTGTAAAACTACATGGAAAAATAAACGATACGACTATGATTAGATTTTCTTTAAATCAGTTTTCGGTATTATTGCTACAAAACAATTACAGTTGTGACAGACGAAGCAATATAGCGTGCCGCTCCTTTCGTCGCATACAGGTTCCTTTTTCTTGTGATTCCTACTTTTTCCTGGTCCCGAAAACCATTTTTAGAGGCTAATAGCTACGAATACTTCATCTATTTATCTCAGTTATTCAGTCAGTCATATTATTTATTTTGTTTTATTTTGGTTAAAATGCTATTACACAATACTTTATTATACTATAGGGCTAATAACTTCGATAGGTAATAGTTGTATAACCAATCTCAATAACTACATATTTATAACAAGGGAAAGCAAATATGCTAATAGAGTATTTATCTAACAGTTTTTTTTTTTTTGTAATTGTGGTTTGTTTAAACTTTCAATATTATGTGACCACCCCTTTTGCGTGCTGTGTTCACCTGTAATACACTGGGCATTTAGATAATAATGTTAATGATTAGAAAAGTGAACATGATCTGGCTTAAAAATTGTTGGTGTACCAAATAAATAAATAAAATAAAACAATTTTCTTTGCAATAGTACATCATTTACTTATATTAATTGTAGCTATACAACGCGTTACAGAAAAAGCGCAATACCTCATACACCCTATTTTTTTTAATTTATATATTTTATCTTTCATTCGTACTTTAGTTTTGTGTAACCAAATTTCTTAAATAAAGAGCAATAATAGTACGGTTTCCATAGATAGCCTTAAATTCAGTTATCCTAATTCATTTTTCGAAAAAATTAACACATATTAAAAATAGCTGAAATCAATTATGTAGTCGATACTGAACAAACTAATTTCTGGAATCGCGATTATTCTGGTACATAATTATATAACACATACCTCATCAAGATGCAATTGACACGCCATGATTTCGACCAAACGCTCCAATAGACGCAATCCGCTTAAGCGTATTACCTCCGTTGGCATAATTGTGTGCACTCGGTTAATTATTCAAAGGTGATTTGGGTAATCATTGGGCTATTTGAATCATTATGATATGGTGTGTTAATTATGCTGCCCGTAATATTTCTGGGTTCAGAATGAAGCACGCATTTTTTTTTCTTCAGGAATGTTTTATTTTTTTCGTATATTAGTTACCAGCACCGCCCCGCGGTTTCACCCGCGTAGTTCCCGCTCCCGTGAGAATAAGGGGATAAAATATAGCCTATGTGTTATTCTGATGTATAAGATATATAACTGTAAAATTTCGTCAAAATTCGTTCAGTAGTTTTTGCGTGAAAGAGGAACAAAGATCCATCCAGACATCCAGACATCCATACATACAAACTTTCTCATTTATTATATTAGTAAGATAGGATTTTACTAGCGGCCACTGCGACCATCGCTTAGTGGTAAATCTGTTCAGTGGTATTAACGTGTAAGAATAGCAATCATCCATCTACCGTCACAAAATTTCGCTTTAGGTATATTATTAATAGGATTAATTAATGAGATAGTAGGTTAAGTTTTCAGAATCATTCAAAGGTAAATGAAAAATCCCACCAAAAATATTTTCACGTAAAATGTTGCCACGACGATAGATAACCATATGGCTCGCCCTGTCAAAACGTTATCAGATCTCATGTAGAGCCAAGCTTCTAACTCTACACGCCCTGCCGTGCCCCCAGATTAAGAAGACGTATATTGATAGAGCGTTCAATTACTCTCTAGAATATTAATCATATTACTTATAATATATTTCTTTTATTACAACAGTATTTCTTTACATAAAATCATTACATAAATCTATATATAAAAAAATCAATGCCACTTTTCGTTATTATTTTATAACTCAAAAACGGGCTCACCTGTCCAAACCAATTTTTTGGGCTTTATTTAGACTATTTAGGAGATGGTTTATGTGAAGTTTTCTTAAAATCTGTCAAGTAGTTCTTCATTTATAACATTTTTACAGGACAGCGTCTGTCGGGTTAGCTAGTTAATTATAATAGGTAACCATAATAAGTATATGTCACCATTGTTTTTGTAATAACTCACTGATGGCTAAGTGAACGTACTCGGATATGATGGAGTGAATAATATTAATATGTTTAGTACCTACATGATCAGACTCAATAAAAATAATACATTAAAGAAATAATGAAAACTGACCAACTTTTTTAGATAAATATATCTACACTATCTACAATTGTTAGGTGTATGTAAGTATATAATATTAGAAATTTTTAATCTTGAGACATTAGAATCTATGAAAAGATAATGTAAACTTGAAGTCTACTAATAGTTTAATTTCGATGTCGTCCTCTACAAAGACCAATTTTGTATCTGCACATGTAAAATTTTAAATTTAATTCCATCTTAGACAATATTTTATTAGGACAGGTCAAAATAACACCTGCGTAAGTGAAAACTCAACATACCTTCGTCTACCCTTTATGCCATACCTCCCCCAATTTTATACCAAACGAGACACGCATGACGAGGCACACCCGCCGAACCGTAAAAAAGGGAAATCAATTATAACGAAATGCCATGCCCGCAGCATGAGGGGTGACCAGGGTAACATCCACCCTACACTCTTTGCTTCTTTGCAAAAAAGATGCAACAATGGATTCGATCATATAGGTACTATGGGGCCATATTAAAGTGGTCGCCGAGTGAAAAACCCTTCTGATGAAACACGTGTGTCGTCTCGTCACTTGCAAAGGTATTTTTTACAGTAAATATTTTTTTTTTCTTATGAACAGGCGAATTTATACAGAGTAGGATTTAATACACTTTTTTTGTTCGAAATATAAATGCCGCTGTTTATATTGTAATAAGTTAACTTAATTGAAATGTTTGTTTCGTAAATACACGACTGGATATTTCTTTAAAAACGTATTTCGCCTTTGATAGATATTACATTTAGATTATCCGATTGAAGTATTCGCAGAATTGATGGGAAGGAATAAGTGAGTTCGGAAACTACGCTTTCTAAAAGATGAAGCAGAAGATCTCCAGAATTGCTTATTTTTTTAATAAAATCAATTTAAATTTGTTTAACGATCAGTGGGTACTTTATACAGGAACCAGTAAATTTTTAAATAAATTTTAATAAGCTGTTTAGATAGGTAAATACTTTAGCCAATCTGTGCTCTATACAATATGTAACAGAATAAGCGCAATTCCTGAAATTAGTTTGTTCAGTATCGACTACTTAATCGCTTTCAGCTATTTTTAATATGTGTTAATTTTTGCCGAAATATGAATTAGCATAGCTGAATTCAGTGCTATGTATAGAAGTCGTGCTATTATTGATCGATATTTAAGAAAATTGGTTAGACACAACTAAAGTTCGATTGCATCATTTTTTTTTATGTTAATATATTATTTGGGGTGTATGAGGAATTGCGCTTTTTCTGTTACGCGTTGTTTATAAAAAATGATAAACTGACTGACTGATTGGTGATGTATCAACGCACAGCCTAAACGGCTGGGTCTAGAGACGTGAAATTTTGCACATAGATAGCTTATGACAGTGTATGCATCCACTAGGATCAAGGAAAGGATTTTGCAAAATTCTAACCCTAAGGGGATGAAATAAACGTGCATGAGCGAAGCCGCAGGTAAAAGTGTCCAATAAATAAATAAATATGCCTTCTCCCCGAGGGGTCGGCAGAAGTATTCCATTAGTTCAAATAAAAACTGAATTTTCACCTGTGTATTTGTAACAGGTTATGAGCCCATCGCCGGACCGGGGTTATGTTACAAATGCCACAGAATCATAACATTGATTGAATAACAATATTTTGCAACCTCATGCATAGAAACTTACAATTCGTTTTAGTCCCGCGCTACCATAAGCCAAATAGAATCGTGTGATAGTGTATACTTTTTTGTGGCATGATGAACACAAACACTGTTTAGTGAGTAGGAGTGTATTCTATCTTGTTTCACTTGTTTTGTAGCCATTGCCGCGAGAGGGTTTCGGCGAAAGGGGGTGCTAGGAGGCACCTGTTGCCTCGTTTCGCTGTGGGAAGGCCTAATCCTCACAGATATGAAATAAATAACAACATTGGCTTCTCTCTGACATTCAGGAAAAAATTTCTTTGGAGGGAAATAGTTTCATAAGTTCGTTGTAAATATTTTTAAAACAATCATTTGGTATATCTTTTCCTGTATCTTTTGGTATTTAACTTAATTATTGCCTTTACATTTCAAAGTCAGGTATGTTGATGTTTTAACATAAGAAGTTCCTGTTTGATAATTTTAAATTACATTGAACTGTCTAGCGTTGAATTTTTCGCAAGTTCTATCTATTGATCAGTTCGTGAACTTAGTATGACTCCTGACATGAGTCATAGTAAGTTCACGAACTGATTAATTAATTAATTAAGCGTTAGATAAATATGCAATAAAACCCGATAAAATTCTAAATCCCTATAAAATAAAAATAAAGAAAAAATTAATGAAATCGTATTTCTGTGATTTTGTAACGTGATAAGAACAGTTATAACCTGAGCTCTGACGTCAATGCGTTTAATTTGACTCCTGTGATAATAGAAATAATAATAATGTATTTTCACGAGTCAATTTTCTATTGAGCAGTGATAGCCCGGACGGTTAAAGAGCCGGCCGAAAATCAGTGAGGCTCGGGTTCGAATCCTGGCATGTACCAATGAGTTTTTCAAAAACTTACGTACATATTTATCACTAGCTCGACGGTGAAGGAAAACATCGTGAGGAAACCCACCCGCAGGTCTCAGAATTAATTCTGAGACATGTGTAAACAGACCCGGCCCGGCGATGGGCTCACCACCTATCACGTTTAGGGGTCCAATATATCTCGTGAAATGTGGGTATATCCAGTAATGGAATACCTCTGCCTACCCCCTCGGGGATAAAAAAAAAAAGGCGTGAGATTATATATATATATATATATATATAATTTTCTATTTCAGGTATGGTTTTTCATGCATTATGCTGAGTGTGGTTGTTCGTAAGTAGTAAGTTATTTTTATACTTATATATATTGTGAGAGAGTGGTTCGCCGTGGGATAGGCCTGTGCTCAACAGTGGACTGATGTGGGGCTGATGATGATAAAGGCCAGAGTTGATGTCTAGCTCTTAGAATTTATAAAAAAAACCTTTTGTTTTTGGGGTTTAGTACCAAAATGGTAAAAAAGAAACGTTTGTGGTCCTGCTATGTTTATCAGTCCGCCAAAGTTGCTTATTTCGGAAACTCCTAAAGCTCTAGATTTAACATTTAGTAGATATGTATTCGTAATGCTTAGGTATCTAATCTAATTTTTTAAATGAAAGAATTTACCAGTTAAGTAGTAGTCACCCACGGATGGACGTAGATAGATAATCCTATTGCGCATGCAATATATTGCTAGAGGTGTTAATAGTATATTTTGTATCGAGGAACTAAACGAAGCCATTACTCGTATATACCAGAGGTGGTAAACCGAGGGTATATAATGGCTTCGTTTAGTTCCTCGATGAAACCGAGGGTATATTAAGTTGGCGTTTAGTCTCGAGGTGCAAACTGTACTTTTTACTTTGAGTGCGAGAAAAATCGTAAATTTAGTAAAAATTTTCTTAAAACCGAACAAATACACTCGAAAAAATTCTGAAATTTTCGCGGGCAGTTTTTTCTTCTAAACCTGTCACAGATTAACAAAGAGATTTAAATCTCTTTTAAAACACATGACGCCACCATCTATACGGAAACACCATGGAACTAAAACTCTCAACATTTTCGCAATGAAGATGGTCCACACTCCACAGATATTTACTGGTTTGAATTTGTTTACATCTCATTATGGAAATTGAAAAACTAATTACTTTTTAATTCCTAGGGACTAAAGTGGTCATTTTAGTCCCGCTTCGTAGGGCTATATTGGCGTACTGTTAGAGCATGAGAAGTGAAAAAACAGAATTCCAGATTATAGAATAATTCTTCTCTTGCTCCGTTTTCAAAAACAGCACTTGCAGCAAAAAATCTGCTTCGCTCTCTTGTGGCACAAACAATTATTTTCATATCAAAGAGGCCGAGGACGAAAATTACAATGATAAAAAGGGGTATCATAATTATTATACTCGTAATAAGAACGGGCTTCATTATCGATTTACAAAATATTGTTATCGTTTTCTACACAAACACAGAAAAAAACTGTTTCAATTTAATATGTAATAACAGTATCTACTCATAGGTATTCTAGAAAAAGTATAGAAATATCGGTGCGAGTGTCCAACTCGCACTTCGCGGGTTTCTTTTTACCCCACTGTTGATATAATGTGCGATGATTAGGTAAAATATTCCAACACAAGTTCTACACCCTTAATAGCCTGTCTCACAAATATTTTAAGTATAAAAAAAAAAAAATGCTCACGCCTTTTATCCCTGAGAGCATCAGCAGCTTATGGCAGAGGTATTCCATTTCTGGATATACCCACTTATCAAGAGATATTCTTTGGACCCCTACACGTGATATGTGTTGAGCTCATCGCCGGACCGGGTCTGTTACACATGTCTTAGAATTAATTCTTGGACCTGCGGTTTTCCTCATTAATTTATTATTATATTATTTTAAGTTTAATGTGTCATTACATCCGCGGCCATACAATGTACCTATTGGCATAATAATAATACGTTAATTGTATCAATTCAATTCTGCTGCAAATATACAGTGCGATTCCGAATTCATGTCAATGTCTGCTAAAACGGAAATAGAATGTCGAGCGGCCAAATGGAAGTAGACGTAAATCTAAAAGTAACATTTTATTCTGACTATTATCGCCAGAGAGATTATCGAGTGTTTGAAATGGGGAAACGTTATAATTGGAAAAATATTATGCAATAATAGAAAAAGACAATCTAATCTTATTAGCACGGTATATATTTGTCATTAACAATTTCGTTGGATAAAATCGTACCTGTGTATTTATAAATAAATACTCAGACATACTGAGTACTCAGAGTCGAGCAAAGCTTTTATAAAATTAATCAGGTATTTTTGATATAATAACTAATCTATGTGTATGTATTTATAAATACTCAGATGATAACTAAAGCAATTTAGATTCTTAAACATAGTCGAGCAAAGCTTTTTAAATACTGTAGGTATTTTTTGTCTAAAAACTAATCCAAAAAAAGCCTTTTTACGAAATACAAAGCACAGGATGGCCATTGTAGGTTCGATGCTTCATCATTTTGAATATCACATTCGAAAATAGAACATGTCGGACTCTGGCGGAAATATCCCCGGGCGGCCGGTCCGTGACGGAAGCTGCGCGGGCGCCGTACTCCCCTTCCGGCGCTCGCTCGTTACGCGCTTTGTGACGTCACGAGGCGTATGAGCTATTATTGTGACGTTGGTTGGATTGCAGAATTTGACATAATAATATGATTTGAATGAATATTTTTGTATGCTGAATAGTTTAATCTAATGAACCCTGCAAAGTTCGATTCACGTTAAGTTTCACTGTCTTTACAATACCATAGAATAATAAATAGTAGTAACGTAAAAATACTCAATAATTATAATAATAATAATATAATCTCACGTCTTTTATCCCTGAGGGGGTAGGCAGAGGTATTCCATTACTGGATATACCCACATTTCACGAGATATATTGTACCCCTACACGTGATAGGTGGTGAGCCCATCGCCGGACCGGGTCTGTTTACACATGTCTCAGAACTAATTCTGAGACCTGCGGGTTTCCTCAGGATGTTTTCCTTCACCGTCGAGCTAGTGATAAATAAACAATCATAATTAAATTAAAAAAATATTATCAATAGAAACAGTCTGTGATTTCCCGCATACAGCAGAACGTATCTGAAAGATAAGAAGATATGTTTATGTATTACATCAATATCCAAATAGGTCGTTTCCGATTTAAGTTTCAATAAATTTAAATAAATTGAAGTGATATCTACTCCCACAAAAATTTTGATGACCCTTAAACCTGAAAACCCTAGGAGGTAGGTAGGTACTAAAAATCCAGTCAGATGCGAGTCGGACTCGTACACGAACAGTTCCGTTCTACCGTAGAATTAAAACTACTTTTCTGGTATGCTATAAGGGGGTCCCCCCTTTATTTTTATATTTTTATTATTTCATGTTATATTGGCCACAGCTACGAATCTATATAAATAAAAATGAATTGATGTTCGTTAGTCTGATTAAAACTCCAGAACGGCTGGACAGATTTTGATGAAACTTTTTGTGTGGGTTAGAGTGGGTCCAGGGATGGTTTATACGGTGGCAGAACGACGTCTGCCCGGGCCACTAGTAAGGAATAAGTCTATTCGTAGGGCCACAGTAATACACAGTGAACATTTCAAATATCGATCTATTACGATTCAAAATATACAGCCCTATGATAGATGGACGAGCAGACAGACAGCGCCAGCCTCGTTAATAAGGGCAAGGGTATAGATCCTATTAAGGAATAGGACCGACAAAATCAATTTCGCTTTTATCTATAGATGTAAAAGTATAGTTTTTTTGTGTTCACTTGCCCGCAGCACTCAATTCGTTCCAGAGTTCACGTCACTGCCGCTGCAGCGTATTACAATTTGACCTTTGATTTTTGTGTGTATCGTGCACATCGGTTTTTTACTCTATTTTTTTTTATCTCGTTTAGGGGCCGAATATACTCGTGAAAAGTGGTTATTTCCAGAAATGGAGTATCTCTGCCTACCTCCTCGGGGATAAAAGGCGTGAGATGATTTATTTTATTTTTATTTTTTAATAAATATTTCGAGAGTTACTAGCTAGAGAGACCTACTTACTACAAAACGTACGTAGGTACGTAGTTTTATAAGGTTTTAAAAGTCCGTCAATTTTCATACCACAAATTGTAAATTTGTTTGTGATATTAATGATACTCTGGTTTATAGAAACATAACTATATACATAGGTACTTCTAAAGCCGGTCATCTTCAGCTGCAAGTTCTAAATTACGTATGCAACACACAGGACGGTAGTTCCAATACCACTGATGAATGGAATTTGAAACTAGGTTCGAATATAAGGTAGGTACAAACTTCACTTTGTGTGTGCATCGCATGAATTGTATAGTGTTTCCCCAATATGCATGTGATAGGAATAGCCAGTTTGGTCCCAAGTTCCAATAAGTTGCACCTAAGTCAGTTTATTATAGTTCGGTATAGCAATACCTATGTAAGTACTTAGGTTTTAGGAACCTTTATAAATTTGATATATGATATATATCATTTCACCATAAACTAGGCAGAGTTTGTACGGCTGCATGCTGGCAGTTGCGGCTGAGGAGTGGGCCGCAGTTCTAATTTCAAAAATCAAAATTTAGAATGTATGGTCAGGTGAAGAAGTGAAAAGGGCAAAAAGTTTATACAAGGGGGGATAAAGGAGGTCCGACAAAGTGTACCTCGTTATAGTACTATAAGTACTAAACTACTGATAAACATATTTAAATAAATATAAATAATCAAGCCACATGTTAAAGGAGACCCTTAGCTCAGCAGTAGGATGTTAAGTGTTGATCGGAGGTTGAAGGTGAGGGTCGGAACCGAAGATATTTTTTACTCAAATCTTGGCCTCAGATTGGAGTTGACCCGCGACTCGGAAGTCAAAGCCAAAGTCAAAATGATTTATTCAAAGTAAGTACTTACAAGGAGGACGCCCCAGAAGGACGTTCGTCACGGATCAAATAAGTGACGTCCTTCAAAAAGCTGGGGTCCGGAGTGGGAAGAATAAAGGAGCGTGCATGAAAAGGCTTATGGATGTGAAGGAAGCGAAAGAAGTATGCAGAGATCGAGCAAAGTGGGGATCCATCGTCTTTGCCTACCCCTGTGGGACAATGGCGTGAGCATTATGTATGTATGTATGTAAGTACTTACAAGTCTCCACCGCTTCAGCGCGGATGGTAAAGGAGAAGAAGCGTGCAAGAAACTCCTAAACATATTATTCTTTTAATAAATTCTTACTTAGTACTAAATTAGGTTACATATTTTTAATTATTCGCTGTCGTATGGCGTTATTTTTAGGAAGAACTGGAAAAGCAGCATTACCAAATTGGCCAACATGCATCTATCAACTTTCTGTTGTATTAGGAGTAGGTACCTAAAACCATCGAGGCTATAACTATTCAGGGTTTCTATAATAAGAAATCGTGGTTTTGACTATCAAGGTAACATAGCATTTTAAAATTAGTGCGGAAAGTAGGTGTTTATTAGGCTGTTTGTTAATATCATCAACCCGTAACGCCTACTACTGAACTAAGGGTCTTGACGTACTACATAAAGTAGTATGGGCTATAATCTCCCTGGAGAGCTTCTTATCACCTGTTACTTACGGCGTCATTAAAATGGTTCAATTCATAATCAGGGACCATGTGGAATTGATTATGATGATGACAATCAAAGTACGCAACCAGCAATAGCCTATTGCTAAGGTAGTGAACTTTCGTAATTTCAAAGGTACAAACATTTGCAGTGAAAATGTACCTAAGTATGAAATATGATACCGAAATATTTTCATGTATCCTAGATACGGATTTCAGCTCGGCACAAACAGATTACTCAAAGTAGGGCACACAAGAAAGTCGGAATAAAATCGACGCGAGATATGAATCAGCGTAAACATCGCGGATCCTTCGAGAAATCCACAGTTACAATTTTTATTCTTTCCTCAAGGAAAATATCAGACGCGCTATAACCTCACTTTACTCGTCTCTCCGTATATTACACCTATAATTTACAAGAGAGGGAAGTAATAAAACTTAATGCAAACGCGTCGACTCGACGATGTTTGTAGAAATCCACGCGAAGCTGTAAAACACGACCAACTTTTTAGACCCCTTTCTTCTCGAAAACATTCCCCTCCGCTGTCTAATTTGGGGAAAACTGGGGGGGTGAGGGACAGCTCTTAACAACTGGTTTGCTAAACCTGTGGATGTAATGGGGTAAACACATTAGCCAGAGATGCGGCTCTCTCCAGAATCACGGCACCTGTAGACTCTTTACATAAGATTTATAGCTCGGTGTCTTTGTCAAAAGGTATTTTATAAAAAAGCGTAGTTCATTAATGAATTGCCGCTTCCTTTCACCCTCTTCAATACTATGTGTGGATTGAAAATAATTGCTTCCTGTGTTACCAAGGGATAGGGAGACTTTCTATAGGACAGTGGGTGCTTTGTGTGTGTATACGTGCAGTTATACTAACCAATATATTGAAATCCAATCCCTACAGTAAGGATAGTTTCCAAAAAAAATACTTGCATTTGTTTATGTACAAAAGTTAAAGCATAATTTATTCCTGCTAGCGATAATACCACAAATACCTACCTATAAATAAAAAAAAATCACAAACTATTCTTATTTTAAAAATTTACAAATGACAAAAATGTTTATGTATAAGTAATGTGTTATTTATATTAGAAACTAGCGACCCGCCCCGGCTTCGCACGGGTGCAATGCTGAATTTTCTTTGCTATAAACCATCCCTGGGCCCACTCGAATCCACACAAAAAGTTTCATCAAAATCTCAATTATCAAGTTCTCGAGTTAAATCGTCAGGAAGGAAAACCCGACTTATTTTTATATAGTAGATAATGACAATCTTTTAAAAAATTTCGTCAGTACCTAAACATTATTGCTAAATAGCATTTTTGATCCTTATGTCGTAATTTCTACTTACAATGATTTTTAAAAAAATGCCCTTCCTTATCCCCATAAAGAACGGTCGAGGTACTTTATTCCTTTTAATGTTCAATTTTCACCAATATTTTATTTTTATTGTGAGCCTATTCCAGGACTGGAGTGATGTTACACATACTTTAGTACCACTACTATCATATAGTAGTGGTACTGAAGTATGATGGTACTGAACAAGGAAATCATTTTCCTTGCAGTGTTTTCACTATAAGCACTATATTGTACAATACTACAATGACCCAATCACTACATCACTAGATTAATCTTCATTCCTTATGATCTTACACACAAACAGATATACTCTCACACATTAATACTTAAACACAATCACAAACACACTTAAAATTCCAATTAAATAATAATAAAGAGAAAAGAAGTGTCAATCTTATTTACACTAATATCTCATATATTCTCACGCCTTTTTTATCCCCGAGGGGGTAGGCAGAGGTATTCCATTACTGGATATACTCACATTTCACGAGATATATTGGACCCCTAAACGTGATAGGTGGTGAGCCCATCGCCGGACCGGGTCTGTTTACACATGTCTCAGAATTAATTTTGAGATCTGCGGGTTTCCTCACGATGTTTTCCTTCACCGTCGAGCTAGTGATAAATATGTACGTAAGTTTTCGAAAAACTCATTGGTACATGCGAGGATTCGAACCCGAGCCTCACTGATTTTCGGCCGGCTCTTTAACCGTCCGGGTTATCACTGCTCTAATACTATTTTGAAAATTTAATTTAATATTATCTGCCTACCCCCTCGAGGATGAAAGGCGTGAGATTATATTATTATTATATCTACCTATTAGCATACCTACTTTCATTATCATTACTATCACTATCACTACATAGTATAAAACAAAGTCGCTTTCTCTGTCCCTATATCCCTATGTCCCTTTGTATGCTTAAATCTATAAAACTACGCAACGGATTTTGATGCGGTTTTTTTTAATGGATAGAGTGATTCAAGAAGAAGGTTTTAATGTTAGCATTGCACCCGTGCAAAGTCGGGGCGGGTCGCTAGTTCTTAATATGTGGTTATTGAGATTGGTTATACAATTACCTATGTATGTTATTAGCCCTAGTTTAATAATGTATTGTGTAACTGTTTAACCCAAAGAATATAAAAAAAGTTAAAAAAAAAAAAGAATATAAAATAAAAACAATAGGTGCTCCTAGTAAATGCTCACGTACCTCTCGTAGAGCTGGCGTAGCACTCGTAGAGAATGCTACTAATTTTCGTTTTCTTAGCGCACCATTGTTAATGAGAGATGTCCTTAACACTAATAGAATTCAATGGTGCGATACATTATGTACGTACAAAATGTTAGACAGAAAATGAATATACGAACAAGTATATTATTACATACGACTTTTACAGAGAAAGACGACCGGACAATAAAATATATTTTTTTACATAAATACCACTACTTACAAAGTGTCATTATAAGACAACACATTTTTCCCACTACTACCTGCTACCCTGCACCTGTTCTAATAAGAGTAATAGTTACTGATTTTGATTAAACTTATTATATTATATATGAGTTTTTCAAAAACTTACGTACATATTTATCACTAGCTCGACGGTGAAGGAAAACATCGTGAGGAAACCCGCAGGTCTCGGAATTAATTCTGAGACATGTGTAAATAGACCCGGTCCGGCGATGGGCTCACCACCTATCACGTTTAGGGGTCCAATATGTCTCGTGAAATGTGGGTATGTCCAGTAATGGAATACCTCTGCCTACCCCCTCGGGGATAAAAAAGGCGTGAGATTATATATTATTATTATTATTATATCACCATAAAACAATGTCGCTTCCCGCTGTCTGTCTGTCCCTATGTATGTTTAAAAATATAAAATCTCTATGATTTTTCAGTGCGTATAAAATTTTGTATGTAGAACGTGTGCATGTCCATCTGTATTGGGATTTCTGACTATGGGGCGAGTTCTCGTTATGCGAAGACACGCGCCACCGCGGCCCCAAGGGGTCGTATTTTTGACGTGTGCGTAATCCAAATCCCATTTGCATACATTTGTCATTTGACAGAGTGACATTAGGATTCGACTAATCGACTTTGAATTGTTTATGAAGAAGATATCGTTGACTCCACACCAGTGTTATATGACCTATTCATATTTAGTAGTGGCTTGCGAAAGTGAAATTTTTAGATTACCTACTTTTATTTTATTGTTTTTTTTTTCTTAGACGTTTTTTATTTTGAACTTTCGTGCAATTTGAAGGCTGTATTTCACAATGTGTAACAGATCCGGCCCGGCGATGGGCGCACCACCTATCACGTTAAGGGGTCGAATATTCTCGTGAAAACTGGGTATTTCCAGAAATGGAATACCTCTCTACACCTACCACCTACCCCCTCGGGGATAAAACGCCTGAGATTATTTATTTTCACCAGAGTTTCCTCAATACGGTATGTCTACACTAATCATAATATATATTATAGAGAGGATAGATTTTATTTTTTGTTTGTATTGAATGGGCTCTGATACTACAAGATCTATAGTAAAAATTATTTCACCAATGGAAAGCTTATTTTTCTGGAAGTAACCGGAACACTATAATTTTCTTACTGGAATATGATTTGCGCGGGTGAAGTGGCTCGGAACAGAGCAGCTAGTGATATATATAACGGGGATTTGTTACCAGAAGAGTCAGACATGGCGGAGCTTCAAAATAATAACGCAGGATTCCTCACACAGGCTTCTAATTCTTTGATCGCCAATTAAAAATTAACAAGGATAACGTGATTGTCCAGATTCCAACAGATTTAGTGGGAAACGTAGGAAGTTTGACACGCAGCAATGGGAACCCGCCTGCCAGCTCCGAATCTCGCTAAAAAGGTGATCGTTCGGCCATAGCTTCCGCTTTCATCGTCTTTTACAGGTTAGCCAACCTCAGTTGACAGTTTAGCCAACATTATGAACTTTATAAAGCGTTGCCATCACTCGTGCCAACCATCCCCAAGTCGTAACTTGACGTTTCCAATCAGCTTTTAGTTCGCATATTCAACAACAGATATTAAATGGCACCAGCGTCGATTAAGCAGATTCTCCGACACGACCATCCTGACGACTCACACGTCCTCGTGTGAGGTACCTGGAAATAAGAAAACTGCAAACAGTAACATTCTTACCACTCGGCCATTCCTGGCCAACCTGGGAAATAAAACGTTATCATCAAATTATCACAGAACTCTCTTCATTAGCGTAGCATCAAAATAGTCGTTGAACAATACCCAGAGTTTCAAGCATCAAATAAAATATAGTTTCATTTATCCATTTTGTAAGCTCACAAAATCCAGATCAGTTAACCTCCATCCGGTTAACATAACGCTTATAACCTCCATCCGGTTATAAGTTCCAACAACACGACCTCCATCCGGTCACACCTTGTAACCTCCATCCAGTTACAAGATCCAACAACACTATGACCTCCATCCGGTCATATCACCAGGTAACCTCCATCCGGTCACCTTACTGAGCATACAAAGTGTAACAACAAAAATCAAGTCACTTTAATGTAATCAGTAAACTAATCAATAACTGGGTTTTGTTCAACATCCTAAAATATTCACAAACTCAAGAATTGATAGTTTCCATGTTCGAGTCAAAATTGTCGCTTTCGTCGTCTCCGTCTAAACAGTCTTGTCAAATTGCTTTCTCGAAAATTTACAAGCCACAGGTTACTTAACCTCTCAGACCATGAATCACAGACACAATAAATTTTTAATTGTGTCTCGATTCCAATTGGAACCGGCGGTTATTAACTGATTAATGAATGAACACTCAGCGCCAGAATCGTAGGTACAACCAAATCGCTCACCAGATTGACGAAGAGTTCCAGTAGGCGCGTTTACAATGCACGAGTCGACTAGCTTCTCAATCGCTTTCTTCGATGTCCTCGGACCGGCACTGCTCCCATTGTTGCGAAGTGGACAGCTTGATGCGTAATGACCCGTCTCCCGGCACTTGAAACAGGTGATCTCAGGGTTGGATGCCTTCGCAGGTGTTGAAGAACATCTTTCCTTGCTATCGCCACTACTCTCAAACCTCAACATGCGTGACGGCATATATATCGGCGTATCAGCGTCAAGAAATCACGATTCTGCTGTTCCATTAGCCGTGCCCATCTTCTATCGTATTCACCTTCAATTTTGCCAATGTGGATCGTCGCGGTCCAATCCCACTTCTGATAACGGGGATTTGTTACCAGAAGAGTCAGACATGGCGGAGCTTCAAAATAATAACGCAGGATTCCTCACACAGGCTTCTAATTCTTTGATCGCCAATTAAAAATTAACAAGGATAACGTGATTGTCCAGATTCCAACAGATTTATTGGGAAACGTAGGAAGTTTGACACGCAGCAATGGGAACCCGCCTGCCAGCTCCGAATCTCGCTAAAAAGGTGATCGTTCGGCCATAGCTTCCGCTTTCATCGTCTTTTACAGGTTAGCCAACCTCAGTTGACAGTTTAGCCAACATTATGAACTTTATAAAGCGTTGCCATCAGTCGTGCTTACCATCCCCAAGTCGTAACTTGACGTTTCCAATCAGCTTTTAGTTCGCATATTCAACAACAGATATTAAATGGCACCAGCGTCGATTAAGCAGATTCTCCGACATATATATAATAACTGTTTGAAAAATAACTAAAACTGGCTTATCTAATGAAAAGTAGGTATTTAGTACAAAAAAAACCAAAAAAAAATTCTTTATTTTATTGACTTTCATAATAATTTTCTTTTTATTTCATGTAAACAACTAGTGTCTTTTGTTTGTGAAATTACATCTGTAATTAAGTTTTCGGTTAGCAAATACTAGAAAGTCTAGAATATAGAATTTGCTTTACCTACGACCATCGCAAAACAGAATTTTTACATGGCAATTGACCGAAGTTAAAACACCACCGGTGCCTATTGTTTAAACTTAAATTGCTCTGTCACATCCTAGTACAACAGCTTCAGTTAACGTGTTTCGGAACGTATCCCGGAAAGTTTTAAATGGTCACCCTTGTGCCGTTGACGGGGCTGACACGCTCGTCGACGGAGGTGACGGCTCTATTATGCTCGGCGTAGTTTGAATTTGGTGCCCGAAAGGACTGAAGTCCGCTTTGATAAACTGAACAGTACATTTACCGTTGATCACATGGTTTCTGTCAGGTCTATGTTGCTCAGGTATGAACATAGATAGCGTGATTATTTTGGTTGGTGCTAGACGATTTGGTTTCGGTAGTACTATTTATTTAGTTTTTTTTTTTTTGTCAAAATGCAGAGCGGTCTTTGCGATCTTGCGCCTATCAGTTGATAATTTGTGCTTTTGTTGGACCTTGCAGCACTGCGCAGCCGTGCCGCAGTTCGGTAGTTTCTTTTATTAATGATGTAGTGCCTTCCTACGAGTTGATGATAATATTAATTTTAAATTTATTTTACCTTTGTAACTCCTCAACCCTAATATCATATATAGAATACTAAAAGGACATAAAACAGCTTGGTGGGGCTGTAAACACGTAAACACATGTAAATATACTCAGAAATAGAAAAAAATTAAAACTTAGGAAAATACGAAAAATTATGAAAATTTAGTAAAATAGGGCTTGGTATGATCGAAGAGATGTTAAAATAGCATAAAAGTTTCATAAAAGTAGTTAGAAATTGGTTTCAGTAGGGTTCAGGAAAAACCGAAACTTGTTTAGTATGGAAAATATAGCGGAATAGTTCTTGTATTAAGATAAACCATTTTTTGGTTATAACTCCGGAACTATTGGAGCTAGAGAGATAAAAAGTATATCATTGTAATGCTATTCACGGACCCTACGATATGCAAAAGGTTTCATCCAAATCGGAGATGGTCGGGTTTTCCCGGCGCGGGACATGAAGAGGGGGTTCTGGCATCTATGGTGAGGGAGGGTGCGCGGTCGCGGGGCGAGGCTGCCACCTCAACCAAAGGTTGGACCTAGGATGTATGATACATGGGTCAGTCCTGTTGAGCAATATGACATATAAATAAATAAATAAAATAAAAATATAAAACTCATATGGCGTTATTAGCTTGAAGGTTCGTTAATAACAGAAGTTAAGAGGACAGGCAGGTATGGGTTCCCTGTCTGATTAATGGAATATGGTAGTTTTATGCAATATTCTAAACGAGCCTATAAATAAGAGAGTTGGGCCTATGTTACACCTGGGTTTCCCTCCCATCTTAGGGCAGCTAACGCTGTCCGCTCGAACGCAAATGTCGGGACGAGGCAGGGGTTGTAGTGTTTGAGTTATTGACGGGGTGTGGTACTGTCCGAGTGGTGCAGCGGTTGTGTCAGTATGTTTCACCGCACCGCGGTCGGTGTTTATGTCGGCACATACCAATGCTAGCTTGGCGGTGGCAACACCTCCGTTCTTTAACTTGCATTATGACTTGCTTGTGATGTTGGGGCTTACGCTTCGACTCACAATTGTCTTGTTCAACACTGTTTGGCGGTATAGTGCGAAAAGGTAAAAAGTCCGGGCCTCAGCACTGCCTAACAGTACGGCACGGTGATCTTATATGGACTTAGTTTTTGGACATGTTCCATAAGCTTCGTCTGATGTAACGATCGCTTTTAAATATTACACATTGGAGGTAGTAGCAGAATGACTGACGACGCACCTCTTAGCGCTGTCTTGTGGTTCATAGTAAACACCCTGGGACTATTTCTGAGCTTCTTGGTGCTAAGTAACGGAGACGATGGTATCGACTAACACTTAATTGATGGAGGTTGATAACGTCTCTCATTGAAATGTGAAAAGCAACATCTAGCTTGGTCGTGGACCTGTGCGGTGCGAATTGGGCATTAACACAAGTTATCTTTGAGGAGTGTGGTTGGTCTAGTACGCGAACACTCGACCAAATCTTCGGGAGTAAGGCTCTTCGGAGTCTGGAACTGGAGTCATGTCGGTATTCGTATTGGCATGGTAAAGGGGTCTAGAATCTTGATTGGCTTGACGGGGATGTCTGTCATGCTTCTGTTGAGCTTGATATTATAATAAAAGTGATACCACGAATGAACGAGAAAATGAGGAATGCCTCATATATCTTATGGTAACCATGTATTTGCAGAACGTACATTGGTTACTTCATACTATCATATGAGTGCGCGCGCGACGCGTATCAATATAAATTAATGGTTTTACCATTATAAGCTCATTCAGGGTGTAACAGCGCTTCTGAAGGCTGAACGAGAATCGATGGCTCGTAGGGACCGAGGTCGGGTCACGACGAGCATTGAGACCTATGAACGAGTTGTCCTACGGGACTTATTGCCTTTTGGAGCTTACTGTAAATGATCCTGAGGTCTTAAAGACTATCTCACCACCAAGCGCCTTCGGGCGTAACTTTTATTATCAATATGCTCGAGAATGCCTTTCGGGGCTTACTGCAAATGATCCTGAGGTCTTGATGACTGCCGTAACTCGCCTTCGGGGCAAAACTCGGCACCACAAACGACTTCGGTCGCAACGGTCCCTTCGGGGCAAAACTCGGCCTTCGGTCGCAACGGTCCCTTCGGGGCAAACCTCGGCTTCGGCCGCAACAATCGGCTTCGGCCGCAACAATCAGCTTCGGCTGCAACAATCGGCTTCGGCCGCAACGATCCTGCTTAGGCGGGATAAAAGACCGGATGTCCGGCAAAACCGGGACGTTCGGGGGGGTCGCAATCGCAGCTGTGGAATGTTGCGGGTTGGCGATCACCGTAAGGGGCGAGGTGGAGCTCCTTACTCTTCCCACCAAACACATTTTTATTTCTTTTCTTGAAAGGAGGTGAGAATGTGGGGAAGACGATTTTATCTCGAGTCTGTCATCAGATAAGAGATAACAGGGGTGGGGAATATGAAGTGTCCTTCATGAAATATTGCCTTAGGCATGAATGGCGCTGAAGTGGGCAGCGCTATTAAAGATTAAAAGCGAGCGAAAGACAATTTTATAAATATGCGATAGAAAACTAACGGTATAGTTGAATCAAGTTAAGATTTCTTTTGATGGCAAACGGTAAATCATGATCCTCAAAAAGGATCTGGATTACTATTCACAAAGTAGTGTCCTACACTACTAGACGATCAAATAAATAAATTTCATGGCCAAAATTGCAGAAGTTATTTGTGACGGTGTCGACCTATTTAGCGATGTCTCCTGAGTTAAAACTTTGGAGATCATCATGAAAGCTAAATTTTGAGGTCGTTTAAAGTTATGCGTAGGACTTTTGGCGATTGTATTCGTATTCGTCTTTACGTGTAACATCAATACTCGCTTGCTATAAGATTAGCAGCGATTTGACATAAAAGTGGATTTTCTCTAATTCCGTGCGAGAGAACATGTTAACAAAGTATTGAAACGATATCTTGTGAATGAGATTCTTGCTTAGAGCTGTGCAATACTAGTTTAGCATTATATGATGTTCGGCTTTGTATTGCAGCATATGAATTTTAATACGTTGGAATTACGGTTCCTTCGTATAGAGAAATGTATTCATATTTTAAGTAAGGTCTTAGGTTTAGTTACACCTTTTTTATTTTTAACTCTATTATTTCATGTACTACCGAAGGTAAAATATTCTACCCCAAGAAAACAACCATTATAATTTCGGGTGTGTTTCTGTGGGCAAGTCACCGAATGTTAAAAAAGAAAAATAAAAAAAAAATTACCTTAGAAAAGGGAAATTCCACAGGGATCGGGAATAAACTGCGATGCAACTGCTGAAACCGAAACGCCGCTGCCGCGTCAGCGATATATTTGCACCCCATGAACTAGGTGAAGATGTACAAAATATCGATAACAACCAAATAACGGCCCAAATTTGGAGTGGTAGTTTCAGCGAAAAGGCGACCCACCCGTCCCGCTGATTGGCTTCATTTCGTCGGGGCACGCGTCGCTCGCGGCGTCTTTCCGCTCCCCGCACAATTTATTTCGCCTCATCAAAACGTCAACACGTTGACGTGTATTTTAGGGATTTTAATCGTGTGACGCCCCGGGCGGTGGCGCCCTCTATGTAAATTATGCGGACCCGTTTGTTCGGAACTGTTGCTTTTGTTTTTGTTTGAAGAACAGACGATTTTTGATGTTGGGTTGAGTTCTGTATACTTGCTCTATAGATTTGGTGCAAAACATTTTGGAAGAATGGAATTTGGTACTACAAGTATAAAATATACTAGTAAAGTGGGCAATTCCAGGTACAGAAAAATTAAAAATCTATCAATAGAAATGTGCAAAGGCCGGAACATATTTTGTTTATAACTATTTTCTGGGACTAAAATAGGTTACATGATGTCTTCTGATAATATTAATAAAATATTAATTTATACAATATTACCTGTGACCTCATTGATGTGATGTCAACCAACCTGCAAATTGGACTGAAACTGTCGACACTTAAAATAAAAGAAAACTTTTAGGTGCGGTCGCTATTATGACGCCTTCATAAAAAACTTTGAATGTGGTTCCAAAGCCTATTAAAACTGTCGTTGAAATGTGAACAATTGCACTGAAATGTAGACCGGGTAGGCTGGGGGCATATTTATTGTGTTTGACAATTTTTTATACTGTATCTACAGATCACTCCACCGGGGCGGAAAGCCGGCAGAAGAGAATTTTCTAAATTACGTTTTTCTTAAGCCGGTGACCTTAGTTACAAGCTCGCAGCTAATTTTAAGGAGTTTTCTCCAACGACTTAATGATAGTGTAGTGGTGTAGTAATCAAATTATCATCACTGACGCTTTATTCACAACGCACTGTACAATATTGTATACTATTATTGACGCCAAAATAAAAAAATACAATTTCCCACATTGAACCCATGAAGTAGTTGCACCTGCCTATCTACCTTATAATTATGAATTAACGTCACGAACAAAAGCTTCCAGTGTAATTCGCACATAATTTTAATTCAAAGGCACTGGTTTACCGCGCATTGTGAGAAACCCTGCTTCACTGGCATTAGTGAAATACAAAACACGACCACGCATTATTAATTCCATCGCCTACAAATCCTCTTACTTATAGAACTATATTTGTGTTGAGGATTACATGCTGCAAAGTACGTAGTTCAAATTTGTAGTTCGACAAAGTAGACGTTCCATTGCCCTCTTTATCGTCTATGAGAGTTATTAATCCTACTAATATTATAAATACGAAATCCTACTAATATTGTAAACGTGAAAGTTTATATGAACGGATGTTTGTTCCTCTTTCACGCAAAAACTACTGTATGGATTTTGATAAAAACTTACAGTTATATAGCTTATACATCAGAATAACACATAGGCTATATTTTATGCCCGTATTTCCATAGGAACGGGAACTATGCGGGTGAAATCGCGGGGCGCTGATAGTTGAAGTATAAAAGTACTAGAAGTATGTACGTATACGCACGCAGTAGGTATATTTCGAGTAGATTGATAGACAGATTGAAAAAAACAGCAGATCATATAAAATGAATAAGTCTAACTAAGTTTATCTTGGCAGTAAAAAACCGACTTCAGCGAATTATACTAAAAAATACAGTCGAATTGGGAACCTCTTTCTATTTTGAAGTCAGTTAAAAAAAGAATAATCGAAATCGGTTTACGTGATATTGAGTTATTCGTCCATTAGTCGCGCACATACTTAATGCAAATGGTTATGGTTATATGGTTCTCTCAAGGACGGCATTAACAGAACTGGACCAAATTAGAATAGCACCGCACTGGAAGCACCAGCTCTCAAATACAAAAAAGTATCCATTCGGTTCACCCACCCTTTTTGAAGTCGGTTGAAAAATTGCCATACTAATCCAGTTCACGGTTTAACGGCTACAAAATTTCGTTTTCAATAATGGTCAACTATTACTTATTAACTTGTAAAGCCTTACTTACTAAGCTGTGATAGTTTTCCGTTTAACTTTGCTTTATTTTAGTACCTTTAGCGAAGTGCTCTAAACATTTATTGAAATAATTTGTACCCCGATGACATTTTAGAGTTCTAAATTCCCGATCTAGTAGGGCCCTGTGTAGGTATACATTTATTTGTATTCGAGCTTAATAGGTAGGCCCCTTACCATTTTGACAATTACTTTTTTCCTAAGATCTTTAGATAATATATAGTACACGTTTAGAAAATTTGTATGAGGTTACTAACTGTATTACACCAATACTATACGTCTAGGGCAGAGGGTCCTGCCTGAGTAGTATTTTGACAGATCTATTTGAGACGATATGTCTGCATAATTTTCAGGTTATTTATTCCTTCCTTTGAGTATTGAATGAACTGATATTAGAAAAGAAAGGTGTAAGAGTAAACATGAATGAAGTTTGCATATACTTAAACATAAATCTTGCCGTCAGCTTCTTTTGGTGATATTTGCGTACGACTCTCAACATTCAGCGTTTAAGAAAGTCCTTATGTGGCCTTGCTTTGATCTCCTCTGAAACGGAACTGTTCGTGCGCTTGACGAGAAACGAGGAAAGAGAAATTTTATATTCATGCAGCGGGTATGTGTATAATTACCTTTTATGTATACCAATATGTATAGTTTAAAATTATTGAGGACTAGCTCTTCAGTGATTTCAACCGCGTCATTTCAGTCCCGTTCTCATAAGAAAGTTAGTTAGTTTCTGGGACTCACATAACCTATGTTAGTCCCAGAAACTAACTAACTTTCTTAAAAGTAAGCTTTACATTATTGAAAGAACCAACCACCAACACCAACTTGATATTATGCGAATACAATTTCTAGGATTAGACTACAGGAAATCTACTCTATTGATAGTTAGACTACCAAAATACCCCACTTTATCTCTCTCAGCATATCTGTTTTGTTGCGAACATCTTTGCTCCTCCGTTCTTCCGATATCACATTTATAATTAGTTAGTAGGATAATTTACTAAGTCGCTTTAAGCTATTTCTGCTAAAGTAGGTACACAAATGCGTACTCCCCTTTAATGACTCCATTAACTCTGTTTGTCATTACATATTTTATTAATGATAAGACCTTTGAATTTACAGCTATAATTTGTTAGATGAGGACCGTAAAATAAACCTCCTTACCTTTCGTGAAATAGGCAATTCTTAAGCGGGTTGCCTAAAATCTTCCATCTCTTTGATTCAGCTCAATAAACTTTCCAGATCTGAGAGGACTTCCGTGTTTTTGAATGGAATTAATTGAAGTGCTTCGTTACACAGTGTAGGTATACCTGGTGCCAATTATTTTGAATATTTGCGCTAATGGGACATGCACTTGAAATCTGCTTCGGTTCTCCTGGGCAAAACAAATACGGAGGAGCCACAAAAAATACCACCGTTCGTTTGTTTAAGTATTGCAGATAAGTAAGGATTTCTGTTTCATATTTTACCAAATAGAAACGAAACTTATCGAACGCAAGTAAACAGACAAAGATCCAAGATAGTTATTGTTTAAATCTAGCAAGGTTAATAATTATAAGAATAATCTTATTTTATATCTTGTATATAGTATTCTTTAATGTGTGAAGTAAACACGTATTCATTAGTTGAACATTTCTTGCTTACTCCATCCACGTATACCTAACATTTAAATTCATTTTGTTTTGTAATAAAACATATTCATGTCATGCACAAGCTAAAGTATACATGGTCTAAATGTGAGCTACTAAGTCCATGAGGTACAGCCTACTGACAGACAGACAAACTGAAAGACAGCGAAGGCTTAGTAACAATGTCCGTTGACACCCTTTAGGTGTGGCACCTTGAAAAGTAATATCAGCCACCTTATTTATCCTGACGAGAAAATTCAAGTCAGTATCGTCGTTTCACCGTGTCGTTGATTGTAAATTTATTTCAGGGTAACAAATTTCCAGAGTGCCGACTATTCACATTATTCAAGAGGTTCTGAATTTGAGAGTCGCAAAATTCGTATTGTACAATGTACGTATCCGAGAAATAACAAGTTGCTATGAAAAATACGTATTCGGTGATGTGCTACCTATTGTAGATCAGATCACCGAAGATTTTATTTTTGTGAGAGTATTTTGATGAGAATCTGAATTATACGCGACCTTATTTTTTATTACTCACTTAAATTTATTTCAAGGAAACCAAATATAAAATTGAAACCAAATGAATAAGCAAGTCGGTGATTTGTTTTCTACGTTTCATAACTTTTTTCAAGACAGTCTTTATTCAAATTTGCGTCAAACACCTATTATTAATAATTTATTGTTTACTTCCCGACTTCGCACGGGTGCAATGCTTATACTAAAACCTTCCTCTTGAATCACTCTATCTATTAAAAAAAATCGCATCAAAATCCGTTGCGTAGTTTTAAAGATTTAAGCATACAAAGGGACATAAGGACATAGGGACATAAGGACATAGGGATATAGGGACAGAGAAAGCGACTTTGTTTTATACTATGTAGTGATGACACTATATCGTATGTAGGTTTTTAAGGTTTGGAAAACTCATTGGTACATACCCGCAGTAGGATTCAAACACGAGTCTCAAGCATAAGAAGCGGGCTCGTAAACCATAGAAAGAATAATGAAAGAAAGAAAGAAAATATTTATTGAGACTAAAATAAAATATAAACCTATAGAATATATTTCAGTGCCCTAACAGGACCTCGACCAGCACAAACTGCGGTGGTTTGTCGTAGCGCTATCAATGCAATGCCTACCCTATCAGGGATAAAAGGCACCTATACTATAGAATTTCACATTATCCGGTAAAGTTATATTCTCATTCCTTCCCATTGTAACCCTTATTGTAATATCCACGTATTTGAGTCGGCTTGAATACACCCTCTTTCATAAAAAAAACAACATTTCTTTATGCCCAGTCGTCACTGAAAAGTCGTCGGTAGAGCTATGAGCATAATGAGAACGGAGCAATCATCACAATGAATGGGAGAGACGCGAGCGCTCCCTTGAATGCTACGTTCGTCCTTCGCGACGGCTGCAAGGAGACCACACGCCAAAAAATATTCCGGATATTAAAGACTGTTTTATTTTGATATAATGTAAATTTTTTGTTCATTACAGCTTATTATTTATGGTAACTTTTACTGGTGGATATTAAAAAGTAATTAGAGGTAATTGACAAAATGGTGAATGGCATTATTATTATGGCATTATATAATGATTGTAATGCGGAGACTTCTAGCACAAGTAAAATAATTGCTTAATACGAGTAGAAGGCTCCCATACTTATACTGTAAACCATTTTGCAATAACCATTATATGGTCGATAATATTATTATGCAGTAGAGCCTTTTTTAGGTATTTTATTGTTAGGCTACATCTGGGATCTTATAGGGGTCTCGGGGCTATTGTTGGTAATATGTTTTATCTTTTTTTACATTTTACCACTCCTTACTCGTAATGCCGCAAACAAATAAAAGTCCTACTTTTTTATCAAAACATAGTCACCTAGCAAGTTTGGTATAAATCCTCACACTCTACAGGCTCTGTAAAGATTCTTAGTCTTAAAAACCTGTTTCGAACATTCCTTCCCGAAATCAACAGTTCCTTTTCATTTAGGGAAAAATAATAAAATCCAACGGTCTGAAAAGGCAAAACGTAAGAAGGGAGTCCTTTTGATGCGGGAACGGTTAAGATGGGACAAGATGCTCGCCTCCCTAGAGAAATATATATAATTTAGGAAACTGTCCTTTGAGTCAAACGTACCCCATTAAAATTGGTCTGTTTGTTCAACTAATTTAGTAAATTATTCTCGGGTATATTTTTTTGTGGAAATTCGGTACGAATTTAAAATTTACAGTGAAAGTGTAAATTCTATGATGATGAGCTCCGACTGTATTCGGCGATGGTGACCACTTCGACTCTTAGTCAGCTTGGCGACGCTGATGCGCCCGAGTATGGCTAATGTAGCCAATCTTTGCGGGAAACTCCCGTGCGCAGTGAGGCCACATGGTGAGCACGCCGTTCACATAGTTGTAGTTGATGGCGGGCGGGTGGACGGGCTTTTAACTCATCGGGCTTAGCGTCGAGGTCAGCTAAACGTTGCTCCTCAAATTCATGGACTTAACTGTTATGTCAAATTCTATGACATCGTTTTAATATAATTTTCAGTGATGTATGATCATATAATGTGGGCCGACTTTTGTTTAACTGATAATACACTTAGCATAATTGAAGTAATGTCATTAATAAAGCTGTAAGGAAGCACAAGTATTTAAAAAAAGAATGCTGCTAAACCTAAAAGAGAGACGCTGACAATGGATCTGACAAAATTTATTTTATTTATTTATAATTAAATGAAAATTTCGAACTTGGGTAGGTACATAATATATTTATCGTCCAATTTTCTTATTGAAAAAATAAAAATAAAAATGTAAATGTATTTATTGTAATAATAAGGCACTTTGAACTTGTCCATGAAGATTGGCTAAATGTAAATAACAGCCCATCTCCACCGACGAGTTCCTGGTTCGACGAGTCATTACATTAGTTCTACAATGTGTAATTACAAAACATTTACATTTATTAACACTATAACCAAATTATTAACCATTTCAATATAAGTTTCTTTCTAAGAATATCTGACTCCATGGTTAGATGGTTTATAGCACTGGGATATTTTGGTTTAAACTGTTATCTTAATATGAATAATGTGTCTTCTAAAAAATGTACAATGTGTAACAGAATAAGCGCAATTCCTGAAATTACTTTGTTTGCTGTCGACCACTTAATAAATTTCAGCTATTTTTAATATGTGCAAAATTTTTCCGAAAAGTGAATTAGCATTCCTGAATTTAAGGCTACCTATGGCAACCGTACTATTATTGCTCTCTATTTATGAAATTTGGTTAGGCAAAACTAAAGTATGAATGCATAATTTTTTTTATATTATTATACTAATTGGAGTGTATGAGAAATTGCGCTTATTCTGTGACGCTTCATACTGCTAGTCTTAACTTTAGAACGATTTCATAATATTTTCATACCACAAAAGAGTGTCTTAATGAGTCAGCAGTTTAGTGTCTAAGAAAACATTTATTCAACACCCACAATGAAAAAACGTCTTTTAAGAAAGACATCGTAAATTCCACCTTAGTATTCAGAGGCAGTCGGTCAGTCAAACGTTAGTTTTAAATACGTCGTCCGCAGCTTCTCGTCTCATACATACGAAATAAGAATCCGGAGACTTGCTATTGACTGTTTGACCTGTTTCCTATGTCGAAGGACAGTGTGTAAGTAAGCGAAAACTATCAGCTATGATTATTCTCACTTGACTGATTGACTGAAACTTTGATGTCTGTGCTGTAACTTGATTGTTAAAAAATAAAAGAAATATGAAGAAAGGTGAAGGAAAACATCGTGAGGAAAACCGCAGGTCTCAGAATTAATTCTGAGACATCTATCTATATATATAAAAGGAGAAGCTAAATCTAAAAATCAAGGCCCAGCCCAAACCGCTGAACATAGAAACATGAAATTTTGAGTGTAGGCTACGTTTATAGTGTAGATGCTCGCTAAGAAAGGATTTTACGAAATTCAACCCTTAAGGTGGTGAAAGAGGGGATTGAAGTTTGTATGGGATCGTGTGATTTCTGCGTGTATCAACTTTAAACTTGGCACAAATACTCTTCAAAACACACTATGAAATATTAGTTCTAGAATTTTTTGAAAATCATTCTCCAAGGGGGTGAAAGTAGGGGATGAAGTTTGTATGGAAAACCTTCATTTTTGGGTGTATCAATTAGAAACTTTGTAAAAATACTCCTCAAAATAAACAACAAGACACGTATTTCCGGATTTTTCAAAAACCATCCCCTAAGGGGGTGAAACAGGGGAGTGGAGTTTGTATGGAGACGTGTTGTTTTTTACGTCTATCAACTTCAAACTTGGCACAAATACTCTTAAAAATAAATCATGAGACACGTATTTTAGGATTTTTCAAAAATCATCCCCTAAAGGGGTGAAAGTAGGAGTTGAAGTTGGTATGAAGAAGTATGGTTTTTTGCGTCTATCAACTTGAAACTTATCACAAATACTCTTCTAAACACAGTTTGAGATATTACTTCTAGGATTTTTAGAAAATTATCTTCTAAGGGGGTGAAAGTGGGGGTTGAATTTTGTATGGAAAATCATCATTTTTTGGTGTATCAATTCGAAACTTTGTAAAAATACTTCTCAAAACAAACAACAAGACACATATTTCTGGCTTATCCGAAAATCAATCCCTATGGGGGTGAAACAGGGGGTATGAGTTTGTATCATAACGTGTTGTTTTTTACGTATATCAGCTTAATACTTGGCACAAATAGGTACTTACTCTTAGAAATAAGTAAGGAGACAGTGTTTTTGGATTTTTCGAAAATCTTCCCCTTATGGGGCAGAAGTAGAGGTTGAAGTTGGTATGGGGAAATGTGGTTATTTGCGTCTTTCAACTTGAAACTTGGCACAAATATTCTTTAAAAGTCTCTATACAAAGTCCTTTTTTTTTAAGAATTCACTAGGTATTGGTTCCATTGGGAAATTTGTTTGTTATCATGAGCACATGCAAAATTCAAAATTCAAAATTCAAAAATCGTTTATTTTCTATTGGTATTAAAATATACACTTAGAAACGTCAATATTTTATAATAACAAGGCACTCTAAACTCGTCCATGAAGATTGGCTATACATATACCTACCCATTTTTATCAGTGCTACTCCGAATCCATAACACCTGGAAACTTGAAATATGTTATGTAGGTGTCTTATATATCGTACCCAACCGCTCTATGAAGGGATTTTTAGAAATTCCCACGGCAACGGGAATACACTGGCGGGTAACGGATATTTGAAAAATAAACAGAATTTAATTATGTCCTGCATAAGCATACATTTACTCTACGTTTATCCCGAAATGTTTAAAAAATAAATGTCCACCCGTGCGAAGCCGGGGCGGGCCGCTAGTGTGTAAATATAGACCCGGTCCGGTGATGGGTCACCACCTATCACGTTTAGGGGTCCAATATATCTCGTGAAATGTGGGTATATCCAGTAATGGGATACCTCTGCCTACCCCCTCTGGGATAAAAAAAGGCGTGAGATTATTATTATTATTATTATATTAAAATAAATATTTGACATGGGGATTACAACCAAAGCTGAGTTCTTGTAAAAAATAGATTGTATTGTATATTGCATATTGTAAACCATTATTTACTAGTAAGACATGAGATTAAATAGAGCTGCCCTTGAGTTTCTTGCTGGCTCTTCTTTGGGTACTGCATTTGGAACCAGCAACTCTTCGGTGGAGATGGACTGCTGTTTACATTTAGCCAATCTTCATGGACGAGTTTAGAGTGCCTTGTTATTAGACTATTGACTTTTCTAAGTGTATTTTCTATACCTACAGAAAATAAATGATCTTGACTTTTACTTTTGTAACGTGTGTTTAATATTGTTTCCGTACCGTCTAAATTTATAAATAGTTAAATTAAATAATTGGCGGAGATCCGCGATAAGAAATTATTTGAAACAAAGTAAAATAACATAGGGTTTTTGATACTGATAGCTAAACTGAAAAGAAAGTTTTAGTTATAATACAGAATATTAATACAAAATCGTGGTTCACATTCAATCAGATCCTCCAATAACTAGGTACTTATATTAACTTTTCTATTTTCAGCAAACCTGTTTATATAACGCGTAACAGAATAAGCGCAATTCCTCATACACCCCAATTGGTATATTAATATAGAAAAATATGATGCATTCGTAATTTAGTAACTAACAACTGTTGTGTCTAACCAATTTTTTTAATCAAGAGCAATAACAGTACGATTTTCATGAGTAGCACTAAATTCAGGTATGCTAATTAATTTTTCGGAAAACATTTAACACATTCAAAATAGCTGGTAGTCGATACCGAACAAACTAATTTCAGAAATCAGCACAGACCAGTTTAAATTAACTACTTTAATATCAAAAAATGTAGTTAGTTCTGTAAGCAAATTATAAGTATTACAGATTAATTATAGCTTTGGGTATATCCATTTACGTTTTGTCTAAGTGTTCATTATATCTTTCACTGCCCTCTGCTGAAAGCCAGAACCATAAAGTGCCTCATTAGTGGTGTTTTAAAACTCGAATAGTGTAGTAGAGTGCGGTAGCAAAATGAGCTTTTCAACTAGTATACAAGAGAGTTGATTGCTCTCAATAGTTGCTTGAGAAATTTACCGACCGACGGGCACTTAGGTGCTTTGCTTTTTATTCTATACACATCTAGGAGTTTTGAGAACGATGAACTATTTCATACCAACCACTATCTGATAATTGTTCTCCCATACTTTCTCAAGTAACTAATTAAATTAATATTGTACATTGCCGGCTTTCATTGGACCAGGATCAGGATCCCAAGACACAGGATATACCTATTTTGGGGTCCTGTCTTCACTAATGTTTATCATGGCATCTTTAAAATGGTAACTACTTTAATCATGATATATTATTATGACCTATGTGGAGAAAATGAAGATCTTTTTTTTTCATAATGTTTAAATTTTAAATGACTTAGTTACACTTTCACGCCTGAACTACTGAACCGATTTTTAAATATCTTCAACCAATGGAAAGCTACATTGTAAAGGAGTAGCAGACTATATTTTGTCCCCGTATTCCTACTAATTTTGTTTAGATTAGTCGAAAACAGGGGGTAAGTATTGGAATCACTAATCCAACCAAAATTATTCGGCAATTTACATTGATCCAAACAATTATTTCACAAATCCCGTATGTAAACTGTTTAACCTGTAACCTGGCCCATTTGTTTGTACTTTCAAATATTATTTGTACTAAGTGTTAAAATTAATCTACTTACTAATTAAATATTTAGAGCGGCAATAAAAACTAATAATTATTGTTGACTAATTACAATAGGGTTGTGTCCTACCTAGTCAAATCAGTTACTTTTTACGATCTGTCAAAACGAAATTTTACTATGGAAAATGTACTGAAATAGCAAACCGTGACGTCATAGTTTGTAGTACTCAATTGCAGCACTTTTTTTGATTGATTTATTATTTTTAAATTTGCTATAATTGAAAATTGAAAATCGAAATACATATTTTGAGGTGTTTTGGGATAATCTTTTTGATGTATGACTACTCGCTATTTAATTTCGATGCTGTCAACTACCCAATTATACTAATATTTTTTGAAGCGCGAGTCTTTGTTCCGTTTTGGTGAGAAGCAATCGCATTTTCAAGTTATAATTCTTAAATAAAAACTAAATAGAATTCAACAACCCACATATGTTTAGGTATTTAGTCCCAAATTTGGCAGGCCTTGTAATGCTTTTACAACAAATAATAAGCAAGAAAAGATAGAAAAACCGAGGCACGAAACCAACAGACGATGATGTTCAATTGTTCATGCACACATCTTATGATCATTTCGACGATGGAAGAAAACATCGTGGAGAAACCCGCAGGTCCCAGAATTAATTCTGAGGCATATGTACAGACCAGGTGTGGCGACGGCGTTCGAACCTTATTCGTGAGTGAATAATTTTATTCATCTTGTTTTCATCTTTTTAAGGTTCACTTTTTAAGTGGTCGGGTTTTATTGTTATTTCTTTTTTTTCATCACTCATTAATAATTAAAATTACAAGCAACTAAATATCTATTAAATACACTTTTTAAATACATACATATATACATGAAAACAAATGTACCTACACCGGTCCATTTATTTTAAAATAAGTATAAAATATTATCAGATGAAGTAACCCAATAGATTTTTAAAAGACTGGGCAATTTAAAAGTATCAGACATCTTTTAAGTTTCCTTCACGGTCCATTTAACACAAGGATTGGAATCGACTTAATATTCTGTTCAAAATTGATTGTAATTGACGCAAGAATCAATTGATTAACGTTCTAGAAAAGATGGTAATAAAGAATATGCAGATTGGAAAGTGAATATTAAACAGTATAAGTGGAGTAGCAATGACTTTCAGTAAATGAACTATTAAATGAAACTGCAATGAATAAAAACATGTTGACTTTCTAACTTGGACTTTTGCAGTCGGAATCTTAGATACGTTATGGGTCTTTCTAAAAATGTGTTTAATTAAGGGTCGCGACACATCTGTGTAACGTACAGCGCCGAAGGTTCGATGAACAACATACATTGACGATTCACTTTAAAGATAAATGGATCTGCCTCCCGCGTCAACCGTAATGTATGTTGTTCACCGAAAGTTCCGCGCCGTAAGTTCCGCAGGTGTGGCGCGACCCTATAATTAAGGCATGTTCAACTTGTGTTGTTTACCATATACCTACATGTACCAGGATGAAAGCAATCAACTTTGACAATAAAAAAAAAGATTTTATAGCAATGGAACAGGGTACAAAAATCAATAACTATAAAAGTTACCTACGTTTGATTTTTTTAATGAGTTGGTTAAAAACTAACTTAAATATTAATACTAGATTTTCTGTGAGAGAAAACATCGTATATAAGGAAACACCACCAGAAATGGTTCCGAAGCTTTTGTAACTACTTTCCAGTCCGGCGATGTCACGTTTATGGGTCCAAAAATCGGCCAAGAGCGAGTTATATTATCTAGCTATCTCTACCTATTACGGTTCAAAACATACAAACCTACAGACAGCGAAGATTTAGTAACGTTTAGCGCAGAATGTCCAATTCACCAAATTCCCATCGGTCGCAAATAATCCAATTCGCAGAATGTCTAATTCACAAAATTTCCAATTTGCAGATTGTCCAGTTCGCATAGTATCATTTTTCATGATTTGGACGTTTTGCGAACTATTTTGCGAATTGGACATTCTGCTACCGCTGGACATTTTGCGAATTGGAAATTCTGCGCTTAAACGATTCCCAATATGTAAGGCGTGATTGATTTGATTTGGTCATTTACACACATTTACCTACTTATGTACTTGGTGCATCTTTCGTTTCCTTTAATTACATTTAGTGCGTCTATTTCATATTGAGTTAGAAACATCTGGACTGGAATTTGATTAGTCTCGAAACGCTACAGCGAAGTGATTGTGCGTATATGGCAATTGCTGCCTAGCTAATTTATTTACGTATAAACAGGCTTTGGTTTGCGACAGTGCCGTATTGACGCACAGCGACGCCTACTCAATTTATCGATATATGCCGACTATTACCTATACTAGAACGCTAGGTGTAAGGAGGGAAATATTTAGCCAATTCATGAATATAGTGGTTAGGAATACACAACGCGTAACAGAATAAGCGCAATTCCTCATACACCCCAATTAGTATATTAATATATAAAAAAAATGCATTCGAACTTATAGTTGTATCTAACCAATTTTTATAAGGTGAGTATAGACTACAACATTTTCTAGAGCGTCTCGGTGTATACATTACACCGAGACGTTCTTACGAATGGTAAAATACAGGCAAAAGCTC
Source organism: Ethmia dodecea (assembly GCA_963855545.1). Classification (NCBI taxonomy): domain Eukaryota; kingdom Metazoa; phylum Arthropoda; class Insecta; order Lepidoptera; family Depressariidae; genus Ethmia; species Ethmia dodecea. The sequence goes on along the minus strand of OY979443.1, from coordinate 14,570,161 downwards.
AGTTGAAGGGTACAGGTGCAGAATCAGGAATGTCACTAAAATTCAAAAAGTTAAGTTTTGATGGCAATATTTTCATTTTCCCTCGTATTTTTATTTGGCATTACACAAAAAGCGTAAAAACAAGTAAAGTCAGATGTATAAGTCTCAAAACTGTATACTGGAACAAAACAGGGAAGGTCCATAGTGTAACGGAACATAAGAAGGAATGTCCAATATGTCAAAATTTATAAAAAAAAAAAAAAAACATTTCAATATTTTATGTTCCTGAAAATAAGACTTTATAAGGTAAACTAAAGTTCCTATTGCTAGTTAATAATTTTAAGTGACACTTAAAAATAACCTTTGAAAAATTAAAATGTTATTTACACAACTTTTTGTTTTTGTGACATTTCTTGTTTTGCCCATGTACTCTTCAGTTAGCCTAAGCATTTCCATGCAATGTAACGTTCGGCGTACTATACGGCTAGGTATAAGGCTCGACGAAATGTTACACCAATATGCTCGTTGGTTTTTAAAAGGCTGTAACAAAACATCGAGCGTCGTGTTCAAAGAGCGGTTCGAGTAAATTTAAAAATGGCGAATGCTCGATGATCTGATACAAGAAAATGTTGTAGTCTATACTCACCTTTAAATAAAGAGCAGTAATAGCACGATTTCCATAGGTAGTACTAAATTTAGCTATGCTAAGTGATTTTTCCGAAAAATTTAACACATATTAAAAATGTCTAAAATCGATTAAGTGTTCGATACTGAAATCAAACTATTTTCAGCAATTGCGCTTATTATGTTACATAATGTAGATAAATAAAGTTCTACACAATATTATGTCCTTAAAATATTTGATGAGTGATATGGCAACCTAATGTTTGACGTTTCATGTTTTCAATACCTATACAATACCATTTAATATTTTAATAATTGGACATATTAAAATTTCGAAATTGAAATTGATTGGCAAAAACATATAATAAACCGCATGTTTGTTAGAAGTTTTTGCAAATCAATTTCAACTCTTAATTTTAAATTTCAATATTGATATATTATACCCAAAGAGGCCTTTATTTACTGGTCAACCAAAATTTTAAGCACTGTAACGTCCTAAGACTTGGCAGTTTGAAAAACAAACATTGCCAATTTCGGTCGAGATACATGTTTATCAGCACCTCAAGCATTCTACCAAGTCCTGAGTGACGCCAGTATCTGATGCAAGTATCAAAACTGGTAGGTAAGTATGTATATGGTAAAAGTAACTTTAAAACTGGGAAAACTTTCAAACTACATATTTCTAATACATTTGAGAAATAAATACACCGCACCGTATTAGTGCATTCGAGAACGTTCCAAACTCCGCAAACTATAATAAACTCGCGTCAAACTTGATCCATTATCTCTGTCTATTAATGTAAAATGAACTTGCCGATCCATCGCCAAGTAACAGCTAGTACTCACTGTATTATGCGAAGTTAAACGCGTAATTTGCATGGAAATTATATCGCGTCCGTTGTTCATAGGAAATTTTCCTAATTAAAACGCCTTCGGAGCGGGGATTTCGTTCCAATTAAAAGTTTTGCAGAGTGTGGCGGCTGTGAGGAGCAATTGTGTGGCAATTGATAATATAGCAAGCTGCTACACTGTCGTGGCTTGGTCATCTTTATTCAATACTAGCGGATGCCCAGCGGCGTTGCCCGCGCGGATTCCGTTTATTCCCGTTCCCGTGGGAATTTCCGAAAATCCCTTCATAGTGGTTGCCTACGACATATTTAAAACACCTATACATACCATATTTCAAATATCGGGTGCCCAGCGATGTTTTCACGCTTGGATTTAGTTTATTCCCGTTCCCGTGGGAATTTCCAAAAATCCCTTCATACCAATTTCCTATGACATATCAGAAACCTTCATACCATTTTTCAAGTTTCTAGGTGTTATCGTTTCGGAGTAGTACGTATTTCTCTTTTTAACCAGTTTTTATATTTTCCCGTAGGAATGAGATATTTTCCTGGAATAAAAAGTACCCTAGATGTTGACCCGGGTACTCAGTTATCTCCATACCAAATTTCATCAAAATCCGTTCAGTATTTTTTGAGTGATGCGTGCACAACCAGACAGACAGACAGACAGACAAAAATTCCAAAAATTGGTGTTTCGGTATCTATATCGATAACTATATACATTACCGTTAAAATATTCAAAAAAGATTTCATGTACAGACACGGCCCCGTTAGAGTTTTATTACCTACTAATATGTAAAGAGCAGTGATAGCCGGGACGGTTAAAGAGCCGGTCGAAAATCAGTGAGGCTCGGGTTCGAATCCTGGCATGTACCAATGAGTTTTTCAAAAACTTACGTACATATTTATCACTAGCTCGACGGTGAAGGAAAACATCGTGAGGAAACCCCCAGGTCTCAGAATTAATTCTGAGACATGTGTAAATAGACCCGGTCCGGCGATGGGCTCACCACCTATCACTTTTAGGGGTCCAATGTATCTCGTGAAATGTGGGTATATCCAGTAATGGAATACCTCTGCCTACCCCCTCGGGGATGAAAGGCGTGAGATTATATTATTATTATTATTATGTATAGATATAGATTTTGGTTTGACGTTCTTCAAGGCTGAATGCAATTACACATAATTATATTCTGGAATAAATATTAAATTAGTGAGTTAACCAATTTTCAGAAAATCAATAAAAGCTTAAATAAAAAAAATCTATTCAAATTAAATGCAAAATTTTGCATTTAACATGGTCCTTTAGATGACAAAAGTACTTAAATTATGTTGATTATGTAAAAAATTAAAATAACGTAGACCTTATCAATGTCGCATTGTTAAACTTTTAAAAAGAAAATTCTAATCTCTAAAGCAAAGAAACAAATGAGTATTTATGTATAGTGATATAATGGCTCCATCAATTATAATACTATGACAAGAAAGTGTGTAAATTCTTGTAATAGTCAGACTCCATTAAGTTCCTGAAGTTACTGACTGTAAGTGTAGGTGAACCTTTTTGTACAATAAATTCATTAAAACAAAGCTCGGTAAAATGTCACCTCGAATTGGATAAGACTTCTAAAATATTGTCTGGGAGCTAAGTTTATTTATATTAACACACATACTATAAAAATGAAAATGTATTTTATTCTGTAGGTAATAAGAATTACTCTTAGAACAGTCAATAACAAGGCACACTGAAGTCGTCCATGAAGATTGGCTAAACAGCAGCCCATCTCCACCGAAGAGTTCTGGTTCTAAATGCAGTAGGTACCCCCAGAAAAACCAGTAAGAAACCTCAAGGGCAGCTCTTTTTAACCTATTTCTTGCTAGTAAATAAAATACATAAATGAGTTTAAATTTAATGATTCGTTATTGAGTCTTTTTAGCTTTTCTGGAGGTTGGTATATATTTTATCACGTTTAGAAGTCCAAAGAATATCTCGTGAAAAGTGGGTATATCCAGAAATGGTCTACCTCTGCCTATCCCCTCGGTGATAAAAGACGTGAGATTATTATTATTATTTGTTAGGTTTCTCCCTCACGGAAGATATATAACATGTAACAGAATAAGCGCAATTCCTGAATTAGTTTGTTCAGTATCGACTATACTTAGTATTCGATTTTAGCAATTTTTAATAATTGTTAAATTTTACGAAACATTAGCATAGCTGAATTTAGTGCTATCTATGGAAATCGTGATTTTATCGATCGATATTTAAGAAAAAATATTAGACACAACCAAAGTTCGATTGCATGATATTTTTTTTATATTAATAAACCATAAGACCGCCCATTGTACTTTAGTTAATGTTGGTATCCATGGTGTATGTGTGGATTGAGTGAGCACCCCTCAGAAAAAAAAGGAAAAATGCTCTTCATTTAGTAGAAGTTCTAAAACAATTGTAAAAGTAATCCCTGAATTTGTAAAAAAATAAAAAAAAAGATACAGGGTTTAACGTATGCTCACTCAGTTTTCACAAACTACCAATGAAATCAGCGAATGTATTAATGCAACATATACTATTTATATACTAGGATTTTGTAGAACCTAAGCTTACTTACCTTTATAATTTGTAGATCACCTAGTTACGTATTTAAGGTTTTACAAAAAAAATTAAATGCTCACTCAATCCTCACACTTTTGAAAACCCGATTTCTGATGAAGAAACTGAAGATTGAAACTGCTATGTATGTGTATAGTTTAGTAAAATTAATATGGGAATTTGTAAAATAAAAAACGAACCACTAACGTGGCAGGTTTTTGAATAATATTTTTTTTTAAATGCTCACTCAGTCCACACATTTTACGTAAGTTAAAAATGTGAATATCTTAAGATTTATAGTATCAAAGAAACTGGAAATTAGTTCAACTTTTTGTAAACATTTCTACAAAAGATCTACCATCTAATATTTTATATTCTTTGTCTGTTTTTAAAGATATTCAATTTTAATTTTCCTAATGTAAGTATATCGTTTAGGGTGACCACACTTCATAATATTAAGGTCATTATCCATTATTTTGACAACCTTCTTCGAGTTAAATCGTAATTGCTGTACTGGCCAAATACATGAGCAGCGGCTGGTAAAACATGTATGAAAATCCATATCTGTCGTCTTTTAGCGGCCAAATAAATTGCATAGTAAGTATACGTGTAATTTAGTATATTTCATTACAAGTGCGGAAAGCCTGTCATCGCAACGAGCCTTTGAGTATTAAACCAACCGGAGACGCCACTGACAGGCGTTCCCCTCTGCCAAAAAAACGTGTCGGTCTTTGAGCATACGGTTAAATACAACTAGTTTGTTTGAGTTCATGGAGTACTTGTATTGGTGAATGTATTTGTGTGCACCTAGTTCAAGCTAGTGTTTAATTGTTTTGTCAAAAAATGCGTTTGTTTTAACATTATTTGTGATTGTTTCCTCGTCCCCCCCGCAGAAATTGGCAGACTTTTTTGTAAAGAAACTAGTGCGCGTGACGTCTCCGGTTGGTTTAATACTCAAAGCAACGAGCCGAAGCGCAGCCGCGAAGGTGAGGGTTGTCAGTCGGAACAAGTTGCAATGACGGTTTCGCACGTATGTAAATGCACGTATGCGAAAAAATTAAGCAATTTAATAAAATAATAAAAACACAATAAACTCAACTATCATTTTTGGAAAATGGCGCCAACCATAAAAATAAGCAGAGATTTTTTTTTTGCTTACTTCACCCATTATGGGTAGGCAAAGGGAACTATGGCCAATGCCCATACAGCCAAGTCTTCGGTAGAATTTTCTTATTGATATGAAATGAAAATGAAATTTAATGAGATGAAATGAAATAAAACCTAACCTAACTCATTGAATCAAATCATTAAATCTGATACTGAAACAAATTAATAGCTTCTTTTTAGAATTATTTGCATTCAGAATCATAAAAACTTCTATGAATTTTTTTTAGTAAAAACTTCGTGGTTGGTTTTTTCTTTTTAATAGACATTATTTTGACAGTTGGGAAAGAAAACGCACGAGTGCGGAAAAGGTAAAGAAAAAGCTCGAGTGTGTAATAGCCCTCATCCCGAACGCTATACGTCCCTGCAATACGCCACTTTTTGAGCAACTGTATTATAAAATCTTTTTCATACCTTCTATTCGAAAAGTGACGTTTTGGTCCTCAAAAAAAGGGAGCAAAGTAAGTCTTTTCTGATAGGGTTTTTATAAGTGCGAATAAAAGTGTTTTGAATTTAGAATTAAAAATATTCGTCAACATTCTTAGCCAAAGAGATTAGCAAAATAAGTTTGCATTTTAGGTTGGCGCCACTGTAGCTTAAGTACTATAACAAAACATTAGTTCCATTTTTCGCCGCATTAGGTTGACAAGGCTGAATAGCGTTCGATGGTCGTGCCACACTGTTAGAAAAATTGCTGTGGCAATGCGCGCGCTCTCGTAGTTATTTTGCACAATTTACATTTTATTTTACGCCAAATTTTCGAATTCCAACATCAAATTGTTTGTGTCTTTTATATTTTAAACTGAATTCAAGTAGCAGTGATAGTTAAACACCGGAAAATATTGAAAAAAGGAGCAAACAATGCCATCAATATTTTTTTCTCATAGAGACGTATGAAAAGCAGAGTGTATCATTCGGTCGCAAAATTATTTTTACCTTGGGCTACGTACTTTAAACCCCTCACTTCGTTCATGATTCTACATTAGAATCCCTCACTACGTTCGGGATTCTATCCTAGAAACATTCACTATGTTCGTGATTTAAAGAAACGCCCTCGCCGTAAAAATATCGTTTTGCTCCCTTATGACACAATCTACTATTACTCCAAAACATGGCAACCAAGGAGGCAACTTATCAAAGGTTTTATTAAAATTTCGAACTGGCTTGCAAATAGGAAGCTGTTAATTGAAAAAATAAAACAAGTGAACACTTCAAAGTGGGAAAAAATATTGTTGTTCTTCATTGCTTTTGTTAACTTATGTACACCCCGGCCGTTATAACTTGACCACTCTGAAGTTGCGCAAATGGCTGCGCAGTAACATTTTTTAGCGAGCATAGCCAAGTTGTATTTTATCGCATACTAATAGTGCCCCACGGTTTCACCCCGCATCAGTTCCGTTCCCTTCGGAAAATTATAGCCCATGTTACTCCCAGATAAGTCAGCTTTCAATTGGTGAAATATTTTTCAAGTCTCGCGTGTAAAATTTTATTACAAATAGCGGGTGCCCAGCGGCGTTGCCAGCCCGGATCCAGTTTATTCCCGTTCCCGTGGGAATTTCCTATAATTCCTTCATAGTTTTTTCGTCAAGCATATAACACCATATTAATATTTTAAACAGCGGATGCCGTGGATCCAGTTTATTTCTGTTCCTGTGGGAATTTCTGAGATTCCCTTTATAGTGGTTGCCTACGACATAAAGACACCTATACATACGATATTTCAAACAACGGGTTCCAGCGAGTTCAAGCGGCGGTGTTGCGCGCGCGGTTTCTGTTTTTTCAAGTGGAATAAGTCTAGTACAATTTCGACCGAATGACAACTCGCGATCATACTAACTGACATGACAAGGACATGACGCTTAGGCTTCAAAGTTTTGTATGAAAATATTCCCAATGCCCCCTCTATGCCCTATTATATTTAAATCTCTTTGCTACATACCATATTTCAAGTTTCTGGGTGTAGGGTCAAGCGGCAACAGTGGCTATAGCGACAACAGTGGCGCATTGGCCATTTGTAAGAAAGTATTAGAGATAGATATATTTCTCTCTCACTCTTCGGAAGACTTCAAAACACGAACACATCACATCCAATCGGCTTCCGTCTGCGACGGAATGATTGCGTGTTGCGAGTAATTTTTTGTTTTGACCATCGAAAAAGTGAGTTTAAAGGTAAGATAAACTTTGTATTTGTTCACTAACCTTTTGTTACATTTAAAAAGTTATATTTGTGATACAAAGTAAGTTTAATTGAGATTGTTTTGGCGTTTACTGCACTTCCGTTTACGCAACAGTGTGACGTGGGGCATGATGTATATCCAAAATGTCGGTTTAGTATTTTTAATATGACCATAATATTATGAAGAAGTGTGGTCACCCTAAACGATATATTTACATTAGGAAAATTAAAATTGAATATCTTTAAAAACAGACAAAGAATATAAAATATTAGATAGTAGATCTTTTGTAGAAATGTTTACAAAAAGTTGAACTAATTTCCAGTTTCTTTGATACTATAAATCTTAAGATATTCACATTTTTAACTTACGTAAAATGTGTGGACTGAGTGAGCATTTAAAAAAAAATATTATTCAAAAACCTGCCACGTCAGTGGTTTGTTTTTTATTTTACAAATTCCCATATTAATTTTACTAAACTATACACATACATATCAGTTTCAATCTTCAGTTTCTTCATCAGAAATCGGGTTTTCAAAAGTGTGAGGATTGAGTGAGCATTTAATTTTTTTTGTAAAACCTTATATACGTAACTAGGTGATCTACAAATTATAAAGGTAAGTAGGTAAGCTTAGGTTCTACAAAATCCTAGTATATAAATATTATATGTTGCATTAATACATTCGCTGATTTCATTGGTAGTTTGTGAGAACTGAGTGAGCATACGTTAAACCCTGTATCTTTTTTTTTATTTTTTTACAAATTCAGGGATTACTTTTACAATTGTTTTAGAACTTCTACTAAATGAAGAGCATTTTTCCTTTTTTTTTCTGAGGGGTGCTCACTCAATCCACACATACACGTATCCATGTTGTGTTGTTTTTGGTGTACAGTACAGTACAGAGTTATTGTATTGTAATATACTAATTGGGGTGTATGAGGAATTGAGCTTTTTCTGTTACACGTTGTATAGATACTGTTTAAATTGCGATAAAAATCTACATGGACTGATTATATTTTATTATATTACTAGTGACCCGCCCCGACTTTGCACGGGTGCAATACTTATACTTAAACCTTGCTATTGAATCACTCTATCTATTAAAAAACACCGCATCTCAATCCGTTGCGTAGTTTTAAAGATTTAAGCATACATAGGGACATAGGGATATAGGGACAGAGAAAGCGACTTTGTTTTATACTATGTAGCGATTTGCTTTGAAAATCCGCACAAGTCAGATTTTATGAGCGCTCGCCCCATACGTAATTGTTAGACTCAAATAAAATAAACGAGGTGCCTCTCTTCATTTACTTTATTTAGTTGAGGTTATTTTCTTTCGTAAAACGAAAAATGTGAACTGTCACCGAACCCATTCTATATGCTATAGCTACAGACTATAAATGTACAGGATATTCATACAAACAAACGCTTTGTCTAAGATAAGTCTCGACTTAATATGTTGTAAGCAATTTTAAAACTGATACCCAGTTGTTGAAAACCAATAATATCGCAATTGTCACTTAGTTAATATGATTAATTAAACATACCTAATATCCGGCAGCTTTAAATCTCATTTGATGAAACTTAAAAAAAAATACGAATTTACTTCTTGATGAGCTTACTACTTATAAATTATAACCTCATTTGACGTTCAATTTGACGTTTGTGATTTGAATGAGGGGTTTTTATTTTTTCTTATTTTTACTCTTCCCTGTTCTCTGGATAGATGGCGCTGAACTTGCTAAGTTACTGCTAGGAACGGAACGTCACATATTTTTTTTGATATCGTAAAACGAAACGTATATAAAAGTAAATGTCACTGTCACACACATCACAATGACATTTTGTTTTTGAAAGTAAATAAATCTCAGTTATCTCAGCTAAAGAGCAAATAAATAAAAACAAGGAATAAAGCAGCAAACGAAAGTGTCGTAATCACAGATTATAAAGATTAGTTCGTTCGCGAGTAATATAAGTTCACATAATAAGGAAGTCGCGGTTATAAGTTACTCTATGGTGACGTGCCGCATTTAGTAGTAACGTAGTCAGTTCAACGCTATCTACAGAGTTCTTGCAAACTATGTTTTTTTTTATTCTCAAAAAAAACCTCTCATTGAGACACCTTAATGGCTCTGTCCGCGCTCTAAAAATAGAGATCAGTTATTTTTGTCTATCAATCTACACTTCTACATACTTACTCTGTAATACATATTACATTTTTGAAGTCTAAAGTAATTTGTTACCTATAGGTGGATATTAGTAATGGGCATATTATTATTTAACTTATATTACTCAATTTGTTATTAAAGCTATTTATCTTCCAAAAAGTAAATACCTAAATAAATAAATAAATAAATAAATAAATAATATTATCAGAGGAAACATTTGTATTTTTGCATGTTTGTAACGAATAAGCACATAAACTACTGTACCGATTTAAAAAATTCTTTCACCAATGTAAACCTGGAATATCCCTGAGTAACATAGGCTATATTTTATTCCCGTATTTGAACGGGAACAAGAACAACACGTGTGAAACCGCGCAAAACTGCTAGTGCTAAATAAAGCAGCGTTAAATTAGATATTCCGCAAAGAGATTAAAATATAATAGGACATATTATAAGGGGCATTGGGAATATTTTCATACAAAACTTTGAAGCCTCTTTGAAGCTCAAGCGTCATGTCAGTTAGTATGAACGCGAGCTGTCATTCGGTCGAAATTGTATTATACTTATTCCACTTGGAATAACTTTTGGCTTTCCTCGCTTTGTCCCCTCTATGCCCTATTATATTTTAATCTCTTTGATATTCCGCAATGAAAGAGGTGGTAGCGCTCCTGAAGTATTTTAACAATGATGGCCTATTACAACATAATTTTAATTTATAAATAACTAGCTTTTACTCGCGGCTTCGCTCGCGGCATTTTACAAAATCCTTTCTTAGTGGATGCCTACACTGTATATAAGCTATCTATGTGCAAAATTTCAAGTCTCTAGACCCAGTGGTTTAGGCTATGCGTTAATATATCACCAATCATCAGTCAATCAGTTTACCACTTTATATATATAGACTAGCAGCTCCCCGTGGTTTCAACCTCGTAGTTCCCGTTCCCGTGGCAATACGGAGATAAAATATAGCCTATGTGTTATTCTGATGTAGTTATAAGTATAAAGTATAATCTCACGCATTTTTTATCCCCGAGGGGGTAGGCAGAGGTATTCCAAAATTTGAAATTTTATTGAGTTTTTCAAAAACTTACGTACATATTTATCACTAGCTCGACGGTGAAGGAAAAAATCGTGAGGAAACCCGCAGGTCTCAGAATTATTTCTGAGACATGTGTAAATAGACCCGTTCCGGCGATAGGCTCACCACCTATCACGTTTAGGGGTCCAATATATCTCGTATATAAATGTGGGTATATCCAGTAATGGAATACCTCTGCCTAGTTATAAGCTATAAGACTGTAATGTTTCATTACAATCCTTTCAGTAGTTTTTGCGTAGAAGAGGAACAAACATCCATATATCTATACATCCATAAATACATACTTTCGCGTTTCTAATATTAGTAGGATAGGATGTTTGTATGTTTGTATGTTGTAGGATGTTTCAAATATTTGGTTCATACATAAAAAAATATTGTCAAACTATTTTGAAGTCATTTATCAATTATATCTTTCGAAAGATACTTTTCTAGATTAAACCCTCCAGCCAGGACTAAGTTTACAGTTACAAAAAGATGTACTCGTATCCTAAAAGCTTTCACTCTAAGCGATTGCGATCATCGAAGTTGAATTTCTCTTTTAAACTATGCGAGTTTTAAGCCCAGTTCAGAATATTCATAGCTTCAAATCCTTTTAGAATAAGTCGATGGGATCGGCTTGAGACGGAATAGATTGTGAAGATATCGGGCATTAATTGAATAAAACGCGGTTCCTTGTAAGACAGGGGTAAGTTCATAAATATGGATTTCTCTTTGAGTATTCTCATCTTTTTAAAAAAATAAGAGAGATTAAAAAGAGGCAGATGCATTTACTAGTATTTTGTGGGCTTGAAATGCCTATTAGAGTTTTTTCTATTGCTGCTCTCGAAAAGATTTTTCTTGAGATCAAGAATATCATAGTACACCTACTCCAGTACGTTACCAAAAAGTATGTTTCACAAGACATTCTGTAAGATTTTCCAGAGCGTTAGAAACATCCATCATATTTACTCCTGGCACGCTGCACCGCGCACTGAAGAAGTTTATTTCTATCTGCCAAAATTTACAGCTGCTATGATGGAGAAAAACTGCATTGCGATATACTGTGATATTGTAAATTACAGAATATCTCTCGTGTTTTGAATTTTGAAGAGAGGAAAAGAAACAAATTTGTCCACTATTATTTTATTTCTAATAGTATGTACCTACACTTAAAAAATAAACAAATATACTCGTACATATTAAGCTTTAACTTATTTGAATTTCATTGCAGACACAATATGTATAATAAATTAGATTCACAGAACTTTTTAAGTGTTTAGCTAGAACTTATTAAACTAACGCACGGCTATCGATTTTTATATATACAGTACCTATATTATAGAGTTAGGTTTTGTATGTTTTATTGTATTCTATAGCAGTGATATGATAGCCTTACGGTTAAAAGCCTGCTTCATATGATGATAATCAGTGAGGTAGTACGTACGTAGTTTCAAGAAAAAATAGTCAAACTCAACAATTTTTGCTGTCACAATCTAAATTATTGAGGTTACATTAGGTATCTACATCTAATCATACAAAAACTTACAGCTAAGGGTTTAAGGGCATCTCGCTTACTCTTTATGAAATTTGAAAGACCAAAGCACGATTTTTGAAGAATATACCAAAATTTCCCGAACAGCCCATCAGTTTTGTTCGGAACTGGAGGGTTGCCAGACTTTATCGAATTTACGTAAAAGATGTAAATTGAGGTGGAAAACGACAACCGGCGTGCTCCTGGTTTTCTAAGAACAATTGGGTTAAGATATTATTAGTCACTACATAGTATAAAACAAAAGTCTACTGTCTTTCTGCCCCTATGTACGCTGAGATCTTTAAAAATACGCAACGGATTTTGATGAGTTTTTTTATTTTTTATAATAGATAGAGTGATTCAAGAGGAAGGTTTTAGTAACAGCATTGAAGCCGGGCGGGTCGCTAGTTATGAATACTAAGGATCTTCTTCTAGAAATTCTAGCTTTGTCGGTTTGTGGTGAGCATTAACCAGAAAACGATAAGCTTTTTTTTAAGCTATTGCATAGCTTCTATCGAGGGCCTTGAGCGCGGGGACCGAATCCAGAAATTCCGTAACGAAAAAAAACCTCACGCTCCCCACTCCGACGGGCACGGAGGTGTGGCTTGAAGGCCGTGCATTGTCTAACGTCGTTTCTTTTCGGCAGTCTTGATACAAAATGCTATGCAATAGCTTTACCGCGGCAGTCCCCGAGTGCCACACGTCTTTTTTTTAGATTTGTATACGGAAATTGCATATTTAATTATGCTTGAATATTTAAACAACAACCGTTTTTGTATGATCAATACTGAAGGCTCCACTTCGTACTGGCAACAATATCTCGTTTTTGTCCAAAATTCCCTCCAAATAAAACACTTTTCAACTGTATTGAGTAATTTTAATACCCGCTTCCTCCATTTGAATACCTGGCTCAATTCAATAAATATCCAAGACAATAGATTTATTTTGAGTAGAAGGATCTTATTTGTTTAGCTAAATGGAAATTAGACAATAAAATGGAATAAATATTTATTGGGGCTATTCACATCGAATAGTCATAAAGTTAGTATTGGCAATGTTTATAAAAATATGATTGCTTTATTTTTTTTTTAAATTATCTTCTTTTCATTAAAATAAGGCATTCATCAGTTAATCTATATATATGTCAACGTAAAATTGCAAACACCGTTAGATTATAATCTATCTCGCGAGATTGTAGACTGTCGAAAGATTGTGAACCGAACATACTGCTTACAATTTAACGCATTATTTTTCGGTAGATTATAATATATCGAAGTGAAACTGATAGATCACAATCTCACCAGCGTTAAATTGTCAACTGTCCAAGGATTGTCCCCGATTGGTCGGTCTTGCCGTAGTTATTTCTGTGCCCATAGAGTTAGGAATCAACCACAGATGTCAGTTAAAGAAAATAAAATCATTTAAAAAATTGTGACATTAAGTATATTGTATTTATTATTTAGTAGGTAGGAAATAAATAATTCTGAGAATCAGTGAGGCTCAGGTTCAAATCCTGGCATGTATCACTAGCTCGAAGTTAAAGGAAAACATCGTGAGGAAACCCGCATGTCTCAGAATTAATTCTGAGGCATGTGTAACAGACCCGGTCCGGCGATGGGCTTACCAACTATCACGTTTAGGGGTCGAATATTCTCGTGAAAAGTGGGTATTTCCAGAAATGGAATACCTCTGCCTACCCCCTCGGGGATAAAAAGCGTGAGTTTTTTTTAAGTAGGTTTAGATTTTGTTTTGTATTTAGTTTTTTAATCTAGTTTTTATTTTGGGATCGCTTTTTTTTCTAAGGAAAATTTTGTTACTTTTTAGTTCTAGGTATTTTATGTTTGAAGAGAAAATATTTCTGTTTTTTTGTTCCATATTTTTCTTAACATAATGTCAGAATTATTGATTACCTATCTACTAAATAATAAATACAATATACTTTATATAATGTCGCAATTTTTTTATTGCTTTTATTTTGTTTGACTGACATAATATGTGGTTGATTCGTAACTCTATGGGTACAGAAATAGCTACGGCAAGAGCGACCAATCAAGGACAGTCCTTGGACAGTTGACAATTTAACGCTAGAGAGATTGTGATCTATCAGTTTCACTTCGATATATTATAATCTACCGAAAAATAATGCGTTAAATTGTAAGCAGTATGTTTGGTTCACAATCTTTCGACAGTCTACAATCTCGCGGGATAGATTATAATCTAACGGTGTTTGCAATTTTACGGTGACATATATAAAAATGAATCCCTTTTTCCCTTGGTCACGGCATCACGCGTGAATGGCTGAACTGATTTGGCTGAAAGTTGGTGGGGAGGTAGCTTAGAACCAGGAGACGGACATAGGACACTTTTTATTCCGATATTCCCACGGGAACGGGAACGGGAACTGGAACTTTGCGGGAACGGGCACTACGTGGGGACGGGAATGGAAACTACGCGGGTGAAACCGCGGGGCGCTGCTAGTACAAAATATATACGTAAACTCACACCTGTTTACCAATGGAGTATGCATAGACATAGACCACCACTTATTAAGAACAAATCTCTCATGCTTCACTTTACCAAATTTATATTATATGTAGCGACTTCCTCCGCTTTCCGCTATAAAAAGTTACTTAGTATATATATCAGTAGGATTTGTAAAATAATAATAACTATTTAGTAAATCTTTGCTTTAGCTCGACGGTGAAGGAAAACATCGTGAGGAAACCCGCAGGTCTCAGAATTAATTCTGAGACATGTGTAAATAGACCCGGTCCGGCGATGGGCTCACCACCTATCACGTTTAGGGGTCCAATGTATCTTGTGAAATGTGGGTATATCCAGTAATGGAATACCTCTGCCTACCCCGTCGGGGATGAAAGGCGTGAGATTTTATATTATAATCTTTCTCTTAACCATTACTTACAACTTTTATTAATTATTCCATTATTAACTTCTTTTCACCTATCACGTTTAGGGGTCCAATATATCTCGTGAAATGTGGGTATATCCAGTAATGGAATACCTCTGCCTACCCCCTCGGGGATAAAAAGGGCGTGAGATTATTATTATATAACTTCTTTTTTCTTACAATTTTGTGCAAATACTCTTTTTAAAAACAAATCTCCCCGTTGCTTGCTTACTTTACATTGGCTCGCAGCCAACATCTTGCAGAGCAAAATCATGAATTTTAATTCAAATATATTTATTATCTGTGAAAGCACTGTTGGTAGTGAGTCCACACACCATGTGCTAGGCTCGGGTTCGAATCATGATTAGTAAATATACCAAGGTCATATCCCCCAGGAACTTGACAAAGATAATCAGTTCTTTAAACGTGGTGGGGGGAGTCCATTACTAGTGCTGCCCCCGGAACAAGTTTTGGCACTTGTAGAGTTCTTTTGGATGGTTTCTTACACGTGATTAAAAAAATCATTTATTTTCTCTAGATAGGTACAGTCAAGAGCACGCTAAGCTTGACACTTTGAACTGGTCCTTTATTCTATGGCGCGCAGTATAAATCAGAGCTCAGCTTAAACTGGTAGTATAAAGATTGACTTGCTCTTGTCTGTACAAAGAAATACACTTAGAAACGTCAATAATCTAATAAAAAGGCACTCTAAACTCGCCCATGAAAATAGGCCAAATGTAAGCAGCAGCCCATCTTCACCGACGAGTTGCTGGTTCCAAATGTACCCCCAAAGGTTTCCCGAGAAGAACCAGGAAGATACTCAAGGGCAGCTCTTTTTAATCTCATGTTTTACTAGTAATTATGGTTTACATAATACGTAGGGTGCGGAAGTTTTAACAAACGGATTGGTGCACGGGAAGCAGGGTAAAGTGCCCTAAGCACTCCCCTCCCTAGTCCGGTGAATGCTGTCAAGCTAAACAAAGAGCACAAAGACATTTCTAACCACTCTAAAGAGTAAAAAAACCGACTTTAATCTTCAACTTATATGTTTCTCATGGATGCTGTTGTCAGAACTGGACGAAATTAAAATGGGACCAATTTTCAACCACCAGCTTTCAAATAAAAAAAGAATCATCCGAATCGGTTCACTCAGTCGAAAGTTCTGAGGTAACAAACATAAAAATATATTAAAAAAATACAGACGAATTGATAACCTTCTCCTTTTTAAAGTCGGTTAAAAAAGGCACTTATCTGGAATCGAATCCCAGGCCACATGCGTGTGATAGGCCGACTCATTTCCAATAGGGCTATCCACTGCTACCCAGTGACACGACCTGACTTTAATTGGTTGGTGGCTTACGACCTTAATAAGTTCAGCACCTACATAATACTAACAATTTCGATGGTAATCTAACTTTTGACCCGCCAAGTTTTTATGTTGATGGTAGGTGCTGTCTAAGTTTTACGTCGTCACCAAACGAAGTTGACTTGTTTTCGTATTAACTTGGCAGTAAAATATCTAAAGATTGACGTTTACGGGATGAGGAATAAACTAAACTTTGCAACTTCGAACAGTTTTAGCCGTGTTGGGATGACATTGATCTATATATTTGAGATTGAGATAAATATTTTATATAATTATCTCAACTTTGGTTGTAGACAAATATTAGTAGGCTAGGCCTCTATTGCTGGTGCCGGAAGATTTTTCTCGTTTTGTAAAATAAAAATCTCCTTAATTTAATATAACATTATAAAGCTCGACTTCTATATATTATATAAAATCCTTTGTCTTGAATGACTGAGTGACGGATCAACACACAGCCTAAATACCTGATAGTAGAAACCTGAAACTTGAAGGGTGTATTTTTTCTATGACGTAGGCAACCGATAATAAAGTATTTTCAGAAATTCCACCCCAAAGGGGGTGAAAAAGGGGGGCAAAGTTTGTATGGAACAACGTGATTCCTTAGTCCAAACTACTGCAAATTTTGCATAAACATTAATAAATAAATAAACTAAAACTCACGCCTTATATCCCTGAAAGGGTAGGCAGAGGTATTCCCACTTTTCACCAGATATTCTTTGGACCCCTAAACGTGATAGGTGGTGAGCCCATAGCTGGACCATTTACACATGTCTCAGTATTAATTCTGGGACCTGCGAGTTTTCCCACGATGTTTTCCTTCACCGTCGAGGTAGTGATAAATATGTGCGTAAGTTTCTGAAAAACTCATTGGTACCTGCCAGGATTCGAACCCGATGCAATGCATAAATAAATAAAATAAACATTCTTTAACAGAATTGAGGGAAGATTTTTGTATATAGTACCTACTAATAACTATAGCACACTCAGGGTGTGACCACGGCCCTCTACTATATTATGGCCGAGAAAGAATGGTGCTTTGGAATGAGCGCGCCCGTCATCCTTGCAATGTGGAACGGAATTTTCTGATATTAGGTGTGCTCTGTAGACCTACTATGTAATACAATATTTTAGTATCCGACAGGCATGAGCAGAAGCATGAAGCATGAAGCAGGCATGAAATGGCATATTTTGTTTAGAAAGAAAAAAAGAAAAGTACAACTAAAAAGAACCTAATGCTAAAAATACCCCAAAAATGGTCACCTTTCAGCATGTGCTTCAGCAGTACAGGTACTGCTGCAATTACCGTGCACCTACCGCTGGCCTTCCGTGGCGCCACAGTGAGAGTGGAACTGCGCCGTGACACGACGTTTACCATTTAGCGTTCAATTTCACCTTTGCGATTTGAATGAAGCCCCAAAATAGCGTCGCCCACGCGTAGAGAACGGAGAACACATTTTTGTTTTACAATTGTCTATCTAAAAAAATACAATTGTTTACAAAAAACTAAGTAAATGGAATATTACAAACGAAAAACGAAAGTTAGACATTTTAAAGCTGTCTTGTAAAGTATCATAAAGTGTAGCATAGTAAAGATATTCATGTAATTTCAAGTACATAACACTTTAACGGGCATAGGGCAAATCTCTACCACCAAACATGGAACTCTATGCAATTCAAATAAGATTAAAAAAAATGAAAAATTTTTACTTATACAATAACTTAGGTGTCTCTATAATGCGAATGTATTCTGCCTTACATACACCTGTGTCGCTCAACATAAATTATAGCTCTTTAATTAATTATTTAAGAATTCGATGTCTGCATCAAAGTCCTTCGAAAGTAGTTTTATAAATAATTTAAAAGATAATTTGAAACTAAATAACCAATTTTGCTTGAGTACAAACATATTTCTACACACATTAGTTTGCTACGACTAAGTATACAAAACATATTATTTGTGACTATAAAAAGAAAGTCTTAAGTAAGAACTACAACAAACAGTTTTGATATACTTCTAAAAACGATCCAGTTAAAAGGCGTCATAGCAACATGCATGTTAGCTGACGCAATAGTGGAAGTACAAAAATGGAAGAGCAAATGAAAACCGAAGTCGACATCAGCCTACAAAGCTCGCAGTATCGGGATCCAATCAACACGGTTGATCCGCACAATCCGATAGGATACCGATACGTATTTACCGGCACAGAACATATTGGTGGCTTGTACTGCACCAAAAAGTCAATACAATCAATGTAGATGTATGCGGAAGAGCTCAATTGCATTGAAAGCTTTACAAAGAATGGGGTACTACAGTTTTATTGTTCTTAATAATTATAAGCGGGCTATGTTTCGTAGATGTTGAGAATTTAATTGGAATGAGCAGAGAGTGACCAGATTATAAAAGGTTATCTATAATTGGTCATAACTCCTGTGGCGTTTATCCACAGAAGGTAGGTGAGAAGAATGGGTCGAATAAGACTACTATGTCAAAAGATCTATTTATTCCGCCTTTAAAATCTCCATGCGCACTGCACCGGTTTAATTATAATTAGGACACAGTCACTGGCCTGGGTCGTCCGCAGCGTCAGCGTAGGCAGCCCTCTAGTAGAACCGAGGTAGTCCTAAGTGGTTCCAAATGGAAGTCAGCAGTCTCCAGGCAAGATAGATATCAGCCTAATCTCTTATTTGAGCTTCGGGTGTTGAGATCGCAGGTCAACCCCAGCGCAATTCCCCAAGGTAGTTCCTGGAATCCACATACAGCGTATAAGCGAAGATCACTCAGCCAGCGCGAGCTTGCCAGATGAATATAGACAGTTTCCAGACCAGTGAAAGTTTTAAATATAAAGATAGTGGTGGCTAGCAGCGTTAAAACAATGAAAAGAACAGTTACAATTTAAAAATGATCCTATATGCGTTTTAAGCACTAAAAAGGTTGTTAATGTTGTTTAGAACTCACCCCAGCGGAAATCCAATGATATTTAACACTTTTAGAAGTGGATTTAGCAAGTAAAGATTTAAAAATGGTTACGACACGAGGATAATGGCGGAGCTACGTCCAGCTAAGTGACACAGCCGTCACTTCCAAAGCCTCTCGGTCATGTGGCGGACCTCGACGAGACGCAGGGAATAGAAGCTGATCGAAACCAGTTTTAGTTTTAGAGATGCGCAAGCGTCGCTGCAGCCGCCGCAACGGAACAAAAACCTTTTCGCACGGATAATATTAATTGCAAGGTTCCGCATACATAATTAATTTTATTTTTATTTATTTAGTTTGTAAGTTATATTAATTAGTTTATATTTGTATAGTATATTGTTTATAGTAGTTTTTATAGTTAAATTAAGGTTTTATAGATATTTCAAGTATTAATTTGATTTAATTAGAACGTTTGCCTTACGCAACGTTACACTCCGTAATAGTGTAGTTGACTGCATAGTCAAATGAGTTACTTTTTATGAACTGTCATAACGAAAACTTACTAGTGGCGTTATCATTTTTAGTTCATAACGAATGCTTCACTTTTTGACGTGATAACGCGTTATAAATCGATGAGCGCCGGCTGCACTCACGAAAAAGTGTCACATTTCATAACCTCATTATTATTATTTTCTGTGTGTCCCTGCTAACTCAGGTCCTTAAAGTAATATATGCTTCAAATTAGGTCCAGTCGTTGATGATGTACTTTGATAGGCAGGACATTTCGATTTACTCGTATATCTGCAGATTATTAGGTTCTTTGAAGTAGGTTTGGCTCGTGACTTCGACCGCTATTCGGGATAAAAAGTTTGTTGTCACTTTCCTGTCATGAATGACACATTGAAATTATCTCGGTGCAAATCACGCCGATCCGTTGCTCCGTTGCTGCCTAAAACGAGGACAAACAACTACTTTTGTATTATGTCGGCAATTATTGCGGTACCCAATAATCTGTTTCCTATCGCTGGTATTGAATTATCTTGGTTAAATCCGCACAAAAGTTATACATCAGATATTCCAATTTTTATTAAAGAAGCTTGGCATTGTTTTAAAACTTTAGATTAATTGAACCCAGAGTTTTGTTAAAACGAAACTCAAATTACACACATTGTATCACTTGAAAATTGTTGTTGCTTTAATTTATCTCGTATTATCCTTCTTTAGTTAAATTTCTCTCGCGGGTGTCATAAATTTAGAACCATCAACACGACATTTGCGTTGCATTTAAACTTTGTAAGCTACAATGTATGTTTCCATACAAAAGTGAACAAAACTTTAACACAGTCTGTTTGATTAACTATAATCATTCTTAGTGAAGATATTGAATGATGAATAAAATATGATGAATGAATATTATACCCTTAAACGTTTTAGAAGCTTAGTTTTTAGATATTTTTTTCCGTGATTCTTCAGAGATGAGTTACATCATGGCTTTTAGATAGTAAGAATTGGCGCATTAGCGTCGCATTAGGCTGGATTGCTTGTTGACATGTCAATTAATAGGTTAATCTGATTTTATGTTTTAATGTCATTTGGATACCTTCCATTGTTGCCTATTTTAGGCACTAACGCAAAAAATCCTTTTAAATGCGAGTAGAAAACATAATATGAATGGATTATTTTTAATTACATAATACGATTCAAACGTTTAAAACAATGAGTAGATAGTTATAGATATAGAATATCAGATATACAAGTACAATAGTACCTACCAAACAGTGCACAATTTTCCAGATAAACTTTCGCTGTATCAGTAGAATGTGTAATATCTTTTGCTCAGCAATTACAATGTGGGGGGGAGGGGAGTAGGGGAAGTTTAGTAGTTGTGTCTGAAGCGACACTTGCTTGTTATTAACTTGGGACCGTACGTGACGAATTCACCAACGATTATGAAACTTAGCTCGTTTCTCTATTGTCGGTACTTATATATATGTATGTAACTTTGTATCTGAAACATATGACGATATAGACGAAGCATGTATGCTGCGTAAAGTGGCCTTTATTATTTGCAGAGTTATTAAATTATAGTTCACTAAACCTACCTTTTGAATCATTTTATCTATTAAAAAAAACCGTATCAAAATCCGTTGCGTAGTTTTAAAGATTTAAGCATACATAGGGACATATCGACATAGGGATATAGGGATATGGAGAGAGAAACCGACTTTGTTTTATACTATGTAGTGATGATACGATAGATTACATTTAATTTTTTTCATATTACCTATGTATTGACATTTATATTTCAAATAAAGAAATTCCCTTGTATTTATTACATAATTAATAAAATAAATAATCTCACGCCTTTTATCCCTGAGGGGATAGGCAGATGTATTCAATTTCTGGATATACCCACGTTTCACGAGATATTCTTGGGAATAAACTAAATGAGTAATTTCATAAATGACTGACTGATTATAAAAATGACCGATTCATTAAGTTACAATAAATATACTGATTCTTTATACTCGAGAGCGTCGGCAGAGGTGTTCTGATCATGCTAGTGAAATGAAAATGTATTTATTTCAGTAGGTAATTAAGAAATACACTTAAAAAAGTCAATAGTCTAATGCAAACAAAACAATGAATTCTAAACTCGTCTATGAAGATTGGCTAAATATCAACAACAGTCCATCTCCAATTACGAGTTACTGGTTCCAAATGCAGTACCCCGAGAAGAGCCAGCAAGAAACTCAAGGGCAGCACTTTTGAATCTCATGTGAAAAGTAGATAGTTTGTGTGTACAATAAATAGTTATTGTATTCGCTTCGAGCACTTTGCTCGCTGATACCGTGGCCACTCCGTACCTCCCCATTTCCTCAGCTATACGGCGCCAGAGGCCTATTTGAGAGTATTGAGCGTATTCACCCGGTCTGTAATTGACTTGATCGTAACTTGCGTAGGTGATACGAGGCGTGAAATAAAACTAATCTAACGCATATCGTGCCACGGTCACGTGGTGTAGAGGTGGGGTGTGGGAAGAGATCAGTGATATCGTCGTTTCAGTTTGCTTAATATGAATAAATGTTACATTCACAATAAAATAAGCCGCTTTAAAATAACCGTGACTATCAAAAAACTAACACTCTTAATGCCTATATCTGTAACCAAAGCCATTTAAAGAAAAAGTTTCTCTCCTATCGACTGCCAATGTTCTAAAGACACTATGAAAACCCTTTCAACCAAAAATCGGGGTGCAGGGGCGAAGTATGAGATGACGTACTAAATGTTAATCAATTTACCAATGGTATTTAAAAAACAATTTGCGCTCGGCCAATCAGAAAGCTTAAGTATTATTCTACTTTTGAATTTGCTCCATTAGTGATGGACTAGTGACCATACAATCGATATTGATAAATGCTGCAACCTTAATCTTGGGTCCCACGGTCCGTAAAATCGCGGATGCACGCAGACCAGCTCGCACGACGCACCGTGGGACCGGCCTCGTCCGTGATAGCACAGAACGTCTGTGGCGGTGCGCCCGTATCCATCGTGAGTCGGTAACTTCAAAGGTGCGCTCTTCTCTCTCTTTCTTTCGCTTTGCATTATGACAACATAAAAACATCTACACACACCGACACGCACCGTTGGACCGGCCCTGCCTGTGGTGCGTCGCCGTCCGTGCTCGTCGGCTGAGTGTAGCTGATCCGTAGAATAGCGGACCGTGGGACCCCAGCTTTAGGAGTAGCAGACTTTGTCAGTTTGGTATTTGTAAGTAGAAGAAGATTTAAGTATTTATTTATTTTATATATTTATTTACAATGTATGAAAATGTTAAGAGCAAATTGTAGAACGTGTTGATTTAATCCAACTTTCATCCTAGCCTGTAGATTCAGCCAAAACATTTTTTGAGGTTAGGATCTGTGATCTGTAATAAAACAAATTTTATCTACATAAAATGATTGATCTATCGATATTTTATATTTTTTGTCAACCAACGTATGTATTTTGTATTTTTATCCATTAAGGAAATATTAATGGATAAAAATACAAATATTTAAACATAAGGTGGTGTAGTTTGAAAAGGAAAATACTAAATGCTGATAGGATATGATTTTTGCGAATTCACTGTGGAGTTTCCTCACAACGGCGCAAGCGCTCATGTTTTTGTTTAAACCGAGAGCTTTTTTCGATCTGACTTCCAATTTGGCATTGTGTCGTCAAACCAGGGGTGACTGTTAAACCGGGTTTGTCAACCGAATGTCGGCGAGGACTCACTAGGTCGAGATTTCCTACATTGGTACTCTATATAGGAAAGAGAATGATTTTCTTTCAACCTCTTTGTCTGTAACATTTGTTTACAATGTCATATGCTACGAGATTGCAACGCCCAAGTCTACTCCCAGAAACATACAAAAATATACACAGCAATTAATGATCATACGATAAATTTTACACAAGTTATATACTTAAGCCAGACTATTTTGCCGGTTGCCTTGGGAATTTTGTAAAATCCTCTCTTAGGAAGGTCCTACCTTCTAAAACCTGTTTACATTTTGAATTTCAGCTTGTTTAATCAAGAAAATATTTTTTATATACACATACCTACACTAAGACATGCGATTCTACAAGTAAATTTTCATAAACACTTATAAACTTTTAGCTTCATAAGTACAACAAATGGCACCTATTAAATAAGCTTAATAATAATAAATAATATTAAAATATTAATATTAAATTTGCTTGAAAGCCTGTTCTTTAAGCACTAGTGTTTCTCTGAATGAAGCGTGGTAAGTACCTATTTCTCAAAAACTATGTGAGTTTGTGTTTTTGACTAAAAATAATAGTTGTACTTCATTTACTGTGAGATAGTTTGGTAAATATTAAAAACAATATTAATTTCACCCCATACATAAAGGTTATGATATATTATTATGAAAATAGTAGATTATACAATAAGGGAATAAAGCACTGTTTTATGTCACGGGCGCGACATTGAATCCTGAACGTAACGAAGGACTCCCAGTTTTACTACCGAGCGCAGCGAGTGCGAGGGAATTAAGACTGAGTCCTGAGTTTAGTGAGGGATTTAAGCGCCCAAGACAAAAACTGTTTTATTCCCGAGTTATATACTCTACTTTTCTCACCTTATGCGAGACAATAAAATGCAATTGCATGGTAGTAGATTATTGACAATGCCTATGGCATCTAGTTTAATAGACTCTGGAGTCAAAGTACTTTCATCACTCGACATTTTCGATATTCTTTTTGAAATTTTAAAGCTATAAAATTGATACAGCTACTTGTTTCTGCCGGCGTGACCTACTTGATTTAACAAATGAAGATCGTGCGAATCTAGTTGGTTGCGGCTTCGGTTTTCGAAAATCGCGTTGGCCACGGCGGATGCACTGTGCTACATTTTGCTTAACGAAATTAGACTTTATCGTCATAGCAATAAGTATTATGAATAGTGAAAATTACATTATTGACCTAGGGTTATAATGAAATTGCATACAACATTATAACCCGGCTAAAGCCAAGGGATATAATGTCTTGCTTTCGGTGAGGTTTATATGTTAAATAATCCGGCTTTGTCGAGCATGTGGTGTGAAATAGTAGATTGTGTCATAAGGGAGCAAAACTATATTTTTACGGCGAGGGCGTTTTTTTAAATCACGAACATAGTGAATGATTCTAGGATAGAATCCCGAACGTAGTGAGGGATTCTAATGTAGAATCATGAACGAAGTGAGGGGTTTAAAGAACGTAGCCCAAGGTAAAAATAATTTTGCGACCGAATGATACACTCTGCTTTTCATACCTCTCTATGAGAAAAATTTTTGATGACATTGTTTGCTTCTTTTTTAAATAATTTTCCGGTGTTTAACTATCACTGCAGTCACTGCTACTTGAATACATTTTAAAATATAAAATACACAAACAATTCGATGTCGGAATTCGAAAATTTGGCGTAAAATAAAATGTAAATTGTGAAAAATAAGTATGACAGCGCGCGCATTGCCACAGCAATTTTTCTGACAGTGTGGCACAACCATCGAACCCCATTCAGCCTTGTCAGCATATAAGTTACTCTATGCTTGTCAGCCTAATGCGGCGGAAAATGGAACTAATGTTTTGTAATAGTACTTAAGCTACAGTGGCGCCAACCTTAGATGCAAACTTATTTTGTTAATCTCTTTGGCTAAGAATGTTGTGGGATATTTTTAATTCCAAATTCAAAACACTTTTATTCGCACTTATTAAAATCCTATCGGAAAAGACTTACTTTGATCCCTGTTATTGAGGACCAAAACGTCACTTTTCGAATAGATGGTATGAAAACTATATTACTTACGATCAATATACCTACTTATTGTTTATGTGCATGTGTTAGCGTAATCATATTAGAACCGTGCATTGTCGAGATTAGTTTTCGAATATCAAATCCCACGAACACTAGGAGTACATATATATTTCAGGTTATAATATAAATCCTTGTACCTACCTACAGAGCACACATTGGCGGTACCCAAAGAAAAGTCCGCAAAACTAATTTAATTATACCATATATCAGCTACCCACATAAAGTGGACCAGCAAATTGAAACGAAGTCGAACCCGCGACCCGGCGCTCGTTCAATAAAAGGATCCCAAAATGTGTTTATCGCAATTCAGCCTTAGATGGGATTCGGTGCGGTCGGGACCCAACGACTGTAAAAGGTACGGATAACTATTGTGACTTCTTTATATACCATTTTATTGTCGCAGTAGAGCAATCTTGGGCTTGATCAATCGTTGCGTGGATATAAGAGACTCCTCCGGGATGGATAGGCATTCAAATTTTTTATAATAGATATAGTTTTGTTATACTTTGTAAGTCTCTCTCACACTTATACATCTATTTCTTCGTAAAACTAAAATCTGACTATTAACCTCTCAAACCAAGAATCATAGACACAAATGATTGTTAATTGTTCCGGTGTGCATTGGAACCGCGCAGTGCTTGACGAATTATGTGTGCAAAGTTTACAATTCGGGTATTTTACTGACTTTCCAAATAGGCTGATGTTATATACAAAAACCGGCCAAATACGTGTCGGGCCACTTGCAGTGTAGGTCCCGTAGTTTCCCGTCACAATATGCGGTGTTTACTAACACTAATTACTTCAGCTAAGAATTTGAATCGAATTTGTACGAGAACTTCTTTTAGGTCGCAAATCGACATAGATGATGTAGTTTTCCTAAGTTGTCGCCGGTCAGGCAATATTTTTGCAAGATAATAGCTTAGTATTGTAAGCATGCTTGAGTCGTTTGATAGATGTGGATGAAGCACGAGAGATCTGCCAGCAGGTTCGTAGCAAGTGGCAGTCTATAGTCTCTGCCTACCTCAGCGGGAAAAAGGCGTGAGATTAGGTATGTACACTGAGAAAACTGGTAATCATAAAAGACGTGAAATCAGGATAAGTAAGATGAATTCACCTCAAGGACGGAGAATACTGATATCACCAAAAAGAAAGATGATAACACGTCTGATGATGATAACTGCAATTAAGATGACGTGTCACCATGGCTTTAGTCGGACGAGCATACATAATGTGATTATGTTTACTACTATTTATCGATGACTTCCTCGTACCTCCAGTTAATATGTCCTATTATTTTTTTACTATTTATCGAGGACTTCCTCATATTTCCAGTTTTGTAAAATTGTAACACGCTAGGGTCGGTGGGGGAGACTGTCAAGTTAGAAGCCTCACCATGGAATTCAGCTGTTCTGATAATGTCAAACAACTCTTCCTAAATAGTGCCAAAAAGACTGCCCGAAATTCCCTGATCCAGATATTGCAAAGGTGTCCAAAAGAGCCGGAGAACCTCTCTCTCTACTAATGAAACCTTGCACTTAACTCTGGAGTGGATACAATGTCAAATGCATCTTAACTACTTATATCTAAACCCTGAGTCAAACGATAGTGCGTTTTAATTCGACCATGGCGCCATCTATCGAGAACGTATGACAACACTTGTTTGTTTGCGTTACGTTAACACTAGTGTGTTCCACTATTATTTTTCTACTATTTGCCGATGATCATATATCCAGTTAGATCTAGTCCAGGTGTCGAGGGTCAGAGGAATATGGAGGAGTGGAGGTGGAATCTCCATCGTGAAAAGAGAAGATCTTCCGCCAGGCGAAGTGATCGTGCCTGGGGACCGCGGTCCAACGGTTGATGTTGGACAGTTGTATTTATACAAACTCATTAGAAAACTTCGATAGCGCGGTTTAGAACTCGGCCGTCTATTGGCGCGTTCTATGTAGTGTCACTTATATTAATATGCTTAGCGCATAAAATAATATGACTGTAATATTAAATAATATGATGCTGGGATTTCATCGTATTTTCGGTGATACTTCTTCATATTCAACTAGGAAATCTATATAAGTACGGTGACGGTGTCATTGTGTTTTATGTTTATAATCTTACTTATAAATATCATATAAATTTATAGTACCTACAGTGAGATATTATTTAAAAAGAGAATATTATATTGTGTGACCAATTTTTACGATGCTTAGTATTATAATATCGCATTACCTATTCCAACTTAACTTATTAATTCGATTATAGCGTAATATTAACCTACTTTTTCCTTATTGTACGACAATGCTCTAGTTTTAGACAAACGTCACGTTATTTTATGATTACGAAAAATAAAAAAATATCATGTCTTTGTTATAATTATGTGAGAGCGATTGGAGCTAGCGCCGAAAGTGCTGTCATCATATTATTTTTAAGGAATCACACAGAATGTTATGCATACTCATAGATGAGATTCTGTAGTCGTATTTTAGTAATCATCACTATATTAATATGATGCTTACTCTAAAAATAAGATTATGTAATCAATTTTAGTAGGATTCACATTATTATATAAAATTAAATGTGGTGCTAGGACTTCATCGTATTTTCGGTGATACTTCTTCATATTCAACTAGGAAATCTATCAAAATACGGCGACGGTGTCATTGTGTTTATAATTATAATCTTACTTTATCAATATCATACAAATTTATAGTACAGTGAGTTATTATTTGAAGAAGAGAATATTATATTGTGTGACAAATTTTTACGATGCTAAGAATCATAATATCGCATTACTTACTCAAACCATTCGATTCCAACTAATATATTTCGATTATAGCATAGTATAAACCTATTATTTCCTTATTTTACGATAATGTACCTGTTTTAGACCAACGTCACGTTATTTTATGATTACGCCGAAATGACATTTTTTTCAGTGTATGTATGTATGTATTGTGATTTTGTGCCTGTAGGAACCCGCTGTTTGACCGCATATGTACTACTGTCGTGTTTTTTTTTTTCATAATATCCAAATGTATCTATTTTACTGGCAAGGAGGCTGTCTATTTAATCTAACACCCTAAGTAATAAGAGTCTCTGAGCGAGTACACGAACAGAAACATAGCAAAACTATAAGGGTTCTTTATTTATCACGGACCCTACAAAATACCTTTACATCACACTAAACTTCGATAATATAATAAAAAAGAATATTCCGAACAAAATTTGATGAGTTTTAAACCCTAAACAAAGAAACCCACACTAAGCTTAGTACACACCGCCACTAATCCTCTCCGGTTCTAAGTATACGCCCGACCTCGTCGAAAAGTTGAGCTATCACCACCCCGCCCTCTTGATATTAAACTGGCTCAAAGCGGTTTATACTGGCTTTATTATATTAGACCATCGGCGCTCCACTTGCGATTCACTTGCGGTTTCATTGCGATATATTTAATTAGGCACTCGTACTTCAGATGGGCCAGTATTTATGACAATCACATAATAGTACATTATGATATAAGTGCGGTAGGTTGAAAATTACAGCCGAGGCGATATTGCTAGCCCGAGCCGTAGGTGAGGGCTACAAGTAAGCAGAGGCTGTAATTATCAAAGCGCACGTATATCATACGACGTTTTATAACACATTTGCGAGGAAATAAAATAAAACTCCGACTATGGTAAACGAATAAAAACAATACAGCGTTAAGAAAAAGCGCGCGGCGCGCATCAGCATTTTTTTTAGGCAAAGGCACAAAAAACAGCCAGTATTACTAATAAAGTAAATTAATATTTTTGTGTTTTTGTTACAGATTAATTGGTTGTAATTTACTGTCAAAATAAATGAAATTAAATAATTATGTACATAAATATAACTTTATTATATTTTATCTCCCAAAGTTCATTTTAATCATAAAATGTTGACAACTTTTCTGACATAAAACTCTTTGCTGAGATTTAAAAAAGTACAGTTCGTTTTTAGACGGAGCATCTTGATAAACCGTGCGTTTTACATTACACTTACCGCACTTGGGCGTAATGAGATACAATACAATATTGAAATTGGTAAAATAAGACACCTTTTACAAGCAAATGTGTTATAAATTTACTAATATGGGGGTACCATACATGTACTGGTACTTTCAGGTAGTTAGGATTTAAATAATTAATTTAAATTTTATTTTTATTAAGAGTATTAAAAATTAAACAATATAGTCCAAGCACTCATAATGCGCAATACAAAACTAGAATAATACCAGTACCTAAGCGGACTGACTACTACGGAAAGAGTAAAAAATTTAAAACATACTGATATTATATTACACTAGCGGTTCTGCGCGGTTTCACCCGCGTAGTTCCCGTTTCTGTGGGAATACGGGAATAAAATAAAGACTATGTTACTAAGGGATATTCCAGCTTTCCATTGGTGAAAGAAAATCGGTCCAGTAGTTTTTGAGTTAATTCGTAACAAAGATACAAACGTGCATAAAAACAAAAATACAAATCATTCCTCTTTATACTATTACTATAGAAGGATATAGATATAGATAAATAGGAATAAAAAAATGCTCCAGTCTTAGAATGGCCTTTGTAATCCTAACTTAATATTATAAATTCTAAAGTGACTTTATTTGTTTGTTACGCGTTACGTTACTGTATTACCTACATGATACGTGGTGGTTGAATATATCGACACTAAACTGCGAATAATCATGCATCAAAGATTTTTGTAGAGATCACGCATGGACATCCTTAAGTCATTTCAGATAGGCGCACTTATGTTACTTAAAAAATTATGACAGTTACGTGGCCACTAGCCTAACACTATCTCCCGTCTGCGGCAGGCAGCTCAGCAGTATCTAAGTAAACATCAGGGTTTGATAATGAATGATAATGATATCCATTACGAGTACCATACAACGGCACGAAGACCTTCCTTCGCAATAACAACCATATTTCATGCAAACTTATATGATGAAGAGCCCTAATGCTTTCCCAAACCGCTCATCGCTTACAATACCAACATTTGTAACCTCCGTACAGTGGTCTATTTATCATCGCGCCTGGTATCCGGCGGTGTGTAAGTAACTGCTTCCCGAGTGCGTTGGGCTCTATGCCGGCAGGTACGAATGCTCGATATATGGAATTAGGTCACCTGGAACTGGCATCAGCCTACATTCACATTACATCCAATTATAACGAGGTTTCTCGATAGAAAATGGAAAGCCATGCTTTTCCCGAGAGGCATAGTGATATTTTATTGACGCGAACGTACTCGTGCGCAACTGGTTTTTTATAAAGTGATTTTTTTTTATTTATAAAGGATAAATAAACCCAATTTTAACAGCAAAATTCTTCTGCCAAACTGCACGACAGTTTGTTGGTAGAGGGACTCTCTTAAAAACATAGATGGGTAGATTTAGCTAATTGGCTAATTACTTTAGATGTTTTGTTTTTCATTGCTGTTTTGCGTTGCAATTCCTTTCCTTGTGTTCACAATCTTTTTTTTTTTTTAATTGGTAGGCAATCGTTTATGAGGGCTATATGTTTGTGCTGATTGGCGTGGGGTCTTCAGGTGCGGCAGTTCCTCAAAGAGCTGTCAGTGCGTTTGGTCGAGGGTTCAGGTGACCAGAGGGGCAGCTATCTCTGTCAAAGGATCAGCCTAGCTATCCAGAGAGGGAATACAGCCATTATTCTGGGCACTGACCCACATGGTTCCTCCTAAGAGATTTTTTTTATCTCTAAGCTATGTACTTATATGTAAGCTATGCTATACATGTATTTTTTTCTTTCGTATAAATAATACCTGAATTGGGGATATAAAATAATTGACAAATGCACATTCTGGAATGTTTTATGAATTTAAATCTTTGTAAGATACAAATAAATGTTTAACGACCGTGTTTTCTTGTTGCAGGTATATAAAAATCTACGTTGGCGGTTAACCTTGGCTGTTTTATGTTCGGCGAAATTAGTTTCGTTTTTATTTTGGTAGCGAAAGTTTAAATTACATCACGGGCAAAATGAAATTGCTTTACCGCTTGATTAATTAAAATAGTATACAAAAACATCTTATACTTTAACGATAAAAAATATTAAGGCCTAACAGCATAAAAAAGATATACCTACTGAATATTATTGTAGTCTCTATTCACGACTCTGCTATAATAACAACTTCCTATAATCTAGATTTTGTGTAAAATTTCTGCTGATTAGTATAGTCAAGTCAAAATCAAAATGTTTTTCATGTAGGGGCTTATAAGTCCACTAATTGAAATTCAGTTACTATTCCACCGCTTCGTATGTATAGTTGAGGAGAAGAAGCGGAAACTTCTCAATTATATTATATTTTGTATTATTAGTATATTTTATTAAAATAGGTTTTATTTAGAATTTTAGAGCATTTTTATCTCTTCGACTTTCAGATTTTCTCATATATTAAATCAAAGTAAACTTAAATTTAATACAATTGCCATTTAAAATATATCCACCGTTTTGGTTATATAATAAATATATATTTTATAGACTAGCTTTTACCCGCGGCTTCGCTCGCGCACGTTTATTTCACCCCCTTAGGGGATGAATTTTGCAAAATTCTTTCTTAGTGGATGCCTACACTGCATAAGCTATCTATGTGCAAAATTTTAAGTCTCTAGACCCAGCGGTTTAGGCTGTGCGTTGATACATTAACAATCAGTCAGTCAGTTTATCATTTTATATGTATAGACTAGCTGTTCCGCGCGATTTCACGTTACTCCCGGAAAAGTAAGATTTCCATTAGTAAAATAATTTTTAAATCGATACAGCAGTTTTTGAGTTACAAACATACAAAAATACAAATATTTCCTCTTTATAATATAACCTAGTCTAAATAGGGCGTATTGTTATTTTTTGAAATAAGTTGCAAGAACTAATATTCAACATAAAGAGTGGTCCACACAAAAATAAACTATGCTAGCAGTTCTTGGCCCATCTCCTATGTTATCTCGTTCGAGCGAATGGCTCCTAATGGTGGACATTATGGGAACTAATGTAAATGTGTTTGTTCATCATTTATTGTACGAGTTCGCTCCACTAGCTTTCATTAGTTTTACTTTTTTTGTTGCTAGATATTTTTTGAGATATACGTCAAATGTCTTGTTCTGCTAAAATGAATGTTGAAGATTGATGGCCGTGATTCAAATGGTTTGTGTGAATAATCACTCTAGTGTGCCTTGTGACATTATAATGTAAAAGGTAGACAGTATTGCGCTGAAAAATAGTTTTAATAACCTCAACTGGCAATGTATTAATTAAAATCTAGATAAAGAGTAGAAACCAGCTTTGAACAAACACCCTCCTTTTAAGTGGAAAATTCGTGCGTTTTTATCAGGTCAGACATAAATTATTCGAAAAAAAATCATCATCTTTAGATTATTTTATGTAAGTATTTTTGTTTTTATGTTTATTACGATATATTGTATGTATTAGTTTATTTTATCGACATATATAAGTATTAGGATTTACCGTAATTTTATGTTTTTTATTAACTATTATTCTGCTTAGTCTGATGGTTGACTGGTATGTGTACATTTTCTTGGTACATGAAGGTAAATAAATAAATAAAAACCGCCGAGCATGTATGAGCCGTTTGGTGAATGTGGATGAAGGAGAAATTAGTCAGGGTTCTCAGTAAAGTCAAGAGCTCATGAAGCTTTGCACTTCTAGTGCGAGTATGACCTCTAAGGCGATTGTAATAAGCACGTTACAAAGTCCAATGTGTCAAGCTCCACGTGCTCTTGACTGTACCTATCAAATTTATTTTATTTATTTATTTTATTTTTATTCGGAACACCTACAGCAAATTAAGAAATATAACTAACACCTAAAAATAAGTCAACGAAGCCATTTACAGGTGTTCGCAGATAGGCGGTCTATTGTCTCTATACCATCCCTTGTGGGAAAAGATGTGAGATTATTAATTATTATTATTGTGTCGTCCACTGCACTATCGCTGTTATACAAATTTATGAACAAATTGGTTGTATGTAAAGTCGGTACGACGATAATGTTACGTGATAACGTCATAAGAAAACATTAATGGGAAATTGAATACTGGAGTGAAAGAGAGATGAGCTTGGATAGAGTGTAACACAAATTTCTGTCCTTTGCGCTGCCATAATTTAAGTAGGTACTGGACTCGATTCTGCAGACCAGCTAGAATTCCTAATTTTAAGTTAGCCTATTCCTTCTCCATAGAATACGGAAGAAAAAGGACAGAAACAAACCATAGATTAAAGAGTAATGTCAAACATGTAAAAAACAACTAATTTAAACCTTTGACCGTGCTTATCTGTCACTTTTATCCGTGACCTTTTTACATCGTCGCTAAAATTGCTAAGCACACCTTAGTTGACAGGACTAATTTTAACTTGACAGGACTAAATATCTCTCATTTATTTTCTTTTCTAGGAGAAAGAAAATGACAGGACTAAACTAAAATAAGTTTAGTCGCTGTAATGCAGTATCGAGCCCAATGTGATTGTGATTTAGCAAAGATTCTTATTGTTCCTTTATCATCCCGATTTCTGTCCCAATATTTTTTTAAATAAATTTCCCGCTGGTCTTTTCGCTAATTTAGTAATTCATTGAATGGTATTGGAACTTATAAAATACGAACAAAAAATATTTTGTTAAGGGTTTTATACCAAAGTGGTAAAAAAAAACTGGTTGTACCGTTCTGTCTGACACAGGTTCTTAATAGAGCAATTACTTACATATGTCAGACTTGAAATTTGGGATGAGTAAAAATGTCCTTTCCATTTTTTTTTTTTATTATAATAATGGAAATTTTTATCTAATTCCCGCGCAATCGTGGCGCATTATTTTAGGCCGTTTAGCTATCGCCTCGCCATTTCAGGCCGTTTAGCAGTCGCCTCGACAATTTAGGCCGTTTAGGCCTGTCTCGTGGCTGTTAGATGCCATCCGTAACCATTTAATTCGACTACGCACTGCATAGGATCAATGCGCTTGAAAATGTTCAGTGATAGAGGTACCTAAATGTGTGAGTGAGTTTAGTGCATTTAATTAAAAAATATGCTCACGCCTTATCTCCAAGGGGGTAGGCAGAGGCATTCCATTCCTGGAATAGCAATATTTATCAGTTATACATTACTATGCAAATAATAAATAGATAGGTATGTAGGTATATCAAAAGGAATATTTCGTTTTTTTCCTCAGCAGCTTACACTTAACAAAATTGTGGTAGACTTCCAATAATAATATAGTCAAATATAAAGTGACGTATGTAGTTAATACTTGCACAGAATTAACTACCTATATACTTTTACTAGCTGATGCCCGCGACTTCGTCCGCGTAGAATTTGTTATTCCTTTGCGTTTCGAAGATATATCAAGAAGGATAATCCACACTATCTATCTATCAACACTAATATTATAAAGAGGATAGATTGTTCGTTTGTTGACAATTCTTAGTAGGTGATTGCGATTGATTTATGATTTTAAAACAATTTAAATCATGTTTCAAACAAAAAGATAGTTTTTGATGTCTCAAACGGAATCGAAACTAACTACCAACCATATTTGAACCAAAAATTGTCAGGATGTTTTTTAAATAAAAAAAGGCAACTTGATTCAGAACCGCAAAATAAAACTCTCACATTGAAACAAATGCCGTGTTTTAGTTTAAAAATGCAACGTTCTCTTCTTTGTAACAGCTTAAAAACTCAACCTAGAGGTAAGTTTAAGGCTTACTCTGACACTTGTTTATCCCCTCAGAAGTTTAACGAAAAAAGCGACAAGTGAGAGCTTTTTTCATATTCGTTAGGCTCAACTTGGCTCTTAAATATTAAGGGAAAGTTACTGAGTTTGAAAAGTTCCCGAGTTTCACGAGGGAGGCAATAGAAAGTTGCCAGTTGGTGTCAAATTTGGCTGCTTGAATTTGCGATGTTATATTGTATGCCTATATCTAGGTGATTGATTATTTTGCGATGAGTTCGTGTTATCGGTTTTCAGGGTTCCGTACACAAAGGGATCCAACGGAACCCTATTACTAAGCCTCCATTGTCTTTCCGTGCACCTGTCCTTCTGTCTGTTTGTCTGTTAGCAGTCTGTATCTCATGATCCGTCAAGGCAGACAAAGTTTCAGATCTGTCGATGGGCTCACCACCGTCAGGTTAAAAAAAAACTGGTGAAAATTTCGAATTTCTCGGGTGTAAGACATGAGCATATTATTATTTTTTATATTCAACTAGCAGCGCCCTGCGGTTTTACCCGCGTAGTTCCTGTTCCCGTTCCCGTAAAGATCCAGTTCCCGTTCCCGTGGTAATATCGGAATAACAAGTATCCTATGTCCGTCTCCTGGTTCTAAGCTACTTCCCCACCAACTTTCAGCCAAATCGGTTCAGCCGTTGTTGAGTTATGCGCTTACCAACACATTTTGCGATTCATTTTTATATTATAGATTAAAAAACTCATAAACGATCGCTACCTGTTTACCATAATGTGAAAATTATAGTTTTAGGTAGGTACCTAATTAGACTAGGCGATGCCTGTGGCAAGCGTGCCGTGGGCTGTGCCCATCTATCTACACTTCTACACTAATATAATAATACTAGCGGTTTTGCGCGGTTTCACCCGCGTAATTCCCGTTCCCGTAGCAATACGGGAATAGAATATAGTCTATGTTACTAAGGGATCTTATAGCTTTCCATTGGTAAAATAATCTTTTAAAACGGTCCAGTAGTTTTTGAGTTTATTCGTAACAAACATACAAAAATACAAATCTTTCCTCTTTATAAAATTATAAAGTATTGAAGTATTGATATAAATAAAGAGGAAAGATTTGTATTTTTGTATGTTTGTTACGAATAAACTCAAAAGCTACTGGTCCGTTTTAAAAAAAACTTTTACCAATGGAAATATCCATGAGTAACATAGGCTATATTTTATTCCCGTACTAGCGACCCGCCCCGACTTCGCACGGGTGCAATGCTAGCTCCATAGCGACCTTCCTCTTGAATCACTCTATCTATTAAAAAAACCGCATCAAAATCCGTTGCGTAGTTTTAAAGATTTAAGCATACATAGGGATATAGGGACGGAGAAAGCGACTTTGTTTTATACTATGTAGTGATTCTTATAGTTAGGGAGGCGAATAGGGGAATTTTCGGTAATACTCGAGCGTGGCAGTTTAAGATATGAGAGATACCTTAGACCTAATAGAACAACCTTGTCAAGTATTTAGCTCTATAAGTAGTGACGCGCGCCTGGGATAGACGATCAGATTAGTAAAAAAAAATCGATAGTCTGAAATACTCAAGCGCGTCAGATTAAGATATTGGGGATTGATTTTAGTGTTTTAAGACTAAATTTAACTAATCTGACGATAAGTCCTTGACGCCGCCAAGTTATAGGGTCGCGAACTTGTAAAAAAAAAACGTTAATCCGGCATTCTCGAGCGCGATTTTTTTATTTTCTATTTTGAAGAATATAATCTAAAACTTACTAAAAATACAAAATCTGCCGGTTTCCGCATGACCGGAAGTGTGGAGGAGCCATTTCGTCTTCCGAAAAACGCGTTGCGGCATATAAGTCGTGAATGATACATTTTACACAAAAAAAGTTTAAATAAACAAAAAAGGTAATTTTATTTTAAACAAAAAATGTCTCTTTACATTTTTGTCCAAAGTTAAAACTTTTTGACTTGAAGCATCATAAAAACTCAAACTCCCGGTTTTTTGAGTATATCTCGAAAACTGAGGGTTTTAAAATAAATTGATATGAAATAACGATGATTAAATTATTGAACTTTTATTATATCTCAAATTTTGTTTTTTCTAAAGCTTCTCGACAATTTTCGTGGACTCGGAAAAAGTTACGCGTATCTGTATACAAAAGTTTTATTAACATGTACAGTTCCATGTATGTATATTATTCAATAGCCTGTTGATCCTCAAATTGTTTTTTGGACGTACGGTAACTCGTAAGCAAAACGAAGTGAAGAATTGAAGCAAAAAAGAGGAATTTGCCATAAACATGTAATACAGACTGAGCGCTTCGCGGAAATATGCCGTCCCATCAGTATTTTTCCTTTATTTCGCAACATTGATGGTGGGGAAAAAAGCGGTAGAAGGGAATTTTCGGTACACCTTAATATATATATATAATTCCCCGTTTTATCAAGGAGAAAGAAAGGAAAAAATAAACCAAAAAACCTTTTTCGGTCAGATTAAGAGAACCCACCAACATTTTTGTCAGATTAAGAAAATATGCTTTCAGGATACCAAGATAAACCTCCCCTATGAAAATCTGACGCGCTCGAGTATTGCAAAAGAACTATTTTTTTTTGCATTTTCAAACATTCATCGTAACTTATCGTCACGCCCAAATCGTCAGTTTTTTTAAAGGGAGCTTCCTTGGGGCCT
This sequence comes from Ethmia dodecea, assembly GCA_963855545.1. NCBI lineage: Eukaryota > Metazoa > Arthropoda > Insecta > Lepidoptera > Depressariidae > Ethmia > Ethmia dodecea. The sequence goes on along the minus strand of OY979443.1, from coordinate 14,532,033 downwards.
ACTTAACACCCCTTCCGAAAATCTGACGCGCTCGAGTAATTTTTTTTTTTTTGCATTTTTGACTACTTTTTATGCCTACCCCCACCACGCAAACCGGCAGATTAGTATACCGTTGTTATCAGAGGCACTTGGGGCATACGCAGTATGAGTATCTGACGCGCTCGAGAATGCCCAAGTAACTGTTTTTTTTTACATTTTTGAAAAACCGTACACGCCAAACCCACCGCTAAAATGGTTTTTACCATATTAGCTTTTCTTTTCGAAATTATTTTATCTTTCGATTTTGATAGGTCTCGACGGCGCCGTTGAATTACGCCATTTAGCTACCTCGCCTCCCTAACTATTACGGGGACCGGACGGGAACTACAACGGTGAAACAGCGCAGAACCGCTAGTGACTAGTAAAGTTACTTGTTGTCTTTTGAGGATGTAATTTTTCGATGCCAAGAGAGAATGACGGTTCGCTCCCGGCAATATAAAATCGACGAAAGAAATTCAAAGTCAAGCGAATTACCCTATTTACCATGTTTCACCCGCATATAAATTTATTACCCTACTGAATAGTCTCACATAGGCTTTGGCCGTTAGTTCCATTCCATTGAATCCATAGAGGGTTCCGAATATCGATCTTTTATTTCCTGAACGAACCCCCCTTTGCAGACACGGAGCAGAGCGCAGGAAATATTGACAGCAAAAGGATGCTTCAAGCAAACAAAAGACTGTCACGCCCGTTTGTGAATCGAAGCTAATCTATACTCTATAATACTAATATGTACTATTATCTATACTTCTATACTAATATTATAAAGAGGAAAGATTTGTATTTTTGTATGTTTGTATCTTTGTTACGAATAAACTCAAAAACTATTTGACTGATTCTAAAAATTGTTTTTAGAATGGAAATCCAGAATATCCCTGAGTAACATAGGCTTTATTTTATTCCCGTATTCCCACGGGAACGGAAACCACGCGGGTGAAACCGGGCAGAACCGCTAGTAAATATATATTTTTCTGGTTAAAAGATACTTGTAAGAACATAAGACCAAGAGGAATATGGGGAACCACTAATTGTACATAAGTGAATAATACTGCAAGCTTGCACCTGGTTATCTAACTTTCCGACTATAAAAAACAGTATACATTGTCGACTTCCTCCGAAAACATAATTTAATGATTATGTTAACCCATTAATGGGATTTACGAGTTTCCAGAGAAAAACCGCAAATTTATTAATTAAATAAATTGAGTTATTCCACTATCTCGTGTAAGTCCGCCTTTTGAAGTGTATTTTAAAATGTTTAAGCAAAAAACAAACAATTTCTATTGGAAACGCTACCCTCCCCTCTAATCGTGTTTTTCTCTTTCGTAACATAAATAAATATCTCGTTGGTGCGAGCACGCCCCGGGCTTTCCTCACGCACTGTTTGGGAACCGATGTCCTGTCAAATATCGCACCAGATAAATGTGGCCATATGTTACCAGTCGCTTTTAAGGTGAAAGGCGTTGGTTTGAATCTCGAATCGCATACGGATTTGGAACGCTCGCTACATTTGAATGCTATGTATTAGTGAATGGCAAGATTTATCGCCTACGAAATGGCGACTTCGACCGATTTATATATAAGGGTGCGTGCGTCTCACGCAATAATTTGAACTTAGGTGCTTTTAAGTAAACATTATCAATTCGTGACTGAAATTAAACGCTTTTTTTCCCAGAAGACGTTGACAGAGGTATTAGATTTTTTTAAATACCCATGTATAGCCAGTGTATTCTTTGGACCCCTAAACGTAATAGGTAAGCCCATCGCCGGGTGCATCCCAGTAGTACCCCATACCTGAAGTTCTATAGAACTGTTGGGATATTCACCATGCTTTCCAATTTTATCCACTACATTTTTTTAATTTGGTCATTTTAGTATATAGTACCTACTGATGGGATACTAAACACTAATATGAGGCCTCAACAGTTCTATAGAACTACAGGTATGTGCATCTATAATTTCAATGGTGAACATAATAATGACACCGCAACGGCTAAATGGATAATAGAGCATTAAGTTTAAAAAAAAACTATAAAGCGACAGAGACACGACGTCAGCTTAAACAGCACATGCAATTAACTAACGTCAAAACAACGTAAGCTGGTAATTCGAGCGTAGTGTGACCAGCACTGCCCGCCAAATTTATTAACGCCACTGAATTGGTCGCCCCTAATACGCCGCGGCCACACCAAAGCTATCTTTCCCACATATTGTGTTATACGCGGCTAAACACATTCACAGCACGCTTTCATATTACGCGACACGACTACGGTTTTATGCGTCCCCACGTTATTGGCAACACAAATTCGTGGATTCACAAATAACATGTCATTATTGTGACCGGAATTTGGAAACAATTATTTTACGACTTCAAAGCAAACATAAAACAAAAGAACTCCTATAAATCGTCAGTCATAAGTAAGTTAATATAAGTAATTCAGAGCTTTACTAGTACTATTACTTATTCTATGGCTTTACAAGCTTATTAATACAAAATAGGCTTCGTTTTATCCGATAAGTAAGTACTAAAGTCTTAAAATTATATCAACGACATGTCGAATCTTCCCTTCATATCATGAAATTTGATATTGTTGCTTCAATGATGTTAGTTTAAGTGAAAATATCAAACAAGAAATTTGTTAACTACTGTCTGAAAGAGGATTTTTGATGAAACAGTTTTTTCTAAATATATAAAATGAGAAACTGACTGACTGATTGGTGATATATCAGCTGCTTAAACCACTGGGCTAGAGACTTGGAATTTTGCACATAAATAACTTATATAGTGTAGGCATCCACTAAGAAAGTATTTTGTAAAATTCAACCCCTAAGGGGATTAAATAAACGTGCGCGAGCGAAGCCGCGGGTAAAAGCTATAGTATACTTACAATACACTTACGTATATAAAAGATTTATACTTATAAAAGCTATTGCGATCATCATTTTTGGCTAAATCTAGAGACATACCAACAGAGACAACGTTACACGGTTCGGTAGAGGGAGGCCGTTCCTGTAAAAATCCACTTTCCACAGTATGTTTTACGGATCCCTAAAACACTGACTGTTGCACGCACATAAAAACAATTCTGGGACTTGTGGGTTTCTTCGTGTTGTTTTTCTTTACTATCGAGCTAGTGATGAATATGTACGTAAGTTGTTAAAAAACTTCATCCACTCCATTGTTACAACAGTGCCCTAATTCTCATTAGCTCTTTTAGTTAACTAATAACTATTGACAAAAAATAAACACTATACTAGTGTTTATTTTTTGTGTAGTATACATATTATGTATACTACTAGTACTAACTCGACTTATATGGCAGCGTAATAATAATAATAATCTTTTCAACACACTTGCTCATAAAGTGGCTCTAATTTCACTGCAATTAGGCACATAATGACACCTATAATCAAACTGAGACTTTTTGTTTGCTATTATTCACTAGTGAGTTATAGATTTTTTTTTTCAATTTTGTTGCTAGAGTTGCTTTGTTCTTAAAAAAGTTTCGATACAAAAAAGATCGTATTCAATCGTACTAATAAATTAATACACAAATATGGCTTGCTCATTTCATGCAACTTCGTATTTAAATAGATCATTTCAACTTGTACGTGTTTAATAAACAAAACTTTCACTCAAATATAACTTTGGTTTTCTCTGTAAAAACTTTAAATACCCCATTTTGTACGTGGCTAAAACGCTATCCACGACAAACCAAAGAAAAAGAAACCTAATTTTTTTAGTCCATGGCCGATCGCCATTGTAAGATGCGAGCGCATAGGAAAACGAGGCTGTATGGGCCTAGATCCTTTTGCCTTTTCCAAATTATATAAATAAAAAATTGGAAAACCAATTAATTTTCCCCGCCATTGCGAATGATTATTTTAAAATGATTTTTTAGTATTATTTATTCACAAGTGTGTTGAAAAACGTCGTATGATACACGTGTGTATTGATGATTACCGTCCTCGGCTCTCTTATGACCCTCGCCTACGGCTCGGGTCTCAATGGCGCCTCAGCGGTAATCACCAACTTTACTCACTTGTACCATAATGTACTATTATTTCGCTTGAAATGTGGTACAAGAAGATGGTCAGTAAAATGATAGGTGTTTCACACAATTTCACCAGAATCTGGCATGCAAAATTCATGTTTTTACAATTACAATTAATTCTAGAAATATAATTGCCATCATTTAAAAAATAAAAAAATACATAATTATTCAATCTATTCGAAATTCATATAGATTTTAAGTTACTAGTATAGATTTTAAGTTAGACCTGCACAATATAATGTTAAAAACCAATTCACTTTTAATTTGCTAGTAGTAGTTTTTGCGTAATGTCCGTACAAACATAAAGACAGACAAAGAAAAATTCTAAAAATAATATTGTTTTGGCCTATATTGAAGTTATGAAGACCCCTCATATTACCTTTTTTTAAATATCTTCTATGCAAAGATCTCTGTCGACTCAGTTACAATTTAATTATATGTCATTACAGTACATTCTACTACAAATCCTACTAATATTATAAAAGCGAAAGTTTGTATGGATGGATGTATGGATGTCTGGATGTTTGTTCCTGTTTCACGCAAAAACTACAGAACGGATTTTAATGAAACTTTACAATTATATAGCTTATACATCATAAAAATACATAGGCTATATTTTATCCCCGTATTCCCACGGGAACGGGAACTACGCGGGTGAAACCGCGGGGCGCTGCTAGTACGAGTATACAGCATACATACCTCATTATATAATATCCATAGTACCCACCTTATAAATTAAACATAAAATGATTTAGAAAATTAATTTAGTCTTGCCACAAAGTTATCCGCCGAAGTTATTAAGATGCTGGATCGTAACAGATGCTCCGTGGAAGTTTTCTAAATTAGTATAATATTCAATCTTGTCCAAAGTCAGTTTGTCAGTCAACTTAAGTTTATCTTTGGTGTACAAACTTCAGACGATCGTGACTTTTAATGTTTTCTTTCACAGATACTGACAGGTTGATGAATTTCATCCTCAGTGAAAAAAATAGAATGAAGTAAAAAATATTTTTACTTAGATACATAGCTTTATGTTTTTTTTTCACCCCCCACTATCATCAACGCCTAAATACCTCTCGAATGTTAGTACTACATAGTATCCCAAGAGCCCAGGCTTGTCAGACCTTCGTCATTTTGTAAAACCTCAAAGTTTGTCTGTGTATGTCCCTACTACAGGTGTAAACGTTCCCCGACTATGAAGTTTGGATAACGGTTCCTTTGGAAGTTATCAAGCAGCAAAGGTCCATAAAGTTGCACCTCAAATTCGTTAAAAATTCTTAAAAAAATAGTTTCTACATTTTGGTTTTTTGTAAGTTACTCCGTTTTTTTCTATGGGCTGATAAAAAGTTTATTCCAGAAATGAATTCCTCATCCTTGAATTATATCAAAATGACATCAAACTTGAACTAGTAGCTATATGTGAGCAGAAATCATGTCATGAAAGTATACCCTCAATTCACCATGATTCAAGGGTCTGACAGGGCGTTTCCACCGCACCAAGTGTCTGACAATGGACGACGTGATTTCTAATATTAATCCGAATAAAATATATAAAAACTGGGCTTTAAACTTTAACGAATTTGAGGTGCAACTTTATGGACCTTTGCTGCTTGATAACTTCCAAAGGAACCGTTATCCAAACTTCATATTCTGGGATCGTTTACACCTGTAGTAGGGACATACACAGACATACTTTGAGGTTTTACAAAATGACGAAGGTCTGACAAGCCTGGGCTCTCACTCTATAGCATTGTAGTAAGGAGGGTGCTTGGAAACCGTACATACTTTTATAACACAGTATAATGTAGACTTGTTGGACGTAATCACGAATTTCAGAATTGAATCTATTAAATAAATTTCAACTTACTATAGACTATGAAATCCATTTTAACATTGTAAATATAGTTATGTGAATCCATAAGGGTACCGTTTTTTTGCCATTTGGCTACGGAGCCCTAAAAATTGGTATTTCCAGAAATGGAATACCTCGGGGATAAAAGGCGTCATATTATTTATTCATTTTTATTTAAAACAATAATATGCAAGGCTGTCCATTTAGACAGGTGCACAGACACAGACTTACAGACATAAACATAGATACTTAAATATATTCAAACCCGCGTTTCCATCACGAAAATTTACAAGCTGTAGACGACTGACAAAAAGAATACCTGAAATTCAGACAATGGGGTATTCCGCCTGAAATATTTATATACTATTACGCAACAATGAAAACATTTTTATTCGAAAAATTAAATCAAAAACACGGAAATATCCACGTGAATAGGACCTTAACTTTGCCAAATCGTAATGAGCTTTTGCGAGTTTTGTAATTAAGTTTATAGTCGCCCGCTGTATCAGCCTTTGTTTCATTACGTGTTTTGTCCAAAATTTGAGGAACCAAACGAGATGGTGCTGAGCTGTAAAGTCGGGGAAGATTGTGTTAAGTTTTTTTATTAGTTGTATTAAACATAAGATGATTATGTAAAGCAGTTTAAACAGATGAACGAGTATTCTAATCGGAAAAAAGTGTTAGTAAGTTAAAATTGAGTCAATCGTACGGTGAGATACTAACTTCTCAAATCAAAAGAGCAATAAAATACAAAAATGTTTCAACAAATAGCAATCCAAACACATAGTACCTATGTACCTACATAATATTTCTATCCTCTGAGACCGGATGCGGTGAAGCGCGAATGGAATACCTATAGGTGCGTGGTCTTTATGACAGCTCTGAAAGGTACCAGTTCGCATGATTGCTATTTTATTGCTGAGTATGTACTGCAGCAAATTATGGTAGTCTCAGCGGGCAGCCAATGGACAGGTTGTCGAATGCAATGATCTTGTGTATTGAATTCAACCGGTAAAAGTAATGATGCTTCTCATCCCCTATGGATATCTATCTGATGTCACAGAGCATCAATAGAGCATCATGGTAAAATAGACTTATTCTTACAAATTTTTTTTTTTCTGATAATTATCTATTTTGTATATTTTTTTTATATGTGAGAATGATTATTTATGAACACATAATGATATAATGTCAACGGACTACATAGTCATAGACTCTAATAAATTAAATTTATCAGTTATACAGATCGGTTACATATTTAGATATCGATAAATCGAATAATATTAAAAAAAAAAAAAAAGATTATTGAAAATTATGAAAATCGATTATTTTTCACATCCTTTACCTTTTTTACATAAACTTTATGTTAGAGAACTTATTTCGTAATTTGTCATTCGTCTTGTTTCTTTTATATTTTTAAATAAAAAAAAAAAGTAATTTTATATCTTATCGATTTAAAATCGATTATTACTATTTTTAAATCGGATATTTGAAACAAGTAGTTGATTTATCTGGAAATAGATTTTTCATTGACATATTTTGAACATAGACCGTTTATAAAGAATATCATTATGTAGGTCCAGTAGATATATTTTTAGGGTTCCGTACCCAAAGGGTGCCATCGGGTCCCTATAATTACTCCGCTGTCTGTCCGTCACAGGGACGTTCGAACTAGTGACAACAAACCATTTTTTGAACCGTAACAGGAAGACATTTGAAATAACCTTAAAATATACCACTATAACAACAATTATAATAACTTTAAAAAGTTAAAAATACAATGAAGTTGGATTTTTATTATACGGTGTTACGGAACCCTTAGTGTGTGAGTCGGACTTGGCTCTGGCTGATCTCTTCGTGTGACTGCCATACATCTGGATATTACTCAGAAAGTCCACAGATAAGTACGTCCTATTAAAAGTAACTCAGGTAAAATACTATTTACACATTCATAACTATATATATAATACACGTCACTCGCGGATTTAGCAACGTCACGGTGACAAAGGAAAATGCTCTCCGAGTTATGACCCTCTCGGCTTGCTTTTGTTTGGCTAATGTCGTCGTTTTTTATTTTTTTGCCATTTTTTCCATGCCCGGGAAGTGCCAGGTGTCGAGTTTTGTGCTGTGTACAGATCGTGTACATACGGTGGTGGTGTTATTTTTTTAATTTATGCACCTTGTCGTAGTGTTTCGTCGATTGTTTTGATTTTAAATGAAAATGGAAAACTTATAATAATATTCTGGATTGTAATTTTACTTGATTTGGAAGTTTTGTGGTTTAACGTGCATCCACATGATCCACTTAATATTTTCAATGTTGATGTCGCTTAACAGTGGTTCCCTTATTATTACTGCATGAGTATATTTTAAGAACTTTTGCCAATTGTTTTAAAATCACTGTACGAGTCAACGTACAGTGTTTTCAATCTATATTTTAAGTATTGCCGACTCGCAACTTAGATTCGTCGTTGCACGCCGATCAGTAGTGTAATAAAGACGCTCTGCGTTTACAGTTGGTTTTCATATATTGACATTTGACATCTACCCATTATCTCGTCGTAGCTGCTTGACATTGTCCACACTGTGCAGCACAATCGCTCAGTATCATAAAGTGAAAGAATTTTATTCTGTTTCTGAAGTAGAATTTTCGTTACAAACGCAAATTAAATATCTATTGATAAAATTACAAGGACTTTCAAAAAATAAGTAGGTAGATTCTATTTCAATGCGAAATTGATAATATACTCAATAAATATTTAGTAATAAAGAAATACCATCGCGTGGAATTTATTTATTAACATCGTCCTGCCCAGTTGGCTCTGGGATTGAACGAAATAAATTTTCCCATAAGTCCTTGAGAGGAGGGAGGGGGCTCACTAAACACCGCGATTTGTTGGTACAATGGCTGCCTAGCCTAATAGCTAATGGTTTGCTATTATGCGGTAGAGCAAAGTAATTGGCAACTAAGTAGTGCAAGATATTAAAGATATTGTTTGTTTATGTATTTAAAGGAAGAACAATTGTCATCGGTATACAGAAGTTGCATGGGGGGGGGGGCACATTTTACCACTTTGGAAGTGTCTCTCGCGCCAACTATTCAGTTTAGAAAAAAATGATATAAGAAACCTCAATATCATTTTTGAAGACCTATCCATAGATACCCCACGCGTATGGGTTTTATTAAAAAAAAAGAGTTGTAGTTCTATGTATGGGTAACCCCCAAAATTTATTGTTTTTTTTTTCTATTTTTGTATTAAAATCTTAATGCGGTTTACAGAATACGTCTACCTACCAAGTTTCAATAGTAAGTAAGTAAGCAACAACTCTTCATTGTACACCAATAAAAATATGCAACAAGTGACACAGTGATACAAAAAAGTACAATGGGCGGTCAATAGTATCGTTCTTACAGTTTCTTTAAATGTAGTGATAATTCAAAACTAGTATAGGTAATGGTTTTTTATCATAACATTTTAAAGGGCAACGCAAACGGCAAATAAATTTCCTTCATCCGTAAAGCCTTACTTATTGGCAATTGAGAAATTTGGAAGCTTCTATTATTAACTGAAATATGCGAGCTTACCACGAGGAAATTTACAATGCCATAACAACATTTCACAATTTATTCCATGATGCTAAAGTCTCACGCAAAATAAAATCTTAAATTTTCATGCAATATGCATTAGGTAAATTTAATAAAGTCCACGGAAATTACGCCATAATGAAGACTTTTTTTTTAATATAAGCGCCCTATATTCTTGTTCCGGTAATTTCGAAACACCGTACTTGTCAAATTTTAATGTTTTGTGATTATGATTGTTCACTTTTAAATGTCACATCCACAATTTTGTTCCTTTGTACTCTTAAATAAAATAAATAAATTGTGGGACACTATTCACACACGGTTAGTTAGTCCCAAACTAGGGAGGGCCTGTACTATAGGTACTGAACAACTGATAAACATACTTAAATAAATATTAAACGACCAGAAACGAAGACAACAGACATGTTCATGCACACAAATTTTGACCCCGAGCGGGGATCGAACCAGCGACCTCGGACTCAGAAGGCAGGGTGACTACCAACTGAGCCAACAGGCCCGTCAAAAATATTTTCAAAGAAATGTGTTTGAACCACTATGCAAAAAAAAAGTAATAAAACCTCGTTATGTCTTAATAAAACTTCTGTAGAAAAAGTTTCACCATTATTTATAATACTCTTTCACGTGGATAAATAGACCATCTCAAATAAGGGCGTCTCTCCAGGAAATTTATTATGATCTATTGATTCGCGGGATTTTCCCCTCCCAGTTCATAAAAGCCCGGTTTCCCCCTGCTCTCAAAACTTCGCCAAGTTTGCCAAAATTACGTCACAAGTTTGTTCTCGTGTATAAAAGTTATTTTACTACTTTTCTAAGAGTCTCAGTGAAGCGTAAAGCAGAGGAATCGTAAAAAAATACGACTAGAAAGTGAGGTTGGTGGTAAGTAGATAAGTCGATTGAGAACAAAACAGCAGGCGTATTCACGGAGCTTCGAATTTCGATATTCGATATTCGACTCGGAATCGGAAAATCTGTCGAAGATGAGCTATTCAGAGATGTCGGTATCGAAAACGAATCTCATATTTGACATAAGGATTCGGAAAATTTTCCTTAGCTGTCAGAAACGCATAGAATACAGTTTTCGAAGTCGATAAAATAAATAATATATAATATAATCTCACGCCTTTCATCCCCGAGGAGGTAGGCAGAGGTATTCCATTACTGGATATACCCACATATCACGAGCTACATTGGACCCCTAAACGTGATAGATGGTGAGCCCATCGCCGTCGAAGTCGATAGGTTTCGGAAAAATTTTCACGCAATCTGAATCGAACGGAAACGGTGTCGAGCCTCCGTGAATACGCCTGCCGGTATCTTTCAATCAGTCGCAGACATCGATTTATAATTATTACAAAAATGTTTGTAAAATAATTATAAATCTTAACTCAATAACACAGTAATCATTTTACGTAAAGGTAATGTTTTGTGGTTAATGTTGTGAAGATAACCGCGCTGCAAGTCTATGTTGAGAAAATTATTGAGCATAATTTCGGACAAGGTACAGGTAATGCAGGTATGAAATTACGGCGTACCTTTAAAATACGAACCAGTTTATTAAAATCCAACATTTTCCTTAAGTTTGCCGTATGGCCATTTCTTATAAGAATTCGATCCTTCTTAGCGACACAATCGAATGGTGTAATACAGGTTGTTTTTTTTAAATCCACGGGACCGATTCCTGGCTAGGAATATTGTTTTTTTTTAAATCTAAAGATTCAGTTTTAGTTTTCATTAAAATTGGGCCCGAGACTCTTTTAAGTACTTTTCGCTATTCCTTATTTATAGTTTCTGATTTAGCCATCCAACTTGAAAAAATCACCCTGTATAATATACAAAAATTGCTCGTTTAATAATATTAGATAGTGAAATTTAGCATGCAAAGATCGCGCGCGCCCTTTATTCATCATTTGCAAAAGCGTTGAAATTGATAAATTCTCAGAAGCAATTTTTCAAATAAACATACGGGTTAAATATTGCAACCGGTAAAGCATCCGTATAAGATAAGCGAATTTAAATTTATCGATTTTACGGTTATAGCTATCCACAAATCACCCTGATAGTGAGTTATAGCGGCCGCTGTTCCACCTTTTCTTGCTATTCTACGTCACTACTTTACTTGTTCCCGTGGGTATCGGCAGGTGGTGGGGATAGTCCGACAGCCAATTGACTTATACCCACTGCCCAATCGTTGCCCTAGAGTAGAAACCTTGCATATAATTTTTTATTACATATTTGGAAAGAAAACCTCGTAATGGATATTGTAGTTTTACTCGAGTATATATATTAGACATGGTTAATGATGTTTACTCGAGTAACACTTGAACGTCCGTTACGAGGTTTTCTTTCCAAATATGTAATAAAAAAATACATGTAATTTCATATACGAGGTTTTCACTCTAGGGTGACGCAATGTTAGTATTTGCCACGGGCGGCGTTACGCCAAAGGGACGTATCAGTTACTGATAATGTAAAACTCAAAGAGGTTGGAAGAAAATCATTCTCTTCTTTTTCTTGCAACGTCTTTAATAAAACTCTTTCAAATTATACAAAAAAAAAAGTGAATTTGCTCATGAAGTTTAATAACTATTGGCACTGATGTAACTTTAATACCAATATAAAATAAATATTTAGATGTTCTTTGTAAAAGTGGAATTAGTAACTTCACTTGAAAACGGCGTTTAGTCGCCAGTGGTCGAAAAATGTCAAATTCAGTGGACATTCTGCCCACTTCGCAAAAGATCCAATTTCGCACAATTTACATTCCGCAAAATGTCCCATTTTCATCATAACGTTGTCACAATCAAACCATCGATAATCTTCAATCACTAGACCCGATTTGGATGTTTTTATTTACCAATCCTCGGGGAAAAGGCGTAGGTAAGCGTAAACTTATGTTATTGTAATACAGCAATACATTGTTCTGCCATTTAAATAGGGGGTGGAGGGTGAACAAAACTTTACGGACTATTCTCATACCTAAATAATGAAAAAAAAAAACATTAAAATCAATCACACAATTTCAGAACAGTGCAACTACAAACACCGTGACACGATATTTTTATTTATTTTAACAGAAGATTTCATTACTTTTGTGTGGGAAATAAGCGACCCCTCTTGGCCCCTATAAAACAGCCCATATACCTAAGTGTTATTTCAATAGCTCTTGAACACGACACGAGTTCCTCATGTCAGTGTGCGCATTTTGACACATTTTACTGTGGTCGTACATGCAACGTTTTAATCTGGCGAGAGTAATCCACGTCGTACAATAGACAAGCTTAAAAATCATTAAACATCCAACCAGTACGATACACGATTTTTCAACACGACTTTTTCATAAGATATGTGTGGGGTAAGAAGCCCTCAGGGTTCCGTAATTTCCGTACCCAAAGGGTGGACGGAACCCTATTGCAAACCTCCGCTCCTCATGTACCGTAATCGGTAGATGGTAAATTATTTTTTACTGAATTTGTATTTCTAGTGCTGCTATAAAAATTTAATAAAATTTCCCCCATACAAAAAACCTGTATTTTTTGCGTTTTTATTGGTATTGGTAAGGTAAGCTTTCTATGCGAGTCTGGATCACACTTGTTTTTTCTAATAAATATAGGTGACCGGTATGTACAGTTAAAGGCACGTGGAGCTTGACAAATTGGACTTTGTAAGTTCTTATTACAATCGCCGTAGAGGTCAGACTCGCACTACAATTGTAAAACTTCATGTGCTCTTGACTGTACCTACTTGTCGACTAAGTAGATAATGAATGAATGACTGCAGAGACGGCGGATTCCGTCCAACTTATTTATGCATCACAAAACAAAACATAATATTCACACAACATCAATCTATGCTAAACCCAGTTTATTCAGACGTTAAAGAAATACAACTTTTTTCCACGACTTATCCGCAAGTTTTATCCACGGATTTAGAGAAACTTTTTCTTCCAGTCGCAGCAAAATAATCGATTTTATCTTTTGTTTCAGGTGGATGCCACAAATAGAACCAATAAATAACGATAAGTAAGGGCAATTCAACTTTTTCTTTCGTAAATTATTTATAAATCTTCTGGAGTTTTAAGCCATAAGTACAAACTTTTTTTATACACTATAGTCCTGCAGGAGCCCATTAATAACGTTCGTAACACACAAATTTAAGACACGACGGCCGCACGCAGACTTCGGAAATGGCGCCATTCATTTTCATATTTTCATACGTTGACTATTGTCGCATCAGCCGCGCGCGTCTGTCGCATGCGATCGATCGCCCGCGGATGCGATCAGCGCAATCCACGAAAGTCTACCTTAATAATGATTATATTTGGTTATAACGAGAAATACGACAGATTGAAATATAATATTAATAAAATATAAATAGCTAGAATTTATATTGAAACTACAACAAAACAATTTATTTATTTATTCTAGATCTTATTTTATAATCCGTTGAAATTAAACAAATCATAAATTCAGAATAAATACTTACTCGTATTACATACTAGCAGCGCCCCGCGGCTTCACCCGCGTAGTTCCCGTTCCCGTGGGAATACGGGGATAAAATATAGCCTTTGTGTTATTCTGATGTATAAGCTACATAACTGTAAAGTTTCATCAAAATCCGTTCAGTAGTTTTTGCGTGAAAGAGGAACAAACATCCATCCATACATCCAGACATCCATACATCCAGACATCCATCCATACAAACTTTCGCATTTATAATATTAGTAGGATATAATCTCACGCCTATTTCCAGTTGGGGTATGCAGAAACAATAGATTTCCACTTGCTGCGAACCTGAAAGATCTTTCGTGCTTCATCCACATCCATAAAACGACTCATGCATGCTTATCGGTTTCGGGTAATCTTTTCTTCAATACATCGCCGATCTTGTCTACGTAAGTACGCCTCGGACGTCCTCTACCGACTTGCCTATTCACAGCATCCTTGTATATTTGTCTCATTCATTTATCCGCTCTATATATCCAATCCTCCTCCGCATTCCTTCTGCAACCCTAGTCACTATATCATCCTATGTACCTATTATATTTGGAAATAATAATGACACATAATATAATCCATCAAATCTTCAAAACAAAACGAATCAGATTGTCACCCCGCGGCCGTCAGTGTTACATTTCGCTAGGGTCCGAGCCACAAATTATCCCTGCGGGCCCGCCGAGATAATTACAGTAATTCGTTGCCACACTTTACGGGCCCACACAAACCTAGAGGGGTACCCCGAACAGGGGTGGAATTCGCGGAGGGTATGCTTCGATATTTGTAATTACATACATAATTTATGAAAAGTGAAACTTGTGGCCTGATTTAGCTTGGCTTATTGGACTTATAGCAGGGGAACACTGGTTTGGAAGAGTTGTATTATAAGTTGAATAGGATACCACATACATAGCAAAACCACAATTACCTAACGTAACGGGTGCAATGCTAATACTAAAACCTTCCTCTTGAATCACTGTATCTATTAAAAAACTCGCATCAAAATCCGTTGCGTAGTTTTAAAGATTTAAGCATTTGTTTTATACTATGTAGTGATAGTGATTATTTTAGGAGATTGTTATGCGATATATCATGCACATATTTCATTGAAATGTAATTTATATATGGTCACATATTATCACAGTGGGGATTGGCAGAGGTATTCCATTATTGGTTGGAAGCACCCCCTACTTTTCACCAGTGCATTTATCGTAGTAAATATATTTAAAAACATATTAATATTTAATTAAGTAATTTGTAAATTGGTCTACCATATAGTTGATTAGTTATTTTTACCAAAAAAGGTACTTACGTAGGTAGGTATATCTACAAAAGTATTGTAACGCCTTGAAAAATTGCGATAGCAATTTAGTCAAGGGTTTCTTTATTCGACATTTAATAAGAAGGCTTTAACTTAAAAACTAATTACTTATTTATTCTTTATAAATTTTAAACTAATAAATTAAATAAATTATAATATTAAATACTTAATTCTAACTATTTACAAAAAAAATACACCTAACCATAACTTAACTACTTAATGTTTAGATGTCTTCGTAAACGGCTATAAGCATCAGCAATTATGAGATGACTCGACGAATTTCGAAAACGATCCTTCCCCACTACCTCAGCTGACCGTTAAGCAGTAAGGACGTACCAAGGAAGTACTTAATACTTATTACAAATCCACAAGGAAATCTTTTATTTCAATATTTAAAATTGAATTTAATAGTGTTAACCCCAACTTGGGTAAGTGTTGCAAGTTGATTACTAGTAGAACCTAGATTTAAGAATATGCTTTGTCATTGTGCTTAACTTTCTTTCTCAATGTCACAGCAAGGTTATAACTAAGTTAAACGCTTGTACAATCATCTTTGATAAATGCAAATTGTAAAATATGTAGTTAAAACCAACAATATTCTTGCTGTGATAATTTTGTATCTACCGACCTGCTTACGCGAAATGTCTCGTAACGGTAACTGTGACTACCTGGACATTTCCTAGTAATTATGTAATCATCTTTTGCTAATTTTCTATTCCGCTACTAGACTGCCACATCTGGGAACTAAAGGTTTGCTTAAATATCACTTTTCTTCGCGATTAAAATCTACGAATGTCGCAGTCAGTAGCACAGATTCGGCCATTTTGTAGAATGCCCAATTTTGTGCTATTTCAGGGTTCATACTACTACTACTTCTTATTCTTATCATCGTGCTGATCTCAAGTTGGAGAAACCGGTTGACCACGGTTTCACCTGGAAGTGCTGCTTGCTGACTGCTGGAAGATTTCGCGCCGATCACCAGACGCGAGATAAGTGATATAAAAACAGAGGCCATAAATTTTGAATCCGCAATAGCTTTCGAACCGCGACCCGAGCTCTGGTTCTAAATCTACCCTATCTTTTAAAAATTGTGAAATTCTAAATATAACTTGTAAAATCCATCTTTTATTTTATTTTCTTCGAACATCTTTCTGTTTTGCCACCTAACGTGACAAATGGCGCCCACCTCGGTTTAAGTTATTCGGATTCTTTTTATGGTTTTTGTGCTTACGTAGTTCTTTGGTGTTGCTGTGGTTCTTGTAGTTGGAAATTATTTTATTAAATTGTTAATTGATTTTCTTGTATACTCAGCGGTACTTGTGTATTTCTGCTTTTGAAAAGTGTGTCTACCCACATTTTTGAAAAAAAAAAAAAACTTCATACTAGGAATTGTAAATTACCTACTAGATATAAAGATTATTATTGTTGATTTTGCACTACCTGCTATATATAAATTTACCGCTTTCTAAAACCAATCAAAACCATTATCATTAGTTGGCTTGGCTTATTGTATGTATTTAGAACAAACAATCATTAGTTGGGTTACTGGACTGTTGTATTTAGTTTAGTGTTGTGTTGTTTGAACTTGCAATACCTTCCCAGTATGTCTTACGCTATTAAATATCTTTCTCTTCAAAAAGAAGAATTGGAATATGAGGTTGCTTTACGCGGAGGTTCAGGTGATAATGTTGATAGCTTGAGGAAACAAATCATCAAGCTAACTAAGGATCTGCCCGCTGAGGATATACTCGAGTCTCATCTCGAACTTGCTGATGATCTTAAAGGCCTTCAAGTTGCTTTAAATAAAACAAAAATTAATTTAGGAAGTTTAAAAACAAAATTTGACAAACCCTTATATCTACGAACAGAAACATTACTGCATCACATATATCACCGCATAAATAGATTAAACTGTATACCTACCCTATTAGAAGACACTTACAAATCTAATGTTGCACTTTTTAATTCACAATATGCTGAATTTAAAGGTCTTATACCTAAAGAAAATGACCCGGAAAAGGAACCTGCCTCAAATGCTATCACTGTGGTCTGTGAGAAGAGTCTAGCGTCAGAACTTAGCAAGCTAAAATATTCTGGGGATTCTTGCGTTAGATCTTTTATTCAGAGCGTGGAAGAATTCATCGAAGCTAAAAATATATCTAGTGATAAGATCATGTCTGCTGCTTATGATATCTTTACTGGTAACGCTAAACACTGGTTTAGATATGTCAAGGATAAAGTATCTTCCTGGAATGAGTTAGTTGAGCTGTTGAAACAAGATTTCAGCCATAATGATTATGACTACCGTCTACTTGCTGAAATACGTGCTCGTACACAAGGTGAACATGAGAATATAACAATATACTTGTCTATTATGCATGGCCTATTTGAAAAGCTAAGTAGAAAAATTAGTGAAACAGACAAGCTGGAAATACTTTTACATAATATTCGTCCCTCTTACGCGAATATTTTGGCTTGTGGTACAAACATTACTACTATTGATCACTTACAGACTATCTGCCGTAATTTTGAAAATATACAATCACGTTTTTCTGAATTTCGTGAACCACCTAGGCCGAATTCGGAAACCCTTGCTCCTGAATTTGCGTACAATCATGCACCTAGTACGTCTACTAATTACAAGAAAACTACAAACTACACTAATAATAAATATCAAAATCCTAACCAAAATAATTATAATAATTACAATAAATACAAATATAATCAAAACTCAAATTATACTAACAAAAACAACAATAACAATGAAACACCTAAAGCTATTACTGTACCTGTCAATGCTATTTCCCAGAACGAAGCTCCTAAAAGCGTATTTTGTCCAAGGTGTAGAATCGATACTCACAGCCTTCGCGACTGTCCAGAACCACATTATCCAATTTGCTTTAAATGTGGTAAAAAAGGTGTCCGTTTTCCTGAATGTTCTACTTGTCATTCTGAATCAAAAAACTAATTACGAAGGGTTGCTGGGACAAATTCAATGAAGATGAGTGGAAGAGTTGGTTATTAACTGTCTCGAATTTTTTCTCTTGCTACAGTGTCTCGTCAATCCATAGTAAAAAAACTAATAATTCACGTCCTTACGTCACTATTTCTATAAATGAAAAGACTATAACTGGTTTACTCGATAGTGGGTCCTGTGTCACTATGCTAGGTAAAAACTCACATCTACAACTAATAAATAATGGTTACAAACTATATCCTTGTCAATCACCATTAAATTTTGTTGCTGCTGGTGGACAAAAACTTGCTACTGAAGGAATAATTTACTTACCAATTTCATTTCAAAACCAGTTACACATTTTAACTGCCTATGTTGTACCAGAAATACAAAATTCATTAATTCTAGGAATGGATTTCTGGAATGCTTTTGGCCTATTCCCTAAACACTTGGACTCTGTTTCTTTCTGCGACGATTCTGATGCGGCTCTAGCTGAGGTCACCGTAGACCAAACAAAACATATCTGCTCTTATGATAGTCTAACAAAAGAGCAAAAGGTTACGGTTGACAACATTATATCTCAGTTCCGTGATATTTCTTACGAAGAGCGTTGCCTCGGTCGCACTTCTTTAATTGAACACGCTATCGACACTGGAGATGCTGCTCCTATTCGTCAAAGGTACTACAGAATGTCTCCAGAAAAGCAAAAAATTATTATTGAACAACTTGATGATATGCTTCGTGAAGATGTTGTTGAACCTTGTAAAAGTCCTTGGTCCACTCCAGTTTTGCTGACTCCTAAGAAGAACGGAGAATTAAGATTTTGCTTGGACAGTCGAAAATTAAACGCTATTACTCGTAAGGATGCCTACCGTCTACCTTACATCTCTGAAATTTTGGATAATTTACGTGATGCAAAATTTATAACTAGTCTAGATCTATCCAAAAGTTTCTGGCAAATTCTTATTAAGGAGGAGGACCGATGTAAAACCGCCTTTTATATCCCTACTAGGGGAACCTATCAATTTAAATCTATGCCCTTCGGTTTGACCAATGCTCCAGCTACGCAACAACGTCTGGTTGATGTTCTCTTTTACGGCCCTGAATTTGAAAACATGGTGTTTGTTTTTGTCGACGACATTATTATTGTCTCTCCCACTTTCGAGCAACATATTTCGCTTCTTTTACGCGTTCTCGAAAAATTGAAGTCGGCTAACCTGACTATCAATTTCAAAAAGAGTCAATTTTTTCGGAGTAAACTCAGGTATCTTGGATATGTCGTCGATTCAAATGGACTCCATGCTGACCCAGAAAAGGTAGAAGCTATTGTTAACTACCCTACTCCTACTAACCGTAAGGAAGTACGTCGTTTTCTCGGTACATCTTCGTGGTATCGTAGGTTTATTCCAAATTTTAGCTCCCTTGCTGCTCCTCTAAATAAACTTACCACTCAAGGCAAAAATGCCCCTCCCTTTGTCTGGACTGCTACAGCTGATCAATCCTTTAGGAAACTTAAAGACTGTCTTGTCTCTGCTCCAGTGCTTTCTTGCCCCGACTACTCAAAACCATTTGAGATACACACTGATGCCAGCGACTACGGGATAGGTGCTGTCCTAACGCAGAACTTAGATGGCAATGAAAAGGTTATCGCGTATATGAGCAAATCTCTTTCTAAACAAGAACGCAATTATAGCGCTACTGAGCGCGAAGCCCTTGCTGTACTGATTGCATTAGAACACTGGCGATGTTACGTAGAAAATGGGCAAAAGTTTACTGTATACACTGACCATTCTTCACTTAAGTGGTTTTTAAATCTAAATAGCCCCACTGGACGTTTAGTTCGCTGGGGTGTGCGTTTGTCGGCATATAACTTCGAGATTAAGCATCGCCGTGGTGCTGATAACGTTGTGCCTGATAGTCTATCACGCGCTGTGCCCATTCTGGCCATAACTACAGATTCTACCAGTTCTACTACACCTAATCTTACATCTACTGACTCTTGGTATCTAAATATATACAATGGTTGTTTAAATTCTCCCACTTCCTTTTTAAACTACAGGATATCTGACAAAAAACTGTTTCGTTATGTCAAGTCATTAAATCCTCTGCTGAGAGAATTTGAGTGGAAAGAAGTTGTTCCTTCAGAACACCGTCACGACATTATTACACAAAATCACTGCGATCCTACCTCCGGTCATTTTGGTATATTCAAGACGTATAAACGTCTCTGCCTTAAATACTTCTGGCCTAAAATGCACCACGATGTATCAAACTTCGTTTCTGCGTGCGATATCTGCCATTCTCATAAACACGCTAATCACACAACTCTTGGTGTAATGGGCAGACCTAAAGAATGTTCTAGGCCTTTTCAAATGATTAGTATGGACCTTGTTGGACCTCTACCCCCTTCAAGACGTCAGAATACATTTCTTTTTGTTGTGTCATGCTGCTTCTCCAAATACACACTTATCTTTCCCATTCGTCGTGCTACATCTGAAATTATTACTAACATTCTTGAAAATCAAGTCTTTCTAGTACATGGCATTCCCAGCACCGTTCTAATGGACAACGGTAAGCAGTTTGTTAGCAACACCTTAAAACAACTATACGCTAATTATAAAATCCCAAATATTCATTATTGCCCTAAGTATACTGCCCAAGTCAATTCTGTGGAACGTTACAATAAAACTATCATGCAGGCAGTATCTAGCTACATTGAAAATGATCATAGATCATGGGATCTTAATATTCCGAAAATACAGTTTGCCATGAATAGTTCCGTCAGTGAAGCTACCGGGTATACTCCGGCATTCTTGGTTTATGGTAGAGAACTTGTAAGCTGTGGTTCGCATTATTTAGATGTAGATACTAGTGATGATTTAATATTCATGCCTAGAGATGAGTATGCTGAAAATATTGGTTGTCTACGAAAGATTTTCGACAGGGTTCAGAACTGTTTACTTAAAGCTCATTCCAGAAATAGTGGTTACTATAACCTTCGCCGAAAAAATGTCGATTTTAATGTAGGTGATACGGTCTGGAAGAAGACATATTACCAAAGTGACAAGGATTCTAATTTTATGAAAAAATTAGCTCACAAGTTTGTAAAATGCAAAATTACTGCAAAAAAGTCACCACTTGTTTACCAATTAGAAGACATGCAAGGTAATGATCTGGGAACCTGGCATGTCAAGGATATAAAGCTTACTAATTATGCAAAATCTTAACCTACGAAATAATTTACTGCTGTGTCAATACTAATTACCAACTACACTATTCTATTTACAAAACAATAATCTTCAACATGCTCTGTATTGCTATCTACTCTAAAATTGTGTTATTTAACGTCATTACTATTACTACCGATTAATATGAAGCCTGTCAGCACAGTCCCTCTAAAGGACAAGTTGAAATTTGTTATAGCTAAACTATAACTGCATGTTCATCGGCAATTGTGAATAGGTCATGTTTAGATCAATTAACATATTGTACGCTTAACATAGTGTTAGTTTTTAAGCTTTAGAGTCAGCGGATTTTACTTAGCAAAAATCCTACCTAAAATAGGGGGGTATGTAACGCCTTGAAAAATTGCGATAGCAATTTAGTCAAGGGTTTCTTTATTCGACATTTAATAAGAAGGCTTTAACTTAAAAACTAATTACTTATTTATTCTTTATAAATTTTAAACTAATAAATTAAATAAATTATAATATTAAATACTTAATTCTAACTATTTACAAAAAAAATACACCTAACCATAACTTAACTACTTAATGTTTAGATGTCTTCGTAAACGGCTTTAGGCATCAGCAATTATGAGATGACTCGACGAATTTCGAAAACGATCCTTCCCCACTACCTCGGCTGACCGTTAAGCAGTAAGGACGTACCAAGGAAGTACTTAATACTTAT
Source organism: Ethmia dodecea (assembly GCA_963855545.1). NCBI lineage: Eukaryota > Metazoa > Arthropoda > Insecta > Lepidoptera > Depressariidae > Ethmia > Ethmia dodecea. The sequence goes on along the minus strand of OY979443.1, from coordinate 14,509,798 downwards.
TACAAATCCACAAGGAAATCTTTTATTTCAATATTTAAAATTGAATTTAATAGTGTTAACCCCAACTTGGGTAAGTGTTGCAAGTTGATTACTAGTAGAACCTAGATTTAAGAATATGCTTTGTCATTGTGCTTAACTTTCTTTCTCAATGTCACAGCAAGGTTATAACTAAGTTAAACGCTTGTACAATCATCTTTGATAAATGCAAATTGTAAAATATGTAGTTAAAACCAACAATATTCTTGCTGTGATAATTTTGTATCTACCGACCTGCTTACGCGAAATGTCTCGTAACGGTAACTGTGACTACCTGGACATTTCCTAGTAATTATGTAATCATCTTTTGCTAATTTTCTATTCCGCTACTAGACTGCCACATCTGGGAACTAAAGGTTTGCTTAAATATCACTTTTCTTCGCGATTAAAATCTACGAATGTCGCAGTCAGTAGCACAGATTCGGCCATTTTGTAGAATGCCCAATTTTGTGCTATTTCAGGGTTCATACTACTACTACTTCTTATTCTTATCATCGTGCTGATCTCAAGTTGGAGAAACCGGTTGACCACGGTTTCACCTGGAAGTGCTGCTTGCTGACTGTTGGAAGATTTCGCGCCGATCACCAGACGCGAGATAAGTGATATAAAAACAGAGGCCATAAATTTTGAATCCGCAATAGCTTTCGAACCGCGACCCGAGCTCTGGTTCTAAATCTACCCTATCTTTTAAAAATTGTGAAATTCTAAATATAACTTGTAAAATCCATCTTTTATTTTATTTTCTTCGAACATCTTTCTGTTTTGCCACCTAACGTGACAGTATGAAGAGAATAACATTTTGTAATATGCAAAACTTTCTTGTGATTTAATCATGAAAATTCCATGAACTAATAAATATTTACGAATTCCAACAATCATCTCATTACGATGAAACTTTGGTCAGTGTTTGAGATCACGTCCGGCAAAGTTGTAGACAAAACATATTTTCGAAATTTCCACGAGAAATCACGAATCTGCGCAATATTTTCAATGGATATGTGTAGGAAATGCCGCTGTCGGGTCAGCTAATAATTAATAATAGGGTTGTTAATAATAAATGTACCTACCTACTAGAAAACGATAACCTATTAGAAACCAGTAATGCTACCACATGTCATAATGTCGACAAGAGGCCTATCCTCATCCGCATTGAGAGTGCTAAACACAGCAAGAGCACGGTATAAAGCTCTCCTATATATCTATATATAGGAGAGCTCTACACCGTGCTCCTGCTGTTGTAAAGGCCTCGCTCAGAAATTGTCTTCATTAAAATTAGAAATTATTTAAATCTTTCTTTGTAATACAAACTAGTATACCTATAATCCAAACGCGCAACATATACATGGTCATTTTAAATTAAATGCAAATATTTAAAAGGTGCAAATAATGAACAAGAAACTATGTTTCGCATTGATTTTTATTTTTCATATGCTGCTTTAATTAATAACGTCGATTATTACAAAAATTAAAAAAAGTAACTAACACACTGTACTAGAATACACACACATCCTATCCAACCAAATAACAAAATAAAAATATCAAAATAAATAAACAATGAATGCTGAAAAAAGTAGCGTTTTACTCCAGTAGTGAGTCTTTTCAAAGCATGTTTACAAAATAAAAAAAAATATCAGAAAAAAAAACACGAAAATATTTTAGGTTTTTTTCTCTTTACTTGTTAATTCTATTTCTCTTAGATACCGTACCTACCCTTAGAATATTTGCTCTTTTAAATGACCTTATATAGTGTTTTTGAGTATTGAAATCTATATTCTATATAATTATGCTATGTATTTTTCCCCTCTGTACAAACGCTACTTTACGATCTGTTGACAACGCAGTGCATTGCTCTCATATTTCTTACATCATTAAAGCGCCATACAAGAGGAGCTCAGACTCGAAGCTGTACTTTAGAGTGAATAGGTGGTATATAGGTCCATACACTACGGCTATCCCCTTTGTTTACATATATTTTTTAATCCTACTATTGAAGATCGTAACAACTTTTCCATAGAAATATTGTCATTTTCATGAATATTCATAAACAGTTACTCATGCTAATGTCATTACTAATAATATAGTCTAAATTTTTTTTTTGACTGCCCTATAAACTTGAACAAAGATACAGAAATAAACTTATGGAGGAGGGGAGGTGGAATGCTTCTCCATTGTGAAAACGGAATATCTTCCGCCAGGCGAAGTGATTGTGCCTGTGGACCGCGGTCCAACGGTTGTATTTATACAAACTCATTAGAAAATGTGATAGCGCGGTTTAGAACCTTACCGCCTAAATGCGCCAGCATTAGTTAGTTTCATGTAGTGTCGCTACAAACTAAATAACATTTATTTTGTACTGTCACAGTTTTATTGTCATCTTACGATAGTAGAGTACCGGTCACTGCAAATATCGTATATCTTCCGCATCATTAAAGTTAACAAAGTAATAAACAATACCATATCAAGTCACACCGAGAATTTTCTACCTTTACGTGTATACTCACCTTTATGGATGCTCTGTCGACGAAGTCACAACTCTCATATTTCCTACATCATTAAGCGCACAGGTACACCGTGCAAACCGAGCTGGTTTCAAGCCATGTCTAGACATTGTACTTGGAGGTAAATTGTTGCCGAGATACTGCTACGGAACTGTAATGAGACGATGAGGTTTCAGGAGGGCTCAGAGATAGTTTCGTTATTAAAGTAGGTACTTACTTCCTATATTTTATTTATATTTTCCTAAGTATCACATATATACATAATATTTGCCTTTTTCCTGACAAAGGACTCCACCTGCTACAAAGCTGGTACACCTCTTGCGCCTTATCTATATCAATCAATGAACTCTTAAATGCCATGTATGTATTTAATTAAACATAAAAATATGAAACAAGCAAGCAAGCAAGAAACCATGTGATAAGCAAAATAACTAATTGAATTGAATTGAAACTCGTGTAGAGGATTTAGTACATGGGAGATCGAGCTTCGATCGTTCTAATACCAGTGTCGCTAACGCCATCTGCCGATGAGATGCCGTATAATTTAATTTTTTTTGTCTAAAATTGCGTTTTTACAGTAAATACAACTATGCGGTTTACCTTAAAATGCAAAACTGTATCTGTATACAAAATTTCATCAAAATCGTTAGAGCTGTTTCCGATATACCCGAAATATAAATAAATACATACACACATACAAGAATTACTCGTTTAAAGTAATTCGTAAAGTCATTGTAATTCTTATAAAATCATAAAAGCGTGGTAAAAGACTCGGGTTCTGTGATAGTTGCGTCTTTATTCCATTTAAAATCAAAGCGATGGGCCCCGGGGGTTTGACTTGTTGAGAGAATTAACCTCATCGAGGCAACAGGTGACCTCAAGGCTACCAGCTTTGTGAAAGAATGATCGCAACCACCAAAATCGTTGTAAAAATCAATAATTGTAATCCCATTGTGTCTGAAATTCTGTCAGTCGCTGGATTAATGTAGGTACCTATTTAAAGTACCTACTACTTTATACTTTTTCATACCATCTATTCGAAAAGTGACGTTTTGGTCTTCAAAAAGAGGGAGCAAAGTAAGTCTTTTCCGATAGGGCTTTAATAAGTGCGAATAAAAGTGTTTTGAATTTGGAATTAAAAATATTCTTCAACATTCTTAGCCCAAGAGATTAGCAAAATAAGTTTGCATCTAAGGTTGGCGCCACTGTAGCTTAAGTACTATAACAAAACATTAGTTCCATTTTTTGCCGCATTAGGCTGACATGGCTGAATGGCGTTCGGTGGTTGTGCCACAGTGTCAGAAAAAAACTCGCTGTGGCAATGCGCGCGCTTTCGCAGTTATTTTTATCATAGAGAGGTATGAAAAGCAGAGTGTATCAATTGGTCGTAAAATTATTTTTTCCTATCTCATACTCGGAAAGTAGTGTATGTTTGATCTGAGTACCGGGTCGGAAGCAATGATTCCCACCACAGAGAGATTCAGGGCTGTGATTCCCGCCCTCGGTCGGGAAAGACTCATAGTAATTGCTTCCGGCCTTAGGGCGGAAATGAATTAAAAAAAATAGTACTACATTTGGCAAAAACGTTTAAAGAAAAAGTTTCTCTAGGAAAGAGAATGACTTTCTTTGGTCTTGTGAGTAGTAGGTATAAACAACAGAAAATAGCCCGCGCGCGGGGCGGTACGCGTTCCATATTTAAAATTAAAAAAAGAGTAATAATTTGGTAAGCTGTTACGAAATTCAAAATCTTGTTTTTTATCGACACTATCGATATTTTATCGGCACAGAACACTATTACTTGGCTAAAAGTACATAACATTATAAAGAGGAAGGATTTGTAGTATATTATTTTTGTAATGTTATTTAGGTTAGGCAATCTATAATGAAGTATTCAAAGACGTTTAAAAGAAAAAGTTTCTCTTTCTTCCAATCTCTTTGGTTGTATTGTTGACAATTTTGTTTTTTTTTTAGGTATTATTGCGTTTTTAAATGTTTGAATTTTTGTAAAATTGTAATATTTTTTTTGTTTACTTTCCTTGAATTCGAAATGAAAAGTAGAGTGTTTAACGAGGGTGGAAGTTATCAATTCCTTCCGACCCTTGTATAACAATCTACTATTACCTTAGGCTACGTACTTTAAACCCCTCACTTCGTTCATGATTCTACATGCTATCCTAGAATCATTCACTATGTTCGTGATCTAAAAAAACGCCCTCGTTGTAAAAATATCGTTTTGCTCCCTTATGACACAATCTACTATTTCATCTTTCTCAAACTGCAACCTGTAAAAAAACTGAAACAATAAAGGAAACTAAGTTATTGTTCTTAAATATATTTACCACCCTAGCAGCACCGCGACAATGACAACGCATTCCATTTTTCACCATTCAAAAGAATGCTAAGGTATAACCGAAAATAACTCTGAAAGTAGAAAGGGGAATTTAAATTGCTCTTTCTCTCCCTTAACTCAATACCTGCGCTAGCCGTGTACGAGTAAATGTCTATTGGAGTCTCACATGTGTCCCGAAACAATATTTCTAAATAAAATACTTCCTTGAGGGATTTGTATTTGTGTGGGTTAAAATGTAAGCAGAGCGGTGAGGGATTTTAGTAAGGGCCGAAATAAGAGGCAGTTCTATGAAATTACCTTAGAAGCTCAATATAAAAACAAAACAAAATAATTCTAGAACAACTTAACTTTAATAAAATAAATACCTGTTATAAAGTAATCAATATTATGATATAAGATGCATATCATAAATACTCAGCATTATATGGGGAAAATATCTGTTTATTAGGATATATATAATATAATATATGTATTAGTTTACTAGATCAACATTATAAGTATTAGCATACTAAGACGAGTATTATATTTCACTCATTGTTTTTATTATGTTCGGACATTTCATTGACTGGTAGATATTGCCTTTAGGCATTAAGTTCTCCATGCGTAAATTTTCTTTGTACATAAACTTAAATATATGAAAAATAAAAATTGAAAGTGTTCCGCTTCCTCTCATAGCTTGCACAACAACACTGTATCGCTGGCGCGTCGCGTGGTATCACCCACATTATACTTAAGTGGGTAGTTTGAGAGAAAAACAACGTATTGTTGTTGGAATTGAAAATAAACTAGCATCTTCTAGTTGGGAATGTACGCTACGTCTGTAAAGTGTATATTTGTTACATCGCGTAAAGGCTTGTTTTCATCACGACCATAAACTTTTCTCAAAATATTTCGTCAATTTAAAAATAAAATAAAAATGTAATTTATCCCCTAGGACCTAGGACGTCAGAGGGATTTTATTCCTGGAACTACCCACTTTTCACCAGAATAATTTGAAACCTCTAAACATGACCACCTCAGAATCAATTCTGGGGCAAGCCGGTATTTCACGATGTTTTCCTTCACCGTCGAGCTAGTCATCATTTTAGGGTTCCGTACCTCAAAAGAGCCTCCAGGCTGACCAATCAGTAACCGTTTTACAATTTGACGGTGCTTATCATTTATCATTTAAAGAAATTGAAAAAATCTCATCATGATTGAATTTACCTAGTCAAATTATAATGTAACTAAGATTGTCCCGTAATCCTGTTAGAAATGGAGACAACTGAAAAAAGTTCGTGCAATTATAATACCACTAGTGAAGTAATATCTCAATTTTTACAATAAACTTTCGACAGATATACTGCTAACTACTAATGAAATATATTATATGTTATTTTCCGAAATGTAAAACGTGAATTGGCGTCTCCTGTTACGGACGCCGCGGTAACCGGCGGAGTGCTATTTCACTCAGTCTGTCAATTATCCTGCGTACGTTCATTGGATTGTTACATGCGCTGCTTTTACACTACGATGGAAATACTATTTTCTTGAAATTCATTTCTGACTCTATATTAAAATAAAAAAATAACAAAAAATCTCACGCCTTTTATCCCCGAGGGGGTAGGCAGAGGTATTCCATTACTGGATATACCCACATTTCACGAGATACATTGGACCCCTTAACGTGATAGGTGGTGAGCCCATCGCCGGACCGGGTCTATTTACACATGTCTCAGAAATAATTCTGAGACCTGCGGGTTTCCTCACGATGTTTTCCTTCACCATCGAGCTAGTGATAAATATGTACGTAAGTTTTTGAAAAACTCATTGATACATGCCAGGGTTCGAACCCGAGCCTCACGGATTTTCGGCTGGTTCTTTACCCGTCCGGGCTATCACTGCTCTTCTGACTCTATATTATTTTGAGGCAAATTGTTGTAATTTATGGCTGTCTATCAGACAACTTTCATTCATCAAGCAACATAATATCATAATTGTCTATGGCTCTTGCTTACCCGCGGGCCACTGTGCTTGACTATTTTAAATAATAGAGGTTTTTAGGTAGGTATGGTATAAGTTACAAAGTGTAGAATTATGTTGAATATTTTAACAGCAGTATTCACAAATTCGTAACTTAAATAGGTTTAAAATTATTCGCTTGTAGTTTTAAACCATTACCTTCACTTTGATGCTGAAAGGATTAAAGTACTTAACAGTGTAAACCGCTGGTTTGTGGCTTACCGTAGCTTAAATCTGAGAAGTTTATCAAATTCTGATTACTACTTACATTAATATTCTAATAATTGTAAGTAATAATATATAAATGTAAATCTATATACAGGATGACTTTTTTTACCGTCTGGAAAAAAATGTGGTGTAATAGGTAAGTGTAATAGATTCCTTTGGCAATGTTACTTAAAAAAAAATTTTTTTTCTCAAAAAATTTTTTTCTTTCTTAAACTAATATACTCCCTTGTCAGTGGGCCCACCGTTTCCGGGAGGGTCCATATACGCCAACACCGAAGAAGCAACAGGCCCTCCACTGACTAAGGGACGGGAAGGAATACACACGGGAGGGAATACACTACTCAATTGTAGTCAATAATACACACTGAAATATTTGAAATAGTATTTTAAAAAGAAACAGGCTCGTAGCTTCCATTTATGCGCAATTTACCTACAACCGCCAGCAGCGCGTAGTACTGTGCGTAGTTTTCTAGATTTTGTAAATTGCATTAAACATGACTATATTTAACAATTAATCTCGTGTATAACTTCGGCTCTAGATACCTTATACGTCATATTTTTTTTCAGACGGTAAAAAAAACCCGTATATAAAATGATAAACTGAATGACTGATTGGTGATGTATCAATTCACAGCCTAAACCGCTGGGTCTACAGACTTGAAATTTTGCTCATAGATAGCTTATACAGTGTAAGCATCCACTAAGAAAGGATTTTGGAAATTCAGCCCCAAAGGGGGTGAAATAAACGTGTGCGAGCGAAGCCGCGGGTAAAAGCTAGTATAATATAAGACAGTGTACCTAAAGTTGTGATTCTCAATTCTTTCATCTATAGAGCTAGCTCACAGTTTAATAAGCTAATATCTAATAATGCTTCCCTTAATATTTTTTCAACTACACCGGCTTCTATTAGACGAACTCTAGCAAACTTTTATTTCAACTTGTGGTCCGAATAGCCTGAATCTTTTTATTTTGCTCTTGCATCTCTATACTACCGTGCATTATTGTGTTGCTATTTGTCCTTTCTTTAAATTATGCCTTTGAGTGTTACATTTAATTGTTAGATCTACAGGCGTTAACTTTATAAATGGTTTATAGGTAAAAATATCTTTTGTATTACATTAATATAATATAGCTGTAAATTTTCAAAAGATGTTAAAATAAATAAATAAATAAAATTGCGAGCCACAGCCTGACGGAGCGCTTAGCTTTTATTATTCTAAAAACAAGTAAACAAAAGGCGTTTCTCATCAAATGAAAGCGCACCTTTAAAATAAAACCTGAACCTGTCACAGTAAGTGTCGACGAGACAGGAACCTTAAACTTAAAACCTCTCTTGACTCAAAAACTCTTTAAGAAATGGAGATGGATCTTTTTAACGAAGTTCATATTGAAACAACTCTTTAAAGCTTGGTCATAATTTTTCTTTTTGTATAAAATATTATTTTAAAATCATGACTTTGAAATAATAACTCTGTATATATTATTGATTTAAGTCATAATGATGAATGGACATAATGGCCGATGACACCGACAAGTTTTGGAGTGGCGACAGTGTTCTAGGCGCAGCATTGGTCGTCCCACAAGGTGGACCGATGTCCTACTGAAAGTCATGGGAATACAATGTATGTTGGTAGCACAAGACCGTTTAGGCGTAGAATTTCCAATTAGCAAAATGTTCAGCGATTCTAAAATGTAGCGATGCTTGGGAGAGGCCTCAAAGGCCGGCAACTCTTGAGTTGCAGATATCCATAGGCGATGGTAGTCACTTAAGAAAAGAGAGAGAACAGAAATTATTTTACAAAATTCATCCCCTAAGGGGGTAGGGGATGAATTTTGTAAAATAATTTCTTAGTGGATGCCTACACTGTATAAGCTATCTATGTACAAAAGTTCAAGTCTCTGGATCACAAATCAGTCAATTTATCATTTTATAAATACATATTATTATCCCACAATTTAAATATATCACAGTAAAACAGGAACTGCTCGTTGAAAATTTAATTATTGACGCAAAAATTGTTAACAGAAAAAATCACGTCAAAGTCATTTATATGTATAAATACGACCCCTCCTGATCACCAGATATTTTCTCGCCTGGATTTTATACAGTCTTGCTGCAGGACACGACTATAACGTAGTTACGCTAAAAACTGATACGAAAAAAAACTCAATTTACTCTGTTTCGAAGCGGTGCTACGGTGCGTAGCGTCCGTAGCTCGTAGCGTAGCCCGTAGGCGGCCAACCGTTAACTCTGCCCTCGTAAATAACAGCCCGGCTACGATAAATGAATAATTAACGGGAGCTAAACGTTTTACGATAATACTATCAAGCACTCCTAGACTATCGACTGACTTTGTTCAGTTTGTAGAGATAGGATTGACTCTGCCTTATGTGTCATAGGAAGCGAGATCGTAGCCCCGCTTCGGTACGAACATAGTTTATTTAAATGCTTTATTAGCTACGTACGGAACAAGTGTAGTCTCGCCAGTGTGTGCCACTCTCAACTAAAAGCTGCGGTAAGAAATTACCTAATTATAATATTAATTGGTAAGTTATTGTATGTAATCCTTGGTTTATTTACATACTAATCTTTGGTGTTTGTGTATCCGGGCTTATGTTTGTGAATCGAGTATGTTTGAGTTAACGAAAATAAATTTAAGTTATCTAAACATACAGGATATAAGTATATCTATCTGATAAAGATAGTATATAGGTACATTTACATGACAATGTTTATAAATTTTATGTTGAGTTCAATGTTTTTATTACTACATAAAACTTATAATGAAAAGTTGTTCAATTCATATTTTTTTCTTTGTCATTTTCTTAACAATACTATGTACGTACTTTTAATAAAATCTAGTTCCTTTTCTTTCCTAATGATGCCTGGATAATAAACAACTTTGTGATTAGACAAATACTACTATAATAAGATCTGTATGTACTACAGAACGGTCCGCAATAAACAAAACATAACTGAATTTAGAAGGTGACAGCTCTATGTGACTCACATAGTGGCATATCTTTCTGTCAAGGAGATTTTCGTTGCTTATGACTCATTTTATAATACGGGCTTAGATAATTTGGTCCCGCGACAATGGTCCTCCGTGATATCACGTGTCTGATATCATGAAGTGCAACATCAACTATCGAACCGTTCCATTTAGCGTTGCTCTCGTAATGACCGGCCGTGATTCCGGCATTGAGTGGAGCTCATTTCTCGCTGCACTGACAAATGTAAAGGCGGGGTTGTATGGAAATTGTAGCTGACCAATGTCCGTATAGTAATAGGACATTTCGAAGTCAACACAAGTAGTTTTAGAATTGTCTTTGTCAGTCAGTTTTGTTGCTGTCATTTTAATTTAAAATTTGGTATAGTTTCATCTTGATACGCCGCCTAGAAGTCGAGTTATCTGTAACATACCTATACCATAGTGGTTTTTTACTGGGTATGGAATAATGGCATATACTGAGTGCCACTTATGGATTAGGTAAGATAAACGTAAAAGAGCACCACCACCACCTATCACGTTTAGAGGTCCAAAGAATATCTCGTTAAAAATTGGGTATATCCAGACATGGAATACCACTGCCGGCCCTCTCGGGGATATAAGGCGTAAGACTTTTTTTATTATTAGACGTAAAAGAAAAATCTAAGTGACTTTCTTTCCGATCATCATCATCAGCCGGAAGACGTCCACTGTTGAACAAAGGCCTCCTCCATAAAATGCCACAACGAACGGCAACTTGCCGCTTGCATCGACCGGCAACCCGCGGCCTTGACGATGTCATCGATTCATCTGGTGGGAGGCCTACCTCTTCCGGTTTGTGGTCTCCATTCGAGAACCTTTCTTCCCCATCGGTTATCGGTTCTTCTTCGTACTTTATGATCAAAAAAGTTGTCACTATTACTTTTTCCTTTTTCCTAAGAAGTGATTCTTAGGACATAAAAACAATCATGTTAGTTTTACGTTACCTTGAAAGTGTACACACGATCCTTTTCCTGTTATTTCTGTTGCAGTTTTCCTCTTAGAGCTAATCTACATACTGAAATGTATCCCTTTGCGCACACACATGCGATGCATAATGTTATTATGGTTATTTTAGTTTGTGTTTTATTTGTATGCTTGTTTGATGTAATGTGTGGGTGTGCATTGTGTTGTAAATATAATTATTATCTATCTATCTTAGGCGGCAATGTGAACCCATCCTTAATTCCAACCAACTCACGTATCAATGGAGCTTATTTGTTCGGTCCCAGTGAATGGCGCCGGTTGAAACGAAATCCATAATCAAATGATATTACTCGAGGCTGGATCGTATAGTGCCGCATATGATACATTTTCTATCCAATTTGGTAGGTACCTACCAAACCCGACGGGATTATTTTGACGCCATCAAAAAGCGGGTAATTAGAAATTTTTCTGTGTGTAATTTCCAATACGAATAAGTATCAGATATTCGACACCCGATACGATTTCATTGATTAAAATTTTGGTCAAATTATTGTTCATTAGCGATCTGCTCTGGCTTCGATCTAGTGCAATTTACATTTCCAGGTTAATGTAACTAATATATAATATACAAACAGACAGACTAACAACTGTCACATTTTTGAAAGAATGAATAGATAGGATTGTATAATGCATCCATATCTACCTAACATACCTACAATCTATGATAAATTTATAACAGACAAAAGTAACGTTATTCGTAACAGTAAAGAGTACGTAAAAGTAAAGAAATAATTTTAAAAAACTTAATGTAACATTATGTATCACTACGTCGACAATCAAGGAAAACATCCTGAGGATACCCGCAGGTTCCAGAATTAATTCTGAGGCATCCAGCGAAGGGCTCATCACCTAATTCAAAACATATAGTGAACTTCATTTTAAGATTATTTATTGGCATATAAAATAGCGACATTTGAAACTAATGTAGATTTTATACGATTTCAAGTTGGATTTATCCACGCAAAAAATCAATCTTTATAATAAAAACTTAGTTTACAGGTAAAAAAACTTGCAGCACGTATATTTCGTCAGCCTTACACCATATTTAAAATAATAAATCTGTAATAAATTCAACAATAACATACCTATTTTTATACGTAGTTAGTACCTTTATTCATGTTTACAAATATACGTGAAACAATCTACCATACGTATAACAAAGAAAACCTAACATATATTGCGTTTTTGCAAGACAAAAAGTTATAAATACAAACCGGTGTACAAAAGCATTCTTTGCCCCGGCAAACACGCAAATGTTTAAAAAGAAATATGTTTGTGTAAAAAAATGCGAGTAGTTAAAAGATAGCGGCAAAGAACAACAAGTTGCTTGTTGTAAAGCTGTCCACACAATGCCGTAATGCGTGTTGTGACCGTCATATTTGTTTTGTTTAATTCTGGCTAAGGAAATAATATACCTGTCTATACGGTCTCATTAATAAATGCAGACTAGAGAAAGATTAACTTTACTCCAAGTATTAACTCATTACTAACCAATTTCAGTATTAATAAACACAGAGTAAGCAAGAAGTAACCTAATCCATGCCTACTCCCGGAGTAAAAGTTACACCTTGGTGTTACCTAGTTTAAGCAGGGTTTAGCCATAGTGTAGGTTTTATGCTAACCTAAAAATTACTTTGACATTCATCGATGACAGAAGGATGACGGTAAAGGCGATGGGATCAAAGAGATTTAAATATTATTATATTTTAATCTCTTTGCTACTCACCAACCACAAATACGAATGTCAGATAGCCAGCTGTCACTTGTGAAACACATTTTTTTAGGGTTCCATAATCAAAGGGTAAAATGGGACCCTATATTACTAAGGCTTCGCTGTCTGTCCGTCACCAGGCTGTATCTCAAGAACCGCGATAGCTCGACAGTTGACATTTTCACAGATTATGTATTTCTGTTGCCGTTATAACAACAAATACTAAAAAACAGAATAAATTAAGCACGGATCCCATACAACCAACGTGATTTTTTTTGCAGTTTTTATAGATAATGGTACGGAACCCTTCGAGCGCGAGTCCGACTCGCACTTGGCCGGATTTCTTCCATTTTGGAAAAGTTCTTATCTCTTTACTTTTAAATTCATCAGTATTGCCACATTTCAGACGTAATGTAAGTGTAAACTAGGTGTAAGGAATGTATAGTTAGTCCGAGGATACTCCGTGTTTATTAATGACATAAAAAAAACTGAGGTAATACTTGGTTACTCAGGGATTAACTACTTCTAGCGTAACGTCTGATTATCCTAGGAACAGGCCATTTTTATTAATAAGACCGATACCTACAGTTACAACAAACATAAAATCGTTGAATTTGCTACTATAAATAATTAGCTATTATGAGCTTCTATAGAAATCGATTCGGTCATTTTATAATTCATTTATTTATTTATTTATTCATCATCAAATCTTAACATAACAGTTTTCTCGAAAAGACCAAGGCGTTACAATGATTAAAATTAAATACAAATTGCATGATGTGAAATTCATGTAAATTGGATTTTGGAATTCCATCGGACATGAGAATATAACTATCTAAATATCATAGAAGAATACACATAATGTTCACGCCTGAGTATACTTCCAAATATTAATCAGCTTTAGATATGAAAAGTGAGTCTTACTCAGATGTTAAACCACTACTACGTACGTAATTATTTAATTATAATATACACCGATTGTTTAGTACTAATACAAGATAAATTAATTATTAATGTCGTACTCCAGGAAGAGAGCAAAGAATCAACAACGAATTCTGGTTTTTCTAAATATTGGTCTATTTAACGAATAGTCTTAACTCCAGTATCTTTACACAAACGAAATGAACGTCAACGTTCACTGTACTTAAAATTAAAATGCCACCGAACTGCCTGAAGACTTCGACCCAAACTTTACAAGAAGTGAAAACTCGCAAGTTGCAATGACAGCGACAATAACATCCAATCCCGAGGAACTCGGTGAACAGTCGTTGGGGACAAATTGTCGAGAGCGACGCCGGCCGCACCAGAATACGGCTGTTGAGACGGACAACTTTTGCCATAACCATTATCACGGGCACGCCCTCCAAATGATGGTTGGTGTAAGTTGTTGACATATACCTAGATTGACATTTCTTCGTGTGCCAGATCACTTAGAAGGTGGTTAAACCTCCGCCGTAGAAAACATAGTAAAAATCAAAATATTTCGTATTTTTAGACCCTCGACGGATAAAATGAAATTTGTAGTCGAAAAAGGTTTTTTTAAAGCCCAGAATAAAAGAACATTAAGTAACGAAATACAAAAAAAAAACCCTTCCTAATACAAAGTAAATAACGGGAGATAAAAATAGAAATCGTTGATAGATAAAAATATAAAAAGGGTTGACTTTTCGCGAGGTCTGTCATGTAAACAACTAAACATTTTTTTCTTTAGTTATACACATCAATAATATCAAATAATAATATTACCTAATCTACTGCACATTTTCACCTACCTCTTAATGTAATTAAAAACCGTTACCATCTTAATAATAATGTATCACTACAAAAAAGCAATTAAAGGCGTCGTAGATATAAAATAATATTAATGAACTTCTAAATTTATTTACATTCAATTAATAAGTAAAAGTCGTAAAACTGTAATATTTTAGTTTAAGAGTATTATCTATTGAGTTTTAATTCACTCAAGAACAAAATAATGACTATAATTAATATGTAATTATTTGCTATGAAGCGAAATATTTGACTCCCGCCGGTGAATGTATACGTGGGCGTGAACATTATTACCGGCTTTTTGTATGGTTTTTTATACTCGTATGTATATTTATATCTGTATCAATAGTATAAAAAATCTCTTAAAATATGCCGTGTCTAGTGTGGGTCTAAATACCTCTATATTGTGTACTTACCTCTTCAAAAAAGTGTAGTATGGACCTTCTCCTTTTGCTACATAACATTTGCGCTTTCGTCTGTCACTCGGACCAAACCGTGCTCTTCTACATTGCTTGAGGCGAAGATTTTTATACGACGTCCCAGTTCGTTTATTGCTCTAAAAAAGTAATTCGGAGGGACGAATCTACATAATGTGAAGCAGAAAAAACAACTTGTTTCTTTTTTATTCTCTTATAAGGGCTTCCCTTGACTTGTCTCTAATGTAAACAATCAGATATGGAACACAGTAAGAACGAACGAACTATAAACTTCAATTGCAGTTTTATTATTCACCACTGATGAAACATGGATATTTACAAAAACTGGACACCTCTGCCTACTTACTCCATTGGGGACAAAAGGAGTGAAATTATTTATTTTATTTTTATTATTTACTATATAGTATCCGCAATCGTGTTCCGCCCAATTTTTTTTTATTTTTATTTTTTATAGTTCTTAAATAAAATAACTAACAAAACGCCCTCGCTTCGCTTTGGCTTATACAATACTAGCGACCCGCCCCGGCTTCGCACGGGTGCAATGCTAATACTACAACTTTCCTCTTAAATCTATTAAAAAAACCGCATTAAAATCCTTTGCGTAGTTTTAAAGATCGAAGCATACATAGGGACAGACAGACGGGAAGCGTCTTTGTTTTATACTATGTAGTGATAGTGATAACATTGTGTATAGGTACCTATGCATCTCAATTACAGGTATGCACCAAATTACTTTATGATAGACAAAAAAACAAAACAATAGTAATTATGAGAAGAGAGTATGCTTTCAGTAATACAATAAATAGTCATTGTATTGTATTCCATTACTATTACTTCTATGACAACTTTCTGGTCCGCTGAGTTTTGTATACTAAGTTTTTCCTCTGCCCATTGCCATCAAATCGTCCGATCCCACTATAGTTGGGCTCGTTAGTATAATGGCAGTATTAATTGCCAACCGTACTGTTTGCTGTCACGGGACTGGGATTAACGACTCTTACACCCCTAGAGAAAGTTACTGCCGAGTTGGAATAAGTGTTGTGTAAGTTTCAATTGTCTCCAATTTGTCCTGTTTGTTTTGTATTTGGGTTTTCTATGGCTGGTGGGATTTTGAACTACTCTACTAATAGATGCTGTTAAATTTTGACTAAATGACGATAATTGATTGGTAAATGTTGTTTTGTCTTTGATTTTTAGTAGGTACCTATCAATAAAAATAAATTTGCACGTTTTTAGGGTTCCGTACCTCAAAAGGAAAAAACGGAACCCTTATAGGATCACTTTGTTGTCCGTCTGTCCGTCCGTCCGTCCGTCTGTCAAGACCCTTTTTCTCAGGAACGCGTGGAGGTATGAAGCTGAAATTTATATCAATTACTCAGGTCTACTGTCCCTTGAAGCTGTGAAAAAATCAAACTTCTAAGCCAACGCAATCAAAAGATACAGCCGTTTATGCCGCAAATTTTCGACACTTGCAAGGGAATCAAAACCTACAGGGTGCTTCCCGTGAACTCAGAATCTTGAAATTTGGTACGAAGCAACGTCTTATAGCATAGATAAAGGAAAAATTACGAAAACCATAAATTTGCAAGGTTGTACGGAACCCTCGGTGCGCGAGTCCGACTCGCACTTGGCCGGTTTTTATTTATAACTAGCGGTTCTGCACGGTTTCTCCCGTGTAGTTCCCGTTCTCGTGGGTGTTGAGCAATTTTAGCGACGATGTAACAAATTCATGGATAAAAGTGACAGATAAGCACGTTCATAAGGTTCAAATTACATGTTTCACATTAACTCTTCAATCTATTGTTTGTTTCTGCCCTTTTTCTTCAGTATTTTATGGAGAAGGATAGGCTAACTTAAAATTAGGAATTTTAGCTAGTCAGCCAGAATCGAGTACAGTATTTAATTATGTAAAACTATTTAGTTTTGCACGTAACTAAACATTAGAATAACGATGTTAACAATAACTGCTTGTTATCGCTACAGCAGGCGTATTCAGGGAGCTTCGATATTCGATATCGGAAAATCTGTGGAACACTTTCGAGGTGGGCTGAAGTTGGTATCGAAAACTTTCGAGATGGGCTGATGTTGGTATCGAAAACTAATGTCATTAAGTGACATAAGGATTCGGAAAAATTTCCGTGGCTGTCAGAAACGCCTAGAATAAAGTTTCCGAAGTCGATAATTTTTCACTCGATCTGAATCGAACGGAAACGGTATCGAGTCTCCTGAATACACCTGCAGCTATAGTTTCGCACACAAAAGCGCGTGACGGTGACCATCACATCTACAAAATATAGCTCGCCCTCCTTTGTTTGCTCTAACAACTCTGAATTTGGAAAAAAAGTTGATAAACAGTGGACGTCTGAATCTAAATACCAAAGAACGTGAAGGCAAAAGGTATTTAATTGCACATCAAAGGCAACTAAATACCGATGAATTAAAAACGAGCTCGAAGGGTCGCCCTCTGTTTCGCCTTAATGAATGAACTCTAATTAAAATTCCACTTATTCGACTGGAAAAAACGCGACTTACCCTTGGCGGGCGACTGGTTTGCCTTATTTTCTATTAAATAAATAATAATCTCACACCTTTTGTCCGAGGGGGTAGTCAGAAACAATAAATAGACTGCCACTTGGTACTTTCAACAATAAACGAGAGGCCCTCTGCCTATTTCATTTTTGTAATAAAATAAAAATAAATAATCTCACGCCTTTTATCCCCGAGGTGGTAGGCAGAGGTATTCCATTACTGGATATACATATCCACTTCTCACCAGAATATTCAACCCCTAAACGTGATAGGTGGTAAACCCATCGCCGGACCGGGACTGTTAGACATACCTCAGAATTTATTCTGAGACCTGCGGGTTTCCTCACGATGTTTTCCTTCACCGTCGAGGTAGTGATAAATATGTAAGTACGTAAGTTTTGAAAAACTCATTAGTACATTCCAAGATTCGAACCCGAGCCTCACTGATTATCATCATGTGAAGCAGGCTCTTTACCCGTAAGGGTATCACCGCTACCGGTATTTTTGTAAATACCTAAGTACATTTCACCCATAAGTATAATCACTACATAGTGTAAAACAAAGTCGCTTTCTCTGTCCCTATGTCCCTATGTATGCTTAAATCTTTAAAACTACGCAACGGATTTTGATGCGGTTTTTTTTAATAGATAGAGTGATTCAAGAGGAAGGTTTTAGTATTAGCATTGCACCCGTGCAAAGCCGGGGCGGGTCGCTAGTATTGAATAAAAACTTTTGACTTTGACGGTAGACTATTTTCAGATGAAACGTTTCGCTAATATCTGAGCACTCTAATATAATGCCTAAACTCAATGCCTATTATGTATGCCTGTTTATATTCAAAATCAAATTGCATTCATGAAAACCTGCGTGTGGTCCCTAATAACCGATTGCAAGTGGCCAGAAATTATGAAATAAATACAGACATGGATTTTGCTATATTAAATTTGTATACCGATTCCAATCAAAAATGTCTTAATTTCGTGCTTTTAGTTTATTTATTTGGCGCTTTATTGAACATAGTGAGAAATACTCAGGTCAAGTATCCAATTGTACTCCATTTTATATCCTTCACTTACCTTTGTTCCGTGATCAAAAGAAAACCGTTCCATTGGATATATAGCTGCTCTTATCTTGGTATATTGTTTCTTTTTCTTTCATTTGTTTCTTTCCCTTTCACTTAGATCCAGTTGATGCTATTGAGTAAGGTTACAATAACAACTTTTAATTAGCTCCGTCTATTAATATTATTATTTGCCTTGGAATAAAACATTTCAGTGAACTATAATACACTAGCTGTTCCGCGTGGTTTCACCCTCGTAGTTTCCATTCCCTTGGAATACGGGGATAAAATATAGCCTACGTTACTCAGGGATATTGTAGCATTGTCATAGTGTAAAAATTTTTTAAATCGGTTCTGTAGTTTTTGAGTTTGTTAGTTACAAAAACACAAATCTTTCCTTTTTATAATATTGGTGTAGATGAGTGTAGACTAGCTGTTCCTCGCGATTTCACCCGCGTAGGTCCCGTTCCCGTTTGAATACGGCGGTTAAACATAGCCTACGTGTTACTCAGGGATATTGTAGCATTCTATAGGCGAAATACTTATTTTTTTAAATCAGTCTAGTATTTTTTGAGTGTATTCGTTACAAACAAAAAAAATGCAAATCTTTCCTCTTTATAAAATTAATGTACCTAGATGAAGATAAGTGTTGATAGTTTAGGGTACCTAAAGAATACATTTGAAAAGTAGTTTTTATATCAAAAAGTTTTAATGTACATTTAATGTACACGAGACTACTAGTGCCCATATAGCAAAGCACTGTGCGTCGCAATATGTTAAGGTTTCAGACGTTTCGTGGATTTTCTTCATTGCCACAATGCGCTGTGGTCGTATAACACCTACGACACAAATTTCACTATGTGGTTTTTCTATGATTGCCACAACGCGCCGGTCGTGAGCGTTTTCGTAAGAGATATAATACGATTTCGCGATGTGGATGTTTTACAGTGACCACAACGCGTTGTGAGCTATTTTTCGCTCAATGAGCGTTTTCGATCTTATATTGTAACGTGTACTCGTAGGTACTTAGATATATATTTGTACATTTTGTACATTTTATTATGACATGTGGACAGTTACCCTTTTCACGCTGATATTAAATAGTTGATGAGATAAGCAGATGTATGAGGATATGTAACCCAAAAAATAATTTAGTAACTCGTTAACAAAATTATTCGCATATCAATTTTTTCAATGGTCAAACAATTATGTTTGTGAGGGTGTGTTTGTGTGTTTGTTGTGTTGTGTGTTTTATTTTACTATTCTTGGCCGTACAGTTTAAACATACAATAGTTTTAGACACTCCCAATAGAATCATAAAAAAACCAGCCAAGTGAAAGTCGGACTCGCGCACCGAGGGTTTCGTACAAACCTGTTTTACAGCTCTAAGTTTAAAATTATTAAGAATATTTTTATTAATATGATGTAATTAAAAATTTACGGTTTTCGCAGTTATTCATTTATCTGTGCTGTAAGAAGAAGTACCCTGTAGGTTTTGATTCCCTTGCGAGTGTCAAAAAGATGAGTATTTGATATAAATTCCAGCTTGATACGAAAAAAAAGGGTCTTGACAGACAGACGGACGGACAACAAAGTGATCCTATATATAAGGGTTCCGTTTTTTCCTTTCGAGGTACGGAACCCTAAAAACACCAGAAGTAGTATACGATGTAAGATGGCCTCTTCTCATATGCAATAATTCCACGCTACACGACAAATGTGCTCGCCACTTTACGGTTACCTACGCGGGACATACGCGAATCCTGTGGGATAATGCGGGCAGCCATTAATCTGGGATAGTACGGACCATACTTGGTATTAATACCGTCATTTAACTAACGAGTTGCAATATGGGATAAATCCACTCGAATTGTTAAGCTGCTTAAACATTTCATGTACAATCGGTACTTACATGTGATTAGCTTTTATTATTTGTGATTAGGATTATGTGATTTAACCCTTCTTGTGTATATTAGAGAATATTCTTATGAGAGAGCAAAATAAGACTAAAATTTGCTGTATTTTTATTTAGAGTTTCTCAGTACTACCTATCAAAATACTTAGAACTTGTTTTATTACTACCAGCGCCTAGCGGTTTAGGTTCGGTTTTCGCGGAATACGGGAATAAAATATCGCCTTCGTTACTCCCTGATAATGTCGCTTTCCATTGGTGAAAGAATTTTTAAAACCAGTCCTGTGGTTTTTGAGTTTATTCTTTACAAACATACAAATCTTTCCTCTTTATAATATTAGTATAGATTATTGTAGAAGAGTAGAATAGTAATAGTAGAGCAGTGATAGCCCTTACGGTTAAAGAGCCGGCCGAAAATCAGTGAGGCTCGGGTTCGAAACCTGGCATGTACCAATGAGTTTTTCAAAAACTTACGTACATATTTATCACTAGCTAGACGGTGAAGGAAAACATCGTGAGGAAACCCGCAGGTCTCAGAAATTCTGAGACATGTGTAAACAGACCCGGTCCGGCGATGGGCTCACCACCTATCACGTTTAGGGGTCCGATATATCTCGTGAAATGTGGGTATATCCAGTAATGGAATACCTCTGCCTACCCCCTCGGGGATAAAAAAAGGCGTGAGATTATATTATTATATAGTAGAATTAGTTAAGATGTGATGTAGATAAGATGATGTGTTTTAATGTTAATCTGGACATATTAATGTAGGTTACTAATATTATAAAGAGGAAATATTTGTATTTTTGTATGTTAATAACGAAGACTAGCTCGTTTCACCCGCGTAGTTCCCGTTCTCGTGGGAATATAGGAATATATATATATATAGCCTATGTTACTCAACAATACCTTTTCAATTGGTGAAGGGTTTTTTATAATCGGTTCAGTAGTTTTGAGTTTACATTACAAATATGCAAAAATACAAGTCTTTCCTCTTTATAATATTAGTGTAGATGTAGATAAAGGGAAAAATCGTCCACCTATTGTTTGTCACACGCATGCAAAACGCCTTAGGGTGAGGCCAAACGAGCGTAATTTCGGTTGCAGAATTTCGGTTGCAGAAATTCTGCCCGACAGAAATTCTGTTGGGCTGCCAGACGGAGCGTAATTTTGTGAGTCGTGAGTAGCAGAATATATCTTATTTCTCACTCCCTCTTGAGTGATCCGTCACATTCCACTCTAGTATCTTTTTCACACATTGTCTATGTCTACCCCATCGCCCCGCGAACTGAAATTCGGTCCGCATAATGCATGTGAGTCGGCAGACAACTCATTTTGCGTCGCCGTGTGAATCAAATAGGACTTTTGTATGAAACCGAATGCAGCAGAATTTCAGCGACCGAAATTCTGCTACTCACGACTCACAAAATTACGCTCGTTTGGCCTCACCCTTAAGCTCAAAATTGTTACACCTTTATCGTGTCAGGAATTAATTAGTGCAACATTCAAAAGCGAATCTTTTCTAGAGCAAGTACATTATCTTTAGAACTGAAGTTGCCTAAGCAAAACGGTTTTACTTTACCAACAGATCCCTGATGCCTTACCTGAGAAACAACTTGATTAATCCAGTTAAGGTCGTTACGAAGTTTGATGAATTACCTCAAAGAACGATAAATTACACAGTCGTTTGCGAAATTCAACATTGAGCGAGGGACCGGAAATATTTTCAGATGAGCGTCGAGGTTTTCCTCTTCTGTATTGACGTACTTTTATTATTAAAACGAACAACATTTCATAAAATTTATTTAGATATATTCTTAGGAATAATATCTCTGAAAAACAAATTATTCAGCCATAGAAAAATTATTTGTTCGTAATTCGTGACTGTAAACTGTTTTAAAACTTCAACTGTAAATCCGAACGCATATTAGGTACATTAACATTGTAATCGTATGTGACATTAATGAACTTTATAAAAATATTATATGTATTATAATACCCATAGTTTCGCTCGCATAGGTGTTGCGCCAGACTTAGCAAACATTTCCTTAGGTAGGTAATAATAAATCTATTTATTGTCCAAAAACAATAATATTATAATATTTTACCGGTATTAAAAGTTTTGTAGCCTAGACGACTTCCCATATATGTGCACTCTGTGTGCAAAAAATAACGTCGATCGGTTCCTCTGTTGTGACATAAAGAAGTCACAAAAGAAGAAAAAGTTAAATTTATCAATTAAATCAAGTAAACTTCTTTCCTATAGCTTGTTTCTATAAGACGTTATGATTGTAATAGGTGAGGGGGGGGGGATTGTGAGTGGCCGAGTCGGCAGAGGGCGACCTAGGCGTACTTACATCGATCAGATCGGCGATGTATTGAAAAAAAGCCAGATAAAGAGTACCCGAAACCGACGAGCTTGTATGAACCGATTGATGGATGTGGTTGAGGCGCGTGAGGTATGCCAGGATCGTAGCAGGGGTAGGCATAGTCTACCCCGTCGGGAAAAAGGCGTGAGCATATGTATGTATGTACCCAAGTAACATTTTAGGTTTTAAAAAGGTTTTGAAAAGGTTCTAAAACCTTTGTATGGAAATAGTCTCGTAAGTCTTAATAGGCTCAGTAACGTTTAATTAACCTTGTATTAACCTCCTGTGTGCAAAAAGGGCCCACGTTTTAGAACCTTTCTGAGAGCTAAAGCCAAACCTAAAGCACAAATCCAGAACCTTTCGAAGTATTTGCACAGAACCCAAATATAACCTTCACAACCATAATTTAACGTTAATATAACCTTGTAAGGCAGCTTTTAAGTTCTCAATCAGTAACTTGGATTTAACCCTATGACAACCTAAAACGTTTTTTATGGACATGAATATGCCTTTCCAGGACTCGCGGGTTTTAAAATGTTTCTGCATAAGATTTTTTTACAATGAAACACCAATCGTGGACTTAAAACATATTTTTAATGGCGCCATCCCTGCCGTTATACCAAATTACAAAATGGCTAAATCTTAAAATATAAAAGTAGCTTGCTGAAGTCAAGGAAAATGAAAAAAATGGTGCGACTGGCACTGTATCGTGAAACTTTAGGTTAATAGTGCTGTATACGCGACGGGCCTTTCATAAGTTCAAAATTTTGAAGATATTTTAATGAAATAAAAATGATGAAATTAGGTAATCGCATTAGAAATAAAACTTTTGTTCATATAAAAAACATTTATTTTAAATCGTATAGCACACGATACTTAATTTTGGCTTAAGAATGAAAATATTGCTTTTTGGTTCGATGTTTTCATATTTCAGTGAAAAAAACATGGCTGGCGTTAGGAAATTATTAGAAAGCATTTAAATTAACTTTTCCAGAACTGTAACAGCTGAAAGCTCTTAATTTTGGCCAAAATAAGATTTAAAGGTTATTGTGCGGAGCTACTTAAAACTATAAGGCTTTTTGCGCTATAATATTCAGCTATAAGGTTATCACCAAGAGTAGTTCAAGACTTTCCAGCCGCAAAAACAACGCCCGAGCACAAACGATTGCTTTTAAGTTTTGATTGTGGGAGGACGTGCGTCGGAGTGCTCAACAAACAGCTACAGGCTGCTCTTAAATTTTTTTTTTGTTCCTATTTTTTTATGGTTGGTACTATAGTATAGCTGTTGTAAAAACCCCGGTAACTACTGTTAATTAACCAAATTTTTGGTTAGCTACCGTTAAAATGCTGTTATTAACGGTTAATTATCCGACTGCGACCAAGAAAAAGGGTAAATAATCTGTGTTTTTATTGTGTAGTCAACTCCTAGGTAAAGTCATAAATCGATATCCGATGGATAAAGATTTCATTTAAGATTTTATAAATCATGCCTACATATTTAAAGCGACATAATATACATATAGTCCAATCAATAAATGGTTATAGAGTGCGTAAGCTGGGACCTAAGCGATTTCTTCAGTAAGTTGTTCAGGGTGCTTAGGGAGTAAACATACTAAAAGTCCCGGCGTCTAGAAGGTCCGCCGGATGGGGGGGAGGGGGGTTAAAGTTCCCACTTTTGAGTTTTTCGCTAATATCTTTAAAACGGTGTGTATTAGAGAAAAAATATCTTCTACGTGAAGAAAGCTCATAAAATATTCTGCAACTTTTATCTTAACACTTTTTTCAAATCCCTATCCGTTTTCAAACTACATGTTCCGAAAGAGTTAAAATTTTCGAAAAAAGTAGTTTTTTTAAACATTAGCTGTTGCCTGCTACTTCGATCGAGTTATTTCGGGATAAAAAGTAGCCTATATGTTAATCCAGGTCCTCTATCTATCTATCTACCTACCAAATTTCATCTAAATCCGTGCAGCCGCTAAGGTATTTTCGTCTTTTATCACATAAATATCTACACTAATTTATACTTCTATACTAATGTTATATAGAGGAAAGATTTGTATTTTGTACGTTTGTTACTAATAATAAACTCAAAAACGACTGCACCGATTTTAAAAATTCTTTCACCAATGGAAAGTTAGAATATCCTTGAGTAACATTAACTATATTTTATTCCCGTATTCCCACGGGCACGGAAACGACGCGGGTGAAACCGCGCGGAACCGCTATTTTACATAACCCTAGCGGTATTAGTAACGATTAAACTCAAAAACAACTAGGCCGATTTTGAAAATTCTTTCACCAATAGAAAGCTACATTATCATCAAGTAACATAGGCTATATTTTATTCCCGTATAATGAACCCGTAGAATAAACTCAAAAACTACTTGGCTGATTTAAAAAAAAAATCACCAATGGAAAGCTAGAATATAATTGAGTAACATAGGCAATGTTTTATTCCCGTATTCCCACGGAAACGGGAAGTATGTGGGTGAAACCGCGCGGAACCACTATTATAGACACTAGCGGTTCTGCGCGGTTTCACCCGCGTCGTTTCCGTTCTGGATCGGAGAAAGAAAGGTGGCGAACAAGCAAATGCCGACTACAAGAAAGTACTCCTGTTTTTAATAGTTTTTTTGGACAAACTTACAAAATGGACCTTCTTCATTGAATTATTACGATTTTTACCTTACTTACATAATCCCCTTACAGTGTAAAGGCCACTCACGTGACATTGGCGCAATTGTGGTTAAAAAACCCAGATAACGCCACATAACAAAAGAAGAAGAAGAAATCTAATGACACCTGTTTCAAAATCGGACAAAGCGTATAAGCTCAGGAGGTCACAATATAACGGACATAAATAGATACATGCATACAACCGAAAAACATTCCCCTTCTTTTGGGTCAGTCGGGTCAGGGTAGTCAAAATTGAACAGCCTATAGTTTTAATCCATAAGACCCCATTTCAAGATGAGCTATATTTCTCCATCCTTGTGTATTTACAAGGACTCCTATAGATCTGGGATCCGACGTTTCTCTGATAGCGTTCGCCGACAGTCGCCGACCTGCAACAACCCTAAAGCCGTATACAGAAAGAAAGCTGAAAGCTTGTCGGCGCCGATAGGCGCCGATCGGCGCCGATCGGCGCCGGTCCATTCTACAGAAAGCAAGCAGATTGAAGCAGAGCGAGCAAAATGTCGTACGATGATTGGCGGGCGGCACCAGCGCTGACCGGCGCGTGTCGGCGCCGATCGGCGCTTATCGGCGCCGACAAGCGCCGGTCGGCGCTTGTTCATATAAATGCCTGCGCCGGATACCTGCGTAGACCGGCGCCGATGGGCGCCGATCGGCGCTTATCGGCGCCGATAAGTTTTCGGCTTTCTTTCTGTATACGGCTTAATAGTCTTTACCACAGTCACCAGTCACCACACCACCTACCTTAATAAATATTTCTACCTTACTATATAAAATGAATTAAATCTTACCGATGTATTAATAATTCGTAAGAGATTCTTACGTACTTTACGTTTAAAATGTCCACTTCGTTGTTTCGATATCACCCTGTGTCGGTTCATCTTGAAAGCTTAGAAGTCGCGGAGACAACTGATATTTTTTGGGGATGCCTCTAAAGCTTTAAAATATTCTTTTAGAACTGTCAACATGCCTTCAGCTCATAAAAATAGCTTATTATTTTGGTTGTTGACTACAAATTCCTAATTTGTTTAATTAGACAACTCTCATAAAGCCTAAAGGTTAAAAGTGGGTTTAAGAAATTACTTATAAGCGATTTCAACATTCCATAACTTAATGGTTACATTAAAGTTTAAAATTAAACCTTTAGGTCTCACTTAAGCATATTGCTAGCCTTTTCAGAACTTATTCAGGAGTCTATGAAAACTTTAAGAGCCTAGGACTATATGCTCTTGAAACTCAAGTAAACGTAACGTTGATTTAAACTCTTGTCAGCGGCTCCGAGGTTGTAAAAATAAACAATTAGTTTTAATACTTACTAATCATTCTCAAGTACTTAATATGATCAGATAGCAAAGCATTAAGCTTTTTAGAACCAATATAAAACCAAAAGGCATTTTTTACAACCTAGGCCCGAATAAAATGTTACTTGGGTAGGTCACTTAATGATTTATGGAATTTTAAAATCGGAGCTCCCTACTTTTTATCAAATCTCACTTTCTCTTTTAATTTCAAAACCAATATTCTATAAAAACGTACCTTAATTGTTGGGAACGAATAACATTAAATCAATATATCGGCTAGGATTGAGAGTTGCAAACTTTACGATGGCGAGTGAATTTTCATTGAAACTTTATCAATTTCGGGACGAAACGCCGCCGGGCGTTCGTTCCACTCAATTACGATGGTAGGTACCTTTAGTACCTACGTACTCTATCCCAAGTGTGTTTATAAGTGTAATGTAAGAAACTGTCTATCAGAGATGTTATGCCTATTATATATCGGATCTTGTTATGGATACGGATATAAATAATGATTTACTACCGGTTTCAATTATGGTTACGGATATTAAATTATTTTGGATTATCCGATAGTTTCGGGTAGTTGAAGTTGTGGATAATTTGTCAATATTTTTTATTAAGAACTGTAAAAGGAAAATACAAATATGGAATTGTTTCGGAAGGCACGATTAAACGTTGGTCCCGGTTTTCGTCGTGTTTACGCACAATGGACGTGGTTAAGCCATTCCAGATACATAGATGCAGATCTGTTCTAGATACCTACCCTCAGGTGCTTTGAAAAATCCTATTAATGCAACTATTTTGAAAATCCTAACTAATATTATAAATGTAAGTGAGTTTATTTGTTTGTTACCCTTGTACGCCTAAACCACTGAACTGATTTTAAAAAATATTTCACCATAGGCAGCAACTCGTCTGTGTAAATATGTTGCTGTTTACATTTAGCCAATCTTCATGGATGATTTGAGAGTGCCTTTGATAATATACTATTGACATTTCTTAGTGTACCTTTTGTAACCTACAGAAAATAAATGATATTTGATTTTGATATGTTATCTCCGCATAATCTCACGGGAACGGGAAATACGCGAGGAACCGCGAGGCGCTGCTAGTAAGTGTGTAAGATATGAGGATGGCAATAAATAATGTGTATTTGTTTTTCACGCTGTCGCATAATAATAATGTAAATAATGATGTCGCATTAATGTCGTAAAATAGGTACTATCGACAAACGCTAAGCCTGATTCATTTGGAAGAATTGTCGCTTGAAAGCTCAAGTTTTTACTGCCCCGACCCTAATTAGAGGTAAACAGTCAGAACCCAGTTACACCGTCTTTTTTCCATTAGGATCTATTCATCGACACTATATGGTCATAAACATGAAAGAAATACTTTTTTGTAATTGTCATCGTTACTACACACACCGGCACAATTAGCGGAACAGAAAAAAAAAGGAGAAAAAAGAGGGAATTTAGAACAATGAATGTAATTTTTAAACAATATATTATTTAAAATGAAACAACAATTAAATTAACATGTTTTGACATTCATTTGTAACACCATACTTAAAATTTTATAAAAATAAAAATTAAATTAAACAAAATGCATTTTTCTTCGATTTTTAATTATAGAGAAACAGCAGAAAATTCAAGATTTTCCAAAGTTTAACAACAATTTCAATGACTGTTCAATATCGAGTGTTTCCTCCTCGTGCTCTGATGAGGGTTTCCATCCGTCTGGGCATGCTGCGGATGATGTTATCAATGGTTTCTTGGGGCAACCTCTGCCATTCTTCAAGTAATGCGTTTCGCAACTCGTTGAGATTATTGGGAGGGGGCATTCTTGACTTTACACTCCTCTTTAGCAAGTCCCAGACGTGTTCTATAGGGTTCATATCGGGGGACCGTGCTGGCCACTCCATCACCGTTATACCAACATGGTTTAGGTATGTCTGTACTGTGCGAGCACTGTGAGCCCGAGCATTATCCTGCATTAGAATGAAGTTGTTACCAATAAAGGGGGCAAATGGCACAACATGTTCTTCTAAAATCTCCCTGATATACCGATCAGCATTCAGATTCCCGCCATCGACCACTACTAACTCCGTACGAGCTCCTAAACATATTCCTCCCCAGACCATAATTGAACCGCCGCCATATGCAACTGTATTTTCAAAATTAGACTGGATATACCGTTCTCCTTTGCGTCTCCATACTCGCTGCCTTCCATCAATTTGATTTAACATAACTCTGCATTCATCAGTAAAAAGAACCTGTCCCCAGTCGTCGAAGTCCCAATCACGATGTTCACGACCGAAGTGTAGACGGTTTGTGCGATGATGTCTCTCAAGTTTTGGGGCTTTGGCGGGCACATACGAGCCTATACCCACTTCTTCGAATCTTCTACGAACTGTCCGCTCACTCATCCTTACTGCTCGTACCTCTTCCAGTAAATTTCGAGCCTGCACCGCCGTTAGTCTCGTGTTCCGTCGGACTTGAAGTTGGAGAAAACGGTCATCCCTCCTTGAAGTACACCTTTTCCGGCCTTGTCCTCTCCTTCTCACTAGAGCATTCGTCAATCTGTATCGTTGGATGCTACGATAAATCGTTGATAACGATCGACGAAGGCTTCTGGCAATCGATCTGTAGGTTTGACCATTTCTCCTCATTTGATCTGCCCTAATGATTTCTGATGGCGTTAAATCAGGCATAATTAGATGCTCGTAAATTATCAATATGCGAAAAAACTCAAAAGCCTCAAAAACTGCAATTCAAAGCTTTTCAAATGGAATTCACGAACCTTCTAAAAACGGACAAGCGGTGGAAAAAATGAATCAATGAAAATTAAAACAAAAGAATGAAAAAAAGGGCAGTCGCTTAGTATCCCATTTTTAAATTAAAACCCAAATTTAAAAAAAGCTTGTTTAGCCGGCCAGTAACACGCAAAAATGCGTAAATACTCCCTTTTTTTTCTGTTCCGCTAATTGTGCCGGTGTGTGTATAAAGTAGGGTTGTCGCCTCGGAGTGGGAAAAGATAGCTGTTC
Organism: Ethmia dodecea; assembly: GCA_963855545.1. NCBI lineage: Eukaryota > Metazoa > Arthropoda > Insecta > Lepidoptera > Depressariidae > Ethmia > Ethmia dodecea. Next base: position 14,479,846 of record OY979443.1, on the reverse strand, counting down.
GCAAAAATTACACTTAGGTGTATCAGGCAGAACTTTTACTGATAGTACTTTATGACACTTCTTAAAAGGATTAAAGTTTACCTCTTCAAACACAGTTAGAAAGCACTTCGGAAGGTGCCGAAGCAGATCGTACCTACTCAACTCCGTCACCACTCCTTTTATAAAACTGTCAAACGGCTTTGAAACTCGACCGATACAAAAGAAAATCAACGAAATAGAGACTGCTTTTACAAACTACATTCTACTTTTAAGTTTGGTCCGGTTGGAATTGTGGGGGATTCGCAGTGATTACCGTTGGGTCCCCTTTTTTCTTCGCTTTGTTTTATTTTATTAGAATAAATACTATTATTTTTGCATAGCCTGGGTATTGTGTTGTGTTGTTTACTTCAGGCTACCACAGTATTAATATTTCACATTAAAACCGTGATACTATAGTAGAGGTGGATGAGAGGGTGTTTTTTAAAGGTTCGGATTTACAAGATGAATGCTCTTATATCTAAAACGTTGCAACGTCGAAGGTAGTCAAGCCACATACAAAGTAGGTAGCTATTTACAGAGGGAATTAACATTTGGTACATTATCTTCTATCTATATTTATAAAATGATAAACTGACTGACTGATTGGTGATGTATCAACGCACAGCCTAAACCGCTGGGTCTAGAGACTTGAAATTTTGCACATAGATAGCTTATACAGTGTAGGCATCCACTAAGAAAGGATTTTGCTAAATGAGGATAAGGAGCGAAACCGCGGGTAAAAGCTAGTTTACAGATATATATCAGTTTTAGTAAGAAGGAAGATAACCATAAAATTCGTATAATATTTTAGTATGGACAAATAAAACGTTATCATCAGAGATCGGCATTAGGTAGTGTGATTCGGTACCATAGTAGGTAAAGTTGCTAAGAGGATGTAATATGGAGTTGTTAAAACCACCACTTTATTTGGGACCTTTGAAAATTTTCCGGAAATATTCCAAGATTTTTCTATAGTATCATATTTACTTTCTAAAAATAAATTTCTTTTGTTCTTAGGTGATTTTCTCTACAGTGGCCGGTTATGGAGATAATCAACAAAATCTGCATATTTGTAATAGTACGGCTCCTTAGCTAAAAAAAATGTAAGTTTCGGTCCCATCCGACACAAAGCACACATATGAAATTTGGCATTTCATATGTGTGCTTCGATTTAAAAGTAGGAACATGGTGGTTTTAACAACTCCATATTATATCCTCTACCTACTTTGGTACCAAATCACACTACCTAATGCCGATCTCTGGTTATCATAGAACCGATACACATCAAAAACTAGAAGGAAATGAAAATATTTGGCTTTTATATTTTACACATCGCCTATCTAAAGGTTTTCATAACTTCAAAAAATCTAATAAAGTATAATTAACCTAATAAAATCTAAAAAAATGCTCAAGACTGGATTCACTAAAAATCTATTTTTAGAACTCATATTTTATGTGAATCCATTCTCGAGGATTCGATGTGATTATAATTTTTTTAGAAAAAGTCATTTTCTTATAAACGTTTCTTTGATTATTCTTACCAAATAGGTACCTAGGTAAATAAGTCATAAACTTCGATGGGAAAATAAAAAATATAAATAAATAATAAATGGGAAAAATATTAAAAAAACAATAAAGGAAACGAATAATAATATGACGAGTTTCTAACGAATTTTCAAACAGTAGTAACACGCTCGAACGTTTCGGATGCTCAACCGGCCGGCTATGGGGACAAAAGTTAAACAAATGGGCGGACCCGGTAAGTTTTAATAAGATTCTTGCGAGGGAAATGTGGAGACAGTTGGCTTGGCTCTTGTATGCCAGAGCACTGCACTGGCGCGGGCGGACCGTTATATTTTCATTGGAATTTCAAAAAAGTTATAATAAGAAATCTCTTTAAATGTTTATGGCCTACTGCATTGCGATACTTCCCAAAGCTTGATCCTGATTGCAGCGCTCACATCTACATCTACACGAATACGAGTACTTACTGTAATATTATAGATTTGTATTTTATATGTTTGTAACGAATAAACTCAAAAACTACTAGACTGATTTCAAAAATTATTTTATCACTAGCAGTGCCCCGCGGTTTCACCCGCGTAGTTCCCATTCCCGTCCCCGCGTAGTTCCCGTTCCCGCAAAGTTATAGTTCCCGTTCCCGTGGGAATATCGGAATAAAAAGTATCCTATGTCCGTCTCCTGGTTCTAAGCTACCTCCCCACCAACTTTCAGCCAAATCGGTTCAGCCATTCACGCGTGATGCCGTGACCAAGGGAAAAAGGGATTCATTTTTATATATATAAGATTAGAATGTTATATTACTCCTGAGTAACATAGGCTATATTTTATTCTCGTATTCCCGTGGAACTACGCCGGTGAAACCGTTGTGAACAGGTAGTTATAAATAAATTACAGTAATAGCTCTATTGCAAGTAAGCTCACCTCTGTGTTCGATTCCTGGCGAGGGCAAGACCGGATAAGATGTTCATAAATTCAAATCAGTAGCATTATTGCTTGCTAAGACGGACAGGCGGCACTATAAAGGATATTTTTAGCACTAGGGTATTAAACCAGTTTCTGGCTTTCTTCGTCTGTTTGCTTCTACTCATACGTGCTGAAACGGTGGAGTTGAAATGACGTTCAATAAGTGGACTTGTAAGTCCCTACTTTGAATAAAACATTTTGACTTTGACTTGAATTTGTAAAGGTCATCAAATAGTTACTTAATCTACAGGCGTATTCACGGAGACTCGATACCGTTTCCGTTCGATTCAGATCGAGTGAACAATTTTCCCAAGTGGAATCTATCGACTCTAAGGAAACTTTATTCTAGGAGTTTCTGACAGCCACGGAAAATTTTCCGAATCCTTATGTCACATATGACATTTTTTTTGTTTTATTCATGATAAAAATTACATTACATAAATTACATTAGTTTTCGATACCAACATCAGCCCATCTCGAACGTGTTCGACAGATTTTCCGATATCGAATATCGAAGCTCCCTGAATTTATTTATTTATCTATTTATTTATTTATTTATGGCTCACAAAACAAGTTACAATCAAATAGGTACATAGTTTCACAAATTATATAGTAAAATTTAAAACTAGATTGCAACTCACAAGATGTGTGCACAGAATGAACAAATTGTATCTCATTTAAGAAAGGTGAGGGTTAGTTGTGTTAAAACATAATTAAAAGTACCTTACGTAACTAGCTGTTAGTAATATGTTAGTAATCAATGTGCAAATAGTTGGTTTGTGATAGGAAGCCTAAGAATTATTATTAAAATTATTAAGAAACAAGTTGCGGATATCATTTATAAATTTATGTGGTTTATGGTTAAATATGTCAATAGAAGAATGCTCACTCATTATGTCGTTGTAACGCCTACACATACGGACAATAGGATTAAAATATGAAGACGTGTTGTTTTTATAAATCAGTAAAGTGAATATTTTGGTTGATGGTTCACGGGATCGAAAAAGGATGTTGAAGTTCAATAGGGAGAGAAGGTCGGAAAGAGAATACGCTTACAGTACATTCTTCTCATGATTAAGGTTACATTATTTTTGATACAGGTTCTTGCAGCTTATAATAGCGTAGCTGCCAACTTTTACTCGCAAGTTAACCCAACAGGGACACACTTAATCCGCTGGCCAGGGTTAAGGGGATCAAGCTACTTTTCCCGACACTTTTTTACCTCAATCGAGAATGGCCATGAGAATTATTTTTACTTTCCTTTACCACAAAAGAATAAAAACCGCAATGAATAACAAAACCACAAAGGAGTGTTTTATCTCCCTAGAATCTATACTTCTGTACTAATATTAAAAAGAGGAAAGATTTATATTTTTGTATGTTTGTGTTTGTATCTTTGTTATGAGTAAGCTCAAAAACTACTAGACCGATTTAAAAAAAAAATTCCAATGAAAAGCTAGAATATCACACCTACGGGAACGGGAACTACGCGGGTGAATCCACGCAGAACCGCAATGAGTTATATTAATATATATTTTTTACTTTTTAAAATTAAAATTGTCAAAATCCTCAGTCAGCTAAATAGATCCAAAGTTAAAAGAGTCTAATATTACCTTTAGAAATATCATTTTTGATAAATAATCGGGAATCTTAATTTAAATTAGAAACTCCAAGATAGCTTCAAAACGATGAATAGTCGTTACAGCTCCGAACGTTTCTTTCATAGTATGGTATTTAATTAGCACTTTTTGGTTTCCAGCTCCAGAAATTACTACTTTTGATTATTTTTTTTCAGATATTTCAATAAATGGTTAGGTCATGCGTCTTCTATCTTTACTTCACTACACAGTATAAAAAGTCTCTCACCGCTGTCTGTCTGTACCTATGTATACTTTAAAACTACACGCAACCGGTTTTGATGCGTTTTTTTTAATAGATAGAGTGATTCAAGGGGAAAGTTTTAGTATCAGCATTGTACCCGTGCGAAGCCGGGTGGGTTACTAGTTCTATATACCTATATTATGGAAGAAGAAATTAGCTGGCGGACTACATCGATAAATCGATCAACGCACAGCCGAAACCGCTGAAGCATGAAATTTTGTAGAAAAGTTCCTTAAATACTTAGGATTTTTGAATTGAACGGGAATAAACAAGAACGCGCGGGGAACGCTACTAAACTCCCTAAAGCGCAAAACGTCCTAATAGAGTTGGAATTTCTTTTTTTTTCATCTTTGCAATTGTTGTCGGAATTTGCGACGTTTCTTATTCGATTAATTTGTACCTCTGCCCCCTGTCGGTAAATGTTGCAATTACAAACTGGTTAATTTCATTTTAAAAATAAATATTTTTGTTACAATAATTTATTTTATTAGGTTATCAATCATAATTTCATCAAAATTTGAGAAAAAATTGGTACCTATTCATGATGAGATTGTGAAGATATTTCAACCCCTAAACCAAATTTACTAGAACTATTAGTATTGATCATCACTAAATTAAGTTAAGATTGCAATATTGTTTATTAAAATATTTGGTTTAAACTTAAATAACGGTTTATGTGTCTCACAAACTATTAAATAATAATATAATCAAATTTTAAAAATGCTGGGACGTGGCTAAAACATACCTACTCGTAGGTACCTACCCTGCATTCCTAAAGGCTAACTTACTTCCACTAAATATAACTTTTACTTGAACTTAATCACACCCGGCAGCGGCACAGTAAAAAGCTTAAGTAAAATAACTTCCTGCAACACTTTTCTGGTTATTTCTTTCTGAAATATTCATGCTCGTAGCCCTGCGGTGCCAGTGTGTTTGTAACGATCACACTGGTTAAGCAAAGTTGGGTGCGGTCAGTCAGTGGATGGGTGACCGCCTAGTGGCATTTATATTACGAGCGCTTCCGTGTTTCGGAAGGCACGTTAAATTGTTGGTCCCGGTTTTCGTTGTGTTACGCACAATGGAAGTCGTTAAGCCATGTCAGATACCCTTGGGTGGCTTGAAAAATTCTGACTGTTAAGTGGCCACTAGCTTAACACCATCTCCCAATCCGCAGTGGGCTCGCGTGGGAGATTATAGCCCACACTTCCTCATGTGTGAGGAAAGACCCTTAGCTCAGCAGTGGGCTGTTACGGGTTGATGATGATGATGATGAAATATTCATGTCTTGTATATTATAATAGCTTTACCAAAACCGTTGAAAATATATAAGGATGCATAATGCGCAGAAATACCCTGTCCTTTTTTGATAATACTATTAGTAAAAATATATAATAACTAAAATTGAATTTACTCTCTTTACACAATGATAATACCTACGTCTTCTTACTTATTTACATTATTGTGTAAAAAGAGTAAATAAAATTATAAGTATTACAATAATGCAAGGTCTTGTATTGACTGAATTGACGTTGCATTAATCTAGGTTGGCGAAGTTACGATACTTATTTTCCTTTAGGTACATAAAGACCACTTCCGAATATGTCAGTTTCCCAGAATGTCCGTTTTCAAAATGACCGTTTCCCAAAATGACCGTTTCCCAAATCTAGCAAATTTCCGTTTTTTCCCTGTTTCCCATGGGAACGTTCAAAAATACTTTCTAAGCATACCTACATCATATAATAAGGAATGTAGGTATCTGACAAATTTCAATTTTCCAGTAACAAATAAACTCAAACTCTAAAACTACTGGACCGATTTCAACATTTCTTTCACCCTTGGAATGCTATACTACACACACTATCCCTGAGTAACTTATGTTATAATAATTTATCCCCGCATTCCCATGGAAACGGTAACTACGCGGGTGAAACCGAAAACGAGGAACAGCTAGTAATTGTTTATGGAGACGGTTACAGTAGGGTCCTGACATAAATTTCATTTGAAACTATATTCGCCACTGTCGCTGTTCATTGTTCAATCGCTCTGCCGTATGTTTCCACAGACCGGCAGTCTTCCAAGCCGCAATATAGCCGGCAGGTGTAGCTCGCTGAAATTGTTTCGCCGGCCCAATGTAAATATTAGTTAATTAAGTGTAAACCAGGCGAAGCAGTTAGCTCGGCCCGCACCTCGGCTCTGTTTGACTTCAGATCGAGCTTAAAACCAGAGCCAACTAGTGCTGGGGCCTGCAGTAACTAATAAAGGACTGTTAGTGATTACGGGACATTTAAATAATTCTGTGTGTTTTAGACGAAATTTACAAGACAGTGTGCGTGTTATGATTAATTAAAATTTGTACAAAAAATATAAATTAATGACATTTTTGTCATTTTGATGTCAAACTTGCTTGTTATTCTTCTTTTCGATATATCCTACAGACACAATAATAAGTATGGTGAATCGTACTTTATAAATAGTAGGTTAATTTACATGAACGTGATAACACTGATAACACATTCACTTTTTCAGATATTATAAAAAACAGGTTTTCATGATGTAGATATACATCTATTTATTATCATCGTCTCAATCATAGGACACCAACAACTGCACTTACCTCCTAACCCCTCCCTTTGTTTTTTTCTTATCCCAACGCTTTAGCAAGTTAAAGTGTGAGTGCTATACATAAATTGGACAATTGATGGCCGATTTTGCTGGATGGTTCTAGAGGGGATGCCCCGTAGTGTAGGATGTTTTTTTTTTCAAAGTAAGACTTTAAAATATTTCATGATTTAGGTCACAGGAAGCAGCTGATAAGATCATTTGTGCTATGTAGTTATTAAGTTAAATTTCAACAACTTCTACGTATACGGGACTAGGTTAGTTTTTATACTATGGCCATCTCTCGCTTTCTTCGCAAATTTACATAGCCATTCAATTTAGAGGTTCACGCCGAAAGACATTTAACTTTTCAGTATTTGAGTATTTTTTAAATTACATTTGATGTTTGAACACAATGTATTTATTCATATGTCAGATCAAGTATTTATGATAGACAAAATAAAATTATTTTATTGGATAGTGACGTCACTGTTCAAGTGACATTAGTAACTTTTGTAGTCGTATAACTATTTTGATATCAAAGATATGAGACTTTACTACTTTATTTTATTATATTTTATATATTTATATATATTATTTTTAATATATCACATTTCGTTTAAACGTCTTAAGTGAACAATATTCAGACGCCCGACACTCGGATGGCAATTTAGCTCGGTAATTGGCTGTCGGTTGTGATTTCGAATGCGAGAAATAATGCGGAGCGAGGCTCGAGACTGAAAGGGTGTCTTGGTGATCGGAAATAGGATGGCGCAAAAAAAAACAACAACAACCGGCTGCGAGTCGGACTCGCCCATGAAGGTTTCCATACCACTAAACAATAAAAGAAATACGTTTCTTGTGCGAGAATCTTTTTTAATTTTCACCTCTTTATAGTTCTGCACCCAAAGGGTTCCAACGGCATCATATTATAGAATTTTCGGTGTCTGTCCATCTGCCTGTCGTCAGTAGGCTATATCTCATGAACCGTTATATTAGAAGACAGTTGAAATTTTACTGAATGTGTATTTATTATTATAGTAGTAATTCACACACGGCTATTTAGTCCCCAACTAGACTGGGCCTGTACTATGGGTACTAAACAACTGATAAACATAGGTACTTAAATAAATATTAAACGACCAGACATGAAGTCAACAGACATTTTCATGCACACAAATGTTGGCCCCGAGCGGGGATCCGCAACCTCTGACTCAGAAGGCAGGGTCACTACCAACTGAGCCAACAGACCCGTCGTAAATTTATTCATATTTTCATTTGTTAATTCATTTATTTCAAATATTGTAGGAGGGTACGGAACCAATTATGTGATAGGCTGTTTTTTTTAAATCATGTATTATTTTTTCCGTACTTTTTATATAAACATATATAGACATATATATGTTTTTAATAATGAGAATTAAATCTTTTTTTTTGTTGTTTCACTACAAAGTTTAGTTAACGTAATACAATATTATATATAGGCACATACTATAACTGTATCTAAACTACACACTATCACTATATCTACTGGTGACAGAAATTTATAATATTTATTTGTATTGCCTTATAAAAATGTTATAGACCGCATTTAAACTGAAATCTTCGCAACAACTTTACCAATACCTGCAGATAAAATTGAATTCTAGTCATTTATACATTAAATATCCGTTGCAGGCGCGGAGGGGGGAATGCCGTTGGCAGGAAAACATTGCGGGGAGGAAATTGCGTTTCCGCGTTAAATGTACGGCGGCAAAGGTCGGCTGTGCTCCTAATTTGTTGAATAATTGCTTAGACGATAAAGCTAGCAACGTTAGGAGCTAGGAGTTCGAATTTAGAAGACGTTGAAGTTAGGGCCGACGAACATGCTCAACTTAGGCACAACCGTTATAATTCAAATTACCAAAAATAACTGAAGATTCGTCACTAAGTTACAGATGGAAGATCGGCGAGGTTTTCGTCGAATGTGTTTTGAATCTAAATGACGTTACAACGCCGACTTATTTGGCGACACAGAGTAACTGAAGTTTGATTGACGCAATTCGTCACTCAACAATTTGAACATTCAACAAATTGAATTTAATTAATGTCTGTTACCCTATCTGGTCCTGGAAATACCCACATTGAACTAAAATTTTTCGGACCCATGAACGTGACAGGTGGTGAGCCCATCGCCGGACTCACTGTTACACGACGTGCCTGAGAGCAGAAATATTATATTAAGCAAATTTGGATACGATTGCTAAATATTTGAGCAAAAATTATAACATTCAATTATTTTATGCTCTACGTGTTGATAATTATAATAATTAGTTTAATGAACGAATGACATTTTAATTGTCAGTTCACTGACAATTTAAAAGCTTTTGTTTGCGGTTCTCTGAACCCCAAATGAATTTAACATTTGTGGCTAACATCTCCTGAAATATTAATAAACAACACTGAATATTCATTCAGGGGCTCATTCAACTAAAGATTTAACAATACTGAACTATTCATGACGATGCTCTCAACTAACAATTACGACGTGACTTTGAAACGTTGAAATTCAAAACAAAACTCTTAAACATGGCAAAAGTTGGACGAATGAAAATTAATGAAATTCCCGTCGACGAAGGCGGTGGTCGGTTTACAAAGCTGGTGTCGGCCAAACGAGCCGACTTTATTACACTGCATTATGGCGACTGGAAAGGTCACCAAACACTGGGTATCTATATAGGTACAACGCGTAACAGAATAAGCGCAATTCCTCAGACACCCCAATTAGTATATTAATATAAAAAATATGATGCCTTCGTACCATTCGTGTGTCTAACCATTTTTTTAAATAAAATATGTATGCAATAATAGTACCTATGTACGATTTAAATACGTAGCACTAAATTCAGCTATGCTAATTCATTTTTCAAAAAAAAATAACACATATTAAAAATAGCTGAAATCGATTAAGTAGGCAGTCGAGTGTGCATCTGGATTGAGGGCCCACTTTTTAAATTATTGCAAAACGAAATGATACTTACAGGGCATTTACTTAAAATTTTGTAAAACCTAAAGCAAAGATTCTTAAATTTCTTAAACGTGAATCAAAAGAGTTATGGTCAAATAGCTTGGGCCCTCAATCCTGACGCCTGCATAAAACGGCATAGTCGAATCTCAGAAAGTACTATCCCTGGGATAATAATTATTATTCGAGTATTTAGTTAGGAATTTGTTAAATACATTAAGAAATTGTCAAGTCTTATGAATGCGACAATACAGATTTATGGCGGTTTAGCTTGGGCCCTCAATTCAGCAATTTTGATATTGTAGAATCAGCAAAAAATATGAGTTTTTCTAAGGAAAGATATTAATACGACTATAATATATTTGAGTTCCATATCTCGGAAAATTTGTTAAAAAGAAATAACGACACAAAAGTTAATTGTTAAAAAGTTATTGAAATTCGTATTTTTTCAAAACGTCTGAACTGAGGGCCCAAGGTTTTTGTCAGTATTGACTAGGCTAAGCCTTCTACACTACCGCACTTTAGGCTAAGTATTTTAACAAATTTTTAACTAAAAGGCTACAAAGCGTCCATTCTTCTAAATGCCGTACTTTAGGAGAAAATTGATTTTCGATGTTTTATATGAGAAAATTCAGTAGGGTGTATATGATTTTGTTACTTTTTTGAGACAAATCAGCATGTATCCTCATATAAGATATTTCATAAGCGAATAGTTGTTGTCGGAAGCGATTACGTTTTGTGTGATCCAATAATTATTATAGGGTGTTATTTAAATGGTTATCATAGTATTCGTATTTTTGACGCCTGACGTACGCGCGTTCCCGTCATGTTTTTTGTTTAATTTTCATTTTGCTGTGTATTTCGGGTTTTGACTCATATTAGTGATAGTATAATATAATAATTACATAATTTCATATGTTTTGGCAGATTATAATGTAAAATAATAAAGATTTTGGCAGGGTTTCATATTATTTTTATTTTCTTGTTAAAAATAAATTAAGGTTAAAGTATGTAAAAATGTTATCTATACATAAAACAAAACTCTAACGGGGCCGTGGCTGTATATGAAATGTTTTTGAAAATTTTAACGAGTCTATTTTATCTAGTCTATATAATTATCGATATAGATACCAAAACAACATCTTTTTAAATTTGTGTCTGTCTGTCTGTCCGTCTGTCTATATATGTCTGTCTGTCTGTCTGGTTGTGCACGAATCACGCAAAAACTGCAAGGCGGATTTTGATGAAATTTGGTATGGATATAACTGAGTACCCGGGTCAACATCTAGGGTACTCTTTATTCCAGAAAAATATCTCATTCCCACGGGAAAATATAAAAACAGGTGAAAAAAGAAATCGATAACACCTAGAAACTTGAAATATAGGTGTCTTGTATATCATAGCCAACCGCTATGAAGAGATTTTTGGAAATTTCCACGGGAACGGGAATAAACCGGATCCGCGCAGGAAACGCCGATGGGCACCCGCAATTTCTAATATGTTATGTAGGCGTCTTATATTATGTCGTAGGCAACCGCTATGAAGGGATTTTTTGATATTCCCACGGGAACTGGAATATATTGGATTGAGGATTTTTTTGATTTTTTGTATTGAAAAGGCTCCAATACTACCGGTTTTACCGATTTAAAAAAAATGTTTTGCCAGTGGAAAGCGTACTTTTCTGGGAGTAACATGTGCTATAATTTTCCCACGGGAACAGGCCTAAACCACGTTACCGATTTAAAAAATTCTTTTACCAATGGAAAGATACATTACCAGGGAGTAACAAAGGCTATATTTTATTCCCGTATTTTCACGGGAACGGGAACTACGCGGATGAAACCGCAAGGCACTGCTAGTTGTTAATATACAGGGTTATAATTTTAATACGTCCAATACATAATTTCATTGATTATTGGCACTTTCTTATTTTATTTTTCCACGCATACGTAGGTGAGGGCACAGCACAGCTAGGCGTATATAATTATATCGAGCTTTATATATTATATACAATATGTAACAGAATAAGCGCAATTCCTGAAATTAGTTTGTTCAGTATCGACTACTTATTCGATTTCATCTATTTTTAATGTGTTAAATTTTTCCGAAAAATTAATTAGCATAGCTGAATTTAGTGCTATCTATGGAAATCGTGCTATTATTGATCGATATTTAAGAAAATTGGTTAGACACAACTAAAGTTCGATTGCATCTTTTTTTTTAGTATATTAATTTACTAACCGGGGTGTATGAGGAATTGCGCTTTTTCTGTTACGCGTTGTATAATTATATATATTGTATCTGCGCTTTACAAAATACTACTTACATGATCACGACGAATACTTGTTTATACTTACGATAAACATTATGGTCACCCTACTGAATTTTCTCATATAAAACATCGAAAATCAATTTTCTCCTAAAGTACGGCATTTAGAAGAATGGACGCTTTGTAGCCTTTTAGTTAAAAATTTGTTAAAATACTTAGCCTAAAGTGCGGTAGTGTAGAAGGCTTAGCCTAGTCAATACTGACAAAAACCTTGGGCCCTCAGTTCAGACGTTTTGAAAAAATACGAATTTCAATAACTTTTTAACAATTAACTTTTGTGTCGTTATTTCTTTTTAACAAATTTTCCGAGATATGGAACTCAAATATATTATAGTCGTATTAATATCTTTCCTTAGAAAAACTCATATTTTTTGCTGATTCTACAATATCAAAATTGCTGAATTGAGGGCCCAAGCTAAACCGCCATAAATCTATATTGTCGCATTCTTAAGACTTGACAATTTCTTAATGTATTTAACAAATTCCTAACTAAATACTCGAATAAAAATTATTATCCCAGGGATAGTACTTTCTGAGATTCGACTATGCCGTTTTATGCAGGCGTCAGGATTGAGGGCCCAAGCTATTTGACCATAACTCTTTTGATTCACGTTTAAGAAATTTAAGAATCTTTGCTTTAGGTTTTACAAAATTTTAAGTAAATGCCCTGTAAGTATCATTTCGTTTCGCAATAATTTAAAAAGTGGGCCCTCAATCCAGATGCACACGGCAGTCGATACAAATTTCAGGAATTGTGCTTATTCTGTTACATATTGTATTGGCGACGAAAATGAACACTCGATTTCATTATTTCATTCTAATTAGGTTTTCCCAAAATAATATAGGTAAATAGCGGGTGACCAGCGTCAATTGCAAGCGTTAAATCCGTTTTTCCTTCAGTTCCCATGGGAATTTCCAAAAATCCTCACTTGCGTCATTTGAGGATTCTTTATACAAAATTACTTCTAGACCCAGCTGTTTCGGCTGTGTAGTGATTGATCAGTCAGTCTGGCTGTCTGTTTTACTTATATACTTATTTATACATTTGTTAATCTAATAATTTCTGCATGTGGATTGTCTGCATCAATTTATATGTAGGTATAGGTGCCTATTAATACTGTATCTATTTTTATCAATTTTGTGTTTACCTTACTGCCCTAGAAGGATGGTAATATTTTGCAATCTCTTCAGATCGTTGATCACGTAATCGTGATAACTGTAAAGTAAAACAACTGTTTACCAAATATCCAATTAGAACATTTCTAGTATCTCTCCGACTCTTGAAATGCTTCGACAGTGCTCCAGCGGTTCACTCGCCAACTCCGCTACACTATAACTTTGCGACTGACCCACTACAGCACTGCAACTGTTTGAACAGCACTTTAATATACAAACTAGCGACCCGCCCCGGCTTCGCACGGGTGCAATGCTAATACTAAAACCTTCCACTTGAATCACTCGATCTATTAAAAAAAACCGCATCAAAATCCGTTGCGTAGTTTTAAAGATTTAAGCATACATAGGGACATAGGGAAATAGGGACATAAGAACATAGGGATATAGGGATAGAGAAACCGACTTTGTTTTATACTATGTAGTAATTATTAGTGGACGCCTTATGGACTTATGAAGCTAGCTAAAAAGTTCGAGAGCTGTGATATAAGTACGGTTAAAGACTTAGTTTTGTAGACATGCATGTGTACACGTGCGTCATCTTGATACGCCCCCTAGAAGCCGATTTATCTATACATAGAGCAGTGATAGCCTTACGGTTAAAAAGCCTACTTCAACATGATGATAAATCAGTGAGGCTCGGGTTCGAATCCTGGCATGTACCAATGAGTTTTTCAAAACATACGTACATAATTATCACTAGCTAGACGGTGAAGGAGAACATCGCGAGGAAACCTGCAGGTCCCAAAATTTATTCTGAGGTATGCTTAACAGACCCGGTGGGTTCACCGTTTTACGTTTAGGGTCCAAAGAACATCTCGTGAAAAGAGGGTACCTATATCCAGAAAATTAATTCATTTTAATTTATATACCTGTAGGATTTCAAATGTGATGTCTATACCTACATCCCCTCCTCACGTGTCACGTAAATATCAATGAATTTGGAATCGTTAATTTGGAAACGGGAAACAAAATTTGGTGTGTAGCCATACAGTCGTTGGATGAAAAAGCCACTCCTTACCCGTGGTACTACTTGTAGTACCATCAGTAGTACCACGGGTACTACTTGTAGTACCATCAGTAGTACCACGGGTAAGGAGTGGCTTTTTCATCCAACGACAGTATGTCTACACACCAAATTTTGTTTCCCGTTTCCTAATTAGCGAGTCGCTAAAATGAACCTAAATGGTTACATAACCCTCATAAATGAAGTCGCTTTCCACGTCTTTACGCTTTGATCTTCTAAACGACGATACTGATTTTGATTTGTATTTCACTAATACGAAGAGCAATAAACGACGAAAGTTTTAATATCCTACTATACTCGTAAATGCCAAAGTGAATTTGTAGTTTGTTTGTTTTTTTCGTACGCTTTCAAACCTATACCAATAAACCGATTTAAAAAATTCTTTCTCTAATGGAAAGCTACATTATCAGGGAGTAACATAGGCTATATTATTATCCTCATATTCCCACGGGAACGGGAACTACGCAGGTGAAATAGCTGGGCTCTGCTAGTATCATATAAACTGGAGCTAAGCGACGGCGGGTCGTGTTAGTATGAACAACATTGAACAACTTTCTTCAATAAGCATAACTTTTGCGAGCAAAACAAACTTACAAAGCGAGCAAACCTTCAAAATCCATATTATTCTCATTAAAATTTCGCTGCAAATACGTTTTTAAACAAATTCTCAGGAATTTCACGTCATCGGGTATTTACATGCTGCGGGGCGCACGCCCTTTCCGTGACGTCGTCGATTTAGCGTGTTCAATAAAAAAAACTCTTCGGTTTATGTTCCCGTAATAGGCAATGCGGATAATTCGCGACGGTTCACGACCCTTCTATGTCCATTTCGTTTCGTAAATGCCGAAAAGGACTTTAAATTTTGTGCTGTCAAAATATTCGCTGCAATGTAATATAAATAGTATTATCTTGATTTTTTTGTCGGATGCCAAGTTAGCATTTCAAACGTTTCGTACCGAAAAGTTTTGAGTATTCAGCAGTTTCATCTTTTTATTTTTTAGTGATGATTAGCTGAGTCGCGGTTCGTGAAGTTAATTAGCGTTTCTTGGTCGAGCAGCTATGAAGCATTTAATTATTTTTAGTAAAAAAAAATTAGAAGTTGCTTTGGGTATGGACCGTTATTAAATCCGGCCGGATCCTGACCGCGAATAAAGTTACGTCAGTCTATACATTTAACCTTCCATAACCGTCTTAGGTATGCTTTTTAATGTGTAATGATGAAATGAGACCGTACGTACGAATGACGACGTTTTGTTCAGTGACTGTAGATACATGGAACCAGCAACTCGTCGGTGAAGATAGGCTGCTGTTTACATTCAGCAATCTCCATGGACGAGTTTAGAGTAGGTACCTTGTTATTAGATCATTGACATTTCTAAGTGTAACTTTGTTTTACCTAAAGAAATAAATGATTTGAATTGAATCTACATCTACACTATCTACACTAAATAATATTATAAAAGAAAAGATTTGTATTTTTGTAACGAATTAACTCAAAAATTACCGGACCGATTTTAAAAATTCTTTCACCGACGAAAAGCTACAATAACCTTGAGTAACATAGGCTATATTTTTCCCCGTATTCCCACGGGAACGGGAACTACGCGGGTTGATAACCAACAATATCGTCATTCGACTTGAATTTTTTTTTTATATTTTCTCCTCCGAGAACTTAGGTATATGGGAATCAAAATATTAACTTTAGATAATACCGATCACACGTAACCAAAAACACTGACATAACAAACTTGTTACTAACGTAATAAAAGAATATCAAAACAACTCGTGACCTTTCGTATTATTTTTACGAGCAACCCCAACGATTGAGCCCCGATTTTGAAAGAAATGAAAGCATAATGAATACAATAAACACATCAGTATTTGGCTTGGAAGCAAAAGTATCCGCAGAGTTGGCACAGGTCCCACTATGTATTAAGCACAGAATTATGATAATGGCATTAATAATAAGGAAACGATTGAAAGGTTTCTTGTTGCATGTTCATAGATAGCGACATAGAATTAAGAATGATAGCAATTTGATCATCATGATGATCTAGCTTTCAGTTAACAACTTACTTTAGATGGTCGCTAGAGAAACCATTAGATAAGCATAGTAGCTAGTTAGTGTGAGAAAGACTATTTTGTTCATAAGTAATGGGTGTTCTTTTGACGCCGTCTTATAAATGATTATGAGATGCGATAGGATCGCCAAGATATTGCTAATAGTCTTGTTTTTATTCCTACCAGTCTTACCACACTTTATGAGACTGTTTTATGGAAATCTCCTGCAGTAACAAAAGTCACAAAGTTATAAATCTAAATCTATTGCCGCACAGATTTAACTAGGCGCTAAAATATGCTTACATTTTTACTGAGCTTTTTGATTTTTGATCTTCTTAAACTGATAATGATTCACGTCTTCTCGTCAAAGTAAACGTCAACATCTTGAGCGTTAAAATATCGCAGTGGCCAAATAATGTTAACTAATTCAAACTCAACAGTAATTTCATTCAACAGTGAACACTTCGATACACAATCAAAGTGACAAATAGTGAGTGAAAACAAAAAAGAAGAGCTATGAAAAATGCCTAAACTATGCTGGGAGCGGACAGGACGCTGACCCGAATCGGAACTTGAAAAGGCAAACATTATATTCATAGCGTGTGAGTGTGTGCGTGACAGTGTCAGGTGGCGATGAGGCGGGGGGCGGGTGTGCCCCCGCGCCTCTTATCAGGAGATAAGGAGCCGTGGCCCGTCGCAATCACGGCGACAATCGGAGTCAAGGCATCAGTGTGACCAGGCTGGTTCGATACCGGCCGCCGCCCGCCATGCTGCATTCCCTGAACGCACTCGCTGGCAAGATATCTCCGGGCGGCGGCCTCGACTCGAATGCTAACAGGCATTCGCACCCAAACAGAAACCACAAGGCTCTGTCGCCGTCGTCGCCGTATTCAAAGCCGAAGTAAGTGGTGCCATTTTCATTTTCATCTTCTAAGATACCTATGCTAATGATGCTGATGGGCTCGTTCGTGGCAGCTGCGCCTTTATTGCGCAGTTGCATCCGATTTTTGTGCGCAGTGAAAGTTGCAGTTAGAGATTCAGAATTTGTGGCAATTAACTCTCGAAAGAAATTAATCTGATATGAACTTCAAAATAAGGAAATAACTTTTCCTTTTAGGAAAAACTTAAGAGTAAGTTTTTCCTAAAAGGAAGACGAAGAATTCGTATACTCTATAGGCTAGGACAATGGCATGGTTTATACCTTAAAATCATCCCCGAAATATACTTACGCAGTAAAATTTTGTAGTACCTAAGGTACCCACCTACTTCTTGAGAAAATCTTTGATAAATACATACCTACCTACGGGTCAAGCGGAGAACTACCCTTATTGAAGTTGGTTGAAAATACTCTTTTGCACTATGTATAGCTGCAGTATAATAGAGTTTCCCCAAACTACAGATAACAAAATGTGGAGAGCAAAAGTTGATATACAAAATCTGAAATCTGTTCTTTTCATCAGCATACTCGAGAATGCGTTCAAAACAAGACTAGCCGTGGTCGCAATTATCCTTCATCCGTGTACCAAGTTTGTCTCAAAAGCATTTGTTTTCGGGTAGGTATGTCAGCCGAGTTCGTTTACAAACTTACCTTACAACGTTTTAAAACTCAAGCCATGTTTCCTCAAGTATACATTACGATAAGATATGGACTAGAAATCTAAGGCCAAAAATTTTGATGACGATGATCTTATGATACAAAAATGACGTCATTTGTCAAAATGAAGTTACTTACCACATATTTAATTAACCGGATTTTAGTTAGCAAATGTTACAGTCATCTCTCAAATCTAGACTAATATTATAAAGAGCAAAGTTTTGTATTTTTGTATGTTTGTATATTTGTTACGAATAAACTCAAAGACGACTAAACCGATTTTAAAAATTCTTTCACCAATGCTATAAGATCCCTGAGTAACATAGGCTATATTTTATTCCCGTATTCCTACGGGAACGGAAATACATTCAATAAATACATTAAACAGACAATTGTATCGATTCTTGCATCGCTGCAGTTGCTCCATGGTATCAATAAAGACGCACGCGGCCATTACGACATTCACGTTGCGATGGTAGAGGGAGATGGAGCCCTTTAACTACTCCCCCGCCTTCCATCCGTCCGCTTGTATCAACAAGGCTATTTGGTTTTTTAGGTAGATAGTTTATACTCTTATTAATCATAGGTGTAATATACTAAGGCATCACTTTAGCATCCTGCATAGCGTTGCATCGGTCCAAGATTCTATGGGGAGTCGCAATGACTTTCAATAAGTAGTCTTATAAGCCCCTACATTGAATGCAAACATTTGATTTGATTATATCACTGCAGCTAGATGGCCACCGACTGCATAACGATTGTCTCTGCTAACAGTAGATAAAGTATAGTATGTAATGATAGAGGATTAACGACGGAATATCGCGGCGGAATCGTTGCAATAAGTCGCAGTGTGTAACAGCCTAACGCCCAACACTACTACAAATATAGGGCTATCATAATAATCTTATAATAAAACAAGTTAGACAAGTGTACCGCAGAGAGTGTAATATTATCGTTCCGAAAACAATAATACAGAAGCTTACGTAACTTTTTGCCGATCCTTGTAGCTTGCTCTTGTGCCATCAATGTAATGGAATTAGATATTATTAGAACCGAGATTGACAGAGGTAGAGACAGGTTAATCAGGAGAAACAGGATAGAAAGTTAGGCTGTCCCAATATACTAACAAGTTTACCTTTTCCTGGAGTTGGCCTTAGTTAGTGAAATTTTGAATAAATAACTTGTTAATGAGTTATCACTGTTACCAGCCACTTTCTGTGGCTCTTCTTCTCTTCTTTCTTTCAGCCACGTCCAGCCACGTTCGTTGAAATATTTTTCATTACACTTCTGAATTTACTGACCTAGCGCGGAAGCGAAGGAAGTATTGTTTTTGAACGTATTGTCTATATTCTATCTACAGCTATGTGTAAGTAGAAATTCATAGACTAAACTGTAAACGCAAAGCTTTAAAGCAGCATCAAGGAAGCTGAAATTGCGACCGAAGCTAACTTTTAAGATATTACAGCGGTAATAAATGAAGTAAAAAACAGTAGTCTTTTTTAATATTCTGGAAAAGATTTTCAATTACTATGTTTGCCTCGTCTTTAACCTAATCGCGGGTCAACATTTCAGAATCAAACTCATTTTTAATCAAAGTCTCTAAAAATTATTTTGAATTTTGGAACAGTTTACAGAGTTTGTATCCCTCCAAACTTTATAGTCTTTTTTTAATTTTAAACATGGAACACACGGCGTCACCGCCGCTGGGTATTTTTCTTATTTACACTGGCTGTTTCGTTCATGAGAAAAAACTGTTCTCACAGAGATCAGAGTTCTGTTGTATCCCCTATATCTTTTTTTACTAAGGGGTGGTAAATACTGTAGAATTAGTATTTACGCAAACCAAGGTGATAGGTATATACTCGCAGTAGATAATTTTATGCTGACCTGGGTATCTTTCCGCATATTAAATAATAGCGATAAATATTTTTGATCGGGCTAGTTCTTTACAGCGATTTTTTTCTAGTTGCGATGTGGTTCAGAATGTGTATATTTTTAACCCCCGACCTAAAAAGAGAGGGGTGTTATTTAACGTGTCTGACTGTATATCTGTGTACCTATCTGTCTGTGGTAGCATATAGCTTCTAAACGGATGAACCGATTTTAGTTTAGTTTTTTTTTGTGTCATTTATCATTTTATCCCGAGTGTTTTTAGCCATGTCTCATGAAAATCTGTTCAGCTGTGTGTTTATATGTATTTATTGTGACCGGGGTTTTATAAATTTTTCATGTTTACTTTTTGGACTACAAATTCCTGATCCAAGACGGTTAGAGCAATAGGTAAATTGTTGCGCGAGTTTCCACCAGACGTCTTATCGTTATCTTGATCAAATACGTGTGTTGTCGTTACACTATAAATGCTGTGTTTGTTGCGTGTATTGTTCTTGGGATAAATATGATGTTATATGTGTAATATGTAGCAGTTATCTACACTAATATTATAAAGAGGAAACATTTGTATGTTTGTAACGAATAAACTCAAAAACTATTGGACCAATTTTAAAAATTCTTTCACCACTGGGAAGCTACTATATCGCTGAATAATATATGCATTTTATCCTCGTATGAATTAAGTACTCCTCGCGTAAAGGGAACAAAATACCTTAGACATTTTACCAAACTATTTCATTGCAATAAAACTAACATAGAAGTTCAACTATATCCATTACAATATTAATATTTGTGGGACACAAGTCACACACGGTTATTCAGTCCCAAACTAGGCAGGGCCTGTACTGTGGCTAGGTACTATAAAACTGATAAACATACTTAAATAAATATTAAACGGCAAGACACGAAGCCAACAGACAGTCTCCCCGAGCGGGGACCGAACCCGCGACCTCCGACTCAGAAGGCAGGGTCACTACCAACAGAGCCAACAGAACCTTCATTGTGTATAACATAATAGTAGGTACAGGCTCTTTTGCATTACAAAATCTGGTTAAATTCTTGAGGTAGGACGAACCTTCATAACATCGATTAGATTTTAAAAATGACGCCCATGAAATTTTGTAAATGAACTTGTCCGACCTTTGGCTGTATGAGGTCACAAAATAAGAAATAGGTTAGCCATGTCGTTACTTTTGCGTAATCTACCTAAAGTTCCAGTCAAACAATACCTCATTTACCTACTAATATCTATCAACCCGTTCACACTACAAGCTTAGCCAATGAAGTAGATAATTACATACTATAACCAGCTATAACTTACCCATAATGACCACCGGAAAAACTTCAATATATTTCTGATGAAGTCGGGCAAAAACAAAAGCTACTCTTGTAAAGGATGCGCAGAATCAAATCGGTTTGATTCAAATTTCGAAAACGTGCAAAGTTAAATAAGTAAACCGTGGCTCGGATAGACGTTGTTCTGCCATAGATGACAGCGCCACCTATCGGGACCAATTGTAAATATAAACCATCCAGAGATCTACTTCTACTACTCTTAACCCCTACTCTTAGGCCAATAAAATAAAACACAATTGAGTTTTAATTGTTACGGACCAAAGAGATTTAAATATAATAGGGCATAGAGGGGACACAGCGAGGAAAATTTGAAGTCAAAAGTTATTCCAGGTGGAATAAGTCTAGTACAATTTTGACCGAACGACAGCTCGCGTTCATACTAACTGACATGACAAGAAGGACATGACGTAGGCTAAAATTCCCAATGCCCTCTCTATGCCCTAATAATAATAATAATAATAATAATATAATCTCACGCCTTTTTTATCCCCGAGGGGGTAGGCAGAGGTATTCCATTACTGGATATACCCACATTTCACGAGATATATTGGACCCCTAAACGTGATAGGTGGTGAGCCCATCGCCGGACCGGGTCTGTTTACACATGTCTCAGAATTAATTCTGAGACCTGCGGGTTTCCTCACGATGTTTTCCTTCACCGTCGAGCTAGTGATAAATATGTACGTAAGTTTTGAAAAACTCATTGGTACATGCCAGGATTCGAACCCGAGCCTCACTGATTTTCGGCCGGCTCTTTAACCGTCCGGGCTATCACTTCTCTATGCCCTATTATATTTAAATCTCTTTGTTACGGACGTTGGTGCCCATTGGAGCCGCGCGGTGCTAGACGAATTAAACCTTCTGAAACACAGACAAAAAATTAATATCAGTCGAGTCTGCCGGAGTTTAGTGACATGTACAGAACAGTAGCTAATATAAATATATTATTATAACAGGGGATCATCGATCACAAAAACTAGATGAGCAGTCATTTACTAAATCACGGTGAAATACTGGACGGCTACATTATAATATTGAATCCTGCTAAATCTAAACTGCACTTAAATCTTCAACTGAGTGCTTATTTTTTGGAGACTAAACTGGTTTTAATGAATTTGTTGTCTTAATCTCAAAAGTTCGAAACATTGCATCGAAAAGGTGGTAATGTCTTTAAAACTTTTCAATGGCTTTCACAGATAGTCGGGTGTTTTGGTGTTTAAATAACGTAAATCATTTTATTTCTGGACATTGATTGCGGCCCCGGTTTTAAAGATAAATAAATAAATCTCCCGTCTTTTATCCCCGAGGGGGTAGACACAAGAATTCCATTTCAGGAAATATTTAAACAGTAGGTATAATCTTGATAGGTGGTAGGTAAGCTCGCCGGACCGGGTCTGTTACACATGCCTCAGAATTAAAATTGTGACCTGCGGGTTTCCTCACGATATTTTCCATTTATCACGTTTAGGGGTCCAAAAAAATATCACGTGAAAAGTGGGTATTTCCAGAAGTGGAATACCTCTGCCTTCCCCTCTCGGGAAGAAAAGGCGTGAGATTATATTTTATTTTTATTTATTTATTAAGTTAAAACCAACAATAGTGCAAAATTTTTTCTGGTTCCTGATATCTGGAAATGTCGCTATTTATTTAATGCGATATATATAAGAGGATATTCTACATATAACATTTCATTAAAAGTAATGTTGTGATAGCGTGAGAAGCCATGCGTAACAATTCATCTTTACTGAGTTTTCAATTCAGTGAATATTTTTAACAACAGCCAACGAACCCGTCAATCGTTATTGTAATTGAAATTTCATGTAACGAAAAAGTATTTATTATCTATCTATACATATATAAAAAACTCTAACGGGACCGTATCTGTAGGTATATGAAATATTATTTGAAAATTTTAGTGGTAGTGCAGATAGAAAGTTATTGATTTACATACAAAAACACAAACTGTCTGTCTGTCTGTGCATCGAAAAGCTACGGGACGGATTTTGATGAAATTTGGTATCGAGATAACTGTACTGGTGGTACCTGGGTCAACATCTAGGGTAGGTACTTTTTATTCCAGAAAAATATATCATTCCCACGGGAAAATATAACGGGTTAAAATGAGAAAAACGTCACTATAGAAACTTGAAATATGGTATGTAGGTGTCATAAAAGTTGTAGGAAACTGCTATAAAGGGATTTTTGGAAATTCCTAAGGGAACGGGAATAAACTGGACCCGCTGCTACTTTCTATGAATCAGTACCTTGACAGAAAAATAATACTGAGTCGTTAGTATTACTGCCCAGTGCTTTAAGGAGAGATTTTCGAAATTAACGAAAAAGGGTGACAAAGCTTGTATATGCATTGACAATAGTCTGTGCAATTATAATATCATTAGTCAAATTAAAATATCACTTATTTTAAAAGGATATAATATAAGTCACTACCTTACATGTTTAGATTATCACTAGCTCAACGGTGAAGGAAAATCGTGATCGAAGAACCCCCCAGGTCCCATAATTGATTCAGAGGCATATTATGTAACAGCGCCCTGGCTCAGTGATAGGCTCACCTCGTTATTCTGGTGAAAAGTGTATTTCCAGCAAAGAGATTAAAATATAATAAGGCATAGAGGGGACAAAGCAAGGAAAATTTGAAGTCAAAAGTTATTCCAAGTGGAATAAGTCTAGTACAATTTCGACCGAATGACAGCTCCAGTTCATACTAACTGACATGACAAGGACATGACGCTTAGGCTTCAAAGTTTTGTATGAAAATATTCCCAATGCCCCCTCTATGCCCTATTATATTTAAATCTCTTTGATTTCCAGGAAAGAAATAACTCTGCCGATCCCCGGGATAATGCCGTGAGTTTTTTTTCACATAATATCTCTGACTGACTATACCTAATCACGAAATATCCAAAAGGTATGTAAAAATCTTCCTCGGTTATCGCTCTTTATATTAGTATGGTTTTACCCGTATTTTTCCCGTTCCCTTGGGAATACCGAAAAAAATATAGCCTTTGTTACTCAGGGATATTGTAGTATTCTAATGATGAAAGTTTTTTTTAATGGGTCCAGTAGTTTTTGTGTTTATTCGTTACAAACATTTTTTTTTTCTCTTTGTAATATTAGTGTAGACCACAGACCTGAATCTCTCATATATATACGAGTAGCTGTGGTAATAACCACATCCAAATCCGTTGTGTAGTTCAGGAGTTAGAGGGCAAGGGACGCGGAAAGAAACTTCATTTCACACTATTTAAAGATTATCTGTAAAATGCAGTGCAGTGATAGCCCGGACGGTTAAAGAGCCGGCCGAAAATCAGTGAGGCTCGGGTTCAAATCCTGGCATGTACCAATGAGTTTTTCAAAAACTTACGTACATATTTATCACTAGCTCGACGGTGAAGGAAAACATCGTGAGGAAACCCGCAGGTCTCAGAATTAATTCTGAGACATATGTAAACAGACCCGGTCCGGCGATGGGCTCACCACCTATCACGTTTAGGGGTCCAATATATCTCGTGAAATGTGGGTATATCCAGTTATGGAATACCTCTGCCTACCCCCTCGGGGATAAAAAGGCGTGAGATTATATTATTATTATTATTATCTGTAAAATAGCCTCGCCTCTACTGAGGTCATTGTTTAAACAAAAGGTGAAACGGCAGATGATGACGAGTTCGCGATAAGATAATGACGCCCTATTTATAATACCTAGGTCCCCAACAAAACTACCAAACCGTAGATATGGCGTAGATAACAAAAACGTTCGAATAGATATTGAAAACGGCGCTTGAGAGTTACTTTAATAATATCATGTTGTATAAGTATACACATTTTATACGATATGGGACGGTTGTTGTAGAATTCGTTTCTAATTTTGTAGCAGATCTTTTGGGGTATATTACGCTACACACTGCACTGTATATGACGTACTGTGTGTGACGTATGAGTATGTAGACGCAAATTTTGACAACGCAATATATATATATATATCTTGAAGAAGGCTACCATTTACCGCAATTTTAAAAGGATTGACACGCTGCACCCACTTGCAAATGAGGGTGTTCTGAAATGACGACCACCAGGTGGCAGCACCTAGGCGTTTGGTCCAGAAAGCTGTCAAAACTGTCACAGCGCGTATATTTTCTATTACTATGTCTGATTTTTTTGAATTTTCTAATAAAATTAAACAAGTATAACGAATATTCTCTCCAAATCGAAATGCCACAATGTTGTGCAGTTCCTATGTGCTCAAAAAAACCGAGTGGTCATAAGTTTCCTAAGGTCAAAATACGTTTAAAACAATGGCTTGTAGCTTGTAGCTATTCGTAGAGATCGGTTTACGCAATGTTATTATATGTTACTACTGGGTTTACGTCTACAAATAATAGTCGTATATGCAAAGATCGCTTTAGTAAAGACGATTACGAGCTGCCAACAGACTCAGTGTTACAGAACCGTAAGTATTTTAAAGTTTTATAAGCATAATAATAATTTGGTATACTTATTTCATTGTAAAGTATGTAAATGGAGACTAATGCCTTCATTTAATTTAGTGAATTTCTTAATAAAACCATATTTATTTGATGTTTCAGCCAGGCTAAATTTGAAAAAAATGCAGTACCGAGTAGATTTCCATGGAATGAAGCTATGATTTATTACACCACAAAAGAAAAGAACAACAACGTTGTTGTTTGGATCGCGATACAAGATCAAAATATCAAAATGTATATCTCTTTATACAAGTGATATTCTTTTACCAAATTATAATATAGGTACCACAATTTCTGAAAAATACCGATGGACAGTTTAAGACTGATCAGCTGATACGACAAATACATGTTGAAAGATTGCTGGTTTAGCTAAAACATTTGAGATTTTAAGTGTCAAGTTAGATTCCAAACTGATGCCTCTTGCAGACTGCATAATATTTGTTTGTTTCATGATGACAAATTTTAAAAGTAATATTATTATGTAGATAGACATATCTCTAAAAACGTTATATTTAGTTATTTCATAATAGATTTTTTTGGCAAAATAGAAACAATGTATAAATAAGTTTTATTATTTACTTTCCTTTCTACACTACAAAACCCGGACAAGCTAGCTATAGTTATTCTTTGACAGAACTTTAACAATCATATTTTGTTTTTGCTATTGTTGGTAACAAAATATATTTAAAATAAAAATCCTTTATTTGTGAAACTATAATATTTTCAATAAATATGTCATCTCTTTTGATGTTTATTATCTTTTCATCCACATTCGTCCATATGAACAAATCACAGCTTTCTCTACCCGTAACAAGTAATTGTGTTTGAATTTTGTAGTAATAGCTACTGTTTTCTTTGAGTTGTAAACAATTTAAACTGTAAACCACATGTGGACAGTTTTCTAGCCCTATACACTCATCCTTTGTGGAAAATGGACATTTAACTTCCAAAAGTATAAGGTAAAGTTTGAATTCGGCAACCCTTTTTTGTCCATACGCACGATCCATTTAGATAATATTAATTTTAGGAACTAAAAACCAGATACTAACATATAATATCATTGCTAAAAATTTAAAAACGCTATGCAGAATTGCAGAAACTATGTGTTTTGACAGCGCGCATGACCTCATGACTAAGTGGCGCCAACTAGTGGCGTAAATTTTCGTAAACACCCTCATTACCTAATGTGTGAATCACTTTAGTACATCAGTATGTCACGAAACACAACACACGAGCACTATAACAACCAGGTGTGACCTTGATGCCGAAATTAATAGTCGGATCGGTGCAGCAGCTGCAGCATTTGGGAAGCTGCGTTCCAAGGTCTTCTGCTCGCACGATCTAAAGCTGTCCACCAAGGTATCAGTATACATGGCAATTGTGCTGCCAAATCTCCTATACTCGTCCGAGGCGTGGTGTGTGTATCGCCACCACATACGCACTCTGGATCGTTTTCACCTCAAATGCCTTCGTACCATCATGAAGATCAGATGGTCTGACCGAGTGCGTAATACCGAAGTCCTGCGACGTGCCAATGTCAGTGGCATTGAGGCATATTTAATGCATCGGCAGCTTCGGTGGTGCGGTCACGTATCGCGTATGGCAGGGGAGAGAGTAGCGAAGCGCATCTTCTACTCTGAACTAGAGGAGGGTAAGCGGAAGCGTGGCGGACAACTCCTGAGATACAAAGATGTTCAGAAGCGACACATGAAAAGATGCAACATCGAGCCCTCTCAATGGGAAGATTTGGCAGCACAGCGCCTGGAATGGCGTGGGATTGTGAAGAGGCGAGTTCATGAGTTCGAGGATCAACGTTTGGCTGACCTCGACGCTAAGCGCGATGAGTTGAAAGCCCGTCCACCCGCCGCCATCAACTACAATTTTGTGAACGGTGTGCTCACGTGCCCTCACTGCGCACGGGAGTTTGCCGCAAAGATTGGCTACATTAGCCATACTCGGGCGCACCAGCGTCGCCAAGCAGACTAAGAGTCGAAGTGGTCGCCATGGCCGAATACGGTCGGAGCTCATCATCATCATCATGTCACGAATCTCAATGAGGGGTTAAAAGAAAGGATTTCTTTACCGAGACGCTATAGTGAGAAATGTTAGATACAAAGTGGGGGGGAACGTGATACAAAATATAAACACGGTTGTTTAATCCCACACTAACCAGAGCCTTAGGCGGGGCACTAAACAACAATTATAACTTGCAGCCACGTAATGACACAGAAAACAGCTTTTTTCAGCTATTCGCTTAAAATATGATCAATTCTAATTAATGCTTTCTCAAAGAATTCAACAGGAAACAATTCAATACAAGTGGTAAATGTAATTCAGAGAATAAAAGAATAAGTTCATAAACCTTTAGCCGTTGAAAAGGATGTTTCTTTCACAGTTTTTTAGAAATATCAAAATAATATAATAATAATGTAATCTCATACCTTTTTCCCCGAGGGGGTAGGCAGAGGTATTCCATTTCTGGATATACCCACTTTTTACGAGATATTCTTTGGACCCCTAAACGTGATAGGTGGTGAGCCCATCGCCAGACCGAAATAATAATGTGATCATGTTCTTTTTAATAAACAATGGTTTAGCTTTATTGATTTTTATATAATTATATTACTGTGTACATTTACACATGCTATGTCAACGTTACCACAGAATAATGGTTAAAGTAAGACACTCCCTAAGCTGGGGCTACATTAGCAGGCGAAGATTCGTGTCGCTTTGGGCGGTAAAAATACCGTGTACGGCAAATGCGATGTTCTTGTCTTCCTTTTGTCTTCATTAAGCGAGCGAAGATTCATCGTGCCTTCAATTCCATTGAAGCGCGCCAGTTTACTGACAGTGCTGCAGTGCCGCGATAATACATCGTCTTCGCCCGAACACTACCCAGCCACACTCATCGCGTTAACACGAATATTCGCCGTAAACCGCAAATGAAGCCCCTGCATAACAGATGCTGTCACTTTTTATACCATAACCCTAAAAATTACTGCATCTGTTTCAAACAACGCTTAAAATTAAACACCATTTTCAAGCAAATCCGTACGTGTAGGGGCAAAGAAAATTAAGAAACTTATATTATTAGTAGTAGTCAGATATTCTTAGTATGTTCACCATAATACATAGATAATCTACTATATAAAAATAAGTCGGGTTTTCCTTCCTGACGATATAACTCGAGAACTGACGAACCGATTTCCACGGTTTTGCATTCGTTGGAAAGGTCTCCGGCTCCGTGAGGTTTATAGCAAAGAAAATTCTTATAAGCATTGCACCCGTGCGAAGCCGGGGCGGGTCGCTAGTCATAGATAAAATGTAGTCGTAAGTTTTAAGGCAAATGTAAGTACCTAGTAAGCCGAAATAAATAAGTTTTTATTTTTTATTTTATTTTTATTACTTATAGATACCATATATATTATGTCACTATAGATTCGTCTGGTGACGAAATCTTCGTTATTCCCAACCGATGTAAGTATATTTGTATACCTACACATTTTGATTACAAAACAGAATATCGTGGGTAGAAACAAAATTAGATTTCCCATTCACCTGCTATTCTTAAAATGTATAACTATTCCGCACTCGAAACTAGCTGGCTTGTTGATCGGCTGATAAGTGATAACGTGTCCTAATACAGCTATGTACGGCTTTATCAGTGATAACACCATGGCAAACAAGTGCCCGGATTACAGTGTGTGGAGCGGTCGATATTACAAAATTAATATCAGGTACATAACCTATAATTTGACAGTGGTCGCTTGTTTAGGTTAGGATGTTTTCCTTATTAATTGATTAATATATTATTTACTAGCGACCCGCCCCGGCTTCGCACGGGTACAATAGTTATACTAAAACCTTCCTCTTGAATCACTCTATCTATTAAAAAAACCGCATCAAAATCCGTTGCGTAGTTTTAAAGATTTAAGCATACAAAGGGACATAAGGACATAGGGATATAAGGACAGAGAAAGCGACTTTGTTTTATACTATGTAATTGTGGAGATATGACATAATAATATGATAGATTTAAATGGAAGGATTTGAATGGAAAAAATTAAAAACATACTGCGCCGACCCCCAATAATGGGAAAAGGGCAAGTAAACAATGATGATATTATGTAAAATATTGATGTTTTATAAAATTAATTATTTAATTAAATATTGATCACATTATTACAACTTAGCATTTACCGGCTTTAATGAAAATGCTATAAATACTATACTCGTAAATAACATAGTACCTAATTCGTGAACACTGCAATATGGAACACATATCAAATTCCGTGGGTCTATCAGTCGGTCGGTACATTTGTAGCCAAAAATATAGGAAACCCTGTACTTTTGCGAAATATACCTACTTTAAACCGTTTCTGTTGTATTTACGCACAACGCAAGATGTTACGCCATGTCTAATAGGTACCCTTGGGTCGCTTGAAAAATTCTGACAGTTCGGTGGCAACAAGCTTAACACCGTCTTCCAATTCGTGGTGGACTCGCGTAGGAGATTATATCCCACTTCCTCATGTGTAAGGAAATACCCTTAGCTGAGCCAGGCCTGTCCGACTCCGCAGTTTAAGTATATAAATATTTGCCTACAGCTCAGGCCTACTCGACAGGCGAGTCGCGAGGGGCGGTTGTCGGCGACAGACTGCCAAGCGATGACCGTGTATGCACACGTATATTGCTTTATTAGTTTTTGTCTTACTAATACTCAAAGGAAAGTACTAAGTCGGCCTTCTGTACGTTAGTAGTAATACATTCTTTATGCTCAGCATTGGATTGTTACGGGTCGTTGTTGATATAATAAAAAAGGAATGAAAACGACCAGCAGATTTATTTTGATATTGGGGGCGATTCTGCTTTACACCGACTAAACTTATTTTAGTAGTAATGTCTTTGTCTTACCTTAAAAAAAAAGGGATAGAAGATAACCTACCTAATTTAGTCCTGTCAGAGGCTGTATTCTATTCGTGACTTCTTTACTTATGAACTAAACACGTTATGAAATGCCTTAGTTGACAGGACAAATTTTAATTTGACAGGACTAAATATCTCTCGTCTCTTTTCTTTTCTAGAAGAAAGAAAATGACAGGAGTAAACTAAAATAAGTTTAGTCGCTGTAAAGCAGAATCGAACCCATTATTAATAATAATAATAATAATTATTATTATTATATTTATTTATTTCATATCTTAAGTTAGGTTTTTTTACAATATGTATATAAAAGTAAAATATATAAAAACATTTACAAAACAATATAAAAATTACACATTATAAAAAACCTAACCTAGGGTGCCGCCGGCAACGGGGCAGAGGCCCAAGCTGCCGGTGGTCAGGGCTGCAGAGAGAGGAACCGGCGGACTATCCGCGCCGTGTCCAAGATCACCGCCTTCTGTATCTGGCCCTTGATCCAACCACCTAGCGAGAGTCTCTCAAGGTGTTGGTCGAGACTTATTATTATTATTATTATTTGTACTCGTTACATGTACCCAAATATTTGATTATTTTTAGTGTAATATTTACATATAAAATATGTAAAACCTCGGTAAACTCTAATAAAACTGTTTCCAATGGTTTTGCTTTACAGACTTCGGAGATAGGGGACCGTATGTTTTAAACATTTTTCATCATAATTTGATAATTATAGTAGTCCGAAATACTTTACCGAAATACAGTGTATATTTTTTTATTAAAAATAATATTTTTTGAAGAATTTCCTTAAGGGATTTCTTATACAGAAGTTACACAATGCCCTAAAATTAATTTCTCCTGTAAAATAATTATTCACATAAGAATAAGGAGAAAACAAATGTGTTCTGACTACTGATTCAACCGCCGCGCCGCGCCGTCCCGCCTGCCAACCTTGGCGATTATTGCGAAAATGCCCGGCGTTATGTTCAAATCAGTGAACTTATAATTAATAAGAGGCATTTTTATTGTTTCAGTGGGATGGCAATGAACATTAACAATAACAACAACAATACGACGAGCATCAACAACAACAATGAGGAGAAGCCTGACATGCCGGACCCTGACTACATCAAGGTGAGTTTGACTTGCCCATGACGTACACAAACTTCCATACCGTTACACAACGTTAGAAATTACTTAGTTGTAGAGAAGATGAAAAAGTAACTTACGTTACGTTATAAACAGCAGCGAGATTTTACGTAGTTATTGCACATCCTAAATACACACACCGGCACAATTAGCGGAACAGAAAAAAAAAGGAGAAAAAAGAGGGAATTTAGAACAATGAATGTAATTTTTAAACAATATATTATTTAAAATGAAACAACAATTAAATTAACATGTTTTGACATTCATTTGTAACACCATACTTAAAATTTTATAAAAATAAAAATTAAATTAAACAAAATGCATTTTTCTTCGATTTTTAATTATAGAGAAACAGCAGAAAATTCAAGATTTTCCAAAGTTTAACAACAATTTCAATGACTGTTCAATATCGAGTGTTTCCTCCTCGTGCTCTGATGAGGGTTTCCATCCGTCTGGGCATGCTGCGGATGATGTTATCAATGGTTTCTTGGGGCAACCTCTGCCATTCTTCAAGTAATGCGTTTCGCAACTCGTTGAGATTATTGGGAGGGGGCATTCTTGACTTTACACTCCTCTTTAGCAAGTCCCAGACGTGTTCTATAGGGTTCATATCGGGGGACCGTGCTGGCCACTCCATCACCGTTATACCAACATGGTTTAGGTATGTCTGTACTGTGCGAGCACTGTGAGCCCGAGCATTATCCTGCATTAGAATGAAGTTGTTACCAATAAAGGGGGCAAATGGCACAACATGTTCTTCTAAAATCTCCCTGATATACCGATCAGCATTCAGATTCCCGCCATCGACCACTACTAACTCCGTACGAGCTCCTAAACATATTCCTCCCCAGACCATAATTGAACCGCCGCCATATGCAACTGTATTTTCAAAATTAGACTGGATATACCGTTCTCCTTTGCGTCTCCATACTCGCTGCCTTCCATCAATTTGATTTAACATAACTCTGCATTCATCAGTAAAAAGAACCTGTCCCCAGTCGTCGAAGTCCCAATCACGATGTTCACGACCAAAGTGTAGACGGTTTGTGCGATGATGTCTCTCAAGTTTTGGGGCTTTGGCGGGCACATACGAGCCTATACCCACTTCTTCGAATCTTCTACGAACTGTCCGCTCACTCATCCTTACTGCTCGTACCTCTTCCAGTAAATTTCGAGCCTGCACCGCCGTTAGTCTCGTGTTCCGTCGGACTTGAAGTTGGAGAAAACGGTCATCCCTCCTTGAAGTACACCTTTTCCGGCCTTGTCCTCTCCTTCTCACTAGAGCATTCGTCAATCTGTATCGTTGGATGCTACGATAAATCGTTGATAACGATCGACGAAGGCTTCTGGCAATCGATCTGTAGGTTTGACCATTTCTCCTCATTTGATCTGCCCTAATGATTTCTGATGGCGTTAAATCAGGCATAATTAGATGCTCGTAAATTATCAATATGCGAAAAAACTCAAAAGCCTCAAAAACTGCAATTCAAAGCTTTTCAAATGGAATTCACGAACCTTCTAAAAACGGACAAGCGGTGGAAAAAATGAATCAATGAAAATTAAAACAAAAGAATGAAAAAAAGGGCAGTCGCTTAGTATTCCATTTTTAAATTAAAACCCAAATTTAAAAAAAGCTTGTTTAGCCGGCCAGTAACACGCAAAAATGCGTAAATACTCCCTTTTTTTTCTGTTCCGCTAATTGTGCCGGTGTGTGTATTAAAAATGCTAAAGTGACTTGTTTTGTTTGTTACGCTTTCACGCCTAAACCACTTAACCGATTTTAAAAGTTATTTCACCAATGGAAAGCTTCATTATCAGGGAGTAACATACGCTATAATTTTCGTATTCCTAAGGGAACGGGAACTACGCGGGCGCACAGTCTCAACCGCTAAGCATACAAGGCAGAAAGTTGGTAGTACCTACTTAGCTTTTAAGGCCACTAACCAGTAGCCACCCACTAAAGGGTTTCAGAATTACCACGACATTTGTAAAAATGGGTTTCACTCCAGCAACGCCGCTGGGCGCCTACTAATTCATTATTGATGTTATCACTGAATCCTAGCTATTACATTACAAGTCAAAGGAGGTGATCTGCATGCTAACAGTTTTCGAAAGGACAATATTACACAGAAATGCACGTACTTGTTTCCAGATGTTCGTGGGCCAGGTGCCGCGAAGTATGGATGAAAACGACCTACGGCTGATGTTTGAGGAGTTCGGTCGTGTGCACCAGATCAACGTGCTCCGGGACAAGATCACTGGAGCTAGCAAAGGTTGGAACATTCAAATATTTTGTGGTCTAACTTGTCGGATGCATTTATATGATGATATTTACAATACAATGTTTGCTTAAATGCCACTTACATAAATCGGTATGAAAAATTACAAAAGAGATCGGGCTCGAATCGCGACTCCCAAAAATTTGTGGGCATGGATGTGTTTGTTGACTTCATAACTGGAGTTATTTAGGTTTGGAACTAAATTACCTTAATTCAATTGTATTATTATTATTCATTTTGAATTTAGTACATATTTAAAATGAAGGTTACGTATCTAAATGTCTAAAATTAAAAAATAATATTAATAATATAATCTCACGCCTTTTTTATCCCCGAGGGGGTAGGCAGAGGTATTCCATTACAGGATATACCGACATTTCACGAGATATATTGGACCTCTAAACGTGATAGGTGGTGAGCCCATCGCCGGACCGGGTCTGTTTACACATGTCTCAGAATTAATTCTGAGACCTGCGGGTTTCCTCACGATGTTTTCCTTCACCGTCGAGCTAGTGATAAATATGTACGTAAGTTTTTGAAAAACTCATTGGTACATGCCAGGATTAGAACCCGAGCCTCACTGATTTTCGGCCGGCTCTTTAACCGTCCGGGCTGTCACTGCTCCATCAAAATTAAAAAACCTAACGTTAAATATCTTAAGTTCAAAATACCTAAAATCAAAATAGCTAATGGTTGTTTGACTTAAAGTTAAAATACCGAAAGTTTAAAATGTCAAATGGATATAATACTGAAGTTCAACAGGATAAAACTTGAAATACCTATGTACAAAGTCCCTGAAATCGATTTACCTCACGTTAATTGACCGAAGTGATAAATACCGACGCATTACGTCGGAATCTAACGTCGGAATTCTACGTTCGAAATCTAAATAAAAACACAAGTAATATTTATCTGTAATTATTGTAAATGAATGTATATTTTCCTGACACAAAATATATTAAAAATAGAAAACGATGAACTTTATCAATCTACCCACTTTTACGCTTGCGGAAAGTGATCCACTATTTCAAACAAATATCGCGCAAGTGGTGCATTACTTTATATATTTTGACCATTTATTATTAAAAATGTTGGTATATCAAAATTAGGTGATATAACTAAAAACATTTTAAATTTTAGGTATTTAGTCCAATCGGTATTGTAATCTTAGATATTTCGTAGGTATGTATTATTTTATTAGGTATATTAAAACATAAGGTATTTCGATTTTAGGTATTTTGAACTTAGGTTATTTAACATGAGTTTTTTTTATTTTAGATATTTAGATACGTAACCAATGAATGAATTCTATCGAAGGATTCTGTCAATGGATTCTAGTAGACGGAAGATATTGTTTCGCTGAGCTCATTGTAATCGACATCATCATCCATTGATATATGATATCTATTATACGAACTTTAGCTACGTTGTAATTAACTGATTAATCGCTTTTTTTAATTACACATCACCATCATCCCAAGATATTTTCAAGAACAACGTTTTGCGCAGTTCCTTTACAATTTAATATTGATTTTAATAGGTAGCTTGAGCCATTCATCTCTTTAATTAGAATATTTACTTTATCTTTGGTCTTATATGCCAGATACTACTGGTATAATATGTTATTTTACCGTAACTCAATCAATAGAAGACATAAGAACAAGTTTTAGGCGTCCGATGTCCAAATGATGGACGTTGTTCGTTATCGATTGAGAATCGTATAATTCTTAAAACTTCCCATGCAAGACATTCTGCACAAATAATCTACCACCACCTTTTACAAAACTATAAAAGCTCACAAATGTTTTGATTAAACCTTAATTCATTAATACTATAATTAAAACAACACTTAGATGTATCTCTATATTTCCTGCTATAAAGAAAACAAGATAACGCTTCCTTCTATTATAAAGTCATCATCAATAAAACATTCTTATTTATAAAGCAATTCAATTGGATTCCACATAGAGTTGTCTTAAAACTACATTGGTACAAGCTTACTTAATCGTGTAAGAGTAAAGTTTTAAAGAGGCCCTAATGAAATTGTTTTTATAAGATTTTCTACGTTCCATTTTATAATTCTGATAATTATAGAGTGGTGGCTTCATATGAATTTAACTGCGTCAGCTGAATCTTCTTCAGTAGTTCCCTTGTTATTATAAAAATTTCCAGTGACAATTAATACATTAAAAAAAGTTAATTTAAAAAATCAAAACCCGACTGCCTAAAAAGCTGGAAACAAGACCTATTAGTGAAATAGGAAGTAAAGACCATCTGCTGCACAATCTTACAACAATCTCATTTGTCGGGGGCGCGGCATCTTTTCGATTTCAACAATAAAGATAGGTATATGACAAACATACAAAAATAAAAATCTTTCCTCTTTATGCTTTTATTATGGTTATATTATAACCCCAGTAAAGATTAATATTCTTATCTTAGTTTCCGTTGATAGTATTCAAGTCATGGACGTAGTATAGGTATGTATACATTTCAAGTTTAGTAGTCTATGGAATTTTCAAATATCAGACTTCTATCAAAATATAATCTTCTTTATTACTATTTTTTGCAACGACTATATTGCGTAATTAAAATATTATTTATATTAAAATACTTTGTTGGCTTCGTGATCTCAACTATTAACTACTCTCTCTTTGAAAATCTAATTAAATTGTAGAAAATATTCATTTAATAATTCTTTAATTTATGTTGATTCTATTTTCTAGTAAATACACATTCTGAGAATTAATAAACCAAGTTTGTAGTCAATGAGGTATAGGCTCTAGATACATAAGTACACTTAAACATTTTAATTTTTTAATTTTTAAAGGCAATTAAAAAAAGTATCGACATAACTTCTACAAGAACTATCTACGACAACACTGAAAAATTAAACTAAAACTGTGTGTCTTGACGTTTTAAAATGATACCACCTGTTTTGTTGTACAAAGGGTTCCGTACATTCCATGTTGACATTTTTGTTAGCTTTGTTAAACGTCTTTTGTTTGTAAAAGCTCCTTTTGTCACTTTTCATGCAAAAGTGAGCCCTATTGTTCTTGTGACTATTGTGTCGTACATCATGTGTATGCCCGCTAACTTTGTGAATAAACCTGAACGTTGTCGACGTCATATTTTAGGTGTAGTTTTTAATTTGTGTTTTATACGCGTATCGTTACGTCGTCTTTTTTATCCGTTTGCTTAGTGTTAATTTGTGGTTTGTAGAAAGATTATATTTTTATGTATAAGCGGGCGCGGTCTTGGATTGATTTATCTTTTAGATTATGTACGGACCGTGTATATTTAAATCAATTACAATAGCAGTGTCTAGGAAACGCTATTCCTAAATTTTAGTTCTTTCGTCCCTGTTGAGACAACTTTGCTTGAAAATTAATCTTAACCGGATAGTTTGCAAATAATATTTAGGCTCACCCGTTTATAATATGTTTACCCCTTTTTATTGTATACGGGGTAGGTATATAAAATTTTATACCGTGAATAAAGTATTCCGTATTCAAGTTGATGAATTCATTTCAATCGTGTTGAGTCAGTTAGTGGTAGTTAGTCAGAGCAACGAATCTTTTTACAAATGAATCTACGGAATAACTGCATTTTTCAACCTTTATAATACTTTTTACTAACATACTTCATTCCGCTCCGTTGTTCCCAATCAAGGTTCCGTGCTAGGCTGTCAAAATGAAATAGTGCTTTCACACTGAACGTTTAGCATAATGGCTCGAATGAAATGTGGATCGATTTTATGTTCCGTACGTCATTAACAGCTTAGCGTGCGCCCGTTGCGTGCCAGCCTACTAGTGTGTCAGGCACCTTATGGACAAGTAAGGGACCAAATTCATAAAACTTGTGATCTATGATTTAATAGAAAAAATCTGCAACTGGTATTGGCGGTTTGCAATCTAGATATCTAGTAGATTTATTTTTGAAATTCAGCTTTACTGATTAATAACTTTAATAACATATTTACAAATTAACATAATATTATGATACATGAAAGGTAAAAAAATACTTTTATATCCTTGGTACCTGATAGTATGAAAATATCGCATTTTGTCATATCCCTACTAATACTTACTTATAAAATATGAGTAACTTTGTTTGAGGGTAATTTTTCACGGCTAAGCCGTTACACCGATCTTGGTGAATATTTTTAAGACGATAGGTTCATCTTGAGGAAGTTACAACCCCTAAGAACACAGTTCTTCCGATAAACTAAAGTCGCTTAATGCGTAAGGCGAGCCAAAGAAGTAGTAAAACTGGCCGCTCTTCAAGCCAGACGGGACCGAACACTGAATTTCGAACGTGCTGAGTCTGTTCTCTACTGACACTGGTGTCGACACGAGTGTCATTAAGTTTCAAGTACTGGGCTGGATTACGCGCCGACGAAATCATTTTTATAAATCAATCGTTACCGAGAAAAAGCTGTACCTACTTGGGCTGTAGGATGTCTCAGACTTGATAGAATTGTGGAGATAGATAAAAATAGAACACACTTCGTATATTAAGATCCTCACCAGATTTTTTAATCAAACACCGGCACAAATTCCGTTTTATCGTGTAGCAAACTTGAATTTCACCAGCATTTTCAATAATAATCATATTTATTTGCTGTTTGGAATTTAGGCGTTTTTCTGTTGTAAATTTGTGGCGTATTATCTCACAGAAACTCGCGAGACATTACTCTGAGCTTCATAGACTGGAAAAAGAATAACAATATTTTTTTAGTTAATGTTGGTATCCACATTGTGTTGTTTTTGGTGTACTAAGAGTTATTGTTTTGTATTGTATCCCTGAGGGGTAGGCAGAGAAATTTAATTTCCACTTTTCACCAGTACATTCTTTGGACCCCTAAACTAACGTTTGGTTGGTGAGCCCTTCGCCGGACCAGGCTGTTGTTACACATGCCTCAATATTAATTCTGGGACCAGCAGGTTTTCTCACGATGTTTTCCGTCACACCCGAGGTAGTTATAAATATAGGACCGTAAGTTTTTAAAAAACTCAGGTTTCGAAACCGAGCATCAGGGATGAGAAGCTGGTTCTTTCACCACAGGGCTAAACGGCTGAAATAAAAAATATATAATTTACAATTGCAAATTACAAATAATTGTGTAAAAGGATTAGCATTATAGGAATTGAATAGTTGACGGTGCATTTAAAACATAGTTATATAACTACACTTTGGAATAATAATAATTATATGTTTATTACCAGTTGGCCATTCGGTATAAGAATCTTTGTTTTACCAAATGTTATTTTATTTTTAAAATAAAGTTGTTCAGTTTTGTGAATTGTCATATATTTTTATTGAAAATCCAACGATTCAATGTGTCAACCGAGCTTGATGTGAACCGGGATAGAGATATGTGTTGTATTTAACAAATCCTTGTACGTTTTGTGTGTGTCGTGTTATGTACAGTGTGCGCTTTGTTCCAGGGTGCTGTTTTGTGACGTTTTTCACGCGCAAAGCGGCGTTGAAAGCGCAAGACGCTTTGCACAATATCAAAACGTTGAGTGGGGTAAGTGCGTTTTATATGTTACGTTTTTATTGTACATTAGTCTTCAAGAAAATAGAGCAGTGAATATAAGCTTCCAATTAAAGTTATCGTTGAGCTAATTATTATAATACTCCGATTATTGTAGGTAAGCCTTGGTAAGAGCAGATGTTATTTTTTCTCTTTTTCTTTATAGTTGTTCAGTCTCTCGGTTAGACAAACTTATGATAACTATTCTATTTTCTTGTACATGCTGATAGTTTCGTAAATGATAAGATTTTATATTTTTATTTTATTTTATTTTTTGTATTTGCCTTGGGACAAACGTCTAAAAAATCCTTTTAATAATTTATTTTTGGAATGAATATGCGAGTGTTAATACCATTGTCTATTTTTTTTATATAAGAAAAAGGGGGCAAACGAGCAGACGGGTCACCTGATGCTTCTAGCTTATTTTTATAAAATCTAAGCTATTATACGTAGCTATTGTTTTTATATTTGACACTTACATAAGTTCATATTATGATCTACAAAACCAATACGATGTAGGCATAGAATAGGAAAGGATTTAGCGAAAGTCCAGGAGAACGGGAAAATCATAACAAAATCACACACATTTCTCAGAATTAATTCTGGGACCTGCGAGTTATCTCACGATGTTTTCCTTCACCGTCGATCTATGATAAATATGTACCTAAATTTTGAAAAACTCATTGGTACATGCCAGGATTCGAACCCGAGCCTCACTGATTTTCATTATGTGAAGCAGGCCTTTAACCGAAAGGCTATCACTGCACGTCACAGTGACGAAGTTACGCTTATAAACTTTCAATCGAAAAATCAGAAGTCTCTATACGCTAGTAGTCTACTATTTATTATACTGTGTTATAACATCAAAGCGAGCGAGCGATTGTCAAATTAGTATATTTCGTATTTATGCATGGTTTTATTACAATATACCTAAATTTTAACATGAAACAAACTGACTAGATGGTGCAACGCAGTTACAGTTCATAGAAACTGATCCAATAGTCCTTGAGTTCAAAGCTTAACCAATAATAATATGCATGTATTGTTTGTGTTGACACCAGCTTTTGAATAAAATTATATGGATCTATACTAATAATATAAAGAGGAAAGATTTGTATTTTTGTATGTTTGTTACGAATAAACTCAAAAACTACTGGAACGATTTTAAAAATTCTTTCACCAATGGAAAGCTAGAAGACCCCTGAGTAACATCGACTATATTTTATTCCCGTATTCCCTCGGGAACGGGAGCTACGCAAGTAAAACCGCGCAGAACCGCTAGTTATATATAAAACATGACGGAATTTATTTTTCTAGCATGGGGGGTAATAGAAGTTTTGAAAAGGGATCCGTTCATAATAGAGAGTCGTGAATGTATGCGTACTACTAAAAATTTAAATCTATTGTATCAGCAATAGCGGTGAAAAGGAAATATTAAAAGATATATTTTATCAAGCCAATATTACACATCTAATCCGATTATTTAATGAGACACCTACTTTGTTTTATTCAATAACTTTTAACTTAATATGTTAATATAGTAATGTCTTAATTATTGTTATGTTTTGTACTTTGCTATGATATGAAGACATACTAGCAACTTTTTCTAGCTGCAAAACCTAGGTTGACCCTTATTTTTCATGTAGCTAAGGGGGCGTCCATAAATTACGTGAGGTGTTTTTTTAAATTTTCTGCCCCTCCCTCCCCCCCTGGTGAGATGTCGTGAGATTTTATTCAACCCCCTCCCCCATCCCCGAATCTCACGTGAGATTTTTAAAATGTGAGTTTCTTACGTAAACGCATTGGATTGTTATTGTAAAAAGAAAAAAACAAATTTGCATAGTCCTTTTATTTACGACTAGTTAAGACTAGTAATCAATATTACAATCTGGATTAAATAGACCAAAATAGTATTAATAATATAATATTAGTAGATTTGACTCGACCCCTTCCCCCCCCTTAAACACCTCACGTAATTTATGGACGCCCCCTAATGACTACGTAAAATAGTAAATTAAACGTGACCTTCTCAAGTAAGCACCCTCTTATTGACTAATCCTATTATCATGTTTATTTATTTATTCACTTCTAGGTAAAACATGTTTGTTTTGAATATTACAATTTATTTACTACTACTTACAATTTACTACTATTTACGATCTACTACTTACATTAGTTATAATAATATTATTCAAATTCTAAATAATAAAATATGTATACTTAGTTATTATTTTAAAGAAAATCTAAATTTTTAGAGATTTATGTGATTAATAGTTTTTACCCGCGGCTTCGCTCGCGCACGGTTATTTCACCCCCATAGTGGTTGATTTGTGCAAAATCCTTTCTTAGTGGATGCCTACACTGTATAAGCTATCTATGTGCAAAATTTCAAGTTTCTAAACCCAGCGGTTTAGGCTGTGCGTTGATTTATCACCAATCAGTCAGTCAGTTTATCATTTTGATTTTTTTTGTAAAATATTCCTAAAGTGTTCATAAAATATTCCTCTGTCATAACATCATAACATAGTCAAAGGGACCGAATCATCACAAAGTCGCCGGCCCTCTAAGAGGTTAAATATAATTATCAGTCTGTAGATTCTACCACAGTCAACACCTTTTGCCATAGTGACTTGGCTCAAAGTAATATTTAGTTTTTTTTCTCCTGTATGCCAAGTAAGGTCAGCAGCAACAGATGTGAACTTTTTCCGTTTACCTAAGCCTAGGATTTATCCGGTAGGTATTACTTAGTTTTCTCGCAAAATAACTACTAATGACGGGGCCACATCAAGGTTAGTATGGAATAAAGGCAATTTGGATTAAATGTTTCATTTTTGACTTCTTCAAATATAGTATTTGCTCTAATTCGAATCATATTAGGTCTTTGAGTATTAAACCAACCGGAGACGCCACTGACAGGCGTTCCCGTCTGCCAAAAAAAGTGTCGGTCAACACGCATACCTGTTATATACAACTAGTCTTTTTGAGTTCACGGAGTGCTTAGATTGGTGAATGTATTTGTGTGCATCTAGTTCAAGCTAGTGTTTAATTGTTTTGTCAAAAAATGCGTTAGTTTTAACATTATTTGTGTTTGTTTCCTCGTCCCTCCCGCAGAAATTGGCAGACTTTTTTGCAAAGAAACTAGTGCGCGTGACGTCTCCTGTTTAATACTCAAAGTTTTAGGTAGGTATTTGGTAGTTGTGTCTTTTGTTACAACCTTACAGCCAAAAAGGTTGGAAGAAAATTATTCTCTTTTCTTTAAACGTCTTGCTTACAGCATTATATTATGTATGTATTAGTCGACGCAGAATTCCTAAAGAAGCGCATTTTTATTGTATTTGTTTCAAATAG
Organism: Ethmia dodecea; assembly: GCA_963855545.1. Taxonomy (NCBI): domain Eukaryota; kingdom Metazoa; phylum Arthropoda; class Insecta; order Lepidoptera; family Depressariidae; genus Ethmia; species Ethmia dodecea. Next base: position 14,436,688 of record OY979443.1, on the reverse strand, counting down.
AATACAGATTCTATTGTTTATGTGGACGGAACCACAAGTCTAATCGACCTGTTGCTAAGTCGACGTTTGTAGAATAATTTTCGTTATTACATTACCCAAGAGAAGGGGGGAGACAAACACCCCACTCGATACCGTATCCCCCAATTGTTACCGAATACAATCGAATTACTGACTCTTTCCTTCGAGAGCCAGCGTCTTTCTTTCCCCCACGAGTTAGGGTTGTCAAAGATAAATATAGAAAAGGGAATCTCTATAATAGTTTATTTATTGGAGGTTTATCAACAATCATTACACAATAAACAACTAGAATAAATATACTTTTCTAGCTATCCCGGAAAACGCTGTTCTGTCATATATAAACCCCCACCGGGTAGAAGGGTGAAAAATACTTTACGACCTTTTCTCATACAAAATATACAAAAAAGTTTTGATTAAAATCGGTCGAGCCGTTTCGGAGGAGTTCAACTACAAAAACCGTGACACGAGATTTTTATAGTTTTGTTACTGATATTAATCTATATATATATAAAAGGAGAAGCTAAATCTAAAAATCAAGGCCCAGCCCAAACCGCTGAACATAGAAACATGAAATTTTGTGTGTAGGTTATGTTTATAGTGAAGATGCTCGCTAAGAAAGGATTTTACGAAATTCAACCCTTAAGGGGGTGAAAGAGGGGGTTGAAGTTTGTATGGGATAGTGTGATTTCTGAGTGTATCAACATTAAACTTGGCACAAATACTCTTCAAACCACACTATGAAATATTAGTTCTAGAATTTTTTGAAAATCATCCTCCAAGGGGGTTAAAGTAGGGGATGAAGTTTGTATGGAAAACCTTCATTTTTGCGTGTATCAATTCAAAACTTTGTAAAAATACTCCTCAAAACAAACAACAAGACACGTGTTTCCGGATTTTTCAAAAACCATCCCCTAAGGGGGTGAAACAGGGGAGTGGAGTTTGTATGGAGACGTGTTGTTTTTTACGTCTATCAACTTCAAACTTTACATAAATACTCTTAGAAACAAATTATGAGACACATGTTTTTGGATTTTTCGAAAATCATCCCCTAAACGGATGAAAGTAGGGGTTGAAGTTGATACGAAGAAGTTTATTTTTTGCGTCCATCAACTTAAAACTTGGTACAAATGCTTCTGAAAACAAACTATGAGATATTAGTTCTAGGATTTTTCAAAAATCTTCCTCCAAGGGGGTGAAAGTGGGGGTTGAAGTTTGTATGGAAAACCTTCATTTTTGGGTGTATCGATTCGAAACTTTGTAAAAATACTCCTCAAAACAAATAACAAGATACGTATTTCTCGATTTTTCGAAAATCACCCCTTAAGGGGGTGAAACAGGGGAGTGGAGTTTGTATGGAGACGTTGTTTTTTACGTCTATCAACTTCAAACTTATCACAAATACTCTTAAAAATAAATCATGAGACCAGTGTTTTAGGAATTTTCGAAAATCATCCCCTAAGGGGGTGAAAGTAGCGTTTGGAGTTTGTATGGAGACGTGTTGTTTTTTACGTCTTATCAACTTGAAACTGGGCACAAATACTTTTAGAAATAAATGATGAGACACGTGTTTTTGGATTTTTTGAAAATCATCTCTTAAAGGAGTGAAAGAGGGGGATAAAGTTTGTATGGGATAGTGTGATTTCTGCGTGTATCAACTTTAAACTTTTTACAAATATTCTTGAAAATAAACTTGATATATTAGTTCTAGGATTTATCGAAAACCATCCTCCAAGGGGTTTCATCCCCTTGGGGGTTGAAGTTTGCATAAATACCTTCATTTTTGGATGTACCAATTCGAAATTTTGTAAAAATACTCCTCAAAACAAACAACAAGACAAGTAGGTATATCTCGATTTTTCAAAACTCACGGGTGAAACGGTGTTGGAGATTGTATGGAAACGTGTGGTTTTTTTACGTCTATCAACTTGAAACTTATCACAAATACTCTTAAAAATAAATGATGAGAAACGTATTTCTGTATTATTTAAAAATCATTCCCTAAAAGGGTGAAATTAGGGGTTGAAGTTGGAATAGAGAAGAGGGGTTTTTTGCTATAAAATAAATAAGTAAATATATCTTAGTAGAAAATAATATTAAACTAACATTAAGGAGGTATGCCATGCAGATTCTTAGTATTATCATAAAACTTATTACTTGCAATTATAGGTTTGTTATAATGAGTTATGATTTTTGGATCAAACTATTAGGTGTCTAATTGAAAATAAATAATATGTAAACTGTAGAAAAATTATAAGACTTGGAATTCAAGTTAGTGTCCGTTACAGGAAATCATTATAACTGTTAACATAAATGCTGTTTCTTCCACGAGTTTTCTGAACATAATTTTATGTCGCGCCAGCCCTGTCTGCCCCATCTCGTCTTCATCTCCGCGATAATTCAATTCCATTATATTATCGGGGTTTTCTCTGTCGATTGATTCTGAACTTGGCTCCTTTTGAGGCAAGTGGCAGGTGAGTGGGGCCCGCTGTACGTCGGAATTAGGAAAAATATTTGCTGATTGCGACCCGGTGGTCGTTTGAACGGCGCCCTTGTTGGGGTTTCGTATTGCTTTTAATTTGTGGAGCCACATATACGAGTACGGGTGTTTCAAGCATCTTTACATGCAATCCTACTTCCTACTAATATTATAAACGCGAACGTTTGTATGTATGGATGTTTGATCCTCTTTCACGCAAAAACTACTGAACGGATTTTGATAAAACTTTACAGTTATATAGCTTATACATTAGAATAACACATAGGTTATATTTTATCCCCGTATTCCGACGGCAACGGGAACTACGTGGGTGAAACCGCGGGGCTCTGCTAGTATGCCAATGTAACTTGGTTGTTTTGCTGAGAAACGGTACACAAAATTAGCACCAAACACTCTTTTTCAATGTTTAGAGATCGATTTAAAATAAAAACGTGGTTTTATTTCATCGTTGATCGAAAAATTATGACGATCATCAGCCAAACAGGACGAAATAACAGTGAAACGAGTAAGCTTATCAACGGCAATGAACGTCAAACTTCTATGGTTTACAAGAGTACAAGTAGAATCGAGATGGAAACAAAAGCTACGAGTAGCTAATGCATTCTGCCAACAATCTTTAGAGGTGGTTTATGGTAGACGCTGTCTAAACGTCACGCGTACCCCGCCTTTTAATTGCCGTGCTAGGTATTTTATATTAACATCAAGGAAGCTTCCATTTAATGCTGGAAAGTGAAAATTCCCCTTTATATTTAAGTTAACACCGTTGTTAGTTTCTCCGTTCTTTTAAATTACGATGTTGGAAAATTCAGTTTGTTGTGTATCATGAGAGTCAAAAACAATTAAAAACATATTACGTCTGTAATTAAGGGTTAAAATTTAATAAAGTAAAAGTAAGGTAAATATAAAGACTAAACTTCTGGGTGCAGTTAAACGAAAGTCTTAAGAAATTTTAAATATTAAACATAAATTATAATATTGAACTATGGCATAATATGGCATTGAAGTAAACTGAAACTTTATCCACGGCACTATGTAATCTCTAAACTTAACCAAATTATTTCTTAAGATTTAAAACAAAGTTCAGATCAAAACTCTGTTTGTTTAGGTGTAGAACGACCCTTACCTTAATATTAAAGTTGTCAACAATTTTCATAACTAAAATACACTGGTGTAGTGAGTAATTCCAAGAATGGAATACCTAGGCTAATTTAAAAAAAAACGTTTTTAAATAAATAATAATAATAAATTGTTGGACACAATTCACACACGGTTACTTAGTTCCAAACTAGGCAGAGCGTATACTATGGGTACTAAACAACTGATACCAGATACGAGCATGTTCTTGCACACTAATGTTGGCCCCGAGCGGGGATCACACCCGATACCTCCGGCTCAGAAGGCAGGGTCACTACCAGCTGGGACGATAGCCCGTCTACCGCAAATCCTCCAATCCAACTTCTACCAACCCGTTATTAATCGAGCAGCTTCTATCCGATATAAGTTGTCCACACAAAGACGCGACTATAATATGACGGTTACAAAATCAGAACCCCATTCATACCAAAAATCTCCAACGCCAAAATCTGCTACACTCAAAAACTAAACGCCCGTAAATAATCTATCGAGTCAAATAAATCAATCACCGTCCTAGTCCGCATCGGGTATCGATCCACAGAATATAAAAGCTATATTTTCTGAAGTATATTGTGGTCGAAACACAAAGACATATATATACCTATAATAACAATATAGATAATAACTTATTTATTTATGTACTAGCGCCCCGGCTTCGCACGGGTGCAATGCTAATACTAAAACCTTCCTCTTGAATCACTCTATCTATTAAAAAAAACTCATTTAAGTCCGTTGCGTAGTTTTAAAGATTTAAGCATACATAGAAACATAAGGATATAGGGACAGAGAAAGCGACTTTGTTTTATACTATGTAGTGATATATCGACGCACAGGCCAAACCCTTTAGGATAAATAATTGAAATTTCGCACACGTATTCCTCATATGATGACGGCATCCACTAAGGAAGGAATTGAGGAATAAACCAAAATTCAATCCTCAAGGGGGTGAAATAGGGGATAAAAGTTTGTATGAAAGTTTTTATCCCTTGGACATATTTGCATGAAATGAATTAGGTACGGCTAAAACAACGAGCTACGTAAATTAGCGTTCTTTTAAATTCAACCCTCATAGGTTAAAATAGGGGATTAAAGTTTTAAATAATCAATCTAAAAATCATAAATTTTATTATATTACTATAGCGGGTGCCCAGCGGCGTTGCCCGCGTGGATTCCGTTTATTCCCGTTCCCGTGGGAATTTCCGAAAATCCCTTCATAGTGGTTTCCTACGAAATATAATACACCTACATACCATTTTTCAAGTTTCTAGGTGTTATCGTTTCGGAGTAGTACGTATTTCTCTTTTTAACCAGTTTTTATATTTTCCCGTGGGAATGAGATATTTTCCTGGAATAAAAAGTACCCTAGATGTTGACCCGGGTACTCAGTTATCTCCATACCAAATTTCATCAAAATCCGTCCAGTAGTTTTTGAGTGATGCGTGCACAACCAGACAGACAGACAGACAAAAATTCCAAAAATTGGTGTTTATTTATTTATTTTTTTATTGTTTCGGTATCTATATCGATAACTATATACACTTCCGTTAAAATTTTCAAAAAATATTTCATGTACAGACACGGCCCCGTTCGAGTTTTATTATATGTATAGATGAGTACACAATTCCCATATTTCATTTTCACAAAAATCTATAGTAAAACTGACCAGATGACTGTTCCATTTTTATTTAAAGACATAGATCCTTGGCCAGGCGGTCACGGGCGAACTTTGATCGATAGTTCGGATTTATGATCGAGTTTCCCCGGTCTTAAGTAATTGACTGGCTCCATTAGTAGGGGAGGCAGTTTGCCAGGGTTCCGTGAAACTAATGCTTTTAGACGGCTTTCGGTAGGCTCGAAAACTATTGCGTAATAACTTTATTAAAGAAGAGATGGGGGCTTTGATTTGAGAAACAATATCTTTTAATAATACGATTTACCTACGCGTCTTAAGTTCTGTAAGCGAATATTTTTGTTATAGCTCTGTATCCTTGTAGAATCATTTTGGGTGTATAAATGAACTGATATTTATATTACATATTATTATCTTTTACTATTTTAAAATTTAAAGGTACTCAAATCTTAGGCCTGCTTTTTGATTGCAATTAATTGTCCCCTGACTTTCATACTAGGTTAACTAACCTATGTTATGAAAGTTGTAAATGATGGTAAAATTTTTTAAAGAAATTAAAATATTATAATTTCAGTACAGCACGCAACAGATCTTATGAATGTTTTTTTTTTAAACACATTGTGTGAAAAAACAATAGATATTTTTATAAAATCGTAGGTATTTTTATTTAGGACAGGTTACATTATGAAGTTGATTTACTTACTCGTATGGTGGATGTTCTGTTCTCCCAAGGACTAATACAAATGGGCCATCTGCTATTACAGAGCTGAAACTTGTACAATTATTCACAGCATTCAGACTTACATAAACTATAACACGGAACACAGAAGTCGGGACTAGGAACGCGACAAACCGTCTACATTGTTTAGAGGAGGCAAGGGACGAAACCCGCTATAAATAAGAAACTTGTTATTTTCACGGTATTTGCTACCTCATTTTAGATTTCGGGACCATTTAAGTAATTCAAGAACTTGGAAATTCTGTAATAAATTTTGTATAATCCATGGGCATAGTGTTACTTAAGTCCTAAGTGAAACACATATTCTGTAAGAATTTTCATACACTTTTCTCTGAATAAATAAAATAAAATATGTTTTCAATCTTATTCCAAAAGATACCTACTGAACTGGAACAATAGTATATATCTACACTGATATTATAAACATTAAATATTTGTATTTTTGTACGTTTGTAACGAATAATCTCAAAAACAACTGGACCCATTTTAAAAATTCTTTCACCAATGGAAAGCTGCAATATCCTTGAGTAACATAGGCTATATTTTTTCACTGTATTCCCACGGGAACGGGAACTACTAGGGTGACACCGCGCAAAACCGCTAGTTAGGTATAATGCGACGTACCATAGCTTCGACTGTGACAGAGAAGATTAACTATTCAAATAATGTAACAGCACTCCTTTCGTGAAAATTCCATACACAATTTAATTAACTAAGGTTAAGGCTGGTTGTTCCAGCAGAGGCCGCGCTTTTGTAACTCTTAAAATCATCTGAGACATAGAAAATAGTGTTTAAAATTCTGAATAAAAGACGTATATTACTTAAGGATCTAGTCTAGTCAGTCTCATTCAATTACAAGATCTAATGAACTTCACTCGAAAGAAAAAAAAAAGACGTGTGGCACTCGGGGACTGCCGCGGTAAAGCTATTGCATAGCATTTTGTATCAACAAGACTGCCGAAAAGAAGCGACGTTAGACAATGCACGGCCTTCAAGCCACACCTCCGTGCCCGTCGGAGTGGGGAGCTTGAGGTTTTCTTTCGTTACGGAATTTCTGGATTCGGTCACCGCGCTCAAGGCCCTCGATAGAAGCTATGCAATAGCTTAAAAATAAATAAATGTCTACAGCCTACGTTACTACTGCTGCAAGAATACCTGGCCTTAATATTTTTATTAAAAAAAATACAGAATTAAAAACAAAAAGACGTAGAATTAATTAAAGTCACCTAGCTAGCTTCGCCAACAACAGAACTTATAGGTATGTTAGTACACATATTAGGGTTACCGTCAGAAAGGGTTCCAATTTGCGGCGGTCTGGCACTTCGCGGGCGTCTGTAAGGGCAGGTCTATAATTATAATGGCAATTATATAGGTGCAGGATAACCCAATTAGAGAATTAGTAGGCGCCTCACGTGTGCGGTTGGACTGTTCGGTCGGCTGACCTATGTTGTCGAAGCTGACGACTCAGGTTTAACGGGACGTTTACTAAGTCCCTCCAAAACCGTATGCCAAAGCAGAATTATCATTCCAAAATTAAAGGCCTTGTATAATGGGATACATTTCATGGATATGATGACCGACGAAATAAATTAATTAGACTATTTAATAATTATAACTGTGGGACACAATTCACATACTAACCGTAGTCCCAAACTAGGCAAGTCCTTTACTATGGGTACTAAACAACTGATAGACATACTTAAATAAATATTAAACGATCAGACACGAAGCCAACAGACATGTTTATGCACACAAATGTTGGCCCCAAGCTTGGATCGAACACGCGGCCTCCGACTAAGAAAACAGGGTCACTATACTAACTGAGCCAACAGGCCCGTTAATTAATCACTACATAGTTTAAAAAAGTCGCTTCCCGTCTGCCTGTCCCTATGTATGCTTAGATCTTTAATCAGTTAAGAACCGCCGGTTTCAATTGGGACCAAGACACAATTAAAAATCTATTGTGTCTGTGATTCATGGTCTGAGAGGCAACGCAGCGGAATTTGATGCTGTTTTTTTAATAGGTAGATTTTTATCTTTGGTTAAAGAAAATCTGTCCAGCCGTTTGTTTTTATAGGTATCTATTTTTTATGTCGGGGGTTTTTTAAATTTTAAATTTATTTTTATCTTATATTACAAATTGTCTTGGACCATGCCATGACTGAATATTTCAACACATTTGTTCCGTAATGTACCTCTAGGTAGGTACCTCTTTGAATGGGTATACACTACCTAAACTATTGCTAAGTTAGTATCGTAATGTACGCTACTCCCACAAGGTCTATAATTACACATATACCGTCCTGTGTTACTAGACTAATGTTCCAACTGTTCGACGCAGGTCTCGCGTTGCAATGTGGCCAATTAGTCCACTCCGTTACTCCAATACGGTATTACGCACAGTACCTAGGTACTCTATAGGCGAATATGCTATTGATGAATAATATTTATTGAATATAATTATTATAAAAAAAATATTATGCCTTCGTACTTTACTTGTGTCTAACCAATTTTCTTAAATAAAGAGCAAAATAGTTTCTTGTAAAACACATTACGGTCGTTCTAAATACCGATATCCGTTTCTCATGAGGTTCTTCAAAAAGTATTTCTTGTTATATTGTTCCATTTTCTTGAACATACGAGTATATTATGAAGCTCTACCCCCAGTACATATATGAAGGAAATGTCTCATATAAATAACCCTTACTAAATCTGAATGACAGTCTAGTATTACGCCCATCAATAGATTTAAGTCCGCACCAGTCTATCCAAGTGGGACAATCTTGCTATATATCCTACAAATATTATAAGCGCGAAAGTTTGTATGGATGGACGTATGAATGTTTGTTCCTCTTTCACGCAAAAACTACTGAACGGATTTTGATTAAACTTTACAGTTATATAGCTTATACATTAGAATAATACAAAAGCTATATTTTATCCCGGTATTCCCAAGTTAACGGGAACTACGCGGATGAAACCGCGGAGCGCTGCTAGTAAGAAATACATTGTACGAAACTCTTAGTCCCAGAATTGATTCTGAGGCATGTGTAACAGCATCCCTGTCCGGAGATGGGCTCATCACCTGTCACGTTTAGGGTTCTTCAAAATATACTGGTGAGAAGTTGGTACATTATAAATGGTATAAGTCTGCCGACCCTCTTGGGAATAAAGTGATGTGTCATGTCAGACTTCTAATTTTAAACCATGAAATACTGCACCAATACCTAAACCAACATCACTTTCAGTGTGAATAAAATAAACAACAGAGATTTCATTTGCAACAACGTTCAACGCACGATGAAAATTAATGAATTTGACGTAGCTATATTTGGTTTCACGTTCATATAAAATATATTTATGTATTAGTTTATTATGTATAGTATGTATTAGTTTATTTTATCAACATATATATGTATTAGGATTTATCGTAATGTTATGTATAATTGATTTTTTTTTAAATTAATTCCGCCAAATTATTTCTGCTTAGCCTGATGGTTGACTGGTAGATAATGCCTTTAGGCACTAAGTTCGCCATGTGTACATTTTCTTGGTACATGAAGTTAAATAAATAAATAAATAAATATTTTTTAAACATTTTGATATCAAACCTATATTCCATTTAAAATCTAGTTTACTCACTATAAGAGCACTAGAATGTCTCATTTTTCGTTAAGTATCGTAATCTTTTTAAATTATTTGCACAATACGAGTAGATAACTCTTTATAGCACACCAAAACCATGTATGGATATAAATACAATCTTGGATCTTTACATATATTCTAAATCGAGTGTCTTAGTTAAACCTTAACTCAGTAGTTAATTACGCCTCTGGGATTCAGGTTATATGCCTCACTCGATTTCGCGCCCCATCGCGCTTAGCTGTCGATATTGCGGCAAGTTTCTATGTAGGTATGTGGCTGACAAAAGGGTGGAATTTGATTGTTCATGTCATAGCTGTGTATTTATATATGAACAATTATCATATACCAAGCTATTAAAAATACAACATTGTACTATTACTCGTATATAAGTGAAAAAATATACGACGACACACACATACTGGATGATTTTTTTTTACCGTCTAGAAAAAATGTGACGTCTAAGGTACCTATAAGAGTCGAAGACATTATCACTGAGTAACATAGGCTATATTTTATTTCCGTATTCCCACGGGAACGGGAACTACGCTGGTGAAACCGAAAAGCTAGTATTTCAATACTTCCTTTCCATCTCCTTTATATGACGCTTAATAAACGCATTACATAAACGTAAACGTTACATTTAACTATCCTCATACATAACACACTTTACATCAACTCTGAACAGAACATAAAGATTTTGACTGTTAGCCTTGTTAACGCTGTCAAACGACATCTTAACTTAAAATCGTAGCGCTGAGCAATTCGGCAGCCAATTGTACAAATTAATTTTAACGGCTCGCATCGACCGAGACGAAGCTGCGACGAAACGTAAAACTCGAAAACATAAAAACAATTAAACGTGGCACCCGTAGCGAAATTTTACGATTGCCGACATTCTGGCAGGTAGTAGAGAGACTTGAATAGCTTTCTCGCATTTTCTTCCTGTGATAATGACGTCACCGTCTTCGACGCCGCATCTGAAGAGTAAAAGAAAAACAGTCACACTTTTTAGGTTTCATAGCGTTAATTGGTTGCAATCTTTTTTATTCTAAATAAGGATCGTTAGTGATGTTCTGAGACTTTTTTATTGATGGTGTCTATGTATTTTGTTATAAAATACATACTGTATTTAGGTAGACTTGTATCTAAAAAGAAAATAAACGGAAATTTGTGACTAGCAGGAAAGTAGTCGTTGTCACTATTTGCAGGTATTGCCCAATCATATCATAATGCCCAATTGATATCTACAGTATCTCTTCTTCAACTGCAAAACAGAAACTATTCAATGTCTGTAGAAACACATACAGGAGCCCTTTGATTCTACAATTTGATTTTACTAATAGTATCAGAGCGCATGTTGAAACTTCTGAAAGTCTGAAAATTATTCAAAAACAAGCACACAACAGGATTCCTCCGGTCGGCAATCCTTAGGCCAACGAAGCAATTTTGATATTTCCATTAAATAGGAAAGGGAGAGGAAAACTGTCGACGAAAAATGTATTCGCAACCGGTTTGATAGCGGATTAAACTTTTCTAATTTTCCGAACAGGTGCAATCGAATTTGTAACTCTATTGTCGGTGGAAATGAGCAATTTCGCCAGCGTCGGTGAGAGATTAGCGAGTGGCCTCGTAATGCGAGTATCGGGGCGAGATGTACCCCTCATATTTCATAATGCCTCGCCGCGCTTCTCGCCCCGACCCCCACTGTCTTTTACAATAATATCGGCTGCTAGGGTTGGCGAAACGGCTTTTTTCGGGTCAGATTACTTAAAACACCTCATATGGGTATTTCTATAAATATTATAATATGCTAGCTGACATGATAGACGTTGGCCTGTCTTAACTATGAATGTTGAGTTTTTCAAAAAACTTACGTACCTACATATTCATCACTAGCTCGACGGTGAAGGAAAACATCTTGCACACCCGCAAGTCCGAGAAATAATTCTGAGACGTGTGTAACAGACCCGGTCCGGCGATGGGCTCACCACCTATCACGTTTAGGGTTCCAAAGAATATCTCGTAAAAAAGTGGGTATATTCATAAATGGAATACCTCTGCGGCCTAACCCCCTTGGGGATAGAACTGAGATTTTTCTTTAATTTCTCCAACTGTCAAACAGCTGACTGTTATGTCAAACACAATAAGGGTGTCTTAGAGAACTCAATAGGGTCGGGTATTTTTTTCATTCCTATGAACCTTCTGACAATAACAAACACAACAATAGCAAAATTGGTCCTGCCGTTTACGCGTGATGCCTAGACCAAGGGAAATAGGTATTCATTTATAAGTATAGGTATATGTATATACTACAACATTTACTTCAGATCACAGTCATAAAGTTTAACAACAGACAAGGATGTTGATAGAATAAAAACAATAGGTGTGCAACCCTACAGGAAGGGTGGCGACCCCAGAAAGGTCCATGTGGTCCGATTCTTGATATGTTTATTAAGGCCTACCCTGATTGTGTTTAGACCCCAGCCCAGAACTTGGCTAGTTCTGTTCGCATGATTTGTACTCACGTGCGTTCGGCAGTTTGACTTCAATTGTTAATTCAACTTCGGAAAGGGACGAAACTTGGTGTAATCATTATTCATAAGTTCTGAGGAGCGAGTTGATTATGCCAAGTGGAACTATTTTGATGTTAACTTTAGTTTGATTAATGGATCACCAAAATGTTTCAATTAATATTTTGAGACTATTATGACTGTGACTCTTTGACTAGACGGTCAGACAAAAGCCTCCCACGGTCGCTCAAGGATAATAGATAATCTATTGTATCTGCATTCCGTTAGTTGATGGTCTAAAATGTATCTGACACCCTCGGACCCCTAGTAACACTGCTCTTTAAAAGTTGCATTTATTTTCAACACTTCCTTTGTAATGTCTTACGTCAATATTTTAAAATGATCAAATTGGAAATAAATATTCCCAAGCTATCGGTGTACCTTATAAATAAAATATATTATCTACAATAAGATTTCGTTCATATTTTTGTAAGCATAATAAGGGTGTATAGCCAACCTTCCCTTAACGCCCCACAAGGACACGGCGATCTGAAATCGGCGATTTATGAAAATAACCGCAAACGAACGCTGCAAAGCGGTCGGGTTATTGGTTATCGGTATCCGATCCGGGTGTAACGGTCCAAAATGATGTATGGCCGGATAAGACAATGTAGCGGAAAGGTGCACCCGAGTTGCCCGGGTCGACCTTTCAATTTCCCTGATTGCCTTCGGGTCGATATTTGCCCGGTTATTTCTTTATCTTTGACTAGCTGTTCGGCGCGGTCTCACCCGCGTAGTTCCCGTTCCCATGGGAATACGGGGATAAAATATAGCATGTGTTACTTCCTGGTAATGTAGCTTTCCAATGGTAAAAGAATTTTTTAATTCGAATAGAAGTGAAGAATATAAAGATTTCTTATTAATGGCTTTTGTAGCAAAGTGTGTATCAAGCGATCATAAATACATAAGGATCAAGTTAACATTATGAATTAAGTTATTGTAGTTTGTGGTTTGTCTATTGTGTATTGTCCATTCATGTGAATGGGACTAATTACTACTAAACCACAGGCAGAAAGAAGCTAAAGCTATTTTATAACAGCTGTTATGATAGTATTAAAAAGTACTAATAAGTGTGACCCGCTCTCGCTTCGGTTTACCCATTTTCATTCATATATTCTAAAGCCCGCAAGATATCGAATGGAATGGAACATACATGATATTTTAAGTCAAAATTCATGTTTTAATCCCTAAAATTTTCGTTGTAATCTGTTAAGCCGTTTCGGAGCCTTTTCGAGACTTTGCAGCCAGATAGACATTTTAATTTTATTATTGGTATTTTTTTAATACCTAAATGTTATAGCTGGGTTGAGAACTAGCGCCCTAATCCTAATTATTTAGTAGTAAATGTTTCAAAAAATTTAATATAATAATATAATGTTTCATCTACACTATATTATACGTATATTATCTTAACACTATAAAGAAGTGAGATTTAATTTTTTTGTTAGTTCGTTGCATTGAATAGGCTCTGAAATTACTGGAACGATTTTTCACCAATGGAAAGCGTACTTTCTAGGATTAACATGGGCTATAACTTTCCCACGGGAACGGAATTTATGAAATCACGCGGAACCGATAGTATGTACTTAATACTTTTTCTAAATTATACTACGAGTAATTTGACTAAATTTGACCACAAAACTAAAACCAGGAGCTAACACAACATCACTATAAATCTTTTAATAATATCCGCCGTATAACATCTTTTTTGTGGCCGACAGTAGGTCGGTTATGCAGTCTATTGCCTGGGATAGCCAAAAAACTAATATAGAAGTGATGGATGGCGATCTTGCCGACCGATAGGGAAAATGGAGTGTCGAAAAACACGTCGAATCTATATTAGATTTATTTATGAGGCTACCTATAAAGGGGTATTATACTTACGAAATCTAAACTTTGTTTTAGGAAGAAAAGCCTTGTTTAATTATTTAAAAAAACATAAAAAATACAGTATGTATACATAAAAAGTTCCCTCCAAAGAGAAACGACGAGTACATCTAACAGTCGGTACCCACTGCATTTCCTCTCTGATACTCGTTCCTATAATTATTATAATATGTATTCGTCGTAATGTACACCATAATCTAAGAATCTGCAATTGCTACACTTAAAACAACATACTAAAAATAAGGTGCTTCGGTAGTCAAGCATAAGGGGCTTTTGACAAAGATTATGGAAAACATAAGAAGTATATACTCCCATAATATAAATTTCTAGCGGTTCTGCGTGGTTTCACTCGCGTAGTTCCTGTTCCCGTGGAAATACGGGAATAAAAATTACCTATTTTATATATATAGTAGCCTTCCATTGGTGATAGAATTTTTAAAATCGGTCCAGTAGTTTTTGGGTTTATTTTTTACAAAAATACAAGAATACAAAAATACAAATCTTTTCTCTTTATAAAATTAGAGGAGATGATCCAATCTGTAAAGGTTAAGATACAACACGAAATTCAAAGATGCAGAAATCTCCAGAAATATAATCAAAGAAAAACTTTTAGAAATTTTGAGCCTTATCTTTTCATAAGCCGTTTACCTCGGTGTAATATTCGTTTGACCGGCCCACCGACTCGGCTGTCCGTTGTCCAGTATGATGGATGATAGGTCTATCCGGTCCGGATAAGACAATGTGCCGGAAGGAACGACCAGGGCAACAAACTGTCGTGCTTTATCGTATGAAATAATGAAGTATGACGTCGACGTTCTTCTTTAAGGTACGTTGACAGTTGTTTTGGGTTACAGGGCTTTTAGTTGAGGATGCTTTGCTCCTGTAACCTAATTATGAGTATTTTATGTTATTTCTGTATTAATAGTAAATATATGAAATAGACATAGACAAGAATATTTTTGACTCGTTAATCCTGACAAATAGGATCACGTCTCTGAATTTCGTAAGCAACTCAAGTGACTTCCTATTCGTCAAAAGTCGTTCACGTTCTGTTCCTTCTTTACTCAGTGTTTTTGATTATTTCAACTCCCTCGTCCATACTCAATAGCACTGTTACTCCAAAAGTATCAATTAAAACTGGCTGCAAACACTTAACTCTACTCTTCTTTTTACCGTACAGGTTGAAGAATTATCTGGCTCTATCCAGAGGTGCTGAGGGGTGTTATATACAGTGGTGGTCAGATAATTAGAAACACTGCCAACGGTCCTTGACATTATGTAAGATACTTCTCCGCAATCGTTTTTATTTTGAAAATAAACAATAAATAGGACAACAATATGTTCAACGATTTATCATTGATTAGAAAAACAATATAAATTCCATTGCACAAGGGCAGTTTCAATATTACATTACGGACAAACATTTAAACCAATTTTAAGTTATAAACAATAATGGTCAACTAATTAGAAACAACAACAAAAAAGTATAATTTTTTTTTTTTTAAAGTATTAGTAATTAGTATTGTTATTTAAGAAATAGCTACTATCCCAAACCTATCAATAGTTATAATTAATATTAAGTGGAGTATCCCTTAATGCCAATAACAGCACTGCAACGACGTGGCATTTTGATTCAATCAATTTCGTAAAATTTTCTAGGGGGATTTAATTCCATGCTTCAAAAAATGCTTCATTTAGTTCGTTTTGACTGGTGTTACGTTTGTTTGAGACTTTCTTTTTAACAATAAACCAGAGATTTTCTATCGGGATTAAATCCGGACGATTTGCTGGCTAGTCTAAACTGGATATACGCTGTTTGCTAAGGAAACATTTGACGCTATTGGGCGTGTGTTTAAGGTCATTGTCATGCTGAAAGATCCAGGTTACAGGCAAATGATCGTCCGAGTATGGAATCATTGTGTGCTCTAAGATATTTTAGTATTGCCATTGATCCATTGTACCTTCAATCTTCCGAACGGGTCCAACTCCATATCCGGAGAAACACCCCCAAACTTTAATCTTACTGCCACCGTCCTTGACTATACTCCTTGTGTATTTATAATTAAAAGCATTGTTTACAGGACGTCTAACATAGCGCTTTGCGTCGGAATTTACCATATTTATTTTTGTTTCATCTAAAAATAACACTTTTTTCCATTCTTGTACCGTTCAATTAACATATTTTTTTAGCGAATAATAATCGCTTCTCTCGGTGCTGCTTGGTAAGAAGCGCTACCTTTCGAAAGATTCTATCAAACAATTTAGCTTCTACTAATCTTCGGCGTATCAATCTTGGCGAGATGTTTCTCGGGTCATCAGGCGAAAAAAGTTCATTTATAATCTGGTTGGAGCCTTTAATTGGGTCTTTTTTAGAAACACTAACAACAACTTCTCTTCTCTGGGAAATGTTTTTCTCTGCCGCGCCTTTCTAAGAACATTTTTTCAACAGTTCCATGTGTTTTGTAATGATCAATTGCATTAAAAACTTTCTTTACAGAACAATTTAAGTGCTCAGCTATTCTTCTGTACGCCCACATATGATCTATACGTAAATAAACAATGATTTGCCTAGTTGACGCGACACATCTTTTTTTTTGGCCCATTTTGAACAAAATAAAATTCAGATTAAATTTTGAATTGCCGCTACAATAATAGAAAAAGCCAAGAAAAAAATGTTATTCTCCAATTTCTAAAAAAAGAATGAGTTATGGATACTTTTTTTAAATGTTTCTAATTATGCGTCCAAGCGGCAAGTTACAGAAAATAAACTCCTACATGTGTAAGACTCATTTTGTAATTAAAAATAACATATGTTTTATATTTTATGCATTTAATGAGTTTTTTATTTGAGTGGTTATATTATTGCATAATTATTAATTATTGAATGTGTATATTTTTTACGAACATTTGTACGTTGAAGTTATACTTTCCTTATTCATAAGAAGTGTTTCTAATTATCTGACCACCACTGTATATTTCCCGTTCCCGTGGGAATACAGGGATAAAATATAATTTATGTTACTACCTGAAAATGTAGCTTTCCATTGAGGAAATCTACTATATAAAAATAAGTCGGGTTTTCCTTCCTGACGATTTAACTCGAGAACGGCCGGACCGATTTTGATGAAACTTTTTGTGTGGGTTCGAGTGGGTCCAGGGATGGTTTATAGCAAAGAAAAATTCAGCATTGCACCCGTGCGAAGCCGGGGCGGGTCGCTAGTAGTTTTTAAAATCGGTTTAGTTTGCGCTTGAAAGCGTAACAAACAAACAAAGTCACTTTGGCATTTATAATATTTATAAGGATGATGGCGTGGACTTATCTACAAAATGCACGCACGCACAACATGTCGTCATTATAACACTCTGTGAGTCAGGCGAGGTAGGCAGGGCTCTGCCTTTTCGGGCTGCGCTAGCTCCAGTCTCTCCAGTCGAGGCGTTCGCTCCGTAATCATATCTTAAAATTTGACACACGTCACGCCTGAATCCTTCGAGAACTTAATGTTAAATTCACATAGTGTTGAATTTTCAAAATGTTTAATTCTGAAAATTGTGAATTCTCAATTGAATTCTCAAAATGTAGAATCTCAAAGTGATGACTTTTCAAAATATTGAATTTACACTAATCTCACTCTTTGTTGATTAATTGTATGTTGTTATTATGTTTGAATAATAGTGTCAGTAGTAATTTTTTTTGGAAATTATGTTATGTTCTCTACATACGAAATATAAATTATGATTAGTTGTTAAAACTGACTGACATATTATATAAATGTCACAAAACGTTATAATATATCGTTATTAGTGATGTAATGGTTGAAAGACGAATAATAAGTACTAATAAGCTATTGAAAATACGTTTATCTCGCATTATCACCCATTCATCAAATTTTATTCAAATCCTTGTGAACATCACTACGTAGTTAAATAATAAAAAAAATAACCATCCAAACTTTAGCATTTGTAGTATTATTGGGTTTAGAGGATGTTTACATACGTATAAATCTCTTTCATTCTAAAACTGCTGCTTCCATATTGTACTTTAAGAATGCACCTGGGCTAAGCCTCATTCGGTTACGGAACAATGCATGTTTCCAATATTAAAAATTGCAAGTAGGATCAGTAAACACGGATACACGTATATTCGTTGTCCAATAACGAGTACAGTGATCCCCAAAGCACACGGAGTGAAGTCACAAAAGTCAAGAAACGAGGCCTGTACACTACCTTGCCAACTTAACGCTGGCAAGACGCTGTAACTATTGACCAAACTCTGGCATATGAAAAGCAGGGAACATTGAAAGGGTACCACAGAACTCTATGAAATTGGAAGTCCTTCTATGAAAAATAAATATTTAAAATATTTATCATCTGAACTTAAGCCTTTTTGTTTTCTTTGAACCAGTTTACAAACAACAGGCTGTTTTAAACTATTAAATATCGGATTCAACTGAAACATACTATTTTAAAATGCTAGAATTATTTTATATATTTTA
Source organism: Ethmia dodecea (assembly GCA_963855545.1). Taxonomy (NCBI): domain Eukaryota; kingdom Metazoa; phylum Arthropoda; class Insecta; order Lepidoptera; family Depressariidae; genus Ethmia; species Ethmia dodecea. Next base: position 14,418,075 of record OY979443.1, on the reverse strand, counting down.
AAGCTTTATACTAAAACAGTATACGAGCGCAAAACATAACCCATCCTTGGCGGTAGGGTAAAAAGAGCAATCCGATTATTGTATTCTGAACAACAAATATTTTATTTTGTGCACTTTGATGTACAGGAATGCAAGTTGAACAGTTTGTACATTGATAGCAGAGACGCGCCTCGAATTCCAATACGACATGAATTGAGTATTCGAAAGCGAACTAGCAACGATATTGAAAGCCCCTTCAGTCGACTGCACTGGCTTGGGCACTAGAGGACGGATTCGAGGAAGTCGTTCACGTTCTGTTCCTTCTTTACTCAGTGCTTTTCATTCTTTCAACTCCCTCGTCCATACCCAATAGCACTGTTACTCCAAAAGTATCAATTAAAACTGGCTGCAAACACTTAACTCTACTCTTCTTTTTACCGTACAGGTTGAAGAATTATCTGGCTCTATCCAGAGGTACTGGGGGGTTTTATATATATATATTTCCCGTGCCCGTGGGAATACAGGGATAAAATATAACCTATGTTACTACCTGAAAATGTAGCTTTACATTGAGGAAATAGTTTTTAAAATCGGTTTAGTGGTTTGGGCGTGAAAGCGTAACAAACAAACAAAGCCACTTTCGCATTTATAATATTTATAAGGATGATGGCATGGACTTATCTACTTTTTACTTTATAATTTTCGTGAAATGTGGGTATATCCAGTAATGGAATACCTCTGCCTATCCCCTCGGGGATGAAAGGCGTGAGATTATTTATTTTATTTATTTTACTTTATAATTCTAACAAAAATTAGCTTTTTAAAGCTTAATATTTCACAAACGGATCCCTGAATCGAAAAAAATTTTGTAGGTACATAATTTTTAAACAATATACGGAATAATTTTGGTATGGATGCTTGTTCCTCTTTCATGCAAAAACTACTAAACGGATTTTGATGAAACCTTTCAGTTATATAGCTTATACATCAGAATAACACATAGCCCCTTTTCACACGTACTACCCTACTACACTACCGTACTACACGGGCTACCCGGCGGCGAAATGTATGGCCGATTTCCCGGCTGCCCGCTGGTACGTATGAAAGCGAACGTACATGGCCATATACTTCGCCGCCCGCCGGCTACCCGGCAACCGGTACGTGTGAAAAGGGGCTTAGGCTATATTTTATCCCCGTATTCCCTCGGGAACGGGAACTACGAAGGTGAAACCACGAGGCGCTGATAGTACTAAATAAATAGTAGTTACGACAATATATATAACAAACCTGTACCCAAAAAAAGGCTTCCCCGGCAACTTTAAAAGTTCATTCTCGTTCGCTCCATTAGTCCGGCCCGATTTTTCCAACCCTCCAACTTTGGAGCCGTGGACTCTGAAAATAAACAGAGATCAGAAGGATTTCCCCCCGATTAGTTGGGAACTTGGCCACGCGTGTGGCATTACATTAGACAGGTACGGTTCACCTGTACAACAGGGGTCCGTTATTCTGTATTTGGAGACTGCTGCTTTTACTTGATAAAAATAATAAAATAAATAAATAATTTTTATCCCCGAGGGGATAGATATTTTCGGATATACCCGCGTTTCACCGGTATATTCTTTGGACCCCTAAACGACATAGGTGGCCATCGTGGCCAGGACAGATTCGATATTCGACTCGGAATCGGAAAATCTGTCGAATCTTTATTTTTGTCAAATATGACATCTGTGAATATCCCATCTCGAAACCTTTCGACAGATTTTCCGATTCCGAATATCGAATCTGTATAGGCCTGCGAGTTACACATGTCTCAGAATTCGTTCTGGGGCTTGCGGGTTTCCTCATGATGTTTTCCTTCACCGTCGAGCTAGTGATAAATATGTAAGTACCTAAACTTTTTGAAAAACTCATTTTGTTTTTTGAATAGAACAAAATATCAGTCTGTTATATATACAAGAGTTCTCATAATATTTATTATATAGCGCATCCGGTTGAGTATTTTATCTTGATAAGTTTAAATAGCATTCCACTTTTAAAAAAACATTCCAAAACGTATTAAACTTATTTTATTAAACTTATCGCTTTTTGTCAGAGTAGCCCACCATCCCACATTTATGCGTTCGGTGGAAATAAAATTAAAAATTATAGGTACCTACCTACTTTATATCGTAACATGTAATTTTATATTGGTTTTTACAAATAAACTGCAAAATGAATGTTTTTAAAACAAAGTCACGAAGTTCCCGTCGTGTCTAGAACGGGGTCCCCTAGGAAAAATTGAAAATCCGCAAGCAGCGTTGCTATTCGTATCAGCAGGTACGGACGGAACCCTCTAGCGTGTTGGAATGAAAAGTTCGTATCAAGGGAAATTACTGAAGTCACAATCGCAACTTTTATTTGCTGTTTTCCTAAGCACGATACAATTTTACCTCACAAGAAATGAGGTCAGAATCGACTGAGAGTTATTTTTCTGCAACTAACTCTATGAAAATATATTCTATACACTAATATTATAAAGAGGAAAGATTTGTATTTTTGTATGTTTGTAACGAATAAGCTCAATAACTACTTCACCGATTTCAGAAATTCTTTCACCATTAGAATACTACGATATACCTGAGTAACAAACGCTATATTTTATCCCCGTATTCCCACGGGAACGGGAACTACGCGGATGAAACCAAACTAGCCTTTTATGAGAGAAACTTTTTTGAAAGTGAAGCTCGTGAACACATTCAGGTCATGACTTTTCGCTGGGCTATTATGAAAACGGGAGTTTCTTTTCAAGCAGATGTGTATTTTTTGGCCTTAATGTAGCCTGGTTTATCAGAATAATAGTTCCGTTTAGTACTATACATATATTCTCAATATTGTATGCAGTATTGTAGGCTTTGCTCGCGCACGTTTATTTCACCCCCTTAGGGGTTGAATTTTGCAAAATCCTTTCTTAGTGGATGCCTACACTGTATAAGATATCTATGTGCAAAAATTCAAGTCTCTAGACCCAGCGGTTTAGGCTGTGCGTTGATACATCACCAATCAGTCAGTCAGTTTATCATTTTATATAATTATATAGATATATATATATAGATAGATAAAAATAAATAACTCAAGTAAAGTATCAGAATTTATTATTGCGTACTTTTCATTACAATAAAATTATTGGTATTGAAAAGTAAACCTCTTCGAATCAGTCTTATTATGTACCTATATTACTATAATAATTGGCCATTACAACAAGTGATTTGAGCGTCTGGTGTAGGTGTAGATTATACAGTATTACAATCTCAACAAATACGTTTCCCCGACCTGGTCGATGTGGAACTTATAAACTTAGTAGGTACTGCCTTTACTGGACTTTACCTGGACAAGGAGTCGTATTTTATTAAAAAACAACGACGTATTTGTAAAATGAAAAATATGGGTTAGTCTTCTTTATTCCATACTAGCGACCCGCCCCAGCTTCGCACTAGTGCAATGCTAACACTAAAACATTCCTCCTGAATCACTCTATCTATTAAAAACCGCATCAAAATCCGTTGCGTAGTTTTAAAGATTTAAGCATACACAGGGACATAGGGATATAGGGACAGATAAAGCGACTTTGTTTTATACTATGTAGTGATATGTTTAGTGCCCATTATCCTCTACGAGTATCACGTAGGCCCTTACAACATAGTCTTTATATCGAAAGAGGGAATTTAAACCTACCTCTCTAACTAAAGACAATATTGTTATAAACAGCAAAAATCTTAATTAAATCCTAATTATTATGACATTTATTGTCCGTTGTTTTGTAGTATCAGTGGAAATTGATATTAACTTTTCTTGATATTATTTCGTAGCATTCTACGCCTTAACTAACTAAAGAAACTGGATCCGGCGACCTACAGAAATCTCCTGTTCACAATTGTTATCACAAAATATGGTTCCTTACTAAAACAAGAGGGAGTTTTTCTCAAAATTTTCTGAACCGTGTAATAAGCCTAAAAGGTTCTTTGATTTTAGCCCTCCTTCCTTTTAAGCGTGGGGCCTTCAACCTTTGAAGGGCTAACGATCGACTAAAGTCAAATTTGCGTCCACTTTGACCGCACTATGACATTCACAAAGGTATTAAGCGTCGACTTTTTGGCAGTATTTTTTCTTGGATCCAGTCCATTTAGTTGGTAGGCTTTTTGCTGGAACAAAGGGCGTTATTATGCTTATCTTGGAGTTCTTTTGTTCGATTATAGATCGCTGCTCATGTTAGAGTTATTGCCCCTACTCGGCATGTTATGTGCTCTCGATCCATTTGTAAATTACACTACCAGAATAAATAAATAAATAGATTGTGGGATACAATTCACACACGGCTATTGAGTCCCAAACTAGGCAGAGCCTGTACAATGAGTACTAAACAACTGATAAACATACTTAAATAAATATTAAACACCCAGACACAAAGCCATCAGACATGTTCATGCACACAAATGTTGGCCCCGAGCGGGGATCGAACCCACGACCTCCGACTCAGAAGGTAGGGTCACTACCAACTGAGCCAACAGGCCCGTTGGTTTTTAACTAGGTATTCTTCATCTAATTTGATTGCATTAACATAATATTTTATGGACACCTTAAGTTTAGGAGACTTTAAGTGAAAATTACGAACGAAATTGCTTATCAAAGTCCATATAATATGCAAATATACGGTTAAAGCAAAACGACGTCTCATCAGGCCTAGTAGGTACTTCATATATTTAGTTTGCACGCCCTATTTTTTCATGTACCCCCAAAATATTATTTCTGCAACACCTACGCGTGCATTTAGAAGAAATATAAATTAATTTGTGACTTGCTAATGAGCGACGCAGCTAAGACTTGGCTCGAAACGTCACAGTTCATTTATTTTTAAACGGCCCATCCATCTGTCTTAACGATACATGTATACAAGAGATATATAAAGACGTATCACTTGTATATATTCGTGTTACCCGTATATTCGCTCGCGTAACAGATTAGAACGATTAGATCGAACGGCGCCGCTCTGATTGTGCTTTTCGTCCTACGTAAACATAAAGGGCAAACGAAAATAAAAAGCAATAAAAAACGTAAATTAAGTTAATAAAACGTTATAAATCATACCAATCAATATGACTTCACTACATAGTATAAAAAACTTTCTCTGTCCCTATATCCCTATGTACCTATGTACCTATGTCCCTATGTATGCTTAAATCTTTAAAACGACGCAACGGATTTTGGTGCGGTTTTTTGACGTGACAACGTCTTATAATTCGATGGAGACGGCTGCATGAACGAAAAAGTATGACGTATGCGGCGTTCCAGTGCAGGCGAGAGCGCGCAACGAGCGACAAAGAGGCATAATCCATTCCATCAGTATTTACGAAAAAGTATGACGTTGTCACGTTCAACTATCGTCAGTAAACCGACTTTACAGACAACCAATTTTTTTAACGGATAGAGTGATTCAAGAGGAAGGTTTTAGTGTTAGCATTGCACCCGTGCGAAGCCGGGGCGGGTCGCTAGTTTAAAATAAAACAAATACTTAAATAGTATTAAACTACTGATATACATTCTTTCTACACTAAGATTATTAAGAGATTTGTATTTTTGGTATGTTTGTAACGAATAAACTCTAAAACTACTTGACCGATTTTAAAAACTTTTTCACCAATCGAAATTTATGTTACCACTGAGTAACATAAGCTATATTTTATTCCCGTATTCCCAGGGGAATGGGATCTACGTGGGTAAAACCGCGCAGAACGGCTAGTCCTTATTATTATAAATGGGATACTGACTGTTTCTTTTTTTGTTTCGCTTTCACGCCTAAAACACCATACTGATTTTTAAAAAATATTTCACCAATGAAAAGCTACATTATCAGGGAGTATACAACGCGTAACAGAAAAAACAATTAGTATATTAATATAAAAAAAATATATGATGCAATCGAACTTTAGTTGTGTCTAACCAATTTTCTTAAATATCGATTAATAGTAGCACGATTTCCATAGAAAGCACTAAATTCAGCAAAGATAATAATTCATGTTTTTGAAAAATTTAACACATATTAAAAATAGCTGAAATCGAATAAGTAGTCGATACTTAACAAAATTATTTCAGGAATTGCGCTTATTTTGTTACATGTTGTATAAACAGGCTATATTTTATTCCAGTATTCCTATAGGACGGGAACTTGGCTGGTGAAACGCTAGCACTTAAATAAATATTAACAGCCAGACCCGAAGCAAACAGATATAATATGTTGGCATAATTATTACTGTCTGGTACCACACCGTTATTAAATAATTTTTCTACTCAAAATAATGGAAGAGGCAGGATGATGTTCTCAAATGAGTATTTCATTTTTAAAATGTCACTCTAAGCCTGTCGCATAATGTCTAAAGCGAAAAAATGACAAAGGGTCGCAAAAGATGCTTATAAAATAATTTACTAAGACTCTCAGAAATTTAGTTTTTAGGGTTGTTGTTTTGTATTCAATAGTATTCTTATTCATAATATATTATATTAAGATGAGATGACATGCAGAGGTTGTTATCAATCTTGTTACAAAAAAGAATTGTTGTGAAATTAAAATAAAATACCGGCCTAGTGAGAGTCAGACTCGCGCACGAAGGGTTCCGTACCATTGTCTATAAAAACGTCAAAAAACACGTTTGTTGTATGGGAGACAACTTAAATATTTATTTTATTTTGTTTTTAGTATTTGTTGTTATAGCGGTAACAAAAATACATAATTTGTAAAAATTTCTACTGCCTATAGCTATCGCGGTTCTTGAGATACAGCCTGGTGACAGACAGACGGACGGACAGACAGCAAAGTCTTAGTAATAGCACAGAATAAGTAATAGTACTAATAGGGTACCGTTTTTACCCTTTAGGTACTGATCCCTAAAAAGAAATATTTTCATGTTTCTAAGACTTATTTTAATTTATCCCTATCCTTATAATATTATAAATGCGAAAGTGACTCTGTTTTTTGTTACGCTTTCACGTCTATAACGTCGATTTTAGAAATTCTTACTCCGATGGAAAGCTACAATATCAGGGAGTACCTAACATAGGCTTTATTTTATGGCCGTATTACGACAGGACCGAGAACTACGCGTAGTATGTAATAAATCTTAGTTGTCTTCGGTACAGAATATCTACGAAATAATTACTCAGTCAGCTAAAAAATTTACCTACACAATTTTCGTGTAAGATGAAATCCTCAAAAGACACTGAAACCCGTACAGGGAGTAGTTAGGGTAGATATCCCGGTCATCATATACCGCAATATCCCCGAAATGACCCTAAAACCCGACCCCGAATAACCTGCCGCTGCCGCCGTGTCACGTAAAATTGTAACGAGTGTTAAACCGCCGCGCGCCGAATCCCGCAAGTGGTTTGTGGGTGGACACGGAAATTGGCCGTTTGAGACGCCTCGAGAATATAGTTTGTTATTTTAGTCTACACGGTGACGGTTAGTATATATTTGCAAACAGAATTGTGCCTTCTCAACTCAATACGTCAGTTTTTTATATTAAATTTCTATTTAGAATTATATGATTCAAACGCCCATCTTTTCAAAATCTTTATACATAAAATGATAAACTGACTGACTGATTGGATATTTATTAACGTACAGCCTAAACCGCGGGGTCCAGAGACTTGAAATTTTGCGGCTATAATTAACTTATACAGTGTAGGCATCCACTATAAAAGGATTTTGCAAAATTCAACCCCTAAGGGGGTGAAATAAACGTGCGCGAGCGAAGCCGCAGGTAAAAAATTGTTTAAAATATATTTCGAAAGGTTTCATGAGTGTGAAGTTCTTAGGTTGCTTGTAACACATCCTAGATGGCACACAAAATAAAAGCGTCTTACGGACTTTGTGACGTCACCAAGTAGGTGAAAATAATCATCTTTGAACTCGTATTAGTTTTTGTTTTTAAATAATTACATTTTTTACATAGTTCCATAACATACTTTTGAATACGATAGTAATATATTTTTAGTAAAACCTCTATTCTGCTAATAAGGATTGATTCACCTACTTGATTTATTATAAATGATTTAAGTGTGAAGTTGTGTAAGTATCTCAAGTCTCAAGTATCTCAAACCTACCTATCCTAATAACGTTACAAAAAAGTCAATTTTCGTGATGGCTAAAATACTGAACCAAAAAGTTGGTTTTCGACGTCTTACAAAAAAATTTAATCGCTAAATACGCAAATGGAGTAAGACTTTCCTGTACCTACGAGAATGTAAGTAGTTACGATGGCAAAAAGGGGTCCGCGATTTCATGCTCAATCCCTGAAATAAGATGGTTGATCTCTTCAATTTTAAATATAGCGTCTCTGTTAAGATCAACGTTACGCCCCGAACCTCCTTCAGCTCTCCTCAACGTTCAAAAAGCGTAATGAAAGAGTCGTCACGGCAACGTTTATTAGCGACGCGCGTGTCTCGCCGAGGATGCGTGACAAATTGTTTAGTTTGTACAATGTTTGTCCACAGTGTCCCGCCTTGATTGATGATCACTTACGCCTAATTAGATAAGGGATGTTCGCAGTCTCGCGTCCTGGCTAATCTTTTCGAGATTTCGGCAGTGATTCATGACTGTTTCGTAGGTAGGCTCGCCTAATTGCGTTTTAGCTCATTATATAGCAATAGGTGTGTGATTAGAGTAATTGTAGATTACGATTGAAATACGTATTCAAAGTGACTATCGTGAACCATGCGGAGAAAATCATTAAATTCAATGCACTATCAAATAAAGTAGACTCTTACAATACCAATATTTGTAAATCGGTTAAAGAGCCGGCCGAAAATCAGTGAGGCTCGGGTTCGAATCCTGGCATGTACCAATGAGTTTTTCAAAAACTTACGTACATATTTATTACTAGCTCGACGGTGAAGGAAAACGTCGTGAGGAAACCCGCAGGTGTGTAAATAGACCCGGTCCGGCGATGGGCTCACCACCTATCACGTTTAGGGGTCCAATGTATCTCGTGAAATGTGGGTATATCCAGTAATGGAATACCTCTGCCTACCCCCTCGGGGATGAAAGGCGTGAGATTATTTTATTTTTTATTTATTTGTAAATCTGCATTTCCATAACGAAATGCAGAAACAAAAGATTATCTATTATCCTTGCTCGCCCGTGATATGCTGATTCTTGACAGTTATTGTTAAAAGAGTTCTGAAGATAGGGTATATTGCCAAATAATATTGTGAGTAAAATTAATAATGAAAATTTCTCACATTTCTAGGTTTACTTCGGTACATGTTATGAACACAAATGTACGGGGCTTACCACAAAATTGTGCTTAAAGTTATAAAAACTTGTGCTATCACTGTTGACCCACCCTTTAGGCACCCGACTGCCTCTTTAATTTTATACAAAGAATACTTTGTAACCCAATGAGGACACCCAAACTCTTTTTTTTTATTTTGCCGTAAAAACGTTATTCCCAACGAACCATGTTATCAAATAAATAAATAAAAACTCACGCCTTTTATCCCCAGGAGGGCAAGCAGAGGTATTCCATTTCTGGATATACCCACTTTTCACGAGAGGGACCGCGGTCCAACGGTTGATGTTGACAGTCTATATATACAAACTCATGAGAAAACATCGATAGCGTGGTTTAGAACAAGACGTCTATGGCGCTTTAGTTAGTTCTATGTAGAGATTGCTAGATGTTGCTACGATTTTAATAAGTTGGAATAATAACCCGTTAAACAAAGTTAAGTACAGTACAAAGCACATGAAGCTTTACACTCTTAGTGCGAGTCTGACCTCTAAGACGATTGTAATAAGAACCTTACAATGTCCAATGTGTCAAGCTCCATATGCTCTTGACTGTATATATACACAATACACAAAAAATAGTAATTTGATATTCCAAAACCGTAAGAACAATAACGCATCACATTACGATTATAAGGTGAACAGAAGCAATAGTCATAATTCTTCTTTACCCCACGTAGTAACCTCAAATACTCGTCCTCAATTGTTAACCCGTTATTTCTCATTATCACTGCCCGTAGCGCATAGACTGCACTGTTTACAAAGTGCAGGCGACGCGTTGACATTGTTTACGAATAATTTAAATACCGCTCGATTGTTTGCGTCCGATGTGACGCCGTCAACGTCCAAAGAGTTGGGTCGCTCATCTTGTTGACGTGTCGCGTTTGAAGCTTTAATTTTGTGCACACAGTAGTAACAAGGTTAAAAGAATACGCTCTGATCAAAAGCATGTAAATTTGTTTGAATGTATACGAGATTTTTTTGCCCCCTTGATTATTTTAATAATTATAAGTATTATATTAAAATGCCATCGAAATATTTTAGTATTATAATCCTTAGTTTAAGAATCTGAATTATTTTCTTTACTCTCTACTTTATATATAAAAAGTCGAGTTTTATATGTTTATAAAATACTAGCGGTTCTACGCGGTTTCACCCGCGTATTGCCCGTTCCCGTAAGAATACGGAAATAAAATATAGCCTTTGTTACTCAGGGATATTCTAGATTTCCATTGATGAATTTTTTTTTAAATCGGGCCAGTAATTTTTGGAGTTTAATTGTAACAAATATACAAAAATACAAATCTTTCCTCTTTATAATATTAGTATAGAAGTATAAGTAAGTAGGTATACATAATTAGCGTACTTACATCGATCAGATCGGCGATGTATTGAAAAAAAGCCAGATAAAGAGTACCCGAAACCGACGAGCTTGTATGAACCGATTGATGGATGTGGATGAGGCACGTGAGGTATGCCAAGATCGTAGCAGGTGGCGGGCTGTTGTCTCTGCCTACCCCTTCGGGAAAAAGGCGTGAGCATATGTATGTATGTATACATAATTACCTATACACCATTGACAAGCAAAAATAAGTAAATATAATAAATAAAGTATATTAACATGCTTTTGTATTATCATTATAACGCGTAACAGCCCACTGCTGAACTAAGGGTCTTTCCTAACACATGAGGTAGTCGGTAATTAAATATACTTACTTCAATGTTATTTTTGACTACATCAACGAGTTGTCTTGACTAGTTTTGAAAATATCATCATTTATGTAAGTCACTACATAGCAGGGACCAAAAAGGGAGGACCCGGGATTATAAACATTCAGCATACAGTCTTTCATTTTGAAGCATAGGCGTCATACACAAATAAAAGATATTACGCAAATAGGTACTATATATAATTGAATCCAAAAGTTTCAAACCACTGAATGAGTTGTTTACATAATCTATACCTTCTCGTGATGGAAACTTTAGTTTTATATGGCCAATACCCACAGAAGCGGGTAAGTGCACCGCGTGGAACAAGCTCGTTTTTTGTGGCACAAGTTGCTCACGCGTGCCCCGCCTCTATGTGTGTTTGCAGGGCTGGCTTTAGCTATCTAGGGACCCCGGGAGAGTCATGCCATTGGCGCCCTTCTAGGCATACTTATTTAATTACAACTGAAAAAAATACTTTTGAACTTAAGAGTATGTAAAAAACAGTGCAGCAGTAATAATGCAGTGGGCATTATACATAATTTTATTTCTCTGCTTTTTGTTACGAGTTGCAATTTCTCGCCTGTTGTCTCTATTTTGTTTTATATTATTAAGTGAGAGATCCGATAAGTGACAAAATGACAGGTTGTGTTTGTTAGACAAAGAATATTCGTACTCACGCCTACAAGATAAGTCTATAAAAGTTAATACGCTGTCTAGTTTTCATTTTGGATAGAGAAAACTAGGTATTTAAATTAAGAGGTTAAGTTGAGCTGGCTCGCGTGGCGTACTGTAGTACCTGGTGCCCCCGGGCAGCCGCCCCGGTTGGCCCCCACACAGTTGTAATTTAATGTAAAAAATCATGTGTGTAACAGACCCGGTCCGGCGATAGGCTCACCACCTATCACGTTTTGGGGTCCAAAGAAAATCTCCTGAGAAGTGGGTATTTCAATAAATGGAATACATCTGCCTACCCCCTAGGGGATACATGGCGTGAGTTTTTTAAAATTCGTTCGGAGTCACAAATTAAACAACCGAAATGATAACATTTTTTTTTGTTTACAGATGCACCATCCTATTCAAATGAAACCGGCTGACAGTGAAAATAGAAATGGTGAGTTTTATCGAAATTAAATTACGTAATATTCCTGTTGCTTGGGTGTTTTGTAGATATAAACTTTGTCCCCAAGTGCTCTGCGTAAATATATATTTTTGTGAGAACATATATTTTTGAGTTGTACAATTATAAGTAGGTAGTGTTCATAGCTTATGACGCCACAGCACAGAATAAAATTTAGATTATTTTATATAGGAAAGCGATGTGACTGGTGATTAAAAGTATGGGAATCGTTTTTAGTGATGACAATTCTCTAGTCTTAGTCGATCCGATAGTCTTTTGATTCTTGTAAGAAGGACGATCGACGACGAATTTCCCACCATTAACTTTAATATTTTCCCGACTCAAAATCTACTCTACTGTATTTCGCAGGTATATTGTCAAAGCGGTGATACATACCCAATATCATAGGCTTTAAGAAAAAAAAGGTACATTTAAAAAAAAATAAGGCAAAATAACTATTTCTCTACGAAATCTGGGTGCACTTCAGCGTTTAACATTATTTACATTATTGCATTTTAAAAGCTAGATTAATTGCAAATTTTAGTGCCTTGAGTCCAGTGGTTGAGGTTGTGTTTTGATCAATAACCTTTTATAAATAATAATTAAATTATTCAAAGTTGCCAAACTTTAAATTTAGATCATAAATCTAATACCTCAAAGCTACCCATGAGGATATTTAGAAATAGGGTTATACTCAAAAACTTCGTGAACTTAAAACTCTAAACGTTATTTAAATTTGTATTTTGTACTTTGTTGATTTTATGGACCCTGTGTCTGAAATAAAATGACTTAAATTTTATAATAATAAAACAATAAAAACATATATTTTCACTTCTCATGTTCTAAAAGTACGCCAATATAGCCCTACGAAGCGGTACTAAAGTGACCACTTTAGTCCCTAGGGAGTAAAAAGTAATTAGTTTTATAATTTCCTTAATGAGATGTAGACAAACTCAAACAGCCAGTAAATATCTGTGGAGTGCGGACCATCTTCATTGCGAAAATGTTGAGAGTTTTAGTTCCATGGCGCCATCTTCTATGGTTTCCGCATAGAAGATGGCGCCATGTGTTTTAAAGGAGATTCAAATCTCTTTGTTAATCTGTGACAGGTTTAGAAGAAAATAATGACCGCGAAAATTTAAGAATTTTTGTCGAGTGTATTTGTTCGGTTTTAAATAAATTTGTACTAAATTGTCAATTTTTCTCGCACTCAAAGTGAAAAGTACAGTTTGCACCTCGAGACTAAACGCCAACTTAATATATAACCACCTCTGTTATATAATGGCTTCGTTTATCCCCTCAATATAAAATATACTATTATTATCATCAAACTATTAACTACTAAACTAAACTTTCTACTAATCCCCTACGTAAGCGTATCGTTGAATGGGTGAATGACATTTTCAAACTAAACGTAGGTCTGACGTATGTCACGTTCAGACTACGATGTTGATTTTGCCGATGTTTAGCAAAGTATCGATAAGGAGGAACTCAAGGACTGCATAATAACACCGCATAACAAATCGATTCACAGCTACACTCGACATTGTAGAGCTATATCTAAGTACAACTATGGTAGGTACGGAGTTCTTTTTTAAAATACCATTTCTATTTTAGTAACATGTCAATTATAACAATTTTAGGTCACCATTTTTTTTCTGTAATATAATATAATCTCACGCCTTTCATCCCCGAGGGAGTAGACAGAAGTATTCCATTACTGGATATACCCACATTTTACGAGATACATTGGACCCCTAAACGTGATAGGTGGTGAGCCCATCGCCGGACCGGGTCTATTTACACATGTCTCAGAATTAATTCTGACACCTGCGGGTTTCCTCACGATTTTTTCCTTCACCGTCGAGCTAGTGATAAATATGTACGTAAGTTTTTACTAAACTTATAATTAATTGGTACAGGATTCGAACCCGAGCCTCACTGATTTTCGGCCGGCTCTTTAACCGTCAGGGCCATCACTGCTCATGTTTGTGTTAATTGATAATAAATAATGTATGAAACAAAAAAAAATTTTTTGAAAAGGTTTATTGACAATAACTGCTATAGATGAACAGCTGGCATTCCTAGACTATTGTTTTTTTTTTTACGATAACTGGATTAAAGAAGAAATGCAAACCAAATGTATTGTTTTGTATTTGCTTTTGTAATAATTATGTAGGTTATTGATTTTCTATCACTATACTCTATTGTGCACCGTCTACACCAATTCTATTTTCTCGCTTTAATTTTTCCCAAGATTGTCTGGAAGAGATCGCTAGAAGAAAAGAAAGACCGCTCATTGTATTTTAAATATTTTTATACTTCCTATGTTTGGCTTTTGGTGTACAGTAAATAGTTATGGGATTGTAAAAGGTAAGCCAAGACTGGATCAACGAAAAATAAGGCTTCTTTTCTTCCATAGCAAAATATTTTAACTTCTACATTCTCAGATGTTACCTAGAGAAAATGGTTTTTATCTTTAATTCAATTCATACTATTCATCAGAAATAATCTAACCCGCCTTGGAAAGCACTAGATCCAGAGTGAGATCCAGTAACTGAAATGGTGGTATACTTTTGATTCAAGCGCGCTCATTCCGTTGCTACTGCAATGTAAACAGCCATTTCAATGCCATTTGATCGTTTTACTAAAGTGTTTACAAATTCAATAGCTCTTAAATGACTGGAATATTGTAGAAGTTATAATCAAGTTCAGTCCAGCGCTGGATTAATTCGCTGGATTACTGGATTGGAATAATGTAAAACGTGTTATTGAGCTAGTTTTCGTTCTCGAATAAGTAAGTAATCTCACACCTTTTATCCCCGAGGTGTAGGCAGAGGAATCCCACTTCAGAAAATACCCACATTTCACCTGTACACTATTTTGACCCCTTAACGTGATAGGTGGTGAGCCCATGGCTCTCATGGTTCTCGAATACAGGCTGTATTACAGACATATTAGGTTTTTAATTGTTTGGATCGGATCTACGCCCGCGACACATAAGAGGTTGGGTTAGTTTTGTATAATTAACTAGCAGCGCCCCGCGGTTTCACCTGTGTAGTTCCCGTTTCAGTGGAAATAAGGTGATAAAATATAACCTATGTGTTATTTTGATGTATAAGCTATATAACTGAAAAGTTTCCTCAAAATCCATTAGGTAGTTTTTGCGTGAAAAAAGGCAAAGACATCTATACTGGATACATACTTTCGCGTTTATAATATTATAGCAGGATTTATTACATTTACAAGAATCCTGGCACGGACCAAAGACTTTTTCATAAAGCTTACGTACATATTTATCACTAGCTAGACGGTGCAGGAAAACATGGTGAGGAAACCTGCAGATCCCAGAATTAATTCTGAGGCATGTGTAACAGACCCGGTCCGGCGATGAACTGACCTATCACGTTTCAAAAAATATATTGGTGGCACGTGGGTATTTCCAAAATGGGATACCTCTGCCTACCCTCTCAGGGACAAAAGGAGTGTGATTGTTTATTTTTTTATTTGCTTTACCAAGAAACTGTCTGACAAATCTATCAAATTACAGCATCATTTGCTCTACCTAGGGAGCAGAAATTTTGAGTTTATGTAACTTAGATCGAATATTCCGCCTAAGGAGACAGCTAATTTTGATATCATTGCAATTGGCAGTGTAAAGTTGTATTTGTAGCATGAAGTCTCACGTGATGGTCGTATGTAGAGATACAATAGGTATTCATTCATGCTTATATGCAACATAATATTATCTATGTAGTATAGAAGAGTATCTAATACATTCTTGTTGTTAGAAGATAAGCTGTACTGTGTACTGATTTGAATATAGTGAAGTAGTTTTCGAGAAGTTCTTAAGTTTTGTTTATGTTTTGTATACTGTTATGTGTAAGGCATTGTGATACTTTTGGAATCTAACAACAACTCTATAACTTTTTGTTTAAGAGCGTTCAGTTTCCTTACAGTAAATTTTGATATTCACACAGAATAGAAAAACCACGATTTGGTTTTACACACACATAGCTGTTTAAATTGTTAATATCTGTATTACAAATGTTTTAGATAAATTAATAATAGTTAATTCTCTTTAATTTATATGTCATTAATAGCTGATTGTAGGTACTACGGAATTAAACATTTATCTTTTTTCGTATTTATATTATTCTACAATAGCCAAACATTTTTGGGGACATGTGCATATCAACCTTTCATAGTATTTGGCTCTGTTTTTGAATGTAGGTACAATAAATACTTTTCTCGTATTCTATTTATACAACGATCAGTGGTATTCGTTGTCAATTCGTCTGCCATCAATCGTGCCAGCCATTACGTGAGGTGGGCTATGTGCACACGGTTGGAAGTCTGGGCACGTAGCGCCACTCGGTAGACGGGAGACGTGGTAGAACCGTAGAGTCGCAGCGGTTTCCAATTCAATCTCTTTGGACCTTTGGTTCGTCGAGACAACGTCGAGTTTTGGATTAAATTTTCTTAAGTTTCCTAACTAACAGTTTAAACCAATTCAAAGTTATCTTTCAAATCAACCTCTTTGTTCTGTTGCATAATTTGCCGGCACATTGTGGATACCGAGCGCAAACAAAACATTTCTGAAAGCAAATGATCCGCACGACATAATCGTTACATGCGGCGATGCAATTTTATAGTAGTCACAATTTCACATCCGGATCGCCAGCCCGTTTTGTGTTGGCTTTAAAACCTAGCATGCTAAATACCGGCGACACAATACCCACCGGTGTCTTTAATTGGAAAACAGTAGACGTGACGCGGCCAGGACGGAGCTCATTAGCTTACGGGAGGGGGGGCGAGGTGACACAAGCGAAGAATGACTGATCGTCCGTCAGCGCGCGCGCACCTCCACCTAGCTATAGTGTTAGTTGTGTCCCGTCCGCGGTTCAATGCAGACGTGTAGTGATGTGAAGTGGTGTTGTGGAGTGTAGTGAAGGATGCGTGGAGAGGCGGGAGGAGCGCGCGGCAAGTCCGGGGGACGGTCCAACGCCGTCAGCTATCCGCCCATCAGTGCCGCTTACTGGCTCCCACCTTCGAACCCGACGCCCTACCACGTCCCAGGTTCGAGTCCCAATACTCGGGTGTGATGATTGAGTGATAGATAACGGTGGTGGCTTAAATATTGGGGTGATTTGAAACGCCTGAAAAGCAAAATCGGTGCAAATCGATCGATAATACGTAATGTAAAACAAATGTTGCCAGTTTAGAAGTGCTTATACTATTTCACCTGAGCGGTAGTACCATTCGATTAGTGATAATGATGTAAATAAGTTGTCGAGTGTTTGAAGAAAGTGTACTTTGCCATCATATATTTTGTACCAAATGCTTTGTCAGTCAAACATCACGTCCTCGTATTTGAAAAATTATCCATTATGAAAGCAAAGCCTTTTAAATTACACTTACTAGTATAATAAGTTTCGATTATATCTATCACGATTCACATTCTCTCTAACCGTCGTAACCGCTCGATCGATGTTTCAGCACTTGGAGTTTTCCTCAAAATGTGGTAGCGCGCTCAGTATTTGTGTCAATTATTATTATCCTCATAATTACTAATGAAGCTTCAATCGACACGTGTTAGTTACAACAAAAGATAATGTAGCCAAAAGAACGACAAGTTTTTTTTTGCGTCCGCCAACGTGTTTTTGTTGGAATTGAAATCGAAAGCGCCTGGCATTGACCGATATGCTGACTGAAAAACAATACGGCGTTTCCGTCGCGACCCGGTATAAATCGAAGATTAACAATAATTAATGTAGTTGTAACTGTGACTCTAGCGCATGTTAATTTTGCAGTTTGTTTTGACTTTATTTATAGGAAACCTAAGACTGCGACTAGCTACTACGAGTAAATACAGTATACCTACGCATATTCAACGCATAACAGAATAAGCGCTCTACCTCATACACTCCATTAATATAAAAAAAAATATGACGTCTTCGTACTTTAGATTTGTATAACCAATTTTCTGCTCTCTTTCTAAGTAAAGAGCAATAATTAATAGTAAGATTTCCATAGGTAGCACTAAATTCCGCTATGCTAATACATTTTTCGGAAAAATTTAATAAGTATACCAAAAATAGCTGAAACCGATTATTCAAGTAGTGGATACTGAATAAAAATGTTGTATAAAACACGCTGTTCTTCATCCCTCCTATACGAGTACCTACTTGTGCTCTTCACTACCTCACTACATAGTATAAAACAAAATCGCTTCCCGCTGTCTGTCCCTATGTATGCTTAGATTTTTAAAACAATGCAAAGGCTTTTGATGCGGTTTTTTTAAAAAATAGAGTAATTCAAGGGAAAGGTTTGTATCCTACTAATCCTACTAAAGAGCGGTGATAGCCCGGACGGTTAAAGAGCCTGCCTAAAATCAGTGAGGCTCGGGTTCGAATCCTGGCATGTACTAATGAGTTTTTCAAAAACTTACGTACATATATATCACTAGCTCGACGGTGAAGGAAAACATCGTGAGGAAACCCGCAGGTCTCAGAATTAATTCTGAGACATGTGTAAATAGACCCGGTCCGGCGATAGGCTCACCACCTATCACGTTTAGGGGTCCAATATATCTCGTGAAATGTGGGTATTTCCAGTAATGGAATACCTCTGCCTACCCCCTCGGGGATAAAAAAGGCGTGAGATTATTATTATACTAATCCTACTAATATTATAAATGCGAAAGTTTGTATGGATGGATGTTTGTTCCTCTTTCACGCAAAAACTACTGAACGGATTTTGATGAAACTGTACAGTTATATAGCTATTACATCAGAATAACACATAGGCTATATTTTATCCCCGTATTCCCACGGGAACTAGAACTACGCAGGTGAAACCAGGGGCGCTGCTAGTATACCATATAAACTGAAACGAAGCAAGAGTGGGTCGCTAGTTCATTATAAATGTATTTCCTCTGTTAAACATTATTCTGTATCGTTTTAAGGTATGTTATTTGTTTAAACTTATGTGATTAATAGGTCCAGTACGTATTATATATTATATAAATTCAATAAATAAAAAGCTGTGTAAATATCGTACTCGCACAGTACGTTTGCCATTCTCAAGAACCAGGTACCTGTAGATAATGTATGTCTTCAGACTGGCCAGCATACTGAGAGATACAGTTTTTTTCTAGAATAATAATTGTAGTAATCGGAAATTTGATAACGCCTGTCTCAAATATATCTCGACCTTGCGAAAATAAATTATGTAAGAAGACCTCCTTTCGTCATACCCATACATTCAATTAATTATTAAAAGTTAAGCAGGTAATTAATAGTTATTGCTGGCTATAATTAAAATAGTTACTAAAATTCGTTTCAAAATCATTATTCTTAGATGATTCATGCTAACTTTCTTTGTACATACTTCCCATTAACCTATTAAGTATACATTTAAGGTCTAATTTTGATCTCTTCAATCTGTAATAATGTTCATTTTATCTTAAAATGCGTGGTTGTTTCATAGAAATCATAGACACTCCTTCACAGTTCACACATTAGTTGAAGGTCCACAATGTCAGAATTTTAATATGAAATCCAGAGCATTAAAATAAAGACTGCTAAGTACTCTGTACTTTTCTGTCACTAATTGACATTACGTTGATAATAATTTATTTTTTAGTGCTTTGATATTTCTTATTTATTCTTAGCATTGAAACTAGTTTTAGGACTATTAAAGTAAACGACTAGTATAGTAGAACATGAATAAAGACCAACATTGTCTAATTTAATTTGAGAATAAAAAATATAACATCAGTCTTCTAAACAATAGCTTACATTGGACATTTAAAACTATGCATGCTATTAAGAACGAACAGAAATGGTCGTGACATTGACCAAGGCCGCATAGACTAGTATTGGATTGCAATTATAGGCAGTTTCCTTACGCATTGTGTCGTAATTGCTGATACTAAACATACATAAATAATATATATAAATAACAAACTGTTTACTTATACACTAACACTTGGGGGTTCCCGGCTTAATAATAATAATAATAATCTTTATTTCAGGCAATATTTAAATGAAAAGTACTTATAGAAACAGCGGGAAGGCCAATGTGTTGCCACTAAACCACTAAATCTTTACGCACGTTTAAATTATTTATTACTTTAAATATTTTGCTTTTAATAAAATAATTAATGTACCTTCCTTTTTATATTAAAAAATCTTAATCTACCTATTTATTTTTTTAAATATTAATTCTAAATCTAATCTAATCCGAGTCCACTTTGGCCGGTTTTTTCGTTTTCATTAATTTCAATCGGACTAAAAGCCGAAGACAACATAGTATTTTGTATTTAATTTACATACGCTCTACCAATCTATTGTCCCGTCCGTAGAGTTCATTACTAGTGACTAAAATAAATTGTCTGTTCGTTTACTCTTTTTGCAATATCCCCGTGACTGTAGTAGAGTTCTTTTCAAACTAATACGGACTCTGTTACAAAGTATTTAAGGTCTTAAAATGATTTAGCAGTCCTCAGTACGGTCAGAATCGAAAAGACGAATGCCCTACTTTATTAACAAATCCAAGTGATCAATTTTATAATAGACTAGCGGGAAACCGCGCAGTTCCCGTTGCCGTAGGAATACGGGAACGAAATATAGTCATAGTCATAGTCATAGTCATATCGTTTATTGCAAAAATATAGTCTATGTTACTCAGTGATAGATAGTGATAATGTAGCTTTCCATTAGTGAAGAATTTTTTAAATCGGTCTAGCAGTTTTGAGTTGATGCGTTACAAAGATACAAACATACAAAAATACAAATATTGCCTCTTTATAATATGAGTGTAGATGCAGATCGGTAGTCGTTTCAATGTTGCCGTAGATTTATATAGATTTTTATTTAGTTTACTGATCCACTGTAATTAGTATTCGGTTTAAGAATACTTTGGTCAAGCTTTAAATAAAGAATAACCTTCATTTATTGAGCAAAATATTGTTCTCATATGGTTTAAAAGTAAGCGCGGACATTATGTGTTCGAAACAGATTTCAAAAATAACTCATTTTTACACAACCCCAATACTTTCAATTACTTGATGATTCTTAAGGAGGTTTTTGCTACACAAGTATACCGACATTTTTTTTTTCGGATTTATGGCAACTAAAAATGTTTATGGGTACCTATTTTAAAAAATCTTTAAGATTAATCAGCAACATTCCTTTTTTTAAATCGAAAAAAGCTGTAAAGATAATACCAATCTGTGCGTCAAATCGGGCAATCGTTAATCGAAGATTACAGTGATTGAAAACAAAAAACATTTCATAGGTAACGAACTATTCTCTTTTTATATGAAAAAGAGTCATCATTGACTCCCTCGCCCATCACGAAGTATCCGAAACTATAACAAATAGAAACTTAACATTTGTCAGAAAGGTTTCTTACAGAATGTAAGCATCCACTAAGAGAGGATTTTTCTAAAAAAAAACAGATTCCCACGGGCAACGCCGCTGGGCGCCTGCAACGAATTTATTGCCCGATACACAATTACGGAAATTGTTTCCCATACTTCACCAAACAAAAGACTCTATTACGACTCGTTGACGCAATAAAGCGTTGTTTTAAAGCTGTCTGTACCGAGTCTAGCCAGCTAGCGTACGTTAACTACCGGTTAAGATTCAGTTAAATTTAGCAACTGGATTTAGTGGCGTTGTAAAGTCCTGAGTCATATTGTGAAAGACAAAACATTAATAAGTGCCAAAGATTAATCTAGTGCAAGCCAATACAAATAAAATAATAGTTTAAGAGCAGTGATAGCCCTTACGGTTAAAGAGCCGGCTGAAAACCAGTGAGGCTCGGGTTCGAATCCTGGCATGTACCAATGAGTTTTTCAAAAACTTACGTATACGTATTTATCACTAGCTCGACGGTGAAGGAAAACATCGTGAAGAAACCCGCAGGTCTCCGAATTAATTCTAAGACATGTGTAAATAGACCCGGTCCGGCGATGGGCTCACCACCTATCACGTTTAGGGGTCCAATATATCTCGTGAAATGTGGGTATATCCAGTAATGGAATACCTCTGCCTACACCCTCGGGTATAAAAGTTTAAAGCTTCATTTCAAATATGTTACTCTAGTGTATGTTATTTCGATGCTCAAACGACGATGGTCAAAGTCTATTCTAATTGAACATGCGGAAACTTCACGTATCGCTGTCATGGTTGTTACATACTGTGAGTCTAGTTCAGAAAAGAGTCGTTGTCCGAGCGCATCCGGTTTCTTCCCGTTCCCGCGAAAATTTCAAAAAAATCCCTTCATATCGGTTGAAAAAGAAATGAAAATGTTTTTATTTCTGTAGGTAATTAAAAATTCTACTTGGCAATGTCAATAGTCTAATAACAAGGCACTCTATACTCGTCCATGAAGATTGGCTAAATGTAAACAGCAGCCCATCTCCACCGACGAGTTGCCTACATATAAGACACTTACAATCCATTTTTCAAGTTTCTAGGTGTTATCGTTTTGGAGTAATACGTATTTCTCTTTTTAATCAGTTTTTATATTTTCCTGTAGGAATAAGATGTTTTCCAGTAGTAAAAAATACCCTATTTATTGATCCAGTTACTTAGTTATCTTCACGCTAAGTCTCATCAAAATCCGTCCAGTAGATTTTGCGTGATGCGTACACAACCAGGCTGACAGACATACAAACAAACATTTCAAAAATGATGTTTTTATATCTAAATCGATAACAATTATCTACACTACGGCAAAAAGAATATCTTTGATTACCTCTCCACCTATGTATTTCAAAACTGACTTAACATAATTTTGTTCTACCCAAAATGGCACAATTTCCACTAAGAAGATGATTAATTTCATTTCGCGTTGTAACTGTATTCTCTTTATGACAAACGCATTCCAATGGCATTGCACTTGTTGTTGATATAGAGCTGTATAAATAAACAATTGGATGAATGGATAAAGAATCCGCCTTTGACGGTATAAACATCAAACTGGTCGAAGAATGAATGCGCTTCAATAACATCGATTGTAATCCTATTGCGTCTACCTGTTAGCGAGAGAAATGCAAGCAAACTCCAAGGTGCAGCTACTCAGAAAAATCCCACTAAAATTCCTGAGAAAGTTCCATGAAAACAACTAAGCAACAAAACGGTCTCTGTTTTTATTGTACATACCCAAAATGTATATGAATTCCTTCGATGAATTGAAAAACTAACAACAGCTCCTTATCCGCGAGGGGCTGGTGAAAGGCTATAACTAGCGCATGGTTCCTAAAACCATATATTATTATGAAAGGAGAATACTAAGTATCTAACCAAAATATAATAACTATCTAACTATATAATATTTTAGTTAACCATTAATAAATTTATGAAAATGGGTTAAGTACCTACGTAGCTCGTAACTGCCTGATAAATTATCATTAATCTCCGTAATTACAAAGTAGTTTAAATTATGACTGATTGAGGACTGATTGTTTAATAGTCAGTTAAAATTTATCTGAAGAATAAACATCACCTGTCACTTTTCCTTTTAGTACAGTGAATAGAGACCAAATAAGGGGGGTTACCTTACAAACGGTCCGGTAGTTCTAAATTTTTTACATGTTGTCTAGGATGGTTGTTAAGTGTTTAAAATGCAAAATGCACAATTCCCCCCCCTCCGCGCCCGCCGCCATCTTGAAAAAACCGAAAAAAATCGGGACTTTTTTTAGATTTTCACTTATATATTTATTTCGGTGCATTTTAGCTACAAAACAGTTCTATTCAATGTTGTAGAGAATAAAATTCCCTATAATATACGTGTTAAATTTTGTTTGTAGGGCAGATAGTTCACGAGATATGATATTTTAAAAAATATATAAAAATACGCATTTTCCGGAAATTTTTCCAACTTATCAAATAAACAATATGCCGTTGTTTTCATTTTAATGCTTACTGCCCCCTCCGTAAGGTTGGTTAAAAAAAGTATACATCCATTTTGTAGGTAATTAAATTCCCTAAATTTTTTATTCTTAAACTTGTTTTTCTCAAATAGGCCAAAATTGAATTACAGCGTTCTAAAGTTAGAAGTTTGAAAAATTTCCGGAAAATGCGTATTTTTTTATCTTTTTTAAAATATCATATCTCGTGAACTATCTGCCCTACAAACAAAATTTAACACGTATAGGGAATTTCATTCTCTACAACATTGAATAGAACTGTTTTGTAGCTAAAATGCACCGAAATAAATATATAAGTGAAAATCTAAAAAAAGTGCCGATTTTTTTCGGTTTTTTCAAGATGGCGGCGGGCGCAGAGGGGGGGGAATTGTGCATTTTGCATTTTAAACACTTAACAACCATCCTAGACAACATGTAAAAAATTTAGAACTACCGGACCGTTTGTAAGGTATCAGCTCTCTATTCACTGGGTTATTTCTATTGTGTCAGACAGTGACAGCATCAATATATTCTCCAGATAAGGTTTTTCTGACGATTGAACAATCAGCCCTTACTGAAACAGTAATTATAATTGTAAAACTGAACATTTGAAACTTTATTCTTTTCTCCGAGTACTCCTACTATCAGGCCAGAGAAAATATAATTTCCTAAGGGAAGCATTGCCATCTCATCTTTGCTCACTATAGTGCCAACACATAATGCCCCGATTTTTAAATTTGTTCCTTACCCAACCATACGGGAACCCAACACACAATCCTTTAACCCTTAGCCAGGCAGTGGACGAATAGGTACCACTTCAAATTGAACTCTATGTAATTGAAATAAGATTGAAAACCAATGGAAAATTTAAAAACAATGCCTGGCTAAGGTACAAGGACCGATTTTTAGGGTATAATATTATACTAAATATATTTATAATATTAACAATGTAAATATCGCCCGTTTCTAAAGATCTTTCATTTATTATAAACTAGCTGTCCCCGTTCTCGTTCCCATTCCCGTTCCCGCGTAGTTCCCGTTCCCGTGGTAATATCGGAATAAAAAGTATCCTATGTCCGTATCCTGGTTCTAAGCTACCTCCCCACCAACTTTCAGCCAAATCGGTTCAGCCGTTCTTGAGTTATAAATAGTGTAACAAACACGACTTTTGTATATAGATTATACTTACATAAGAATTTTATTGTGTTAAAAAAGGCTAATAAACAGATTTTATTTTAGCCAAGGATAACTCATACATACGTCTAAACTGTTATATCTAAGATTATCACATAATTCCACGTACCGCAGGGTTACGGCTGAGTAGAGATCTTTATCAAAAGGCTGCGCAGGCGCAGGCCCATGTTTGAACAAGTGGTGTTGCGTAAGCGACAGCGTCACGTTACAATGAACCTATTCACGGTATCCTCGCTGAGGTGGCGGAATATGTCGCTAGAGGGGATTTTTTATTGGTATGTAAATAACTAAGAGGACAACGATCTACAAAAACAAAATTCTAAGAACATTTTCTATACGCTTATTGACACAGAATATACTTTGATTTCAATTTACTACGTCGTTTTACAAAAAAGTCTAAATTTTATCCCATGCATTAAGTACTATTTACTAGTAACTAGTGTTAGGAAAATGGACTTATTGTCAGTCAACCAACTACAGGGTAATAGAGCCTGGAAAGCACAAGAGTAAAATTCAGTGTAGGTATGTATCTAAAATCGAATATAAATGTAAACATAACACCTAATTTAATCATTTTGTATACGCCATTTATCGCAATTCCATAGTTGACGTTCAACACAGCAATCAGCTGAACGGATTATATTACACATAAAATGTTATGATCGTTTATGTCTAACAGAGTGCTACATTAATACTAGTGGCTCTAAATAGATGATTTATTTTATAGAGCCGTAGTAGACTTCGGGTTGAAATATTAGACACTGTAAGACAAGAGCTGCACTTTGTAAATGGCTTAATAAAACTAATTTGGA
Source organism: Ethmia dodecea (assembly GCA_963855545.1). Classification (NCBI taxonomy): domain Eukaryota; kingdom Metazoa; phylum Arthropoda; class Insecta; order Lepidoptera; family Depressariidae; genus Ethmia; species Ethmia dodecea. Next base: position 14,392,021 of record OY979443.1, on the reverse strand, counting down.
GGCTTATGGCTTATTTTTATTGCATTTGAAGATTTATTTTGTCCAGAACTGGCAGTGGTAAGGTGGGTAATTTTCTTAGTACTAAATATATGATGTAATGAGTTATTTATTATACACTTGTTTACTAGTATGTTGTTTTAGATTGACCAGTTTACTGTTAAATTCGAATATACTAAATCCAAACCCAACATTTGTCCACAAATATATTATAAATAGATTTAGCGCTTTCATCAGTAATTTTACACATTTATGTTTTTTTTGTGTGTGGCGCATTCATTCAAATTGTTGCGTTGTGCTCAAAGAAGAAAATCAATCTTCACGTAAACCACAGTTCAGCTAATATTATCAACGTCATACAGAGCATGATAGAGGAATTTAACTTGAGACTAGACGGCATTTTCTTAATAAATCATTGTAGCTGATAACCAAAACTCACACCTTCTATCCTCAAGATGGTAAGCAGAGGTGTCTCTTTTCTGGATATACTCACTTTTTACGAGATATTCTTTGGACCCTTAAACGTGATAGGTGGTGAGCCCATCGCCGGACCGAGTCTTTTACACATGTCTCAGAATTAATTCTGGGACCTGCGGGTTTCCTCACGGTCGAGCTAGTGATAAATATGTACGTAAGTTTTGAAAAAATCATTGGTACATGCCAGGGTTCGAACCCGAGCCTCACTGATTATCATCATAATGTGAAGCAGGCTCTTTAACGGTAAGGCTATCACTGCTTATAGATGCAAATACAGCATAGAGAGCTCGCAACGCAAATATACAGCCGGTCATTGTTGGCTTTATAAACATCACTCACGGTGACTCATTGTCATTCCCTACCTGCACGCCGAAGACAATCAGAATCATACACTTGTCGTTTGATTATAATTTGCCTGTTAGTTTCAATTGCGGTCACTTTATCTAGAAGAATTCTATGCTCTCGCTTTACCGATCGATCAATGGTCATCGTTGTATATACGTACTGTTCGTATATAGCCGTCTCATATCGTCGTATATATGTCGTGCCCAGATCATAGAATTGAACATTTCATGAAATAGTCGACCATTTCATGAAATGGTTGTATACAATTTCATGAAATAGTCTAACCTAACCTAACCAAATCATGAAGTGATCAATTTTATGATCTGGGCACGACGTATACATTGTCATTAATAAATTTAACTTCTATACTTTTATCTTAAAATTGATTGTGAGTCGTTTTTCATAATATGTATTATGTTGTATTATGTGATTTGGAAGATAGACATACATACATGCGCTCACGCCTTTGTCCGAAGGGGTAGGCAGAGACAATAGCCCGTCACCTGCTACGATCCTGGCTCACATCTCGCACCTCATTCACATCCATCAATCGATTCATACATGTTCGTCGGTTTCGGGTACACTTGATCTTGCTTTTTTTTCGAAGATTAGATATTTACAGTTTATTGCTTACGTCAAAAACATTGTAAGCGAATGTACTATACTAGGTACATCGACTAGCAATTTCGTCCACTAAACTTAAGCTTTTAGTGTTACAACTTACCTACGTAAAATGATGTTTGGAACGGTCCCAGAAAATTTTAGAAAAGTACACTTACCTCCGAAATTAGGTCGTGGTTTCTGACTAATCTGTAATGCATTTAGAGCTACAAGCTCTTAAACCCAGACAAAACATGTCTTCCACGTACCCTGGGAATATTCTGCAGTGACATAATAATTCCCAACGCCACTCGTTGACAACACAAACTTAAACATCAATTCCGCGTCCGTTACTCTCTATGAACGCTCCAGTTAATGTAACATACGAACTAAGTCAGCCGTGTACACGCAAATGTTTAGCCACAATGAAATATCGCAACCACTCGGGTATACCGGTCATCCAGCTCATTTGTAGGGCTGTCAACTTGAATGTTTAATTTCGTTATCAAATTATTAGATATTCTCTTTGATCTGTGTTTGCATTACAATGCTACACCAGTATAGTGTTGTAGTTGTGTTAAACATGAAGATAAATTAACGATACTAATTAGTACGTAAGACAGTATACTTAAAGTGTTACTTAAGAATTCATTAATAAGTAATTAAAATCTTATTAGGTATAATGATACCACACCGCTACAAAAAACCATGTCAATGTAAAAACAATCTTATAAATCTCTTCTTATACTTCTAAATACTGACAAACAATAATTTTAAATATCTCCCAACCCTAAACGCTGGTTGTTTTACACATTTTTAATATAATCTCGTTGATTCCAAGAAACACAACTAGGTAAATGAATAAATAAATAAATCGCGCCTTTTATCCCCGAGGGGGTAGGCAGAGGTATTAAATTTCTTGAAATACCCACATTTCACGAGAATATGCGATCCCTAAACGTGAATCCATCGCCGGACCGGGTCGGTGACACATGCCTCAGAATTAATTCTGGAACCTGCGAACCTAATTCCTCACGATGTTTTCCTTCACCGTCGAGATAGTGATGAATATGTACGTAAGTTTTGAAAAACTCATTGGTACATGCCGGGATTTGAACCTGAGCCTCGCTGATTATCATCACGAGAAGCGGGCTCTTTAACCGTAACGCTATCACAGCTCTAAATTAGGTACATATTCTTGTACCAATTCCACACAACGTATAGTTCCCAACCCTAACAAATCCCAGTGCATATATTCCCTGTGATCTGTTAGCACGACTACTAAACTAGAAAGGACAGTTTTATTCGGTTAACTCGCTCTGTAGGTATCACCGCATCTCTTTTATCGCTTATTGTATTCCGGCCAAAGAACGCCAGATATTTTTTTGTTTAGCGATACACACTTGTTTTAGGCACGGAGATAGATGAATGTATGTATACTATTATAACATAATAAATATGCTTCCTGATAAATAGGTACTGATTTTAAAACTTGCTAAATACATTTGCATACATTGCATTTATAATAAATATATTATGTGTGTACTTCTTCCAAACAACGAGCACAGCTACATATGTGAGAGTCCAGCCTTGTTTTAGGCACCTTAAAGATACCGTTCGCTTTGGTATCAAAGCGATTCTCGTAAATATTAAGTCAAGATATCTCAAGTGGTTAAGAGAAATCAGTGTTTATTCTCAACATTCTTGGTGTTTCTCGATTGTTTTCTATTTGTGAAGTCTATATGAAGTGGCTGACCTGTATCATTTGAATGTAATGTAATGTTACAAAGAGAGCATTGTTACAGTCGTTGCAGTGAGGCGAGCCGCTATTTAAAACGGCGCGAACTGGCATACATTCTAGTCTGTTTCTGATTTTCTCAAATTGTATTGCTTACGGTGGTATTACGAGTGCTGTATTATTTAAGAAAAAAAAAACAATTGATTCTCATATTAATTCATTTGGATTTATTCTAGTGGCAAAGATTGTATTTTAACACCAAGATCAAGAATAAGTTTCTAATGGTGGACTAAACTTCTTTCTTAAAATGTCACTTGAAGAGTTTTTCCCGCTAGCGAGGTGAAAAGTCGTATGAACGAGTATCACACGAACCAAATTATGTGATTTGTCTCTGGTGCCTTTGAATCCTTCGCTTGCGTAAGATCCGAATTTGGCACTCATCATGATAGTTGACTTTGCTCTCTTGTTAAACTAATAACTATTTTTCATCGCCAACCCATAATAAGTGGTACATCCTAACCGCTACGATCTCACAAACACGTACCTGATTCGCGTGCTATCTGATCTGAGACCGCAAACTTACTAATGATCCTCGAACTAAAAGCACGATTATCAAGTTTTAATTGACTTTGTAACAAAAGACTGATAGAGAATATGGTCTCATAGACAGAAAGAAGATCGCAATAATTGATGATTTACAAAGATTGTTTTCTGATAGTAATTATAAAAAAAAATACAAACCTTAACAGGCCAAAAAAAGGCTGTTAAACTCTGTCCCTTTGAAATGGATGCATTGTTTTTCAATCTCTGTGACTTACAAAAGATCATATCAGCAGGAAACAAAAATTTGTCCACACCGTGTGACAAAGGACCACTACGATTCAGCGAAAGCAAAAATACGTTACTGGAAATTGAAATGTCGTCGCAACTTTTTCGGAGAATATTTGTGTGGCTGCCGCCGACAGCTCTGCATTGCACAAGCCGATCTCCAGATCCTTATCTCTGCTTCCTCGTTCGCATCCACGGATGGGATGAAATGCCCCGAGAGACATCCTCAACAATTGCCCACATCCGCGGAATGCTGCTAAATACTTTGGACATGACGGGCCTGTTGGATCAGTTGGTAGTGACTCTGCCTTCTGAGTCGTAGGTCGCGGGTTCGATCCCCGCTCGGAGCCAACATATGTGTGCATGAACATGTCTGTTGGCTTCGAGTCTGGGTGTTTAATAGTTATTTAAGTATGTCTATCAGTTGTTTAGTACCCATAGTACAGGCTCTGCCTAGTTTGGACTGGATAAATTGTGGGACACAATTTACACACGCAACGGGTTATATGAGTAAATTGTGTCCCACAATTTATTTATTATCATTTACTTCATTGGATGACACCATACCTACCAAACCGACAGCTACACAAAATTTTAGGAAAATTTTAAAAGTGAATCGCTGAACCATGTCTCACTGAATATAATTCTAAACTAGAAGTCACTGAGTTTGAGATATATGACATATCGTTCATAATATAAAAACAAATAAATGTTTTCGAAAAACGCCCTGACCATATATTTTATTCCTATCAAAAATCATCTAAAAATAGAACCGTCTCAGTCTTTCACTAACTCTCTTTATGAAAGGCTCTAATCGCGTTATCGTGTCGGATAATATGAAATCGTCTCCTGAACGGCCGATGGAGGACCGCTCATTGCAGGCAAGTGCCGTCAAGTGCACCCTAGAGCCACCGGGATGCGCCTTACAGGCAGCATATCTCGACTTCTCTATTTACTCAGATTGTTGAGGAATTCCTTTAGAGTGAGTAAGTAAGTGAGTAAGATCTTTTTATTGTGCATTACTACAAATGAGACAACGACAAAAAAGAGTAGGTACATTGGATTCTTGAGTAAATCTACTTTACAACCATTAACAAAGTATAGGTGTTTAGTAAACATACGATGGTGATATGTATTGGAGATTAAAATTCACAATAACCACCTTTCAGAATAAATCAGAGTAACCATGTGTCCTCGAAGGCACTGGCGCACGTCCCGTTCACGGACGATTGCAGAATTGATGGGACTGAGCTCGACCCCGGCTGAGGATTTAAAGTTTCAAACTGCCAACTGCCGGAACGAAATACGTCGAAATATAAATGGGCTCGATCCGAAATCGGGCACATAGTTAGAGCCTCTTTATGCGCTCGTCTTTGTAGAACCTAACTATTGTTATGGTATTTTTGTAAACTTTTATGTATATTCGGTTGGAATCTTGCAACTCAATTTAGAAAGAGGTATCTTAAACGGAATTGGCATACATATGTAAGTTCGCTGACAAAGCAATATTTCGGTACCACCGAGTTGATCTGATAATGGAGCCAGGAGGTGGATATCGAAATCGGTGGTATCTCGATGGCTACTCGCAACCCCCCCCCCCCCGTAAACCCCTCTTGGGTTCATTAGATTTTCTATGAGGCGTGCCATACATACAAAAGCAGTTTTTTTTTTTTTTACGAATTATAATTAGTTACCATGCCGTCACCATCATCCCGTCATCACTAATATTATAAACGCGAAAGTTTGTATGGATGGATGTTTGTTCCTCTTTCACGCAGAAACTGTAAATTTACATAGCTTATACATCAGAATAACACATGGGCTATATTTTATCTCCGTATTCCTACGGGAACGGGAACTACGCTGGTGAAACCGCGGGGCGCTGCTAGTAGTAATATATTTTTTAAACAATTAGCTACCTATATGATATGTTCGTTATGTGATGTAAGTCTTTTGGGTTTGTATATGTTATAAAGAGAATTGCTCACTTGTTTTTCTTTTATATGTTCACATTCGCCGTAGAATATTCAGAGAATCCTGAGCAGTTAAATTCAATGAAAAACTTCGCTCTCGATCTCTTATTCGGTCGACTGTTTTAACTTCCACTAGGATAGTGGTGGATCAAGTTGCCAAGTCGCGCCGTGAGCTTGGCCGCGGGACTTTCAATTATTTACAACTAGCTATACAATTCCAGAGCCGTGAACAAAGGCCGCCGTGAAAAGTTGATGCCTTTTTCATCGTTGCGTCAGTCGGCCGCGTCGCGAAATTGCCTTAAATAAAATAACACGGGCTCATCAGCCCGCCTCTATTTTTATTCTGATTCATATTGATGAATTGTATGCGGGGTTTTATCGCTGTGTCGCGCCTGGTTTATGTTCGGTTTACATGAAGAACCATGTTTTACTGCCACCAAGTGTATCAGTATACGACAGTAATAAAGCCTCACTTCATCTGAAATTTTGAGCAGAATTTGCTTAAAAACAGTAATATACATATACATATGTTAAAGTAAACAATAATCAGTATTTTTTTTCACTCTCTGTGTTGTTTGTGGGCGTGTTATATTCACATACCTACATCTATATTAATGGGGATTGTTATACGAACCACGTTATCAGTTTCCTTACAAGAAATATTACGAGTACATACCTAGTAACGGGTATTGCCCGTGGTCTACCTATTGAGTCCACCTGGGTGGACCAGGAGCAATTATTTTTAGCGATCAACCACCCAGGTGAATTAAGGTTAACCATAAGTAATGTGAGTGCAATGAGTTGAAATATATTAAATTTCTCATTATCATAGTTTTTCGTAACTAGATAACGCGATCGAGGTCAAATTAATCTAACATAATGTATTTCTTAAAGGAAATGCAAAACCATAGACTGAAAGAAGCCGTGCCAACTAACTGCAGACTTGACAGACGATACAAGGCGCTTTATAGTGCCTGCTCTATACCTGTGATTTTATTACGTTCCGTGGTTTCTTCCAGTCGAATGTGACCTAGTTTCAATGATATACAATCGATTACGTACAGTTGCATCTGTGCACGCGATTATTTGACGTCCGATCGTTTGTAGCACGATATCCGTTGAGATCTACTCCGGAAGTACCGAATACGTGTAGTAACAGTAGGTAGTCGAATCGTGTATTGAGCGATTGTATTATATAAAAATATAAGATAAATTATAACAAATTTATAATCCTGTGTAGACTGAAAAAATCTAAATACTCGTATAATACGAGTATAATTTAATTAACCATAAACTTACCTAATATGTTACCCGACTGGCAATAGTGATAGATAGCGCTTATTTCCTCAAAATGAGGAAAGAAAAGACTCACAACTCAGCCAGTGAGCTGTTATGGGTTGAGATATTTATGAACCAATTAAAAATGTTTTATTTTTATTTACACTAATGGTTTTTTTAAATATTGTTTTACATAATATGTTATATTAAGAGAAAAGGTTAACATCTTTCGTATTTTATAGAGTTTCATACTGTTTGTTTTTTAAGGTTTTATTATGATAGGTCTATATAGATCCAAAACATAGGTACTCCATACATAATTACGTACCTACTTGTGTTATTTTTTATTTTATTTATTTATTAACTTATTCTAACACAAATAAATTAAATGTTCACCAAAGAGTGTAACATAAACCGGTAGGCGTTTTCTGTACCTACAATCCGAATTCCGTCGACAATTATTTTATCAGATAATATGATAAATCTAACACGACATGCTATTATAAGTAGATACAACTCATTAGAATCACTGTGGTATTTTTGTTCTAGTCAAACATTCGCGTACATTATGTAGGACGTGACTTTTTTTATATAAATACATATTTTTGGTATTCACAAATAATATAAGTATATATTTGGAAATAAAAGTAAATTACGCCAAAACCACTTAAGTGTTCTTGAAAAGAAAAATCTAGGCAAATGAAACCTTCAGACTATGGCCAGGTAACACGCCAGCACCAATATCACATTGTCACGCGAGTCTATTCAGAATATTACTAATACTATACCTACACTGACTTCTTAACGCACATACAGAATGCTTACCCCACCGTAGGGCCTAGCAAAGTAGGCCTTTATATTTATATGTATAAAGGAAACATTAAAAGAAGTAAGAATATTATGGGATTTACATAAGTTTCAGACAAGTCACGTTGTGTTCATCGACTGTTGTATATCTATATTTTTAAAACGTTGGATTGCTTCGAGTGGTCTCACCCACAAACGTCAACCATTACGTCATTGATTGACACCAACTGCAACAGTTTTATGCTTTTGCGAAGCAAAGCCAATGATTATTTTTAATACACTCTAATCGCTTCCTTTCTCTAGTTCCTATGAGCAGTGATAGCCCAGTGGTTAAAGAGCCCGCTTTTCATTCGTGAGGCTCGGGTTCGAATCCTGGCATGTACCAGAGTTTGTCAAAAACTTACTTACATATTTATTAGTAGCTCTGTGGTGAGGAAAACATCGTGAGGAAACACGCAGGTCCCACAATTAACTCTGAGGATGTGTAAATAGACCCGGTCCGGCGATGGGCTCACCACCTATCACGTTTAGGGGTCCAATATATCTCGTGAAATGTGGGTATATCCAGAAATAGAATACCTCTGCCTATCCATTCGGGAAAAATGCTTGAGTATTTTTTTATTCTATTTCATTTCTGTTTTCATTGCGGTAATTTACGGTTTTAATTTTTTCTGCACATGACACGAATAAAGTTCAACTATATGGGCAACACCGAAGACGAACGATTAAAAAATGGAGAAAATCAGCTACATTATTACTTGGAAATCGCATTATCGCAATCGCAACGAGCAAATCCAAAATATATAAAAGCAAGATATTTGATAATTCAACACTATCTATGCAAGTTTAACAGCAGCTCGTATATCTATTGGAAAATGGCATAGTTAGTCAGTCTGTTTGCACAAGCATTTAGCACAAGCATACTTAGTACAGTACCGACGCGACGCCATGCTTTTTGTAGGTACAGTCGACGATAAAAGTTATTATTATCTTCACCTGTAAATCATGTCAAAATAATCACCAAACCGACTAGCACTCCACTCTGTTGGAATACCTAAGACGGTCTAGAATGAGAGTGTGGGTGTGGAAAAAAAAAACATTATGAGGTGCCATAATTTCAAAGTAATGTTTTACCTAAAAATTATTTATTTTCTTGTTTATTTATTTATCTTTTTCGTGATTATGACAATTTCTATATGATATGTATTTCTGATATCGTATTCGATGAAGAAGAATAATAGATGTCCGAGACTCAAAAGGGTTAAGAATAACATAGGTAACTAATAATTCCGTAAATTTATCAAACAAGTTGATTTTTTTTTGTTGAGTATCCACACACCGCAAAGCTAAAATAGTTTAACACTTTGTGTTGTAATTATCTTACTCTAGGTTGCGTTTTACTTGCTGTTGTAGAGTTCAAAACTTGCTCTCTCAGGTGATAAAGACGAATTACATAAATCAACAGCAAATTGATGCATTTTAATTGTTTTTTATTGATTGTATATAGATACCAATTGTTATTGTTGGTGTATACTTTGTATTTAAATGTGTATGGGTTTTGTGCCTGAAAATAAGAGTTATTATTATTATAAACATATTTCAAAACATTATCACTACTCTGTCAAAAACTTTTAATAATTAAAAGCATTAGTCTGTGCTTTCGCCGCATCTATTCTTAATGAAATCGCTAAATAGAACAATACTTTTATTTTAGGAATAATAAAACAATGGAATTCGAAGATTTCGATAGTGTAGTCATTCTATAAATAAATACAACACGCATATTGAAGTTGTTCGCGTCTGGCAATAGCTTTGACTCAAACATATATAGATATTTGGAAATCGTACGATTTTAAACTGCACAATACGAAATAAATATTCCATTTTACAGGCCTTTATTCCCGTAATCTTATAATGCCGTGAAAGCGTAAGAAACATCTGCATAGAAAGTTATTGTCGCATTCGTAATGTGCATCATCATAATCACCAACCCGCCACACCCCACTCCTGAACATTGGTAGGTATTAATAAATAATAAAAATATGAAATATTCCCTTAGAATTAATATTATGTAAAGGAATAGTTTGTCAGTGTGTGTTATTATTATTACGTTTGCGCGTGATTGTAGATAGTAAGTGACGTGTAATAAGTGGATGCGTGCACCATCGGTTCACAAGGCTGTGCTAATGAGAACAGAAGGTTTGCCGTTACAATGTCCATTGCCTCCTTATACTTACGCCTACTTGTCGCTAGACGTTAACAAATTCATGCCACTTTAGTCTGTGCAGTACATTATTGTGTTGGATATGGAATTTGAAACAGTGCAAAATAATGTTTCAATATCGTTACCTTTACGTAGTACAATAGTAATTTTTACATTTAAACAAAGTTCATAATATTTTTTCTGAAGATTTCATCCATTAAATAGCAAAACTTAAGTCTTTTTTTGTTCTGCTAATTCTTCTGAGCGATATTACCCTGTTCTGGCTTTATTTGAGTTTCGATAACGAACTAAATCAGCATTGTGTTCCAAAATATTGTTTGTTAGCTAAATTAATAAAACTCATAACGTGTATGTAGACAAACAATATGAAAAATAGGTTCAATTCGACGTCATCTTCATCTCATTTTCGGAACATCATATTCATAGTTATTTTATCTGACTGCACAAGAAGAAGGAGTAATGTTTTAAATCTTTTAAGTCTATTTTACACGTAATTAACTTTCTGTGTCTTTATAATTGATGTACTTGATAATTTTTTGGCCCAAATGCTGTTTGGTAGATCCACTTAATATTCTCTAAATCCTAGTCACAATTTTATACCCTCTTAATAAAGTCTTTTTACAAACTATTGGAAGCTGTTTAGTAAGTAGCTCAAGGCGTTTCCACTCAATTATCAACATAATACGGCGTGAAGATTTCGCATAAATGAAACACATTTAACCCAGAATTGGATAATAAAACACTCGAAACCAAATGGCTTCGATGTTGGCAATAAAAAAATATAAGTACATAAAGTAATTCGTTGTCTACAGCATCTAAAACAAATTAAAAATGCGGATCGTCAAGTTTTCTTTAATTTAAGTAAATGAAATATTATGAGCCTACTTTGAGCAAAATTAGTATACATACATACATATAATCACGCCTCTTTCCCGTAGGGGTAGGCAGACACCACTTCTTTCCACTTGCTACGATCCTTACATACTTCTTTCGCTTCGTCAACTTTCATTGTTCCTTTCATACATGCTCTTCGGTTTAGGGTACTCTTGACCTGGCCTTTTTTCAAGACGTCCCCAATTTGATCTCGAAACGTCCGCCTAGGTCTACCCCTTCCAACACTTTCATTTACACTCGCGTTAAACACTTTTTTCGTCAATCGTTCTTCATTCATTCTCTCGACATGGCCAAACCATCTCAGCATACCTTTCTCAATTTTTGTCACTACATTTATTTAATTACTAGTGGCCCGGGCAGACGTCGTTCTGCCACCGTATAAACCATCCCTGGACCCACTCTAACCCACACAAAAAGTTTCATCAAAGTCTGTCCAGCCGTTCTGGAGTTTTAATCAGACTAACGAACATCAATTCATTTTTATTTATATAGATTATTCTCATCACAAACATAGCTATAACCAAGAAATCGACCGGAAAATTATGAATATTTTCCTCAAACGACCACTTCCAGTGCGAGGCGTACATCGCTTGCTCACAGCGGCAATAAATTATGATTATATAGCCACCGTTCAATGCATTTGGCTTTGACGGAATATTTCCTCCGTTCAGTGTAATACGACCTCGCAAGCGATTTCCAGTACGCAGCCTTCAACGTTAGGTTAAGGATAAACAATAGAGTGTAGATGCAGCATACTCTGACGAGTGACATAATCATAATCTTATATTATGTGACAAATGTCCGTAAAAGTACCTATGCAGTGAATGAGAAATGCGATTAAATACGTGGGATGGATATTTTTGTATTGCCTCAAGAATTCGCTTGAATCTGCAGTAAAAGTCGTGCACTATATAATAACCCAGTGAATAGATAGCTGATACCTTACAAACGGTCCGGTAGTTCTAAATTTTTTACATGTTGTCTAGGATGGTTGTTAAGTGTTTAAAATGCAAAATTCACAATTCCCCCCCCCTCCGCGCCCGCCGCCATCTTGAAAAAACCGAAAAAAATCGGCACTTTTTTGAGATTTTCACTTATATCTTTGTTTCGGTGCATTTTAGCTACAAAACAGTTCTATTCAATGTTGTAGAAAATGAAATTCCCTATAATATACGTGTTAAATTTTGTTTGTAGGGCAGATAGTTCACGAGATTGATTAGAGCTGTAATTCAATTTTGGCCTATTTGAGAAAAACAAGTATAAGAATAAAAATTGTAGGTAATTTAATTACCTACAAAATGGATGTATATTGTTTTTAACCAACCTTACGGAAGGGGTAGTAAGCATTAAAATGAAAACAACGGCATATTGTTTATTTGATAAGTTTGAAAAATTTCCGGAAAATGCGTATTTTTTTATATTTTTTAAAATATCATATCTCGTGAACTATCTACCCTACAAACAAAATTTAACTCGTATATTATAGGGAATTTCATTCTCTACAACATTGAATAGAACTGTTTTGTAGCTAAAATGCACTGAAACAAAGATATAAGTGAAAATCTAAAAAAAGTGCCGATTTTTTTCGGTTTTTTCAAGATGGCGGCGGGCGCGGAGGGGGGGGGGAATTGTGCATTTTGCATTTTAAACACTTAACAACCATCCTAGACAACATGTAAAAAATTTAGAACTACCGGACCGTTTGTAAGGTAACCCGGGGTTATTTGGTCTCTATTCACTGTACTATAATGTTACTTTTGTAAACTTTGTTGTTGTTTTATTGTTTTATTCTGATTTTTTGTGTGTTTTGTGACAAAGACTGAAAGATTTAAGAAACTACTTTCCTACATTAGTAATTAAACTATACAAAATGAAACACTTGTCACTTGATTAGTATGTAATAAATTTTGTATAAATAAATTTTGTAATATAATTAGCACTCTCTCAGAAAGTAGTTCTAAAAATTGCAGTGCCCCCACGGGTTGTCACATAAACTTACATACCTATTTATATTGTTACTAACTTGTATGTAGTGACAGCAATAAACCATTTAAATTTGGAATTCTGCTCTTTCATCATCATCGCTTTACAATAAAAGCCAGGCGCCCGAAAATCGGCATTCAATAATACACTAGTTTGCGGCAACCAGACTGCATTTTTCACTTAGTTTAGGGATTTTCTATTATTTGTAATATCAATGGTATCATAGCTTCCGAGTGCTTGACCACTGCATCCGACCTGAATCCGAGAAAATACATTTGGTACTACCTATTACTATACTATTTTATGGCGTGGGGCTATGCACTAGAGATCCGAGGTCCGTCGCATTGCGTCGTTAAATTATTGTTTAAGACTAGCGGGTGCCCAGCGGCGGTTCCAGTTTATTCCCGTTCCCGTGGGAATTTCTGGAAATTCTTTCATACCGTTTGCTTACGACATATAAGAGACACACATACCAATATTTTAAGTTTCTAGATGTTATCTTTTCGGAGTAGTAGGTACCTACGTATTTCTATTTTAACTAGTTTTTATATTTTCCGATGAGAATGAGATATTTTCCTGCAGTAAAAAGTACTCTAAATGTTGACTCAGTTATTTTTACATAAAACATCAAAATTCGTCCAGTAAAAAAATTTCAAAAACTTGTGTTGTGATTTTATCTATATCGATAACTATCTACACTGCCGCAAAAAATTCAAAAGTATTTAATTTACAGACACGGTCCCGTTACAGTTTTATTAAATGTATAGAAGATAGATGTATAGGGCCGTAATTTCTTAGAATCGGATCGGACTCAATGCACAAGCGCTGGAAAGGTCCCGGGGCGCAAACCAAATGAGCCGATAAGCAAGCAGGCGGTATGCGCATGAATTTACTATAATGGTGGTGAATTTATTCCGGAAGCGGAGCATAGGGAATATTCTATATTTTTTTATTTTATCGCCGCGTTTTCTACCTGCGCGAAGGTCACGTTGGCCATGTTTTAGAGAAGTGCTGATATTTTAATAAAAATCTTATTCCGTTTGTAATGTTTTGTACATCGGGTGTAAAGAGTCTATTGACTATGGTGTACCTACCTCAAGGAAGTATACCTAATCGGACCGACCCTCTTCCTGCTTTACATTAATGAGCTATGTAACATTCCTCTACCATGCTGTAAAACCATTGTTTATGCTGACGACACTGCTCTGCTCATTACAGGCAGAACCGCGCAGAAGCTTAATGTCATCTTGGCTTTATAAAAATCTCCTTACACTCAATAACAATAAGTCTATATTTGTAACCTTTTCCCCTGGAATATCCTCACAACAACCTTCTGATACCTTTACAATCAAATCACATATATGTGACCCAAATACCAGGGTTCGTGAGTGCTCTTGCTTGGCTCTAAATAGAGCTTCATCAGTTAAATATCTTGGCATTCACTTAGATTCTACCCTATGTTGGTCTATTTATTTAGAAAATCTTGTTTCACGTGTAAGAAAATTTATTTACGTTTTTAAAATGCTTCTAAGCTCCGCTAACTTCAGTACCTTAAAATTGGTATATTTCTCTCTAGCCCAATCCATATTATCATATTGCATCTCATCCTGGGGTGGAGCTTGTCAGACTAACTTCCTTCGGTTTGAAAGAGCGCAAAGAGTAGTACTTAAAGTACTCTACAATAAACCTTACAAATCCCCTAGTCGTTATCTCTATTATCAATGTAAAGTTCTCTCTGTTCGACAGCTCTACGTTTTCTGCCACTTCATTCTCCGCAAACACTCCACTCTTCCACTAAACTCAACTTTCCTAAACAGTACCCGTAGAAATGACGTTATTTGCCGTCCCATACAACATAGAACTGCCTTAGCAAGCCGTCACTTTCAAGTATTTGGATCGCATATTTACAACTCTCATAATATACATATTCCTTAATATTTACACTTTAAACAGACACAGCTGTAAGGCTACTGTTACCATTTGACTTCTTGATAGTCTTACGAAGAGACTGAAACTCTATTAAAACTTGGATATTATTTTACCTACTGCTTTCTATTAATATCTATAAATTGTTACATTTTATAATAACGCTAATAACACTCACTAACCACTATCTAACAAATCATTCACTACTCTCTAATTCACTACACGTACTTAACACTAACACACTCTTACAGATCTTTAAATGTTCCTTTTTTTTATACTCTTCTAACTTTGTTTTAGAGTCTTTTTGGTAGGGTACTGGGCACTATAATACAGGTACGCTAAGTACTTAGTCTAGTGACCTAGGGTCACATAGTATTTGTATCAATATTTTATGAACAATAAAGATTATTATTATTATATTAATTTATAAAATAATAAGATGAAGAATCTAATGTTTGGGACTCTACATCATTGATTTATCATATTGGACTACCTGTGATCTTTCAGCGCCGATTTTGGTTACTGCATAAGACATAACGCAAAGCGTAGGTTCCAAACTTGTCGAATATAAGATACCTACTTAAATCCTGATCTCGACAATATAGTAAAACTAGCGGTTCTGCGCGGTTTCACTCGACTAGTTTCCGTTCCCGTGGAAATACGGCAATATAATATAGCCTATGTTATTTAATAAAGAATTTAAAATATCGGCCCAGTAGTTTTTGAGTTTATTCGTAACAAAGATATTTTTTTTCCTCTTTATAATATTATTAGTAGGTATAGATATAAAAGTATCTTTATGTTCCAACAATAGAATCTTTTGTTGGTTTTGATAATACAAGGCTGTCTTTAAAAATAAAAACACTCTCAGGGGGGGGTTCATCAACCGATGAAACTTAACAACTTGAACTACAACTGGTCTGTTTAATAGTTTTGTTACGATTACTTATTCTCATAAAACTTGCACTATCTCTACGATTTCCCTGCCGCTTTGTCACCCCACGCGGTAATGCACGCAGGGCCAATATATCACTATTTCCTATCACCCCCTTCACCTCCCCTTTATTTCACCCTCCCCTACGGGTTAATATTATCGGCAATAACGGCAACTTTTTCGACCCTCGGTAATTTCCCAGTTCTGAATTATAACTCAATGAATCATTGGTTACTCTAGGGCTGACACAGTCGGAGTTTTAATCACTAATACCAGAGACCAGTTTTTATTTAAACTGGTCTCTGCTAATACACACAAACACTTCGGCAATACCTACAGACTTCGACCTCATCAACTCGCGAAAGCACTCGTATTGTAATTGACTGTTTTTGTCATTATTATCTGATTTTAAGAACAAAGTTTATTTGCGGACAGCTGCTATTTTTGAGTAGGTATACATACTCAACAAGGTACCTAAGTATACAAATTTTCTTTTGCTCATTTTTAAGTTCATAAAAACGAATGTACTTAATAGTTCATAATTATTTATGTATTTACTTAAAAGATACTGAAATATAGGTAGGAGGTACCTTTCTTTCGTTTGTTAAGAAAAAGAAATCCTTTTTTTTTCTTTATTTGTCATATTAACATAGACAAAATATTATGATACATAGCGTTTATAAACCACTAAGGTTTGTTTAATGATAACAACAGTCCACATGCACTAAATAAAGATAACAAAATATATACTAGCATACAAATATAGGAATAATCATTTAGTGTAGATTTAATATTAGATGACATGAGCAATTAGAAGTGTATTTAAATGTTCGTTTTAAACCATTGACAACCCTAGTTAAATCGTGTGGTAAAAATTCAGCACGGAATGCGAAAAAAATATTTATTTCATTAATCCAATAGTCGGTTCTGATTCCTTCCTAGATTAAGTAATACAGGTACATCCATTTAAATTTAATAAATGTTTATGTAAAGCTTGTGACACGACATGGGTGCGGCTACATAGCGAATAAAATCATTCATTTACCTTGGTACTATTAGACAGTACCATTGATGGTACCGTATTACCGTTGATGGTACGGTTATGTCTTTGCTGAAATGTTGTACATGGTACAGTGTCAGACATCTCTAGGAAACCTAGGAAAAGGAAACCATGCCAGGTTCTGTGCAAGGATAACCGCATTTCAGTGACGTTATTTGACGCAATACCACGGCCGCAGTCGAAAAGTTTATTTATCGAGGTGTAACAAAAAAAAAATCGAACTAGATACATACTTAACTATAATACAGTGCGTAAAACAAAGCAAGAAAGAGAAAAAAAAATCAAAAAATGCCTTTAAACTTCCTCAACAGGAAGCAATCCGCAACCTCTTCACAAAGTTCTTGTTATAAAGCGTCAGATAACGCTAGAATATCACAGACAGAGCTGAAGTATTATAGAATAGACTTGGATAGTCAAAGACAGGTCGCTTTGTCGTCGACATCGAATTCCTATCTTGCTTTGAAATGGGTTCTGTACTGAGACATTGGTACTTAATAGCCTTTTAGTTGAAATTCTACAGATAGTTTTTGATACTAGATTGTATCAGAGATACAATTCAATATTACTTGCTATTCACGTAATTAAAGGTAATGATGTAAAAAGAAGCCTATAGGGCACACGAAGTTGAAACGGAGTTGTATTTTCTAACTAGCAATTAGTTCCCGATCCCGTGGGAATACGGGGATAAAATGTAGCTCATGTATTATTCTGATGTATTCTCTATATACATGACTGTAAAGTTTCTCAGTAGTTTCTGCGTGAAAGAGGAACAAACATCCATACATCCATCCACAAAAACTTTCAAATCTATAATATCAGTTGGATAGGATTAGTAGGATAATAGGAAGTAGGATATATAGTATGTATTTGGAGCTATCACTTATTCATTAATTCGTCTCGATTATTGTTTTGATTCGTGTCCGTACCGTTTATCCCACCCGATGACTCTCGTAAGGGAGTAAACTGCATTTTAGTTACGTTCGGACAATGCCTCCACTTATGAAATTGTCCTCAAAGTACATCTACTTTTGTATCTTGTCATCACAAGAACCTTAAATAACTTGTAAATATGCCCAAGTTATTATACATTATAGTAACCACATATAAATTACACAATATTATTATTTATATTATATATTTTCAAAAAATGGTTTTTACTGTTCTTGTCAACAATTAAGAACAATTTTTAAAAATTGTTTTAAAAATTGTTCTTAATTGTTGCTCATTTTTGGTAATGTTTTTCGAGGTTATGTAACTAGACATATGTATGTGTGAATATCAATCTATTAAAGTGGAATATAAGCCCCAAAATTTGTTTAACATAAATAATATTAATTTTTATTTCTGTTTTAGACTCGTCTTCGTGACGCTTTGGTTTTTTACTGCAATGTTGCAAATGGATTTTAAATAAATAAATATAATATTCTATAATATAACTTGAATCCTTTAAGGTAGGTATTGCAGTTAGTAAGAAACTGATATGACAAAACATACGTATTTGTTTTAAATATTAAAATAGTGTAATTGGGGCGATAATTAATAATTATTTCTGCTTGGCCACATGGGTGACTGGTAGATAATACAGGTACGGTGGTAATACTGGTAGGTAATATAGTAGGCATTAAGTTCGTCATGTGTACATTTTCTTGGTACATGAAGATAAATAAATAAAAATACATAATCCCCTTAAAATCCTTACGTAAGACGTGACCTCACTCGCGCCTAATGAAAAAAATATGTGAAATGAAGACACGCATCTCTTTAGCATGGCGAAAGCAGAGCTGCTCAAATTTGCGGTCCATTTCTCCCAGAGATATAATATATATATAATCTCACGCCTTTTTATCCCCGAGGGGGTAGGCAGAGTATTCCATTACTGGATATACCCACATTTCACGAGATATATTGGACCCCTAAACGTGACAGGTGGTGAACCCATCGCCGGACCGGGTCTGTTTTCACATGTCTCAGAATGCGGGTTTCCTTACGATGTTTTCCTTCACCATCGAGCTAATGATAAATATGTACTTAAGTTTTTGAAAAACTCATTGGTACATGCCAGGATTCGAACCCGAGCCTCACTGATTTTCGGCCGGCTCTTCAACCGTTCGGGCTATCACTGCTCTCTCCCAGAGATAATAAAGCAGATTTAAGACTTAGACTGACGGACCTGACAAAACCATACACAAGGCGTCAGGCATAAGAATTAAGGCGCGTATTCACTTGGTAACAAATGTTGCGCGACACGGTCTCCGGGGATGTCAAGTGATATCACGCAACCTCGCCCGACATGTCCCGTGACGTACTAGCGCCATGGATTTGTCAATAGACCATATACGCCATGACATTGGTGCGGCATATTTCAGAGTATGCTCGCTCGCTTTGGTAAACCGTCAATCGTTAAGCGACACAAACTAAGATCACCTATACTTATGAAAAGTATAAATCCGACACTGCGTAAGTATAACATGATGCAAATAAAACGCAGGTCGCATCCCCTGAGGTAGCGTGATCTCGTATGACATCCCTGAAGACACGTGTCGCGTGACATTTGTCCCCGAGTGAATACGCTGCTGCTTTTGTATTAATTTTCGGCGACAGTCTAGATAGACCACCTTCAGTCCCTTTTCACACGTACCGGTTTCCACCGGTCCGGCGGCGAAATGTATGGCCGATTGCCCGGTTGCCCGCCAGAACGTATGAAAGCGAACGTACATGGCCATTGGCCATATACTTCGCCGCCCGACGGACCGGCGGAAACCGGTACGTGTGAAAAAGGGCGCACTGGATATTTATGAGGTATACTATCATTTTTAATCTTAATTTGCGGTCCTTCGAAACTTAACGTAAATCATCTCTGCCTTCGGAAATCACATGTGTGATCCGTCAGCCGCACACGACGCGCAATCTTCGCTGGCACGTCGCGGATCAAATTATACCAGTTCCTGTTCACCGCACAGCCTAGTCTTATTTCACGTGGTATAAAGTTCATTTTTGTTAGTTCTGTACGTATGGGATTCGGTCTTTCTTTTCGAGCTCTTTTCAGCTGACTTTTCTTAGCGTTGTCTTTTTTATGATTTTATAATACCTGTTTTAAATGGGACAAAATCACAAAAGTGGAATTTTGTGCGTACTGGCATGTGGTACTGGTATTTACAGAAAATATAAATATTTGCTGGTATAAGATTAATATTTAGACTGTCTGGGGTCTACACCCGATTTTGTTAAAATCTAATTACAGTTAATACCTACCTGAAAAGTTACTTCAAACATCCCATCTCGTCAGTATTCCGGTTGCAACTGGCCTTGCCCTTTTTACATAATGTCCTGTTAGATGTTTAAATACAGAATAAAGTGAACTTTGACAGTAAAACTATAAACTATAAAGAAAGAAAGAAAAATATTTATTAGGAACACATAGGAGATAAAAAATCTTAAAGATAAAAAACACGGAACATATTTAAGTGTCCTAACGGGACCCCACTCAGCACAAGCATGCGGCGGTTTGTAAAACGCCACAACGCTGGTATTATGTGGGGCCCCCATATAATAGTTTTCGGACTGTTTCTATCCCTGAGTAACATAGGCTATATTACGGGTTAAAAATACCCGTATTCCCACGGAAATGGGAACTACGCGGGTGAAACCTCGCGGAACAGCTAGTCAAGTCAAAGTGAAAGTTTTTATTCAATGTAGGGACTTATAAGTCCTCTTATCGAAAGTCATTCCGAGTCCTTCGCTTCGGTATGTATAGTTGAGGAGAAGAAGCAGTGATAAATACGTTCGTGAAGAAGTGATAAATATGTTCGCAAGTTATTGGAAAGTCATTGGTGTATGCGCTTAACAGGATTTAATTTTAGTTTTTAAATTATTGTTGCCTATTTATGCTTAAGTCACAAACGGCTCGGGATATGGCAGGTAGAGTTTCGTTTCATTGCGGCTTGCTCCCAACGCGCAACGCTCAATCTCAATGAATACGCCAAGGTGGGCGTGCCTCGACGACTTTGATTGATGGAAGCATGCCCTCGCGGTGGATGCGTTTATATTATTATCAATCAAGCCGGATAACTGGATAGTCGGATTAGGACGCCAGCCGGACGTTTTAGAATCCCAATTTTAGGGGAAAGATTTTAAATTCGATATCACTTCTATGTTTACTGTATTTACCTTCATGATAGTCTTGGCATTAAATAGCGGTGGTTTGCAGGGTTAAGATGTTGTTATGTGGACAATGCGAGCCAGAGCAGTCTCAACACGTGCCTATCGTGGTAACACTAGTAATGCCAATTGCAATTCCAGTCTTAGATCATGCGTACACTGTCGTGCATGTATTGGTACAAGTACGGTTTCCTTGACCGTAGTCTTGTGGAGTTCACGGTATAGACAAACATTATGTTTAAGGAATTTTGTAGTATTTGCACGAGAAAAAATACCAAGACAATTATCAAGACACATTTAAAGCCCATGCGATAACATAGCACTTCATTATTTGATAATGTGAACGGTGAAACGTGGCGAAATTGTTTGATTAATATTTCAAATATCCGTTACAGAAGGTTCTGTTGCATGTATCAGCTACAGCGTCCAATTTGTTTTAGTGTAATTTCCAATGAGCGTGCACAGGTTTGAGTTTATTGAAATTCGTAAATAGAACATGTAATGTGGCTACTAGCGGTTAGTCGAACGCTATTTCGTCGGGAGTGCAGATTGACATGCCACTGTTCCACATTAGTTCTGCATCGGCATTCGGGAACCAAACGTTAGCGACAACTGACAACCACTATTTATACCCACTACCAATATAAAAAGACACGCTTCACCTGTACTAAATACCAACAGTTTAGAACAATGGACGCCGTTGCAGAGTTTCCAATTAGTTGGGCCGCGCTTTATTTTAAGACGGCCGGTCTTCTAATGACCGGTGCGTCACGCGTGTTTTTTTTTTGTGTATTTTTGACAATAGCCGAATGATAAAAGTATATGTAACTCGGTGTTGAGCTGTCTAATGCGTGTAATTGCTAATGTGCATTTGTCCCCTTTGATATGATAGCACTTGGCGTTGCCAAATCGGCGCGCCATACAGGCCATGTCAACGCGCTACTCTATAAATTTTTGTATTATGATATTGTCTTATCTATCTTAATTTTTCCTCTCATTGAAAATAATAATAAGTTTATGGGTACTTATACAAAAACTTAACCTATTTTTTGTAGTAAACTCAATGTGCTCAAACTCAAAATGCGACTGTCGTGAGGCTAAGGTTCAAGCCAATGTAGCAGCCAACAGCTAAACTGGGAAAACCTGTACTATAGCTGCTGGCTAATCCCCATAATTTAAGATGGCATATTATGTCCCCTTTCTGCCAAAGTAGCATTAACCATTACCATATATATATATATATATATATATATATATATATATATATATATATATACCTATATATATATACCTAAATAATTAAAAATAGTGACCTTAAGTAAAAGTGGGGTGTGTACGTGTATGTGTAGCATAATATGTGTATGTGTCATTAACTGTTTTATCTATCTATGTTATTTACGTAATTCTCGTGACATATTATTTGCCAACTGAATGCTCTTCCACTACCCGCCATTGACTATTATTACTCCTACACTACAGTTTTTCGTTTCTTTTGGTTGACTATCCGTCCTGTTAGCTATTTGCCTTATTATTTATTTATTTTATTTATTTAGCTTAATAATACTTTCGTGCACTATCCTATAAAATTTACTCAATCTCTGGCTTAAGTCACCGAACACCAACACATTTGTGTCCAACATCACCAACATGCGGTGATGTTGGACACAAATGTGTTGGTGTTCGGTGACTTAAGCCAGAGATTGAGTAAATTTTATAGGATAGTGCACGAAAGTATTTCTATGAATTATTTGTAGTAATGTAACCAAATAATGTTGTTTATTTCTGTTTTTTACTATATACATGTAGTGTCTGCCTGTAAGTGACCATTGCACTTACTACAGAGAATATGTTTGAATTAAGTTTAAGTATCGGTGTAATGGTTGTTGGTGGACCTTATATAAATAAATAAAATAAAATAAACGAAAAACGAAATTATGTAACCCAATTTAGTATTAAGTAACAATTGATTAAAAGAATATTGTGTTGAGGAGTTTCTTGCCCCGCTTCTTCTCCTCAACCATACATGCTGAAGCGGTGGAGTTGAAATGACGTTCAATAAGTGGACTTGTAAGTTCCTATTTTGAATAAAACATTTTGACTTTGACTAAAAAATACACTAGGAGACAAATGTCTCACGACATGGCAAGCGAAGCCGGCTGATTTCGCCTGACATATCGTGACTTACCTCCATAGCAAAGTCAGGCGAAGTCGATGTTGCCAGATATGTAGAGTCCGGCAAAGTCGCGCCACTTCACCCGATGTCGCTGGTGACACGTGTCGCAGGACATTTGTCTCCTAGTGTATCCATGGCTTTAAGCCGATAATGACACACTCGTATATCGCAAGGCGCCGTGTCACCCGAATCCGTGACATTGTCCGTCACTCAGCACGACTTTGGCACCTATAAAGATATATCAACAATGATACTATGATATTATTATAATTGTTTATTAGCCACAATGATTAATTGAGTAATACGAATAATGTATCGGAACTTCTTTAAGAGTTGTTAACGTCTTTGCAGATCTTATCTGTACCTATTAAATAAACAACATTCAAGATTACCTGAATTCGCTTAACGACTTTGAACTTGTAGGACTAATACATTTACCTACAGTAGATGCTTGCTAATTATTAGACACCAAAACACACAACCTCATCACAATTTTTAAATATACTTAGAAACAAACTAACACGCTGTACATCCTACTAATATTGTAAACGCGAAAGTTTGTGAGTATGGATGTTTGGTTTTCCAAATGGGTCGTTTACATGAACTGTAGTTTCATCAAGCGTGCTTCGATAAATTTTGAGTATTTTGAGAATATCTATGTGTGAATCTCACTTGTTAAACTTTAGTCGTTGTTATGGTAGTAATCTTAGTCAAAAAAAAAACAACAACTCTTTAAACAAAACCGCAAAATAATTTTCGCTTAAAACCTAATTGACTAGCTGAGGCCATAAAAACTACTAACTCTTAAACCGAATCAGTGACTTTTCCGAAATATAATTCATGTCGTATCCCATTTTGCCATGAACGACACTACATTTACCTACTTTATTTACAAAATTTAATTATATTTTTTAATTCCTTTAATGGGACTCATGTGCCCACATTTTATCTTCGTATATACGTTCTCTGTCTCATCTACAACACTCTATTTATCGTAACCAGTGGTGGATTTGTCCTAAGCCCCAGTAGGCCCGGGCCTAGGGTGACCAGATATTAGAGGTGGCCAATCGTAACTAAAAAAGCCAGTGATGATATAACCTAAATATTTTAAAGACTCGATCATATTATTATTATGATAGGCCGCACTGCACTGCATCGTATAACAATACTTATCTTCCCAAATCACTTTCTACATTTTATGTAAAAAGATAAAAGTTGGCTATAAAATAAATTCATTATGTAGTCTATATAACGTAAGGCTACTAACCAATTAACAAACTATGGACTTTTGTATGTCTGAAAAAAAGTATTTTTATTATTATTTATTTTGTTTTAAATAATGGGTACTGAGAAAGGGGCGGTTGGTACTTGGCCTGGGGTCTAGGGCGTTCAATAATGCAATTCCGCACCAGTTCGTGACATTGTTTGTGTCATTGTTTTTCTTCTTGTGATTGATTCTGTTTGTGACATTGTTTCGTGGCCACACACGCGCCGGGAAACACGAATCAATTATTGTGGCTCGCGTCACTGACTTAATAGAAACTTCCCGCGATCCCATTAGCCGTGGTGCAGTTTGTATACTAAATATACTTTTACATAACGACATTATATTTAATTATGTTAGGTTGGGTTATTTGCGTGTTAACGCGGCATTCGTGGCACATCACAAGGTCTATATACCAACATATTATGTTAACATTTTCGCTGTGTGGATATATTTTTAAACACAATTTTTTTAATATGTAAGAGATTCGTCACTACTATGCATATATGAAATTATATGGTTATTAAATTTTGTTGCTTTTCTTTTGTTAAATAATATTTTTTAATCATTTTTTTGCTTCTTCACTAACCTAGAAGAATGGTGAGATTCCAAGTACCCTACCCCAGCGCTACTTAACAAAGAACAAGATTAACATTGTCAGTAAGCAGTCGCTAGTTCACTATAAGCATAAAATCTAGCGACTGCTTACTGCACAGACGAAGACAGTAATTTTAAAATTCAACATTTACATTATTCTTATAAGTACGTCTTCACTACATAGTATAAAACATAGTCGCTTTCTCTGTCCCTATATCCTTATGTCCCTATGTATGCTTAAATCTTTAAAACTACGCAACGGATTTTAATGCGGTTATTTTTAATATATAGAGTGATCCAAGAGGAAGGTTTTAGTATTAGCATTGCACCCGTGCGAAGCCGGGGCGGGTTGCTAGTATTATAAAAAGCAAAGCGGATAAAAGTCTCTTCCCTGCCGCTCTGTCTGCGATGATCTATATTAATTATTAATAAGACATTAAGTTAAAAAGAGCTGCCCTTGAGTTGCTTTTGCTTCGTTAGTTCTTCTCGGGGTACTGCATTTGGAACCAGCAACTCGTCGGTGGCGATAGGCTGCTGTTTACATTCACCCAACTTACATGGTCGAGTTTAGAGTCCCTTGCTATTTAGATTACTGCCTGGCCTTCCTGCATATCACAGCCAGTAGAGTCATCCCACTGCTGAGCTAGGGGTCTTTTCCCACACATTTAAGAGAGTATTTGCACTATATACAACGCGTAACAGAATAAGCGCAATTCCTCATACACCCCAATTAGTACATTATTTTTTTAAAAAAATATGATGCCTTCGTACTTTAGCTGTGTCTAACCAATTTTCTTAAAAGAGCAGTCATAGTACGGTTTTCATAGTAAGCAATAAATTCAGGTATGCTAATTCATTTTTCGGATACATTTAACACATATTAAAAAAAGCTAAAATCGATTAAGAAGTCGATACTGAACAAACTAATTTCAGGAATTGCGCTTATTCTGTTACATAGGTATTGTATATGAAGAGTCACCTTCCGTCTAACTTTCAAATATGGGATGCAAAGTTCTGACGACACACTTTCGTCCAAGTTTGGGTAAACGTTAATTTGAGTTTAATGATCGCATGGTATTTACAGCCTCTTTCAGAAACTCTATAAAACAAAATAAAAATTGCCGCCGATGAATTATGCAATACGTTATCCGAACCCTTCACTATGCGTAGTTTGACCGCACTTTTCCGTTTATTTCAATATTTGATAAATAACAAATCAATAATAAAGAAGAGGACAGAACACCATAGCCATACAAATGTCTGCATACACATACACAATTTGAGAAACTGACTTAATATGACTTTTCATCATTACAAATTATAATTCTTTTGATCAATTTAAACAACAAAAACGTCCTTCATCGACCACACTAACATGTAAATGTATTATGATAGAGATAAACTGTTATAACTGTTAAAATAAACACAGTGACAGTTTCTGACATCGTAGGTATAATAATTCATAAAACTGTACCTCTCTTTCTCTCTTTGTCTATGTCAAACTGGCAATTCAAAAATAGAGCGTCCAGTTGTGTGCGTATATGTAGATTGATGTGTCCCTAAAATAACCAACTAATAATAAATCAAGGAAAAGTGGCCGACTGTGTGAACGTTTTACTATGGAAGATTAGTGTCGTAGGAGTTGTAGGTATTTAGTTTTTTATGGTATACGATTTATGGGTTCTGTGGCCTATAAGATGACCGATAAGATGATGATGATTTGGACATTCCGTTTGACGCATCTTAGTCCCATACTAATTTAATACTAATAGCAGTAGGTAAAAGTAGTAGGTAGCTATCTTGTTTTTACAGAAAAAGTTTGAACTTAATACTGTTTTTGTATTAAGTAGTACCTATTTGCATTTTTAAGATATAGCAGTCATTTATTGAATTCCTCGAATATGTGTTTATGGCTTCGGTAATCCAAAAACAAGTAATTTCAATTTCAAGTCTCAATTTACAGATACGCAAACAGACGAACAAACAAAACCGCGTGTGCCGCACAACTTTGTTCTTTATGTGAATGCAAACTAAAAATATTCACATCGAAAAAATAAATTAAGACCCAAGAAATTAGCTCGTTGTTTAGATCTATATCTCTGGAAAGAACGTGAGAAGGTTTACTATAAAAACTATGCAAAATCTACAATGTCAAGATAGCAAGCAATCTCATGGAAAATATGAGCTTCTTTCCACTACCGGTGGAATGATGTTTTAACAAAAATTCCTAGTTGGCACTTCCAAAGGATTTTAGTAGCATTCTTCATAGCAAATAGCAATGTAGTTATTATTGTTATATTTATATATTATTGTTGAATTGAAATCGATACCAATATTATAAAGATGAAATATTTTTTTTAATTTTGTATGTTTGTTACAAATAAACTCAAAAACTACTGGACCGATTTAAAAAATTCTTTTGCAATGGAAAGCTAGAAGATCCCTGAGTAACATAAGCTATATTTTATTCCCGTATTCCCACGGAATCGGGAACTACGCTAGTGAAACTGCGCAGAACCACTTGTTATACATATATATATATATATATATATATATATATATATATATATATATATATATATATATATTCAAATTACAGTCTTCATCTTTGGTATTGTCTGTCTTTGATATGTAATCAATCATTATAATAATTTTTGTAGGTGTAGCTTAAAAGGCCTCCCTTTTGTTATGATGATGATGAAGATTCTTTCGTCTCTAGTTTTTAATTTAAAAAAAAATACTCTTGATGTGAGAAAGTTAGAAAGTAGGCAGTTTACATTTTGCATATTCAGGTTCAAAGTCTTAGATTAAGAAAATTTGATTAAAATAGGGTCTGTTTATTTAAAATAACTAATCCTAATTAATTAAACAACACATACATTATGATATAAGTGCGGTAGGTTGAAAATTACAGCCGAGGCGATATTGCTAGCCCGAGCCGTAGAAGAGGGCTACAAGTAAGCAGAGGCTGTAATTATTAAAGCGCACGTATGTCATACGACGTTTTATAACACATTTGCGAGGAAATAAAATAAAACTCCGACTATGGTAGACGAATAAAAACAATACAGCGTTAAGAAAAAGCGCGCGACGCGCATCAGCATTTTTTTTAGGCAAAAGCACAAAAAACAGCCAGTATTACTAATAAAGTAAATTAATATTTTTGTGTTTTTGTTACAGATTAATTGGTTGTAATTTACTGTCAAAATTAATTAAATTAAATAATTATGTACATAAATATTTCTTTATTGTATTTTATCTCCCAATTTAAATCATAAAATGTTGACAACTTTTTTGACATAAAAACTCTTTGCTGAGATTTTAAAAAGTACCGTTCGTTTTAAGACGGAACATCTTGATAAACCGTGCGTTTTACTTTACACTTACCGCACTTGGGCGTAATGAGATACAATACGATATTAAAATTGGTGAAATAAGACACCTTTTACGAGCAAATGTGTTATAAATAACTTTACATTAGCATTGGTAGCCCTGTCACTAGGACGGAGAGCGCAATTAATTCCACTATAATTTCCCCGCAGTAAGTGACGAACCAAATGGCGTTTGTAACACGGCGATAGTATCGCTGACGGTGGTTTAGCAGTTGGTTCGAACATGTCACAGAGTTATATAGAGCTGTGTGTTATGGGGGACTCCTTTAGGACACTATAATAGATAGCCATGTTGGAAATGAGCCCGCTCTTGTTTAGGGTATGTAGCAAATGACTTTCAAAAAATAGTAGGTATATTAGATACATACCAAGGGAAGTAAAATAAGAAATGTCTGACATCACATGTAATTGTAGACCGAGGCAAAGCCGAAGCCTTTCTTATTTACTCATACCAAGGTGTGTATATTTTTTTATAACACATTTGCTCGTAAAAGGTGTCTTATTTCACCAATTTTAATATCGTTACCTATCTCATTACGCCCAAGTGCGGTAAGTGTAAAGTAAAACGCACGGTTTATCAAGATGCTCCGTCTTAAAACGAACGGTACTTTTTAAAATCTCAGCAAAGAGTTTTTATGTCAAAAAAGTTGTCAACATTTTATGATTAAAATTAAAAATAAAATAAAATATTTTAAAGAAATATTTATGTACATAATTATTTAATTTAATTAATTTTGACAGTAAATTACAACCAATCTGTAACAAAAACACAAAAATATTATTTTACTTTATTAGTAATAAGTACTGGCTGTTTTTTGTGCCTTTTCCTAAAAAAAAAATGATGATGCGCGCCGCGCGCTTTTTCTTAACGCTGTATTGTTTTTCTTCGTTTACCATAGTCGGAGTTTTATTTTATTTCCTCGCAAATGTGTTATAAAACGTCGTATGACATACGTGCGCTTTGATAATTACAGCCTCTGCTTACTTGTAACCCTCGCCTACGGCTCGGGCTAGCAATATCGCCTCGGCTGTAATTTTCAACCTACCGCACTTATATCATAATGTACTATTTTTGCTCGACGGAGGTGGAAAGCGGCAACTTCATTTAGCGCAGCGGGCTGAAAGTTGCCGCTTCCGCCCGGAGAGATGAAAAATCGGCTTCGCCTCGGTCGACAATTAAGTACATGTGATCTGAGACATTTCTTATTTTACTTCCCTAGGTGAGTAATATACTATTTTTACCTTACTTATTTCTTTGAAATCTTTTTATTTTATTATTTGCTGACCTGGCAGCGTCTCATGCTTGCGCTGATACGATTTTTTCCCGGTCCTATAGGCCTAGTTCCTATAGTATTTTTAGTAGCCTTATTAGAACGTTTCACCAAAGTTTCATTGCAATTGAGTGAATTGTTTAGGAACCCCGAGACGACAATCCAAGAAACATTCATTTTAATATGTACACTTAGATTGTTACTGTACAATTCTTTCCGGTTTTAAATCCCCACCACCAACAGTAAGGAAACTTATTAATAGATCGTGTTCTGAACTATGAATGGCATATAGAATATTTTAATTAATCTAGCTAACAGTTTAGTTAACCCCCTCAAGCCGGCTGTCAATAGATTCACGGGATTTAAGCGGAGCCGCAAATTTAATATTGCTGGCTTAATCCGTTTTAGATTTATACCTACCTGAAACACCAATCTAGCGACCACGATCATCCATGATTACTATTTTGATTGACATAGTTCGTAGAAGCAAAATTGAGTTGTTTCAAGTTTGTTTTTTTGTTGTACTTTGTTTTGTAAGTATGTATTTGTTCTTTGCTTCATTGTGATTTATTTTTTTTAATCGGACTATATGGGGCTACATCTCTCAATATTTTTATGTTTGTATGTAGTATAGCAACATTCTGATGTATACCTGTTGTTTTCGTAGCTGCTGCTTTAATTTTAATTACAGACTTATTATTATTCTACTATCAGAAGCCCAGCCCAGTGGTATTACCGCAAGGATCCCGTTTTTTCCCGTTCCCGTGGGAATATAAAAAACAAAAACCCGCCCTGTCTCTTAGTGGCTACTAGGCACACTCTCTGAAAGAATGTTGCCAATCGAATCATTAGTTCCAGAGATTACCTCCTTCTCATAACAATCAATAAATTTGTAACAATCAACTTTAACTCTTCATAATATATTATACTAGCGACCCGCCCCGGCTTCGCACGGGTGCAATTCTAACACTAAAACCTTCCTCTTGAATCACTCTATCTATTAAAAAAACCGCATCAAAATCCGTTGCGTAGTTTTAAAGATTTAAGCATACATAGGGACATAGGGATATAGGGACAGAGAAAGCGACTTTGTTTTATACTATGTAGTGATTGTAGATAGGGTGCAAGGACATAAAATGACATTGCGTCAATAGCTTCTCTAATACCACCGTTCGTCGACATGGATTCCTGTGGCCCATGGCGGGTTATTGATCCTCTTTGTTTTAATATTCGATGCGCGCGCGTCGCCCCTCGCGGCGGGCGCGTACGTCCGCCCGGTGCGACGCGTGACCTCACCTTTGTGAGAGTATAGAGCACAGATTTCGAAAAATTACTCTTGTCGTTTACCAAGTAAACTACCTATATACTCGTACCTACTAGACTACATTCCATATAACATATCATAAAGATATTTTTAACTCAAGTGCTAATATTTTAAGGGTAGGTACAAATATTTTAGAGAAATACAATAATAATTACTTTACATATAAAGTTAAAAAACATGGTTTGCATCAGAATATTTTCCCTCACTACCGCACTTTTGTCGGCTTTTTTATTATTTATTTATTTTGTTATTTTCACCCATTTTTTTATTGGGTAGTACGTGTATTGTTTATGTACAGGGTGTTGTTTTTTATTTTTATAATAATCGATGTTATCTAGTTACAGTATGAAAAATAAAAATCTATGCTGAAAATGGATTCTTGTTATAATATTTTTGATCTACTCTTTAAATAGTTGCACTGAATTTAAAATGACCATGTATATTTAATTTAACCTCAGTGACAACCCTACAGCGATTGCGACTAGAACACCGCGGGACTAATACCACGAGCGTGTCGCATTTCAATTAATTGCCTATTGAACTCGCGACATCTTTCTCTCAAATCGTCGGTTACGGATACGGTAAAAGGGGTTTGTGAAATGTTTATACATTTGTTAAATAATGTTCAGAAAACAATTGATGTCTGCAGTATAAAAAAGTGTGAAACAAAAGACACTCGGTGTTGTTTTACTGCCAAAGTTTGCGTCACCTGCTACAATGGCTTGGGCTCCTTGACCCTATTTTGACACTATTCCGCCAATGTGGTGATAACTCGCTTAAGTTTTATAGTAATGTAAACTTTTAGCACGCGAACAATTTTATTACCTTGTATCCTTGGTTATTCTAGGATACCCTAAGAAACGAACAGATGTATCTACAAGTTTTTACTCGACCAAATGACTTCCAAATGATGTTGAGTATAACTTCAAATTTTAATAAAACCAGTCAAGTGCAAGTTCAACTCGCGCACCGAAAGTCCTATATATTTGAGGAATGTATTGATACTTTGTAAGGCATTGGATCAAGAACACCTTTGAGAAGAACACTAACCAAGGTATTTTCTTCTCTCTTTTCAGGTTACAGCTCAAAATTTGTGTTGCAACATTACGCTGAGCTGTGACCTTTTAAATTCTGCGTCACTATTGACTAGTTTAATTATTTATTTATTAAAGACACAAAACAGACATTGACGAAAACTCTCAATAGGTACTTAGTAAGTTACAGCTCCGATCTAATCGCAGTCCTTACACATGTGTGCACAGATGCAACTACATTAC
Source organism: Ethmia dodecea (assembly GCA_963855545.1). Classification (NCBI taxonomy): domain Eukaryota; kingdom Metazoa; phylum Arthropoda; class Insecta; order Lepidoptera; family Depressariidae; genus Ethmia; species Ethmia dodecea. The sequence continues at coordinate 14,359,501 of OY979443.1, read as the reverse complement.
TACATGCATTACAAATTACGTTTGTACAATCTTAAACGTTACAAAAGACAAAGAGATATACATAGCAATTAATATTTTGCGAAGGTTACAACTTTTTAGAACATTAGTTAATATTATTGAAATAATTGAGTACTGTTCGCATGCAACTGGTTTAAAAGTACTAATGCGACAGTTAATCCAATGAGATTTTGCTAGATGCTTCATTATACTCGTATGAACGACACATTCTTACAATTGTTACAATGTACGTCTAAAATAAAAGTTCTTGGTTTCCTACATCGATGCCAAGTGTTAATATTTAATTGTGATAGTAGACATGACGAATCTACGTCAGATTGTAAATTATTAATTTACATGGCATGCAAGTTATTTTGAGACGATGTAAGATTAAGATAGTCTCAAGCTATATCCGACAAAGTTAAGGCCCTGTGGGAGACAAATCTGAACTTGTCAAAGCAGCTTATCCCCATATCTATACATAGTATTAATAACTCATACAATCTTACCAAACGCTATATTCAGTGAAATAATAAAATATTTATTTATTTAAATAAATATTTTCCTTATACGAACAACAGCTGAAATAGTTTCGATATGAAAGCTACGTTATTATAAGTCATGTAAATACACATTTCTGCTTTACGTAGGATAAAAGGGGCGATAATAATTTTAGTATCAGTGATAATTTGGCCTTACCTCAGAGTGATATAAAAATAAAAATACCTATTACAGCCAACTTTCTAAGTATTGTAACTGTACAAAATAATCTATTACATCTTCAAACTCACTAACTTCATTATTAAACTTGAAATTTGTTCCAAATAACTAAAGTTTCTATTACTTCGTTTTATTACAAAGCCGAACTCTCCTGAAATCTCCTGTCTCCTTTCACACTTCCAAGTTTTACGGCCAGCAGGTCGGAAAGGCCCCCCAAACTAATCAGTCAAACAGTCTCATGCATATTTTGTTCGTGGGACAATGGCAACCTTAACCCTCAGTTTACGAGTAAACGAATTTCGCAATCAACGTGAGTCAGTGGTTTTACCTTTCGAGCGAGACCTTTGTGACTTGTGTCCCCGAAATGCTTGTGGTTACACGCTCATCTTTCACGCTTAGCGTTGCTGAAATTGCGGAGTTGACTGTTTTGGTTCGAGTAACTAATAACAATTTGCTTTCACAATGAGAGCTAAAAATCTGCCATTAACTATGGTTAATGGCAGATTTAATCTCTTAAAGGCGGTCTTATCACTTAAAGCGATAAGACCGCCCATTGTACTTTTCCTTTTCATTGTGTCACTTGTTGCATATTTTCATTGGTGTACAATACAGAGTTGTTACAAGTTACTTACTTAATTTTTAAAAAGTATAAATTTTGAACTCGCCTAACACAAGCACACTTTGGATTGCATTGTAACAATCAGACAAGCCTATAATAAGGTACTAAATGTAAACTTGGACGCAGTTTATCGTCGCCTCGAGGAATTTGGCGTCAGGTGTAGTGTAGAGTTCCCAAGGCGCCGATAACAATGCACTTGCAGTGGCTGAACAAGCCCTTCTGAAGCCCGGGGCAACCTCACATGAGGCTCGTGCTATGCTTAGAAATTGATGTAGATATTAGTAGTGTACAATATAATACAACAAGTCTTTATTGTACCCCAAAAATAACACAATATGGATACCAACATTAACTACTCATCGCTTTTAGCGATCTCTTCCGGACAACCTTAGGATGGATGAAACTGAGAGATTAGAACTAGGGTAGACGGTAGCAGTGTACATTTTGTAAAAAGAGCATTGTTGGCAGTATGGTTCGTGCGCAATGCCCGGGCTAGATTCCTGGCGAGGTCAGGATTAATTCAAATTCAAAATTCATTTATTTCAGTAGGTATACAAAATACACTTTGAAATTAAATGTTGGGGTTTGTCCACAACGGTTATTTCGGCTTCTTAGAAACTGTCTTTTGCAGCCTGTATAAGGAATTCTCATTAATTAGACTACGCGCACAATAATTACACGTTTTCGCATTCACCATATTTTTCTTTATTGACATTTTACAAACAAATCTACAATGAGTTTTATTTTATTTTGTAAGTACATTTTCTGTCATTACCTCAACAGGAAAACATCGTAAGGAAACCCGCAGGCCCCAAATTTAGTTCCTAGACATTGTAACTTTTATTCAGTTTGGCTGAATTAACAGGTGTCACGTTTAGGCGTCAAAAAAGCACTATAGTACGTTCGCGTTAAGAATGCAGTAAAATCATCATTATCCGCCGGCCTAACCAATCAAAATCTTTTCAAATTACAAAGTGAAGTTCACAATGACATAATATTTTTAAATATAATTTGTTTGAATTTAACACCACTGTGAATACACTTTTATCTTGCAGTTACACGATGATTTACTGCATTCTTAACGAGAAAGAACTATAGTGAAAAGTGCCTCTGTGAAATGGAGAAAAGGCAAAGACGTAAGTAAGTAAGTGACAACTCTTTATTGTACACCAATAAAAATATGCAAAAAGTGACACAGTTAAACAAAAAAAAGTACAATGGGCGGTCTTATCGCTTTAGGCGATTTCTATTTATCACATTTTATAAAAAACAAACAATAGCCTAGGTACTTACTTACTGATTATAGTTTTCGATAGCTCCGCTTGTTAAATCACGCAGGCAATGACCCAGAAACATAGATTTCTTGCCCACAAAAATTCTATAATTTTTATCAAAATCATAAAAGCTGTTTTCGTGATTAGTCTAGTCAATACAAGGCAAGTCAAAATGTCCGGTAGTTCTTCATTTTAAACGATTCCATAGTTTATGTAAAAAGTGATGGTAATGTTTAAATTTTTTTTTAACTGTTTTCAGTATTAGCAGAAAGAAAATAGAAACCAATCATTTTTTATATTTAATTCTGTTCCGTATAATATCCTCGACTAAAGTTGAGGCTCTAAAGGCTTGCAAAGAACGTCATTTCCGGTGCAAGTAGGTCAAGCCACTATTTCCGGCTTAATCCTTCGGCTTCCTGGTACAGTAGCTATGACCTGTGCCCGATAGGTTTTGAAATAATTACGAACTTTCATACGAACTCTCATCCCCTAACTAATGAGAATACGGGGATAAAATATAGCCTATGTGTTATTCTGATGTATATTATGCTATATAATTGAAAAGTTTCATCAAAATCCGTTTAGTAGTTTTTGCGTGAAAGAGGAACAAACATCCATACATCCATCCATACAAACTTTCGCGTTTATAATATTAGTAAGATTTTCTATTTTATTAGAAAAACTAATAGCCTATCTTTCGCTTTAAAGTGTATCGCTATTCTAAACATCCGCGGTAATAAACATCGGAGTCATTAATACTAACTTAATAATAACAATTTATTAATAGTTATTAACATAATGCTCAGTAATTATTTATTAATTAATAGTTTATAAATTTCTATATTTCTACAAGCTATGTTAATCACTACATAGTATAAAACAAAGTCGCTTTCTCTGTCCCTATATCCCTATGTATGCTTAAATCTTTAAAACTATGTAACGGATTTTGATGAGGTTTTTTTTAATAGATAGTGATTCAAGAGTAAGGTTTAGTATCAGCATTGCACCCGTGCGAAGCCGGGTCGGGTCACTAGTACCATTATAAAGAGAAACGAAACGTATTATCATAGACATTGGATGGATTAATTTAGTTTAATTTCATTAACAGCTAGCGACACGCCCCACTTGTTTATGAATTCATGACATTGGAATCCTTACCATAAAAAATCTAATGTAAACCCAGAAGAAGGCAGAAAAACTTTGGTTACTTCTTGACCAACTAACCTTAAATACCTTTAAGTAATAATAATAATTTATTCATGACAAGGTTTTTCTTAAGTAAGTGTATAGTATAATATTATGGGTATAGATGGGTGTCACACTAATAACAGAGGGACTTCAAAACTAGTTGATACTGTGCTATCAATTCAGCGATTCCCCGTAGAACTGTATTCAATAATTTATAGATACATAAAAAAAAAATATTTGGTTTCAATTTCATTATACAATTTTTTCCTAGGATGAGTATTGTAAAATTGTAAAAAGGTCAAATAACTATCTAAAATTGCGGTAAGCTACATATTAAAAAAAAAATTATGTTCTGAAATATTGACGAAATATGTAAAGCTATGACCCAAAGTAATGGTGGGTCGAGCTAGAGGTCGATTGGCCCCCGGGCGACCTGGGATCCCTATAACGGAATACATTCTGTGTCCGTTTGACCTTGTCAACGATGAGGGGTCTGATCTAGCGCACCTATTAACATTTGATTGATAGTTGAGACTTCGTCTGAAAATAATTGAAATGAAACTCGATTCCAAATTGAAATATAAAAATATTGCTTATAGATGTTTCATAGAAGACATTTAAGTATGCTTTCGTGGTAATTTCAAATTCTTATTTCTATCGAAAAGCACATAAGGGCAAATATCATTGGATTGATAAGCTAGGTTGAAAGTAATTGCGTTGGATGTGAGACCGCAGTCGCTCCCGCCCTTCTCTTCGAACAATTAAATATTCAACGTCCCGGGATCACAACCTGAGCTCATTTCACGACTAATCAATGTTCAAAATAATTCACACTAATAGACGCATTTCTTCAATCGAACCCTCAATGTTCATCGTTTTTCATTCATTATTTTCAACGTCTACATCACATTCAATGTTTTTATAATGTTCTTCATGTAAAAAAGGCGCTTATCTATTATTAGATAGGCTTCGAACGGATGCAATACTAATAATAAAACCTTCCTCTTGAATCACTCTATCTATTAAAAAAACCGCATCAAAATCTTTAGCGTAGTTTTAAAGATTTAAGCATACATAAGGAAATAGGGATATAGGGACAGAGAAAACGACTTTGTTTTATACTATGTAGTGATTATTATTATATTTTACAGTGTATCAAAAGGTTACACTTACAAGACTTGAAAATATTGAAGCATCTTTGCCAGACGCAACGGAATCTTCGTAATGTTGTACATACAAAGTAATTTTTTTTTAAAGTAAGAGTTTCGTAATAGGAAACATGAAAGTGAAGTGAAAAGACCTGCCAACAAAACTAAACTGCAAAATAAAACTGCATCATAGTTCCTGAGCATAGAAATTGTTGCATAAATTAAGTTAAAGGATCGCTTTCCTGTCTAAAGATCCTTTAGAAACTGTAGCTTTATCAGGAGTTTCAGAACTTCGATCAAATTGCTCAAGTTTAATCATGCTTCTATCTTACTCGCCTCTAATAACGGTTGAAATTGTGGACTCGTGTTTCTCTTCGCTGAAGTAGAAACAATCCCCTCGAGCTCAAATCAGATAATCCTTCTCTCTATCTAATTGATCCCTATTCCCTACCAACGGGCACTCAATTTTTATCCCCGACGGGCTCATTTTGGATAATGCGAACTGCGTCGAAAGATGGTGTCAAGCGATAACACTCGTAATAATACCAATAAAACCCTGTAACACCCGATGACTATGTTCGGACCGGGTAGATTAAGAACGTGCAAGAGGCAGGGCAGAAGTAGAGAAAACTGGGCCCGATGTAGGTAAAAGCACGCCGTTATGCGTGAATTTTCAGTGACACTACACCAAGACGAAGACTGTTATTTTTCCAATCAAGCTCATATAATAGACTCTCCTGCGAGTATAGCAATGAAGACGTATCAGATATTTAGTAGAATTCAACGTTACACACTCCGTTATAAATGTGTAAATACTCCGATCGGGACACCGATTACCTACATATTATGTTGAGATAATATAGTAGTATTTTTAAGGTAGGTCTACCTATTCGCAATCGAATACGCCTTTAGTTACTATTATACATAATTACTATGTGCGTGTTGCCAGTGATCACCAATGGGACTGAAATGCGGTCGCCCTCAATGGGCCTTATTAGAAGGCTCGAAGTCACCCAGAGGGCAATGGAAAGAGCTACGCTTAGAGTTTCTCTAATTGATCGAATCCGAAAAAAGGTGATCCTTAGGCAAAAAGATTAAAATATAATAGGGCATAGAGGGGACAAAGCGAGGAAAATTTGAAGCCTAAAAGTTATTTCAAGTGGAATAAGTCTAGTACAATTTCGACCGAATGACAGCTCGCGCGTCGCGTGGAGCCCAAAAATTTCCTTACTTAGGCCCACTAAGTACATCCCTGAGCACACGTAACTAGCACCTTGTCGACACAGTGCTCAGTGGAAATATCCGCTAATACTCGGCAAGTACGGATAAATCCCCCCGGATGGATACGTTTGCTCGCGTCGAGTGGAGCCGTGAGATATTAGACGCGGTTTGTTTCTGATAATTAGAGTTGTTTTGTGAAACTGAAAGTGTAATAATAATAATATTATGTTGACAGTTCTTTGTTCTTCAGCCTCCGCTGTCTATCCATCTGTCTGTCACAGGACTGTTTGAGACTTAAAATTTTCGCAGAATGTGGGGTAAATTTATACATTTGATGACAAAATTTAATTCCAATGAAAAATATTTCATTCTACTGCTTATAGCTATATGAGCCATGGAAGGGAAAAGTGTCAGTTTCGGAAGTGTCAGTTTTGTGGGAAAAATCGCGATTTTGGAGTATTCTTTTAGAAACCACTGTCGTTATTTACATTTCACGAGAATATGCGACCCCTAAACGTGATAGGTGGTGAGCCCATCGCCCTGTTTACACATGTCACAGAATTAATTCTGGGACCTGCGGGTTTCCTCACCATGTTTTTCCTTCACCGTGATGTATGTAGGTTTTGAAAAACTCATTGGGACATGCCAGGATTCGAGCCTTACTAATTATCATCATGAGAAGCAGGCTCTTTAACCGTAAGGCTATCCCTAGACTGATCCCGCTATTTATACTTACGCGGTTTTACTATACTCATGTTTAACCATCTGTATCAAGTTTACTTCCATATCGAATTAGGAACCCTCTACATAAGAATTCACTACAGAACCCTTGACAAGCTAAACGTGGTGGTGGTGATTCATCAGCCTCTAGATAAATGTCCTTACCGACTGACCTTTCAACGGACAGCCCCAGACATGTTTCAGGGCACCAAATTTTCTCCAGCTCAGCAAATCACTAAAACCATGTAACTTTGTACTTTGTATTAGGCATATTGATTGTTTTAAAGAATAATGTGTTGAGGAGTTTCTTGCCCCGCTTCTTCTCCTCAATTATATTTGATGTGTTTTTTTTTAATAGATAGTGTGATTCGAGAGGAAGGTTTTAGTATGACCATTGCACCCGTGCAAAGTCGGGGCGGGTCGCTAGTTATTTATAAAATAAAATGGTGAGAAAATAAGGAGTTTCTTACCGTGAAACCAAATCTTGATACAGATATTAAGGTAGATCAAACATTTGCACTACTAGTACTGGATCAACTTGATAACGTTTGCTAACTGAATCAGTCTGATTTATTAAGTTACAACATCCGATCCTCCAGTAACGCAACTCCGCTTGAAGATGCCAGAAAGAGATGCCGCTATGTGAGTCGCATAAAGCTGTCCTCTTCTAATTGTGCTCCAGCAGTCTTATGCTTGAGAATCATTCCGTGATACGGGGGTAAGAATATGCTATGAGGGTAATGGGTAATTTACAAGTGCTGCAATATGAGGTCAAAAATTGACTAGTAAACAAAATAATTAAAGTTAGTAGGTGATCTCAAAAAACATTTAAGTATGTCAAATTATTAAAAATTTACAGCTCCGGTCACGCTTAGGAGTCCAAAAAATATACCAGATCCCTCGGAAACAAAGGCGAATAGGATATACATTTCTAATAGCAAATGTATACAAATACAAATTTTCGATTCCGCTACGCTAAATCCTTTGACTCGGACTACATGCAAAGCACCGGGACAACTAGATCCCCAATTAAACCTACCCGTTATACCTGGAATTATCGTCGTCGATGCATTGATCCGCCCGTTTCACTCACTCTGGCAATCTCACTCACAACGAGGGCCTCTCAGGGCTGGCGCTGCTGTGGAACAGCTCTTTTGGAGTTTAACAACTATTGTTATTCTCTATAATGCCATGACACTGAAATCGGGTATGGTCCGCCAAAAACATGGATCTATTCATCACGGATTTTACATGGTGAAGCTACCAAAAATCAAGAGAAATACTTACCTACATACTATATTTTTATGGTATACGTTGACATTTCAGTTGTTGTTAAATTTCTCGACACAATAATAATCATGGTTTGCCTAAACTATTTAAATTTTTTATTTGTGTACAGCACGGCCGTTTTAACTTGACTTCTCTGAAGTTGCGCAAATGGCTGCGCAGTAACATTTTTTAGCGACCATATGGCGGTAAGAGGGGCTTTTGCGCAGGCGAAGCCTATGTTCAGACAAGCCAAGTTAAAACGGCCGTACTGTAAGCATTTTAATTCCTTTGCCTGAACAAATTATTCTCGTTTTCGCGTAAGTATATTATTTAAAAACAGACAGCCCTACTAGTCTCACTGGCGTCGCCGGTGATCCCAAATATTGACACTAGCTATCGGATGACACGACGCGACGCGGCAGACACTCGACGGCTGTTTGTTCATAATTCGCATAACTACGGATATACCTAATACTGTTGAGTGAAAAAAAATAAAAACTTTGCAATGAAATGACCAATAAATGAGTCTGCGAGCTATTTCCAAAAGGCAAAACTTTTATGTTTAGTATGATTTATTTTATAGCGGTTTTGTAGAGCTGTTATTTTACATAATTTTATAGCATAGCATAAGGCCTAAACTCTTTGGCTTATATTATGACCGGAGCAGATTTTTTTATAAAATTACTTAAAGATAACCTTTAAACTGATAAAGACTTTAGACTCTGATATCGCGAAATATAAATAAAATATGTTTTGTATGATACAAACTTTTCACAATAGTTTAGCAAGATAGAATCGAGCATTATGCAGGATGTTTCAATAAAACCGGACATTTCGCTGTCTCTATTTTCCGTTCTACATCTATCCCTATCCGATACAATACAACTTACTTACGTCACTGCACATACCTATGTTGTCACTTGGCGAGGGTACTAGCTTTGTCACTTGAAACGTTCCAGCAGGAGTGTCACAACACAGCGCCAAGTGAAATGGAAAGCAATGACGGCATTGTTTAATTTTCTCACGAGTTTTACCAACTTGCCTTTCGATCTACACACGAAAGAACGGAACCGTGCGCAAATTCAATAAAAACGTGAAATTTATATTTCTGCATTGGAATGTGGAATACACGTTTAGAGAGAAAAAAAAGTAAATAATATACTGGTTAAACTTGAGTATATCCAGAAATGGAATACCTCTGCCTACCCCTGCAGATATATTTTTTATGCCCTAGACTTTCAGAGATTGCATTGTCTGTGACGAGTTCGCCTTCCAACGGGCACTTGTGTAGATCCGGAGCCGCGTAGCCGTCCGTACAGCGGGGTGTCATATCGCGATCGCCGCGAATGCCCCACCAAACAAAATGAGCTGCCTTTGTGCGATTATTTCCAACAAATGTCATATCTTTACGTTCCATTGTCCCTCTGCGTATATTTCGTTTGACAGCGCATAAGTAGGCGGGATGTAGATTAGACACGTCGAGGTCGATGAAGGTTAGAAAGCGGTAACGTAAAATACGCGCATTAACTGACGCATTTTAGGGTTCGTTCGTACCTAACATTTGGGTACAGAAAATACAGTCATTATGCTATCACGCACTTCCATACAGGTGCCTACAAACTGTCAATTTCGACTTAGACCTTCAAGAATAAAGCGTACTCTCACGTTAGCTGTGTAGCGATTAGTCGTAGGTCTTTCCCAAAGAGATTAAAATATAATAGGACATAGAAGGGGCCTTGGGAACATTTTTATACAAAACTTTGAAGCATACTTGAAGCTCAAGCGTCATGTCAGTTAGTATGATCGCGAGCTGACATTCGTTCGAAATTGTACTTGACTTATTCCACTTGGAATAACTTTTCGGCTTCAAATTTTCCTCGCTTTGTCCGCTCTATGCCCTATTATATTTTAATCTCTTTGGTCTTTCCACAGATATGAGGAAGTATAGTATAAGTCTCAGGATTTTTAAGGCACCCAGGGGTATCTGGCTTGACATGACGATGATGTCTATTGTATGTAAAAACAACCAAACCGGGACCCTGCTGTCTGTACGTGCCTTCACGAAGGAACTTGTGAGAGGTGGCACCAATTGACTGACTCACCGGACCCAATTGCTTATCCAGCAATTCGCATACAACAAATAGTAACTTAAGATTTAAAATTTTACGTTCTACATAAGATAAAAGAGACACCATACTGAAAAACGAGATTCCTTCACGTGAAACTTTGATATAAATTATTATTTATTTCAGCTACTAACATGAATTATTGTACCAGAAGGAATTTGCATTTGTTTGCCAACGTAACGGAGAATTTTCAGGTACGAATATAATTTTCAAATTAAGTCTCATACAGCGAGTTTTATCAAAGCAATTCAAATTACAAAACCATTCTTCGGCTAAAAAAATTTCATGGAAGAGGTTTGTTGAATGGTCTCTCTTAATTGGTACTTTTTTACTGATTATGCACGGTTCCCTTTAGGCAAGCGAGTCACGGTGTTGATTTACGCACCTACTCGCGCAAATTTCACAAATCAGCAAACGATTTTCACCTACTTAACTGTTTGCGTATTTAGAGCACGTATAACCCTCCGTGCTGTAATCGGAGACGTTTCCCTTAATTTTCCATTCCTCTAAATATTTTTGTAGGTATAAATAAAATGAAATACTTAAATAATCTCACGCCTTTTATACCCGATACAACTTTTCATGAGATATTCTTTTTACCCCTAAACGTGATAGGTGGTGAGCCCATCGCCGGACCGGGTCTTTTACCATATCTCAGAATTAATTCCGGGACCTGCGGGTTTCCTCTCGATGTTTTCCTTCACCGTCGAGCTAGTTATAAATATGTAAGTAAGTTTTGAAAAACTCATATGTACATGCCAGGATTCGATCCCGAGCCTCACTGATTATCATCATGTGAAGCAGGCTATTTAACCGTGAGGCTATCACTGCTTATTTTGCTAATATTTTGTAGGTAAGTACAATATAAAAGAAACGCATTTAAGTAAGTTTTCCCTGAGAGTTTCCGACACTACCATATACAGTCGAGTCTTTAACATCCGTTGTCATGTCCATTACGTCATTATTTTGGTGTTCTGTTGATATAAAGTCATATTAAAATTCATAATAGATGTTTGAGCATCCGGAAAATTCAAATTCAAAATGTCATTTTGTTTCTACAAGTAGGTACGAGTATAGGTACAAAGATTTTGAGGAAGAACAGATATTTTACTGCCGGTATTAACGTTAGCAAAAGTGCGCTTGTGTTTCCGAAAATCAAACAGTACAAGGCAAACGGTATAATTTAAAATTAGTTTCAAACTACTACGTAGGTACTTGTACAGTTCCACAACTTTATTTCATTTTCTACCCCGTACGTGTGTACGCACGGGTATAACTGCGAAACTGTTTGATGTCCGACAAATCATTCTATTTACACAGAAATATAGGTTTTTGTTTGTATTTGCATGTTATGTAATATTTCGTTAAAAGAAAAGTTCAATGACAGTTAGTGACAGTAGTATCATAAAATAACCCTCATTGTTCAAATAAACACGAAATTATTTATTTGTACGTTTTTCCTTTGATCCGATTTTGGTGTCATTACGGTACTGCCAATTATTGTGTTGAATTCGCACACCTCTTTCCACATTAAATAGTAAGATGAAATTTGCTAAGTGACTAAATCATATTTTGATTCAATTCTAATGGAAAGAGACCTGTTTTTTTTGTTTCGCAAGCATTTATTGTATCTATACTAATATTATAAAGCTGAAGAGTTTGTTTGTTTGTTTGTTTGTTTGTTTGAACGCGCTAATCTCCGAAACTACTGGTTCGAATTGAATAATTCTTTTTGTGTTGGATAGTCCAGTTATCGAGGAAGGCTATAGGCTATATAACATCACGCTACGACCAATAGGAGCAAATATATAGTGGTAAATGTGTAAAAAACGGGAGAAATTATTTCATCTTACGGGAACTACGCGGGTGAAACCGCGCAGAACCGCTAGTTTATAGTAAAATAAGTCCAGATAACCCTTAACAGACACGTAGGTACCTAGAACTGGCTGTAAACGTGATTATTTTTGTGACGATTTTATTACATCACCGTATTCTTTCAACGACTATTCAGTCCGTTGGCAATCCAATCGAGGCATTCGTAGATAAGGGATTCTGGAGTGTTTGTAACGATTACACTGGTTAAGCAATATTGGGCGCGATAAATCAGTGAGTGGGTATCACTATCACTACATAGTATAAAACGAAGTCGCTTTCTCTGTCCCTATATCCCTATGTCCCTTTGTATGGTTAAATCTTTAAAACTACATAACGGATTTTGTTGCGGTTTTTTTAATAGATAGAGTGATTCAAGAGGAAGGTTTTAGTGTAAGCATTGCACCCGTGCGAAGCCGGGGCGGGTCGCTAGTCCACCTATAAAATAATAAATAAAAAATAATAAATAATCTCAGACCTTTTATCCCAGAGGGGGGGTAGGCAGAGGTATTCCATTTCTGGATAAACCCACTTTTCACGAGATGTTCTTTGGACCCCTAAACGTGATAGGTGGTGAGCCCATCGCATAGACAATGATAAATAACATTCCTCTTTATGAAAGGAGGAATCACTCCCAAGTTGAAACGAAGAATTCTTCCGACATCTGCCTTAACAATCAACTTCTCGTCAGTTGTCAGTGATACAATCTGGTCGTTTCCCCCCACTCCGTGACTAGCGAGTTCTACATTCAAATTTATTCAATTTTACCGAGCGATCCGAGTGGAAATGAAACGTCTCGGGGTCGGAACACTTCCGACTCTATTAGCATTCGTTCTCATCTCGTCACTAGTTTGGTTTTGTGGATGGAGGTGATTTATTCTGATCTAGTACTTTTTGAATTTAAGATAACTCTAGGTATTTATAATTAATTAATTAATTTAATTATAACGCTAGATCTACGATTTCCAAAGCTGCTTCCCAACCCAGGTTCGTTCAACCTGACTTTCCCATTTTTCATATTACAAAGACATCTTATGTAAGTACTTATTTCATTCAGTTTCAGTTCCTTAAGGTTTTGTACTTCATAAAGAGGCAAAACAGAAAACTTAGGGTGCCTCTGTATTAGACAGAGCTACTTATTTAAGCCTACTACTAATGCTACCAATTTAATATTTGTTAGTTTTAAATAAGCTTTAAAAATTTTATTGCAGCGATAGTCCTGTGGTTAGTGAGACCGACTCTCATGCGTGAGGTTCGGGTTGGAACCCTGGTGATGAAAGTATATACTTTCGTCTCATTTATAAATAAATAAATTCTAAATTTCCAAACTAGATAGAGCCTGTACTATGGGTACTAAACAACTGATAAACATACTTAAATAAATATGAAACACCTAAACATTAAGCCAACAGATATGTTAATGCACAGAAACGTTGGCCCCGAGCGGGGATCGAACTCGCGACTCAGAAGGCCGGGACCAACTGACCCAACAGGCCTGTATGGCCAAGCAACATACTTATCGATTAATAATAGTCTTGGGTAGTTCGCGAACGACCTAGTTCGAAAGAGCGCTCTTTTAGGTGAACTATGCGAACTAGTTCGTCCACAGTCCCGTTCTTAGTTCTTTTATATATGTATTTATCTGACGTCCGCTCTATTATTGAGTGGCGCTGCATGGCTAACCGACAATTTTTTTTTTACTCTTGCCACTCTTACGCGAGTTTCTTATTAAATCTATAGTTACAGTTTTTAGCAATTATAATATTAAAAACATTTCTTTGTTGAACTGTCTCCATATTTTAATTAAAAAAAAAAGAACTAAATGAACGAACTAGTTTGCGGTAGGACTGTGAACTAAATTGAGCGCTCCCTTTTGCGAACTACTATGCCCAAGACTAATTAATAATGAAATATGTGGAAAAGAAGCACAGTCGCCTCCCTCACTACTACGGTGGATAGACAAACATTGCAGGAAAAAGAAAGCGATGTCTTTAGCACAGTTTTTTTAAAGTCCTTTTGCAAATAAACTAAAAAAAGCGTTGCCAAACAATAAGTATATTGAACTTTATTGCATACCTAATAATCTCTCCCCTTGTATGTACCTATCTATACTAATATTATAAAGAGGAAATATTTGTTTATTTTATGTTTGTTACGAATAAACTCAAAAACGAATGGGCTGATTTTAAAAATTCTTTCACCAATGTAAAGCTAGAAGATCCCTGAGCATCGACAGGAACGGGAACTAGGCGGGTGAAAACGCGCAAACCGCTAGTTTATTATACAAATGCGCTTTATCCTCAAAGTATACAGCATTCCAGCCCCATGACCAAGTTATTGGGCGTATCATTCTCTTGGATGATAAAACTTGAAAATGAAAACGACTTGTCTCCCCTACCAACGAGTGATGGAAGCTGAATTTCCGTTTGAGACACTTGAATGCGTGCTGTCGATGGAAAATAATTTGATTTTGAATTTAATTTCGCTAAACACGCCAGTTGTCTGTAAACGCCTTTAAGTAGGTCTAGTTAAAGCTATAGGAATAGGTAAATATAACATTAAGTTTTGAATATCATGCATTCAACGAAAAGTTTGTGAATTAATTTACGTTACTTTAGAACCGGGACTGTTCTTTACAAAGTCAAATAAAATAATGCTTTTATGATAAATTTTTTTTACATTTTATATTATAAAATGTGATTTATTGTTATATTCTCCCAGTCAAGTAGAGAGTGCCGAAAATGGCGTCTTCCGAGCCTAGAGGATATAGTTCAACAATTAGGTAATTTTGTTTATTGATTGTTTATTATTGTAAAACAAAGCGTGTACGGCTCCGGGAGTAACATGAGCTAATTGTTTCCCACAGGAATAGGTCTTTACGCTTTTACTTACGCGGTCGAAATCTCGGGATACAGTTATTGTTAAATGCATTATACACACACCGGCACAATTAGCGGAACAGAAAAAAAAGGGAGTATTTACGCATTTTTGCGTGTTACTGGCCGGCTAAACAAGCTTTTTTTAAATTTGGGTTTTAATTTAAAAATGGAATACTAAGCGACTGCCCTTTTTTTCATTCTTTTGTTTTAATTTTCATTGATTCATTTTTTCCACCGCTTGTCCGTTTTTAGAAGGTTCGTGAATTCCATTTGAAAAGCTTTGAATTGCAGTTTTTGAGGCTTTTGAGTTTTTTCGCATATTGATAATTTACGAGCATCTAATTATGCCTGATTTAACGCCATCAGAAATCATTAGGGCAGATCAAATGAGGAGAAATGGTCAAACCTACAGATCGATTGCCAGAAGCCTTCGTCGATCGTTATCAACGATTTATCGTAGCATCCAACGATACAGATTGACGAATGCTCTAGTGAGAAGGAGAGGACAAGGCCGGAAAAGGTGTACTTCAAGGAGGGATGACCGTTTTCTCCAACTTCAAGTCCGACGGAACACGAGACTAACGGCGGTGCAGGCTCGAAATTTACTGGAAGAGGTACGAGCAGTAAGGATGAGTGAGCGGACAGTTCGTAGAAGATTCGAAGAAGTGGGTATAGGCTCGTATGTGCCCGCCAAAGCCCCAAAACTTGAGAGACATCATCGCACAAACCGTCTACACTTTGGTCGTGAACATCGTGATTGGGACTTCGACGACTGGGGACAGGTTCTTTTTACTGATGAATGCAGAGTTATGTTAAATCAAATTGATGGAAGGCAGCGAGTATGGAGACGCAAAGGAGAACGGTATATCCAGTCTAATTTTGAAAATACAGTTGCATATGGCGGCGGTTCAATTATGGTCTGGGGAGGAATATGTTTAGGAGCTCGTACGGAGTTAGTAGTGGTCGATGGCGGGAATCTGAATGCTGATCGGTATATCAGGGAGATTTTAGAAGAACATGTTGTGCCATTTGCCCCCTTTATTGGTAACAACTTCATTCTAATGCAGGATAATGCTCGGGCTCACAGTGCTCGCACAGTACAGACATACCTAAACCATGTTGGTATAACGGTGATGGAGTGGCCAGCACGGTCCCCCGATATGAACCCTATAGAACACGTCTGGGACTTGCTAAAGAGGAGTGTAAAGTCAAGAATGCCCCCTCCCAATAATCTCAACGAGTTGCGAAACGCATTACTTGAAGAATGGCAGAGGTTGCCCCAAGAAACCATTGATAACATCATCCGCAGCATGCCCAGACGGATGGAAACCCTCATCAGAGCACGAGGAGGAAACACTCGATATTGAACAGTCATTGAAATTGTTGTTAAACTTTGGAAAATCTTGAATTTTCTGCTGTTTCTCTATAATTAAAAATCGAAGAAAAATGCATTTTGTTTAATTTAATTTTTATTTTTATAAAATTTTAAGTATGGTGTTACAAATGAATGTCAAAACATGTTAATTTAATTGTTGTTTCATTTTAAATAATATATTGTTTAAAAATTACATTCATTGTTCTAAATTCCCTCTTTTTTCTCCTTTTTTTTTCTGTTCCGCTAATTGTGCCGGTGTGTGTATTTCATTTACAAGCTTCGCAACATTCACTGTTTAACTGTTTGTATTAAACTGTAATAAACACAAGTACCTGAAACTGACGAGCATGCGTGATATGTTTGATGGATGCAAATGAAATTCGATTCTCCCAGGTTTGTAGCAAGTGATGGTATATTTTATCTGCCAACGCCCGAAAAAAAATTGAGGTGGAATTTTGTAGCTACTGTGATTCTTTATTGCTTTTAATAATACAGAAACTTAGTAACTTTAAAAATACAGTAGCAATGGAAATATTACTATTCTGTTATCACCATTACAATAATTTTATCATGCGAAGATTGAAAGTTTAATTTAATCGAATGTAGAATTTATAAATTATATATACCAGACAACTATACCATGCTGTACCCCACCAAATTAATCTCAAGCATTCTGTGAATGAAAACGCTGTGAGGAAACCCCGCAGGTCCCGAAATTGGTTTTGAACTCTAGCATGTGTAACTGTACCCCTATCCGATACACTAAAGTTCACGTATATAAAAATACATTAAAAGCGTAGTCTTCCAGAAATTTAATATGTACGTCTTCCAATACCCTCGGGGAACATATCATTCGATTGAAATTAATAGGTGCTTAGGCTAAACGGTCACCGTTTTATTCTATTGTTACGTGAGTCAATCGATATTTTTTTTTATTTACCAGAAGCCCTTAACATTTTTATTAATAGCCCGCATAAGCACTCGCGACTTTATCATTTGTGTCACAAGCATACCTACGTCAATGGTGACAACAATTAGTTGCAATGTGTTTTATTCAGGCAGAATTAGCTGCGGTAATTGCAATGACTAACTGTAATGTAATTTATGTTCTAAACAAACTAAAATAAGATATATTCTCAGCTAACCAGTATTTCTATACCTAGGTACTGACACTGCGATTGAGGTGTTGCAGAATTACCATTGTGTTCTTAAGCTTAAGAAAAGATCGAGTGTCACGTTCATGCACATAAATATTGTTTATATAATCAATTTCAGCTATTTTTAATACGGTGTTAAAATTTTCCGAAAAATGAATTTAGGGCTATGGAAACCGTAGTATTATTTTATTATTTATTTAAGAAATTTCGTTAGACAAAACTAAATTATTATGCATATTTTTTTTTATATTACTTATTCTGTGAAGCGTTGTATAAGGTCATTTTAAATTAAATGCAAATATTTTAAGGGTTGGTACAAATATAAATATGTAGGTAAGAGAAATGGAATTAGCATCAGTACAAAGGGAAGAAAAAACTTTATTTTTTTCTTAGTCTTGTCTAACAAAAAACTTTCTTTTTGTAAACGTCATGCATGTTTTGCCTAAACCTTCACTTCCGCACTAAAACGCCACTTTTGTCGGCTTTATTTATTTATTATATTATTTTCGCCCAATTTTTGATTGGTTGGTGTGCGTGTATTGCTTATGTACAGTCAAGAGCACGCTAAGCTTGACACTTTGGACTTTGACCCGGCCCTGTATTCTATGGCGCGCAGTACAAAACAAAGCTCCGCTTAAACTGGTAGTGTCAAGCTTGACTTGCTCTTGACTGTACATCGTCTTAGTTTTTTTTTATAATCTATATTGTCTAGTAAAGTAGCGTCTGAAAAATAAAATTAACGCCGAAAATGCTTTCTTATTTATTTTTTTATCTACCCTGTAAATATTTGCACTTAACTTAATATGAGCATGACTTTATGCTATTGTTAGGTTGGCAGTGCATTTAGAAAACGGTGCATTAAAATGACTTTATAAAGCCAGATATAAACTTCAACCCTGCCGTGCTCAAAGCAACCATTCCATTGATATCAGAAACAATAGGTATGCCAACGTCTGCCGTTTCTTTTCCTCAATTATACATACCGAAGCGGTGGAGTCGCAATGACTTTCAATAAGAGGACTTATAATATAAGCCCCTACATTGAATTAAAAACTTTTGACTTGACTTTTGACGTTCACAAAAATACTCGCTGTTCTTTTGAGCTGTGAAGCAGACCAGCGGTTAAAGAGCCCGCTTCTCATTCGTGAGGCTCGGGTTCATATCCTTACATGTATCAATGAGTTTTTCAAACACTTACGTACATATTTATCACTAGCTCAACTGTGAAGGAAAACATCGTGAGGAAACCCGGAGGTCCCAGAATTTATTCTGAGGCATGTGTAACAGACCAGGTCCAGCGATAGGCTCACCACCTATCACGTTAAGGGGTCCTTAGACTATAGTGGTGAAACGTGGGTATTTCCAGAAATGCCTCTGCCTACCCCCTCGGGGATAAAAGGAGATTACGTATTTATTTTCTGTGCTTTTATATTTCATCGTAATCCTACGTGAATTACACAGTATAGCCACTGCTTCTTGAATTTCTAAACTAGAAAAACGCTCTGAAAAGTTTTGCACGTGAATCTCGTGATTTTTTCAATCTGCATACGAAATGACTTAATTGTAAGTGACCATGTCACTTTTGAAGAAACGGAACCATGTACGGGTATCTCATCTACACACACCGGCACAATTAGCGGAACAGAAAAAAAAAGGAGAAAAAAGAGGGAATTTAGAACAATGAATGTAATTTTTAAACAATATATTATTTAAAATGAAACAACAATTAAATTAACATGTTTTGACATTCATTTGTAACACCATACTTAAAATTTTATAAAAATAAAAATTAAATTAAACAAAATGCATTTTTCTTCGATTTTTAATTATAGAGAAACAGCAGAAAATTCAAGATTTTCCAAAGTTTAACAACAATTTCAATGACTGTTCAATATCGAGTGTTTCCTCCTCGTGCTCTGATGAGGGTTTCCATCCGTCTGGGCATGCTGCGGATGATGTTATCAATGGTTTCTTGGGGCAACCTCTGCCATTCTTCAAGTAATGCGTTTCGCAACTCGTTGAGATTATTGGGAGGGGGCATTCTTGACTTTACACTCCTCTTTAGCAAGTCCCAGACGTGTTCTATAGGGTTCATATCGGGGGACCGTGCTGGCCACTCCATCACCGTTATACCAACATGGTTTAGGTATGTCTGTACTGTGCGAGCACTGTGAGCCCGAGCATTATCCTGCATTAGAATGAAGTTGTTACCAATAAAGGGGGCAAATGGCACAACATGTTCTTCTAAAATCTCCCTGATATACCGATCAGCATTCAGATTCCCGCCATCGACCACTACTAACTCCGTACGAGCTCCTAAACATATTCCTCCCCAGACCATAATTGAACCGCCGCCATATGCAACTGTATTTTCAAAATTAGACTGGATATACCGTTCTCCTTTGCGTCTCCATACTCGCTGCCTTCCATCAATTTGATTTAACATAACTCTGCATTCATCAGTAAAAAGAACCTGTCCCCAGTCGTCGAAGTCCCAATCACGATGTTCACGACCAAAGTGTAGACGGTTTGTGCGATGATGTCTCTCAAGTTTTGGGGCTTTGGCGGGCACATACGAGCCTATACCCACTTCTTCGAATCTTCTACGAACTGTCCGCTCACTCATCCTTACTGCTCGTACCTCTTCCAGTAAATTTCGAGCCTGCACCGCCGTTAGTCTCGTGTTCCGTCGGACTTGAAGTTGGAGAAAACGGTCATCCCTCCTTGAAGTACACCTTTTCCGGCCTTGTCCTCTCCTTCTCACTAGAGCATTCGTCAATCTGTATCGTTGGATGCTACGATAAATCGTTGATAACGATCGACGAAGGCTTCTGGCAATCGATCTGTAGGTTTGACCATTTCTCCTCATTTGATCTGCCCTAATGATTTCTGATGGCGTTAAATCAGGCATAATTAGATGCTCGTAAATTATCAATATGCGAAAAAACTCAAAAGCCTCAAAAACTGCAATTCAAAGCTTTTCAAATGGAATTCACGAACCTTCTAAAAACGGACAAGCGGTGGAAAAAATGAATCAATGAAAATTAAAACAAAAGAATGAAAAAAAGGGCAGTCGCTTAGTATTCCATTTTTAAATTAAAACCCAAATTTAAAAAAAGCTTGTTTAGCCGGCCAGTAACACGCAAAAATGCGTAAATACTCCCTTTTTTTTCTGTTCCGCTAATTGTGCCGGTGTGTGTATTAGGGAACAAAATGGTGTTTCATACCGAACACTCGCTCACACGCGAACACATCTCCTTAGCGGAACGTGTCTAATAACAATAAAGTGGGTAAGTGTGTTTCGCCTGACGCGCACTTTGTACAGTCAAGAGCACATGAATCTTTACACTTGTAGCGAGTCTGACCTCTAAGGCGACTGTAATAAGAACGTAACAAAGTCCAATGTGTCAAGCTCAACGTGCTCTTGACTGTACGATACCTCACACCTTTAAGTTTGCCTTCAAGGCCTGTGCTACTTTGTGATGTGCTGTCGCCTTAATACTAAAGGGGGTAATCTATAAACCACTTGAAAACTTGAGTCTTAAATATTTCTGAACAAATGGATTGCACTGCATGTGCATCGAGTAAAGCGAATGCTAGAACAAAGTGTTGAGGGTAATAATAATAACTCATTAACTTTAGTATGATTTTGTATATCCGTATATCCGGGTTAGTACACAAAAGCGGTTCACAAAAACATATTCTTAACCTCTCAGACCATGAATCACAGACACAATAGATTTTTAATTGGGTCTTGGTTCCAATTGGAACCGGCGGTTCTTACCTGATTAAGGATTGATTGCACTGAACTGCTTCATCGTCCTCCAGACTTCGTCTCATTATTTGGGAACGATCCATTAGGTTATCCAGACTGAAAAAGTTTTGGTTTAACTACTGGTCGCCTGCCTAACACCCACCCTCCTTGGAAATGTTGTTGTTGGTGATTAAAGTTCACAGCACACTTATCAACTCGGAAAGGGATCGTCACCGTATCGCCTCGAGCCGTTCAGTATTGTTTGTATGAAACTCCCTACTGCAACGCACACTAATTGGAAACGTAACGTAATCGCCTCGTCTCGGAACAGGCTCCGAACCGCGATGCGGTGAGTGGTCAACTTGCAGTTCCCGCGCTTACGGCTCGCTGTCTCCCCGCTTACGTCTCTCCGTACGCGAGCTCACGGCTCTTCGTCCACCCTTGCCCATCAACGTTTGGATTCAAACTGATTTGGTGCCAACCCGGTCAGCCAGCGGTCGGCGAGGCGTAAGCGCGGTGACGCCTAGCCGTAGCCGAGTTGACGTACAGGAGCCGCTGCTACGCTTTGGTTACATGCATACCTTAGGTTGACGCCTGGTTGACGGCGAGGCGAAAGGCGATACGGTGCCGATCCCTTTCCGAGTTGATATGTGTGCTGTGACCCTAAGCCGTCACCGTCATTTAGACACCAATGCGCAAAAAAGTAAGTGCCAGGGTCATATAAGACTCTTAGGTACTTGGCTCTTACAACTCTCTCTTATAATAGAGTTGTTTTGTTAGTATTCACTATGGTACTTGTACTAACTACTATTTTAGTAACTACTTATTGTTCTGTCAATTGCGGAACCACTAATAATGAGTCATAGGGCAAAAATTATTATGATGATGATAACTTCAAATACAGACAAAAGAAAAAAAGTCGGTAGTCGGTATTACGTATTAAAGAAACTTATACTTGGAGTAATTTATACCTTAAATTTCTTACAATCAATAAGTTATTTAGGTAAGTACCTAATGCTAATTCCTATCGTATTAGTTTGAAAATAAATCTTCATAACGTAATTTAGGGTCGACCCCTTATATGTGTACGTCATATAACGTCACATAAGTTTTGCTTAACGACATATTGTCTCGGACCGACAAGCAAACGCACTTTGACGTTGAAGGACGAACGCCGTGACGCGACACATGATATGACGTGATGAAATAAATGTATTTCTCCTAAAATCCCTTTTAGGAAAAGTACAACATTTATTTCATCAAGTAGAGATTGATTTTACTTTATAAATACTGTCGCATTTCTTTGTTCAAGCAAAACATCGTAAAACATGGTAATAAATTTAACATTGATTTTAGGAGTCGTGTAAAAATGCACGGCGTCTCTCTAAATTTTAAATTGGTTTTAAAACGTAAGTATTTAACAGTCGTTTAAAAGTAATTTACAACGTCCTCTATTTTAACTGACAGCGATAAGTTACGTATTTCAAGGTACCTAGTAAAATGAATTCATGAACGATTCAAACGCTAAACGGAACAATATTGCCGCTTTTTCAGAATTTACTGGCGCAATTGAAGCTGTTACGTCTCCAAATAATGTTTTTCGTTTAGACTCATAATGTCCTTTTGCCAGAATGTTCCTTACTCAGATAGTCCCTTTCCCAAAATGTCGCATCCGAACGGGATCTCTCTCGCAGGCAACGCCGCCGCGCCGCTGTGCTTCCAATATTATAATAAATGTTACCTATGACGGTACCTACGTACTTTTATTAAGTAATTAGTGATGAGTGAGTACTATGGATAAATTACTGGCATAGTGCGAACTAAACTTAATTGAGTACCTACGCTACTAAACAATTTACTAGCCACCCAGTGCCTGGGCGACCTAAAAGAATGCTCTATTTTATTGAACACCCTGTATTATATCTTATGATCTGTTTCTAAATCTGCTGGCATATTGTCTATTTACAAGCTTAATTGCAAATGTCTTTACTTTGACGTACCTACGTTTATTCTTCCGTGACAATATCTGTTATTACCGCCAGTGTACCTAAGTACAACACAACGTAACAAATTTCAACTAAACACGATTGCGATTACAATAGACAATAAGACTCATGTTTTATTAAAAAAGTAACTCATTTGATTCCGTAGCCGGTCAGTATTTTTTATTAGATAATAATATTGTCATCTTGCGCCCTCGGGAACTCGTTGCGTGACCGGGTAGCCATTTGTTTTTCTTAATTTATTGGTAATCCTCCCAATAACTTTGTCAGGGTGTATTCTCGAGACTAACCTGGCAACTCTGGCTGAATAGAAGAGACATCTCGCTGCCCCCTCTCCGCATTCCTTCCCCTCTGACTCCTCAGCCAGAAGGTTATGTAAATTGTTTAACGAACGATGCCGTTACGGGCCCGATGGCGCACTTAAAGCATTAACATTTTAAAGCGTTATTTGTGCTAAGTACACAATTACTCCTGCATTTAAAACTGATTACGCTCCGTGTTTAAGAGGGTTCGCTTTGAATATTCTAATTAGTAGTTGCCTTGGCTATTTGAATCGCATCTACTTGTTTTTCTTGTATTCACAGCTACGCAAGTTCTTTTATATCACGTGCCTACCGCTTACATATTAATAACAATAAAACGCTGTGACATCACCAAAATGGGACAAAATAAAAGGAAAATATAGACTGAGTAGGTGTACCTACTCTTTAGTAAGTGCGCGCCGGAGCCACCCCACGTTTCTCGTGTGTTGATCTCGAATTTAAACATTCATCCGATGCACAAAGGAAGTGGAAATTAGGGAATCCGCTCTGCGTGCGGGCTCGACTGAGTTTTTCACCAGATCCCGGCTCGTTTTCTCACGCCATTTTCATGCTAATCTCCGCGCGGGCGTGCTGATTTCGCGGGCATGAAATATTTGTAACAGACGGGCGTGCCTCCGTACCTTTTCAATTTAGCCGCGCGCGCCCCCGCGGGGATTGGAACCGGCGAATGTTGAATTTTGCGTTCCTCGAGCACTCTACATTTCAATTCTCTCAAATGTTTGCGTTTTAAAAACACTTTTCTTACGACCCATATTTCAGGAGCTGTCTAAAAATTTTGGAGAACTCTCAAATACATCGAAATTCGTATGCATAGAAGCGAAAATTCTTTATGGCCGGTGGCGGGTTGAATGTCGTAAATTCGCACTTAACCCCACTGAGCCGGGATCGCGGACTACATATTTCAGGATCACATGTGAGGATTTCTGACGATGTTTCGAGTTTACAATGCACTCGTCTCAGGCGCTGTGTAAGGAGCAAAATGCGCGGCGCTCCTGCCTGAATACGTGATTCGTATCTCACTTAATGCCGTACGACCGGTACGACATAGCAATGTGTGTTGTGTACCCTTAGATGTATAGGTAACTGAAGAAGTTTCCTTAATTACTCGTACGTCAGTGTAATTTTGTAAACTATCGTTATATTAGAGATAATGTTAACTACCTACATCCCGGTTACACGAATCCTTGAGCTAATTGCTTACCAAGTTATTATGAGTTAATATCTAGTCGATTCATTTGTAGTCAAATATTTATTTATTGGTTTAAAAAAAAACCTTGCCACAAACTGCAGGGAAAATCTAAATGGCCAATGGCTGACGTGCACAATTTGTTTTGCCTCCAGAACGCAAGCTGTTCGTCGGTATGCTGAATAAGAAGCTATCTGAAAACGACGTGCGCGCCCTGTTCGCTGGACACGGAGCCATCGAAGAGTGCACCGTGCTTCGGGACGCGCAGGGACAGAGCAAGGGCTGTGCGTTCGTCACTTTCGTTTCCAAGCAGGCCGCCATCGCTGCCATCAAGGTAAAGTCACTAAATGCAATAATTCGATTTGATCAGCAATACGTAACTAGGTACTTTGACCTTTGGGCGTGGTGACTTATTGAATGCACAACACATTCTATATATTTAGTAGAAAACTGTTACTTTTAAATTTTCTCGAATAGGCTGTTTGAAGCAATTTTGGAAATTATATTACTAACCCGCGTAGTTCCCGTTCCCGTGAGAATGCTGGGATAAAATATAGCCTGTGTTACTTAGGGATATTGTAGATTTCCATCGGTGAAAGAATTTTTAAAATCAGCCTAGTCATTTTTGAGGTTATTCGTTACAAACATACGAAAATACAAATCTTTCCTCTTTATAATAAGTATTAGTGTAGAAGTAGATATACTTAGAAATTATTTATTAAGCGATCCAGCGAAAAATGGTGTATTGCTGGAAACACCAACTTTTCACCGATTATCGGATACTAACTATGTAGAAAATTAAATCAGTACTCGTAATATTTCAGACGTTACATCACAGCCAGACAATGGAGGGCTGCTCAGCACCGTTAGTAGTGAAATTCGCGGACACACAAAAGGAGAAAGAGCAAAAAAAGCTGCAGGCCATGCAGGCGAGCCTGTGGGGGCTGTCGGCACCGGTGGCGCCGGCGGCGTATCTCGCGTCAGAAGCCGCGCTGTCGCCAGCGACACAGCTGCAACTCCTACAGCAGTTGCAGGCAGTCGGCTTGCAGCAGCAGCTGTTGCAGGGACAGGGGTCGACGTTACTGCAAGGTATAGATGCTTGTAAGCTGTCTTTTGTTGTCTTTTTGCGTTTTTATAGTTTTTCTTAATGGAATCGTTACTGGCTATGTGAACTTCCCCGTCTCATTCTCTGGAGATTTGTCGGTATTTTAACCTTATAGAAATTTTAAGTTATATTGTCGCATTTTACATAGAAGTAGATTTTTTTTATTTCCTCTTTATATAGGTATTCAAAAATATGTACTTACTATAATTTACTTTTGATCATATTTTTAATTGTTACCCTTTGTCCCATCCTCCACCCGACCCAATTTAATTTAATCCAATTTTATTTTTGTTAATTTTATTTTGGTTTTTCTTCCATTTAGGTGTTAACTATCAAGATATCGCTTTCAATGGCGCAGGCCTTAGCGGGAATGCTGTTAGTGGGGTGGGCGGCATGGGCGGGGGGGCGGCCGAGCAGCTCGGCGGACTGCTCGCGCCGGTGTCGGTGCAGAACCTCGCCGCACTGGCCGCGATGACGCAGCAGCCAGTAGTGACACAAGCGGCGCCAATAGCCCCCGCCGCGGCACCACAGCCAGCCGCTCCGCAGTTGTGTAAGTACCCGCAATTTTTACACGTCTACAACGCCAAAAACGACGTGACACAACAAGAAGACAGAATTTTATGCGTGTACTCATAAAAGAAATGCAAATATCACCGCGTAGACTTACACTCATTACATTCTTGTTGGGTCTCGGAGTGTGGTTTTTGGTGTGCAATTGGGATAGTAAGGCTTTTGTTACTGGCCTTTTAGAACCTTGAGATGAGAAGTATTCTCGGAAATATTATGTTTTATTTTACGTAAAATTTTATAGGTATGTTCTGAAGACTCTTGCCGACAAACTGCATTGCAGTTTGGCGGTGTCATTTAAAATTGTATTATTATTTGTAAAAGGAGTAATAAAAAAAAGAGTTTACCTATAATTCTAAGTCTATTTTTAATTTTACTTGACGGAGTAGCCACTCAAATTTTTCCAATAGAAATTCCTGTCGTGTAGCGACATAAAAAATCTCCAACGAACCACTAGAAGCCTTAATTGTCATTTCTTTTATCCTTTCAGCCGTCTCTCCAAAATTCGTTCTCTCCAGGACAATTAAGCCCAATAAATCCCGCTCTAATTGCGAAACCTGTCCAAATCCTTAATTGGAATGTAGCACATCCACTACTTAAGTTGAAAAAGAGAAACTGTGTTTATCGTAATACGATATTTTTGTCGGAAAGCTTTCCTATTTAATTTTCAGGTTGGACTTAAAACGTAACAAAAAAAATATTAACGATGAAAATTTTTCACACTTCAGGTCTTCTCGGGAAGACTAACATCACAGGTAAAAATCGCATTGGAAACGAAACTGTGTGTTTACATGGAATGAATCTATGTTCGCTTAGAATAAAATAATAATACCTAAATAAAACAGATACGTCGCTCGCTCTACAGTCAAACTAAATGTTGTGTTACTGTAAAGGTCGCATTGCCTCCAAGCCTTTTTAAACTTATTTCAAAACTGGCGTACCTGTCTGTTTTATTATTAACATTAAAAGGTTGGCTTGGTTTGATTTGCCTAGCGCTGCTTGCATAGGCTTTTTATTCTCATAAACGGGCAAAAGACGCCATCGTGTATTCGTAATTATTGTTGTTTTTAAAGTTTAATGTATTCATTATTCATCAAAAGTTTTGTATTTGGATGTTTGTTCAATAGATATGAAACAACGGGGTATCTAAATTATGTATTTTGTTCAGTTTGGAGTATAATATGATTCTACCTACTTATTTTTAGATTTAGGTACCGATTTGTTTGATAAGGATGGCTTCATATATTTCATAACAGAAACAAATCGTGGTGGAAATAATATAAAGTACCTAGTAGGGACCAATTATATAACATATTCGAATTGGTGTCAACTGTCGACTAAATATATTATCCATTTTGTACAAAACGTTTTTGTGTAATAATCAGAGAAAATATAATTAATTTGTATTTTTAATAGGAAAACTACGGATTTCATATCTTCTTAAATATACTAAATAAAAATAAATAATCTCAAGCCTTTTATCTCCGAGAGGGTAGGCAGAGTTATTTCATTTCTAGATGTATCCACTTT
Organism: Ethmia dodecea; assembly: GCA_963855545.1. Classification (NCBI taxonomy): domain Eukaryota; kingdom Metazoa; phylum Arthropoda; class Insecta; order Lepidoptera; family Depressariidae; genus Ethmia; species Ethmia dodecea. The sequence goes on along the minus strand of OY979443.1, from coordinate 14,331,468 downwards.
TCACGAGATGTTCTTTGGACCCCTAAACGTGATAGATACCTATAGACCTTCTTTTACACATATCTCAGAATTAATTATGGGACCTACAAGTTTACTCAAGATGTTTTCCTTCACCCTATAAATATAGGTACCTACTAATAACTATACATATAGTTAAAAATCATAGTGTAGTGCTGGTAGGTACATATGCTATGCAATTTTAGCTTTTAAGATTTTATTTCAAACACAATGTTACTATTAATTAATAAATTTGATTGATTGATTGATTGATGAACAGCGAAAACTCTCAATCAATTCTGAGAATTTATACATACATACTTAGATACGCTTGAATGGCTGGAGAAATTGTGACAGTCAGGAGTCCACTAGCCTAACATCATCTTCCAATGAGTGGGCGCGGTAGGCTTACGTAGGTTACTTAGGTACCTATACCCCATAGGTACCTCCCCAAAAGCAAACATAGCTCAGCAGTGGGGTAAGGGTTGAAAATGTGATGAAAGCATAGGATACATTATACATAGTTATATATATAACCTTCTTTTCTTAAAAAACAAATTTTAGAGCGGATGTTACGTTAAGTAATTTTAAGTAAGTAGTTAAAAAAATATATAATGCCGAAAATCAGTGAGGCTCGGGTTCGAATCCTGGCATGTACCAATGAGTTTTTCAAAAACTTACGTACATATTTATCACTAGCTCGACGCTGAAGGAAAACATCGTGAGGAAACCCGCAGGTCTCAGAATTAATTCAGAGACATGTGTAAACAGACCCGGTCCGGCGATGGGCTCGAATCACCACCTATCACGTTTAGGGGTCCAATATATCTCGTGAAATGTGGGTATATCCAGTAATGGAATACCTAGCTGCCTACCCCCTCGGGGATAAAAAAAGGCGTGAGATTATATATTATTATTATTAAGTAAGTACCTACCTATTTTTTTCTGATTATTACAAAATATACATTTAAGCAGTTGGTAATGCTAACAAGTATGAAGCTTTCATTTCATCAAATACTTAAATAATGAATGGAATGATACATTATCATTCCATTGATTTTTTTAAGCAAGGTAACGGCTCATGTTCTGACCGTTCTTTATAATAAGTACTTACTTAGGTATACTTACATACTATAATCTTAGTATTGTTGTAAATTGTCGCCATAGCCTACTTATTTCAAGCTTTAGAACAATAATTATAATAGTGAATGAGGAATGGTTGTCATTGTTCTAGTAAATGATTCAAGACATCAAACTGTGTAATACACACACCGGCACAATTAGCGGAACAGAAAAAAAAGGGAGTATTTACGCATTTTTGCGTGTTACTGGCCGGCTAAACAAGCTTTTTTTAAATTTGGGTTTTAATTTAAAAATGGAATACTAAGCGACTGCCCTTTTTTTCATTCTTTTGTTTTAATTTTCATTGATTCATTTTTTCCACCGCTTGTCCGTTTTTAGAAGGTTCGTGAATTCCATTTGAAAAGCTTTGAATTGCAGTTTTTGAGGCTTTTGAGTTTTTTTCGCATATTGATAATTTACGAGCATCTAATTATGCCTGATTTAACGCCATCAGAAATCATTAGGGCAGATCAAATGAGGAGAAATGGTCAAACCTACAGATCGATTGCCAGAAGCCTTCGTCGATCGTTATCAACGATTTATCGTAGCATCCAACGATACAGATTGACGAATGCTCTAGTGAGAAGGAGAGGACAAGGCCGGAAAAGGTGTACTTCAAGGAGGGATGACCGTTTTCTCCAACTTCAAGTCCGACGGAACACGAGACTAACGGCGGTGCAGGCTCGAAATTTACTGGAAGAGGTACGAGCAGTAAGGATGAGTGAGCGGACAGTTCGTAGAAGATTTGAAGAAGTGGGTATAGGCTCGTATGTGCCCGCCAAAGCCCCAAAACTTGAGAGACATCATCGCACAAACCGTCTACACTTTGGTCGTGAACATCGTGATTGGGACTTCGACGACTGGGGACAGGTTCTTTTTACTGATGAATGCAGAGTTATGTTAAATCAAATTGATGGAAGGCAGCGAGTATGGAGACGCAAAGGAGAACGGTATATCCAGTCTAATTTTGAAAATACAGTTGCATATGGCGGCGGTTCAATTATGGTCTGGGGAGGAATATGTTTAGGAGCTCGTACGGAGTTAGTAGTGGTCGATGGCGGGAATCTGAATGCTGATCGGTATATCAGGGAGATTTTAGAAGAACATGTTGTGCCATTTGCCCCCTTTATTGGTAACAACTTCATTCTAATGCAGGATAATGCTCGGGCTCACAGTGCTCGCACAGTACAGACATACCTAAACCATGTTGGTATAACGGTGATGGAGTGGCCAGCACGGTCCCCCGATATGAACCCTATAGAACACGTCTGGGACTTGCTAAAGAGGAGTGTAAAGTCAAGAATGCCCCCTCCCAATAATCTCAACGAGTTGCGAAACGCATTACTTGAAGAATGGCAGAGGTTGCCCCAAGAAACCATTGATAACATCATCCGCAGCATGCCCAGACGGATGGAAACCCTCATCAGAGCACGAGGAGGAAACACTCGATATTGAACAGTCATTGAAATTGTTGTTAAACTTTGGAAAATCTTGAATTTTCTGCTGTTTCTCTATAATTAAAAATCGAAGAAAAATGCATTTTGTTTAATTTAATTTTTATTTTTATAAAATTTTAAGTATGGTGTTACAAATGAATGTCAAAACATGTTAATTTAATTGTTGTTTCATTTTAAATAATATATTGTTTAAAAATTACATTCATTGTTCTAAATTCCCTCTTTTTTCTCCTTTTTTTTTCTGTTCCGCTAATTGTGCCGGTGTGTGTATTAACACCGTGTTTATTGTTTTTGCATGAAAGTGCTAAAAAACTAAATTTACTTAAGTATTTGTCGTTTTATTACATTTCGTGAGTGTATTGTGTGGAGTTAATGGTTAAGTAACAAATCTTTGAAATTATGACGTGTACTGTACTGAGTCTTATTCTTGTGGTCTGGTCTGCACTAATGTTATATATATTTTTTAAATAATTTATATTAACCAGACAGAAATAATTTCTGATTTCGGAGACTTTTTATCGGCCGCGGTCGACTTTCTGGTTATTGGTTAAAATTTAAAATTGGTACCGTCTAATTTCACACTGGTGACAAATTAACCTTATTGATCATAAAACGGAATTCCTGCAGGGTCAACCGCGGATTCGCTGAGTTCGGCGTACGCCGCGCAGTTCGGCACGGCGTTCGCAGCCGCACCGCTCGGCTCGGTGCTCGGCTCAGCGGCCGCTGCAGCCGCTGGGAAGCAAGTCGAAGGTACCCTATTTCTATTCCTTAAACTTTAATTTCAAATTTCATATCATCATCATCATCAACCCGTAACAGCCCACTGCTGAGCTAAGGGTCTTTCCTCACACCTGAGGAAGTATGGGCTATAATCTCCCACGCGAGTCCACCGCGGATTGGGAGATGGTGTTAAGCTAGTGGCCACTTAACAGTCAGAATTTTTCAAGCCACCCAAGGGTATCTGACATGGCTTAACGACTTTCATTGTGCGTAAACACAACGAAAACCGGGACCAACGATTTAACGTGCCTTCCGAAACACGAAAGCGCTCGTAATATAAATGCCACTAGGCGGTCACCCATCCACTGACTGACCGCGCCCAACTTTGCTTAACCAGTATGATCGTTACAAACACACTGGCACCGCAGGGCTACGAGCGCTTCATATACCCCCCGACAAAAAATACATAAAAACAGCTTTTCTTGAATCATACTTAGCTAAGAAAATTCTCGATCGCCTAGTGGGATTATATATCACGAGCGCTTCCGTTTTTCGGAAGGCACGTTAAACCGTTGTTCCTGGTTTTCGTTGTTTGCGAACAATGGCAGTCGTTAAGCCATGCGAGATACCCGGAGGTGGTTTGAAAAAATTATGACAAGTAACTAAATAAGTGACCACTAGCTTGGTTGATGGTGGTGATGGTAGAGATTATGGCCAATACTTCCTTATGTGTGAGGCAATAGACGATAATCAATTATTCCTTGTGATAGCCCTGTGTGTTAGAAGTACATTGGTACCGCAGCGAGCGCTTCTTGTTAATTAATTTAGTCCTGGCTATTTATAATTGTAGTTGATGTTATTTTCACAGGTCCGGAAGGCGGCAACCTATTCATATACCACCTGCCGCAGGAGTTCACTGACACCGACCTTGCGTCCACCTTCCTACCCTTCGGCCACGTGATATCGGCCAAAGTGTTCATTGACAAACAAACGAACCTATCAAAGTGCTTCGGTTTCGTCTCATACGACAACGCTGCCTCCGCGCAAGCCGCCATACAAGCCATGAACGGCTTCCAAATAGGTACAAAGAGACTCAAAGTCCAATTGAAACGTTCTAAAGAATTATCGAGACCGTACTAGATTATTCCAGAACTTGTTCCTAGTGAAAAAAAAATATAAGAAAAAACTTTGCGAAGGTTGTAAGTTTGAGAACGTTTGTTGTGATGTATCCGGTGCACATGAACTGCATAGTCCGTAAGGTTGGTTCGAAAAACGCGAGTCCACGTGCACAGTTGTTAACTACTAAGTATAAAGTTAAGGTTTGTGTCAAAGGATTTATCGTTTCCAAAGTATTCCCCAAATCTTTTATTAAATATAGTAATATTTTCTTTTACGTATAAGTTTTAGTCACCATAAGAATACGTTAAATGCTTTTAGAAACCGATACACGTCGCCAAAGAGCTGGTACTAAAAATGTTTTCAGTTGAAAATATCAAACTGTCAATTTATTGTGACCAAATGTGTATCTTTTCTTTTATCATCCAAAGCTTACCATCTGGTACCCATATTAAGTATTGCTTGTAGATTAATTTTATTTACCGTTACGTTCACTAGAACAACTTAATTATTATTTCGTTATAGTTTTGTTCTTTTATTTGTGTTACCATTTTTAATAAGGTATAATCATGAATGTGGCCATCGTCAGTTACGCAGTCCTTATGTGTCTTTTTTGTTAAAAATTATAAGGTGTTAGATTAACAAGAAATGATCTCAAAGTGATCAGTGTATATGTTTACCTTGTTGTCAATAGTGTACTTAATCTTTGTGATGATTTCTATATGTGGAAATATTGAAATTTCCCTCGAGACTTGAAGCACATAGGTGTATCTCAAAGTATTATTGTCATATGATAAAATATATACACATACCTCCAAGTTAGTTGATATCGGTTGTACTTTCAGATGTCCTACTATTCTATTCTCCATTTAGACTAAGATTTTCTGCTTAAATCTGAAAATCTGTTTTTACTTATTCAAACATTTTTTTTGTCTTAGGTACAGCCAAACGTATGTTATATTTTGCTCAATATTTTGAGATACATATCTGCGCTATTTCTTTTAATATTAAATTATTAATGAACTTTATCGTGCTGTTTACTATATTTAGTGTATAATTTATTATCACACCTAACTTCGTCAAGCTCCAGTGGATCCGATCCGATAGACAACTAAAAATATACTTAGTCTTGGTTTCTGGAGCTCAACGAGTTTAACTAACATCGAACACTGGCCCTTTAGTCAAAAATTTTTGTTAGATTTAAGTATTTAAATGATATGATAGACTATTTTCGTAAGTAAGTTTAGTATTCATTCATAACTTATAAATTATGTTTCTTACTTATTCGCTACTATTTTTCTAAATACTTAGCACTATTCACTTGGCACTATTCGACTTTATTACTTACTTAGTTAATTACAATAGTTAAGTTTAATACCTACTACACTATTTGGTCGAATATATATATTTCCTTTCATTTTTTTATTGAAGTGAAACGCTCAATATGTAAAATATTAAGTAAAATAAGCACTTGCTTGGAAAACTTACCGATTAGAGAAATAAATGTTTTGTGTCATCTATAACTACTTATACCTAATTATTTACAAATACATAAGCTTGTTTTAAATGAATTGTGCCAACTATTTTCTGTTGCAGGATAACTTAAAAACGATCTAGATAAAACCAAAATACCTACTGCGCAGTCATTGTTAAGTTTCAGTCAATTTCTTCTAAAAGAACTGATGTAGATCATCATTTATTTGTAGTAACTTAATAAATTAATTTAGTTGAGTATTATTATATTTAAAGAAAAAATATTATTGAGATGGGTTATTTAGCTTAATTTAGTAGTCTTTTGGTGTCTAATAAAAGACAATATTTAGACTGAATAAGTTCCCCTGTAGATGTATGGATGATTACACATGTATTCGGCTAGTTATTGTTTGGTGATACTAAAATATTTTGGTCGGAAGGACAGTTCTTAATTATTCCTGTTAAACTGTTCTTAGTAATAATACTACGTACGAATATGTGTGTAAATACCTACTTTATTAGTGAGTCAGTATAGTCTTGTGATTCCTTTAGTAAGTTCTTCACAGAACCTCAACGGCGCGAACTTTACGTAATTTTTTTTGTTGTTGTAAGATACTTAATAAATTATTATAAAGGGGAGTGTATTGTTGAAAACTATTTTGACATTCTGAACTCTGAATTATAGGTTTTAATCGAAATACGACAACCGAAATCCTAGACACGACCGCTCGGAGGGGGTCTAGAAATGTGATATTTTCGTTTCGTTTTTCTTCTTTCTAGGTCGGTACAGGACTTTTTCCTAAATACCTACTGATCAGTTTATCCATTGATCTGTAGATCAATATCAAAAACGAAGCGCACGATAAACCTTTCTTGACACCCATTCGGTTTACTTATATGTGTATAATCTAGTTAGATAAAAGTCAACACATAGGTAAGAAGAAATTTTTTACCTTTCTGGGTAGGTATCTTGCAAAGGCAAAAATTAATTTCTTGTTTTGATTACGATGTAAAAAGTTTATTCCATCTGCCCGTAACTCTGAGTTGTGATTACGAACCCAACAAAAATGAACTTTGAAAATTTACATTTTAAGTTGAGTTGTATAAGACCTAGCTACTGAAATGTCATGAAATGAAGTACAATGGTATCTACTATAGAATGAAACTTATATAGGTACTTAGTTCGTATTTTCATGAAAGAATGCATGAACCTACATGAAATAGAAAATTATAACATCGTTACCTATACAGAATAATAAAATATAATACGATACCTACTAAGTACCTATAATTAATTCACACAGACAAAAGCACTCCAAATAAAAAGGGACATGGCGCTTCAAGTGACGCCATCTTTATGAAAAAAAAGGATTTTACAGTTCAACTGTATTACTAATGCTGTCCATATAACACACTGCATAAGGAGATTTTGTGAAAATGCTTGTCGCCTATCACTTGCAACAGTTTTTACTTTTGATCTGCTAACATTTTATACTTAGTGCTGGATTTTTTGTTTATGTGCGCCCCTCTAAATTATGAACAAGCAGTTTTTGCAAAATAAATCAAGGCTTTGAGAGTTGATGAGGGCTTTTTAACTAGCAATTTGTACACTGATTAGTGAAAAAATCTGTATAGTTTTAATTGGTTATATAGGTCGGTACTAACTAACGTACATACCAAGGTTTTTTGTAATTCCAAAAGAAGTCGGTTAGTTTTTCATAGAAACGTAACTACATACCTGCTTATGCAGTGAGAGATGTCACCCTATTGTACTTATATAAAAAATATTGGAACATGCCTATAAATTGCAGTGTCTTGTAGTACCTACGTTGTGCTTACCTACTTACTTCATTATTATAAATCAGTTCATTTTTTAATCAGTTTTTTAAGGCAGAACTTGAGTCACGGTACGTTAGCTAACCAGCATAATATCCTATCCTACTTATACAGACGCAAATTTATTTTTACACATTTTCGAAGCACTTTAACTCAGTAGATATATACAATGGATAAAATTAATATAAAAGAACTGTTTTATACAACACCCGTTTTGTTGATATGGATGTAAATAAATGTCAAGTTAAAATATTTGTTTTTCTTTATATCCCCCGATTACAAAGAACTGTAGTTTCTGATTTCCAGATGAATGCTACAATTTCAAGGTTAGACGCATGGAATTCAGTAGGTACCGACGTAGCATTAGGTAGGTAATGTACGTACTACGTACTACAACTTAATGGTAATTGGTACGTAGACGTTTTTTCTCTCAAAACTGCTAATGTTCTAATGGCAGTATGGACAAAATTTGTGTCAAAGACTAATGTGGGTCATACTAAAAGTGATCCCGCGCAAGGTCGTTAGTTAATAGCTACGATCAACGGTTAAAGAGCCCGCTTCTCATGGTTATAATCAGTGAGGCTCGGGTTCAAATCCTGACATGTACACTAGTCAAGAGCACATGAAGCTTTACATTTCTAGTGCGAGTCTGACCTCTAAGGCGATTGTAATAAGAACTTTACCAAGTCCAATGTGTCAAGCTCGACGTGCTCTTGACTGTAGGTACCAGAGTTTTTCAAAAAACTTACGTAAGTATATGTTTATCACTAGATCGACGGTGAAGGAAAACGTGAGGAAATCCGCAGGTCCCAGAACTAATTCTGATGCATGTGTAACAGACCGGTCCGGCGATGGGCTCACCATTTTTAGACACAATTTCAAAGTCAAATACGACTGTTGACCTGCGTTTCTGACGTTCATTAACACTTTTAGGGGTCGAATATACTCTTGAAAAGTGGGTATTTCCAGAAATGGAATACATCTGCCTACCCCCTCGGAGCTAACAGGCGTAAGATTATTTATTTATTTATATTGGATTATTTATTCAATATTTATTTTAAATTTTAATCTATACTAATAAAGAGGAAAGATTTTTGTATTTTTGTATTTTTCTATGTTTGTTAAGAATAAACTCAAAAAGTAATGGACCGATTTTAAAAATTATTTCACCAATTTAAAGCTAGAAGATCCCTGAGTACAGGGGCTATATTTTATTCCCGTATTCCCACGGGAACGAGAACGACGTGAAACCGCGCAGAACCGCTAGTTAGTAAATATACCTCACCTAAATACGAAACACTATACTTAGTCAAAGTAAAAATTATTGAGAAAGGCAGTAAGCAATATAATATTCGCGCAAAAAGGTTGCTTTTACTTCTATGGGAACTGGATTCAGCTCGTTAGCTACGTATGCTAAAATAAAAACCAATAAATAAACCGAACAATAATTTATTAAACTTAATCATTTCCATCCTTCGTCACTTCTTTTTGCTTAGGACTACTTTCCTCTTCTTTGATCGGAATTTCTACCTCTGAATTGTCTAACAACGGCTTGGCTTGTTTTATCAAAGCATTCTCATCGGCTAATGGCAAAACATCACATATTAGCGGAGACTCCACTCCTAAAATGTAATGACAAGTCCTCGGCTCTAGGAGGTAGAGGGAAACCTGGGCAGGACTTGAAGAATTTTCTAGACACTTCAGTTTTACCTCAGTTTGTCTTGGTTTCCCTGTTTTATCGCAAACATCCCCAGCGGAGTAGAAATGTGAAATCGAAGTGCGTTGACCTGGAGCAGATAGAAAGTGCAATTAGTAAATAGCTTATAGCTTCTGGACCAGTAGCTCAATCTACATTGCCGCGGAACTGAATGGAAGCGAATTTCGTAACGAAATTGTACATAGCACAATGGGGACGATAATTAAAAACTTAATAATAAATAAATAAATAATAAATAAATTGTGGGACACAATTTACACACGGTTATTCAGTCCCAAACTAGGCAGAGCCTGTACTATGGGTACTAAAGAACTGATAGACATACTTAAATAAATATTAAACACCCAGACACGAAGCCAACAGACATGTTCATGCACACAAATGTTGGCCCCGAGGGGGGATCGAACCGGCGACCTCCGACTCAGAAGGCAGGGTCACTACCACGTGAGCCAACAGGCCCGTCAACTTATAAGTACTGTTTGCTCTGTTACCTGTCAAAATACCTTAGTAACTTTTCATTGCCTTTTTTAATTTTCAACAATTGGATTGCTTTTTGTAGTGTTTAAAAAGATTTATAATTTAGTAATCTCAGTGTTTTTCCCACTTTTTCTTTAATCCTAAATCACTTAGGAATTTGTTTTCACCTATTTACATCCAAAAGCTACACAACGGCCCATATTTAACGTAATACATGAAAACCACAATAAATAAATATAATTTCTATGAATATTGACAGTTCTTTTGGAACCAACATTTGGCGCCCACTAGCCCCATTACTTTGATGACCCACCCAAAGGTATCTGACATGACTTCAAGACTTCCATTGTTTAACGTGCCTTTCGAAACACGGATGCGCTCGTGCATACACTAGACGGTCACCCATTCACTAGCTGACCGCGACCAACTTTACTTAATCAGAAAATACGAAACATTTTTTTTTCTAGAATCAACAGGGGTACGCAGAAGGGTAGTTGACGAAAAACAAGCTTCTGAAGCAGTCGGATAAAAATTTAAACAATGGGGTAGTGTCCTGCCTAATCAAATCAGTAACTTTTTATAATCTGTCAAAACGACAGTTTTGACATGTTTTACTATGGAAAATGTATTGAAAAAGCAAGGTGTGACGTCATAGTTTCTGGTACTCAATTGCAACACTTTTTTGATTGTTTTATTATTTTTAAATTTACTGTAATTGTAAAGTGAAAACCGAAATACATGTTTAAAGGTGTTTTAGGATAATCTTTTTAATGAATGACTACTCGCAATTTAATTTCGATGCTGTCAACTACCCCATTCACTGAACTGGGAAGTCAATTTGTTTAAGGCGAAACAACTCACCCACAGGCTTGGGCACTTTCGCCGGGTTTTGCTTGAGCCAATCCAAGTGCGCTTGTTCATCAAACTTGCCAAGCAGCAGCGATGTCTTTTCCCCTGTCCGATCAATGTGGTACTGCTCAACGTGCTTGCCGTAGCAGAACTCGTATTTCCACCACCCTGAACCCTGAAATGAATTAAACAAATTTGAGGCCGACATCTCTAGTATGGGGACGCGTCTAATTCAGGGTTCTAGGTTTATGCACAACGAAGTTATAGGGGGTCGAAAATGGCGTGAATGGCTTCGAGAAAAGGATGGTACGGCGGTGCCGCTTGTTGCTCGACTTGGCGGGAGCACTACCGTGCCCCCAGATTATGTTTAAATTGTTATTGTATATGTGTATAGGGAGAATGTGTATCCTACTGATATTACGAGACTACATAGAACGCGCCAATAGACGTCCGAGTTCTAAACCGCGCTATCGGAGTTTTCTAATGAGTTTGTATATCTGTCTATCTGGCGGAAGATCTTCCCTTTTCACGATGGAGGAGCATTCCACCTCCGCTCCTCCATATATACATATTCTGAAAATTGTAGCCCTGACAGACGGTGGAATAATAATGCAAAACGCAAATATAGTATTCAATGTCCGGTCGAAATGGTAACTACACACAAACACATGGTAATTTTAAATTAAGTTCAAATATTTAAAGGGTAGAACAAAACAAGAAACTATTTAACTATTTCAGGCATTGATTTTTATTTTTCATACGCTACTTTACTAGATTATTATTATTATGACGCCGATTATTACATTTAAAAAAAAAACAAATCTGTACATACTGTATGTACAATACACGCTCACTACCCAATCGAAAATTGCTCGAAAATAAATAAGTAAATAATGGTTTATGCTGTGCATAAACAATATTTTCAATTTTTTTTTTTGTTAGAAAAGAACACCAAAAAAACCTTTTCTTCTCTATATGTTGATTCTATTTCTCTTACATATTTTTACCCTCAAAATATTTGCACTTGATTTAAATTGACCTTATAGATCTAGCTACAACTCACCCCATTCAAACAGTTCTCTCCGTTAAGGAACGCGCGTACTGGGGAGTCATCGTTGAAAACTGATGACAACTGTTGTGGGGATGATGATTTGGTTGCGCTCCCTTCGGTGATGTCATCGTCCTCACCCAATGGGTGCAATTCGAACTTAAGGTGGGTCTCGCCGTCCTATAAATGTTACAATAATTTTAACAGCCTCCAAACTTAACCTCAATGTAAATAGCTGTTTAACACGCAAAGCTCATCTCTAAATCATGATATCATAGTACCTACATTTATAAAAATAACAAATAAATAAAGTAAATAGTCTATAGTATAGTTTGACCGTGGGAGAGCCATGCTTCGGCACGCTTGGGCCGGCTCGACCGGAGTTATATCACGGCCTCACAGAAAACCAGCGTATAGCAATGCTTGCATTGCATGTCGTTGAGTGAGTTAGGTAACCGGAGGGCCCAACCCCTCCCCCTCCCCTTCCCCTACTCCCACCTCAGAGGCCGGCAACGCAGTTGTGACTCTTGAGTTGCAGGTGTCCATAGGCGACGGTAGTCACTTACCATCAGGGGACCCGTCTGGCCGTTTGCCCCCTTTTTATTTAAAAAAAAAAAGTCTTACGCATTTTATCCTCGAGTAGCCAGAGGTGTTCCATTTCTAGAAATACCCACTTTTCACGACAATTGACGACCCCTAAACGTGATAGGTGGTGAGCCTGGTCTCTTACACATTCCTCCGGATTAATTCTGAGACCTGCAGGTTTCCTCAAGATGTTTTTCTTCACCGTCATACCTACATTTATGGTTTAATTTATTGATTATTTACCTATACATATATAAAAAAGGCACTATTAGAATTATGAAATTATGGTACATAATTATGTATATGTAATTTTTTTTATGTTTGTTACTTCAGAACTTTCGACTGGGTGAACCGATTTTGATGATTCTTTTTTTATTTGAAAACTGGTGCTTCCCATGTGGTCCCATTTTAAGTTTTGACAGTGGCATCCACGAGAAATCCATATAAGTTAAATTTGCATTAAGTATGCTCGCGACAAATGGACGAATAACTCAATATCACGCCAACCGATTTCGATTATTGTTTTTTTAACCGACTTGTAAAAGTTAGAGGTTCTCAATTGGACTGCATTTTTTAGTATAATTCGTTGAAACTTGAAGTCGGTTTTTACTCTTTAGAGTTCTTTTTTATTATTACTTGATTTTGTACAAGCTATTTCAGATTAAGTAAATTCTTCAGATTTGTATAAATTCTTCAAAATTCAAGATAAAGCAACTATGACCACAATTTTAACTTTTCATAGACAATACACATTTAAAACATGTTGCCCAGGGGCGCCGCCGCCGAATTCGTGGGTGCTTTCTCTTGCTTTTTGTAATCGGTGCGGACTATTGAACGCACTACTGATCTATACTCTCGACAGTACAAAACCATCGATAATATCAATAGTAGGTATCGATAGTGAAATATTTAATGGACAATTAATTGCACAGATACTAATTGCCTATAGTCTCGTCAATAGAATTTAATTAGTCTATTAATAAATACCTACAGATACTTTATTTTTTATTATTATACTAGCGACCCGCCCCGGCTTCGCACGGGGCTATGCTAACACTAAAACCTTCCTCTTGAATCACTCTATCTATTAAAAAAAACCGCATCAAAATCCGTTGCGTAGTTTTAAAGATTTAAGCATACATAGAGACATAGGGATATAGGGACAGAGAAAGCGACTTTGTTTTATACTATGTAGTGAAGCTATAAAATATAAAAACATCAAAGTAGGTACATACTAAATATTCGCCAAAACAAATATGTAAATACGTTTTAGTTTATAAAAATTCTAAAAATAATTACCTTCTCAATCTTTTCAACTTTCAACACAGCTAGTATATCCTTAGCGTCCTTATCCTGAACAACATGCCAACATAAATGTTAATAAGCGACTACACTCTAACTACACTACTAAAAAAAAGTAGTCAAATTCGAAACAAAAACAGTGCTAGGATTGCTTTACATCAAAATTTTAAAAACCCTAAGTCAAATTTAAGAAAACCTTTACATACTTTGTAGAATATTACTTCAGACAACAGTAACATCATAATTCATCAAAACACCGCTTGGTAGGTTTATAATACTAGACATATTACTAATAATAGTTGCTCCATATTTATATGATATTACCAAAAAAATCTTAGTTATAATTTATTTTAAAAAGATACTATTTTGGTAAAATAATATATGCTCAAAAAGTGTTTTTAGTCGAATTTCATGGTCGATAAATAGGCTAGAAATCGGGCAACGCAGGCACATGCACACACCTATTCGATTCTTCAAAAATTCTTAAACATAACACATAATTTTGCAGATTTACTATTTGGAAGGCCTATAAATATATGCTCAAAATCAGTTTTTCGTAGCAGCAGTTTTTAGCATTAATCAATAATGATGTAAAACAACCCCATAAAAGTAATAATTGTATCAACGCCACAAAAGAAACAAAACTCTTACTCATTGAATAAATACTTACTCAAAAATTGTTATACAAAAACTCACATTATTTGCTAGCCTTATACTCTGATGATGAAATCTTAAACTTTCTGCTTCCATTTTCAACAGGTTTCTTGGTTTCTTTGGCGAGTCACCAATTGAAAGACAATCAATTGTATTTTCACTTAACTCTTTTGGTCTAAACTGTGGATGATCACACAGAAATGGTGATAAAATAATAATTTCGTATTCGCAAGTAGATGTTTCTTTAAAAGAATAAATTTCGTGTTTTCCGTGACTGTAGCAGACGTATTTGACTCTTGTTGCTCGTGGCTTGCCGCTCAAATCACAAAGTGTTCCTGAAAGTTGTTAATACGTTCAGACTGCATTAATATTTTTATTATGTCTATCAAGACTATGCCTAGATTTGACTCGCGCTACTTTCTAGTATAAACTTCAACTAAAACCAAACTCAATACCATTGACAAGGTGATGAATTGATAATACAAGAACATTCTAGCAAATTGTAATAAACTATATAAATATATTACTAAGAATAGGAAGATAAACGCATTCATCAATTGGGTGTAACACCTTCTTGCGTAATTATGTAGTAACTATTATTATTAAATAAGAATGAAGTATAGAAAGTTTATGATAAGTGGCTTATTGATAAGATTCTATATATTATTATATATAAAAGAAGAAATTGACTCTATTATCTCTGCCTACCCCGTCGGGACAAAGGCGTGAGTATATGTATGTCGATTCATTCACAGCATGCAAAACCACTTTGTCTAGAAGCATGAAATTTTGAACAAAAGTTCAGTGAATTATGTAACTAAGTGTGTACCAGTAAAATACCAGGAAGGAATTTTCGGAAAATCCCACCGGAATGGGAATAAACAGCCGCTGGTAATACATAAAGTTACCACACACTTTTCAAATATCCAAATCATGTACAAAACTACCAACAATAGTAACTTGGAATTATGTAGTAATATAATTAAACAATACCATCGTTCATCACCATTTCCACATAAGGAAGTGTAAGGCCTTCCACTTTTGTAGTCTTAGGTACTTCTTTTTTCTCTTGTGCTGCCTTTGCTGCAATCTCCCATCGCATCTGTTTATCGACATTCCAGTGGCCAAGGAAAAATTCTTGAGTTTTCATATTTTTTCCTGAAAAATAAATTCAATATATCATAAGATACCTTCGTCATAATATAATTATTTGGGAACAGTGTGTATTGTTATTATAAAATCCCACCAAAAACATTTTCATGTAAAATGTTGCCAAGACGACATATTATGGCTTGCACTGTCAAGAAGTCATCAGATCTCATGTAGAGCCAAACTTCTAACTCTACAGCCCCTAATTCTAAAAGCCCCAATTTCACAAACTCTACCCCTTAGTCAAAATATGCAACTACCATGGCCCCAGATATACTTTAAATGGAATACCTCTGCCTACCATGTGTACCTACTAAAAGGAGTCAGTTTTTTTTTTTTTTAAATACATACATAATTTCACGCCTTATATGCCCAAGGGGGTAGACAGAGGTATTCCATTTCTAGATATACCCACTTTTCACCAGATATTCTTTGGACCCCCAAACATGATAGGTGGTGAGCCTATCGCCGGACTGAGTCTGTTCCACATGTGTCAGAATTCATTCTGGGGCCTGCGGGTTTTTTCACAATGATAATGATAACAATGGTAATGATGACGTATGTGATGTAAAGTGAACAACATAGTTTAATTAGTAGTTACCTTCTCTTTCCTCGTGATACTGCCTAATGTACCTTCCATGGCAGACTTCATAGCTCCAATAGCTCTCAAGCCTGTATGAACAGATCTTCTGAGCGAAAAGAGGTCCAAGAAGAACAATTGGAGACGGACCGTCATATTCTTCTATGCTTGTACTAGCTTTGGCCTTTACTTCTGGGAGGTGACATTCGTATTGTTCATTGTTTGTTGATATCACTCTTAGTTTTTCCTGGAAAAAGAAAACTCATCATCTATTAATTATTTATCGTAAATAATATAATCTTGGTACAAAATGACCTACCTACCTGACGTAACGAATCAATCAATCAACAATTTAGAATTAGCAAATATTTCCTTTTGAAACTTGAAAATGCATGATAGAAATAAACAAGACTTTATGTGTGACGCCAAATAAATTAGTACACTTACCAAATCATTTGTATCCGGTATCTGTACCTGACCATCTACTAAACTTCCGACTTTACTATTGAACCCAGGCCCCGGCCAGTTTATACCGAATAGTATACTATCGTCAAACCCTTTGAAATCATGTTCTATACCAAAACCTGTCACAAAAAGAGGCAGACACAACAACCACAAATGCTTCATTTTATTCTTTTACACGTACATACCTACCTATATTAAAGAAAAGTCATGAAAAGCTAAATATTTCCACTATTTGTCAACTCAACTTTCATTGATTTAATTACCCAACTAAGTAGAAATGCTTCTTATAATGACATAAGTTGGCGCTAGTATCCTTTCAAATGCTTGCAGTAGGTACCTAACTTCAAACATCTACGTGACATCTACCAAGTACAACTGCCAGCGCTGACATTTCTAAATAGTCGGCGTAATATTTTATGAGTTGGAGAGATTTCATTTGACAATAATTTTTTTGATTAGGCTGATGGCTAAATTACCAATGCCCATTTTGGAAACTTTTAACCTTGATGGGCCAGTGATGGGCCACACAGTTACTGGTCTGTGGGCCACACAATGGGCCAGCGCCCAGCACTATTCAAATTCATTGTGTACAAACCATAGACAACGCATATGGTTGTTCGAACCACCGATTTTGATTGATCATTCTGCAGGGAACAATCATAATTATAACAGAAATAAGAAGTCTCATCACTGTCACAATACTTCTAGGTGGTTCTAGAAGAGAATCCATCTACAGACTGGCCAAAAGGGGACATGTATTGGGCATTGGCCCATGTCGTTTATGGGAGGCTCGACTAGACAAGATTATGACTGGGTCAAAGCGGCTTGCATCCAGAGCCGAAAATTAAAAAAAACAAGATCCTTCTCTTCTCTTCTTGTCAATCGTCAAAATTATCAATCAAAATGGCGTTCAGCTTTCCAGCTTTTTCATATATTATTGCTTTGATTGTAGATGCATTTCTTATATTTTTCTCTATATTTCACGTCATAGCATTTGATGAATTAAAAACGGATTATAAGAATCCAATAGATCAGTGCAACAGTCTGAATCCTGTGAGTATAGGAACAATAAACGAAGTAGAACTCGTCCAGCAAGTAGGTAATGACTTATTTTTTATGGTTTCAGTTAGTATTGCCGGAGTATTTACTGCATTTATTCATCAACTTGCTATTCCTGTTGTCTGGAGAATGGTTTTCGTTACTGATAAACGTGCCTTTGATTTTGTATCACATTCACAGGTAAGGTTATGTTGTGATCTTGTGATAACTAACATGATAGTTCATTTGTATTCCTTCCATTATTCCATCATGTGATTTAATTCTTTTAGATACCGAACAAGGCCAGTGATGTCAGGGCCTGGCCTTTACGACCCGACTAGTATCATGAATGCTGATGTCTTGACCGTTTGCCAAAGGGAAGGATGGATCAAATTAGCTTTTTACCTTCTATCATTCTTTTTATACCTTTACGGGTAAGAAATATTTCTTTAATAAAATATACATACCATCCAGGAATGGAATACCTCTGCCTACCCTCTCCGGGATAAAAGGCTTATTTATTTTTCCTTTATTTATATACCTAGATACATAATCTCTGGCAGTCTATTGTTTCTGCCTACCCCAGTGGAAAATATGCATGAGATTATGTATGTAAAATAAATAATTTCACATCATTTATCCCCAAGGGGGTAGGCACAGGTATTCCATTATACTTATATGTAACAAATGATTACAATGCATACATAGTAATTAGTATGGTTAGTTTACTTTTGTGTAGAGCAGGACTGTCCAAAGCAGATAGGCCAATAAAAGTCAAGAATATTAAATGATACACAAGCAAAAATTACATAAAAAAGGCTACCTACTATAAAATTACAGACTACTTAGTAGACCAACATGCATGGGATTAACCGACTCGACGCTATGTAACGCTAATTATAATTATTATTGTAAACAATATTTATTAGTAAGACATGAGATTAAAAAGAGCTGCCCTTGAGTTTCTTGCTGGCTCTTCTCGGGGTACTGCATTCGGAACCAGCAACTCGTCGGTGGAGATGGGCTGCTGTTTGCATTTAGCCAATCTTCATGTACGAGTTTAGAGTGCCTTGTTATTATAAAATATTCATGTTTCTAAGTGTATATTTAATAATACCTATAGAAAATAAACGATTTTGAATTTGACACAATCAATGTCTCAAAATTCAATTGAAAAATGCTCTTAGTAAAAGATTTTAGTCCACTTTAGTTGGAAGTAGGGTTTAATATAGCCATGATACCTACATTTGGAGGTTTATTAACTGATTTTGTATAATCTTGTTTAATATCCACTTTTATAAGTGATCAAAGAAATACCTAGAAAAGATCTAATTAGTAATGTTGAACTTTGAACAGATTGTAATGAGTGTTCAAGTGTCATTTGGCATTTAAAATACTTGCCAATCATGAATCAACCATGCCAAAAATAGGCCTATATTACATAAACTTGTCTGATAGTTGTAAGAGTGATAAAATTGTGTGGTATTTATCTATTGTTATTAATTATTCAGTTGGTAGTGCCTTATGAGTCAGAGGTTGAAGATTCGATTCCTGCTCGGGGCCAACAACTGTGTGCTAACACATGTGCATAACAAACATAAAAAACTGGCTGTTTAATATTTATTTATGGATATTTATCAGTTGTTTAGAGCCCATAGTACAGGCTCTCCCTAGTTTGGTACTAAATACTGTGTGAATAGATAATTGTGTTCCTGACATTTAACACTTGCTTTGTATTTTATCCACTCTTTGATTTGCATTTAATTTTGATGAACAACAAAATAAATTAATACTTACAATAAATGTTTTCTAAAACAAATTTCATATAAAAGGCAAATTGTACCTTGTCTTTGATATAAGAGTAGCAAGAACTACTTAAAGTATGATTTTATGTTAAAAACATTCGGATATAAGAATGGGGTCACACACTACCTCTGTTACATTAATGAAAAAGTATGTACTTCCATTGTAAACCTACCTATCTATTTAAACATACTTTTGATCTGAGAGGTAGTATGAATAGTATACTTACCCGATTCCTGTTACACCCAAAATTTTTAAGTTACTGTTTTTTTTTAAACTACTTTGCCCCATCATCAATCAGGAATGTTATAGTACCTATATGGAAAATATTCATACTCAGGTTATTTTCTCAATAGCAAAACAATAGCATATTTATTATTGTAATCTATTTTATCAGACATGTTTTCTTTTTGTTTTCAGAATGATTGTGGTGCTGATTGCAGTATAGTATCGCGCATTTCCAGTTTTTCTCTGATATAAGTCATAATTTATTGTTAATGTGTCTGGTTGTTGCGTGTTGCAAGCGAACAAGTGGAATGTTACGTAATGCAGTGTAGAACATTTATGTGATTAATAATTATAAATATTTTGATAAAATAAATTTCCAATTTATTTAATTATTTTTTTGCTTTGAAGCCCGTTTGGAGCAAGTGTTTTCAATTAAACAGGAATCATCAAGTTTTTATAAAACATTGCTTCCTTATAGCTGGTTTGATGTCAGGTAGCTGATAAGGGTAACAAATATGTACACATTTTTGTCAGTTCATTCTATACCACTCTGCACAACTAATTGGTTAATAGTGCAGTTGGACAGAGTGGAGGAAGATATTTTTTTGTTACAACTAATTGTCTATTGCAGGCAAAGATATTAAAGTAAGGATGAGTTATATTCATACTGCTTGCGTTTGAAAATTGATCCCCTACGAGTGTGCTACAACATGTACCTACATATGTACTTACTTCTTAGCGTATTTATAGGATACAACAATAACGGGGAAAGATGATACGGAACGAATAATAAAAAAAGAGAGCTATCTGTTAAGAGTTGCGCTTAAAATACGACTTGAAATACAATGCAACTAAATAAAATGTGGTTAATTAACTACATTTGTCGGCCTCATTTTCCGTGCTCTAGTAACATATTTACGTCTTTCTATATATAATATCTTTGATTGCAGGTAAATACATAAATGGTTTATGAAATACATAATAGGCTTTCGAAATAGACCACGGAACTCTCAAAAGGTGCTGTGGTCCAACTATTTTTAAAGTTGGACAACTGCCCCTAGTAAAGACCCGTGGTCCAACTAGTTGGACAGATCAGTTGGACCACTGCCCCGGACTCAATATTTCACCAGG
Source organism: Ethmia dodecea (assembly GCA_963855545.1). NCBI lineage: Eukaryota > Metazoa > Arthropoda > Insecta > Lepidoptera > Depressariidae > Ethmia > Ethmia dodecea. Next base: position 14,310,721 of record OY979443.1, on the reverse strand, counting down.
GTCCGGGGATTTGCTCACCACCTATCTATCACATTGACGGGTCCAAAGAATATACAGGTGAAACGTTGGTATTTCCAAAAATGGAATATCTCTGCCTACTCGGGGATAAATGGTGAGAGTTATTTTTTATAGGTATACATTTTAATAATAATTCTCTATTGGAAGTAGTGGCTAGCTAGAAATGTAAAACGATTTTACTGAATTAGCTTAGCAACCACAGACCATTAATCTAGATTAAAGGTCGTGTTAACAGCTATAAATTATTCAGAATTAAGAGGTTACCTATTCATGAAAAGCTTGGATATTTATTTAACCTTTTACTTAACATTTAAAAATGTCTATGTAGTAGAATATGTTTCATTAACAAGTGGGTAATTAATTATACGTAATTAAATATAAATAAATAAACTTAGCATTATTTTAATTTCAAGGCACACTAAATTCAAACCTGAATTAATTTAATATTATAAGTAGTAATGTTCATTTATTCAGGGTTTTCATTGAAATAAAATAGGTAAGTATATGAATTGACTCATTATTACCACTCTCGACTTAATTAGTCCCAGGGTTATTTTATTTTACCTACTAAGTTTAAGTTAATAATAATCGTAATGAGACCAAGGCGTGTAGTATCAATAGAATATATGAATATAATCTCACGCCTGTTATCCCCGAGGGGGTACGCAGAGGCATTCCATTTCTGGAAATACCCACTCTTTCCACGAGTACTGTATATTCTTTGGACCCAGTTACTCTATGTTTGGACCCATAAATAAACGTGATCTGTAAAAAGGTAAAATGCTATTTTAAATATTATAATAATACGGCCACTCACCGGCAGATGGCTTTATGTATTTGTGATGATCTATAGAGTGAGTACAAACCTTTGTAACATTCTTGTGACTGACTGATGGCATGGTGGGCGGCAGGTGAAACTTTCTTTAACATCTGCCTCGGCACCTGGGTAGAATGTCTGTGAGTAAAGTTGTATTGGGATGTTCGATGAAGGATGGACATTTTTTCAATAAAAATCGAGCACTATCATTTTGCTTTTGATTACTAATTATAAGTGAAATAAGAAAATAATTTTCAAGATTACCATATTTTTATAGATTGAATTCTCGATTGAATGCTTCGTATCCATAGTCATGACCGAGAATTAAAGAAAAAGTCATTTTATGAAAATTGGCGTCTGTCAATTCTGTCATTCAAATCAAATAATCAAGGGGCTTTTTGGCGGGAATCCGAAGAGGGACGTCATGTTTTTTGTATAATTTTCATTTTGCTGTGTATTTCGGGTTTTGACTCATAATAGTGATAGTTTATTATGTGGCAAGTGTCCGTGAAAGTGTGCAGTGAATGGGAAATTCGATAAAATGCGAGATATGGACATTTTTGGATTGCCTCAAAAAGTCACAATAAAGTCGTCGGTAAAAGTGCTATCACTTTACTGATAACCAAGTTAGGGCACGTTAGGGTTGTAGAAAGTGTTAAAGACACTGTATTTTTGTGCATGGACTCTGAAGCAGAGCCATTTACATAAGAATATCATTAACTAATGACGAGGCTGCATGGCGTAATGCTTTTGCCTACCCTGTAAGGGGTGAAACAACAAAAAAAAATCAAATAATCAAAATCAATGTTCTTCATCAACAAACAAGAAAGACATGATTGTAACAGCAGATATGACTGCGAAAGAGATCGTGAATGATTTCATAGAAAATTACGGTAAAGCTAGAAAGTTACTTGATGAAGATAGCAAGAATGACCCCGAAAATGAGCCTTACTATTCGAAATATAAAGCGAAAGAAATTCTTTCGAACATGCGCGATTCTTTGAATCAACTCTTGAATTTGGAATCTAGCCTTGATGGGAGTAAAATCGATGCTATGCTTGGCGCCGTACTGCTCAATATTGGGATAATTGATATGGAGACTGAAGAGCTTTCAGCCAGTGATAAAGTTTTGACTGAGGCTGAGGCACTACTTTCACAAAATTCGATGAAGCCAGAAGTAGTTGTTACTTTAATCAATGTGTACAACAACTTGGCAATACTCTGGTCGAACAGAGAGGAACCGGTTAAAGCAAAATCATATTTGTTAAAAGCGAAAGAATTGTATGAGGCCTTCAAGTGTACTATGCAAATGCCTTTGCCTCTAGAACAAATAATAGTAAGCACCGATATTGCTATAGGGGACATTATGGTCCTTGAAAAAGCTCATACCCTAACACTATATTACTTAGCGCAAGTTTATGGATCACTGAAAGAGAATCTGAAGTCTGCCATTTACTGTCACATCACTTTGAGAAGACAACTACAATACAATGATTATGAACCCATTGATTGGGCTTTAAATTCTGCTGCTCTCTCACAGTTTTTTGCTGAACAGAATGGCTTCTTCCAATCCAGGCACCATTTAGCTGCAGCATCTGTTATCCTTGACCATTATGAGACTAAGTTACAGTCTTCAGAAAGTAATGATGAAGCATTTTTGGCTAAACTGGAGACATTCAAGCACAGATCCGCAGATGTAGCTAGATGCTGGGCTAAATATTGTCTTTTACTCATGACCGCATCTAAGGCACGGCTAATGAATGATGCTGAAAGAATGACTGAAGCGATTGCAGGTGAATAAGTTTGTTAGAGCTCTGAAACAAGGCTCACATGAGTTGGCATGTCAAGTTTGATACCCGAGTTTCATTCCTGTAGAGTGCATTTACTAATAAGTTTTTCAAAACATGTACTATCAGTAAAAGTTCTGCCTGATACACCTAAGTGTCATTTTTGCGAACAGCTATCTTTTCTCACCTTGTGGCTACTACACTCTCTCTTATAGTACCTAACAATGACAATTACAAAAAAAGGCTTCTTTCATGTTTATTACCACTTCAGGACGATGAATGGATCTGAATGGGAAAAGCAACTGTGTTACTGGCTTCTGATTGTTTAACTCTAACTAGAGTCGGAATAAAAAAAACTTGAGCTTTCAAGCAACAATTCTTCCAAATGTATCAGGCTAAACGTTTGTTGATAGTACTTAACAGAGATTGTCCTCTCCTCAGTGAGCCCTCTATGGATGAGACTTGGGTTCAAATTGTTGTAAGGGCAGGTACCAATGAGTTATTAAAAAAACTATGTCCATATTTATCACTAGCTCTATTTTTTTTTTCCTCTTATTCAATCTGCAATTGGCCCATAATCAGATGGGATGGATATTAGGTCTGTCTTGAATGGGTGATACTCCATTGAGCATCATACCCATAATTTTAGTTTAGATGTCATCATCATGTTCTCTGATCACTAGCTCTATGATGAAGGAAAATATTGTTAGGAGACCTAGAGGTAGCAGAATTAGTTCTGAGCCACAGATAATAGCACTCAAGTCCAGCAATAGGTCTACTATCTCTGACTTGTAGGCCCATTGCTGGACTGGAAAAACATACATGACTACTTATAATTTTTCTTCTTTATAATAATGGAGATACATAGTTCTAATTTTAGTTTTTTTTCTTGTTTTTTCTAGACATGTCAAACTTAAAACTAGAAGATGATGAAAACATTTGTGGAGGTGATGTCAAAAATCTAATTTTCCCTGAACTTGATGTATCCAAATACGAAAGCAAGATTGGAGACAAATTCCTGTTAACTTTCCAAGATGCTCGAGAAGTCTTCTCAAGTAGTCAAACCTGGTTAAATAAAGCTAAGGAGTATTACAAACTTGACTCCCTGGCTTCAGATTATATAGAGCTAATTCAAGACAGTTCTCAGTCTTATAGTTATTTGGCATTCTTCGAGGAAGATGATGAACGCCGTGCGAAAATGCACAAACGACGCATTGATATGCTTGAAGACTTAATAAAGGAAATTAATCCTACGTACTACTTGCAATATTGCAGGCAACTTTGGTATGAACTGGGGGAAGTATACTCAGAAATCTTAAATATAAAACTGGACAAATTGAATAAAACAAATGAGAAACCCACTCCACATTCACTAAAGAAAATTAACACGCTGTGTGAGAAAAGCATTGAAAATTATGATCACTTTTTGAACTCGGTAAAGGATAAAAACGGTCAAACGCCAGCGAAGCTCGAGTATGACCTGATAAGACCAGTCATAAGTGCTTACGCTTTCATAGGCAGAAACAGTATGAAAAGGATTGCTGTAGATAAAAGTGTGCAATTGATTCACGTGCAGAAAAGCTACGAATCATACAAAGCAGTTGTTGACATTTGCTCTAGCAATAAAGATGCTGCAGCAATGATGCAAGAAGAGTACAGCTTATGTGATGAAATGGTTAAAATTCTTCCCATTAAAATAACCAAACTGGAAAATGAACTGGTTGCTTAGTCAATTATTTGTATTGCTAAATCTAAATATCTCTTTTTGTTATGCTTAAAAATTCAAATATACAGCTTCCTCAGCTTCATAATATTATAATAGATTATAATGGTTAAAATTTTATTTTGAAATTTAATAGTACCTATAACTAAATTATAATATATGTACATCCATCAAATATTCATATTTATTAATGAATTGTTTATTAAGAGTATAAGTAATTTATCAAAAACAAATTACAGTTTCACACAACATTTATTGCAACTTAACATTCTTTTTGGTCTAAGAATATTACAAAAGCAAATAGAAGTACAATTATAGACCCACCCACTAAATTATTATGGGTGAGTTTTACCAACAAATAACAAACCCTATTCAGAGATTATTTTTACTTTAGTAACCTCAGATGATTTGTATTCTTTTTATGTTTGTAACGAATAAACTCAAAAACTTCTGGATCGATATCAAAAAATATTTTACTAATGGCAAGCTACATTATCATCAGGGAGTACCTACCTTGGAGTAACATCTTTACAAATATTATATTATATAATAGTAAATTATGATATAAGTGCGGTAGGTTGAAAAAAAGCCGAGGCGACATTGCTAGCCCGAGCCGTAGGCGAGGGCTACAAGTAAGCAGAGGCTGTAATTGTCAAAGCGCACGTATGTCATACGACGTTTTATAACACATTTGCGATGAAATAAAATAAAACTCCGACTATGGTAAACGAATAAAAACAATACAGCATCATTTTTTTTAGGCAAAGGCACAAAAAACAGCCAGTATTACTAATAAAGTAAATTAATATTTTTGTGTTTTTGTTACAGATTAATTGGTTGTAATTTACTGTCAAAATTAATTAAATTAAATAATTATGTACGTAAATATTTCTTTATTATATTTTATCTCCCAAAGTTAATTTTAATCATAAAATGTTGACAACTTTTTTGACATAAAATCTCTTTGCTGAGATTTTTAAAAGTACCGTTCGTTTTTAGACGGAGCATCTTGATAAACCGTGCGTTTTACTTTACACTTACCGCACTTGGGCGTAATGAGACACAATACGATATTGAAATTGGTGAAATAAGACACCTTTTACGAGCAAATGTGTTATAAACTAATATTATCTATACTGGCATTTCATCCGGGGCGCCTGTGTGCGTCGCGCACTTCGCACATAGGGGCGGCTCGGAGTTAAAGAATTTATAGTAGGTCAGTACCTACCTACCCTTAACAATAGGAAATACCCTAAAGGCTTTGGGCACGGAACCAGGTAAATTAACGGTAACCATGATTGGTAAGTTCATTGAAGAACAAACTTTTTACCTAGAATATACTGTTAGGTACATGATTGAGTTGGTGCAAGACACAGGCGTATAGCGGCGATTTTTAATATTTTTAAGTATCATAATCAGTGGCATTTAGATTTGCCTAAGGATGATAAGGCCAATCGTGACAAAAAGTCAGTGATGATAACATGAAACTAGCCTAGGGCCACTATATTAGCACCTCCGCCTAGGCCCGCAGTGAATGCGACTTGGATTCCTCGTACTTAGTAGGTATATAGGTACCTACCTAAGCATAATTTGATACATGCCAGGATATAAAAAATAAGCAATGTCATTAAATTATGATTTACTTAAAAGTAGCAATCATACCCATTCCTAATATGAATATTAACCCAGTGAATAGAGAGCTGATACCTTACAAACGGTCCGGTAGTTCTAAATTTTTTACATGTTGTCTAGGATGGCTGTTAAGTGTTTAAATTAAAATGCAAAATGCACAATTCCTCCCCCTCCGCGCCCGCCGCCATCTTGAAAAAACCGAAAAAAGTCGGCACTTTTTTTAGATTTTCACTTATATCTTTGTTTCGGTGCATTTTAGCTACAAAACAGTTCTATTCAATGTTGTAGAGAATAAAATTCCCTATAATATACGTGTTAAATTTTGTTTGTAGGGCAGATAGTTCACGAGATATGATATTTTAAAAAAGATAAAAAAATACGCATTTTCCGGAAATTTTTCAAACTTCTAACTTTAGAACGCTGTAATTCAATTTTGGCCTATTTGAGAAAAACAAGTATAAGAATAAAAATTGTAGGGAATTTAATTACCTACAAAATGGATGTATACTTTTTTTAACCAACCTTACGGAGGGGGCAGTAAGCATTAAAATGAAAACAACGGCATATTGTTTATTTGATAAGTTTGAAAAATTTCCGGAAAATGCGTATTTTTTTATATTTTTTAAAGTATCATATCTCGTGAACTATCTGCCCTACAAACAAAATTTAACACGTATATTATAGGGAATTTAATTCTCTACAACATTGAATAGAACTGTTTTGTAGCTAAAATGCACCGAAACAAAGATATAAGTGAAAATCTAAAAAAAGTGCCGATTTTTTTCGGTTTTTTCAAGATGGCAGCGGGCGCGGAGGGGGGGGGATTGTGCATTTTACATTTTAAACACTTAACAACCATCCTAAACATCATGTAAAAAAATTTAGAACTACCGGACCGTTTGTAAGGTAACCCCCCTTATTTGGTCTCTATTCACTGTACTATATCTAATCTGACGAAACTTGGTGTATAGATAGGTATACATACATTTAATATTTACCTATGTGTAATTGTGTAAACTAAGTAAGTTGGGATTTTACGGAGGGTTCATAATTTAAAATCCGTTTTCCCGTTACCGTGGGAATTTCTTATTTTTTTCTTAGAACTTACCTTAGACACAGGTACATTCTTAGGTAAGGTACATCCCGCACCGAATACCCGTGTACCCGTTTTTCCTGTTCCCGAGGTAATTTTACTAGTATAACAATAAAGAAAAATTATAAAAGCAAATTGGTACATCTTGCCACAAAAATAATGGTGTTGTCTTGATGCTTTGTGCAATTTGGACCACTCATAAATTATTTTATATCTGGACTGGACGGACGGTACAACTGTAAATCTCGTCGAGACAGTCTCTCACAGTGTGATAAAAAGTAGATACTTACCTACTTAATATAAAATGTTGGTCTATTTAATGACCTATATTTATAACTTTATTCAACTTGACTTTTACTAGGTAGTTAACAATAGCATAAGTAGGTACCTACTGTACGCAAGTAGGTAAGTAGATACATAGTTGTAGCAGCTAGGTAATATACCTATTACGGATATTGACGGGCCTGTTGGTTCAGTTGGTAGTGCTGCCTTCTGAGTCGGAGGTCGCGAGCTCGATCCCCGCTCGGGGCCAACATTTGTGTGCATGAACATGTCTGTTCGGTTAGTATTTAGTCTTAACCATAGTACAGGCCATGCCTAGTTTGGGACTGAATAACGTGTGTCAAATGTGATACTCTGGACGATCCATACTATTTTTTACCAAGAGGTCGCAAGGTTTCAATAAAATTTAAATATTTATTTTTACTTCGATCATATTTTCGCACAATCTGCAACAAAATCTGTTACACAGACACCAGATAGATAATAAAGTGATCCTATAAGAGATCCTTTTTAACTCCCGACGAAAAACAGAAGGGTATAGGTATAAGTAGATACCTAACTACTTGTAGACAAGTTTGTATCGGTGTAGCTGTCTCTATAGTATTCTAATATCTGTGGCTGTGTATGTCTGTCTATTCGCTCGTAGCTCCCAAACGTTTTTAAACTTAGGTTTTAAACCGATTTTGATTTAGTTTTTTTGTTTGAATTGAAAGGTGACTTAATCGAGAGTTTTCTTAGCTAATATGGTTTAAGAAAATCTGCCTTTATTTGTGTTTTAGGTAAGTAACTATATGTATTTTTAGTGTCGTGGGTTTTATAAATTTTTAATTTAAGTAATGTTATTTCCTTCTGAGGACCGAAACCCCTAAAAATATGGGGTGCAATAGATTAGTCTAGACTTAAATCTCGCAGCAGATAGGTATATGTTATAGATAGACAGATAGGTAGTGCTAACCGATATAGATCCTCGTGGATTAGGCGATCGGACCGGAATAACTTTAATTAAAGAAATTTATACAAAATCAATGGTTTGTACTTTGTACCTACTATGTGTGACGTCACCCCCTGCCCGCATACTATTATTTGAAATCAATCTGCATTGATTATGTTAAATATACTTATACCTAGGTAATAAATTAGCAACAATCCAACCTCTTAGCAGTTGCTCTTTTATGTATGGCAGTGGCATTACACATTTTAATGAATAATCAAATACCTAGTCTTCTCATAAAAATTATACAAAAAGACTATGAAATGAGCAATCATTTACTAAATAAAATCCACATCTACCTAGACTAGTTTTATAAAGAGGAAAGATTTGTATGTTTGTAACGAATAGGTACACTAAAAACTAACTACCCGAATTTAAAAAATATTTCACGAATGGAAAGCTCTACCTCTACATTATGAAGACTGAGTAACATCGTAATGTAAGTACAATAGTATCCAAGTACCTAAACATACCTAAGTAGGTGTGTACACCTTATACTTATTATCTTTGCTTTGCATGACATCCAAGAATTCTTGACCCGGGTCGATATGCTGAGGAGTCGTCGAGCTGCTAAACTGCAGTAAATAATTATTATGTAGGTACATACTTACTGGTTGGCTAGGTACCTACCTATTTACTTAAGTATGTATGTACCCATATAAAAGGGCATGACATGAGATAACACAGTTTTGCAAGTTCACGTTGGTAATTTCATGCGAAGACAAGATAACTTCTTAGAATTAGCTCATAGGAACTGTATTACATGGTATATTACATGATTGCAGGCAATCTGGTAGGTATGGTTAATCTTCCTATTTTCTCATGAATCTTAACAATAGGTATAGATTTTGTTTTTTTAGGGTTCCGTACCTCAAAAGGAAAAAACGGAACCCTTATAGGATCACTTTGTTGTCCGTCTGTCCGTCCGTCTGTTAAGACCCTTTTTCTCAGGAACGCGTGGAGGTATGAAGCTGAAATTTATATCAATTACTCAGGTCTACTGTCCCTTGAAGCTGTGAAAAAATCAAACTTCTAAGCCAACGCAATCAAAAGATACAGCCGTTTATGCCGCAAATTTTCGACACTTGCAAGGGAATCAAAACCTACAGGGTGCTTCCCGTGAACTCAGAATCTTGAAATTTGGTACGAAGCAACGTCTTATAGCATAGATAAAGGAAAAATTACGAAAACCATAAATTTGCAAGGTTGTACGGAACCCTCGGTGCGCGAGTCCGACTCGCACTTGGCCGGTTTTTTTTAATTCGTAAAATTATGTCGATCAGCTGAACATTTAGATTTTGTACTAAGTAATTTGAAATTTGTTTTTTCGCTGTGTATTTTGTTGGACACCCTATATCTAGCTACACTGTAACCTGAGAAAGAATCCAGTGTCAAATCAGTTGCATCGAAAAAGAAAACATATGATCTCCGTATAATTTTAAATTAATTAAGAATAGATACAAGTTTAGGTCATGGTCCCAACCCAAGAATTTGAAACTGCAAATATTACATACCTAGGTAACTACAGGTACCTACTTAATACAAAGTTGTTTAGGTATTATGGTAGACTATAATTAGCTATTATCATAACACAATATTCGACATCGTTATGCATCACGAGTCAGTTAGGTGTTGTGGTCATTTCGTTTATCCTTTATGTACCGATGTGTACTAATTAATTTAATGTCTCTACACACAGCCGCGTGGCCGCGGTCTACCATCTGTGTTTTGGTTGCGACACGACAGTCGACAACTTTTCTAATCAACAGTAACGTAGAACTAGAACACGTGCGTGGTAGCACATGCGATAAATTTCTGCAGTGTGAAGGATGCTTACTAACGCTGAAAATAGCTCGTCCAAAGCGGGGGTCGGCACTCGGCACTGACGTATCGTAGAGCAGTTGCCAATATACCGCCAGTATTCCACTCGACTCGCAGGAAGGTGCATCGCGATGCGCTGCCCCATCGCGTATTTTCTTACCGCGTTTCTCGCGACGTACGATGTACGCGCCGCACGAATTCTTGGCCTTTTCCCGCACACCGGTCGCAGCCACCAAATGGTCTTCGAACCTCTCCTTCAAAACTTAGCTGAAAGAGGACACCACTTAACAGTCGTTTCCTTCTTCCCACTAAAGAACCCTCCGGCTAATTTCACGGATGTCAGTCTCGAAGGAATATCGCCTCCAGGACTAGAGTCAATTGATCTACGAATGTTTGAGAATCCCAACTGGTTGCTAAGGCTAATGGGAGTGGAAAGAATCATTAATAAAATGTTCGCGTTTTGGCCACTAGATGAATTCGCGTTGAATGTGTGCAGAAAATTAGTCGATTGGCCTATTTTGCAGGAGACATTAACTCAACAATACGATGTTGTTATAGTGGAGTACTTCAATAGCGATTGCATGCTTGGCTTGATGCATGTTTACGGTGTAAGAGCACCTATTGTAGCGGTTTCGTCGTGCGGTCTCATGCCGTGGACACCTGACCGTATCGGGCTCAGTGACAATCCTTCTTATGTGCCGTTAATTAGTATGCCTTTCACAAACAAAATGTCATTTACGGAGAGATTGGAGAACACTTTCTTGCGGTCGTTCTACAAGTATTGGTTTCGGAATAACATACAGTTGAAGGAGAAAGAGGTGCTTGAAAAACACTTCGGAAGGAAAATGCCCGATTTGGAAGATCTTGCTAAGAATGTGTCTTTGATTATAGTAAACACGCATCATAGTTTAAATGGAGTGCGCCCACAATTGCCAGGGCTGGTGGAAGCAGGGGGAATGCACATAGACCATACTAGAAAACCTATTCCTCACGTAAGTAAATAATTACCTAATAACACGTAAACAATCGTTCTATTCCACCTTAGTACTATCTTACAAGTAAGTGTTCAATTTGAATAAAATAAGGTTGGTTTTGCATGTATTGAAACTTGAAGTGCGTTATCGACTGCACCTAGATAGGTAGGAACTTCATAGTTTAATCAAATTAAAATGTAGGTACTTGAGTACTTACATACAAGTACCTACCTAGGTACATATTTCAATTTAACATAAATAAACAGTCGTTATAACGACTGTTTAATTATGTCAAATCGAAATAATGTAGGTACTACATATTAATCGGTACTCATATCGCATATCGATTGAATAATAGTACCTACCTAGGTATTTACCTACTTATAGTTCACAGAGAGTAACAGTAAATATTTACTTACTTTACCTTATTTGCCATTTGTTGCTGACAATACAGGCTTTGTATTTAAAAATATAACTAGTTAGGCAGGCTAGGGTTCCCGGCCCACTGTGCCCCCCCTCCCCTAGCTATGCCTATGGCTTCCACATATAAATAACAAAACTTATTATTACTTATTTTTGCTCATTAGTGTATTTAATTAATAACTAAATAAATGTATAAGAAGGAATTTATACATTTATTAAGGAATTTATACGTTTATGCAAAGTTTATACATTGCACCTTAGGTATTTAATGAGATAAACGGTGTTTGTTTATACCATTAATAATGCAGATAGGTAGGAACAGTTCAGTTTAATACATAGATAATGCGTTTAGCACGTTATCGTAAAGAAGGAAGTTGTAATTGTGTATCATATTTATGGTTATAGGCGGGTGCACAGCGGCGTTGAAAATGAAATTAATTCCCGTTCCCGTGGAAATTCCAAAAAATCCCTTTAAAGCGGTTGCCTATGACATATATTATATATAAGACACCTGCATACCGCACAGTTTCTAGGTGTTATCGTTCAGGAGTGGTGCGTATTTCTCTTTTTTACCAGATTTTCTTTATTTTCCCATGAAATGAGACTTTTTCGAGCGGTGATAAGTATCCTAGATGTTGAACCAGCTTTTTAAATGATGCGTACACAGACAGGCAGACAAAATTTTCAGAAATTGGCGTTTTGATAAGTAAATTGTATAATATATCTTGATAATAATAGCTCATGTGGATAATAGAGACACGGTCTCGTTACTGTTAATTTAGGTATTATACCTATTGTATAAGTAGATAGGTAGGTAGATATTTTTTAAAACTAGTGGTGGGTCAAGGATTTTGGTTTAGGGGGCTTAACCCCAGGGATCATCTGAGAATAGGCTTTATCAAAAACACTGAAACCCAAAAATAGCTCACATGCTCATTAATCGCATAGCGAGTCTCCTGAAGTTTTTAAAAATTCTTTAATGTCTTCAACAGCCTAAAAAGTCGTCACATAAATATATAATAGAAAATTCACATGTAAGGATAAACGATGAAAACTGTAATTTCAGTAGTACCTACCTACAGTACTAGTAAAGGAGAATAATTGAGAATATCAAATTTCATTTGAAATGTCAGCGGTGTACATACTCTGATGATTTTTATCCCCTTAAAGCCCACTTCCTGTATCGCCACTGTCTGTAACAATATAGTAACTGAGTACCTAAACTATAATGTTCAATAAGATAATTTGATGAACTTTCGGACATTGTCCCGACCACACGTCCCGACTTTAAGGCGAGTAGTGTCGTGAAATGGTCATCTTTGAAGGCATAAGGCTTATAAACGAGCAATCACAAAATTCCAGAAAAAATATATCTTAAGCATTGATATATAATCTTCATTTTCATAGTTTGAAAATGTTGTAGAACATTATTTACTAAAGAAAAAAAATTATTGCAACAAGGCTGTTTTGAATTTTAAATTCGCTTCTTCTTCTAAACTAAAAGAGATATTTTCATAGCTCTTGCGGGAAAACATTGGTAATTCATCTATCTAAAATTGACCTTGAATTGAATTGATTGATGACCTTGTTTAAAAAAATCTTCTCTAGGTTTACTCCTGTTATCACAGCCCCCAACATGAGGACAAGAAAAAAGTTTCATTGTCCAATACATATCAGCAGCTATCCTTAGGTATATTTTTAGCGAATCTAGATAGTAACTAATATATTAATCTATAATGTTTATTTTTTATTAATTTAACATTTATATTGTATTTGTATAAAGAGGTATATTTATATAGTAATATATTATTAATCTATATGTATATAGGTAATATACAATAAAACTCTAACGGGACCGTGTCTGTGCATGAAATATTTTTTGCAAATTTTAATTTGAGTGTATATTATAGTTATGTAGGTATGTTGGCACTTTTCAGAACAAATAACACCATCGACTGACCATTGACATGTCATTGTCATCCAACTATAACCGTTGACATTTAGTGGAATTGGCCTCCAGTCCTCTCATAATTTATTTAAATAATACATTATTTCATTAATAGTTAGGCGTAATTAAAATATTAAGTATATAAATGAAAGAATGTATTTACTTATCATGTAATTTACATACGCTATTTAATTAGGTAGGTACTTACCTACCTACCTACATCAAGACTATCTGTCATGCATAACGAGTTATCTCTTTCTTACAAGGTTTTAAAGTAACCATTGACATTTAGTGGAATTGGCCCCCAGATTGGAGAGATGGGAATAAACCGTTTATACCTGCGGAGGAAATAAGCCGTCAACGTGAACGGTGAATCAGCAGTGGCGTAACAATAGGGTGGCAAGGCTGGCAAAATGCCACGGGCCCCCGACCCAAGAGGTCCCCGACCCAAGAGGTCCCTGGCCCAAGAGGCCGCGAGCTCAAAAATATTTTTATACATTGTACCTACTTAGGTAACTACCTGAGTATTTTATTTTATTTTATTTGAAAAGTATATTTTTATAAGTTCTTCTTAAAATCCAAAGTGAGCTAGAAACCATAATACAATTTCAAGTTAATCGTTAAGCATTTCAACCAACCTAAACAAAAAGATGTTGATTCATTTTTAGAGATGTAAGTAGGTACACCGTGTACATCACTCGTCACGGTACACGTTACCCGTGACGAGTAATTTTACGTACTTATGATCGTTAAAAAACTGTCAATCAAAGTACCGGTAATTGCACATCTCTATTAATTTTACGGACTACAGACCATTCCCTCTCATCTAAGCTTAGGCCTTTGGCCACTTGTGGGACATATACAACGTGTAATTGAGTTACGCTGAAAATCTCGAAGTTTATTGAAATTAAACTGAGTACAACGTGACGATTTTTACTGATGGTATAGTTACGCCACTGGGTGAATGAATGTATGTAGTCCCACATAAACAAAGAAGTTTGACATTCCTCCCTAATGTTTACATTATTATGCTGGCACCTCCTAATTTATAGGTACATTTCTAGGTAGGTGATAGCCCTTACGGTTAAAGAGCCGGCCGAAAATCAGTGAGGCTCGGGTTCGAATGCTGGCATGTACCAATGAGTTTTTCAAAAACTTACGTACATATTTATCACTAGCTCGACGGTGAAGGAAAACATCGTTAAGAAACCCGCAGGTCTCAGAAATAATTCTGAGACATGTGTAAATAGACCCGGTCTGGCGATGGGCTCACCACCTATCACGTTTAGGGGTCCAATGTATTTCGTGAAATGTGGGTATATCCAGTAATGGAATACCTCTGCCTACCCCCTCGGGGATGAAAGGCGTGAGATTATTATTATTATTATTATTCTAGGTAGGTGCCCACTGTGCGTTAATCGCACAAAGTCAAAGTTTAATCGGTAGAAAAAAAACTAAATAACGGATTGTTACTCTGCAATAGCCATACTCAAAGTATGTGCTCCTCCGCATGCGTTGAATATTTCAACACAAAGTTTACAAAAATCAAACTAAATGAGTATATTGGAATGTGTAAATATGCGTCATCTCACCCAAGACCTAGTGAACAGTTCAAAACTGAATGACTCTTCAACTGTCTTCTATAAAGTCCGACATCGACCAATAGATACAAACTTAAAAAAAATCATACCTGCCATTAAGGGCTTGTACACAAAACTACGATTAAAAAAAAATCTATAATTTAAATTTGGTATTTTTGTAAAACCAGTTTCTTATTAGGTCTACGTAGGGTAGGTACCTTACTACCTACATTAGGGCTCCCGGCTCCACCAAATATTTCGTTTTCCAATAGGGGTTACATAAACATAATACCTACGAACACAGTCATCCCGTCGCCTGTGGGCAGCAAAAAGTTAAATATTCTAAAAGTAAATCTTATGTCACCTCGCTTATTTTCTCGCTTAGTATTACGTCTACAGATTAGTTCAACGATTATACCAACACTAAACGGCCGTTTAAGACAACTTAAGAACAATGCCACTGCTCATCACCATAATTGTCAAACTAAATAATCTGACAATTATTTTGAACGGCCGTGTAGTGCTGGTTAAGTGTAGTTTAAGTCTAAAATAATATGCGCCGCGTTGTTTCATTAGAGTCAATAGCACAGTCTATCACGTGCTATCACTCGGCAGTGCAGCTGCGTATCAATAAATGACCTATCATCGTCTTTCTATATATAATATATTTGCCTATCATTGTTTCAAAGAATGCGTCATCACTACATAGTATAAAACAAAGTCGCATTCTCTGTCCCTATATCCCTAAGTCCTCATGTCCCTTTGTATGCTTAAATCTTTAAAACTACGCAACGGATTTTGATGCGGTTTTTTTTAATAGATAGAGTGATTCAAGAGGAAGGTTTTAGTGTTAGCATTGCACCCGTGCGAAGCCGGGGCGGGTCGCTAGTACTTAGTATAAAACAAAGTCGCTTTCTCTGTCCCTATATCCCTATTTCCTTATGTCCCTATTTCCCTATGTCCCTTTGTATGCTTAAATCTTTAAAACTACGCAATGGATTTTGATGCGCTTTTCTTTAATAGATAGATTGATTCAAGAGGAAGGTTTTAGTGTTAGCATTGCACCCGTGCGAATCTTTATAAATGCTGTTCCGCGCGGTTTCACCCTCGAATTTCCCGTTTCCGTTTGAATAGGGGGGGGGGGGGGATAAAATTAATATAGTTTATGTTAATCAGGGATATTGTGGATATCCATTCTTGAAAGAATTGTTAAAATCGGTCCAGTAGTTTTTGAGTTTATTAATACAAATCTTTCCTCTTTATAATATTAGTATCGACTAGCGGTGGCGCGTACCTAGTTAATAAAATATATAGTATGTTAGTCAGGGATATTCTAGCTTTCCATTGGTTGAATAATTTTTAAAACCTGTCCAGTAGTTTTTAGTTTATTTGTAACAAAGATACAAACATACTAAATCTTTTCTCTCTATAATAATGTAAAAGTAGTGTAAAAGTGTAGATGTAGATATCATCCCACTGTTGATCTGCGACTCTTTCTTTCGCCATTCGTCCCAGAAGTTTGTGCTATAATCTCCCACGCGAGCCCACTGCGATATTTGGTTAAAGTCTGTATGTATCTTTACTTATATGTGGTTAGAGGTTACCCTCTACAGTCAGAATTTTACAATGAAATTACTTCGCGACTTCCATTTGCGTGAACACAACGACAAGTCGACAACCCAAGGTTTAACGTGCTAACTGAAACTCTTTACCTGTTACCAGAAATTTATCCTTCCTATAAACATTCAAGAAAAGTAGGTACCTCTCTATATAGTAAATAATTAAAGTTTTATTTTTACGTCTTGATAATAATCGCAGGTACCTACCTCAGTAGACCTACTGACTACCTAGGTACCTATACCTACATAGGAATACTTACTTTGTTGTATAATCCTTATAAATGCTGCTGCGGAGATTATTGTCACATAACGCAAACAAGTGTATACTTTAGGTATATCTTATTTAAATTGATAGAAACTTAATTGATAGTCAATATCCGATTAGCTTTGTTTTGTAACCGCGCGGTGAATAAATATTATACCAAGTGGCTGTACCTGCTGATGACGTGGGTTCGATCCCTGTTAGTCTGTTTAGTTTAGTGGTATCATAAATAGGTACTGTCCATTCGGGTCTATATCATCAGTCAGCCAAAACACGGACTTAGGCCAAGCATCGCCACAAGTCCGATCTTGTGCTTCGCGCATCCTGCAGCGTTACCCGCGACTTACACCAGCAGACGTATTCACAGAGAATCGATACCGTTTCCGTTCGATTCGAGTCGAATCTATCGACATCGGAAACGAATCTATCGAGATGGGCTGATGTTGGTATCGAAAACTAATGTCATATATGACAGTTGGTGTCACATATGACATTAGTTTTCAATACCAACATCAGCCCATCTCGATAGATTCGTTTCCGAGGTCGATAGATTCGACTCGAATCGAACGGAAACGGTATCGAGTCTCTGTGAATACGTCTGCAGATCATCTCATCGGTCCACACTCCACCTTGTTGGCCTACCCACGATGCGCCTTCCGGTACGCGGTTGCCACTCCAGAACTTTTCGGACCCATATATAATATATTGGTTCACATAACAATAATTTTGTAGGATCGTGCCAACCGCTGACGCGGTGCCCTCGGCCCACAGATCATTAATCTAGCGGCCTGCTCGCTCGGCTTTGCGCGACGACGACGTTGTGGTCGCAATTCTAACCTAACCTAGCCAAATTCAAAATAAAATTATAGTAATGCTAAATTCGTCTTAAACTTAATCCTAAAATGTAAAACCTAAATTCTTTTATTTTGTTCTGATATTGTTATTAATGTCTCTAAGCATTTTGTGACTTCCATTTATTGGGAATACAATTAACTGTTTATAAATACAACGCGTCACAGAATAAGCGCAATTCCTCACACACCCAAATTAGTATTATATGTATATCTACTTATATTTTTGTATAAAATCTTATTTTGCATGCTGCTTGTTCTTCTAGCTGAAAACATTTTACCTACTAAATATTAATTATTAAGACCTTTTTTACAGGTTTTTTGCATTATTATTATTAGTATATTAATATAAAAAAAAGTATTATGCATTCGTACTTTCGTTTTGTCTAACCAAATTTGTTAAATAAAGACTAAAGAGCAATAATATTACGGCTTTCATAGGTAGCCAGATTCAGTATTCAGGTAGGTACCTACGCTTATTCATTTTTCGGAAAAAAATTACGCATATTAAAAATAGCTAAAATCAATTAAGTACCTAGTCGATACTGAACCAGTTTCAGGAATGGCGCTTAGTATATATAACTACTTATTTTATGACTTATACTGACCATTTATTATTGTATGTCCTGTTGAAAGTCCTATCTCAAGCCGTATACAGAAAGAAAGCCGAAAACTTATCAGCGCCGACCGGCGCCTGTCGGCACTATCAGCGCTTATGGGCGCCGATCTACGCAGGTAACCGGCGCAGGCATTTTTATGAACAAGCGCTAAGCGCCGATTGGCGCCGACTCGCGCCGGTCAGCGCGCTGGTGCCGCCCGCCAATCATCGTACGACATTTTGCTCGCTCTGCTTCAATCTGCTTGCTTTCTGTAGAATGGACCAGCGCCGATAAGCGCCGATCGGCGCCTATCGGCGCCGACAAGCCTTCAGCCTTCTTTCTGTATACGGCTTTAAATAAATAAATAAGTTAATACCAAAGAGTTTAAAATATTATATTTTAAACTCTTTGGTTAATACCTATTATTTTAAGTTTAACGCACGCCGACAAATGGTCAACGTAACTGCCCAATCAATCATTTTATGCGAGCCAAGCCACGGGAGGCGGAAAACTAGTTATGTATGTTAACTCTTATCATTAGCGAATAACTGAATAATAATTTTACGAGTAGCAAAATCCACGAGGTAGAAATATATTAAGAGATAATGTATAGAAAACTATGTTTAGGACAATAGGAGTTAAGAATGAAGAATATTAGTAGTAACGACGTAGCAGAGTGACTGTTTATTAAGAGTGATGAATGTGACGAAAATTTTTATTGTATGGAAACCTAGAAAAGTATTCCGAGACAGTGAGAAGCCATATTATTAGATGACATAATAACAAGTGCTATAGGTAGGTAACGTATATTTTTTCCTAAATATTTTTACCTAAACGCCATATCAGTACGTTTGTGCCTTCGTAATCATTACCAATGGCAAAGATGCGAGCGAATCGAGCCCGCGGGATTTCGGGGCATCCCAACCCAATACAAGTGGTGCCTTTTAGGTCTTAGGTTCGATAATGTTTCGAAACTCGGCGAGATTTGTAAAAAAACTCAAGAAAACGTAAAGTGAAAACCTACCTACCAATAAAATGTGAAAGGACACCAGAATTCTCGTACCTAAAATAAGTATGGAAAACTGTTCTCCTAAATGACAACATCTGTTCTAAATCTGTAACGTGTAAAAAGTACTTTATTTATGTTCCCTCGTTTCGTATTTTTGGACGTAACTTAATATTACCTAGTGACTGAATCCATAAAATGGTTGTGTATATAAGTAGGTACTTTAACTTTTTGTCGAGTGGTTTATTTATTTTTCTCTTTGACATAAATTAATATATTTTTGTAGGGCAATTAACTGTGCAATGCTATTGTTCTTCGAATGAAAATCAGGACAGCAACATATAAATTAAAATAAACATTTCCACAATAAGGTAAAAGACAATTGAAAAAAAAACCACAATAAATCCACGTGACCGAACTCGGTCATGGACAGGACAGGTGATGACAACGGCATAATTGTTACCTATTTAAAAATGGGAGCCAATCGTCAATTCCGCTAGCATTGAAACTATACAACGCGTAACAGAAAAAGCGCAATTCCTCATACACCCCAATTAGTATATTATAAAAAAATATGATGCAATCGAACTTTAGTTGTGTCTAACCAATTTTCTTAAATATCGATTACCTACTAATAGCACGATTTCCATAGAAAGCACTAAATTCAGCTACGATAATTCATTTTTTTGAAAAATTTAACACATAGCTGAAATCGAATAAGTAGTCGATACTGAACAAACTAATTTCAGGAATTGCGCTTATTCTGTTACATGTTATATTTATTACTAGGGGTACAGGTAGCTATCCAGTTTATTACCGTTCCCGCGGGAATTTCCGAAAATCCTTTCATAGTGGTTGCCTACATAATATAAGAGACCAGCATACCATATTTTAAATAGCGGGTGCCAAGCGGTGCTGCCCGCGCGGATCCAGTTTATTCCGTTCCCGTGGGAATCTCTTCATATCGGTTCGGAGTACCTAGTAGGTACCTACCTACGTATTTCTCTTTTTACCCAGTTTTAATTTTCCAGTGGGAATGAGACATACTCCCTCTGTAAAAAGTACCTACCTACTGTAGACGTTGACCCAGTTACTCAATTACTTCAACAACAAATTTTATCAAATTACGTCCAGTAGGCAGTTTTTGCGAGATGCGTGCACAACTAGGTACTCAAACAGACAAAAATTTCAAAAATTGGAGTTTTGATATCCTAGGCACAAATTTTTTAAAAAATGCATGAATAGACACGGCCTCGTTACAGTTTTATTACCTACTAGCGACCCGCCCCGACTTCACAGTGGTGCATGCAATGAATGCTTAGGTATACTAAAACCTTCCTCTTGAATCACTCTATCTATATATAAAAAAAA
The DNA here is from genome assembly GCA_963855545.1 of Ethmia dodecea. NCBI lineage: Eukaryota > Metazoa > Arthropoda > Insecta > Lepidoptera > Depressariidae > Ethmia > Ethmia dodecea. Next base: position 14,289,924 of record OY979443.1, on the reverse strand, counting down.
CCGCATCAAAATCCGTTGCGTAGTTTTAAAGATTTAAGCATACATAGGGACATAGGGATATAGGGACAGAGAAAGCAACTTTGTTTTTAACCGACTTCAAAAAGGAGGAGGTTATCAATTCGTCTGGTTTTTTTTTATGTTTGTTACCTCAGAACTTTTGACTGGGTCTGGGTGAACCGATTTGGATGATTCTTTTTTATTTGAAAGCCGATGCTTCCAGATTGGTCCTATTTTAATTTCGTCCAGTTCTGGCAACGGTATCCATGAGAAAACCATATAAGTTGAAGATTGAAGTCGGTTTTTTTACTCTTTAGAGTGGTTATATACTATATGTATTGACAGTGATATGTAATGTATGTAGGTATATGTCTTGCTAGTGTCACTGTGGTGTCTACTTACTAAACACCTCTAATCACTCTATTTTGATATCTTATATTTTCAAACGTTACAATAGATAATAAAACGCTCTGATAAAGATGCAGGGCAGTTACGAAATGCCTGCTGTTGGTCTCATTGATATAGTTTTAACTAGCGAAATATTCACTTAAATAGTTTTCTCAATTGATATTTATCAATCCTATTCCCAGTTTCGGATACGTTTAGAGCGCTGCGCCGTAGGCAAGCATCTCATAGTCGCCCCTATATTTGAAAATAACTCGTACTAAGTATAGTTTGACCGAAACCAATGTACCGCGCCCTAGGAACACGCGGCGAAATCGTCCCATCTGTTAAATTTAAAAATAATAGATTTTTTGTGTAAGTAGGTGGCTTACTTACTGGCGCAATTATGCTATATTATATATTTTTTCTATATTTTATAATTCCGCCCGGGCGCCCTTTCGTAGCCTCGCGCCCCTAGGCACATGCCTAGTTTGCCTTAATGGTAATCCGTCACTGCCTTTTCCAGTTCATTGAACGGTTCCTGAACGAGTCCGATCATGGTGTGATCCTGCTCAGCTTCGGCTCCCTCATAAGGACCTCTACGATACCCAAATACAAGGAGGAAATGATCGTGAACATCCTCTCCAAGCTCAAGCAGCGGGTGATTTGGAAGTACGAAAACAGTGAGGAAGAGGGAATTCTCACAGGCAATATTTTGCGGGTGAAATGGATTCCGCAGTACGAGTTGTTACGTAAGTAATTTTAGAGAGTAGATACCTAATAGGTATATCATTTTATTTTATACAGCGGTTCTGCACGGTTTCACTCGCATAGTTCCCGTTCCTGTATCTTCAGGGATCTTCTAGCTTTTCATTGGTGAAAGAATTTTTAAAATCGGTCCAGTAGTTTTTGAGTTTATTCGTAACAAACATACAAACATCCAAAAATACAAATCATTCCTCTTTATAATATTACCTAGTATAGATAGACTATGTATTTTCTGCGGAATACGGAAAGAGAATACCTATGTTACTCAATGATAATGTAGCTTTCCAATGACGAAATAATTTTTAAAATCGGTGCAGTAATTTCGGAGCCTATTCACTTCAAACAAACAAACAAATCTAACCTCTTTATAGTATTACTGTAGGTAGATGTATACAATGAATGATTTTCGATTGATAAATAATATAGTAAATATACACACACGCCCTTATAGGGTTGGCACCGTTGGCAGAGGTAGGTATTCAATTTCTGTAATGCTCACTTTTCACCAGTTTTCTGATCGGAGGTGGCGGATGGTGAGCTACAACCTACAAGCCAAGCGAATATTGTGTCGTTCTTCCAATTCTTCCTTGGTATATGTAGGTAGCTACCTACATAATATACCTACCAATAACCTGCCGGTGAAGGAAAATATCGGGAGGAATCCCGCAGGCACCAAAATTCGGGTAGGATGGGCTAACGGGATGAGTGTTGGTCTCCTTAGTCGATAAGATAAAATTCAGCCGAGAGTACTTACATAATTACTTACATACCTCAATCACTATTTTAGAGAAAAGCTAAAAATAAATGACATTGGAATTACCGCATCACGCGAGCTCCATTTTTCCATGAACACCGAGATAAATCTACACATCGAAGAACAATATAATTATCTTATCTGCGTATGATCACAAAATAATGGGTAATAAGATGATTATTACAATCGCATATCCGGTTGCGGTCAAGCGTGATCATGTTAAGTTATTACGTTTTACCTACTTACCCTGAACTGAAAATAACCGTTAGTACAGTCAAGAGCACATAAATGGAGCTTGACCCATTGGATATGGTAACGTTCGTTCTTATTACAATCGCCAGAGGTCAGACTCGCTCTACAAGTGCAAAGCGTGCTCTTGACTGTACCTATGGCACGATTTAGGTACCTACTTTTTTATTCTCGGAAAAAGCAAGAATTATACATACCTAATATTAAATAAGCAATATGCTAACATTACATTGCTAATCGCGTAGGTACCTAGCAACTCACGAATTATTATCAATTAGGGAAAAATACAAACATGTTTTTACCGTAACGGTCTCGCTAAATATTATTTGATTTAGAAATTATAGTAGGCACTAATAAATCCTGCTTGCCTAGGTACAATCCTAACTGTTATGTATTATTAGTTATTTTATTTATTTTCGCAAAGCAATAGCACATGAGTAAAGAAACGGAACAGAGACAAAGCTTCTAAGGAGCGTGCAAAATTCTTACCTATTTTAGTAGGGTTGGCAAAGGAGAATAAAATAAACAAAACGTTTATTAGACTTTTATTTGTACATTAGATTATTTACAAATTACCTACTCTAAATATTTTTTTATAACTTTTTATTTTTAATAAATTATTAAATCTTTTAATCTAATGATGAATTCTAAATCTAATGGATATAAAGTTTTTTCAAATAATCATTAAGGACGCTTCCACATGGCATAATATTTTTACAATCTTACACTCGATTCAGAATATAATTAGGTACCAATATTTACAATGTTTACGTCGAGTTTATTGTAATGAGTAATTAAAGAATCTTTGCCCATATTTATAGGTTGTTCAGGTCTATTAACAAACAATTTTATTTGCTCACATATGTGATTTTCGAGACATTCATGCAAACTGTACAGTAGGTAACCATTTTACACCTCCGAATCTAATTATTTACACTTTCTTGACTTTTTAGTTTAATACTTTATTCTACCATAAACAATTTAAAATAACCATTTCTCACTAAGCAGGAGCGCGAAACAAATACGGCAACCATTGCGCGGCCCTCGGCATTTCTACTGACCGAGCCGGTTTTATCCAGTTGCGGCGCGTATGTGACGCAGCGCTAGTAGAAACGCACACAAGCATTGCATGCTTGTAGTAGTGTACCTACGACAGCGCGGTTGTATGAAGCTTTGTCTCTGTTCCGTTTCTTTACTCATGTGGCAATAGGCAGATTATGAACATTAGCTAAGGCACAGATATTAGAATACTACTAAGGTAGCAATAGTTTATGACCTAAGTATTATCATAATAATTACCAACCTTTAAGCAGCAGTAAGAAAAGAGCTAGTAAGAGAGACCCGTGGTGACGGGTCTCTCCTTCCATGCGAGGAATTTTGGGCTACTATAATCATGGTGCCAATCGTCACCTTTTTTAAGACACGAAAGGGTAGGACCCAGTACCTATTTAAGTATGTCTTCACTACATAGTATAAAACAAAGTCGCTTTCTCTGTCCCTATATCCCTATGTCCTTTTGTATGCTTAAATCTTTAAAACTACGCAACGGATTTTGATGCGGTTTTTTTTAATAGATGGAGTGATTCAAGAGGAAGGTTTTAGTGTTAGCATTGCACCCGTGCGAAGCCGGGCGGGTCGCTAGTAACCTATAAACGAAAACCTGGACCAGTCCGTATGCCACTTTAGGTGTTCAGCCATTTCCCAAATATAACCCCATATCCCACCTAATATTGCTAAACCTGTGTGATCGTTAGGTATGTACCTATACTCTCGCAAATATAACAGCATCGTACAATGTATTTTTTCCTTTTTTCACAGGACACCATAAAGTGATAGCATTTATTGCACATGGAGGTCTCCTGGGCATGACGGAGGCCGTGTCAGCAGGGAAACCGATGGTAGTGGTCCCGTTCTTCGGGGACCAGCCGAACAACGCGGTGGCGGCCCAGGCGGCCGGTCTAGCCGAGGTTGTGTCGTATGCGAAACTTACCGAGGCTGGCCTCAGCGATGCTTTGCAAAAAGTCCTCAGTGCTGAGTAAGTCACCCACTTAAATATAACTTTCCAATATACAACGCGTAACAGAATAAGCGCAATTCCTCATACACCTATAATAATTAATATAAAAAAAATATGATGCCTCGTACTTTAGCTGTGTCTTACCAATTTTCTTAAATAAAGAGCAATACGAGTAATAGTAAGATTTCCATTGGTAGCACTAAATTCACCTATGCTAATATTGCTAATTCATTTTTCAGAAAATTTTACACAAAATAGCTGAAATCGATTAAGTACCTAGTCGAGACTAAATAAACTTATTTCAGGAATTGCGCTTATTCTCTTACATATTGTATATAAGTAGTGATAGGGGTAGGTATGTAGGTACCTACATTTATTGCAAAATCCTACTTACCTACTTTAATCATATAATATTGAATATCTATAGGTATATCGAATAAAATTAATAAAAATAAGAGTTTTCTGCAATAGCTGAATGAATGTAGGGAAATGTAATTTACGATTATAAAATACTAGGAGTGCCCCGCGGTTTCACAACAAAATAAAGCCTGTGTTATTCTGATGTATAAGCTATATAACTGTAAAGTTTCATCAAAATCCGTTCTGTAGTTTTTGCGTGAAAGAGGAACAAACATCCATCTACATCTATCATCCATACAAAGTTTCGCGTTTTTAATATTAATAGGATTGTTATCTGGCTTCAACTATACGCACGTGTATTTTAATTGAATATTTGTTACGACGCAGCTAACTTCTTTTCAAACAATAGTTTTAACTTATAACGGCAATTAAGTACAATCGATGTCCTAATATTTGGTGCTATTATAAATAAATTAAAGACTAGACTACACTCTCGTATCAGACGCTTTTGAAAAATAAATTGTCCAACATTAATAATGACTGGTGCTAATAAACAGATTGATTTAATTACCTACCCAGTAGATACCCACCTATATAAATTGTAATCGTATTCTGTTTTTATGTACCTATAAACAATTTAAATAGTACCTACCTACTAGGTTTTATACGACTCCGTATGATTATCAAACAACCACGCTAACTGTGGTGTGGTGTATTTTTCACACCACATGCTCGACAAACCCGGATTATATATCATATAAACCTCACCGAAAGCAAGACATTATATCCCTTGGCTTTAGCCGGGTTTTAATGTTGTATGGAATTTCATTATAACCCTAGGTCAATAATGTAATTTTCACTTTTCATAATCCTTATTGCTATGACGATAAAGTCTAAGTTAAGCAAAATGTGGTGCACCCGCCTGCGGCCACGGTCGTTTCCAACTCGATTTTCGAAAACCGAAGCCGCTACCAACTAGATTCGCACGATCTTCACAGTAGGTCACGCCGGCAGAAACAAGTTGCTGTATCCATTTTATAGCTTTAACATTTCAAAAATAATATCGAAAATGTCGAGTGATGAAAGTACTTTGACTATTAAACTAGATGCCATACCCATTGTCAATAATCTACTACCACGCAGTTGCATTTTATTGTCTCGCATAAGGTGAGAAAAGTAGAGTATATAACTCAGGAATAAAACTGTTTTTGTCTTGGGCTCTTAAATCCCTCACTAAACTCAGGACTCAGTCTTAATTCCCTGGCTTCGCTCGGGAATTAAATCATAACTCCCGAGCGCAGCGAGGTTACGTCCTTCGTTACGTTCAGGATTCAATTTCGCGTCCGTGACATAAAACAGTGCTTTATTCCCTTGGTGTATAATCTACTATTACGTATCGTTTTTGTGGATGTAGGTCCTACCCATCTAATGTTTTTTTTATTTTTGTTTACTTACAGAATGCGGATAAACGCTCGCCAGGCTTCAAAAATTTGGCGTGATCGTCAAAATGAGCCGTTAGACACAGCAGTATACTGGACTGAGAGGGTGATAAGGTGGGGTTCCGCATCACCCCTCCACGCATCTTCCCGGGACCTCACCTTCATAGAATACGCGCTATTCGACGTAGCAGCTGTTTCTTTACTAGCCATTTTAGTCCTAATTCTAGTGTTTAGGTACGTTCTATCACTAATCCCACGTTTGTTAGGTATAAGGACACAGAAGGCTAAAATACATTGATAAAAACCATTGTATTGTTTATAATAATATACTTACTTAAATACCTTTCTTAGGTATTAGAACTGGATTTCAAAATTAAATTAAATTGTACTAACTACTAGATACGTAAAATTCTCAAGGTAGTATTCAAAGAGATTTAGATAGTTAGGTACTTAAACTTACTAGGGCATATTATAGATGATATTTTTATACAAAAACTTTATTAATCTAGAACGCGAGCTGTCATAGTAGGTATATTTAAATCTCTTTGGTAGGTGGGTGGTAGCACGGGGTGGTAGTAGTTAATCGTAGATCCGTCTAATTACACTTTGTATTACAGAATACCTCTCTAAGGACTCATTCACACTGGTATTTGGCAACGTTCCAGACACCTAACAATTCCAACAAATCGTAATACTGTTGGTACCGTAATAGCCTAAAATTATAAATAGCTTCATCTAATTATTTCAGGATATTATAATGAGATTGCACATATTTTGTAATTTTAATTTTTAACTAGCGACCCGCCCCGGCTTCGTACGGGTGCAATTAGCATTGCTAAAACCTTCCTCTTGAATCACTCTATACAACATGTAACAGAATAAGCGCAATTCCTGAAATTAGTTGTTCAGTATACTACTTATTCGATTTCAGCTATTTTTAATATGTGTTAAATTAAAATAAAAAGAATTATCGTAGCTGAATTTAGTGTTTTCTATGGAAATCATTCTATTATTAATCGATATTTAAGAAAATTGGTTAGACATAACTGAAGTTCGATTGCATCATATTTTTTTTATATTAATAAACTAATTGGGGTGTATGAGGAGTTGCGCTTTTTCTGTTACGCGTTGTATAATATTAAAAGAAACTGCATCAAAATCCGTTGCGTAGTTAACTTTAATTATACATAGGGATATAGGGACAAAGAAAGCGACTTTGCTTTATACTATGTAGTGATAGTGATTAATGAGTAGGTATAGGTATTTGAAATGGTCATCATAAGTAAGATGTGTCATATCTAGTAAACTATTCTACCTACTTCAAGAAGAAGTGATTAAAACGACGTTATTCATGACTGTCTGTCCTTAACCCTCTCTCTTACCGAATCAAAGTGAAAAATGATTCAGATTATTTCAGATACCTATGTAGTGACCATGTCCCTATTTATCGTTGTAAAAAGTTATTTATTGTTGTATAAAGTCCATTCCTAATATTAGTATTTATTGGTATTGTATCAAACTTTTTATTATATAATTTTATGTAATTAAATTTAATTGCACAAGCAAAACCGAGCGTGCGAGCTTGTATACTAATTTGACTCGCGCTTGACCGCTGTGACGTAGGCGATCTTTTGTTCTCGCCTAACGGGACAATAGCCGCCGCCGGCGCAGCGCTCCTAGCAGTTTGGAATTCATTCGCTTGGCAGTCCGATCTCCGCTTCCACAGCTAACGCACGCTTGTTTTCGCGACCCTTATAACTACGCGCTTTAACTTCCAATTTGCTTGTATTTTATGTTTCACTTTCTTTATATTCTATACACTGATATTTCGCTTCAATAACCTTCTGTGCGCGTTTCTATCTCTTCTTCTTTCGTGTATGTGCTTTTTAGAACATTGTATTTGCTGTTTTATATGTGGGAACTCTTTGTTCAATATAGACATATTTATTACGAGTGAATAGTGACTATTTTATTTCTTTCACCGTAGGGTTCACGTGGTGACGTTCTTTCACCGTAGGGTTCCCCATATTTGGTGACCCCGAACGTTAGAATCACGCGAGTAATTTGTGTCTACCGTCACACTTCGCGCCGAACAATTTAACGGTTTTTTTTCTCGAACGTTCGAGAAACTTCGAAATAACAATGAACAAGGAATCGGGTGGGCCTGAAGCTTGCCGAGTCGGCATGAAGATTCCGGCATTTTGGGCTGCAGATCCAACATTATGGTTTGTGCAAGTCGAGGCGCAATTTGCATTGGCTGGAATTTCATCGGACTCAACAAAATTCTACCACGTTATAGCGCACCTTGACCATCAATATGCGTCGGAAGTTAAAGATGTCATTACTTCGCCGCCGACGGAAGATAAATACGAGAAACTGAAGTTGGAATTAATCAAGCGTTTGTCTGAATCTCAAGAAAAGAAGATTAAACAACTTTTGGTTCATGAAGAACTCGGTGATCGAAAACCATCACAGTTTTTACGGCATCTACGTACTCTGGCTGGACAGAATGTTCCAGAATCGTTTATACAGACGATATGGTCGAGCCGTCTACCCGCAAATATACAAACTGTGATCGCAACGCAAACAAGTACTACACTCGAGTCCGTAGCAGAACTGGCAGACAAGGTGTATGAAATTGCACCGAGTACACCTTCGGTGGCAAGCGTAGACCCGAGTACCGGCAGTACTATAATGAGCGAGATGATGAAGCAAATCCAGGGGCTGACACAAGAGGTAGCATCACTGAGAGGTCAGGTAAATCGTTCACGTTCTCGTAATAAATACCCAGGGCATGATAACAGTAGTAGAAAAGCGACACCACACCGAAATCGCAGCCGGTCAAGCTCTAAGCCACGTGAAAATGGTTACTGTTGGTACCATCATCGGTTCGGCGATAACGCACATAAATGTACCACGCCATGCGCCTACCCGACATCACCAGCGGGAAACGCAAACGGCAGCCGGAAGTAGCGGCTAATGACTGCCTAAATCGACCAAGCCGCTTGTTTGTGATGGATCATGATTCTAAGGTTTCATTTTTGGTTGACACAGGTTCAGACCTCTGCGTGTTTCCACGGACGGCGCTTACCCAGTCGCGTCCTAAAACGGAATATGAGCTGTTTGCCGCAAACGGATCACGCATAAATACCTACGGCTGGATCCATTTTCAGCTCAACCTAGGCCTACGCCGTGTCTACAGTTGGAGATTTGTTGTGGCTGAAGTGACCAAACCCATAATAGGTGCGGACTTTCTCACATTTTATAATTTGCTTGTAGATATGAGAAACCACCGCTTGATCGACGGATTAACCTCCATCTCAACCGAAGCGCGGCCAGCAGGAAAGGCAGCAGCAGATGTTGCATCAGTCAAGGCTGTTACTGGTGATGATAAATTCCATCAGCTACTGCGTGAGTATCCTGACATTACTAGACCTGCAGGTACACATCGTGTGGTGAAGCACAATACTGTCCACCACATACGCACGACACTTGGTCCACCTGTTACATCTCGACCTCGCCGTCTTCCTCCAGATAAGCTGAAGATAGCACAGAAGGAATTCGAGGATATGCTTTCCAGCGGTACTGCACGCCGTTCAGAGAGTCCTTGGGCTTCACCTCTTCACCTCGCGCCCAAGAAGGACAATGGATGGCGTCCCTGCGGAGATTACTGGGCACTTAATTCTCGGACCATCCCAGATAAATACCCTATCAGGCATATACAAGACTTTGCCCACCAACTTGCTGGCAGCAAAATATACTCCAAGGTCGACCTGGTAAAGGCGTACAACCAGATTCCAGTCAATCCAGCGGATATTCAGAAGACTGCGATCACTACACCGTTCGGACTCTTCGAGTTCCCGTTCATGACGTTTGGGCTACGCAACGCGGCTCAAACTTTCCAACGGTTCATCGATGAGGCGCTTCGTGGTCTCCCTTTCTGCTACGGATTCCTTGATGACATTTTGGTCTACTCCGAATCCGAGAGTCTGCATCATCAGCACCTTCAGCAGCTGTTCCAGCGATTGAGTGAGTACGGTATGCTTATAAATACCGCTAAGTGTGAATTTGGTCGATCACACATAACATTCCTAGGGCATGAGGTAACCGCAGATGGTGTTCGTCCCCTCACTGAGAAAGTGCAGGCGTTACAGGACTACCCAGTGCCCAAGACTGTGAAAGAGCTGCGACGGTTCCTCGGAATGTTTAATTTCTACCGCCGTTTTGTACCAGGTGCAGCACAGACCCAAGGGCCGTTAAATATCCTCCTGTCTGGGCCTAAGACGAAGGGATCGGAGAGCATCACCCTGACGCCGGAGATGCTAGAAGCTTTTAACAGCTGCAAGGCGAGTCTTGCAGAAGCTGCCATGTTAGCTCACCCAGATCCCAACGCCGAGTTGGCCATATACACGGATGCTTCAGACGTGTCAATAGGAGCTGCGCTTCAACAACGTGTTGATAATAATTGGAAGCCTCTCGCATTCTTCTCTAGGCGTTTAACATCTGCGCAGAAGAAGTACAGTCCCTATGACAGGGAACTTCTAGCAATTTATGATGCCATTAGACACTTCAGGCACATGGTCGAAGCCAGACCGTTCGTCGTGTACACCGACCACAAGCCTCTGACGTTTGTATACGAGTACAACCGTGAGAAGTGCTCTCCAAGGCAATTCCGATACCTGGACTACATAAGCCAATTTACAACAGATATTCGGTATGTCAAAGGTAAAGACAATGTCGTCGCAGATGCTTTCTCCAGGGTTGAAGCCATTTCAACGCCCATCAACTACGAAGAACTGGCTGTATCTCAGGAAGCTGATCCGGAGCTGCAAGGACTTCTGCATGATGGGACTACAGCACTCAATCTGAAGAGAATGAAAACTCCAGGTTCTCAGGTTGAGATATTCTGTGATGTAACCAAGCAGCCACGCCCATACTTGACGGTCCAATTCAGGAAACATATGTTCAACGCACTTCATCGGTTGAGCCATCCTGGGATTAAGGCAACCGTCAAGCTGGTGACAGAACGATTAATTTGGCCTGGAATTAAGAGAGATTGCCGAAATTGGGCTAGAGAATGCACAGATTGCCAGAAGTGTAAAGTTTCCCGGCACACCCATTCTCCCACCTCTCCTTTCCCTGTTCCTTCCCATCGTTTTTCACATGTCCACATGGACATCGTAGGGCCATTACCCTATTCTTGCGGTTTCAGGTACTGCCTCACAGCCATCGATCGTTTTACCCGCTGGCCTGAGGCGTACCCACTGGCTGACATTACCGCCGAGACATGCGCCCGCACCTTCATCGCTGGCTGGGTGTCTCGCTTTGGCTGCCCTGAGAAGATCACCACGGACAGGGGCAGGCAGTTCGAGTGCGAGCTCTTCCGCACCATGACGTCGATGCTTGGTACTGAGCATCGCCCAACAACGGCGTATCACCCCGCCGGCAATGGCATGGTGGAACGCTTCCACCGCCAATTGAAGGCGGCCATCATGTGCCACTCCACAACAAGCTGGACTGAGGTTCTTCCCTTGGTGCTGCTGGGTATCCGCAGCGCCTGGAAGGACGACGTCGGGGCGTCTACAGCAGAACTAGTCTACGGGGAGCCACTACGGCTACCTGGCGAGTTCTTTGTTCCTGCAAGGGATGTCAATCATGACATCACAAACTTCACTTCGCGACTCCGTCTTCATATGGCAAAATTGGCTCCAAAACCATCGAGTCGACATGAAAAGAAGACTTTCTTCATCCCTAAGGACCTGGCCACAGCTGAGTATGTCTTCCTTCGTCAAGACGCATCCAGGCGCTCCCTTGAACCACCATACACAGGTCCATACAAGGTGCTGGAGCGAAAGGGAAAAACCTTGAAACTGGCTATACAAAATAGAGAACCGGTAGTATCAATTGACCGAGTAAAGCCAGCCTATGTCACCCAAGATGACGACACCTACCAGACTGCAGCCAAAGATGACAGCAGGAGTAGATTCGACAACCCAGCGGATGTATCTGCTCCCATACCATCTCCTGCCACTGATGACAACATTAAAAGGACGAGAAGCGGTAGAAGGGTCCGATTCCCGGACTACTATCGACCTCAGTAACCTTCGGTCTCAGCGGGGGGGTAGTGTAGTGACCATGTCCCTATTTATCGTTGTAAAAAGTTATTTATTGTTGTATAAAGTCCATTCCTAATATTAGTATTTATTGGTATTGTATCAAACTTTTTATTATATAATTTTATGTAATTAAATTTAATTGCACAAGCAAAACCGAGCGTGCGAGCTTGTATACTAATTTGACTCGCGCTTGACCGCTGTGACGTAGGCGATCTTTTGTTCTCGCCTAACGGGACAATAGCCGCCGCCGGCGCAGCGCTCCTAGCAGTTTGGAATTCATTCGCTTGGCAGTCCGATCTCCGCTTCCACAGCTAACGCACGCTTGTTTTCGCGACCCTTATAACTACGCGCTTTAACTTCCAATTTGCTTGTATTTTATGTTTCACTTTCTTTATATTCTATACACTGATATTTCGCTTCAAAAACCTTCTGTGCGCGTTTCTATCTCTTCTTCTTTCGTGTATGTGCTTTTTAGAACATTGTATTTGCTGTTTTATATGTGGGAACTCTTTGTTCAATATAGACATATTTATTACGAGTGAATAGTGACTATTTTATTTCTTTCACCGTAGGGTTCCCCATACCTACCTACTTAAAAATAGAGGGGAATAAATAGCTCAGGTAGTTCCATATGTAGTGTCAATTTTCGAAGTCTACTAGTGACTAGGTATAGTCGCCGTGTTAGGTACATACCTATATGTATAAGATTTTCCGAATAGTACTTTTATGGGGGAAATCGAAGTCGCTCCAGCTATAAAGCTAATTCACCATTAGATATTTAGAAGGTGAAAGATGTTCGCAGAACCCTAACCATACTAGTATTCTAATATCTGTGACCATACCAATTAATGTGTACTGTAGTTAAAACTATTTAGTTCCTTAGGTACCTAGTTACTCCATTTATTTTTTACTATTTGAAAAAAAAAAAGATTTTTCATCTTTATAACTTTTTGGTTTGTGAATTCAAGAATTGAACCTACATTTTCTGTCAGAATGTTAGCGATTGTATGTATAGGTAGATATGTACCTTGATAGGTGCAAGAAGGTCTATGATGCAATAGCTCACATTCTGACATACACGACCACTGACCACACATATTGGGCTTAGGGTTAAGTCGATTACGATAGCATGAGCCTTAGGTACCCTGAGGTTACAATGCAAAAATAATCTCTGAAAGGTTTGTTATTTGTTGGTGAAGCTCACCCATAGTAATTTATTGGGTGGGTCTATAGCTGTACCTACTAATATGTGCTTTTTGTAATATTCTTAGACCAATTAGAATGTTAAGTTGCAATAAATGTTGTGTGAAACTATAATCTGTTTTAATAAATTACACATCTATACCTACTCTTGATAACATATCGAACGAATAACGGATAAACTCAAAAACAACTAGACCGATTTTTGGAAATTCTTTCACCAATGGAAATTGGAAAGCTATAATATCTATCCCTGAGTAACATAGGCTATACTTTATCCCGTGCCCCATAGATGCCGTGTCCCCACTGGAACAGATAAACTACGCGGGTGAAACCGCGCGGAACAGCTAGTCTAGTCTATCTATTTATGTATTAAAAAGAGGAAAGATTTGTATTTTTGTATGTTTGTTAAGAATAAACTTAAAAACTACTGGACCTATTTTAAGAGAGAAGAATAATAGTGGTATTTTATTCCTCGTATTTTATTACCAGAACCGTATACCTAAGTATATATAATTGTAAAGCTAATTTACTGGGCTATTTGATAACATAATGAAATATTTTAAAATGCCGCCCTATGTTTGAAAAATTCAGTAATATATGAGGGTTTACGTCACTGAGAAACGAACGTCACCCTTTTGGTCTAGGGACCCAATAGTAGATTATACACCAAGGGAATAAAGCACTGTTTTATGTCACGTCACGGGCGCGACATTGAATCCTGAACGTATCGAAGGACTCCCAGTTTTATTTCCGAGCGCAGCGAGGGAATTAAGACTGAGTCCTGAGTTTAGTGAGAGATTTAAGCGCCCAAGACAAAAACAGTTTTATTCCCGAGTTATATACTCTACTTTTCTCACCTTATGCGAGACAATAAAATGCAATTGCATGGTAGTAGATTATTGACAATGCCTAATCTATGGCATCTAGTTTAATCTTTGAGTTTAATAGACTCTGGAGTCAAAGTACTTTCATCACTCGACATTTTCGATATTCTTTTTGAAATGTTAAAGCTATAAAATGGATACAGCAACTTGTTTCTGCCGGCGTGACCTACTTGATTTAACAATGAAGATCGTGCGAATCTAGTTGGCCGCGGCTTCGGTTTTCGAAAATCGAGTTGGCGCAGGGCGGTTGCACCACATTTTGCTTAACGAAATTAGACTTTATCGTCATAGCAATAAGGATTATGGAAAGTGAAAATTACATTATTGACCTAGGGTAGGGCTGCCATCACCTAAATTGCTGACTCCGGATAAACACGGCAAAAATCCCGGACATTTGGGCGAAATATGGGTTTTCCCCCGGACACCTATGAAAAATATTTTTTGCTACAAAAATAAAAACATCGTTGGGTTTTTTTTTCTATACAACTTGTTATTACAATCGAATGAAGTACGTATGTAACCGCAACAAATAATAGACATTTTTAATAAAATGAAACACTCTTTCTGAGGTAATATTATTACCTCAGAAATTATTGTAATACTTTATAATTTTAAAATTAACTACTCCAATGATATTTTCAGTCATCTAGTTAGGTAGGCGAATCCCTATAATATTTGTTGATTATTAATTAAAAGTACTTATGTAACTGCCAAACGATTTAATTTTAACGAGATCATTTTTTTTTACTTATTTTGGTATTTTTAGTCTTCCCGAAAGTCGGAACAACTCAGGTCCATGAAACTATACCTGATTTTGATCAGAGAAGGAACCGTGTGTATGTTTAAAGAGTTTCTTTCTTTCGTCTATTTATCTATAAAAAAATGGATTTCCCCTGACAACAAAAGGACTCTTTCTAAAAACCCCTGCCGGACGCCCCCCGGACGCCCTTCAAACTAGGACAAATCCGGGGAATTCCGGACGGATGGCAGCCCTAACCTAGGGTTATAATGAAATTCCATACAACATTATAACCCGGCTAAAGCCAAGGGATATAATCTCTTGCTTTCGGTGAGGTTTATGTGATATATAATCCGGCTTTGTCGAGCATGTGGTGTGAAAAATGATTTAAGCTGTGGGCCTATAATTATTTATATTATATATATATATATAATATAAATAATTGTGATATAATTATTTATATTATATATATATAATATAAATAATTATAGGACTCGATTCTGACTGACCACCTAAAATTCCTAATTTTAAGTTAGCCTATCCTTCTCCATAGAATACAAAAGAAAAAGTACAGAAACAAAGCATAGATTGAAGAGTTAATGTCAAACATCTAAAAACCTACTAATTTTAATTATGAACGTGCTTATCCGTCACTTTTATCCATGACCTTGTTACATCGTCGCTAAAATTGCCAAACACGCCTTAGTTGACAGGACTAATTTTAATTTGACAGGACTAAATATCTCTCGTCTCTTTTCTTAAGTTCCCCATACACGGGAACGATCGGTCTGTACGATCCGTCGCAACAGATAGATCGTAACGACGGATCGTCCGTGTATGTGAAGATCGTTAACGATTTACTTCATCGCAAGCGATATCGCAGATCGCAACAAATCGACTGTGTGTGGGCACTCGACGATCAACGATTCGATTTTTTCGTGTTGCCAGACTGTGGGAATTTTAACACCTTTTATTTAATTTGCAATGTATGTATTATGTATATAACTATGTAAGTTCGGGTGGAAACTTGGAACTCAATTTTGAAGAAGATATTTTAAACTGATGTATGTAAGTCCGGTTACAATGCAATATTATGGTACCACCAAGCTAGGAGGTGGATATCGCAACTTCTTAATGACTAGACAAAGATAATCAATTGAGCTGTTTTTTTTTTTGGTTTGGATGTCAATGCGTGTTTAGCCATGTGATGTCATTTTAAATCCAACACGGGGGAACATCCAAGGTGACGAGTTATTTTTAATACACTCTTACAAGATGGGTAATAAATGAAAGGGCCGAACTATACTATACGTGACATGGAATTTCTGCTTCTTAAATTTTTTGTAGCTTATACCTCTAGGTACACCCCGGCCGTTATAACTTGACCACTCTGAAGTTGCGCAAATGGCTGCGCAGTAACATTTTTTAGCGACCATTTGGCGGTAGGAGGGGGTTTGCGCAGGCGAAGCCTATGTTCAGAGAAGCCAAGTTAAAACGGCCGTAGTGTATATAAGAGGGATTATTAACCAAAATATCAAAGCTCGGAGCGCAATAATTTCCAAAATACAATATTTTGAAATTACAATAAACTAACCTCAAAACTGTACAACTTAAACGCGTTAAAAAGAAACTACAATGCACCCATCACTACATTACTAGATTACTCTTAATTCCTTATAATTACACACAACACACTTAAAAATACACTAACACACTTACAAACAGATATACTCTCACACATAATTACTTACACACAATCATTCACTAAAATAATATTAAAGAAAAAAAATGTCAAACTGATACATAGGTACACTAATATTATATTTATCCTATTTTAATTTAATATAATCTACCCATTAGCATACCTACTTTCATTGTTATTAATATGTGGTTATTGAGATTGACTATACAATCACCTATCCATGTTTAGCCCTAGTATAATAATTTATTGTGTAACTGTTTTATAACCCAAATAAAAGAAAATAAAAATAAAATAAGACATATTATTATGTCAAACGTCAATGCGTTTCGTTTAGTCTATTTTACATGTCAAATTAGAGTGCATTCTGATAAAGTATTATCGATGTAATTTTATTGTACTCGATAAATTAAATTTAGTTTCTTCATTTATTTCACTTAACGTATTGCCCATATTTTACCGATTCAAAGACCTTTCCGCCCTTCTTTAAAAAAAAACTAAAATTGCCCATGGCTTGGGTAATTGCCCACGGTCTGGCAACACGGCAGATCGCTTGCGACCGATCGTACAGACGGATCTCACAGACGGATCGTTCCGTGTATGGGCCTCAATTTTGTTGCGACGGATCGTACAGACGGATCTCACAGACGGATCGTTCCGTGTATGTGGCCCTTTATATAGGAGAAAGAAAATGACAGGACTAAACTAAAATAAGTTTAGTCGCTGTCATGCAGAATCGAGTCCTATACTATAATTATTTTGTAAATAATCATACAAATTCGATTAGCCTGATTGAACATTTAACTCCACTTAATCCCTGAATTATTAAATTAAATTTTTTTGTTAGTCAAAGTAGTATTGTTCGTTTCGTGGTCCAAAGACTCCAAGGAGTAATAGTGTTCTGGTCAGTTCTGATAGGAGTAAAGTAAAAGTGTTCTGTGGTTCTGGTTCTGTGCTCCATAGGTGCTCCATGTAGGTGAAGAAATGTCATATTGACATTGGCAGAGTGGCAGACCGACAACATAATAAAAAAATAACTGTGTTTTATTTCACTTCCGCATAAAGGCTAATGACAGATAAAAGTGAGAAAGAAAGTAGAGCGCTATCTTTTTCTTATAGCACATCAATCGCTACTTTCGTGCAAAAAAATATTTATTTCTTTTAAATATTTCTTTTGACGACTCTGGATTCAAGCTTTTTTGATTTTATGTACAAAAATATATGTTGGATGGGTTACCAGTATTTTGATAATGTTGCAAGCAGAGTTTTGTAACTTTACAAATCAGGGGGCATTCTGGGGGGTGTTTTGTAGGACATGTTTGTTTAAAATATTATCTTCTTACCGCTCTACTAAATCAGATCTCTATAGTATGTTTCATTTATTATTACCACCCTCAATAGATTTTTTGAACATCACCTTTAAAAATTCTTTTACCAGTGGAAAGCTAAAAGATCCTTGAGTAACATAGGCTATATTTTATTCCCATTTTCCCATGGAAACCGCTAGTAGTATTATAAACAGGAAATATTTGTATGTTTGTAACGAATATACTGAAGTATTTTTGTGTATAGATTCTAAAGCAGAACGTAATGAGGCGTTTTCGGTGACAGCTGGCACTTGAGTATTCAAAGGTGTCAATAGATGGTGCTGAACTGAACTTTATATTAGCTGTCATAAACTAGTATAGTAGCAGAGAGTCAGTCAGAGAGCCACACATTAAAAAACGAGAAGTTGACATGTTGATGGTAAATCATTTTTATTGACACTGAGAATTTTCTATTGCTACAAAGGTTAAACTGTATCTATAGACTCGATTCTGCAGACCAGCTAAAATTCCTAATTTTAAGTTAGCCTATCCTTATTCATAGAATACGGAAGAAAAAGGACAGAAATAAACCATAGATAATACAGTAATGTCAAACATGTAAAAACCAACCTAATTTGAACCCTAAGAACGTGCACATATCTGTAACTTTTATCCATGACCTTGTTACATTGCTAAACACGTGTATTTGAATAAGATGTGAATGCGGTCAATCATAGGAAATCATAAGGTTCAATTTTGTTATTTTGAGATTTGTGACATTGTAAATAAATATGGCCTATATTTATATATTCATTTTCTTTCCAAAGCGGTGGAAAAGAATAACATAATAAGAAGCTAACTTAAAATTAAAAATTTTAGCTGGTTTGCAGAATCGAGTCAGAGGTGCACCTAAAATTCCTAATTTTATGTTAGCCTATCCTTCTCCATAGAATACGAAAGAAAAAGGACAGAAACAAACATAGATTGAAGAGTTAATGTCAAACATCTAAAACCTACAAATTTCAGCTATGAACGTGCTTATCTATCACTTTTATCCATGACCTTGTTACAACTTGTGTCCCTTGTTACTCATATGAGAAGACTAATTTTAATTTGACAGGACTAAATATCTCTCGTCTCTTTTCTTTTATAGGAGAAAAAATGACAGGACTAAAACTAAACTAAAATAATGCAGAATCGAGTCCATTATGTTGTTATTTTCAACATGCGAACATGTTCCATCGTTATATATAGAAATGGAGGCGTTCATACATATTCAACTCATGAGACCTTAAGAGCCCTATCACAAAACTACGCTCCTCAAGATTAGGCATTTGAACGCGACGGCCCGCTCGCTCGGGGTCACGAGTTCACGACACTACTCTGCCCGTAGCGGCAGCAAGCGACTTACTACTTTTGATACTTTTCTATTTTTTTATTGTATTGTGTTCAACTTTTTTAGCGAAGTATGTTAAGAAAGTTTAAAACAATACAATTTACACCCCTTTAGATATTATAGTTTATATAATATGTATTTAGATATAGGTACGTAGATTTTTGCTTAAACTGATAGTGACCAACCTTGAAATAAAAAGTCTGTCTGTTCTCTAGGTCACCAAGAATAAAATTAAATCTTAACAAATACTTGTGTCATAAAAGTTTTTAACATTTTATGAATAAAATTAACTTTGGGACATAAAATATCATAAATAAACATTTAATTCTTTAATTTAATAAATTTTGACAATAAATTACAACCATTTATCTGTAACAAAAACACAGAAATATTAATTTATGCACTTTCATAGCAATTTTGCCTATTTTTTGTGCCTTTTCCTCAAAGAGATTTAAAGGGGCATTGGGAATATTTTCATACAAAACTTTGAAGCCTAAGCGTCATGTCCTTGTCATGTCAGTTAGTATGAACGCGAGCTGTCATTCTGTCAAAATTGTACTAGACTTATTCCACTTGGAATAACTTTTGACTTCAAATTTTCCTCGCGTTGTCCCC
Source organism: Ethmia dodecea (assembly GCA_963855545.1). Lineage (NCBI taxonomy): Eukaryota > Metazoa > Arthropoda > Insecta > Lepidoptera > Depressariidae > Ethmia > Ethmia dodecea. The sequence continues at coordinate 14,269,997 of OY979443.1, read as the reverse complement.
TCTATGCCTTATTATATTTTAATATCTTTGCTTTGCCTAAGAAAAAAGGTGATGCGCGCGCATAGCTAATTTGTGAACAAGTAAAAATTTTGTTTTTATTCGTTGATGAAAGTCGGAGTTTTATTTATTTCCTCGCAATGATGTTATAAAACGTCGTATGACATACGTTCGTTTTGATAATTACAGCCTCAATTCTATAATTCGTTCAATAAGTGGTCTTGTAAGTTCCTATTTTGAATAAAACATTTTGACTTTGACCACTGCTTTTTTGTAGCCCTCGCCTACGGCTGGAGCTAGAAATATCGCCTCGGCTATAATTTTCAACTTACCGCACTTATACCATAATGTAATATATCATATTGTATTATTACTTACTTTACAACGGTTATAATAAAACAAATTTATTTGTTGCTCATAAAAAAAAACTAACATCAAAGATCTTCTAAACCTAACCGGTCCAAATAATTTCCGATCTAGTATTTTGAGCTGGCTTCGCTCGCTCTCGCATTAAATATATCTGTAATATCTCGCAAGTGGTGCATTATTTTAAATATTTTGACCATTTGGTATTTAAAATGTTGGTAAGTATAAAAAAATATTTTTTACTCTTAATTTATTTTTTACTTTTTAGTTGGATTTAAAATGACTTCACATAGCCAACCATGCATTGTCATCCAAACTAAACGCGTATACAAAATTTTTAGCTCAACTGGTTATATTCCAGCTCCGTCATCAGACACTGACATGTCTGACATCAGACACACCAACATACTCATCAAGACGAATCAAGCGAGCCCAAACTCGATGGAGTTATGTAGTTTAATTACTGAGTTCCTATGGCCATCTTACAGCTCCATCATCAGACCCTGGTTGCCATTTAGTACAAAATGACTCCTTAAGACGAATCAAACGAGCCCAAACTCTATGGGATTATGTCGTATAGTTACAGAGTTCCTCGGGTCATCTTCCAGCTCCATCATCAGACCCTGGTTACCATCTAGCACCAAAGTGCTCGTAAAGATAAATCATACGAACCTTAACTCGATGGGGTTGTGTTGTTTAATTACTGAGTTCCTATGGCCATATTCCAGCTCCATCATCAGACCCTGGTTACCATCTAGCACCGAAGTACTCGTCAAGATAAATCATACGAGCCTAAACTCGATGGGGTTGTGTCGTATACTTACAGAGTTCCTCGGGTCATCTTCCAGCTCCATCATCAGACCCTGGTTACCATCTAGTACCAAACTACTCTTCAAGACGAATCAAACAAGCCCAAACTCGATGGGGCTATGTCGTTTAATTACTGGGTTCCTATGGCCATATTTCAGCTCCATCATCAGACCCTGGTTACCATCTAGCACCAAAGTACTCGTCAAGACGAATCATACGAGCCTAAACTCGACGGGTTGTGTCGTTTAATTACAGAGTTCCTCTGGCCATCTTCCAGCTCCATCACCAGACCCTGGTTACCATCTAGCACCAAAGTATTTGTCAAAACGAATCATACAAGCCCAAACTCGAGGGGTTTACGAGTAGTCATTGAGGAGTTGCGATATCCACCTCCTGGCTCCATCATCAGATCAGCTCGGTGATACCATAATATTGCATTGTCACCGAACTTACATAAGTATACCAAATTTCAGCTCAATCGGTTGAAGATATCTGCTACAAACAAATAAACAAACAGCCATCACCCTAAAATGTGTTTACAATAAAATACATATATGATTAAAACTTGTTATAGGTAGTCGCTCTATAATTACGACGAAATTCCCGATTTTTGGGCGCGAAAAATTCCGACACAGGTCCAGCGTCGACGAGCGCTCGCGCAGTACTGAACTCGACCGGTCAAAACTTTGCTTTATGTAGCAATTTTGTAGTTGGAATTATTTTTCTTTTTAGGTTTATAATGAACTATTTTTTAAAACATGTATGATGTTTGAATTCCTTATGAACTAAAGTATCTTTTGATATAAAAACCATGTAATATTGTTAATATAGTAATGAGAAATTAACGGTTAATTCCAAGCGTTTTTGGCAATTTCACTGTCTTGAATATGATTTAATTTCTAGATATTCAATACGTATTTAAAAAATTTTAAGCCACAAATCACTTAACCACTATATAAGCAATATTATTATATATTTTTCATCTAATTTGCTAACTCGTTTAGTTCAATCAACGAACACAAAAAAGTGCCGTCGCGCGTTTTTCGAAAAACTTGTTTTGGATTTTTTACTTTTATACAGTTAACTAAGATAAAATCGAATAAAGTAGGTCACTAGCCCCTATAATAATATATTTTCTCTACCATTCGGAAAGTAAAAGTTGTTCAAGTCTTCTAGTTTCTCAGATCTAAGAAGCCAAAGATGGCCATAAACGCAAAAATCACGCTCGAAATGTAATAGGGCTCTTAAGACAACAGTGGATTAGAGCTACCAGTATAGATGTTGAACGCAAAGTCTGGTGGAATCTGAAACCACTTTAAACCTAGTGTAAGGCAAGAGAAAACACACCAACCACAACACAAATTAGATATCACTTAATATAAACAACAAGTCTATCGGCATTAATAGCTGTATATTTTCATGACCCTTGCATTCTTTTGAACAAAAAAAAAACCATCATTCGATGACAGGTTATTGGTATTGATTGGTATGTGGACATCGCCATCTATCTTTAATGAATGAACTAGTTTTTCTTTTTTAAAAAACGCTTCATTTTTTTAATTTCGTGTCATGTATAATGCTGATAGCTATATTTCCAATGACATAAAACAAAACAAAAAAGAACAATGAGGCCAATCCACTGGCAATCCAAACTGCCAAAGACGTTTAAAGAAAATGTTTAGGAAAGAGAATGATTTTCTTCCAACCTCTTTGCAAACTGCATACAAAAAAAGCTGAGGAAAATCCATTGCAGTGGATTGTCTCCATTTATACGAAGCCATTAGTGGATTGGCTTAGTGGATTGTCTGAGTGGAATGACCTCGTATAAATGGCCCATAAGTCAGTGTTGACATCTTAGTTACTATCTAGCTAGACTTAGCAATTTTTGGGTGTCAGGCAGCTACACTTTTACAAGATGTGAGTACTTTCGAGACTTTATAGAAGGGTATCAGCCCTTAAATTGTACCTAAACGTGGCTGGCTTATCTATTTTATTACTAATACCTGGATAAATAAAGGGGATAAACAGATTTCTTCGTTTAAAACTTATTCTGCGTTCTGCCTTGTTTTTTTTGTAAATTTAAAATTATTGCTCGCTGTTTTAATAAGCTGAAAATGGATTTATCTTAGAAAAAATACACGTAATCTACTTACTTTACCTATTTTAAACTTCTAGCTACTTTTTTGTGTCAAAAAATCGGGCAAACTGGCTACTTTTCGCAAGATGTCTAGCCACAGGGACTAGTTAAAGATATCTGTGCTACAGAGTAGGTACAGGGTAATGGTAGCAGTTGGCAACACTGCCATAAATAGACAACTGACGTAAATGGTAAAGGCCAATAAACAATTTAAAAAAAAAAATAGACAACTGATGTTTAAAAAAAGGACGCTACATATTTACGTATTTCACGGGCTACATATTCAAAATCATTACATAGTAATTTCATTATCGTTGTAGCCCTCAATAAATAAGTTACGAAAATGTCGAGCACATCACAAAAACATAGAAACTTCGTCGCTGAACCTATGGGAGAAAAACCCGTTACTGATTTAGCGGGTGTTGGTGAAGTTTTGGGAAGGAGACTAGAAACCGCCGGTTTCGATAAGGTTAGTAGATAGATATTATAAGTATATTCGTCGCTGCGTGAAAAAAGACGTGTGGCACTCGGGGACTACCGCGGTAAAGCGATTGCATAGCATTTTGTATCTACAAGTCTGCCGAAAAGAAACGACGTTAGACAATGCATGGCCTTCAAGCCACACGGGTGTTATTTAAATGGTTAGCAGAGTATTCGTAGTGGTGGTAGTGGGAGTGGTGGTGGTTGTAGTGGGGGTGGGTGTGGGAGTGTGAGGGTGTGTGAGTGGGAGTGGGGATGGGTGTAGGGTGGGAGTGGGAGTTGGAGTGGGGTTGGGGGTGGGGTGGGAGTGGGAGTCAGAGTGGGAGTGGGACTGAGACCGGGACCCGGACTTGGAGTGGACTGGGACTGGGACTCTGAGTGGACTGGGACTCGGACTCGGAGTGGACTCGGACTCAGACCTCCGTGCCCGTCGGAGTGGGGAGCGTGAGGTTTTTTTCGTTACGGAATTTCTGGATTCGGTCCCCGCGCTCAAGGCCCTCGATAGAAGCTATGCAATAGCTTAAAAATTCTGTCTTGAGCTTCTTTCTTGGCCGGCAGAGTAAGTAGGTTACTGGCTGCAGTACCATTGTAACATAGTAGTTTTACGACTGCGCTGCCTGTAGCAAGTAAATTGTATGGGATATCTAGAGGAACTTATTTAAATAAAAATTATAAAATCTTAGGTCAGTTAAAAATCTTCTTCAAAATTTAGATGACACTCTGATCTGTTTCTCGGTTCCAACTTTATCTTGCTTCTTGTTATCGAAATTCACCCACATGTTGCTTTTAAATGATTGTTATTACTTACATGCCACAATTAAATTCAAGGTCAGATATGACATCATTCCACAAAAGCATGATGTCCAAATTGACCCTGAGTGCACTATGTATGAATGAAATGAAGATGTGTGCTCGTGTTACGCGTCGGAAATTCCGTCAAATAAGTTTCGGCCCTTATCTTAATAACTTCAGTATATGTACAGTACAGCAGGGGGCCAGTTCTACTAAATGTCAACGGTTACAGTTGGATGACAATGGCATGGTCAGTCGATGGTGTTATTTGCTCTGAAAAGTGTCAAAATAACACCATTGACTGACCATTGACATCTCATTGTCATCCAACTATGACCGTTGACACTTAGTAGAATTGGCCCCCTGTTTTAACTTGGCAGCTCTGAAGTTGCACAAATGGCTGTGCAATATCATTTTCTTTGGCGGTATGAGACAGTTAGCCCAGGAGGAGCCTATATTCAGAGATCCTTAATATCCCGTCGGCATACCTTGATAAGCTTCATTTGTTGGTAGTCAGCATACATGCCCTAAAAAAGTAATTTCTTTTTCAGGCATATGTTGTTTTAGGACAGTTTTTGGTCCTGAAAAAGGATAGGGAGCTATTTCAAGAATGGATGAAGGAGACATGCAGTGCAAACTCCAAGCAGTCTGCTGACTGCTATCAGTGCTTGAAAGACTGGTGTGATGAGTTCCTGTAAAACATGTACGAGGATCATCGAAACAGTTTTATAAATTACATTATTCTTATAAGATGTAAATAACAATGTGTAATGTAATGTTTAAGTGGACCTGAAGTGGCATTTTTGAATATTTTTTTATATTCCATAAATCCAATATTATTTCCATTGAGTATGTGTGAAATGTAAACCTAAATTGTGTTTATATTAATTGTGTACTGTGTGAAGTAACTCATTCACTATAAAACCAATAATCCCTATGAATAATGAATATTATTTCATTCCTAGACTTTTTTTGCAAATATTTTACCAGGTACCTTTAACAAAACCCATGTAATAAATACAATAAGTACATTTTGTATGAAATCAAAATAAAGGAATCTATGATGGTCTTAAATATTTTTTTATTGTAACAAATCATAGAGTAAATATTTTATACCACACCTATTTATTTTATACACATTTATTTACTTATTTAAATTTTATCAGATTATTTTCATCATAATAATATTAAGTGGTTGACTAATTTTATCAGTCTATCAACAAGTTAGTACTGGCTAAAAAGGCAGGTCGCTGGTGGCATGACATATTGTGTCCTCTCGTTTCGATTAGATAGAGGGATGTGAGATTGACTAATAAAATCTAAATAATATTTATTTAATTTCATGTACCAAGAAAATGTATACATGGCGAACTTAATGCCTAAATGCATTATCTACCAGTCAACCATCAGGCGAAGCAGAATAATTTGATAGAGTTTGACGCTTTTATCAATTTGCGAGAAAAATTTAGGATGAATACCGATATGGATTATTTTTTCACTCCTTTATCTTTTTAACATAAACTTTCTAGTGAACATGCAATGTATTTTTTTTATTTGTCGCACAGATTGCTGTTTCCAAATTCGAGTAAAATGTGTACTTTTGGTATTGTCTTTATTAAAAAAATATATGTATGGATTGTTTATAATCAATTAAATAATCAATAATTTTTTCACATCCCTGATTGAATCATATCAATCATTTAGGTACAGTCTAGAGCACATGAAGCTTTACAGCTCTAAGGCAATTGTAATTAATTTATTACAAAGTCAAATGTGTCAAGTTCCACATGCTCTTGAATGTACTAAGCACATTCTGTTAGCTGTTCTCTGTAGTTTCAATATTCAAAGAGTAACATTGAAGTGTTATAAGTAGCCCAGCTAATTGTTGATACACTGAACATATAATTCAAGCCATAACTACAACAAAGAAAATGAAGAAAAATATTAATACTCCAAAAATTTTAAACATAAGAGCTCTATTCCCGGTTACATTCTGGAAATACTTCATGATTTCTCTATGGCCAGCTTCTACGTTCATCTCCGTCTCTTGTATGTTAGCATCAATCCTGCCGATTGCTTCATCTTGTTCTTTGACCATGTGTGCCAACTGTTGAAAAATCCCTCCTAACTCAACTATAGTGCTCTCTATATTGTGCATGGTCTCCGCTCGCTGCTGTACGTAAGAGTCCGTATCATCTCTCAGTGCTAACTGCTGAGTCTGCAAGTTTGATTCTTCCCCCAAGTCTATGCTCACTTCGTCTTGTTGGAGAAGTGATGGAACCTCATTCACAATTGGTGCTACTCTTGAAAATTGTTCACGTCTATTGTTTTGAAGCTTTAAATTCTCCGATCTTACTTCAAGAACCTGAAAAGGCAAAAAACATCTCATAAAAATAACTCTTTGAGCAGATTCTGCTGAATGTGTGTAAATTAGAAGTAACTTTACGGATACCATTAATCATTCGGATTGATGCAACATTATTCAATTTCAATAGAATAGAACTGAGTATTGAAGTGTATAAGTTGTTCTATTGTCCACTCAGAGAGCTGTAATATGAAATAATAGTCACCTGTTTGAATTGATTACTCATTGAAGCAAGTCGGGATTGCAAGGCCAGCACAACACTCGAAGAGTGACTATGCATGCTGCGGCGACCTCGGGGCATCTCACCCAGTCTTGCAATCTGTTGATTCAGTGAACTTATATCACCTTTGATAATGTATGTTAGCTCTTGTATCTCTGTAGGTCGATCATCAAACAATGATTTCTTTTTGGCCACTGTAAAAAAATATTAGCGGGTACATTCATTGGATCCATGTTATTTCGTTAATGACACTTATTTGTACATTGATGTGCTTGAAAATTTATTTGTGATTACATGCATAGATATCATAGTATGTTACACCTTAATTAATTACAAATAGAAATAATAATAATAAAATAAAAATAGGTCTTCTTTTCATCTTAAAATGCTTTCAGAATCTACCTTATGAATGTGTACTGTAACTATGAAATGCTAGCATCAACATTCAACAGCCACTGACTTAACAATTGTAAGAAAGTAGGATATGTATAATTATGCCTAATAAGTATTCCATTTTATAGTGCAGTTTCAAGTTTCAAAAGAAATTTGAAAGTCTCCATGATAAACCACTGTTGACTGATTTGAGACAGTGGATCAGTTGCCACCTAAATATTTTGTGGTGGGTCACAAACACTATTAAGTCTGAGTGTCCATTATAAATAAAGATTATTATTATTATTATTATACCGCACCTAGTCAAGTGTTGATATATTTATTTACTTAAAAATTCATAAGTATTGTTACCAAAAAATCTTATTACAAATAATAACAATATAATTCTTACATAGAGCCAATTTCTCCAGTTTAGCATAAGTGCTTGTAATGTTTTTACTTATAACTTTTGCCATGCTCATGAATTGAGTGTAGGTCGCCAGCACGGCTGCCTTGCGCTCATCTCTTATTATTGGCCGAGCTAAAGTTCTGCCTTGGAGGCTTCGAACTGCAGCCCCGAACTCATTAGTTCGATCTCTAGCAGCCATCACTGGTTCAAAGACAAATTCTTCGAGGAAATCAAATACGATATCTGGTTCTACAATGTTAGAAGAGGGCTGCTTGTATTGTGAACCTCCAAAAGACGCATACGGGATCGTGAAGGAGGAACCTTTTTTATCTAACTTGCTATACGAATCCTCGTTTTCGATCAAAGGTGTTCGCTCGGACACTCCTCCAACGTTACGACGGCGAGGGAGCATCGCATTCTAGATCCAATGCCTTCCAAATTGATCCTGTAGTATTCAAGATTCTTTCTTTGTCAAATTATAAACACAATTACACAAGCCTTACATACTTTCGATGTTTTATATAATAGAAATTACAATACTTTCCTAGGAAAAAGTATAAACTTTGTTGCTTCTGCTTGTGTGTGAAGTCGAGGATATGACAGCTGTTTGATTTTGACATTTGACAGCCACGTCATTCTATAAGTATGTACATACGTCTGAGTACGAGGTAGGAACCAGTTACTCTATGGTAGGAAGTGTGGGCCGCAACTCCGTTCGCATTTGATTTGGATTCGTATATATTTCGTATGTAACGTTTCTTTGAGCGTTTTGGCTGCTTATGAGGACCGAAGTAAAATGGGTACATGTAAGTAGGCATGACTAATGAAGGAGTTGTTTTTGAGAAAAATCTGCAAACTCATGGTTTACGAAAAGTTCTTAGGAGCTCATCACAGGATCTTTCGGGGAGGGTGAGAACACCACCCTAGACGGCTAGACTAGAGCAAAGAGATTTAAATATAATAGGGCATAAATCTCTTTGGACTAGAGGCTGATTCATGCTACACCGGGTGGGTCCGGGCCGGGCCCAGACGTGCCCCGTCCGGGGCACGGTCACCATTATATAGTATACTTTTGGTATGAAGCGCTGGCCCGGACGGGGCACGGCGTTGACATGTTGAGGCGTATTGTTACGATGATTCACCCCGAAAGGGGCCCGGCCCGGAATCGGCCCGTTGTAACATGAATCAGCCTTAGATCTTACACAAACTCTGTTCTCGATCAAAGTACTTCTAGTCCTAAATTATTTAAAAAAAAGATACGTTCAGTCCTTTGAGTATTAAACCAACAGGAGTCTGTTGAAGTCTGCCAATTTCTGCGCAGGGGACGAGGAAACGCATACAAATAATGTTAACACAGACGCATTTATTGACAAAACAATTAAACACTAGCTTGAACTAGATGCACACAAATACATTCACCAATCTGAGCACTCTGTAAACTCAAAAAAACTAGTTGTATATAACAGGTATGCACGTTGACCAACACTTTTTTTTTTGGCAAAGGGGAACGCCTGTCAGTGGCGTCTCCGGTTGGTTTAATACTCAAAGGTTCAGTCAGATAATGTGACAGCGGCTTTTTGGAGGGAATATTATGGGAAATCCGATAAAAAGGCATAGGAACTAGGATGCACATTTTTGGATTGCCTCAAGAAGTCACAATGAAGTCTTCAGTAACAAGGAAACAACGAATGAAGATGAGGCAGTATGATCTTTGCTCCTAGTCTGTCGAACAAAGTGACTGTGACACTGACAAATGACAATCGTGACAGACATGCATTTGCACATTTGCATTCGTAATTTTTCCGGACAATTCCGGACAAGTGATAATCGGATAATCGGCTCGGTTGCGGTTTTCGCGATGAACTATTATTTATGAAATCTATAAATTAAGTTATTGATTACCCTGTGTACTACATCCGAACGAATCTTTCTTGAAAAGCCTTCTGCTTAAAAGTTTGATGTTTTTATCAATCTTTTAGTATACGAAAGCGGCACAGTATGGTGAGGTTTATTTTGGCGTCCCTACCCCGGCAGTGTGTGTGATCATTTTGTGTAAAATCTATGATTTTTTGGTGTATAGGAACCGCCAAACACAGGAACGAGCTCGCCTGGGCTCATCACGACCGCGCCGTTGTTGCCGCCCCCGATGCTCAGCGCCCTCGCGCCTCCCATACCGCCTGCAGTCGCTATGCCCCCTGTGCCGGGCTTGGCGACCAGTATGACGGCGCTGCCGCCTCCCATGGCGTTTCCGCCAATGATGCCACCGTTTTCCATGCCACCACCAGGTTTTCCATCATTTAAACAGGTAAATAATAATTTTTCTAGGTTGGTAATGATAGCCAAATAGAAACATTAATGGACCATTTACACAAGGCAATTTCATGAGCCATTCCACGGAGCCAATCCAATGATGGTCTTGTGTAAATAGAGATAGTCCACTGCATTGGATTGTCCTAAAGCCTTTGATGAAGCCAGTTTGGATTGGCTATCGTCATCATAATATCTAGCTTAAAACAGCAGGCTAGGAGATTTTGCCAGTTAAGAAAGTATGTTTGTAATGACGTGTGTTAAGGTTGGCCTCACAAAACAAAAAAACAGAAATAAGTGTGTAGGTATACCCAATTAAATACAAATGGTTGCTTCCAGGACCTTACAGCTCCAGCTCCCGACATAGCACCTTTAGCAAACCAGAGTAGCCCGTGGTCAGAGCATAAGGCTCCGGATGGACGCACATATTACTACAACTCCGTTACAAAACAGAGTCTCTGGGAGAAACCTGATGATATGAAGACTCCTGCAGAGGTAGTATACTTATATGGTTGGTTATTTAACATAGTCACTAAGAATTGAATTTCACTGCATCTTCTAATGTTAAAAAAAGATAAGCAATTTGAGTACTAGAGATTGTCCACATATTTTTTTTTGCCATATATTAAGTTTAGTGAATAGTATAGCCTCTTAAAAAAAAGTCATAAACAATTTCCTGTTGAAAATAGCACCTTTTTCAAGAGATTTTAATACAGGAGAAGGTAATATAAACCAATTATAATAATTCAATTTTTTTTATTTGGTAAATCATATTTCAGAGGTGACATTTGAATTTTATTGAAATCAGTTGAGCGATTATTAAAAAATCATCAAAGGTCTAAAAGTTGTATACATCATTGATATTTGTAGTGCTATTCATTGTAGTTGGTTTTTTACTCTATATAGTTCTCTTTTATGGTGCAAGACGTTACTGATCAATAACGTATATTGCTCAACACAGAAACTCCTATCTTCGTGTGTGTGGAAAGAGTACACAACAGATGCTGGGAGAGTATACTACCACAACATAGATACCAAGGAGTCGAGCTGGGTCATCCCACAGGAGTTGCAGGAGATCAAGGACAAGATAGCACTGGAAGAAGCTGCACAGTAAAACTGTTTCCATATTTATATAGCTGCTATGCAGAACTTTATAGACTAGCTGTTCCGTGCGGTTTCACATGCATAGTTCCCATTCCCGTGGGAATAAGGGAATATAATATAGCCTTTTGTAGCTTTAAATTGATGAAAGATTTTTAAATCGGTCCAATAGTTTTTGAGTTTATTCTTTACAAACATACAAAAATATATGTTTATTGTACACCAAAAATGGTGGTCTTATCTTTCCAGACAACGATGATCTGATCATCATTCAACAGAACAGAAAAGATCTCCCAAGATGGATGAACTGAGAGATTAGAACAAGGGTAGTCGGTGCAATATAAAACTACAACTTTTTCTCCTTCATCTACAGTTCTACACTAATATTACAAAGAGGAAAGATTTGTATTATGTATTTATATAATATCATATTTTACTGTATCTATATTCATCTCTGGGCCTGGCACATGCTGACAATTTTTTTCGTTCTAGAGAAATATGTTTCTGAGAAAGAAGTAGAGACACATACATATTCATCACTAGCTCGATGGTGAAGAAAAACATAGTTAGGAGACCTGTACCCGTAGGTAGGCATGTGTAACAGACCCGGTCCGGCGATATGCTCACCACCTATCACGTTAAGGGACCAACATTAACACTGGCTAAACATTATTATTATTATTAATCAGGCAAGCAGTTTACAACTGATAAAGCCTGTATCCAGGTGTTCTCCACTCAAGCTTTCTCATTACAGGATAGGAATTTGTCAAGTTTATTTTTAAATTGATTGACATTGGGTGCTGAGACTACTTCTTCTGGTAGCTTATTCCATGATCTGACCACTGTTGCTCAAAAAGTGTCTGTAAGGATTGTTGTGTGATACGGTGGTACACAGTTTGAGACTATAAACATGTTTCCAGAAATTGAATATCTTGGGAATAAAAGGCGTGAGATTATTTTTAATTACACTAATAGATGTTTGAGGCCTTTGCCCGAAGGCACACGGTCAAGTTTCTGTTTGCCGTAGATTTAGATTAAGATGCAAGCATGTTATATAAATTGTGATGTAAAGCCGTATACAGAAAGAAAGCTGAAAACTTATCGGCGCTAGTCCATTCTACAGAAAGCAAGCAGATTGAAGCAGAGCGAGCAAAATGTCGTACGATGATTGGCGGGCGGCACCAGCGCTGACCGACGCCTATAGCCGTATACAGAAAGAAAGCTGAAAACTTATCAGCGCTGACCGGCGCCTGTCGGCACTTATGGGCGCTTATGGGCGCCGGTCTACGCAGGTAACCGGCGGAGGCATTTATATGAACAAGCGCTGATAAGCGTCGATCGGCGCTTATCGGCGCCGATAAGTGCCGATCGGCGCCGACTCGCGCCGGTCAGCGCTGGTGCCGCCCGCCAATCATCGTACGACATTTTGCTCGCTCTGCTTCAATCTGCTTGCTTTCTGTAGAATGGACCAGCGCCGATAAGCGCCGATCGGCGCTTATCGGCGCTGATAAGTTTTCAGCTTTCTTTCTGTATACGGCTTATTAGTGTCGACAGGCGCCGGTCAGCGCTGATAAGTTTTCAGCTTTCTTTCTGTATACGGCTTATGGCTATGAATAAATAAAATACGTTTTTTGTCACAGGCTGGCATTGAACTCTGAGATGCCACCGGGAGAAGTTCCGTTGCCCGGCGGGTCTCCAGCCACCGGCCAGACCGGTAGCTCCGCCCTCGACGAGGCAATGGCTAAAACTCTAGCGTCCATAGACCCGAACCTCACTAATTCGATTCCTATACCCGAAGAAAGTGAGTTCAAAAGTTTTTCTTATACCAACCAATATTGTCGTTTTTTAAAACAATGTAGGTACCTGGCTATGTGGTTCCTGGCAACAAGACTAAGAGCTCGTTAAATGCGCTGAATCGATAGAAAGATAGAAAGCGCGACTGTCGGTACGCGCCCTACGTCAACTATTCACATTTTAGAAGGATTTTGTTATTTATAACAGTCACTTGTTATACAGTTTCTAAGAATCCCAACATATTTTAGCAATCTCTGATTTTTATAAGTTTAATGTTTGACTTGTAGTAAAACCAGAAGAAATAGTGGCGCCGCCACAGGCCACATCCGAAAACTCCGAACAACCCCCAGAATTACAGTACAAGGACAAGAAAGAAGCTATCGAGGCTTTCAAGGAGCTGTTGAAAGATAGAGTAAGTTTATTCTACTTATATTATAAACGCGTTCTTCAGCTTTTTGTTCACCCCTTAAAGGATTCCCTCTATTTACCTGCATTTTAACCAATTTCTACAGATATCTATAGAAAATTAATTCATTGTTTTCAGAATGTCCCATCAAATGCAACATGGGAGCAATGTGTAAAAATTATATCCAAGGACCCTCGGTATGCTACCTTCAAAAAACTTAATGAGAAAAAACAAGCTTTCAATGCTTACAAAACCCAGAAGTTGAAAGATGAAAGAGAAGAGCAAAGGTGGGTGTTTATTATTGTTTGTGTCCATGTGTAATACATAAAAACAAATGTTTGTTTCTTCTTATTTTATGCGCTGCCATACCACTCATCTGCTAGAGATGAAACGTTAGATGATGAGAATGATGAGAACATGTCTGGAAAGGTTACTTCCTGTTGTTGTTTATGCATATGGGTGGTATGCTATGCAGTACTTTTTGTCAGTTCGAGAGAAAGTTATAAACTCGATAGAGGTCTGACGGTACCTAAGTTTTGCCGGTTTGAAGATATTACAAACGATGTCTCATCAGCTATAAACAGTTTTCAATGTAGCATGGCTGCGGTGAAGGATAGCATTAGTACTGTAGCGCACGATATAGTCATCTTCGTAGCTCACTTTTCTATACATAGCTGAAAGCCTTTCCTTGTCCGGTCTTTCCTCCTCACACATTAGGAAGTATGGGCTTTAATCTCCTATGCATTAAGGTATATTTTGTATTATTTGTTTTTTATTAGGCTAAAAACGAAGAAGAATCGCGAGAATCTGGAAGAATTCTTGCTAAGTTGTGATCGTGTTACGTCCCTTACGAAATATTACAAGTGTGAAGAAATGTTTAGCAATTTAGAGGTAAGTACATAAATAGTGAGCAAAAGCTAACGCAGGAAAATAAGATCACAAGACTAGGTACATCAATATCTTTTTTATTATAATGTTTTTTTGTTTGTAATTTTTATTTTACCATTTAATGGCCATTACGTATCTTGTATGTTTCTAAGAGATGTCCTCTTTTTCTTGATTAGTAAATAAATTAAAAAAATAATTAAATACAGATTTGGAAATGTGTCCCCGAATCGGATCGCAGGGATATATTTGAAGACTGTATATTCACTATCACAAAACGAGAAAAGGAGGAAGCGAAGGCCCTGAAGAAACGTAATATGAAGATGTTAGCACAGGTAAATAAGACTGCTTCATGTAAACATGTAAAAGTATTGATGGGCCTGTTGGCTCAGTTGGTACTTGGTAGTGACCCTGCCTTCTGAGTTGGAGGTTGCGGGCTCGATCCCTGCTCGGACCAACATTTGTGTACACAAACATGTCTGTTGGCTTCGTGTATGGGTGTTTCATATTTATTTAAGTATGTTTATCAGTTGTTTAGTACCCATAGTACAGGCTCTGCCTAGTTTGGGACTGAATAACCGTGTGTAAATTTTGTCCCACAATTATTATAATTATTATGTGTTATTCTGATGTATAAGCTATATAACTTTAAAGTTTCATCAAAATCCGTTCAGTAGTTTTTGCGTGAAAGAGGAACAAACATCCATCCAGACATCAATACATCTAGACATCCATCCTAACAAACTTTCGCGTTTATAATATTAGTAGGATTTAAAGCGTTTAAATTTAATGGCCTAATATATTTTTAAGCCTTAAATTCCTCAGATAATTGTTTCGTACTGTTCAGAAACAGTAAATAACAATGTTATTTTTTGTATTTCGTTAAAGGTTCTGGAAAACATGAGCGAGATCACTTACAGTAGTACGTGGAGTGAGGCGCAGGTTTTGTTGTTAGAGAATTCCTCCTTCAAGAACGACGTCAGCTTGCTGGGGATGGACAAAGAGGATGCACTTATTGGTATGTAGCGGTCAGGTTTCGACTAAAATTAAATACATAAAATAAAATAAAAATTAAATAAATAATCTCGCGCCTTTTATCCCCGAGGGGGTAGGCGAGGTTTTCCATTTCTGGAAGTACCAATGTGGTGAGCTCCTCGCCGGACTGGGTCTGTTACTGAATTATTTCTGGGACCTGCGGGTTTCCTCACGATGTTTTCCTTCATCGTAGAGTTAGTGGTGAATATGTACGTAAGTTTTGAAAAACTCATTCATTCAGGATTCATATTAGTTATTTGATCTACCCTTTCAATATTTGCACTTAATTTAAGACCATGTCCTCGTATATGTATAATATTTAATTCTGCTATTATTTAAGAGTTTCTTATATTCCAGTTTTTGAACAACACATTAGGAATTTGGAAGCTGAATATCAGACGGAAAAAGAACAGATTAAAAAAAGGAATAAACGACAACAGAGAAAGAATAGAGACAACTTTTTGGTAAGATCATAATATGACCGTATCTATTAGCTATAGATTGACGGCCGTTCGTTACGTTAAGTGTCTATAGGATAAATGTACTAGAATTTCACACATGCCAGTATTATTTATAGTAGTGTTTAGGGGCCAATCAACTTTTTATTGTCCCTTAATCTTTTTCTAAATCACAAGTTACTTTGGTGTCTTTGTGAGGTAAAAAGGATTTTATTTTGATTTATTTTATTTACTCGGAGAAAAAACAGTACATAGTGTATGTAAATTCTTATGGGGTATGTTTGTATTTCACTTACATAGGTAACACTATGCTCATGGACATTTCTCGCTAAGATGTAACAAATAAAAACTTAAAAGTAATCCAGTTAATAAATAAAATATATTTATATTTAACTTAATCCATATTATATTAGAATGTTAAAGTATGTCATACCAACATAACAATACTAAATCCTTATCTATCGTGTTTTAGTGTCCAAATAAATGGAACCATTTTTTTATTACGAAACATGGCAACCAAGGAGGTAACTTATCAAAGGTTTTATTTAAATTTCGAACTAGCTTGCAAATAGAAAGCTGTTTATTGAAAAAAAAACAAATGAACACTTTGACGCGGGAAAAAATATTGTCGTTCGTTGTTGTAATAATATAAAGGTACCATCAAAATAAATAAATTAAAATGACCGTGACTTATTACTCTTATATTGGTAGGCACTCTTGGACAGTTTACATGAGGAAGGCAAACTCACGTCGATGTCACTATGGGTGGAACTGTACCCTGTCATATCAGCGGACATGCGGTTTTCTGCTATGCTTGGTAAGTAATAGGTACTAACGCGCGAACTTGTTTATTGCCTTCTCGTGGTGAAGGCCTTATTACACATTCCTAATTTGAGTGACAGAACATGGACTCGTAACAAAGCAATAATATTATAATTCGTGTCGTGCTTAGGCTGATGGCTAAATTGCCAATGTCTTAAAGCAAAAAGAAAACAAACACGAAAAGTAAGGGTAGCAGTTAGCAACACTACTTACTGACTTGATTCAATAACTGGATTTAGAACAGTGATTAGAAGTTTCTACATAGGTTCTTAACTGACCTTAAAATTCAGTTAGGTACTGAATTCAGGAACGTAATAAACCCTTAAGGTTTAAGAAGTATTTTCTTATGTAATTTTATTTATGGCCCTAATAACTTTTTTGAAATATATTATTACATATTTCAATGTAGTTGTATGTGGTTCGAATTATGTTTGTATGTCAAATATAGAAATTATTATCTAAATTTTCAATAGTAAAATTCTCGGATTTACAAAAATAGTACCTACTTAACATGTTTTTTTTATATTATTTCCATTCTCTACAGGCTTTTGAAGAAAAAAATAAAGTGGTTTTAAGGAGGTGAATCTTTATAATAAATCTCTAACATTGATTCATTGACAGACAACGCACAGCTTAAACCAGTAGGTCTAATTTATCCTACAAAAAAAAAACAGCTTTGTGGGGGTCGGGAAGATTTTGAGAAATTATAATTTTTAAGAGCGATTTTTTTCATAGAATTACCTTTTAATTTAATATTTGAATTATTGATAAAATCTTCAATAAGTATCACTTGACAAATAACTTAAAAGAGACTTTTCTTTTCATTGAAACATATTATTAGAAACACGTCTACACATGAATTTAAATTACTATGTTGAATTACAAATCTAAGTGATGTGATATTTTTTAGTAAAGTGTACCACAAAATGTACAAGTGGGATAGATGAGGAATTTTTTTGCTACTACAAGTTGCTTATTTAAAACTTCGTGTGGTTCCCGTGGAAATACGGGAATAAAATATACCCTATGTTACTCAGGGATATTGTAGCATTTTAACGGAAAAGAATTTTAGAAATTGGTCCAGTACTTTTGTTTAATCGTTGCAAACTGACATAAATACACGAATACAAATCTTTCTTTATTATATTACTAGCTTTTACCCGCGGCTTCCCTCGCGCACGTTTATTTCACCCGCTGAATGATTTTTGCAAAATCCTTTCTTAGTGGATGTCTACGCTGTATAAGCTATCTATGTGCAAAATTTCAAGTCTCTAGACCCAGCGGCTTAGGCTGTGCGTTGGTATATATATATATATATATATAAGATTGTAGAAGTGTATATCAGTCAGTGGCTCTCGTTACAGGACAAAGCGGGTCGACTCCACTGGACCTGTTCAAGTTCTACGTGGAAAACTTGAAGGCGCGATTCCACGACGAAAAGAAAGTGATCAAGGAGATTCTAAAGGAGAAAAACTTTGAAGTGAAACCAGACACCACGTTCGAGGAGTTCGCGACCGTTGTCTGCGAAGACAGCAAGTCCGCGTCCTTGGACGCCGGCAACGTTAAGCTCACCTACAACTCGTTGCTCGAAAAGGTAGGCTTAGATGTCTGTAAGATTTGTTCTATTAATTTAATATTTATTAATTACTAGCGACCCGCCCCGTCTTCGCACGTGCAATGCTGATACTAAAACCTTCCTCTTGAATCACTCTATCTATTAAAATAAAACCGCATCAAAATCCGTTGCGTAGTTTTAAAGATTTAAGCATACATAGGGATATAGGGACAGAGAAAGCGACTTTGTTTTATACTATAACTAGCGACCCGCCCCGGCTTCGCACGGGTGCAATGCTAACACTAAAACCTTCCTCTGAAATCACTCTGTCTAATAAAAAAACCGCATCAAAATCCGTTGCGTAGTTTGAAAGATATAAGCATACAAAGGGACATAGGGAAATAGGGACATAGGGATATAAGGACAGAGAAAGCGACTTTGTTTTATACTATGTAGTGATAGTGATTATCTTCTAATAGTCTTATTGTTTCAGAGTCGTACTTATTTCTTTTTAACCGGTTTTTATATTTTCCCGTGAATACTGTCGTGCAGTTAAATGTTGACCAAGTAAATCAGTTAACTCCTCACTAAATTTCATTAAAATCCGTCCAGTAGTTTTTGCGTGATGCGTGAACAAATAGACAGACACACGGACGGACAGACATGCAGACAACAATTTCAACAATTGGTGTTTTGATATCTAAATCGATATCTATCTACACTACCCATACACTACCGCAATTTTTGTCTAAAAATATTTCATGGTCTCGTTTCGGTTTTATTATATGTATTGATTTTTACTAAATACACTCTCCTGTAGTCTTTATTACTGCCTCCCATAGACTCGATTCATACATTTTGTGACATGTTTCCTGAGTACTTTCGTTTAATAATTACATGTTTCTTTATCTCTCAGGCTGAAACAAAAAACAAAGAAAAGTTGAAAGAAGAATCTAAAGCGCAGAAGAAAGTGGAAAGTGCGTTCAAATGGGCATTGACTGGAGCCAACATCGACCACCAGCTACCCTGGAGTGAGGTTAAGGAGAAACTGGATCTTACTACGCCCGAGTTCGCAGCGGTGACGGATGACGAAGAGCGCGCCAGGATTTATAAGGTACTGGCTAGGTCCCGTTCCCTTGGGAATAAGGGAATAAAATATAGCCTGTCACTCCATGATAATGCTTTCCATTGTTGAAAGAATTTTAAAAATTAGTTCAGTAGTGTCACAGCCTGTTACTAGCTGTTCCGGGCGGGTTCACCTGCTAAGTCCCGTTCCCGTGTGAATACGGGCATAAAATGTACCTATGTTACTCAGGGATATTGTAGCATTCTAATGGAGAAATATTTTTTGAAATGGTCTAGTAGTTTTTGAGCTTATTTGTTACAAACATACAATATAAAAATCTTTCCTATTTATAATATTAGTGTAATTATTAGTACATAATATGTATATTAGTATAGATAACTCGCCTGCCCAAAGGGCATTTGAATAGAGACTTTACAGACTGGGCGCGCACGCTCGCTCGCTCGACTCGTTCAGTTGGTAGGTCGCCGAGGGCTCTATCACTCCTGTTTTAGTCACCTATACTCATAGTCCAGGCAATGAAGCGGATTTTTGTATGAAGACCCCAACATTAATTCCTCAGTCGATGAAACTTTGCAGGATTGTAGTATAGTATGAGACAATACTTGCATAAAAAAATCCAAAAAAAAAACCTAACCGAAGTAAGGTATTTTTAGTGAAATACTTATTTATTTGATATCTTTGTTGGGAAAAATGCTCAGTCAAAATTTTCTTCGCCAGTAATATTCATGTGTGTTAAGAAAGCTATATGCGAAATATCCAAAAAAATCTCCTGGTAGAAACAACAAAACTCAGACGTATATGCACCTTGCACGGGAAAATTGCTCAGTACATTTTTTTAACTGGAATGTCATTTAATAGTCGGTGTGAACTTACAATAGGAAAATCAAAGATAAAAACCGTCTCGCTACATAATTTTCAGAAAATATCAAATTATTAACCAAAAAAAAATTTTTTTTTAAGTATAAAATCCTAAAAAAAACTTCGGTTAGGTTTTTTTTTTGGATTTTTTTATGCAAGTATTGTCTCATCCTATACTACAATCCTGCAAAGTTTCATCGACTGAGGAATTAATGTCGGGGTCCACTACCTTTATTGCCTAGACTATCAAATAGATAGAAACTCACATACCTCACACACATGTGTATTAGCCAAGACGCGGATGCTCGTTCGACTCGCTGGATTCCGACTACGACTCAAGTCATCCATGCGTATGTAGTACTAACAATTAATGCAAGAGACTGATGATTGTCAAAGTAGATTGTTTCAATTGTCTGTTATCTTATAATGTGTGTAAAAACCTGTTACATAGACATTTCTCTTTTCGAGATATTATTTTAAGTGTACTGATGTTGGGTTACCAAATAAAACAAAAGAAATATTCAGTACCAACTAGATACCCCACGTCGCTGACTAAATACTACTTGTACACAAAGAACTATAAAGAGTGAAAAACCGACTTATACGAATATCACTAAAAATATCATAGATGTTTACAATTTTAGAATTTTGTTGGTATCGTAAATAAATTAAAAGGGACTCTGAAGTATGATCTACCAAACAAAAAAATCATTATTAATATTGGTTCACAATTGGCGGAGTAGTAATCGCGTAACATACATACAAAAAAAACAAAGTCGAATTGAAAAACTCCTCCTTTTTTGAAGTCGGTTAAAAACCCAGAAAGGAAATAAAAAAAATAATTAAATTACTATGCGGGAAGACCCCTCGTATTTAACTATCTTTTCTAGTCAACCTCGTGATGAATTAAACTAAGCGATTAAAATGCAACATCTCTTGGTTAAGAGAATTATCAAAAGAAATAGAAGGTAATCGGCTTAACTTGAAATGTTTTTTATGTACAGGACTTCCAGCACGAGCAAGAGGAGACCTGCATGCACTATCACCATCCAAAGCCCCGGAAATCGAAGAGGTCGAAGAAGAAAAAACGCTCACATTCCGCATCTGCTGTAAATACATTTTTTCTTCGATATTCATTAATTTTGTTCCATACACACTTCTACTTTGTCCTATATTATTAAATTCAACTTTAACAGAAGTGGATGCCACTACTTTAGAAAACAAATGTAAAAATAATTTGTAGTATGTACTTTTTGATTTTACAAAAAGTTTAAGTTTCTAGCTTATGCTGTATTTGCGAATGTTTTCCCTTACTACCTTTTGTCCAAGGTTTCTAGTTAAAATCGGTTTCTGTGTCCCAGGCTGTCAAAGTATCGCAGTTTATTTGTGTTGCTGTAATATAGTAGTATTCTGCGTAGTCAGTTATCATTAAAATATCTGCAGACCCGTCTGAAAAATGTGTATTTAACATAATTAGTACGAGCAAAACTCACATGAAATAAAGCTTGTCGCGGGCAATACTTCCTCATGTGTGAGGAGAGACCCTTAGCTCAGCAGTGGGCTGGTGGGGTTGATGATGATGATTGAATTCCGTGATCAGTCGCGGTCGCGGTCTCGGTCTGCCACGCCGGCTCCTCGGTCCCCGACGCCCGCCAGCCACGCCAGCTGGAGCTCCGAGGAAGCACGGAAACACAAGAAGTCCAAGAAGAAGCACCGCAAGCACTCCCCCGCACCGGTATGTTTACGTTATCATATTGTAGGACGATTCACCAGCTCCCGCAGGCGTATTCACGGAGACTCGATACCGTTTCCGTTCGATTCAGATCCAGTGAAAAATTTTCCGAAGTCTAATCTATCGACTTCGGAAACTTGATTCTAGGCGTTTTTGACAGCGACTGAAAATTTTCCGAATCCTTACGTCACATATGACAGTTTTCGATACCAACATCAGCCCATCTCGAAAGTTTTCCATACCAACATTAGCTCATCTCGAAAGTGTTCGACAGATTTTCCGATATCGAATATCGAAGCTCCCTGAATACGCCTGCTGATCTACCATCTTTTCGAACCGCGGCAAACAGTTTACAGTGGCGCCATCCAGTGTTAGATATAAAAAGTAGCAAACATTTTGTATATACTTATTGGAAAAAATTCAAATCAAAATATGCAAACCAAGTCCAAAGATTATACTGGTGAAATGTTGGTATTTCCTGAAATATGATACCTCTGCCTGCACCCTTTATTTATTAGTCAAAAAAATCTAAATCATTTATTTGCATAAATAATCGGTTACAAACCATGCAAAATCATTACAAATTCACAAAAGAACTATAATGAAAACCTGTTAAAAATTAAATACATAGTCGTTCATGACAATGTTTATGTAATTGTTAATATACTTCTGCAAAGAATTCATTTAAATTGTAGTACGGACTCTCTCTGAAAAATTCTAGGTTTTGTAATTTTATCATACAAAATACAAAAATCTTTATTTCAAAAAGCAATTCGTACGAAATTATTTTGTTGGTTCACTTAGATTATATTGGGCTCGATTCTGCATTACAGCGAGTAAACTTAATTTAGTTTGGTCTTGTCATTTTCTTTCTCCTACAAAAGAAAAGAGACGAGAAATATTTAGTCCTGTCAAATTAAAATTAGTCCTGTCAACTACGGCGTGTTTAGCAATTTTAGCGACGATTTAAAAAGGTGATGGATAAAAGTGACAGCTATGCACGTTTATAAGGTTCAAAGTAGTTGGTTTTTACATGTTTTACATTACTCTTCAAACTATGGTTTGTTTCTGTCCCTTTTTCTTTCGTATGCTATGGAGAAGGATAGGCGAACTTAAAATTAGGAATTTTAGCTGGTCTGCAGAATCGAGTCCAGTATTGATACTTACATTACCATTGCGGATAGAAATCGCCGAGCCCGGAAGAAGGCGGCATCTCTGAAGAGGAGCCGAGGCATAAAAGCAAGAAGGCCAAGCGCAGCGCTCCCTTAAGCCCCGACGACCACGACCACGCCCACAAGCCCAAGAAGAAGAGGGACAAGAAAGACAAGAAGGACAGGTCGGTGCCAGCGTCAGCTCGTACCAAAACTTATCTACACTACATCTACACTAATCTACTTCTACACTAATCTACTTCTACACTAATCTACTTCTACGCTAATCTACTTCTACACTAATCTACTTCTACACTAATCTACATCTACACTAATCTACTTCTAAACGAATCTACTTCTACACTAATATTACAAAGAATAGAGATTTGTATTTTAGTATGTTATGATGAATAAACTCAAAAACCACCGGACCGATTTCAAAAATTCTTTTGCCAATGGAAAGCTTACTTTTCTGGAAGTAACATAGGTAATTTTTGTCCATTTTACCACAAAAATGGGGGGAGGGGAGGCGCTGCTAGTAGATAATTATTTTTTATAAAAAAAATTGCGATTTTATAGGAAATACAATTATGCTCTTGAACTGAAATTGCAAAACTGTATCTCTATAAAAAAATTACATCAAAATCTATGGAGCCGTTTCCGATATACCCGAAGTATACATAAATACAAGAATTGCTCGTTTAAAGTAATAAAAATAAATTAGTAATAAACGCAACGCGCAATTATATAACTAGACTAAACTAAGTAAACTTAAGAAAGAAAGAAAGACAGAAATATATATTTGTCCTATTAATTAATTATACGAGCACTAAAGTTAATGTAAGGGGCCATTTATACGAGGCCATTCCACTAAGACAATCCCCACTAAGACTGCATACAAAAAAACTTGAGGACAATGGAATGGATTGTCCTCAAGTTTTTTTTGTATGCAATCTTAGTGGATTGTCTTAGTGGATTGCCCTCGTGTAAATGGCCCGTTAATAGTTTAAAGCGTGGACAAAGTTCTTAGTATGGATGCGAAGGCTAATAATAAAATGAATAATAGAATAAGATTGGATGTTCAGATCGAGTGCCTCGGGCACTTCGGGGCAGTGGAGCGACGCGGAGCTTGAGTCTCGACGCGCAGCGCTACTGGCGCAGTTGCACGAGCATGAAGACTGACCTCGCGTCCCCCACATACACATCTTCAACGACTACCCGCGCGAGAACCCCCCTACCTCCCCTCCTTCAGTCCCCACTCGGTCCCCCTACTCCCCCATCTACCCCCACTCGCCGCTTTCCCCCCCTTCTTCTCCACCTCCCTCTCCCGTCTCTCTCCCGTCTCCTACCTCTCCGCGTACTCCGAAACCGTTTCTAGAAGATTCCGAGCTTTGCGGATCGAATGATTCAAAGTGATTCAATGACGCTATAAAATGCAGTGAAGTTTTTATCTCTGACCATGATTTTAATAGACTATTTTATAATTGACACTTTTATGTACTATCTACAGTTCTGTAAATATTGCACATCTACTTTTGAAAAGACACAATCGTCTAATTTAGGCTTTGTGGATCGTTATCTCTGTCGCACACTACCTCTATGTTGTTTTTTTGTTATATGGATTGAGTTGTTAAAACCCCAAACTCACGCGCAAAATCAAAACAAAACAATAATTAAGTACTTACTTAGTTCTGAATTCAAATTCTGATAAACTATAAAATATGTAATAATTCGTCGCTGACGTCGCAAAAGGGCAAACCTCTATTGTTAAACAATAGAGGTTCGCCCTTTTGATTGACATTGAAATTAGCATTCGTTTGTATTCGTAATTGCGATGATTGCCGATGTGCAATATTTACCGCCGGGTACTGTACATACTGTACTTGAATTAATACCCGAATCCATCCTGTTTTGTCGAAGAAAGAAATATGGCATAAAAATAATAGCATGACGAGAAAGTTTACTCATATCATTGTAAGTCTTCTAAGTAATTGTTTGGAGAGATTTCTGAAAGGAAATAGTGTTATGTTAAATAAATGATCTTGTGTTAGCCCGACAATTAGTCAATTGTCATTCTTGGTTTACTATATTACTAAGCAAATTGTATGATTCAGTAGTAAAGTAAGATAATAAAATGTTGGTTTTCATAACCGTTTTATGTGTTTTAATTTTACAATACTCCTCTGCAACTTCATTCACATTTGTATTGAGATATTATTTACGAAACTAGACAAATCTGAGCAAAATCATGAATAAAACTACAGTTATAATATATATAATCTCACGCCTTTTTTATCCGCAAGGGGGTAGGCAGAGGTATTCCATTACTAGATATACCCACATTTCACGAGATATATTGGACCCCTAAACGTGATAGGTGGTGAGCCCATCGCCGGACGTCTGTTTACACATGTCTCAGAATTAATTCTGAGACCTGCGGGTTTCCTCACGATGTTTTCCTTCACCGTCGAGCTAGTGATAAATATGTACGTAAGTTTTTGAAAAACTCATTGGTACATGCCAGGATTCGAACCCGAGCCTCACTGATTTTCGGCCGGCTCTCTTAACCGTCCGGGCTATCAGTTATTTATTTTTAGTACTACAGTTATTTTATTTATATTTATCTAAACAACTGGTGTACAGTTAAGAGCAAGTCAAGCTTGACACTACCAGTATAAGCTGAGCTCTGATATATACTGCGTGCCGTAGAACACGGCCGGGTCAAAGTCCAAAGTGTCAAGCTTAGCGTGCTCTTGACTGTACATGGTGCAGGTCCAGTCTCCATACATTCATGAAACGTCTCCTTTACACGGTTATTCAGTCACAAACTAGAGAGCCTGTACTATATGTACTAAACAACTGATAGACATACTTAAATATTAAACATCCAGACACAAAGCCATCGGATATGTTCATTCACACAAATGTTGGCCCCAAGCGGGGATCGAACCCGCCACCTCCAACTCAAAAGGCAGGGTCACTACCAACGGAGCCAAAAGACTCGTCCTGGGTCATCTGCAGAGGTATTCCATTCCTAAAGAATACTTTTCACTAAGTAGTGTATACTCGGACCCCTAAACTTGATAGGTGGTGAGTCTAGTGAGTCGATGTTGGATGGCAATGATATGTCAATGGTGTTAATTTTTAAAGCAAATAACACCATCGACTGACCATTGATATGTCATTGTCATCCAACTGTACCCGTTGACATTTAGTGGAATTGGCCTCCAGGTCGTCTGGTTACTAAGTAGATCATAGATGTTTGACTTGACCGTTTAGCTGGCGATAAATGCGTACGCAACCATATTTTTTTTGGAAATAACCTATATTCTTTGGACCTCTAACTAAACGTGATAGGTGGTGAGGCTATCGCCGGACCGGCAGGCGTATTCACGGAGGCTCGACACCGTTTCCATTCGATTCAGATCGAGTGAAAAATATCGACTCTTCGGAAACTGTATTCTAGGCGTTTCCGACAGCCACGGAAAATTTTCCGAATCCTTATCTATACATATAATAAAACTCTAACGGGGCCGTGTCTGTACATTAAATATTTTTTGAAAATTTCAACGGTAGTGTATATAGTTATCGATATAGATACCGAAACACCAATTTTTGGAATTTTTGTCTGTCTGTCTGTCTGGTTGTGCACGCATCACTCAAAAACTACTGGACGGATTTTGATGAAATTTGGTATGGAGATAACTGAGTACCCGGGTCAACATCTAGGGACTTTTTATTCCAGGAAAATATCTCATTCCCACGGGAAAATAAAAAAACTGGTTAAAAAGAGAAATACGTACTACTCCGAAACGATAACACCTAGAAACTTGAAAAATGGTATGAAGGTGTCTGATATGTCATAGGAAATTGGTATGAAGGGATTTTTGTAAATTCCCACGGGAACGGGAAAAAACTAAATTCAAGCGGGAAAACGCCGCTGGGCACCCGCTATTTGAAATATGGTATGTAGGTGTCTTAAGTATGTCGTAGGCAACCACTATGAAGGGATTTTCGGAATTTCCCACGGGAACGGGAATAAACTAAATCCAAGCGGAAAAACGCCGCTGGGCACCCGCTATTTGAAATATGGTATGTAGGTGTCTTAAATATGTCGTAGGCAACCACTATCAAGGGATTTTCGGAAATTCCCACGGGAACGGGAATAAACGGAATCCGCGCGGGCAACGCCGCTGGGCATCCGCTAGTGTCAAATATAAAATTCGTTTTCGATACCGACATCTGTGAATAGCCCATCTTCGAAAGATTTTACGATTAGTGGATTTTAGAGCAGTGGTAGCCCGGACGGTTAAAGAGCCGGCCGAAAATCAGTGAGGCTCGGGTTCGAATTCTGTCATGTACCAATGAGTTTTTCAAAACTTACGTACATATTTATCACTAGCTCGACGGTGAAGGAAAACATCGTGAGGAAACCCGCAGGTCTCAGAATTAATTCTGAAACAGGTGTAAACAGAACCCGGTCCGGCGATGGGCTCACCACCTATCACGTTTAGGGGTCCAATGTATCTCGTGAAATGTGGGTATATCCAGTAATGGAATACCTCTGCCTACCCCCTCGGGGATGAAAGGTGTGAGATTATTTATTTTTATTTATTTTTTATTTTACGATTCTGAGTCGAATATTAAATATCGAAGCTCCGCGTGAATACGCCTGCAGGTCTGTTACACATGCCTCAGAGTTAATTCTGAGACCTGCGGGTTTCCTCACGATGTTTTCCTTCACCGTCGAGCTAGTGATAAATATATACGTAAGTTTTTAAAAAAACTCATTGGTACATGCAAGGATTCGAACCCGAGCCTCACTGATTTTCGGCCGGCTCTTTAACCGTGGCTATCACTGCTCTTGACACAATTAAAACCTATAAAAATTACCAACCTTTTTTTGAAAAAACTATTTTTGGTTCGCAGAAATGTCTGTCGAGTTTATTGTATAATTTAAGACCGTCGTTTTGATAAAACTTGATTGCGCTCTAGCTGCAAGTTACTTCTGAACTTTAAAGTTTATGAGAATATTGCGTACTTTACGACTAATGATAATCATCATACTCGTAATATAGCTACCTAGAGCCTGTTCTGGGCAGTAATCAATATGGGGACTATTTTGTGTACTAACTCATATACTTACTTAGTCTAACTATTTAAACAAGACACTGCTTAACTTGTAAAGCCTATATTTAGCTCTGAATTGTGACCTAAGACCTACAGGAGGTGCCAAATGTTTTTTCCTCTATTTTATTTCACCACGTCGTCTGCGTGGTAAAGATTTATACCTTTCTAGTAAGTACTACCTAAGACAAACTGACGGAAGGACAAGGCGAAACTATAGGTAAACGTTCCTTGTTGACTACGGAATCCTAAAAACCGAATATCATGTAGATATTCGTGGTACAGTCCATCTAATTTATTGAAATCTATCAATATGTTCTGGCTACAGGCGATGGCAGAGAAATCGACTCACTAACTCCAGAAAGAGAAGAACGCAAATAAGTAGGTAAGTACTTATTTCTTTTTATTTTCGCAACTACCACAACAACCACAAGTCTATTTTAAACCCTTCTTAAGAGTAAAAAACCGACTTAAAAATACAGTAGAGTTGAAAACCTTTTACTTTTTTGAAGTCGGAAAGAATCACCGAAATCGGTTGGTGTGATATTGACCTATTCGTCCATTTGTCGGCTTAAATGGTTTTCTTGCGGATGTCATGGTCAGAACTGGAAATTAAAATGGAACCACACGGGAAGCACCAGCTTTCAAATTGAAGAAAGAACATCAAAGTCGGTTAACACAGTTGGTTGGTTGTCAGTTGGTTAAAATAGAGATTATTAGGATATTATTATAGACTATCTCATCCGCGAATACGGGAATAAAATATCTGTAGCCTATGTCACTATACGAGTAGGTAGGTACTTGATAATGTAGCTTTACAGTGGTGAAAGAATATTTATTATTAAGTTTATTTGTTACAAACATGAAGAAATACATTAATCTTTCCTTTTTATAATAATAATCCCTTGTCAGTGGGCTCACCGTTTCCGGGATGGTCCATATACGCCAACACCGAAGAAGCAACAGGTCCTCCACTGACTAAGGTATATTAGAGTAGATTTTTATAAAAAAAACATCTACTTACGTTAGAATCAGAAATTAAAATTAAAACCGACAAGGGTGAGTCAGGTTTGAATAGATTTTATTGAGAAGTAATTATATGTTCAGCAATTACAAAATTTGGTGAGCCACAAAAAACAGCATTTAAATAATTTGGTCGACATACAAAGATCTTGTTTGCAATTAAAAAAATCAGGCCCCACACATCCATGTCCCACAAATAATTTTAATAATGGTCAAAAATGAAATCATAAATAGGCAGCTTACAATAACATGAGCTTGTATAATAAACCTTCAGTCCGCTAAATACTCGTATGTAGGTACTTGGTCAGCGAGATTTCATGATTGATCAGCAGATAAAACGTGATGATGTGGCGCGTGAGGTATGTCAGGATCCTAGCAGGAGGCGGGCTGTTGTCTCTGCCTGCTCTGTCTTCGGGAAAAAGGCGTGAGCACATGTATGTGTGTATAAAACATTCTATACGCAGTCTATAAGCAGTGTATTTGATTGGTATGCATATTTAAAATATGGTGAGTAAAATAACTAATTGGATTGCTTTTTTTTTGGAAAAATAGGCAATGTTCGTTAAAAGTGGGCGGAGTAAGAGCAGGCGAGTGACATGTCGGTTAGGTTAGGTTTTTCTTGTGACCACAACGCACATGCCGAGTGAGTTATGATGACATAAACTCACTTTTTTGTTTTTTAATTTCTTTAAAATTATTATTCTCCGCATTCTGAGAGTGGGTAGAGGTGGGGAATTACCCCTCCCCCATGTCCCCTTCTTTAATAATCAAAAGTCCTTCCTAAATAATCTTTGCAAGGGATGACCCCATTTTGATAACAAGTAAAGTATTTTTGCTAGATACTTTTATATGCTGCTCGAAATAAATTTTTTTGCTTACCATCTGAGTGCTTACCAAAATTTGATTAAACAGGAGCAGCTCATTGCAGCATTGGGCTAGCGTGACGCTGACGAATCTGCGTTTATGATGACCTGCTAGGCATCCTGGAGCAGCCGCAGTATTGCCAGGCTTTTGGGTCCTGTTCCACTTTGGAATAACCCATTTTTAAACCTTATAGTTGATTCATGTGCCTCTGTGTCTGTACATCACAAGTATCACAACCTCTCTATTATCTCAGCTATTAGGACACGTACAGTTATTATGTTTATTTTTATCCTTAACTATGTGTGAATATGTGTAAGTATTTTCTATTCTTGTTTAATTTAATTAATATACTCATATTATGTATAGGTATATCTATATATTTATTATTGTATGTAAGAGTATTTTCATTATTATATAGTGCACCGTCTACCTAAGTTTTAATCTCTCAGTTTCATTCATCCTAAGATTGTCTGGAAGAGATCGCTAAAAGCGATAAGACCGCCCATTGTACTTTAGTTAATGTTGGTATCCATATTGTGTTGTTTTTGGTGTGCAATAAAGAGTTATTGTATTGTATTGTACAGTAAAATTCCTCAAAAATCTTCATTTATTTGATTATTCATAATTTCACCACTGACCACCGCCATCTACCGCGAATAGCAGTCTCAATATCTCTTATCAAGAGATTAACCCAAAGTCAAGCACGCATCGTATGTACATCTAGAGAGCTACAAAATTGGCGTCCGGGCGGTATGCGATACAACCACACAACCTGTTCCAAGGGGGGTACGCCCCCCGACGCCCGAAGCTCCCCTGCCATACCCCCCGCGGACCCCACTCTAGTACCTCCGCAGCCTCCCGCGCGACTACGCGCATGCGTCGGATTTTTTTTCAGTAAATAGTTTGTGCTTATATTTATTATCTGTGGATTGCAGTGCTGTGTTTTTTCACAATTCGAATTTGTGTTACCAATTTGATGAATTGAATGTAGTTTTTAGAAAGATTATGTTTGTGAACGAATTTGTGTTGTGTTTAAGATTTTTGGAGGTTGGTTCTGTTTTGGTTTTAAGTTAAGTTAAGGCTTAGTTAAGTAGAAAGTTTAAAGCTGCGTTAGATCTTTAGGAGCTAAATAAACGCGTACCTACTTGTGCTTATATCAATACGAACGGTACATTTTGTAGTCGAATGTAGGACTAGTTTCACCTAGGGTTATATCGAATATAACATTACATTACACATGTGTAATGTAATGTTATATTCGATTTTATTACGAGGCTGCTAAACATTACATACTAGGTCTAATTTAAAATATAAAATCTATATTCCCTTTACAACCCCCTGTCACGTTTAGGGGTTCCAAAACTACACTCGTGAAAAGTTAGTATTTTTAAGAATGGGAGCTACCTCTGCCAACCCCGTCGGGGATTAGGGGTGGGCAAATATTTTTATTATTATCGTTAATAAAATATATTAGGAGCAGTTCATTGATGACTGCGTAAATAATTAATCAACTAAAGTCCGATGCATAAAAGTATGCCAATGCGTAGGTAGCTAACATATAACTCAAACTATACTGTTTCAATTAAACTTAAACAACTCGCCATAGGTACCAAGTGATAGTTTATGTCAGTGATACACATTTACACGTAATGATTTATATATCTCGATCCAATAGCATGCGATAAAAACTTGTAGAGTCGTAGCATGTCTCTATAGATCATTGTAGAGAAGTAAGAAGGTTTGTTAGCTGGTGTTAAAATCTAAGAATTTGCAGAACAGAATTTGATTAGTTTAGCTTATATTGAACGACCGCTTAAATAATTATTAGTTTACCCAAAACGATACCACAGCTCAAGGAGAGAGTAACGGAAAGTCGCTAGCCAAACGTGAAATGGTTGTGACTGCATTATATGAAGTACATATTGGTAATAGAGCAACGAAATTTAGTTAAATTTTCTCAATTCATAACTTTTGGTCGTTAAAATAAACTGCTGGAAAACTTGAGTTGTGCGTTACCCGAATACCTGAGTATCTGCGCACACATCCTGCTTTTTGTAGAAGCGATTCTATTCTGATTTTGTGTTGTGTGTAAGAGTGAAAGAGACAAAGAAAGAAATTGGTCTTAAATCTGTCAGCAATTATCTGACGTCGGGTTAAGGGTACTCTGCTTTTTAACCCCATCTCTCTGTCACTAATACGGGACACCCTAACTTTTCAGTGTTAGATCTAGACACGTATCAAAATATAGTAATACTAGCGATCCGCCTCAGCTTCGCACGGGTGCAATGCTGATACTAAAACCTTCCTCTTGAATAACTCTATCTATTAAAAAATCTGCATCAAAATCCTTTGCGCAGTTTTAAAGATCTATAGAGACTTTGTTTTATACTATGTAGCGATATTCAGTTTCTAGAAGAGTTATAATTATATTCTTACTAATATATAAAATTCGGTGTCACGGTGTTTGTGGTTGCACTCCTCCAAAACAGGTCGACCGATTTGATATAAATAAATAAATTCTAGGACACAATACACTCACGGTTATTCAGTCCCAAACTAGGTAGAGCCTATACTCTGGATAGCCCGCAGGTCCCAGAATTCGTTCTGAGGTGTATGGGAACAGCTTCAAAGTTCGGCGATGGTCTTGCCACCTTTCATGTCTAGGGGTTCTGACAAATGGGGAAAAATACAGTAGTTAAAAGTGGGTACCTATTTCCTCAAATAGAATACGTTTGCCAAACCACTACTGGATAGAAGACTTTTTAAAAATAATCTAAGCCACCATCAACCCTGCCAAGCATGGTAGGTGATTATGACCAACTCTTCGCAGATGGATAAGTCACCAAGTCCGACAATAAAGTGATGAATAGGTAATTGAATGAAACTTGATGATGAATAACCCAATACAGAATATACCCCTAGTACAGCGTTGCTTTCACATTATTTGTTTTGTATTATAGAATATGATTTTATATAAGACACTTTGTGTGTATTTGTATTGCTTAAATAAACAAACAAGAATATACCCCTAGTACAGCGTTGTTTTCACATTATTTATTTTGTATTATAGAATATGATTTTATATAAGACACTTTGTGTGTATTTGTATTGCTTAAATAAACGAAGTATAAATATGCAAAGTGAAAATACAAGTTTCGAGAGACTTTAAACCAAAGCGTAAGATTGCGTTGATGTCTTTTATATTGATTAGCTTTGCTTTCCTGTAGAAATCTTTTGCTTCCGTCAATTAGTTCAGAGTAAAGTTATAAACAAATCTACATTTATAATTACAAGTGTGCAAGACAATGTAGGATCACAAATCATATTTAAGAAAATAAAAGAATTAGGTGTGACAGACTCTAGGTAAGTAGGTACTTAGCCTTGACCTTAGTAAATTTTGACAAATAATTATTAAAAAGTTATGAACATGAGTAACTTAATAATAAGAGTAGTAATAGGTTGTAACCATTAATTTGATCACACATTAGTGTGTCAAACCGATTACGGTTTTAGAATTACAGACAGAGACCGGCTAGCATCTAGCACAACTAACATTAATAATAAGAGCTACCAAAATATCACAGGCGCAAATTTTAAATTCCGCCAAAAAAAGACGTTGAGAAATTGTCACTCAGTCGAAAATTCGAGTCCGCGCTCCACAATAACTCATTCGCGTGCACATAGCTTGAGCTGGCGTTCGAAATTCGGAATGTTTCGCGACGGCCGCGGTAGGGTTGTCGACATATTGTAGAAAAATATAAAATAATAGTATGTTTCTCTTTCTTTCGATAAAGCTGTTTTGATGGTTATGTAGATAAAACTTGTAAATAAATACCCTTTGGTATTATAATTCGTAAAGTAGAAATATTATTGAAAATAGTAGTAGAAAATAAACTAAGTATTCTCAGTAAATGTTAGTTTGTATGAAGGCTAGCTGATCGTGAAAATGCTGTCCAAAACGTAAAGAAAAGAAATTACTAGCAAGAGAGAAAATATTTAATTAGAACACCTTGAATTCTTAAGACTAAAATACAATTGAAACCTATAGAATATATTTCAGTGTTTTAACCGGACCTCCCTCAGCACAAGCTTATACAATAACTAGCTTATTCCAGCGGCTTCGCTCGCCCACGTTTATTTCACCCCCTTATGGGTTGAATTTTGCTAAATCCTTTCTTAGTGGAGGATTACACTGTATAAGCTATCTATGTGCAAAATTTCAACTTTCTAGACCCAGTGTTGATACATCACCAATCAGTCAGTTCAGTCAGTTCAGTTTATCATTTTATATATATAGAGAAATTATTAATTACCTACTTTTATTATTCAATTGGTCAACCCTACAATAGTATCTCTCACGCTCTCAGAATTTTGACACAAATTCGCTTAGAAACCGCCTTATTCGCCATCCGAGACACTTCTGGCATTAAAATTTTATAATTATGGCCGGTAGTTCTTTCTGTGGTGATTTAATTGCTTTTTAAGGATTCATGATGAATTTAATTAAAGTGTTTTTACGCTTTTGAAAATTATTAAAGTATTTATTTAAAATGATTCAAAATTTATCAATAAATAGGGTAATTTTGAAAATATTAAGAGATTAATATGAATTTCCTTTTCCATTTTAAACTATAATATGTATTTAGTCGATTCGTATATAAAATTACTTCAGTCAGTATAAGTCTGCTTTGAAACTGAGAATTAAGGTCCCACAATTCCTAAAAGATATATCTTTCTAAATGCAAATTCTATTTCAATGAATTAAAAACGGCATCCATAATTGCCAAGTAACATGTGCGTACATACCTAACAGTTATCGATAATAAGAAGAAAAAGTTGTCGTAATTAAGAGTCAGCATTCAAATTGTTATGCAAAGTCCTGTCGGCTCTTCTAAAGGCTTGGCGGGTAGTTATTATGCTGAACCTGTGGCTTTTAGGGGCCCGCTTGCTATTGAAAATACATTCTAAAAAGATTATCTTACAAAAAGTACTACCAAAAAAATTTGCTATTTATTCAACGTTATGCTTTAGATATTTGAATAACATTATAGATAGTGTTTACAATATTTTCTACTCTAATATAATAAAGAGGAAAGATTTGTATTTTTGAATGTTTGTAACCTCAAACTACTAAACCGATTATAAAAATTGTTTCACCAATCGAAATCTACAGTATCCCTAACAATGGCTAGTTATTTTATTCCCGTATTCCCATAAGAACAGGAACTACGCGGATGTATTTATATAAACGAATAGTATCTAATGATTTATTTATATCATAGATTACTGTCATTCTTCGACAGTTGCGTTTAGTCAAGAGTTTCCATAATCTCTAATAAATGAATAATTTAGTTTTTCTAACTAGGCACGAGTATCTAAAATTCTAACTCTCACTATCTAGAAAAAGATCTACGAGTATCATCTTTATCTATTTATAAAATAAAATTAAATAAAAAAATATAAAACCTCCGTCACAAAAAATACAGATAAATACAAAAGGGTTAATTGAGGAGTTGTGATATCTACTTCAGATCCATCACTATATCAGCTCGGTGGTACCATATGGCATTGTGTGTGCAAGGCAAGGTGTACCAAATTTCTGCTCAATCGGTGTAAGATATCTGCTTCAAAATTGAGTTGCAAGATTCCATCCGAACAAACTTGCAAGTTAAATAAATGCTTGTAAAAATAAGACTTTTTATATTAAAAAATAAAAATAATTTCACGGTTTTTATCCCCGAGAGGGTAGGCAGAGGTATTCCATTACTGGATATACCCACATTTCACGAGATATGTTGGACCCCTAAACGTGATAGGTGGTGAGCCCATCGCCGGACCGGGTCTATTTAAACATGTCTCAGAATAAATTCTGAGACCTGCAGGTTTCCTTACGATGTTTTCCTTCACCGTTGACTTTTTATATTAAAAAAAAAAAAACTCACGCCTTTCATCCCCGAGGGGGTAGGCAGAGGTATTCCATTACTGGATATACCCACATTTCACGAGATACATTGGACCCCTAAACGTGATAGGTGGTGAGCCCATCGCCGGACCGGGTCTATTTACACATTTCTCAGAATTAATTCTGAGACCTGCGGGTTTCCTCACGATGTTTTCCTTCACCGTCGAGCTAGTGATAAATATGTACGTAAGTTTTTGAAAAACTCATTGGTACATGCCAGGATTCGAACCCGAGCCTCACTGATTTTCGACAGGCTCTTTAACCGTCCGGGCTATCACTGCTCTTATATTATTTATATTTATATTTTATATTAATATTTTACTAATTTATTTACTATCAACAATTATAGTGGAAATATTAACTGAATTCAAAAAGCATATGACAAACACTATTCAGAGGCACTAAAATCTATTTATTTCTAGGATCTACTAATAAAGAGAGGCAATGTTGTTTGTAAGTATGTTCCAGAGGAAACTACTAAACCGATTTTGAAAATTCTTTGACTTTTACAAAGCTCCACTATTCTCGAATGCCTATGATTTTATATATGCGCGGATGAAACCACGCGGCACAGCTATGCTGTTATGCTATATTGCTATATAGAATGATAATAACTTAGTAGCTAAATGGTCACCTTGTAAATATTCGTAAAATAATACAGGCAAAATTCAACATTATAAAATATTTAGATTTCGAGATAACAGGATATAAGCTATATTTTAAATTTTAAACATATGTTATATTTTACGTTTTGTATGTTAAACATGCGAGCACTCTTATCAAATACTTACATCTGTTGTGTGTATACAATAAAGTTAAGAATTTATTGGATTATGTAAAAATATTTTTACTTTCCTGTTTTACTTAGTCACTCACTGTGTACCTACTAACTTTTAATCACACCTAGCTCGCACCGGTGTAGGTATTGATAATTATTTTCAACTTGCTCTGTCTGTCTAACTGACTGGCTCATAAGCAAAATATCACATATTTATTTATCCAACTCCAAATTCTTAAAAGATCTTTATGAATCTTATTTACACACACAGTCCATACTATTAAAGATATATGATATGACTCACTATTCTTTTAAAGGTGCGTTCATCAAAGATAATATTATTACTTAAAAAGACAATAAATAAATCTTATATATATACCCGCAGCTTCGCTCGCGCACGATTATTTCACCCCCTTAGGGGTTGAATTTTGCAAAATCCTTTCTTAGTGGATGCCTACACTGTGTAAGCTCTATGTGCAAAGTTCCAAGTCTCTAGAGCCAGCCGTTAAGGCTGTGCGTTAATACATCACCAATCAGTCAGTCAGTTTATAATTTTATATATGTATATAGATGTATTGTCAAGATACAGTGCAATGATAGGTTAGACATGTTCTTAGGGGTCACACATATCGGTTTATTCCTCCGTTTGATGTCATTCGGCTTTTATTTTTTATTTTTAGTGTATCTATAATATTTTCGTTGTGAAAACTATAATGTAAAATCGATAAATTGTTAATTGTGCATAAATAAACAAGAGGGTTGTTCTATTTTCGAGCGTTTTATGTGAAATAATAAAAATGCGCGTGTTGACAACAAACATGAGTTGAACTTTTTCTAAACTAGAAAATACGGAACGTAATCTAGGAAATATAATTATATAGAAGACGTATTTTTTTTGTCAGTTGAAGATTTATCATCGCTTTTTTGTTTTTGTTGGCTTTTTATAAAAGTTACAACTTGCACTTCTAATCCGACGGATGTAGGTGAAAACGTATTATTATTTTTACCCTGTTTCTCGACTCAGGCGCATACCTGCGCCCTTCAAAGGACCAACAACAATGGAGGCCCTTGTCTTTGCACATTATGACAAAAAAATGTTTGCGTTACCACCCTGGATTGAAAAAGCAGATATTAAATTTTAGAGTTGATGAAACAATGATTATAATATAAACAAAACTTTATCTGGTACGAATATAGTCATTCAATAAGTATAGTTATAAGCCACTAAATAAAATAAAAACATTTTGACTTTCGACGTCGATTCTTAAAGATTGAGTTATGAAATTTAACTTCTAGGATAAGTATGAACATATAATTCCTAATTTAAATTGCATAGCTCTGATGCTAATTTAAATTTATAGAGAATATACAACAACTAGCTTTTACCTGCGGCTTCGCTTGCGCACGTTTATTTCAACCACTTAGGTGTTGAATTTTGCAAAATCCTTTCTCAGTGGATGCCTACTCATTCTTAATTAGATATTGTTGCCATATTTCGGTTAAGTCAAACCTCGACCAAACCCAAGATCACGACCACAATTAATGAAATTTAAAATATATTCTTGGTAATTTTGAAATTTCCGTTTTATTTTTCAAACAATTTATTTTTCAAAACTTGTCCTGTTTCTGAGAAGCTGGTCATAAAAGAAAGCTATCAAAATCCAAAGTTCCAATCTTGACTGAGCATTTGAATTAATTAACAGATATGGATTTAAAAATACTTAAAGTAATTTGCTAGTTGAGAGCAAAGACGATCTCTGATTGGCCAAAAGACTATAAAATGCAATATTAAAACGGCAATTATAAAGAAATAGAGTATATATAGAGGATGTATCAAATTGAGACAGTAATAATAATAGAGTAGAACATAGGATGCTCAAAATAATTGGCTAGCCATGTTATTTTTCTAATAATTATTTTAACTGATATCATAAAAGAAAGGATGTCATTAAAAGACTATGTTATAATAATTTTATTGATCGTTTGAACTTAGGCTATTTATTATTTAAATTGATTCCTCCTCATTCAAGTTGTTCTTTCATTCGCTACGTCAATAGATGAAAAAAAAATGATTTTTTTATCCTATGAAAAACAAATATTTTATAAAAATAGAGTTATGTTAAAGAAAAATATCCGAAGTTTATGTCATTTTGTTTATCGCTTTAAAAATAAAGCACCCTATACACAGTAACCGGCTTATCTAAGAAATCCGTTATATCTTGAATAAGAAGCTGATCAAAGAAACCAAGAAGCCGGTTTACAGTGAGGATATGAAGTCAAAGTGACTACAGGATTTCTGTTTATGATTATGAAATTATTTGTCTATTGTCAATATGAGTGACTAGGGGTTCTGCGTTTCACCCGCGTAGTTACCGTTCTAGTGGGGATACTTAAATAAAATGTAGCTTATGTTATTAAGGGATATTGTAGCTTTCCATTGGTGCAAGAAATTTTAAAATCGGTCAAGTAGAATTTTAGTTTATTCGTTACAAACATACAAAAATAAAAATCTTTCCTCTTTATAATATTATTGTAGATGAATAAGGGCCAACATATAAAAGTACTGTTATATTTTGGCTATGGAAATGTTGTAACGTTTTCGGTTTTGCAGTTACTGTCATAGGCACTTTCAGTTAATTTTGTTCTCCTTGTACATACGAGCCGACCACGCCCGAGGGGGTTTTTAAAGGTGCATTGTACATTAATATTTTCAACAGTATATTTAATAAAATAGTACCGATGTAGTATACCAAAAAGAAAATAATTGACCTTCGAAGATAGAAACTTACTTAACAGAGTCAAATTAACATGTGTCAAAAATGAGTAAATTAATTTTATGTTATTAAATAAAACCTCTGAAAATTTATTTTGATTTTCATTTTACAGTGCTGAACGACAAGTTTATTTAAATAATATTGTAGAGTCGAGTCTTACCTAAAATAAAATGAAATAAGTACTTAGATGCATGCGAAACTCTTAACATAAGTTACTAGAATCATTTTCATAGAATTTTTCTATCCCGTTTCCCCGTATGAGTACACTTTCTAAAGTTATAAATATATACGTATATACATATAATCTATTAAGAGCTATAAAGGTATCGCCAAAACATACATTATGTACTTTCACTGTAAGATATATAATCATTAATTGCGTGATCTTATCTCCAATAGCCGGCCGAAGTAGCCTCTGATATCTAGTTAAAAGGTATAATTACAATGTTATTAGTTTTTTCGTAACTTACAGCGGCTATGAGCCAGCCTAAGTTTCAAATATGCACAATACTACTACTAATAATAATAATACATCAGTTCAATTCAACCGTTTTTAAGCACAAGCATGTAACAAGAACTCATATTGATAAATTTTTGAAAGTTTTACAATGTTCAAAATCTTGATTAGGTACTTGGTTGACTGTTAACCCAAGTTAGATTAAGGAAATTCGAGTAGGTAAATAGTATTTTAGATACAAAGCCTGCTCTTACAATGAGATTTTATTTATATGAAATGGAGCTACCATGTTTAGGGATGAAAATTGAAATATGCCGATATTTTCAATTAAGCCCTACAATCCACGTTTCAGCCAAAAACATTAAAATCTTCAAGTCCTTGGAGAGACGACTTAACTTTAGGCATATAATAAAAACAAAAACTTTCCCAAAACTGAAGTAAAGATGAAAAAAAAAATCTTAATACAGGACGTCTAACGATCTTTACGATGGTCATTTCTGATATTGCTTAATAGCCTGCGCAGACGACGGACTTTGTCCCCGGAGGACAAAGTCCTCCGAATCGTAAAAAAATATGTCCGTCTCTTTTTGTCCTGTACCGCCCGTCGGTGTCCGCGATTATTCGGGGGACTTTTTGTACGCCATACTTTTAATCCCTCGTGTGCGTTACTCGATACAGTTGTAAGCGTTCTATTTTGGCGGACAAAAAAATACGGGGACAAAGTCCGTCGCCTGCGCAGGCTATAAATCGGTAACTACATTTTTGTCAATTAATTAAATACGCCATAATGTAATAAAAATAATTGTAATCATAATAGTATTCTTTTTTTTTGAGAACTAGAGTAAATTCTAAATATAACGAGGAATAGTTCATTTTAGTAGAAAAAATCTTGCAGCCTGCGGTATAGATTAAAAGTTTTTGCCTAGTCCGGCAAATCGGATGTGATTATCATTGCAATCATCATCATCAATCGTTTGAAATGATGATCATAGCCGATTTACCGGACCGAACGTAACGGAGTTTTCTTCACATAGGAGGAAGTGTCAACCCCTTTAGATAATATGAACATCCAACACTAACAACTTTTTCTATGTCCAAGTAACACATGCTATGCATATTTCTGCGTTACTAACGATCTGATTGATTAGCTAGATAATGCTAGTCGCGCAAACGCACAGCAAAAAATGGCGAATATCGTTGAAGTATAATGTACTAGAAGAGCTATCGGAGAGAGACGGGATCAATTCACTACTACTTCACTATTTAATTCGATGCTAAATTCGTATAAACTGCATTATTTAGTGATATTATTTTATTTTACTCTGTCTTTATTGTAAATAGTGTACCTTAATACACATGCTAGTTTATTTATATAAATATGCTCAATGATGTGACTGCTCCTTATAATATAGTAAATAATTTAACTTCACTTCACAATATTGATGAGAATTACAGATACGAAAACATGTGTTCAAAAAACAATACTTACATAATATATGATAGCTGATGACATACTGTTTTTTTATTGGTTTTTAATATTTAATACCAATAGAAAATAAACGATTTTGAATTTTGAATGCCAAATGATTATTCTAAGTATATTATTTTTAATCAAACTAGAGAGCACAATCCACCTTTTCAACAGTCGATAATGTAGACCTTTCTCTTTCCAGGTGTGAGTGACGATGTGTGTACGGTGAGACAAATCCCGCGCGATGTATCGCGCTCTCCTTCTATTGGCGGTCGCCGCCTCCGCCGAGTATGTTCGGGAATTCCTCGTCCACGAGAATGCGCGCGCTGGTACCATGGTCGGCCATCTTGGAGACGAGCTACCAGACGCTGCTCCCCCCTACACTATTGTTCCAGTCCCTGGCAGCGCCGTCAACGACGATCTCCGAATAGATCCCCAGACAGGGGAAATCAGAACTCGATTGCCACTCGACAGGGAAAACAGAGATCATTACGCTTTAGTTGCTATACCTACTTCAGGTGACAATATCAGAGTAGTAGTAAAGGTTTCCGATGAGAACGATAACGCTCCCACTTTCCCTACTCCGGTTATGAATGTTGAATTCTCTGAAAACACTCCTAGAGATGTGAAGAGGAAGCTGAATCCTGCTAAAGATCAGGATTTGGGAGTGTTCAATACTCAGAGGTATAATATTGTATCAGGGAATACTGACAACGCATTCAGATTGTCTTCTCACAGGGAGAGAGATGGGGTTTTATATTTGGATCTCCAAATTAATGGGTTCCTGGATAGAGAGACGACAGACCACTATGAGTTGGTCATTGAAGCGTTGGACGGTGGCACTCCTCCTCTAAGAGGGACAATGACTGTTAATATTACTATACTAGATGTAAACGACAACCCACCGGTATTTGCTGAGAGCATATACTCCGCATTGATACCAGAAAATGCGACAGTTGGAACTCCTGTACTAAAAGTTTCGGCCATAGATTCTGATTCAGGCGAAAATGGACAAATAGAATACTCAATAAATCGTAGACAAAGTGACAAAGAAAACATGTTTAAGATTGACCCAGAAACTGGTGAAATAACTGTCAACAAAGCGTTAGACTTTGAGACTAAAGAATTACATGAATTGGTTGTCGTTGCCAGAGACAAAGGGGCTCAGACTTTAGAAACCACTGCTTTCGTTTCAATTCGGGTAACAGACGTCAACGACAACCAGCCTACAATAGACGTTATTTTCCTAAGCGATGACGCGACCCCGAAAATATCAGAATCTGCTCAATTAGACGAGTTTGTAGCCCGAATTTCAGTTCACGATCCCGATTCTAAGACTGAATATTCGAACGTAAATGTTACTCTGAGTGGTGGTGATGGACATTTCGACTTACGTACCCACGACAATATAATCTACTTAGTTGTTGTCGCTTTACCTTTGGACCGAGAATCTCAGCCTAATTACACGTTAAATGTAGTAGCAACTGATAAAGGGTCACCACCTTTACACGCGTCTAGGATTATAAGTCTTAAAGTGACTGACGTTAATGACAACGCGCCGGCTTTCGTTGAAAATGAATACAAAGCTAGTGTGCCTGAAGCCGCGTCGCCAGGGACACCTGTAGTACAAGTATCAGCAATAGATGCTGATGAGGAGGAGAACGCAGAGATTCGGTACTCGTTGGTGCCAACGCCTCAGTCCGAGTGGTTTTCGATAGACGAACGGTCTGGATTGGTAACGACGCGGACCCGAGTCGATTGCGAGACGAATCCGATGCCGCGTCTGACGGTAGTAGCTAGTGACCGTGGTACCCCGCCATTGTCATCCACGGTAGAGTTGACTGTAACCGTCCTTGACGTGAACGACAACGAGCCGATCTTCGACCAGTCCTTCTACAACGTCACAGTTCTGGAGAACGAGACTGTCGGCAGCTGTATTCTGAAGGTTAGTTTGCTTATGTTTATAATAACTATTTTTGTTTGTGCATTTCTTATATCTTCAATAGCAAAACACTAATCGATCATATATCTATTGTATATTATTACTCAAAGCTGTCTTGTTTTCAGTTTAAATTTCGTAATATGTATTTTTCTCAGTATTTCGTAATAGGTTTTGCCATAATCCATAAAGAGTTATTTGACGAATCTGTGACCTTTGACAGTTTAAAAATGATAAGGATAAGCGCCTAATTATAGTTTAGTAACTATATCTAGTCAAATTCAAAGAAAGAAAGGACACTTTGACTTAAATGAAACTTTTAAGGCAGAATAAAATGCGGAGAGCTTTATTCCGAATAGCGTAAAGCTCAGTGAACATTTTCATTTAGCATAGTACTATGCTATTGATGCTGGTTTTCTGCGGAAAGAGCCCAGGTCCATTAATAGATGATTGGACATATAAACTGATTATTGTCTGTGTAAGACCGTGGACCTCTTATACTTGTCTAGTAAAGTAAAGTAAAGAAAATAAATTCTTCGTTGACAAATTCCCTTGTGTTAAGATGATGTTGTATCTACTTCTTATTATCTAGAGCTGAGTAATAATTAAAACTACAAAGTATAATTTTGGTTACCAACTAAGCTACATTTTTACTTTGGCTGCATAGTTCTCACGTATTACATATTCTCAGACACTGGCACCGTTTATCGGTCGCATTTGTTAGTCGTCACGTTTACGGGTCCAAAAAATGTGCTGGTCATACTTAGGTATTTCCAGAAATGGAATACCTCTGCCTACCCATCGTTTAAACACATCGTTTAAAAAATTAATAATCTCACGCTTTTTACCTGGAAGGGATAGGCAGAAGTATTCCATTTCTGGAATTA
Organism: Ethmia dodecea; assembly: GCA_963855545.1. Classification (NCBI taxonomy): domain Eukaryota; kingdom Metazoa; phylum Arthropoda; class Insecta; order Lepidoptera; family Depressariidae; genus Ethmia; species Ethmia dodecea. Next base: position 14,225,576 of record OY979443.1, on the reverse strand, counting down.
CCTACTTTTAACGAATATATTCGACCCCTAAACGATCTTCTCGGGGTACTGCATTTGGAACCGGCAACTAGTCGGTTTATTTTTATGATTTATCGTTAAACTACTTTTAAATATTGCTTACTTAATTGTACTAAGACATCAGAAATAGTTTTGTTTCTATTACCTTCTAAAAACACATAGGTATACCTACTTTACTCGCCTTGTCACGATGAGTGATTGATTGGTATAAATAAATCAAAATTAAAAAGTTGGAAGTAAGCCCTCCTCTCAGTATGAGGTGCGGGTCAGAGCATGTACCAATCAGTTTTTCAAAAACTTATATTATGAAAAGGAAAGATTTGTTTGTTTGAAATGAAATAGGCTCCGAAACTACTGAACCGATTTAAAAAATTCTTTTACCAATAGAAAGCTACATTATCAGGGAGTAACACAGGTTATTTTATATTCCCGTATTCCCACGGTAACGGGAACTGCGCGAAACAGCTAATGTATTAAATTGCTAGCTTGGTGCACGAATACATTGTAAGGCCTACAGAATTGCCAAAGCTCCTCCGGACTGGCAACTGACGCCTAAATTTTAAGGGTCCGATAAGTTAACAGGTTAACACTAAGTACTTCCAAAAATATAATACCACTGCCACCTCCTTTGGAGGTTAGGCTTGAGAGTATACTTATGTGTTTAACGAAGAGTACAGACATCGCGAGTAAATTGTATGAAAATAGATATATTTGTGTGCTCCAGTGCGCTTTATCACTATGGGCCCGTAAATCACTAGCTATCCATTTTAACGAGCGAAAGTATAATTTGCGTAGCGTGCACAATTTGCTATGATTGAATTGCCGTTGTGAAGGCCTTCCTTTTGAATGTCAGTCAGACTATGTCAGCCTGTGATGTATCTATTAATTGAAGACTTTAATGGACGTTGTTACTGTTAAGTTCCATATTTGTATTAATAGCTAAGAAATACTATCGTTACAAATCGCGGCATATAATTGATTTAATCGGTATTCACAAATTTTAAGAGTAATTTACTATATTTTTTTTGGTAAGTAGGTATATTATGGAGGCTTTTCTTATAATGAGTTTTTCTTTTTTCATACTTGAAAATAAAAAGGTCGTGATCTGAAATCCACAAGTCCCGGAAATGGTTTTAATCATAAGTAGAAAACAATGCGGCAAAAAAAAAGAATGAAAATATATTTTGAGATGAGGAAGTCTTTTCATATTTTAACACATTTTTATTACATAAATTTTGCCCACCTACATTAAAAATATTATAAAATATTTTGTATAACAAATAAATAATAAACTTTCAAATATTTCAAATTTCAAGATGATACCTGTGAAGTAAGCATGACAGATACCCACTCTACATACACATAGTGGGTATAGTGATATGATATACACAGCGTCATTGTAGGTTTGTAAGTTTCTTTTTACCACTTTGATACCAAACCCTAAAAATGGCTCCCGCAGGCAAACTGTAAACAGGTTAGTGACAGGTTTAATGATTGAGATAGTGATTAAAACGTAGTATGGAATTATAACGCTAAAAACTTCATTGTATATTGTAAACAAAAATTTATTACAATTTAGTTAAATTAAAGGTGTCGTACAGATAAAATGGAATATTTTGCATGTAGCAACAAAAGCCCTTACCATTCTCTTGCCTTTTTGATATTTTAGATAAAATAAATTTTAGGGATCGACTCAGTATGTTTTCCACTTCCATTTATCAAACGATATATTATTCACTCCCATCTTGCCATAATGCATTATCCCTTACAAAATCCATCCATCTTTTCTTCACATGCCAGTAACCCCCCATCGAGGTGATTGGAATTAAGGATCTAAGAATTAATAAAATTACCTACTTCTATGGTATTTTCTCCTATATCTGCTGCTATATCGAAAAAATCTAATATATTTTTAATTACCTAGATATGAAAGTTAAAGTAGTATCCTAAAACCGTTTTTGCGATAAAAATCGACAATATGATACCTCATTCACATAACAAGTACACAACATCAATTAGCCATAAGACAGATCAATTCCTTTATATCTCCACCTGACGAATTTGTTAAGAAAGGCCCAATTTTCATTATCCCTTATCGTTGAATCCGGCCTTCTGGGCCATAACTTACCCAAGTTAATTTCTTTTAATATATTCCACCGATATTGAAGTACATAGTTATATGCGCGAACGGCGAACGCATAAATCTATCGGCAGTGATGCGAGTTTGGGCGTGTGGCCATGCGCATCGCAAATTGCGATCTAAATTGAAAATTAAACAGTGCGCTCGCGCAGATGCCCGCCTTTTCGGAGACTTACGGGACAGAATTATGAGGAGAAATTAATCTTAGACTTGACTTATTTTAAAACTAGTTCTGCTACAAGTTCTTGAGTTTGACTTTAAATAATTGTTAGTGTATGAAAATGGATTCGTCTAACTATAACTGTAATCTTAACAAATTTAATTTTTCTTGGTATTTTTTTTCTTTTCATAATTTTATGAATTTTTTAACTTAAGTACATATTTATCACTAGCTCTACGGTGAATAAAAACATCTTGCGGAAACCCGCAGGTCTCAGAATTAATTCTGAGACATGTGTAAACAGACCCGGTCCGGCGACCCCGGTGGGCTCACCACCTATCACGTTTAGGGGTCCAATACATTTCGTAAAATGTGGGTATATCCAGTAATGGAATACCTCTACCTACCCCCTCGGGGATAAAAAAGGCGTGACATTATATTATATTGTAATTATTATTATAATTTTATGAAAATTTAAAACTTTTGCAAATTAAGTGACTCCATCTTTAAGTACTAAATAACATCCAGATATATAATTTATTTTAGTAGGAACTCTTTTGAACAAAGTATTTTTTATATGAATTAATTAACTTTTTGGTTTTGGTAATAACTTATCAGTTATTAAAATTATCTCAGACCATCTACTATACAACTACAGTTGTAACGATGATTTAGCATTTACAACACTAGACAGTCCACGAGACAGTCCCGCCTGACAGCTGGCAACCCTAAATTAAACGGAGTGCGTTTGCGCAACGCGAGAGTGTGGCGATGCGCCCTGGGGCTTGCGCGCGACCGATACGCTCGTGCCAACTTAGCGCTTTTGACGCTTGATTCACTTTATTCATTCTAGCTCTCTATGATTATCTTATGTAGTTAAAAATTAAATAATCTATAATAGAACTTTTTTATAGAATTTATAATAATTAATATATATTTTATTAAGATCTTTACACAATGTGTATTTATATATCAGTTGTAATAAAAAATATAAGTAAGCCATTATTTATTTGTTACTGTAAGCATACATTGAAAAAAGAAATAAAAATAATAATGAATCATAAATACATATAAAATAAAATAAATAATCAAAGAGATTCAAATAACACAAAGTTTTTTCATAGATCGTAAAATGTAGCGCTCTATTTCGGATGATACAGCGCACTTTCACTAAAAGGATCTGGCAACACCGGCCAATAAGCTTTTGGCGGCTCCGGCTATAAACCACGACGTGTTTCTATTTCAAAATGAGCCTCCGCTGTTTTGAATTGTATTTCAAATTCGCATGTATAAATAATTAATTAATTTTAAGCAATCTTTGTGTTAGAATATTCACACATTCCTGCAGGTACGCTGTGTAGACAAAAAAACAATCCGGGGTTTTGTTTAATGAGTCTGCTTTCGTTGTATTTTTGTGTATTTGTTACAAATAAAAAAAACTATTTTACATAATCTTTTACCAATGGAATCTGGGCTATAATTTTCCCACGGGCACAGGATAGTCCTACTTACGAGTATATATTATAAATGCGAAAGTTCGTATGTATTGATGTATAAATGTGTAGATGTATGGACGTTTGTTCCTCTTTCACGCAAAAAAAAACTTTACAGTTATATTCCCACGAGAACGGGAACAAAGTTGTATATAATAAAGTTGTAGACAAAAACTTTATCATTTGAGCAGTTCAAAAAACTCAATTTATTAGACATATTTCTTATTTAATATATAATTGGAATATCTTTTTTATCACTGCGGGCGGGAAACGTCAACTTTCGTTCCGCTGCGCTAAACGAAGTTGCCGCTTTCCGCCTCCTTCGCGAAGAAAAAAAGCATACACACCTCGGGGAAGTAAATAAGAAAGCCTCAGATCACATGTTTGTATAACATGCTGAGAAATTTCTTATTTTACTTCCCTAGATGTGTAATACACTATTCTTGAAAGGTCTGTAAGATCAATTGATTGATAGTAACCTTGATTTCTGAATCGGAAGCCATAGGTTCGATTCCCACCCGGGTTCGACAGCTGCGTTCGAATCTAGGTGTTCAGTAATTCATTAAGTCTCGCACAAGGATTTATTTACTACATTTATGACATCGCTAACATGAATGATCATATATATAAGCTAGGTTTTATGTAAAACAAATACGTTCAAAAACTCCGTAAGATCGTATCTCTAGGATATGGTAGTATACAGGTCCTGATTGTATAATCAGGTCAAAAGTTAAATGCTCTACAATAACATCTCAATGTTGTTGGCTCGTCACCTACATTGTCACGACTTCACGACTTGCTTTGACGACAAGTTAGCTTGACTTTCGTTCACATTGTGCATTGTCTTTTGTTGGATTGTTTTAGTTGATGTAAAGGGTGTCCAAGAAAAATATTATTTTATTAAATTATTATATAAATATTTTTCAACTTTAAATTTTAACTAGCAGCGCCCCCCGGGTTTCGCCCGCGTTAGTCCCTTTCCCATGGGAAAATTATGGCCCATGTTACTCCTAAAATAGTAAGCTTTCCATTGCTTTGGTGAAATATTTTTTAAGACTCGCATGTGAATTTTGATTACAAGTGCCCGGTGTCAAATGGCGTTTTCCGATCAAGTTTATTCCCGTTTTTCGTGGGAATTCCTAAAAATTCCTTCATAGCGGTTGCCTACGTCATATAAGATACCTACCATATTACAAGTTCCCACGTTTTGAAATAGTACCTACCTAGTACATATTTATCTTTTTATCCAGTTTTTATATACCTATTACCTTTGGGAATGACATATTTTCCTGCAGTAAGAAGTACCCTATAGATATTGACCCAGTTACTCAGTTATCTCCAAGATTTCTCTTTTAAAATCCGTCCAATAGTTTTTACGTGATGCATGCACAGACAGACAGACAGACTGGTGTATCTAAATCGACAACACTATCTACCTGCATTATTGTGTTATATTATTATTGTTTATACTTTTTTATGTGATTTTAGTTTGTATGTGATTATGTGTAATTATTAAAGAAATATTTATGGCGTTGTTCGCTTGAAAAATAGGGTATCCTAGTTCAGGCACAAGTAATATTTGTGTTCTGTAGTAAGTTTTGTGCATGATACTGTATTTCAAAACTTACGTACATATAATTTATCACTAGCTCGACGGTGGAGGATAACATCGTGAGGAAACCCGCAGGTCCCAGAATTAATTCTGAGACATGTGTAAATAGACCCGGTCCGGCGATGGGCTCACCACCTATCACGTTTAGGGGTCCAATATATCTCGTGAAATGTGGGTATATCCAGTAATGGAATACCTCTGCCTACCCCCTCGGGGATAAAAGGCGTGAGATTATTAATAAAAAAAAAATACTGTATTTTATTTTGTAACATAGTTAGAATAAAGTTTTATTATTATTACCACTAAAATTTTCAAAAAATATTTCGTGTACAGACATGGTCTCCTTAGAGTTTTATTGTATGTAGTTATAGATTAAGAACACTCGAGTCGGAAGGGGGGGAAAGTGTATTTCTCGTTCTCTGAAAGCGGCGTGCGGATTTTAGTAGTAGGTAGATGGTATATTTTTTTTACAAAAATCAGTAGGTATGATTTTGTTAAGTACGTAAATACTTACTAAAATTTATAAATTAAGCGTGAACTTTTAAATACCTAAATACTTTTAAGTTAGGTACCCACGTAAGCGCAGAAGAATAGTTTACGTTTTAAAATATGTAAGCTTTAAACCTTTGATCTATAAATGCAGCAAGCTCTAAGCAAAATACTTCCATTAGTAATTATACACAACTAATACAATTCTCCAAAGAGCCCGTAGTATTATCTTTAGCAATTTATATTTTTCGCTACAATCTGCGTTTAGACATCGATACTTAGTCCTGCTCACTTCCTGCATCTATCTTTCAGTAGCGGTACAAGCAAGCATCTTCAATAACCTGATAAGATACGCAGCCATCTTGAATTCCGCCCGTTGCCATGGTTAACGCGCGCATGTAGGCGATTGGCGCGAAAACTTTGATAATACTTTGATCATATAACCTCTTTTTAAAGTTTTTTTATGGTGATATGAGCATGTGAAGTGATTATGACAAGTTTTATGTTTTAAGTTGTATGTTGTATTTATTAGGGAAAAGTAAACTTTAGTTTTTTTTAGTGTTAACACCGACACTGCAGTATATTGTATGATGTTATTTATGGTATTTAAATGATTTTATGGACTGGACTGCCACAAATTAACAGTTGCCAAATCTCTATCATCATCATCAACCCGTAACAGCCCACTGCTGAGCTAAGGGTCTTTCCTCACACATGAGGAAGTATGGGCTATAATCTCCCACGCGAGCCCACTGCGGATTGGGAGATGGTGTTAAGCTAGTGGCCACTTAACAGTCAGAATTTTTCAAGCCACCCAAGGGTATCTGACATGGCTTAACGACTTCCATTGTGCGTAACACAACGAAAACCGGGACCAACAATTTAACGTGCCTTCCGAAACACGGAAGCGCTCGTAATATAAATGCCACTAGGCGGTCACCCATCCACTGACTGACCGCACCCAACTTTGCTTAACCAGTGTGATCGTTACAAACACACTGGCACCGCAGGGCTACGAGCGCTTCAAATCTCTATGCCTATAAATAAATAGTTTTTCTGTTATTATTAAAAAATAATAAATAAATAAGACGTCTATTCATCCACACAACGCAACTATATAATTAGACTAAAAAAACTAATTTAAAGCAAGTCCATTATGTGGAAGAAACGGCTAAACTTTTAATAAAATATTTGATTGTTTTTGACTGTTTTTGATTTGAATATGCGCATATTGAGAGGTAATTGCAATGACCAAGTATCTATTACACGAGTGATCTTTAATAAATTGACCAGGAAAACTCTAAATAGTCGCTAAACACCTGAGGACAAGTTCTCTTATGGTTCACAGTCACGCGATTGTTAATGATGTAACAGAATCCCAATAAATTTATGAGGCCGAACGTGAGCAATCCAATGCCTCCACATTAGCATTGAGAAAAAAGTTTAATCGGTCTATTTTGCATAGTCTCCTCCCGGATTAGAAAACAAACGTTTTATAATGTTTTCGGTGACCAAATTGTTTTTATGACTGGCTGTTTTGAGAAAGGAATTCGAATAACTTTTTAGTAGGCATGGTGTTGTATTGCCAATATCCTTCTGTCGTTTGTATTATAAGGTCATCAGCTTAGTTTCACAGTAATTATCACCCAAGAATAAATAGTTAAAACATCGTTATTATACAATACATCTATCCATAACAGTACGTAACGTTTTCATCTGTTACATAATTATCTATAGAAGTTAATGTATCACATAAATTATTATTCATTATTTTTCCTTTTTAAATCATAAACCGAGAAATTATGAGCAAATGAAAACGTATTGCACGCGATACAGCATTCTTATAACATGTTATATAACAGTTATTCTTTCAGTTGTTATTTTAACACTGTAAAAACTCTATACGCATGATTTATTAGTGTCTTGAACGCAAAAGAAAACTAGTTTTCTATTTTTCCCACGTAACACCAGACAAGCTGTTTTTTATTTGAAAAAACTTACAATACTTGCATAACACAATAGAAAGGAAAAGGAAATGTACGATTTCTACTTCCGGAAATTCCTGGTTCATGTTTAATGAATTATAAAGTCTATTATAATTCATTAAATACTACTAATACGACTACTACGACTATAAATAAAATCCATAAATTTTAGAAGTACTTCTTCGATTCCAGTAATTATAGTGGCCATGACAATGCAAGATTAATATTGTTATTTTAAAAATACTTTACTTTACGTAAAAGATTTAAAGAATAATAATAATATAATAATCTCACGCCTTTTTTTTTATCCCCGAGGGGGTAGGCAGAGGTATTCCATTACTGGATATACCCACATTTCACGAGATATATTGGACCCCTAAACGTGATAGGTGGTGAGCCCATCGCTGGACTGGGTCTGTTTACACATGTCTCAGAATTAATTCTGAGACCTGCGGGTTTCCTCACGATGTTTTCCTTCACCGGCGAGCTAGTGATAAATATGTACGTAAGTTTTTGAAAAACTCATTGGTACAGTCAAGAGCAAGTCAAGCTTGACACTACCAGTTTAAGCTGAGCTCTGATTTGTACTGCGCGCCATAGAATACAGGGCCGGGTCAAAGTGCAAAGTGTCAAGCTTAGCGCGCTCTTGACTGTACATGCCAGGATTCGAACCCGAGCCTTACTGATTTTCGGCCGGCTCTTTAACCGTCCGGGCTATCACTGCTCTATTCATTTAAAGAATGTTGTATAACATAATCCAATTTCATAAATTTTTAAACGACAAAATATAATCTTTTTTTCTCAGAAATAGTATATTTGGTACAGTAGGAACCATTATTTGAATAATATCATGTACTCGTAGGTATATCTTTTTCTATATGTATAAAATAATAAACTGACTGATTGGTTATATACTCGTATCAACGCACAGCCTAAACCGCTGGGTCTAGAGACTTGAAATTTTGCACATAGATAGCTTATACAGTGTAGGCATCCACAAAATTTTGCAAAATTCAACCCCTAAGGGGATGAAACAAAACGTACGCGAGCGAAGCCGCGGGTAAAAGCTAGTCATTAATATGAACTCTAATTTTCTTCACAAGTTTACGATTATTTTATTGATTCGAAACTAAAAGAAAGATACAGTAATACTATTATCGATTCAACATCATACCTCTTTCTGCCTGTCCATCTGTGAGTCCGTACATTATAATTACCTATGACCTTCCCTTATTTATAGGCGACTCCGGGTGGCTTTTAAACTCAGTATTTTAATGAAGCGAAGAACCTAAGTAAAAAAATAAAGGAACGTTTAATAATCAATAGAGGTCTTGGCTTCGGCGCGTTAGTATAAAGCTTAGTTATTTTCTTTTAATAGATAGAGTGATTCAAGAGGAAGGTTTTAGTATTAGCATTGCACCCGTGCAAAGCTGGGGCGGGTCGCTAGTGTTATACAAATAACCCTTATACCAATTTCATGCTTCTATACTCACTGGTTTAGGCTGAGCGCTGTCTATCATTCAGGCAGTTTTATTATGCAGATTTATTAGCTACTGACGTTTTTTTCTATTATTTAATTACTAGCTAGTAACGGACGATTTCACAAGATTTCCATTGGAGAAATAATTTTTAAAATAGGTCCTGTAGGTTTGAAGGAATACAGATTTAAAACACAAGAAGACAGAAACAAAAAATCTAATCTTTTCTCCTAATATAAGTGTTCATAAAGTACAGATAGTAACAAATATATAGTGTAGTGCAAAGATATAGTGTTTAAATCGCAACTGATAGTTTTCATAGAAAATTTTGCAGTTATGTCACCCTTTTCGAAGTGAGTCTAAGTAGCCTATATTTCGGATCGTGTCTGTGTGTTTTATGTTGCGTAATACATATATCGCTAGGAGTTTGTACCTTCAACCACTCTTAGCAATTCGAAAGTCAGAGTGTACATTTTTTTACGATACGAAGCTCCACAGATACTATGTAGTAATTAAACAGAATGTCGGTACCTATGAATATTCCAGCTTTATTTCAGCGCAATAAAAACTTTTTATTAAGATCCGAGGCGAATTGATTCTGCGTGCGTTACTTGTTCAACAATTTTTACTCTATTTCGTATTCTTTAATCGATTTATTAAAAGTAATTTTATGGGTTTATTATGGGTCGAGTAGTAAAGTCTGTTGCGTTTACGAAAGCAATTTGTTTTAATGGCCTAATAAGTGACTTAAAACTTATTACATGACGTTAAAAATAAAAAGATCTTTTATACAAAACTAGCGACCCGCCCCGGCTTCGCACGGGTCCAATGATAACACTAAAACCTTCCTCTTGAATCATACTATATATTAAAAAAAAACGCATCAAAATCCGTTGCGTAGTTTTAAAGATTTAAGCATACATAGGGACATAGGGATATAGGGACATAAGGACATAGGGATATAGGGACAGAGAAAGCGACTTTGTTTTATACTATGTAGTGATAGTGATAGTGATGTTTTGGATATTGTATTTTAAACGCGGTATATGTATAACAAGTAAAGGAATAATACATAAAAGTAATAAAAATAAGTGTACATCTACTTATTATGCAGGTATAAAATAAAAATTAGTTAAAAACCATAAACGTTAAGCGATATTAACCTTGAAACTGTGCATTACCTGAATTATAGATACCTACATACAAAATTTGAACATACGAGTAGGTTACCATCGAGGAAGCTAAATTATATAGTTGTAGCGACACTACATAGAACGCGCCAATGGACGGCTGAGTTCTAAACCTCGCTATCGAAGTTTTCTAAAGAGTTTGTATAAATACAACTGTCTAACATCAACCGCCGTCCCCAGGCATGATCACCTCGCCTGGCGGAAGATTTTCCCTTTTCACGATGGAGGAGCATTCCACCTCCGCTCCTCCACATAGGTAATATACATATATAATTTTTATTTTATTTTATTTTTTATTTATTTTTATTGTTTTATATTATTTTTGTATGATTAGGTATATATATAATATGATAAATGCAAATGTAACTCTGTCTGTTTGTCTATTAGGTACTGTTTCATGGCTAAATTTGTAGGACGATAGTTTACATATTGAGGAAAGAAATACGACACTTTTAATCCCGGAAAAATAAATAGTTCCTTGGTGACACGTAAACTAACGTTAAACCTAAAATGCTAGTCATTATATAAAGTCTATGGTTTGACTAAGGTCTTGCCTAGTGGCGCCAAAGCTGCCTCAGTATGCTACCGTCATCGAATATTCAGGAACGTCAGATCACTGTTTTTTCACAAGTTTATTTCCCTGGCAGCACATACCATAATCGTGCGCCGAGGTACGGTCTAGCCGGTAAGCGATATGGTCAGAATATTCCTTTCTTATAGATAAGTTCACATAGGTCTGCTTGGTAAAAAACTGCTAGGCCACTGTTCGGTATGTAAAGTGTCACCTGAGCCTATAATATAATCAACGTTTGCGAGAAGACAACTCATTTTAAATTTTAAAATCGTATATATCTCTCGTATACTTTATATTCTATTAAACTATCGAAACGATTGAAGTTTTTTGACGTGATAACATCTTATGAACGCCGGCTACACGCACTAAATAGCGCAAATTCCGCCTGAGCCGAGCATGCAAGCGTTAGCGCGGAACAAGTGATAGAGAGGCATGATCGGCCTAAGCGTTCGGTTTGTGACGCATCTATCTCTCTTCCACTCCAGTATGCAATTTTTCATCAATGTTTTCTTATGACGTTATCACTTAGACTTATCGTCCGTAAACCGATTTTACAGACATTTTTTTTGTATTCTCACTAATGTTTTATTTTTATTTTTACCCCACTGTGCAATGTTAATAACCATGTGAGCATATTTCGTAAAGACCTTCTTTCTGTAGCCTAAACAGTTTAATGAATTTTGAAGTGTAGGCTATAATTTTACTTGACTGCTCCAGAACGTATATATTGTTTTGGTAATGATTAATTAATGTGCTCATTGTAAGTCGGTTGCTCTGACGCCTTATTTTTTAAAAATATCTGTAGGTACTTACCTACTGCTAAGTTAAAAAAGTATATACGAACAAAAATAATAACTTTCACAGCCAGCGGGCAGCCCTAGTTTTCACTTAGTTATATCTCTATCGGTTCTGATATCGATGGTCCAAGGTATTTCTGCGTAAGCTCGCTGCACTTTAGCGGCAGACGACTAATATGCAGCAAAAAGATTGCATTACTCGATGCATTTTCACAGTCGTATGTTTTTTTTTTGTTGCTTATTCTAGGGTTTATAGGTAATTAAAATGTAGGATGTTTTGCATTCTTGGCCATCGAGCTCCTCACTTTGGAAATTGAAGAACAATAAGCTTATGCTGCTTCATATAATATGAAGCTTTGGGGAAGATTTATTATAATAAATAATGTTTGTGATATTCATAAGTGTTGTTCCTGCATTAAACATTAAAATTAACTTACATTTTAAAATTCCTATACATTACATTACGTTATAAAATAAAGCTGTTGGTAACCTGTGCCTATCTGAATAAATTTAAATTTAATTGATATCGGAAAATGTGTTTAATAAAATTTCCTTTCCCTTTCCCTTCGTTTGCTTTCCCGGTCCCATCCCTAATCCTCAGACGCAGCACATCATTACGGGCGTCGCATGTGGCGAGTCATGTCCGAGTTGTCAGCGTCTTGGCGGGAAAGGCGGCCATCTTGAAAAAGTTGTTCTACTAGTGTTTAGTCCGCTGAATGCGAGTAGGGTGCAAGTTCCTCAGACTGTTTTAATGTTATAGTAGCTTTATTGAGCTGGGAAATATAAGTAAGGGGAATATTAATAATAAAAAAATTGGCTAAGCCAATAATATAATAATATTATTATATATTATTATATTATTATATTATTGGCTAATATTATTATTATATATTATTATATTGTTATATTATTGGCTTAGCCAATTTTTTTATTATTAATATTCCCCTTACTTGGCTAAGCCAAGTTTGAAATAAACGACAAAAAGTGTTTACACAGATACTTTAAATTTGTATTGCATACTCCAGTGACGATTCCTTTTGTCCTGTCTATATAAATAAGTAGGTATAACTTACCCGTTCCATAATTTATACTAAGATTCGCAAGAAAAATAAGTACAAACACTTTTCTCATATTTGAACAATTTACGAGTATGCATGCATATTAAAACTTTTTTTTTGCATTTTTGTCAGACATTTAAATCATTTAGCTGACTAGTCATGCAATTACGTCACTAGACGAGTGATCAACCCATTATAAGTATCGATCATAATTGATGGATCTTTTAAAAATCTTTTTAAATCGATACAACCCGATACTCGGCACTTATAACGACTTGTTACAAGAACTGGTTCAAGTGTGAAATTAGCTTCGACTCGATTGTGAATCGATTTGCTGATCGATTTAGCTTTTGTTTTACGTGGCTTAATATAATTATGTAGGTAACATTTCAACAAGGTGAGAAAATATTTTATTAATATAATTTCAAAAATGTAAAGGATATATTAAATATATATAGTGTTGGTTTAACGTTCACTTATTTGTTATACCTATTAGTAAATTTTTATACTGGTTGTAAGTATTTGTTATATTTTACAAAATGTCACTATTATTAGGAACTATACGCCTTATAAACACGAATAGAAGTAAATGAGTTGCGTTGATGTCTTTTATATGAGGAAATTACGAATTGCAATACCACAATATATGGTATTAAGCTCGTTTATACAATGGTTATATGCAAAATAATAATAATTAAAAATATATAAATAGCAAAAGCATTTATATTAAAACTTGACTAGCATGAAACTGGCAAAGCACAATTAAAAACCTTAATAAAAAATACTATTCCATCTAAACAATAAACAGTGTTAATATAAAATCCAAGACAACTTTTTCATCGAAACTCATTTCATACCGATGTCTTCTTTTAATAAAGCCGGCTATTACACGGGTGCGAGCGGGACGCAAGAGGGGTACGAGGGGGAGAGGAAATTATAGGGCTGTCCGCATACACCCGCGCGTAATGATGGATGGCGGGCGACCGTTTGCCGGTCCCGCTTAATGAGAATTGTGCCAGCCCTGCTAGGGATGTTCTATTATTTAATTTTTATTTATAATCGAGTTTGTTTTTTTTCTTTCTGTACTTACTATGAAAGTTAAGCCTCATCGTTTTCGAATACATATTTTAGAAATACGCTATTCCCATGTGTGGTATTCCCATTAATGGAACGACTCTGCCGACCCACTGGAGGGTGGAGAGAGAGCGGTATTTATTTATATATTATTTTAAATTTGAGTATAAAGTCAAAGGAAGGAGGAGGAGAAAGGAAGCTTACACCTGATTTCTAATACAATCACAAACCCAGTCGACTTTAAAACTATATCTATGAAACGAGAAACGCAATGATTTTAAGTATTTACAACTTCAGCGAACAGACATAATACCTATAAGTTATTCTAAAGTTAACTCGATTCCCAAGACTCGCAGTTTTGTTTGTGAACTTTTTATAGTTTTCAATTGAAATATGATAGGAAACGGTGCTATCTCGATTTATGTCGTTTCGAAAGAGTTTCTGCGAACACCATCACATAAACGTTAGTGCCACATGACATCGTAAATTCATGTAAATCGACTAGAGGAGACGAGGGGTATCTAATGTACAGAGTGACCACTTCTACACGCAAATAAAGAAAATATTGCCAATAAAATATGACGACTCTCGTTTTCAATTTGGAAATAGATAAATCTAATAGGATTTAAATTGGCATTAAATAATCGGAACTTTCCCGAGTAAACATAAATAAAATTTAAAAAACTAAATTTGACATTACTTTAGACAAGTTTAGTCTTACAGAAGATTACGTGCATACGTGCTCGGGAAAACATCGCAAGGTAACCCGCAGGTCTTCAATTGTTTCTGACGCGTGTGTAGCAGCACCATGGGCTCACCACCTATTACGTTTTGGGGTATGAAGAATATCTCGTGAAAAGTAAGTATATCCAGAAATGGAATACCTCTGCCTACCCCCTCGGGGATATAAGGCGTTAGATTTACTACTAAGACATGCGATTAAAAAGAGCTGCCCTTGAGTTTCTTGCTGGCTCTTCTCGGGGTACTGCATTTGGAACCAGCAACTCGTCGGTGGAGATGGGCTGCTGTTTACATTTACCCAATCTTCATGGACGAGTTCAGTGTGCATTGTCATTGACGTTTCAAAGTGTATTTTGTATACCTACTGAAATAAATGAATTTTTGCAATTTGAATTTTTATTATTATTATTTAATTTATATACTTTTAGGTGTCTAAAAATATACTGGTGAAACGTGGGTATTTCCAGAAATGGAATAAGTCTGCTTATCCCATCGGTGATAAAAGGCTTTGGCCTCTTTTCCTTTTACTTTAGACTGTTTCGTGTGTACGAAGTTTTATTTATTCAGCAGCAGATTTTTATAAATTTGACACTATGACAATTTTTAAACTTGTTGGGACACCATGTGTAAGCTACAACACAGTCTTCCAGATCACTCTGTGTACGGATCGAGGATATTGTCGAACGTTACTCAGCTTTACTACGCATTTAAGCTAGGAATCATTTTCGAATCCATGTTTTATGATGCCCCTAAGTTTTAAGTGGCATTACACGGGTGTAGTAGGGATATTGGATTTAAATTTGGGATAACAACAGCTGCTATACATTATTGATGTGCATATTACTTTTATACAAAAATATAAAGCGAACAATAGTTATCCACTATCGTACTTACTTAGTTGATTAAATTGAGAGCAGTGTAGGGAGCAGTACATCAAATTACACGAAAAATAAACTTTGTGTCTAAGTGGTAAAAATGGACGACATGTTCTAAAATATACCATTTTTTTTCTCAAGTGTGTCTCGATCAGACTCATGATTATCCAATTACTATTAAACTAAATACCTACCAAATTGGTTTTACACAACTAAATTGAAATTCAATATTATTTTCGCAAATGCCAATTGATTTTACGTGTTTTTACTCTTGGACTTTTTGGGAGTCCTTCGTCTGCCTTTGGCGAAAAAAAAGTTTAAAAAGTAAACTGTCAGAAAAAGACGTGTTTGTTTAGGATTAGGCCATGACACCCATAACATGAATCTTCATTGTCGTAAAAATGTCTTCTTAATACTACTTTAAGGTAATCCAGGTATTATATTTTAAATACAAAATATTATTGAAAATGCTATGGCTTCTTTTAGAAATGTAATTTAACATTAAATTATAAATACAACATCGTGAGTTTGAAGCATTACATAACTTAACTTGAAAAGTGCTTCGTGCGTTTACATATATGATCCCATATATCATATATATCTACCAAGTAGGGATGAAACCCAGCCGTACGTCTGGAAGTCCGATACTACAAAGGGCTCTTACAAAAGAGTGCGGAGGGGGGTGCGCGCAATCACTATTCTTGCCGGCGCGCAAAACACCCCCGGCTACTTCTTACGTTTTTAATGTAACTAAAGCGATCAGTCGAATTAAAGTTTAGTTGAGTTTTTTGTTTCACCGGAGATGCAGTAGCCTACAGTTTTTCGTTGGTGGCGAACACGGAAGTCTTATCTCATTGGTTTGTCACGACCGTGTACATTTACACAAAACTTGTTGGCTCGATGGTTCGGAAATGGAAAACGTTACGAGTAACAGTTCTGTTAAAAATGGCGCGTACTATAAATGTTCGTAGGTACTTACTACTGCAGTATTTGAAGTTGTATCAATACAAGGGTGCGCACTAATACTTGTCTAGACGTAATGCTTAAACACGAACTGTTTCATTGCACTGCTCGCGAATTCTTCCCGTGAGTTCTATTCTTATGACTCTCCACAATTTCTAGACCAGACTTTTTGCTTCAAAAACAAGTAAAATTATATCGCACGTAAAATTTATCGACTGTCGATGCGCACGCCGTAATTCTCGATATCAGTTGATATTGTTGCAGCTATCCGGGAATCGAACCCGGGACCCGGTTAGTTATGTACTAAGCATATCGTGTTTCGATAATGTCGGCTCTTGCTCACATTATTCACAGTGTGTATGTATGTTTATTCGTGGTACTCTGATTAAGTTTTGCACGATTTTGTGTACGAGTATTTGTTATTATTATTATGATCAAAATTTTCTTAACGTATGAAATCATATAAAAACTTTAAAATCATGTTCAGTAAACCTTTTTATATAATGTAATTATATTCCTATATAATCAATATGTGTGACACAAAGCCGAAGAATAAACGAACTTTGAAGCATAAAACGACGCTATGCTTACTTGCGGATGTTTTAATAAAATATAATAATCACGTCATCGTAGATATTATAGTTCTGTCGTTCATCCATTATCCCTCTCACGCATTCCCAGAGCTCCTTTCACTCTCACTATATTTTTGATCATCATCTCATGGTTTTTCATTATATCTCGCATTGAGTTGAGATATACTATCATTTTTACATTATAATCAATTAGGAGTTAGCATTTAATGCAAACTGAGCCATTAATAATCTTTAAGCTAGCTCCTGAAATACGCAACGGCTTTGAATGTGGTTTTCAATAATATAAAGAGCGATAAACGGGAAACGTTTTATCTATATATATAAAATGATAAACTGACTGACTGATTTGTGATATATCAACGCACATACTAAACCGCTGGACCAAGAGACTTGAAATTTTGCACATAGACAGTGTCGGCATCCATTAAGAAAGGATTTTGCAAAATTCAACTCCTAAGGGGGTGACATAAACGTGCGTATTCATATTGTTTATGTAGTTAACTAAATACTTGTATGTACTAATTTGAATACATTTCCACTGCAGAACGCGGAGGTCGACTAAGATTATTGTAAGCCCGTAATTTGTAAACGCTCTATCAATTTACCTGGGCAAGACACTCGATACAAAATAAAACTCAGTAGGTGCTACAAATGTTTCCAATGCAATGGTTCCCATGACTTTTAAAGAGTTGCTTATTACGAAATGCCAAGTTAATCCGATCCCTTGCTAAGACTACACGCTTGACTAATGATCGATGACGTTTGCTGTATCAAAGCTGAGTAGAACAACCACAGGCAAGTGCGTTCACCCCACCAAAAACGAAGCCACCAATTAAATCATAAATTCAGAATCGATTCGCAACCAACAATCACACAACAGATAACGAAACAAAACGAATCGATAAAAAAGTCCGCATTTTCGATGTTGCATGCAATCGATTTCAGTCGGTTTAAAAATTAGCAGGACCTCTTCCTTTTTTCGATCGATTACGTCGAAACATATTTTGAGAGTGTAACGGAGGCGGTTAATAATGCACACAAATAAAAATATATGATATTGATTTATACCAGAAGGTTTAAATCCGATTACAAGTTTCCTTGAATGCACGATTAATACTTTGTTAATTTGAAAATTCATCAAAGAACAAGGTATAATATTTAGAAATCGAAAAGTTGCAATTCCATGGTACTTTTTTTAATGTTCTTGTTTGGATTTGTTTTAATGTACTCGAAATAGTTGGCATAATGTAGATTCTTTTGTCGATTATAATCAGTGTCGATATCCTTTAACATTTCATCGGCAAATATTTCACTAAATTGTTGCCCTACCTTCTTAGATTATAGCCTTGATAAAATGCAAATAACCGAGTCGACGATTTAAAAATAAAAAGGATTAACACGGGATCGTTGGCCTCTTAAGTGACCCAAATAAGATAATTCTAAACGACATATCGGGGTCCCCCGGCTGTCAGTAAGAATTTGGGATAATGTTGCTTGCTTACAAAAATTAAACATTTGTGCGGTAAAAAAGGTTTAGCTTTATGATTTTAGTTCTTGGGTTTGTTATTTTTTTGATGTTGGAATAAGGATTGATTCCCGATTTAGGCACATAGTTAGACCACCCACAACGGGTAATCCCAAATTCGATCAAGTCTCACTTATTCGTTTATTAACGTAATTTATTAGTAATAAAACTATTTGCGTATATTATGATAAACTTTAACGTTCCGAAACCATATTAAACGTGGATGCCGAGATCATATCGGCACTATTTATTCTGTGATAATATTTTTCGAATATTTTCTTAGCGACTTTTCGGTTTTATAGCGATGATGATTTATGAAGCTGATCGTTGCCTAATTTTTAACGAGTGTCGTAATATTTTTATTTACTGGCAATGAAGCAGACCATATTTTTCTGTTTGGTCGTTTGTAAAAGAGAAATGGTTTATTGGGTTTTAAACGCCCAAACTTTTACAGTGAGTTCACACTAAGGGACATAGAGCACAAGTCTAATTGCGTCGTGTAAATAAGCAGCTCTAATTCACTCTCCCTATATTTTTTTAGATTTTTTAAACCGACTTCAATAAAGGAGGTTTCTGATATTATGTGTGTTCGTGGATAACTTCGACGTTTATGAACCCATTTTGATGGTAATTTTTTTGTTGGAAACGTGATATCTCAACAGTGGTACAATAAAACCAGGATCTGATGATGGCATCCCAGAAATATCGAAAGGTTCCCTTTGAAAATCGTAGTGGCGACTATAACTTTTTTTAGTTTCCTGTTTGAAGTCGTTTTTTTGTTTAAAATTATTAATGAATCTTAATTTTTTTTTTAAATATAGCTAGTTTTTGTCAATGCCTTCGTACGCCGAAAGATGTCGTTCATCAAGTAAGAAAAATTTCATTAATATGGATTGGGAAGGTTTGTATTTTGTTTTGTTTAATTGATAGGTAACAAAGAGACAAACATAGTTAAGTTTATAATATTACAGTGGACGCGAATTCACAACTTGGTACCGACTTCTGCGCACTTAGTTGCAATTAGTTTCACCCATGTCAAGTTGACAGAAAAAGTAAATAGAGAAACAGTATTTTAATTTATTTTAGGAAAAAACTCCGATAAATATGTCGCAAACACGCACATTGTTGTTAATAGACGTGTGCTGATAAATAAACATTACGCTCTCAAAATGGATGCGCAAGCGCAGAAATGATAAAAAGCGTTTAAGATGGAACCTCTCTACAGGAGGTTCACGAAGTAAGACTAACTAGTTTTTAGGGTACCGTTGGTTCTTGTAAACCCTACTAAACATTTATTAATAAGCCCTCTGACTTTTTTTGCCTTCTTTTTTTTGCCAACATATTTTACACAAACATTATTCATACTGCCTTCCGATGATTTATTTCTATTCTTCAACAACTAAAGATCGTGGTTTTTGTTCTAATGTCCAGTTCCTTCTTCCCCATTGTGATAGTGTGTATAGTATGTACAATACCTGTTTAATGTGTAATGTATGTGTGGAGAAAAGGACGTGGAATGCTTCTTCATCGTGAAAAAGGAAGATCTTCCGCCAGGCGAGGTGATCGTGCCTGGGGACCGTGGTCCGATCGTTGATGTTGTACAGTTCTATTTATACAAACTCTCGTGAGAACTTCTATAGCGCGGTTTACAACTTGTGACGTCATGTCCTTGCCGTCTATGCAGCTTGTTCGTTTTAATAGATGTTGCTACAAATCACAAATCCTACCTACTAATATTGTAAATTCGAAAGATTGTTAGTATGTTTGTTGCTCACGCAAAAGCTACTAAACGGATTATAATGAAACTGTACCTACATTTATATAGTGTATACATTAGAATAACACATACGTAGGTTATATTTTATGCTCGTATTCCCACGAGAACGGGAACAACGCGGGTGAAACCACAAGGTGCGCTAGTGTTTTAATAAAAAGTGGCTTACAAGATGGCGAAAGCGATGGTCATCATTGCGTTCATATTATTATCTACAGCACCAAAAGAGAGCTGATGTGTTGCCGACCTTTGACAAGACTGTTTACACGACTTTGTCAAAACAACCACAAGATCGGATCAGCAGTTTAGTAGTGAAAACTGGCGCAGCAGGCCCGGCGATGGGCTCGTTATCTATATAATAATATGAAATGATAAACTGACTGACTGATTGGTAATGTATCAACGCACTGCCTAAATCGCTGGGTCTAGAGACAGTAATACATGCGTGAGCATATTCTTTTTCGAAAGCGTTCATGATAATAGATCGCTACTTGTCTTGGCCTGGTGGATTTTTTTACCGGGAATCCATCAATGGCAAGTCACGATGCAACGTGACACGTTATCTGAGTAGGCCAATAGTAGAATCCGTCTTATAATAACCCGTGGTTATTAAATTTGGACTATTAATTTTAAACGGCAAATTATCAAGTTTTGGTAGCATCGCCAGTTTTACGATGAAACGGTAAACTGAAGCAGGTTTTTTTGATGGTGACCGACGTTGCTCCAATGAAATGCCATTAATATGCAAATACACTACAACAAACTTAATTTTATCTTGCAAGTTATTAAATTGCATCTTTATCACTTACACAGTAAGGCATAAATTGTTAAAATCATGTTTTTGGAGGTGTAAACTTAATTTGTCGGTTTGTAAAATTTTAGATACTTTCTTAGATCAGAATGTTTTTTTGATTATTAAAAAATAGCGTAGCTTTTTAGCTTGGCGTTTAGTGAATCATGATAGCTGAAGTTAACCAAACAAAAACTTGTTTTAAATCGGAAAGTGACCTTCCTTGTGTACAATCGGCAGCACAGATATGTTACCGAGTAGTGAATTTAAAAGCATTCGTTATATTTTTACTATTGTTTTGCAAATATTTGCATGTAAAGTATATTTAAAAAATCTGTGTAATTACGGTTTGACGATAAATCTATGTAATCTATTGGCAAATAAATATTTCATCTTATCCACAACGAAGTTATAGGGGGTCGAAAATGGCGTGAATTGCTTCGAGAAAAGGATGGTAGTAGGTACGGCCGTGCCGCTTTTTGCTCTACTTGGCGGGGGGGGGGGGCACTGCCGTGCCCTCAGATTTATGGCTTAGGGCCTATACTTAATTGTTTCAATTTGAATAGATGTTCTGTTGGTACTTATACAGTTTTTACAGTTTAATACTTTTTAATTAGTACCCATATAAATTCTCTACATAGAATTAGCATTATTTTGACTAGTAAAAAGTAGGCAAAATTTGTTATCTAGCATCAGCATATGTTAAAATCGAGGTTAATTATTAACCAACTAAGCGGAAAAGGGTATAAATCTTTATTTCCTTATTATAACGGGCTCCTGAGTTCGAGAAAAATCGGGTGTTTTAATGGCGCTCTATTGAATTAATGAACACTAATTTTAATTGCTTGGTTGTAAGAATCTATACGTACAAGTTCTTGATTTTTTTATGTGTTTAATAAACAAAACTTTCACTCAAATAGGTATAACTTTTGTTTTCTCTGTAAAAACTTTAAATTCCCTATTTTGCAAACCAAACCAAAAAAAAGAAACATCATTCTTTAATGTACTTTAATCTATGGCCGATCGCCATTATTAGATGCGCCCCCGCACAGGAAAACTGCCATTATTAGATGCGCGCGCATAGGAAAACTAATTAATTTTTCCCGCCACTGCGAAAAATGATTATTTTAAAATTATTTTTTAGTATTATTTTCTTTACAAGTGTGTTAAAAAACGTCGTATGATACACGTTTGTATTGATGATTACCGTCCTTGGCTCTCTTAAGACTCAATGGACCACCAACATTACACACTTGTACCATAATATACTATTAGATATATGAAAATCGCGAGTGGGTTCGCTAAAAAAATTCAGTCCAGATATGATTACTTAAATATTTAAAAATTATCTTCTTAAACATTGCACTGGTTTGGTTATAGACATATTATGAACTATGAAGTATCGAAATCAAATACCAATCGAAAGTAAAAAGTTTATAGAATATGAAAACAGTCTTCAATTCCAGTTGGTGAGTTTTAAAAATCTAAATATTGCTGCGAGTGAATACGGAGTGAATATAACGTACGACTGAAAGGTCTCGGAGAACTGCACACTTGCTATTTGACAGTAAAATAGAAAAGGATAGCAATACACTCATATTTTTAATATTTAATTAAACATATCCTTTCAGCCAACCCACTCGCGGTTTTGTTAAAAAATACTTTTCATCCATTAACCAGCTCGGTGAAGGTCGTCTTATATTCGTGTCGTAGACTATTATACCTAGGTGTCAATAATAATAAGGAGACAGATTAAATAGTAAGATATAATAATTGATTTAAATGTAGTAGGCATTTATTCAAATTTAACGCGGATGGTGACATTTGCCTATAAATATACCTAAATTCTAAACATTCGCAGGTAATATAAGGCAGATAATATCTTAATCGTCGATACGATGAAAAATTTATAAAAAGTTGATATATGTACTCGGGTTTATAGAACTCCATCGAATGGAATAAGTAGATGGGACACATTTGTTGTAGAAATAAAAGGTAATCGATAATTCAATGTGGGACACCAGTGTAGTCCTAAGTATATTAAACTGAACACCTGACTTTCTTTCTTTGCTTCTTTTTATCCCTGGAACACACCGAATGTAGGTACATTGAAAATATGGTGTATAAATAAAAGGAAAATTATGAAGTTTCCATTACCTTGGATATTTTTTTTTTAAATCAATCAAGGTGATGGTCGTGTTCTTAGTTTGTCTATATGTGACCTGTCAACTCTACTTAAAGACAATTGATAGAATGCAGCACTCATTGCGAGTTCCGATTGGAACTTGGTCGTTAGAAATTGTTTAATCAACTTTAAATATATTAGATACAAATAAGTAGAGATTGAAATTTAAACAAATATTGAACTTGTCGTGACGGGATCATGACGGGCCTGTTGGCTCAGTTGGTAGTAACCCTGCCTTCTGACTTGGAGGTCACGGGTTCGATCCCTCGATCGAACCTTTGTGTGCATGAACAGAACATGTCTGTTGGCTTCGTGTCTGGTCGTTTATTATTTATGTTAGTATGTTTATCAGTTGTTTCGTACCCATAGTACAGGGCCTGCTAAGTTTGGCCATGTGCGAATTGTGTCCCACAATTTATAATTATCTTACTTTCGGTTATCGATTAAGGAAGTACTGATCGATACCCATTAGTACTCAGTATGTATACCGCAAGGCAAGTCAAATTTTATCTTGATTATTTCTCATTTGAATGATTTACTTTGCTGATTGATATATATACTCGTACATGTAAAATAGAGAATTTTATCAATTTAATATTATACATTTTTCAGATTGATGTTTCTCATGTCTGTACTAATTTTGGTTCACTGACAATATTTTCATCTCACTCTTAATACAGTACATGTAGGTGCAAATTTGGCACGGTTGTGAGGCTAGGATTAGACAATTAGAATATTAAACTTTTATTTTATTTTATTTCATTGTAACGCAAATAAATAATTTTGTTTTCAGATGAGACTTTAGCTTAAAACCTTAGATAAAAGCAAAAAAAAGAAGATACGGTACTAGCTTCTCACGCGTAGACTGCTTAAATTAGGTCCAAGGAACCTAATTAACTTCAGTCTCATTCGGGCTCTTGTATCGACAGTACGTGATTTCCGACGTCGACGTTCATGTACGACAGCCATATTTATAACTTATTATCAATCTGTGAAAGTATAAAACCCTACGAAGCATACTAGTAGAAATTTTTCCCCAACCAATAAAATATGGCTTAATTAATTCCTTCCTTACTTTTGTGGGTTAACGGAAATTTAGATGTTTGTCTACCTTGTCATGTCTATATATATAATAAAACTGTAACGAGACTGTGTCTGTACATGAGGATTATTTTTTTTGCGGTAGCATAAATTATTTTCGATTTAGATATCAAAACACAATTTTTTAAAATTTTGTTTGTATGTCTGTCTTTCTGTCTGCCTGTATATCTGGATTTTGATGATATTTGGTATGTAAAAAATGAGCAACTGGGTCAACATCTAGGGTACTTTTCACTACAGAATAATATCTGATTCCGGCGGGAAAATATAAAAACTGGTTAACATGAGAAATACGTACTACTCCTAAATGATAACACCACCAATCTTAAAATATGGCAGGTATGTAGTTTTCTTATATATCGAAGGCTACTGCTACGAAGGGATTTTTGAAAGTTCCTACGGGTACTGGAATAAACTGGTTCCGCACGGGCAACGCCGCTGGGCAGCCACTAGTTCTTAAATAAGTTACTGAAAACCATTTGCGTGAGTTGTAAATCTTTCGAACCTACTTGTGATATTAATTGACGGTTTAAATGATTATTTGAACACCATTTATATATGTTTAATTAATTATTCAAGTAGTTTTGCTACTTTCTCTCAGTTTCTTAAACAAGATTATCGATAAAAGTATAAAAAAATATCGGTTAAGGTCATATTTTTTCATATTTTGCTACTCGTTGATAGGTATGCGATAATTCACTTGGATGATAAGATCTCAAATAAAGCAAATTCTATCTACATACGTTAAAATTATCTTAGTGTGATGCAATAACAAACATACACACAGAAACAATTGATTTACACAGGTTTGACTCCATATAGATGGGGTATAGACAAGGTTTAACAAAAAGTAAGTAGGTACTAAATTTTTATATCGAATCCTACCAAAGTAGATTCAATTTGTTTAACATATACTATAAAACTTATAGTTAACACATTTTTTCTTATACCATTTATTTACAAAGAGAATATACATTCATTCATAACACATTTAATGTGGTTTAAATATCGGAAGTAGATACGTTTGGTAAATAGTGTATAGACTATTTAGTCAACTTCCTTTTTTTTACACGATGACAGCATGCATCAATTAGCACATAGTGGAGTAATGCCGTACAAACTTAGTTAATTTTAATTTTATGTATGTATTGGATTTAATACTAGAAATAAACCTTTCAGCTAGAAACATTGTATCTAACCATCAAATACTTTAATCTATACAATCCTACTCGAGCATAAAAAACAATATCGGTCGAGAAGAACACGGGCCTTAATTACGTACCTCTGCCACGCAAGGGGTCCGCAACCTTTCGCCCAACCGAATAAAGTGGGATTTAGAATGTGTGAGAGAAACGAGTAATAAGCTTTCTAAAAAAATGATCTTGCCCACGTGAGATGGAATGTGGACCGCGCGTGAGACGACCGACTTTGAAAGTGTTATTTAAAATAAGTATTAAAATCGTGCCAAAGGTTGCTAATCTGTGATTTTGTGGTAAAGCTACTGATCTTATTTTGCGAGCAGTAAATGAACATTATAGAGCTATGTTTTTACAATTTATTGCTGCAGAGTGGAGACCCTAAGCCGTGGGCAATAATAACAATAGCAATATTCATGTAGAAAACTCATATAATATATTATTTAATAAATGTCAACGGGAAATGGGTTTTTAATGTATTGCTGGCTAAAAGCCTCACGGTACCAAATGCTATGATTGAAGTCTGATTGTAGCGTTTGGAATACAATAGTTGAGGAGGCACGCAGTTGGAGTGGTGACACATGCACTACATGGATAAAAGGGAACCATCGCAAAATGTCAGATTCCCAAAATGACGGATTCGCAAAATATCAGATTCGCAAAATGACGGATTCGCAAAATGACGGAATTTTAAAGATACGATACCATAAAAGTATAGGAGCGTGAGATTATTTATTTATTTTAATTTTTAAAAACCCCCGTCTCATCCGAAATGAGCCTTCAAAAGCCAAGCCTTACAACACCTTAGTTACCTACCGACAAATACCAATAATTTCCCAGGTTCGATGTCTGGGCAAGGTCCGCTCGATCGAGACCTAATTCTGTCAGCCTGCGGCCGGTTTGTTAGCTAATTTATTATTTAAACAGCTTTGTAAATAAAGGTATTTACTGTGTTCGTAATTATGCGATAAGTATGTCTGCCGATTTGTTATGATCTAAAATTCCACTTGTTAGCCAATTATTCTTCGGTTGATAGCGGAAACTGTGGAAGAGTCTTTATTCAAATCCATAGTGTTGTAATTTATTCATATAATAAAACCAAAGACTTTTCTAATGATTTTTTTCCAACCTCTTTGAATAAAACAGTAGAGGTAGGGAAAGTTGAATCCCTTCAATTACTATTATAAAACTGTATAGATGTGATGCCTAAATGTAAATTATATTAAAAATAAAGTTCAAAGTTTTAAATAACCATGGCTCATTATAATTGCACATGGAATTTGATATTACAGATTCTTTGAATTTCCCCTTTATTTGTGCTATAAGATATTACTTTTTGTCAAATTTCATGATTCTAGATCAACCGTCTATAAGTTTTGATGTCCTTGCGACTTCTACGTTTTAATAAAGTACTAGCGACCCGCCCCGGCTTTGCACGGGTGCAGTGCTAACACTAAAACCTTCCTCTTGAATCACTCTATTAAAAAAAACCGCATCAAAATCCGTTGCGTAGTTTTAAAGATTTAAGCATACAAAGGGACATAGGGATATAGGGACCGAGAAAGCGACTTTGTTTTATACTATGTAGTGAGTAGTGATGCGGCAAAAACGACCGTATATTTCGATGGCGTTGACTAAGAAGTTTGATTTTTTTACACCTCCGAGATATTGTAGACTTGAGTATTTGATATTATTTCACACTTAATACGTCTACAACTTCCTGAGAAAAATGGTCTTGACAAATGAACAACGAACTAATTCTGTAATTGTGACTTTATTCCCTCTTACGTACGGAATCATAAAAACTAAGGTGACTTACAGTACGGCCGTTTTACTCGGTTTCTCTGAACATAAGATTCGCCTGCGCAAACGCCCTCGTACTGCCAAATGGTCACTAAAAATGCTATCAACTTCAGAGCTGCCAAGTTAAAATGGCCGTACTGTACAAATTATATGCACGGTCGAATGAAGTATGTCTTCATCAATCTGACAGACGTCAGTGTGGATATCGTCCGACAGTCCTATTTCCAAAAATGAACCGGTTTCAAATACATTACCCATTAACGGAAATTTGATTGATTTCCACCAAATATATTTTATACTTTAAAACCTTTCTTAAGGACATAGTTTTTCCGTCATTTAAGCCGTTATAGAAAAATATTCACTCCATAAAAAAAACTTCATACTTAGTACTATTTGCCTGTCCGCTCAAGTGTCAAATGAACTAATTATTCAGTAAGTACTTACCAATTATTCAGTATGCCAGCAGCCTTCAACTGCCACATTATGCGAGCAACCCACCAGTCGCATTGACGAATTAAATTTATTGCTCTTGCGCAAACTAGAGTTATTGTTGCAATTATCGATCGCTTGGAAAATTTGTCAAGTATTTATTATCTTTGCCTGGGTTTTACATTTTACGGTGTGTGCAAATATTACGATCTAGATAGGTAATAGATATGGGATGATCTGATTTGACTTGGTTTGGCGACTTGCTTTCAGATAAAATTAGTTACTTAGTTTAAATTGTTTGATTAACCGAAAAGGTGCCATATTCATTGTTTGACTTTTCGCTACTAAATTGTAAATTGAATATATTTAAGTTTAGGACCGATGGGTATCACACATTTCTCAAATCCAGTATTACCAATTTAATAATCATATCGACTCAAGTTTAAATATCTACCTATGCTTAGTCACGTAGGAATTGGCGGATGTATTAACTAACTGGAAATAGGTAGGTACCCACCAGTGTACTTTCAGAATCATCAACTAGTATTTCTTCAAAAATACTGCTATTATAATAACACTAGTCTATCTTCATAACAAAATAACAAATACTAAGACTACTAAGTGGTCATGCTATTAACAAAATTAAATTAGCTGAATATCAGTTCAGTTCTAAGAACACTATATAAAATGCAAAGTTCATATCGTTTGGAACTAAATTCCACTTCGTTGGTATTGGTGGTATTGGTTTCAAGAGAATTGTTTCGTTTTGCAAGGAAATGGCTAACTTGCCGTGTGGTCTATTCTATGTTTTATTATGTTTGAGCATGCGAGATATAAAATTTCAGTTTCTATGTTTATTTAAAATGGGTCTGTAAATCACAGGTGTCTAATGTTTTTATAATCATAAGAATTTAAAAATACCTGAATTAGAAAAGTTTACAAATTAGATACTAATTTCTTCATTTGAGTCGAATGATACAAGTGATAAATAAAATAGGATAGTGTCCTGCCTAGTCAAATGTGTTAACTTTTTATGATCTGTCAAAATGAAAATTTACTATGGAAAATGTACTGAAATAGCAAGCTGTGACGTCGTCATTTTAGTACTCAATTGCTTCACTCCTTTTGATTGCTTTATTATTTTAAAATTTGCTTTTATTGTAAAGTGAAAATCGAATATACATGTTGTTTTGGAATAATCTTTTTAATAAATGACTACTAGTAATTTAATTTCGATACTGTCAACTTCCCATTGCAATTCATTTTTTAAATTCTGATCCACATTTGAATTACCTACAGAACTTTGTCAGTGGTGCGTCGGTCGCCAGTTCTGCGCGCGCAGGTCGCCCTGATTGGCGGTATTTACTGCGCAGGCGGTTATTTACAACCGATTGTGGCGTATGCGATTTAATACTTGTCTTATACTCAGTAGACCGTTCGGATTGCTCGGTCCGCTTCTATTGGTTTTTAATTGTGGTGTAGAAGATACGAGATTCACGATATGACTTGACGTTTATTTGCGACAATATTTTCTATTCCATTCCGGATGCCTGGCGAATAAAATATATATTCAGAAATATTTTTTCTACTTGCAGACTTCAGACGTCGGTACGTATTCAATGCCCTCAAAAATATCACAAAAATACTGATAAAATATTTTATTATAAAATATTATTATTGGAGATTATCCGAAAAGACCCTAAAAGAAATCAATTCGATACGCTTATAATAATAATAAATTGTGGGACTCAATTCACACACGGTTATTCACTCCCAAACTAGGCAGAGCCTATACTATGGATACTTGGGTGCCTATAATGTAGCTCCGGGTTTCGACTCTTGCGCAGGAATAAAAAAGCATAGCATCACTCGGTGCCTACGCCGCATATGGTAATGGCAATGTCAACGCACGATGCAAGCAGGAGGCATTGTTTATGAGTTTATTATGAATGTAATGAAGTCATGTTATTTTATGTTGCAGTCGAATTTTTAAATTTTTAGAATGCGCAGCTCAAACTCAAAATATTTAACTAGTTTATTTATATATTGTATTATTACAGATATTAATTGAAATAAAAAGTAACCAAGTGCTAGTCGCATACGCTCACCGAAGGTTCCGTACAAATTTATAGGTACTTATGTAATTATACGGATACATTCCCCAAAATATGATAACTAGGTAACATTACTAAAGTTCGTAAACTATGAAAGCACATTTATAACGAAAAAATAAACTGGATTGAGGGACAAACTTAAATTTTCCGTTGTGGAAAAATATATTTTTTGGACCCCTAAATGTGACAGGTGGTAAGCCCATCGCTTGACTCACAAAACCCATGGCTATCTCTGGTCTTAGATACCATTGTATTTTTAATATTTTTTGCAACGCTCTTTCACTGGTCGTCCGTCGGCTACTTGATTTATGTGGTTTGCCAATGACAGACGATTTGATTTATTTACAGGAGACATTGTTTATATTGTAAAAATGAGATTGCATAATTCTGATCTGATAAAAAGAGCTGCCCTTGAGGTTCTTGCTGGCTCTTCGTCGAGTTGGAACCAGCAACTCGTCGGTGGAGATAAGCTGCTGTTTACATTTAGCCAATCTTCATGGACGAGTTTAGAGTACCTTGTTATTAGACTATTGACTTTTCTAAGTGTATTTTCTATACGTACAGAAAAGAAATGAATTTGTGTTGTATTGTATCTGAATCGAAAATCATGCTAATTTTATATTAACCCTACCCCACAGATGTGGGGTTTCATTTACTTGTTTGTCGCTGTCTAAATTTAATTTTTTGCTTCAGTCATTCGATATTAACATATCTAAGGGTATTGTTTAGCTAGTGATAAATATGTACTTACGTAAGCTTTTAGAAAAACTCATTCGTACATGCGAGTATTAGAACCCAAGCCTCACCAGACGCGATCTCTTTAACCTCTTGCCTATTACATCTATAAAATGTAAAACTAGTACATATTGAAAGTAGTAGCTGATTAAAAAGTTTTAATACAGAATATTGCAATGAAAAAGACTATGAAAGGAGACAGAAATACATTCGATATATTTTATGACTAACTGCACGCGACTATTGACAATAATGTAGGTACAGCAATTTGCGCCTTCAACGTAGTTATTAGCTATTAAGAAACTTGATGAGCGTACAAACGTCAATGCTTGCTGATACTAGGAACAGTTAGTTAACAGACTATGGTGGTCATCTTTACGACTGTCAGATTTGTGTCAGGTTATTAAAACCATAGATTTATTGTGATGTGTGAAACCAGCCAACTATAGATCTCAGGTAGCCTCCTTACTGATCTGACTGATCTGAAAACTTCGTGAGGAAGCTTGCAGGTTCCAGAATAAATTTATAGTTACAGACCCTGTCCGGTGGGCTATACCACCACATTTAATGATCCAAAGAATATACTGGTGAAACGTGGGTATTTCCAAAAATGAAATAACTCTGCGCACCCCTCGGGGATAAGATTACTAGATTATAGATTACTTCTTTATTTATTTTATATTATTTTTTTATTAAATATAGCGTTTGTAAAATAGTTAATATTATTGTACTGTGAGTGTAAATAGCGAAACAAGTGTTAGAATACAATACAAGGACATATCCAATATTTATAGTCCATAGGTACTTGCTCAAGTTCCTCTTGAAAAAATCTATGGTTACTACTACCTAGATTACCCATGACTGCTAAGAGTTGATTCAATTGAATAAAAACATAAATTGTTATTTTGTATATCAGCCAGAAATGTTAGTTTTTAGCAAAAATAGTATTCAGAATTTCATCGTTTTTCTGACTTGAATTTCTCCAACTTTTCCTATCTAGACCACGTCCTATTACAGCTATCACTCGTTAAGCCCTAGTCGCTCCAATGCGTCTTTTTTGCCGTCCAGTCGGCTCTCAATCACGCGCCCACGGCGCGGGCGACTCTCACAGGTTGTTAATTAAAATAAATTATACTACCTCCTGCGATCGATGACGCTCAGTCACACAGATGCTGTGATTACAGCAGGGCTTATAGCTTACTTTGTTACTGCCTTCCCTTGTTTAGGAAATAAGAATTACTTAATACGTTTTCTTTGATCTAAATGTGAAAAAGGCGTGAGATTATGTTTTTTTTTTATAAGATAAAGGGGGCAAACGAGCAGACGGGTCAACTGATGGTAAGTGACTACCGTTGCCCATGGACACCTGCAACTCAAGAGTCACAACTGCGTTGCCGGCCTTAGGAGGTGGGAATAGTGGGAGGGGGGAGGGGAGGGGAGGGGAGGGGGGGGGGGATTGGGGCCTCCAGTTACCTCACTCACTTAACGAAACACAATGCAAGCATTGCTTATGTATTCAATATTAGGTTCCTCTCCTGGGTGCCGTGTTATGATTGATGTCTTCTATGTATAATGTGTTGTGAATTGATTTTGATTATTTTGTCAGAGATAACGCAGGCCTCCTCTTATCCATGAGATCCGAGTTCGGTTCGGGTGAAGGTATGTAGAAATGTGTCTTTCAAAGTGTGGCGTTTATACTATTTATCAATAGCTCTACAGTGAAGGAACACATCGTGATGATACCCATAGGTCGTTGAATGGGTTCTGAGGCATGTGTGTGTGTGTGCTATCACACGGGAAAAAAAAATAAACGCCTCTTATTCCCGAGGGGGTAGGCAAAGGTATTCCATTTTTCACGAGAATATTCCACCCCGAAACGATCCGTATCACAAGAGTTTGTATAGATACAACTGTTCAACATGAATCGTTAGACCGCGGTCACCAGACACGATCACCTCGCCTCAGGGAAGATCTTCCCTTTTCACGAGGGATGAGCACCCTAAGTACATCCGCTCTTCCATATTAGTGACCCTGACCTTCCGCGGATGTAAGTAAAGTTAAAACCTTGTAACAAGGTAGCTGATTTCATCCTCCTTCCTTTTCGTACTGGCCACTTTCAAAATTACAATATCACGCCATCTACCTGCTACTTCACTCAAAACGCCGTTCAACAAAGCAAAATATTTATTTTGCTAATTGATCTCAAGCTACCAAATATTACCCAAGTATCACCATATCCATACAAATCTGGAATTCCATAATCACCAGATTCAAACCATATCATATAAAAACTGGTCAAGACACCGTCATCGTCCGGTAAGTTATCAACCTCTCTTTCATGTTAAATTCCGTGTCCTATCCTTGTAAATAGTCATCCCCATGGTACATTTCAGGTGTCCTAGTTTTAGTATTAATATCATCACATTCCTAACCTCCGGCCTTTGATTTCCTCCTCCGTCGCCCCGCAACGTCACAACCTTACCCTAAATTCAAACTTATCCTATATTAAGAAACCATAACTTAAAGTTAAGCACATCACTAGAAACTTCAAATTTACAAACTGATAATATTGACATCATAATTTAGATTATCATAGCTCGGCAGGGCTTTAGTTTAATCTGAACTTTATTTACATGTATTTTAAGTTTATTTTAAGTTGGTTGAGTATTTAAATAGATTGGCAACTAGTAAAACTTAAGTGTAATGTTTGGGCAGATATAATGGCCATGATTTAATTAATACTGCGGAATTTTTGCCTTAGGCTGTAAGAGGCAGAGACATTAATAACTATTCATAATATTAACTGTTTTATTCAAATAGCTTAAATATTTCAGGTATGTACCTGTAAAAAATTGATCGGGCTCATAATAACAATTCATAGATCGATTTTGAATAATACTATTACTAG
Source organism: Ethmia dodecea (assembly GCA_963855545.1). Classification (NCBI taxonomy): domain Eukaryota; kingdom Metazoa; phylum Arthropoda; class Insecta; order Lepidoptera; family Depressariidae; genus Ethmia; species Ethmia dodecea. Next base: position 14,191,776 of record OY979443.1, on the reverse strand, counting down.
GAGAACCAAATATAACCCTGTTTTTCATATAGGTACGAGTATGACAACATATTATTACGCGTTTTCCAAGTGTAAGTACAAACTTACCTTACCTACTTACACTCGAATAACGCATAAATCTAAAACATTCTTTTTTGTGTTTTTGGTTATGAGTCTAGTTTTAGTAGTCAAACATTGATGCAGTGCCTCATTGTGTAGGGTATTGTTTATATTTAAAACATTTTTGTAAACGTATGTATATGTATTAAGTATATATTTGGGGATAACCAAGTACCTACCTTATATATAGTTCTTGTTTTAAAAAATGTCAGTAAAAATTTTCAAGCGTGTATTTCAAAGTTCGGAGCTCAAAATTGCGGTCTGCATCTTGGCTGATCAACGATTAGAAAACTGTTTAAAAAGGGTTGTTCAATTTAAAACAACTGAAATGACAGATTAAGTGATATTTGACAGTTCCAAAGTATATATTTTAGATCCAAATTACAGATTTCATTTATTTCAAAACAGTGCATTATCATTCCACTTGCACTCACTTGAGTAATATATTTTGACAGCTATCAATATTACTTTACTTATAACTAATGTAGCATGGGTTAAATTACCTCGCACGCTAATCCACTTCGGATTGAGAAAGTGTTGGTCAAGGGCAAATCTAAATAAAAACTACCTAACCAAGACACAGAAGTAAAAAACAGAGTAACAACATTTCTTGTAAAATAACTGTACATCTATTTTGCGTGTCTCGCTGTATAGATAGGCCAAATCATTGTTGGTCACTCTAGTGTCAGTAGCAGTGGGCGTCGAACGAAGTTCGGATTAAGATAAGCACGGCAAACAAGTAAGGGCTGGCTAAGTTTCACGCTTGTTTCGGATTTGCTTAATAACTTAAGTTAGTCGTTGGTTGGAGATTAGATTATTTTATCGAGATTCTAGGGTATTAGCAAACGAATAGGTTTAATAATGACTTCAACTTTGAATCGATACAAAACAATCGTGGTTCTTTTAATTGTATAGGGTACTAGCGGACGCCCGCGACTTCGTCTCCGTGCTGACTCATGTTAAATAAAAACATGTATGTACCTTTATATAACTTGGTCTCTAATCGGCGTATCAAAATGAAACATGTAACAGATGTTAAGTTAGAGAAGCAACAAAACAACTCTAAAAAACACACTCAATCTGCGTATTGATGATGAGCCTATAAACGTATGAACATACAACAAGCATAAAAATAATTATTTTGCCCTCGATTGATGACAATAAAGACCTAATAATTCAGTTTTCTTAGTTACAATTTTGTTATTTTTGTGGACCCAATTTTGCCTTTATTCCAATTCACCTGTTCAACATAATACCGGTTACAAATCATTGTCATAACAATAATAAATAGCTATTGTGTTATTAATAAAGTCTAACAAGCGACTTAGTTATTACGCAGTAGGCGACAAGAATTTGTACTTTAGGGTGGTTTACTGCAGAGAATAATATTTTAAGATTCTTCTGTAACCAAAGAGATTAAAATATAATAGGGCATAGAGGGGACAAAGCGATGAATAAGTCTGGTACAATTTCGACCGAATGACAGCTTGCGTTCATACTAACTGACATGACGCTTGAGCTTCAAAGTTTTGTACGTTTGAAAATATTCCCAATGCCCCCTCTATGTCCTATTATATTTTAATCTCTTTGTCTGTAACCGACCTTTAAATTAGGAAATAGGTATTGTACAAAATGTATTTTTAATTTTGCCTTTGTAAATAGATGTAGCTAAAAAACTTCTTGAAGACGTGGTTCTGGGTGCATAGACTCGTACATCTTAATATGATCATTATAAATTATCATTCATAGACTTTTTGCAACTCAATACACTTGAACTTCCCTTTTGGTATATGTACTCTTAATTACTCAATTATTATTGAACCATTATAAGTTGATTCACAAAACCAGATTGAAAGGAGCGGTTTACTAAAGCAAGGTCTTGATGTGGTTGCTGAGGTATTTTAAACGAGTGATTGACACATAAGGTTAGTAAAACATTCTTTAGCTTTGTGAGTGATAAAAACATTGTATATATCTATAGGTTAATATACACAAATATTATTTTATTAAGCAACGCGTATGTGTCTAGCCCTTTGGGTTTATCAGCTCGGATCTCAGATATGATGCTTGCGTGATGCTTGCGCTGACAGACAATAATTTTAGAAATTATTTTCTAAACTGCCTTTACTATCTTCATACAATATTTCATATACAGACTATTTAAATAGTAAAACTGTAGTTAAATATAGATTAGACTAGCTGACCCGACAAACGCTGTCCTGTAAAAAGTTGATAAATGAAGAACCACTCGACAGATTTTAAGCAAACTTCACATAAACCACCTGCTAAATATTCCGAATAAAGCCTAAAAATTTGATTTGGATAAGTGAGCCCGTTCTTGAGTTATAAAATAACAACGACAAGTAGCATAGATTTTTATATACGTAGATTTTGAATTCTCGTGAAAAAACTATAGGTATTATTGATTAATTTACCTTGTATACTTTCAGTTCAGTAGCTAAGTGTTAAACCCAGCCTTCAAATTGAGCATCAAACGCCGTACACTCGGGTTCAAAATAATTTGCCTACCATTGTGCTGTAACTACTTGATTAATGATCATCTTTTGGACGTGATACAAAAAATGACGAGAAAAATGGTGCTATTATTTTACACTTAACTGTGCATTATGTTTACTTGCGCCGGATTCCTGCGATATTAAATGTCAATCATAGTTAGATGCATTAATTCTCTTGTAGAAATAAAGCTAGAGATTTCATCATAGTTATGTTTCGTGGGTGGAATGACTGATGCTCTCGTGGCCCATTAAATAGTGCCCTCTGGAGATCTATTTTTATCCGAGTTTACCAAAAAGATTTTATTCGTAATGTTTTTTCGATTTTTAAGGATCCGTCGGTAATCTCGGTGCACGAGTCCGACTCTACTTTACCGGTTTTTATTACATACCAAATTCTGCTTGAGAGTTTTTCATTATGTTTTCCTTCACCATCAAGCTAGTGATACATATAGTGAGTAAGTAATAGAAAAACTTATAGGTTTATGCCCATAACAAATCGTGGTAGCCATTCTTGTGGCAACCAAATAATCCAGTTGAATAAAGAAATCGATTGCAAATGTAGTTTAAAATTTTCTAAAAACACGTTTTTATATTTACAGGTAAGATTAATCATCTATATAGAAGTTAAGGAATGTTTCAGGTAAGTTAAAATATAAAAAATAATTGAAGTATAATAACTTAACTAATGATTATGAATTATTGAATTATAGTAAATACTTTTAGCGCTTCATGTTTTAAGATTCTTCTGATGATACAACATGAGCAACTGCGTGTCCGAAATATCAATTCGTTATACTATGTGTTTAAAAAACAAATATTGTATTACGTTTATTAACTACTAGCGACCCGCCCCTTCTTCGCACGGGTGCAATGCTAACACTAAAACCTTCCTCTTGTATCACTCTATCTATTAAAAAAAACCGCATCAAAATCCGTTGCGTAGTTTTAAAGATTTAAGCATACAAAGGGACATAGGGACATAAGGACATAGGGACATAGGAACATAGGGATATAAGGATATAGGGACAGATAAAGCGACTTTGTTTTATACTATGTAGTGATGATGCAAGGTTTTTTTCATCAGTTCTTTCCCAGTCTACAAGTCTATTACTCCAATACTAGTAATAATAGATACAAGTAACATCATTGGAGAGGTAGAAATATAACCATATCAGGTACCTACGGAACAATGATTTGGGACGGGGCTGTTATAATCACGGCAATTATTTCAGGTACCATTAAGGTCCAAGTAGCCAGGTAGAGACGTAATGGACATGTGGTTCTTAAACGGTTTTGGTATTTTAATTTTTGTCAAATGTTTAAACAATAGGTACATACATTAAAATTCTTTTGTCGTGGCGCGCTTTAGTTAAATTGGTTTTTTTACGAAAATGATTACGTTAAACTGTGTATCTATTAAGAAGTGGACTTAGTACCCACGGGAATAATGTTCAGATTCCATGTTCTCCCAATATTGTTTCCTTTCCTCAAGACAATTCACCAAAGTGTCATCGTTATCGGATGAAATGTACAGAATCGCAAGTAAACAAACATCGATGATCTAATATTAAAATATATATTTTTTCGCGTATTCAATGTCATCAAAGTTTGAGTACCACTGCCTCAGCAGGTACAAGGCCTGGCGCCAGACGCGACCTTTTTGAGCATCCCTATCATTTGACAATTTCTACGTCAGAATATAATTGGGTTACATTACGATTTTCACAAATAATAGGATTTTATTTATTTATAGATTATGCTTGAGCAGTGATAGCCCGAACGGTTAAAGAGCCGGCCGAAAATAAGTGAGGCTCGGGTTCGAATCCTGGCATGTACCAATGACTTTTTCAAAAACTTACGTACATATTTATTACTAGCTCGACGGTGAAGGAAAACATCGTGAGGAAACCCGCAGGTCTCAGAATTAATTCTGAGACATGTGTAAATAGACCCGGTCCGGCGATGGGCTCACCACCTATCACGTTTAGGGGTCCAATATATCTCGTGAAATGTGGGTATATCCAGTAATGGAATACCTCTGCATACCCCCCTTGACGATAAAAGGCGTGAGATTATCTACTATATAAAAATAAGTCGGGTTTTCCTTCCTGACGATATAACTCCAGAACGCACGAACCGATTTCCACGGTTTTGCATTCGTTGGAAAGGTCTAGGGCTCCGCAAGGTTTATAGCAAAGAAAATTCAGCATTGCACCCGTGCGAAGCCGGGGCGGGTCGCTAGTATTTTATATATTTTAGAATATAATTGGGCTACATTACGATTTTCACAAATAATAGTATTTTATTTATAGATTATGCTCGTAATGAATACTATAAAGTCGATGTTGTGCTAAAAATGCAGAAAGGAATTGACGAACTTCAACACAAAGAAAACATGAGGACTGAAGCTTTACCCTCTAATAAATTTTTTATTAGATCTACATTACTTGCTACAAAGTCGGGCCATCAAAGAATAATAAAAAACTGCAAAGTAAACACAGACTGTGTATATCGCCTTGAATATATTTCTTTACTTTGTAGGTGGGTTTGTATATTATTATGATTACTTTTATAAGTCCTAATGATCGTATGCCTCAATAGCACCGAACATTAAGCATTGTAAACTCATAAAGTTGCTTTTCATCACTATACCAGTCTGCCAATATACTGAATAATTTTAGTTCGTATAAAATATATATACTAAAGCTTGGTATACAATATGGCGCTGAGAGGGTTGTGATTTTAAATTGAGGTGCTCGTTTATCTAAAATCTACTAGAGTAAAGTTTTCAATGTCTATTATTTTAAAGAGTAACCCTACAAGTAGGTCTTATTTACTCTTACCCACAGAAGTATAAGGCAAAAAAATCTAGAAAGGTTCAAAATCGGGTAAATCAGTTCATCTTATCATAATATGTCATAGTCGCTCTTTCAGACTGTATATTAAATAAACATTTCTAAATATAAACACTATAAGAAATCTACGCAACTGACCTAATGACGATAAAATCATTATTAATTTCAGTATTTTTTTTTCGTTAACCTAACTATGCAACTCCATTCATCTCGATACTATACTTGCAACCCTAACTTTGTCGACGAACAAGTACCTGGTAAATTTTGATTCATATAAATACAAAAATATAGTATGATGTCGGTTGCAGCCGTCCTTACAAGAGGGATTTATTGAAAATACCTCCGAAACTAGAAGGTACATCTTTACTATATCACTACATAGTATCAAACAAAGTCGCTTTCTCTGTCCCTATATCCCCATGTCCCTATGTCCCTTTGTATGCTTAAATCTTTAAAACTACGCAACGGATTTTGATGCGGTTTTTTTTAATGGATAGAGTGATTCAAGAGGAAGGTTTTAGTGTTAGCATTGCACCCGTGCAAAGCTGCAGGGGCGGGTCGCTACTATAACTATAAGTGACTAATCATTCAAAATGGCAACAAAAAGTAAATAGAACCTCCTAAATACAGCATTAACAATTTTCATATTCATCTTAAGTCCTAGAGTCCAAACCCTGCTTTGCTATTAAAAAAAATGTTGCCCGCTCTATAAAAGTAATTAACTTCGGTGGAAGATAATTGATGAAGCTCACAGATTACTACGTTGGCCTACAACTTGGTATTTAATTCGATAATGTAGTTTATCCCTGGGCATTAAAGCTCGAATTGGATTGTAGACAGTTGGAATAGTAATAAAACTGCGGCATTGGGCGTAGGGCCAGACGAATAGTGGAATCAAGTTTTTTTTGTTCTTTTTCACGGCATGGTGGAATAGAGGCGACGGGAGAGAATATAAGCAGTATTATTTTAAAGGTGTTCAAAGAAACTCTGAAAGATGTGTTGTTGATATGTTTTTTAGGTTTTTCGTGTGGATTTGCGTTATTAAACAAAGACAAATTATTGTACATATTTATATTGTTTTTTTAGCCAAATACTTCATACATAATATGTAATTCTTTTAGAGATATAAATAAGTAACGGTTCCTAGCGATTTCACCCGCATAAATCCTTGCCATGGGAAATCATAGCCTATTTTACTCCCAGAAAAGTAAGCTTTCCATTGGTGAAGGAATTTTGAAAATAGGTCCAGCAGTTTGGGAGTCTAACAAACAAACAAAAAATAAAATCATTCCTGTTAATAATAATGTAGATATGAGGTTTTGTAATTTTTTACTTTTCTTATCGAATATCCGGAACTTTTTTTTTTTATAAAAATAGGGGGCAAACGAGAAGACGGGTCACCTGATGGTAAGTGACTACCGTCGCCCATGGACACCTGCAACTCAACTGCAACAAGTGCGTTGCCGGCCTTTGAGGTGGGAGTAGCTCTCTTCTTGAAGGTTTGAAGGACGCATCGGTCCGGAAATACCGCCGGCGACAATTTGTTCCACAGATCAGTTGTGCGAGTTAAAAAGTTTCGTGAGAATCTCACAGTGGTGGACCGCCAACTATTCAAGTGGTGTGCATGATAGTTTTGTCGCGTTGAACGTTGTCGAAACGTTGTGGCTGATATAAGTCCGAACAATTCCTCGGAGCACTCCCCGTGATACATGCGATAAAGAATGATGGTACAAATTTTGTCTCAATGTTGTAGCAACACTCACCCAATAGCTTCTCCCAGCCTTTTGAGAACCGTGTAGTCGGTTCCCCTCCGGTATTATTATAAAATCGTCAAGCCCGGAGCCCATTTTTGTTTAGGATGTGTGACGGATGGTGTTTTGACCATTTGTGTGTATGTGTGAGACTAGAACAGTTGAAGAATGATCTATTTTCCATCCTTTTAAGTTTCGAATATTTTTCTACGTGTTTTTATTACGCTTATTTGTCATCATTATGATTAGAACGTGTATGTTAACTACACAAATTTATCATTGACTTGATCAAGGAAATGCTCAGACTTAACACGTTGGACGTTACATTAATCTAATTTTGTTTTAAAATGTAATCGTTAACAAACGGTGGAGAACAGGGTAAGGCAAGTGTGTATGGTCTGCGGTAATGTACCTTAACCACGGATTGATTAGAAGACGATTAACGTCTTCAGATTAAAAAGCGATTAGGCAGCTGACAATGCCTGGAAAGCAGGTCTGCCTTATATACTATACTTCTATATACAGTTTGATAGTGAAATAAAATATACCGATCGTTAAATCACTTTATACATATTATACTAGCAGCGCCTCGCAGTTTCACTCGGGAATAGGGGCAGAAATAAAATATAGCCCATGTTACTCCTTGATAATGGACCTTTCCATTGGTGAAAGAATTTTTAAAATCGGTTTATTGGTTTAGGCGTGAAATCGTAACAAATAAACAAACACAGTCACTTTCGCATTTCTATAATATTTCTACGACGATAGGATAGGATAGCATGTATATACTACTCTGTACTATAGATACTAAACTATTGATAAACATACTTACTTTAATAAAAGTAAATACCCAGACTCAAAGCCAACTTACATATTCATGCGCACAAATGTTGCCCCGAGATGAATTCAAACTTGCGACCTTCAACTCAGAACACGGTACTGAACCACCTGAGCTAAGAGACCAACCATAAGTTTCTAAACCATGTCAAGAAAACTGTCTAATTTAGAAGCAAGCTGCAAACATTTATTAAAATACTACTTAATCATTGTTTGACAATTTCGCGCAGATTCAAATACTTAACGTCAAAAAACTTTTTGTGTTCTCGATAACTTTTTGCCGTGGACTATAATAAGGGCTTTGTATACCTGTGCAGGAGTGGTTTTTTCAACCAAATTATTTTTCGACGAAACTCGGGATCTGCCCCAGAGCCTTACGCCTAGGAATGTACAGTCAACATGAGTTTTAGCTGATAGTCAAATAAATATTTGATGTTATTTTGGAATGCACTTTGAGTTTAGTATTTTATAATCTAATAATATTTGTAAGTATACATATATTTCTTTTACATCTGGGCAAATTTTGTATTTAGATAAATTTTAACTTTATCTTTTATCTATATAGATGCCTTTTTAAAAAAATAGTTATGTACTAATAGTACTAATTAATAAACGAAAGTAATTTTTACCATTACCCTAACATTCTTAGTTCTATAAGAATATTCAATTTGTCTTATGGTTTTATGAGTAACATTTAGTAAAATAAATAATAACATTACTCTTATAAGCTAAAATTTAAAAAGATTTATCCTATGATTTCACAATAATTCTTAATTTAGTTTATGTAGCCTTTTTTTAAAAGTTTATTTTAATGTATTTACAAATGTATTTCTACTAAATATTAAAAACTTAGGTACTTATATGCCTACGCCTTTAGGCATAGTAACATTTTAAAGAATCCTTGTATTACCTAATGATATAGGTACACACATAACTTTGTTTAAGCTACGATGTAGGCTATATCGTAGCCTAAACAAAGTTATGTTTGAAAGACTTCTGATCGCGACAGTATCTCATACATTATGAGCGTGTTAATACGCGGTCTCTAGGACAAAGGGTATTTTTTTAGCCCAGTTGAATTGTACCCTTCCTTTATGCTTTTATAACGTCTAACTCTAAAATACATAGAAGTAACTCACTATAAAAATATTTAAAAAATATTGGGTACTAGCGGGTGCCCAGCGGCGTTGCCCGCGTGGATTCTGTTTATTCCCGTTCCCGTGGGAATTTACGAAAATCCCTTCATAGTGGTTGCCTACGACATATTTAAGACACCTACATACCATATTTCAAATAGCGGGTGCCCAGCGGCGTTTTCCCGCATGGATCCAGTTTATTCCCGTTCCCGTGGGAATTTCCAAAAATCCCTTCATACCAGTTTGCTACGACATATAAGACAGCTACATACCATTTTTCAAGTTTCTAGGTGTTATCGTTTCGGAGTAGTACGTTTTTCTCTTTTTAACCAGTTTTTATATTTTCCCGTGGGAATGAGATATTTTCCTGGAATAAAAAGTACCCTAGATGTTGACCCGGGTACTCAGTTATCTTCATACCAAATTTCATCAAAATCCGTCCAGTAGTTTTTGAGTGATGCGTGCACAACCAGACAGACAGACAGACAGACAGACAGACAGACAGACAGACAGACAGACAGACAGACAGACAGACAAAAATTCCAAAAATTGGTGTTTCGGTATCTATATCGATAACTATATACACTACCGTTAAAATTTTCAAAAAATATTTCATGTACAGACACGGCCCCGTTAGAGTTTTATTATATGTATAGATAGATGATATTTGGGTGTAATTGAATAATATGTTGACTATGGCTGTGGCTGCAATTCCCGCTGCCCCCATTGAGTGGGGACAACTACAAAAACACCAACCCAGTTAACCCTGCACGATGATCGTGATAATATATTTTCTGGAGTTTAATCATCTTTATATAATTATACTAGCGACCCGCCCCGGCTTCACAGGGGTGCAATGCTGATACTAAAACCCTGTCGAAAGTACTGAGGTAACAAACATAAAAAAACATACAGACGAATTGATAACCTCCTCCTTTTTGAAGTCGGTCAAAAAGAGAAATACTTCGTAGAAAAAAGGGGGAAACTAAGCGGTTTGCCATACAAGGGCTGATTGAGAACAATTTCTAGATTCTACTTCTAACCAATTGGCTTTGACTTGTCGAGTTGTCTCTTTTTGTTAGTCAGTAATAATACTATTATGTTTTTATTGAAAAGTGAATGGCGGGAAATTGGAATGCAGTTGACGTAATTTTTTTTTGTTCTAGGCTTTGGTCGTTAATCGGCCAATCTTAAATCGTTCAAACGGGCCTAATTCTTACTGTTATCGTAAGAATATTATGACCTTAATGAACGACTTAGGTAGTTTAACTTAGGTAGGACTTAGTTGTTCGTCTGCAATTAGGAATTAGGTACATTGTATTATGGCTTCGCTTACCCGATTAGTCCCTTAAGCTAAATGATTGTATGAAAACTAAAATTAAACCAGAATAGTAATACTGGATAAGTAAAGGAATACCTCTGCCCACCCCCTCGGGGATAATTTTTATTACTAAATCTAAACTGCCTTTCGTTACTTTCCAGCGCTGTATAAAAATACATTATGTAGTCTACACGTACTACATACCTCTCAAAATTAAAGAAACTTCTCTTTTTTATAATCACTCCATAGAGTTCGTGACCATGACATCAGTGGCGAAGTGTGTCAGTCAGCTAATGTAGCACAGGCGAATGCATTACACTTTTTGTGCAAATAGCGCGCGTTTAGTTTCTACTATTTAACTCTTAAGAGGTATGTCCCACGGATGCACGAAGACATGGATGATACTTTTTAGAGGAAGTCACTGTAGATGGCAATCGAGAACACAAATTGTAACGATACGTTTTATTTACTTTTTGTTGTTGTTGTTTTTCTTACTAGCGACCCGCCCCAGTTTTGCACGGGTGCAATGCTCACACTAAAACCTTCCTCTTGAATCACTCTATCTATTAAAAAGATATTATAGAGCAGTGACAGCCCGGACGGTTAAAGAGCCGGCCGAAAATCAGTGAGGCTCGGGTTCGAATCCTGGCATGTACCAATGAGTTTTTCAAAAACTTACGTACATATTTATCACTAGCTCGACGGTGAAGGAAAACATCGTGAGGAAACCCGCAGGTCTCAGAATTAATTCTGAGACATGTGTAAATAGACCCGGTCCGGCGATGGGCTCACCACCTATCACGTTTAGGGGTCCAATGTATCTCGTGAAATGTGGGTATATCCAGTAATGGAATACCTCTGCCTACCCCCTCGGGGATGAAAGGCGTGAGATTATATTTATTTATATTTATATCTATTAAAAAAAAACCTTATCAAAATCCGTTGAGTAGTTTAAAGATTTAAGCATACATAGGGACATAGGGATATAGGGACAGAGAAAGCGACTTTGTTTTATACTATGTACGAGTAGTGATACAACATGCAAGTAAAAGAATTGACCAGAAAACTATGACATCTAAATTTTGTGTACCTACTACGCCTTATACCCGACGGGGTAAGAATAGACACAAATTTTTGTGAGTGCCTTTGAAATCTATAAAGTATAACTTTGTATATTATGCTCCGTCCTAGTTATTTCGTCAATCATTAATCCTATTTAGAATCGAAGCAATAATTGATTGAAATAATCAATAAGTCTCCTAAAATATACAATGTCCTGTAAGTATGTGTTATTACTATAACTGAGGACTTTTAACCTCTTAAACCATGAATCACAGACACAATTGATTTTTAATTGTGTCTCGGTCTTAACTGATTAAATAAAAAAAAACATGAGCTGTTTTGAATATTATGGTAAAAAAAGCTGCACTACACAAAAAAAATTGTCTATGCTCGCACTCCGTATATTTTAGTGCGCTCACATATACCTTATCCAGGCCAGAATCATACTTCTTTGATCAATTACCCCATAGCAGTCAGCATATGTCGTTATTAAGTTTCTCTACAATTATCACGTTGGTTAGGAAGACATGAAAGTTCCGCAGAGCGACGAGTTTTTATGCTATTTATTGCGGAAAATACGAAGATCTCCAAAACCCCATTAGTGAAACTCTGTAAAATAACGTTCAAATATATTCAAAAACATAAAAAATAAGTGGTTTCAAAGATATTGATTGCGTATTTAATTAGTGTTGTGTAGTTGAAGTATTATTATAAAAATAAATGTTTTCTTCGTATCTGGTATTTTAATATTTATTTAGTATGTCTATCAGTTGTTTAGTATCCATAGTACGGCTCTGCCTAGTTTGATACAATTTATTACTATCATTAACTAAATTAGTACCTAAAATGCTGGCTGCTTTTAGTCTAGCAAGGCTACTCCTTCGACAGAGATAACTGCCCAAATTTTGGGCACCTACAGCCTAGACGAAAAGCGCTGATTGCTCTATGTAAAACTAACACGCTTCGGATCCAATAGTTCTATGGTACTGGACGGTACTAACATAATAGTTGTCATTGTGATCGATATCTATACATATAATAAAACTCTAACGGGGCCGTGTCTGTACATGAAATATTTTTTGAAAATTTTAACGGTAGTGTATATAGTTATCGATATAGATACCGAAACACCAATTTTTGGAATTTTTGTCTGTCTGTCTGTCCGTCTGTCTGTCTGGTTGTGCACGCATCACTCAAAAACTACTGAACGGATTTTGATGAAATTTGGTATGGAGATAACTGATTACCCGGGTCAACATCTAGGGTACTTTTTATTCCAGGAAATAAAAAAAAAAATTTTTGGAAATACCCCCGGGAACGGGAATAACGGGATCATTGGGAACCTAATAAATTGGGTCTGCTAATTATTATATCCATACTCTTTTCTGCTTTACTGTTATTTTATTTTTCTTTGACACTGTCTTAGTGACGTTTTTGATATTTGTTCAATGCAAATGTGAATTGAGTTTTGTATTTATTTGTTACAAAATGAAGAAGCTGAGAAAAAATATTAATAGGAGATCATGTTGAAACTGAAATTACAAAGAAAACCTAATAAATACCAATACAGAACAATACAAATGTCATGCAAACAGAAGGAATGCACGTACCAAGGTCAGTCATCCTTTACACATTCTGTTACTCCAATTAAAAACTGGTTAAAAAGAGAAATACCTACTAGGTACTCCGAAACGAACATATCAACTTGAAAAATGGTATGTAGGTGTCATATTCGTAGGCAATCGCTATGAAGGGGTTTTTGAAATTCCCACGGGAACGGGAATACACTAGATCCACGTCTGCGACGCCGCTGGGCACTCGCTATCTTAAATAAAGAGCAACAATACTACGGTTTCCATAGGTATCCCTAAATTCAGTTACGCTAATTCATTTTTCGGAAAAAAATCACACATATTAAAAACTAGCGGTTCTGCGCGGTTTCAGTCGCGTAGTTCCTGTTCTCGACGGAATACATGGACTATATACCCTATGTTACTCAGGGATATTGCAGCTTTCCATTGGTGAAATAATGTTTTAAATCGGTCCAGTAGCCTTTGAGTTTATTCGTTACAAACATACAAAAATACAAGAATAAACCTTTCCTCTTTTTAATATTGGAAGATTTAGATTAGTGTAGATGTAGATAGCTAAAACCGATTAAGTAGTCGAAACTGAACAAACTAATTTCAGGAATTGCACTTATCCTATCCTATCCTACTAATATTATAAACGCGAAAGTTTGTCTAGATGTGGATGTTTGTTCCTCTTTCACGCAAAAACTACGGAACGGATTTTGATGAAACTTTACATTTATATAGCTTATACATCAGAATAACACAAAGGCTATATTTTATCACCGTATTCCTACGGGAATGGGAAGTATTTTATCCCCGTATTGCTACGGGGACGGGAAGAACGCGGGTGAAACCGCGGGGCGCTGCTAGTACAATATATATATATATATATATATATATTTTATCCCCGAGGGGGTAGGCAGAGGTATTCCATTACTGGATATACCCACATTTCACGAGATATACAATATCTAACAGAATAAGCGCAATTCCTGAAATTAGTTTGTTCAGTATCAACTACTTAATCGATTTCAGCTATTTTTAATATGTGTTAAATTTTTCCGAAAAATTAATTAGCGTAGTTGAATTTAGTGCTATCTATGGAAATCGTGCTATTATTGATCGATATTTAAGAAAATTAGACATAACTAAAGTTCGATTGCATCATATATTTTTTATGTAAATTTACTAATTGGGGTGTATGAGGAATTGCGCTTTTTCTGTTACGCGTTGTATTTTAGAATCGGGTATTTGACTACCTAGTCAAATGAGCTACTTTTTATGAGCTGTCTAATCGAAAATTTATTATGGAAAATGTACTGAGTACCTACTGCGGGCGTATTCACGGAGAGATACTCGATATTCGACTCGGAATCGGAAAATCTGTGGAAAGGTTTCGAGATGGGCTATACACAGATGTCATATTTGACATAAGGATTCGACAGATTTTCCGATATCGAGTATCGAATCTCCGTAAATACGCCCGCTGACTTTGTGACGTCATAATTTTTAGTGCTTAGTTGGATCACGTTATTGATTGTGGTCAAATTACAGGGGAGCAATTAGCGGTGTAATGATTTCAAGGAGCGTGCAATGTCGCATCAGTCATGCAATGTTGTCGCGTAACTTTTCTCTAAGCCCGCGGCAGATTCATATAATAAAATGAGAGGTGAAGAAGGGTTCAGAAAATCATAGCCAGATCACAATCAGATCACGATGTTTTTTTTTAATTCGTATAGGCTTATACAGAGGAGATAGGAAACTAGATGATGGTCTGAAATTTAGTTAGAACTAGCATCGCCCTGCGGTTTCACCCGCTTAGTTCCCGTTCCCGTGGGAATACGGGGATAAAATATAGTCTCTGTGTTATTCTAATGTGTAAGCTAGTAACGAAGGAACTGGAAAGTTTCATCAAAATATTCAGTAGTCTTTGCGTGAAAGAGGAACAAACGTCTATACATCCATTTATACAAACTTTCGCTTTTATAATATTACTAGCTTTTAAACGTGGATGTGAAACTTATCCATGGAAAATGTACCAAATACTGAGCTGTGACGTCATAACTCATAGTACTCAAATACGTAACTTTTTTAATTGTTTTATTATTTTAAAATTTTGCTATAATTGTAAAATTAAAATCGAAATGCATTTTTAGGTGTGTTTTGGGATGAGCTTTTTAATGAATGATTATTCGCAATTGAATTACGATAGAGTCCCAATTGCGTCTTGCTGGGAGCGCTATCCAGTGCCCATTTCACGTATCACGTATGTAAATCGCCGTTCGTGCCACTGTTTTTATATTAAGTTAAAAACGCCAACGACTCGGTTTGATCATTCAATAAATTTCCAATATCATTCCTTTCCTTCTTATAGAGCTGCCTCTTCCTTTTGTAGAGTCCATAAATCTTACACTTCAGATAGCTCAGTAGACTCTGTTGTGGATCATTTTTTGCTGGACAATGAACTGACTTTCTAGTGTGGTATGGTTTTTTTAACATTATATTGCATGTTAAATCGATTTACATTATTATGATACTCAGATCAGAATATTTTATGCTTAAACGTACTCGATGGTGTTTCCCGTGAATATCAAAACAGGATAAATATTGTTGATGGTTTATAAATTTAAAATACTTAAGGTATTGGCCTGAATTTTGTTATTATTAAATTTATTATTTTAGTCGACATGATTACGTATGTAGATTTATATCCCATGTATCCAAGATCCTCCTATTGATCTCAATACGATGTACGACGTGATCAACAAATTTGATAGTACCACATATATCAATATTTTACAGAGGTAGGTACAATACAATACAATAACTCTTTATTGTACATCAAATACAACACAATACAATAAATTACAATTAATTAAGGTATAGTTATGTGATGGTTCGTATGTTGGGGTTAGTCTCTTGTACGCTATTGTCAGAGCTGTTGGAGTCCACGTGTAATATCATAATTGCCCTACGATGCCAAATTATTCCCTAATAAATAAATAAAATAAAATAAATAATCTCACGCCTTTCATCCCCGAGGGGGTAGGCAGAGGTATTCCATTACAGGATATACCCACATTTCACGAGATACATTGGACCCCTAAACGTGATAGGTGGTGAGCCCATCGCCGGACCGGGTCTGTTTACACATGTCTCAGACTTAATTCTGAGACCTGCGGGTTTCCTCACGATGTTTTCCTTCACCGTCGAGCTAGTGATAAATATGTACGTAAGTTTTTGAAAAACTTATTGGTACATGCCAGGATTCGAACCCTAATAATATAGGAAATATTTTACATTGATAACAGAAACAGAGCGAGGACGGGTCGCTTGCATATAGTAGATATAAAAAATAGCAAAATATATAGCATGAAACAAATTTGATATATAGGTACCTACTCTTAGGTAGCATTTACGACGTAATTAAGCAACTAAGATATTTTTTCTAAATTCTTATATCTTAAAAAACAACGATCACTGATCCCTATATTTTTATGGCCATTAATTGTTTGTCTAAAGTTTTTAAATTTAATTTAATTTTTGTGGTTAATAATTAAGGTGTATATCACAAAATTAAATTAATTGAGTTCGATAGCAGTCTATAAATCGATTGTGGTAAAAAGTTAGTTGAAAAATCAAAGTGTTTGTTTAAAATTAAGAGTTATATTAATTTTATCAGTACACAGACTCATACACATATAGACCACGAGAATATAAGAAACAATGAAACAATTTTATTTTTATTACTTAATTTTGTAAAGACAATATTTATTTTACTGGAAGTAGTGTAGGTACTTACTTCAAAAATGGAGTCACAGTAATAGCTGTCTTTACACCATTTCATAACACACCTTCTTGCTATCTGCTAAAACTCAGTTTTGATTAACTGTACAATGCTAAACCAAGATTAAAACGGACACTTTAAATTGCTAGTGGCGTTGAAAAACAATATTTAAAACCCGTGTAATAAGTTCAAAGGTAAAATAAGCGATTGGTGACCCTTATCTTGTATACCATTGCGGCATGGACACGTCCTTTAATGAGTTCTCCGATGATGAACGAACTATTGTATGAAGTTGTTATATAAGTAAAGTAATTATGTATGCTGTAAAAATGCTGACGGGTAGACTGGTGGAGTGGTGTTTTTTTGAGTGAAAATGTGGCATAATTGGTGGTAAAGCAGGGCAAAATAGGAATACAATAGTATTTTACTTTGAATTCTTGATTTGTTATGTAACGCACAAATCGCTAAAGATATACATATTTTAATTTAAAAATTAAAAGCCTTGAATATAAGTAGCGTTTTAGCGTTCATCCCAAACCAGTCAGTCATTCATTCATTTTGACAAATGAATGACAATATAGTCATTCCAATGAAAATTACTGAATCGTAATAACTTGAATAGGGCAATAGTTCCAGATTACAACCTGAAAATTTACAAAAACCATGATCTCTTTAAAATATATAACAATGGCTTTAGCCCCTGGCTTTGTTCTCGTACTGGGGCCTACTTATAATTGTAATCGCAATCGTCTTCATTCTGACGTACGTTGCTTCTTCCGTACATCTGTCAATACAGCCAGTGAAAGAAGAGCAAGCACTGACCACGTAACAAATGTCAAATAAACACGATTACCATTACAATTATAAATAGAAAATAAGGTCCCTGACCATTTTAAAAACACTGTATCGGAATAGAGAACTTGGATTCTAGGCGGCGTATGAAGGTATAGAAGGTAACAATAAAACTGTAAAAACCACATAAAACTTCTTGCAATAGTATTTCCGGGATGCGCGTAGAAACAGACAGACAAACTAAAATTTTTATTTTTTTCTATTTTTACCCTCAAATTAAGTTTTCCTCAATATCCTGCCAGTTACAATATTATATTATATGTATACATTGTAGACGAAGAGCATGTACAGGTATCCACCAACCTATAACCTCTTGTCAGCTGTCAAGCTGCCCCAGACAGCGATATAGACATAAGAATAAATTTTACGTTTTCTACATAAAGTAGTCTCTTTTTGTCTATAAATTACCATCTCTATAAATATATCTAAAATACGGACGGGACCATTTATGGGTTAGAAGTAGGCCAAGCATCCTATGTGGTCGCGTTAGCACAAATAACACCTGATCTAAGGCCATTACAGGCCTGCATAGGCCTGGTTTTTCAATCAGCTTCTTGTTCATTTCCTAAGCCATCTAATCACGGCTTATTATGTAGAAAGGTCTGAAATAATTACGTGTTAAGCCTTTTTAACGGTATGGTGAAATTCTTGACTATGAAATTAGTTGGCTGTTAAGAATTTGTGTTATTGATTTTTTATAGCATCTTTAATGGCATGTTGTACCTTTCGATAATTAAGTTTCTGTGTGCCTTGTTCATGTGGAATAAGATTCATTTTAGACGTAAATCTACTACGAGTTTCGTACATAAAATATGTTTATTATATATTATTAAACGCAAAGGCCTTAATATTATATAGTTATACATTTCAATAATTTCGTATAATAAGAACGAATGAACTGCTATTGACTGAAATATACAAGAAAGTAGCTCGACGGTGAAAAAAAAACATCGTGAGGAAACCCATAGACCTAAGAATTATTTCTTAGACATGTGTCAGGTATGCGTCGGAAAAAACACTGTTGAAAATTTGCTTATTCCAAAAAAGCATCTACCAGCCCCTCAGGAATAAGGCGTGATGGAGGACATAGTTATTTAGATATCAATACTATACGGCCTTCCCTCGCTTCGCTTCGGTGTATTTGATATGTTATGCACGTATTATATACATTTAAACCTTTATCTTGAATCACTCTATTTAATTTAAAAAAGCCGCATCAAAATCCGTTGCGCAGTTTTAAAGAACTAAGCATACATAGGGACAGACATGCAGACAGCGGGAAGCGTGTTTTATTCTATGTAGTGATAGTGATGATATACAACAACGTCTAAATGTAAACCAAATTTTTGTAATCACCGTTTTTTTACTAAGGCAACAGAATTTCTGATGTGTGATTAACCGACTTGAAAAAGCGGTGTTCTCCCACGACTGAAGTGATTAAAGTGATTTTAATATCAATGGGTGATTACAGCGTTCACACAGCTGGTGAGAAGCAAGTAATGAGTAATAGTTTTATTATGTGCAAGAAAATACTAGCCTACATACTAGATACGAAAGTTTGAATATTTTTTGATTTAGAAAATGTACCATACTTATTACTTTTTAGCTGCTTCTCGTGGTTGTGGTAGCAAAGCTAGCAATTTTTTTTTCGCATATAGCGAGATATTTTGTCGGGATATATTGTGAAGAAGAAAGAAAGAAGAAGTTCAGGAAGGAAGAACAAATAAACAAATATTTGCATTTAAATACATGCTACGTTAGGATTGATGGATGCATTTACAATTTGCTAACTGTTTGTTAAGTAAGTTACATAGGTAAATAGTTATATAATAAATACTCTTTGAAAACTTTCGTACATATTGCGTGGGTACTGAAACCTTGAGAAAAACTATCTTCATTGAAACTACACCATTCTGTATGAAACAGGCGGAGATCCGTCATCCCAAGACATTGGCCGTCTAGATATCATCATAAAGAGTAAATTAGACTAGATCATAAAATATATTTCATGTTACACACCTGGAAGTGTACACAACGTTCACGATTCATAGCTTACTCATTATTAGACACTGTTACATCTCCAGAGAAACCCTGTCCATCCAGCTATTAGACACTTCAAACGTTTCTAGGCTAAATCTCACATTACCCTAGCAGTTTCAATATGACAAAGAATTATCGTGCAACCTTGATAGCTAGATTAGCTAGCAAAATGAGATGCGATCTCGTCTCATAGCTCGCAGCTAGAAAGTCTAGCTTTCTCGAGTCTAGGATTTTAGCATATTAAGCGTCGGGTAAATGAATTTTGAATTAGGTCGTGTAGAAAAGCGGTGAAGGGAAACAGTGGTTATGTATTTACACACATTGCATTTGTGTGTCAAAAGTTATGTGAAGAACATCATCATCATCATCATCAACCCGTAACAGCCCACTGCTGAGCTAAGGTTCTTTCCTCACACATGAGGAAGTATGTGAAGAACATTCTCCATTATCAATCAATTTTTGTTAATGTTAAACCTATACCTTTATTTGTTACGAATTAACTTAAAAACTACTGGACCGAATCCAAAAAATCTTTCACCTATGGAAAGCTAGAATAGCCTTAAGTAATATAGGCTATATTTTATTCCCGCATTACCACGGGAACAGGAACTACGCCGGTGAAACCACGCAGAACCGCTATAATTGATAATTTTATTAAATCATGTTACGAATGTCGCTGGGGTTCCATATTATTACTTCAAATTGCCACTCCGTGTAATGTCTACATAGGATAATGTAAAAAATCTCCGATAAATTTTATACAACACAGCTATCAATCGGCTGATATTAATCCTCGCTATAATTGTCTATCTCGCTCATTTATCGGCGCTGTGTAATAGGATGAAAAGGGATGTAATTAAACACGCGATCAATGGGCCACTAAATAGTCGACTCCCGCGCATTGTGTGCGCTCGCACTAAACTGTACAGCTTGTGTCAACGCTTCCGTGATTTTGCTTGGAGTCCACTATGTAGATATACTCATATTAAGTAAATAGTTTATTTTTTATTTGCGTTTCGGGATAAAAATAGAGGACTTATGTCCAGTCTCAAAATAAAAGCTATCCCTGGTAAATTTTATAGTCGCGAAAGAGTTACCAACAGACAGTCGGAATATAATATTAGTAGATATAATTATGGATAGTGTGCCTGAAATTTATGTATTCCCGTTGTCCCCACTGCCGTATCCCTTTATTGGGGACAACAAGAAGAATTTGTTTTTGACATCCCGTTGTCCCCATCATGGGGATACGGCCAATGGGGACAACGGGAATACATCTGTAGACTACTATGTGGGATAGTCCCATAATTGTAAAAATGTGACGCAAAAGTATTCTTTCTAATTTCAACTGATTTCTCTTTGATGTAACATGAATGGAATAAGAAAGGAACCTGAAGGACTAAGATAAGGAAAGCTGCATGTCCCATTTGTTCTGAGATAAGTGCAAAAACTCCTGTCACGTATACGGGCGAAAAAATGCCTATGGTGATTAGCTCTTACCGTTTTCGGTCTTGGCGACCACTTCGATTGTATAAAGCGGTCGCATGCGCAGGATATTTTAAGGTGCG
Organism: Ethmia dodecea; assembly: GCA_963855545.1. Classification (NCBI taxonomy): domain Eukaryota; kingdom Metazoa; phylum Arthropoda; class Insecta; order Lepidoptera; family Depressariidae; genus Ethmia; species Ethmia dodecea. The sequence continues at coordinate 14,170,378 of OY979443.1, read as the reverse complement.
CAAACGCAAGTGTACGCACTCGTCTTCCTCCTCCTTGATTGAGTGGAACGGAAAACTGCTCCGACTAGAAGAGAGGTCAGTTAATTCTGATCGAAAAATATATGTCTGTATCTCAAGCAAACCTCTTGGGTACATCATTACATAGTATAAAACAAAGTTGCTTCCCCTGTCTGTCTGTCCTTATGTACGCTTAGATCTTAAAAACTACGCAACGGATTTTGATGCGGTTTTTTAATAGATAGAGTGATTCAAGAGGAAGGTTTTAGTATCAGCATTGCACCCGTACGAAGCTGGGGCGGGTCGCTAGTTATAAAATTAAAAGAATACACTTAACTATCCCAATCACACATTCACCGTCTGCATAAGTGAGATGTCCTGGACATAAAGCAAGCCACACACTATACTATTTGACCCCGGCGTCCGTCGCATAACACTCGTAACCTCAGAGTCGCGTGTTTCTGCGATAGAGATCGCGCGAAAATTTACAGTTAGCTATGTCGCGCGCCGCTGTCTAATGACATCGGGTTAGTGTGTGGCTTTATGCTATGCGGTCTTTATTTTTTTGTTAATGCTTGGGTGTAATATGTTCGAAAAAATTGTTTGCTTCTATAACTGACTTAACTTAAAATGACTTATTTGTTTTTGCGTGTATTCATGTTACTACGAGTAGGTACCTATATTATTCCCTCGAAGCGCTCGTAGCCCTGCGATGCCAGTGTGTTTGTAACGATCACGCTGGTTAAGCAAAGTTGGGTGCGGTCAATCATTGAATGGGTGACAGCCTAGTGGCAATTATATTACGATCGCTTCCGTGTTTCGGAAGGCACGTTAAATTGTTGGTCCCGGTTTTCGTTGTGTTTACGCACAATGGAAGTCGTTAAGCCATGTCAGATACCCTTGGGTGGCTTGAAAAATTCTGACTGTTAAGTGGTCACTAGCTTAACACCATCTCCCAATCCGCGGTGGGCTCGCGTGGGAGATTATAGCCCATACTTCCTCATATGTGAGGAAAGACCATTCTCAGCTTAGCACTGGGCTGTTACGGGTTGATGATGATGACCTATATTATTCATAACTTTAGCTAACTTGAACTGAACTCAAGGTTTAGTTGTAAATTTTCAGAGAATAATCTTACAATGAATCAAACACGAAAACGAACCCTGTACGAAACGACAAAGCTGAGCATATAATTTATCGAAAAATGTGGATTCATCATTAGAAAAAAAGGCGACTTTTGATAGGCGCTCAGATTTTTCTAACTGTTTTGCGTCTAGGTACGATGCGTAGGTAGTTCTCGTGCGATTTTATTTAAAAAAAATATGATTCGTCTAAAATACTTTTGAGTCTTACTTTTGTGATAACATAATATTTAATTTAATTTGTGCAATGGAAACTTCTGAAAAACATCGCAAATGTTAACTGTCTTCGTGCAAATTAAGGTTTCCATTTCATTTTATGCGTTTCCATATATATAACTTTTACGCATTTTCACCAAGCATAGTTAATAACTGTAGTCTATAGTTATGTTAGGACATAGCCATTAATTTTTACCTCCAACCCAGGAAGCGCTTGCGCAGGTAACTGTAAACCGGGAACGCATATCATGGCATCTCGCGCACAATGCGCCAGTGTGTTATACATTCACTAGTGGATGCAGGGGCGGCCTAAGCCATTACGGGTCATCCATTAATCACGTGATGTTTTTTAGCAACTTTTTGACTTCCCTCCCCCATTGGTGATATGTGGTGAGGTTTTAGACTCCCCGCCATACAAAGTAGAAAGTATATTGAAATTTTCGATGACGAAATGATAATTTTTTTTAAAATCCAGCATGAATGAAACGTCACGTGCTACTTATTGCTTTAGAAATTGTACGGCCGATGAAAAATAAATACACGTGATCATTACACCCCCCCCCCCCCTCCTTGTGATATTTCGTGATTTTTTCCGAACCCCTCCCCCCCTTTCGAAGCTCACGTGATTAATGGACGACTTAAGAGGCTCCGTCGGGTAGATTTTTGCGAGGTCCTTGTCTTTGTGGAATTAGTTTCAATGATGATGCTTGACGAGAAATGCAAACTTAAAAATAAACTAGCTACCCGCCCTGGCTTCTCACAGGTGCAATTCTAATACTAAAACCTTCCTATTGAACCACTCTATCTATTAAAAAAACCGCATCAAAATCCGCTGCGTAGTTTCAAAGATCTAAGCATTCATAGGGACAGACAGTATACTATGTAGTGATAGTGAATTGATAAATGTATAAGTTTTATTTTAATTTACTATATGACATTTCGTAAATGTGGACGAGATAGAATGAATCGTGAAATGGAGTGAACGAGACAGATATCAGCGCGACGAAAGATAGCGCAAGTGGTATAACGTGAGTTTTATAATGCTTGGTAATAAAAATAAAAATTAATATAATATAATATCCAGTAATGGAATACCTCTGCCTCCCATATACAAAGTCAGGCCCTGTCTAAGTCAAACATTATAAGCAAATTCTTAGGTCTAGATACCAATTTTTTTTGGACATCCTGTATTATTTATTAAGACGACGCCCAGTGATCGGGTGGTCCTATTTTAAAACTGGAACCTGATATTAGCAATCATGTTATGAGAAAAATATCGTGTTAAATCAATATTATTTGCAAATAACTAATCTGTGGCTAGTGATCAAAGGCAATCAGGCAAAAATTCATGGCTTTGACACATTTGGGCTGCGTGCCCGAATCTTTTGTAACGAGACCGCCATTGTGTCTACCGCCACTGTTTATACTTGCGGACGAAATAACTATAGCGAATAATGTTGGGGAATAATGTAGCTTTTAATTAGTGAAAAAAAAATCAGAATCGAATCAGTACTTACAGAGATTTCCACCTACAACATACTTAAAAACAACTTTATCTTTATAATATTAGTGAAGGTAAGTAGAGATACATTCTGTAGGGTAGAAACCGATTAAAAATAATGTTGTGAGTTCCTTAATTTATTTTTATAAACAGCGTTGTTGTGTACATTACAAAATATAAATACAGCTACGTCAGAATGTTAAGTCAAAATAACATAAAGACAAGTTTATTGTAAACACTCGATAACATTGAAATGGAGATATTAATTTATATTAATGTTTTCTATCGCCTATTGGTCTCATAAAGTGTGAGGTTTAGAGTAACCAGATAGCACTGTTGTAATTTACAGCGAAAGGTATAGAGACACATGACACACAATCTAATATGAGGCGTTCGTGGAGCGGAGCAATTGTTTCTGCACATACAACTGCAACTGCTGGTTTTTTAGGGTTCCGTACCTCAAAAGGAAAAAACGGAACCCTTATAGGATCACTTTGTTGTCCGTCTGTCCGTCCGTCCGTCCGTCTGTCAAGACCCTTTTTCTCAGGAACGCGTGGAGGTATGAAGCTGAAATTTATATCAATTACTCAAGTCTACTGTCCCTTGAAGCTGTGAAAAAATCAAACTTCTAAGCCAACGCAATCAAAAGATACAGCCGTTTATGCCGCAAATTTTCGACACTTGCAAGGGAATCAAAACCTACAGGGTGCTTCCCGTGAACTCAGAATCTTGAAATTTGGTACGAAGCAACGTCTTATAGCATAGATAAAGGAAAAATTACGAAAACCATAAATTTGCAAGGTTGTACGGAACCCTCGGTGCGCGAGTCCGACTCGCACTTGGCCGGTTTTTTAAAATTATTGTGTCACTTATTATTTTTATTGGTGTGCAATAAAGAGTTGTTACTTACTCAAATACTTACTGTAGGGTCAAGGAAGATTAGCCATGTAGCGTCTGTACTGCGTGTCAACTATTTTTGGTGTATTTTGGATACCTACATTTTTATTTTATTAATTTAGGACAACAAACAATTTAAAAGAGATTACAGAGAAAGACTCCGTTGTCCCAAAACTAGTTCAACATATATATTTTGAATAACCTATTCTATTTTGTATGCCAAACTTACCGTTTTCTTTTATAAACGTCATAAGTAGGTACTGTAAAGTGGGAATAAATGAATGTCCTATTTATTACACTGGCACGAGGACAGGTTATGGCCCCGATTCTGCTTTACAGCGACTAAACTTAGTTTAGTTTACTCTTATCATCTAGTAGAAAAGAAAAGAGACGAGAGATATTTAGTCCTGTCAAATTAAAATCAGTCCTGTCAACTAAGGCACGTAACGTGCTTAGTGCATAAGTAAAGAAATCACGACTAAAATACAGCCTCTGACAGGACTAAACTCGGTAGGTTATCTTCTATACCTTTTCTTTTTTTGAGGTTATACCAAGACAGGACTAAACTAAAATAAGTTTAGTCGGTGTAAAGCAGAATCGCCCCCACTGTATGACTATTATACGTAAGAAGTCTTGTATTATATGTCACACGAAAAACTTGTATATATTATTTAGCTTAAATTGCAGTCTTGGAAACTATGAGGCATAGAGGAAGCTCCTAGTTAGCTAGAAAGGGTGTCTTAGCTTAGTTCTCTATGAATGTGTTCCAATATATTTTCTTAAAATAATTTAATTCATTTATTTTCTTAAATCGGAAAGGAATCTTGAGCATAGCTGATACGCTCAAGATTTCTTTTCGACGTGGAATTTAAGAAAATAAATGTAATTTACAAAATAAATCTAAATGTATACTTACCGCTGTCCCCAAGTGTAGTAACTTAATACAAGAGTCCGCCGAGCAGTAATCGAGACGCGCTGTGAGTTAATATCGACTTATCGGGCGCGTTGGGAGATTCACGCTTGGCCGAATTTAGGGTAGTAGAGTTTCTTAACCACGCTTTTGGGATATTTTGGTCTTTTTGGAGACCATTAGGATTTTTTCATACGTTTTGTTACTACGGCATTTCAAAATTAGACAACGATGACTATGATTTGATACATGAAACTTTTATTATTTCCAATTTGTATCTACCAAAAGCTGCTATGCCCCTTTTACCAAATTCATACGAAACATTTTGTAATAAAAAAACAAAAATAATATAGCGTAGTTATGTACATATATCTAATAATATGTATGTGAATAATAGACTGAATGCATTATGTTTGTAATCTCAAAATATATTCACTGAAATACATAAAAAAATTATGTATGACCACAGAGTCAAAGCAACTAACAAAAACTAGTCATAAATATCCAAGCAGACACACAAATATATCGTAACACATTAAGCTATGTAAACAAGTAGTGTTGCAACTAAGGACATCCATTTCTGCCATCGTCTCAATGCGAAGCGGAACTTGACTTCAATACAATTGTCAAGTTGGCTTAAGTTAGTGCTAAGTTAGAGAAATCTTGCGTGGGCAAATGTTTGTAACATATAACAAAGTTAGACTTGAAGTAGAAAATAAAAGCAGCGATAGTCCCGTTAGAAGCAAGGACACCTCGTAAGGCGTGATTTTACTGTGTTTATATAATTAAATTCTGTAACTAATGAGAGTCAAAAGTAATATACAGAATGGACATGTTTATTCGACTTTCCATCACGGTGGAGTCTTGTATTTTTTTTAAATAGATCACGGAAACAAAGAAAGGGTCAGCCAGTCCCTCAGTTCAGAGAATGACCTTCAAAATTTGTTTTTTTCACGGATGAGATTGAGCCAAGCCGCTTATTCTGCTAATCGTATTCGCTACTAACATCTAAAGGGTTCTGGCTCTCAAGATTCCACCCTGTTGGTTTCCGGCCTGGTCTCTTTTTTCACCGACTTTTCCGAGGAGGGTAGACCTCAGAAGGGAGACCAGGTTATCGTTTTCATTTAGAGAGATTCGTTAAGGTACACCCGCCATTCTGACTCTCATAAAATACTGGAGTATTTCTGGTCGATAATCGTGCTTTGATCTATACTATTAATATAAAGAGGTAAGATTTGTAATTATCTGCCTTCCCCTTCGGGAAAAAGGCGTGAGCATGACTGACTGACTCACTCATATTATATTGTAGTTTCTCGTGTTCCCCTTTCTTTTGTGCAGTAGCATAAATAGTATTCCTAGTAAATTTTAACATAAATAGGAGTTACAACAAGCGTGCTCTGGAAGAAACCGCTTCCAGCTATAACCTGAAAGTCAAGGCTAAGTTACAACTTAAGTCAACCCCGTAACCGGTACTTTGCATCAATAAATAGTAGCATGTAACGGTTCCAACTTGAGTAATGCGAGTGCTGCAGTTGAGTTAAGTTAGAGTTAAGTTTTCTAAGTGTGCTGAGTACTTCGATTGATGATGCTTTCTGCACTCGATAGATATTGTTGCTTAGTTTTATGGTCTTATTAATATAAGCTATTCATATTTTTATATTTTTAACTTGGCGGATTGACTTTGTTTATATGGAGAATTTGAATGTGATTTTAACAAATGTTTAATGAGTTATCGAATATATCCTGTACATCAGAATAATATACAACATGTAACAGAATAAGCTCAATTCCTGAAATTAGTTTGTTCAGTATCGACTATCTACTTATTCGATTTCAGTAGGTAATTTTTAATATATGTGTTAAGTACATTTTTCAAAAAAAATGAATTTTCGTAGCTGAATTTAGTGCTTTCTGTAGAAATCGTGCTATTATTAATCGATATTTAAGAAAATTGGTTAGACACAACTAAGGTTTGATTACATCATTTTTTTTTTATATTAATATACTAATTGGGGTGTATGAGGAATTGCGCTTTTTCTGTTACGTGTTGTATAATGTATAGCATACTGTTTAATTCGGGTCCAAAAATTAGTATGTTATAAGATATAGACATGCTTACGTCCGAATCTGTGACTTTGTGTGTGCTATTTAAAGTATCCTATGATAGGATTCCTATCTATACACGTCTTAGTAAGATTAGATACTGTACCGAAATACGCAGCCCAAGTTGGACGGCTGATATTAAGAAACGTTTTTTCTGCATTCGGTAATGTTGCTCTGGTAAATTAAAAAGAATTTCAGGCGTAACTTTCGGCCGTCTTACTATTTTTTTATTGTGTTACACAATTCACACAAGGTTACTCAGTCCCAAACTAGCCAGAACCCGAACTATTGGTATTAAACAACTGATGAACATACTTAAATAAATATGAAACACCCACGAAGCCAACAGACATGTTCATGCACATAAATGTTGGCCCCGAACGGGGATCGAACCCGCGACCTCCGACTCAGAAGGCAGGGTCACTACCAACTGGGCCAACAGGCCCGTCATATTACACTTATGTCTAGGTGTCACACTCTCCGGTGACCCAGTGACCGGTGTTGCGTTACGCCCGAGGCGCTGAATCGGTTACCTCAGTAACCGCAGGCGTAAGTTTCTTGTAACTTACACTTATTTTCAACTTTAGCTTAAGGACAGATTTTTCAATCGTCAGATAAAGGAGACGTTCCATCTTGGGCCTGCACATTGTACGCCAGCGTGAAAGATAGAAAAAAATCTAGAGATTATGAGATAAATATTTAAAAAAATCATTTCCATCTATTTAACTTGCACAATGTGCCATCTACATGGAACCAACAACGGAGCTGGTGCGGCTTGTGAAGCGGCTAAAGTATCCAAATACAGGGGTCTAGGCTCCGAATACAATTTTGTCCCATTCGGTGTCGAAACCCTTGGTCCGTGAGGTCCTAGCGCTTTAAGCCTTTTAAAGGAAATAACAAAAAGGTTAGTCGACATCACAGGAGACCGAAGAACTGGCAGCTACCTAGGACAAAGAATTAGTCTAGCTATTCAAAGGGGGAACGCTGCCAGTATCTTCGGGACCTTGCCTAAAGGGACTCCTTTTAATAATATATTTTAGCTAGGTATACTATATATAATTTTTAATTTGTTAAGGTATTTAGTTTCAGGTTTATTTATTATTATAACATTACTATAAATAAGTATGTTAATTTCATAAATATAAACTTGCACAAAAGTAATTAAACTTCAATGGATCCGCATCGAATCATATTAAAATAACTTCTTAAGCCCAATTTCCATGTTATTGTGAATTAGTCAGATAAACATCAAAATAATGTCAATTGTCATTATAACGGTCAGGTTGCAATTTTTTTTTCGGTCGCCACGTTGATGGTTTAATGAAAATTAAAGTTTATTGTACAACAAAACTAGACAAATATGAGCAAAATCCTGAATAAAACTACAGTTATTTTATTTATATTTATCTAAAAACTGGTGTGGTGCATGCCCAGTCTCTAAACATTCATAAAAACGTCTCCTTTATCTAGAGAATATATATTGATGCTGTTACTCTCTGACACAATAGAAAGGAAAAGTGACAGGTGATGTCTATTCTTCAGATAGCTTTTAACTGACTATTGAAAAATCAGCCCTAAGTGAATTAAAGAAAACATTCTGGAACTTAGACTAAATTATAGGCTGTCTGTTACCGGCCCCCGACAAGAACATCGATTCGTTGATACATTTTGTTGTGAAGAATGAACATAATAACTAACTCAGTATTGTTACGATTAGGATATATTATAAAGAAGTACCTACTCTTCCTCCTAATTCCGTGTAGTCAAAATTAATCTTAGTCGCTTTTCTACACTAAAATTATAAAGAGGGAAGATTTGATATTTTGTTTGTTTCTTTGTATTGAATAGACTCCGAAACTAATAAAATGATTTAAAAAATTCTTTCACCAATGGAAAGCTTACTTTTCTGGGTGTAACATGGACTATTTTTCCCATGAGAACGGGACTTACGCGTGCATGCATAGACTACATATCCGAGTCGAATTGGAAATGATCCTGTTTTACTAATTTCCATAGGAAATGTCAAAATTTTCTGAATTTCTAATTTCAGCTTTTTAGATCTAGCGTTTCTGAGAATGCGTAATGATGCCATTTCCTTTGACAATTTTGTTAAATATTTATTTGTCCTTAATTTGTAAACAACCGTGGGTTCCAATTGAACCGAGACACAATTAAAAATTATTGTGTCTCGGATGCTTGATCTTAGAGGTTAAACAGCCTGCGAAACCAACTTCATTTAATTTTACGTTTAAGAAATATGTTTTGTTACTATTTCAAACCAGCTGACATGCTAAATTGTGATAGATAACTTGCTATTTCTCTTATTTCCCTTCAGCACAGGTGGTGGGTGCGAGCAGAATAGATGATAGGCGATTACTCTTAGCTACTGAAGTAGGTACTTTGTTAAAGTGTTGCAAAATAAGGAACATATTTACAGATTATCAGTTAAGTTCATTGGTAACTTATGTCCTTACTACGAACTAGAAAGCAAATTATGTGCATTTAAAATATTCCAACAAATTGTAGGTATTTTCTTAACTGTTTGTCATTCTGAGTATCCGTCGTTTTGCATGTCTGATAAAATGCCAGTGTTTCTTTTGTGCAAGATGATGATGCATTGCATACTTTTGTAAAAAAATACTCGTACAGCTGCGATTGGTGCTATTGAGTAGTTGACTGCATAGCCAAATTAATATCTATTTATGATTGCTGCAGACGAAAATCTACCCCGTCCCGTAACGGAATGCAGACATAATAGGTTTATCTATTGTCCTTGATCGAGGTTTTGTAGTGCTTGCTAAGTTGTTTCATTTCAAAAAATTGTTAGGGAATGTCATACAAATTTTGATCCTGGGCAGAAATCGAACCCGTGACGTCTTGATTCAGGAGTTTCCACTGAGCACATAGGCTCGTCCGAAAGTATAAATGGAAGGACATTCATCTCGCTTATTATTCCTTTATACTTACGTTTTGCAGCTTTATAAAATGAATGATGTATGTATGGGAGCAGTGATAGCCCGAACGGTTAAAGAGCCGGCCGAAAATCAGTGAGGCTCGGGTTCGAATCCTGGCATGTACCAAAGAGTTTTTCAAAAACTTACGTACATATTTATCACTAGCTAGACGGTGAAGGAAAACATCGTGAGGAAACCCGCAGGTCTCAGAATTAATTCTGAGACATGTGTAAATAGACCCAGTCCGGCGATGGGCTCACCACCTATCACGTTAAGGGGTCCAATATATCTCGTGAAATGTGGGTATATCCAGTAATGGAATACCTCTGCCTACCCCCTCGGGGATAAAAAAGGCGTGAGATTATATTTATATTTTATATATATATTATTTATTATATATATTGATGTATGCTGTCTAGAATTTTGTTTTGCGAAAAGGCAAGAAATTAAATTTTTTTTACTAGCCCGTGTTTACTGAGACTTGTAGCAGGTATTATAATTGGGTGTATGTTTACCAAACCACTAAATAAAAAAATTGCAAAAACAATAGGAGATAGGACAACAATACCAAGCGGTCGTCTTCGCTTTGATCGATAACCGAAATGATCTTGATTTTTATGTCAAGGCCGAATAAAGAAAACAGTCAAAAAATCGAACCAAATTTCCGGCGAAGCTAAATCTAAAGTCTCTTCTCAAGAACACTCACGGGATAACCTGTACCGGTGCCCTCTCTTTTTTTGTACCCGACTACTTCGCCAAACACTTTAAAACAATAAATATAAAGTTCAAAATTAAATAAAAACCGTTTTCAGTGCTACGAATTGTGCTCATACTGATTGGAAAGACCTTAACACAAAGGAAATAAAGTTGATAATTGAATAAAACTTTGAGACGGTTCGGTACATCCACGCTCAATCTTATTTAAATAAGGTAGTCGGTGAGTGAAAGAGGTATAGGTAGAAAAGTTGCAAGGGTGAAAAAGAGAGGCGTGATCGCGATGTTGCCGCGCTTTTTAGTAGGGATGCTGTTGAGCTATCGATGGGTGAGTACTATTAAGATTATCTACATTACATTACTATTGAAAAATAGTGATATATGACTAAGAAATTAACACATAATATTTTCATGAGCGAATTATGATGATGATACTCACGATTATTAAAAAAGTATTTTCATCGTCTAAAATCATTGGTGTAAATTAAAAATACATACAAATAAATAAAATAAAAAATTAATAAAGTCTTTTATCCCCGAGGTAGAGGTATTCCAATTCTGGAAATACCCACGTTTCATCAGTATATTATTTAGACCCCTAAATGTGATAGGGGGTGAGTCCATATTCTGGACCTGCGGGGTTTCCGCACGATGTTTTCCTTCACCCTCGAACTAGTGATAAATATGCACGTAAGCTTTATGAAAAACTACATAAAAATTACATACAATACAATAAATAAAGATGTACCATATTGTATTATTATCTTTATTGCACATTAAAATAAATATGTAAAAACAGATAAATAAATTAAGGTGGTACTTGGTAGTCCACTAAAGTACGAATACACAAGCGCTTATTTATTGATGTATACGAGACTATCGATAAATAAGTTGAACGTTGCGTATACATCACTAGCACCCAGATGGCGTCGACAGGCGCAGCGAGCCGACGAGTCCAATTCGGCCGTCCGGCATTCCTCACGTCGCCTTCGCCTCACGTGACGCACGCGCATGCTGCATGCCGCTTTCGGGGGCTTGGGACCTTTTGGGGTACGGCTATATGTGTATTTATATTTAGGATATTTGACCCATCTACATTTATATTTCTGTTGCCTGAAAAACCGAATGCATCGGAAATTCCACAGTTGAGCTATAAAGATCCCTTCTAACAATATTTCAGTTATACCACAGCAGATTGGGAGATGGTCGATATTACGCGATGATTTCTAATTCTTTTTCAAAGACGTCCAACTTTATATGGAAAGTTTTAAATGCTACCGGTATTGGTAGCTCCTATAAAGTAACAAATGACGGCTATTCGATACATTCCGCTCTATCCGTAAGAAAAACGCATCTCATCGGCGTTCCCCATACGGTAATCAGTCGGTAGTGACGCTGCTAAGACTTAGTTGGGATTCAATATTTCAAAAGGTATTCTTATAATCCTTCTACCAACATTCCATTCTCTATATTGGATTGAGGTAAACTTCATCTGCTAATTGTCTCCCCAGGCCGACAGCGGAGCTCTTAGGGGCGAAGGCTTGCGTTCCTCATTTACACAGTTAGGAGTCCCGAGATAATATCCAGCAGGCTTTACATTGCTTGTGACTATGTATCTATATTCATGTAATTATAATATGCTATGATATCTATATAATATTTACTTTATATACATACTAGCGTAGTTCCTGTTTAAGGGGGAATATTTTAAATTTAGAATAATGGCTTGATCTGATGCGATTATAGCTCTGGGAAACGAACCGATGAGTTCGCAACTCACAGGTTCATAAATATTTAGGACCGTCAGAATGGGAATGGATGACGACATGGATTATTCGGGCAAAAAATTCATAACCTATACTTCCTCAAATGTCGGAAAATATCCGTAGCTCTCAAGCGTGAGCTGTTACAAGTTGATGATTTTAGGAAATGACTTTACTAGCGATGAAAATGGATTACGACAGCTTAGTAATAATAGCACGGCTGAACACAGGCATCCAAGACAGCTCAAAAAGCCGTCAACGTGACGCAGATCGTAAAAGCTGTCAACACACATGCTTTAACCTAACTAGGTATTTTAGAGAAAAATAATTTATAATTGAATAATTATGTTATTCAATGTTTGAAGTTTGAACTTACGAGTTCTCATGTTTAAAAAAATTTTGTTCAAGATTTTTGAACTACTTAATTAGAAATATTGCGTCTCCATTTAAGGCGGGTGCTTTCAACTCTGTCCCTAAACAAAAAAGGGATATAAAAACACACGGCAGTCCAAACATTTTTTAGAGCATCGAACCCCGGCCCACAGTAGCGTCCAATGTTTGCCTAGGTATTAGCACTGGAGGCTCTAAACGTGATCCAAGCCAGACTAATAAAAACTGTTTTAACGCACAAATTGTGGAAGTTTTGTTTTAATCAAAGAGATTAAAATATAACAGGGCATAGTGGGGAAATATTTTTATACAAAAACTTTGAATCTCAAGCGTCGTGTCAGTTAGTATGAACGTTAGCTGTCATTCGGTAGAATCAAACTAGACTTTTACCTACTAGTAATAAATTTTTGGCAAAATTTTACTCGCGTTTCCCCTCTATACCTTATTTTATTATATTTTAATCTCTTTGGTTTTAATACATACTTTATATTGTATGGATTTGGCTTGCCTTGTATTTTGAGTATCTAAATTAAGTAACCTGTTTTCGTAGCTAGGTGATAAACAAAACTTATAATCAAAATAATAATATGCATCCACTTGACTACAATAATAGCTATTAAAAATACTGTAAGTACATTTAATGTTGGTATCAATATTGCGTTGTTTTTGGTGAAAAGAGAGATAGAAGAAAAGAGTTATTGTATTGTATCATCTCAGTGAGTATGCTTTTCTGGCTGACGTCAATGTTGCTTTGTGGAGCTAGAATGGTTTCCTAATGTATATAATACATATGATAACATCGTGAGATTTATCTTAACCTTATATCAATCCCATACCTTTGTCAATCTATTCCAGTAAAGTTTAGGGTATACAAAGCTTACAGGGTTAGGGTATACAACATTATACAAAACTACCTCCGTTTAATTAGAACCTATAGCCGCCTTCACAAAAAAGGATATTTTCAAGATTTTCCCGATGCAACCTAGGTATCTTATGTTTTAAATTGCTTATAAGTTTTATAGATTTCGGAGTTGCATAAATAATAAAAATATCATTCTGAAAAGAAGGTTCCTAATCCATTGATTATTTATTATCTTCCTTTTACAAGTTTTCCAACAGGACCATGTAATCTCGGATCATCTATTAGGCATGCAAAATTCTCCTTTTGGATCCTAAATGCTCTTATTATAAATATTCAGGTACATTTCACTTCACTCTCGACAAAACCTTTCACATAATATTACAATACATATCTGTTTTGTTGAAATCAAAAAGTCGTCCCACGCCCGCGCCACGTACACGTAAAATTACGATTCACCACAAAAATAGGGGATTTCGTGTAAGGATATGGTTTTTATTATTATGACAATGCTTTTGACATATTTAAGTCATAGGCAGTAGCGGTAGCACTCGCTATTTTTGTTAGGTAAGTACTTAAATTTTTGAAAGACTTTAATTACAAAACTTATCGTATGGTACGGTACTTAACTTATCGTATATCAACACTACGTTTAATGAATTTGGTATAAAACGATAATCCGAATCTGCGTTGTATTTGGTCAGGGCACATATCAATACCCACAAAATAGAACATATTCATATCATTACAATATTTACAACAAAACATAAAATTTATAGTAATAAGAGTATAAAAAGATTTAATGTGAACTAAATGCTTGCTGTGATAGCCTTATGGTTAAAGAGCCTGCATCAAATGATGAAAATCAGTGAGGCTCAGTTTCGAATCCTGGCATGTACCAATGAGTCTTTAAAAACTTACGTATAATATATTTATTACTAGCTCGACGGTAAAGGAAAACATCTTAAGATAACCCGCGATCCCAGAATTAATTCTGAGACATGTGTAAACAGGCCCGGTCCGGCGATAGGCTTACCACCTACGTTTAGAGGTCGAATATTCTCATGAAAAGTGGGTATATCCAGTAATGGAACACCTCCGCCTACCCCCTCGAGGATAAAAGGCGTAAGATTATTATTATTATAAGTTCCTTATTGTCATTTTTCATTAGACTAAATTGATGAAAAACGCGCAACGAGTATTATAATTAAAAATACTATTTCAACAAATACAAATAACTAATTATGGAAATCCTGATAATTCTTGAAATGGACACATAAGAGTTTTATCCTAATATAATTCCACTAGGTGACCCTGACCGAACTTTGCTAAAGCAAAAAATATTTTGTTGAGGAGTTTCTTGCCCCGCTTCTTCTCCTCAACCATACATGCTGAAGTAGAGTGAGAGCCCAGGCTTGTCAGACCTTCGTCATTCTGTAAAACCTCAAAGTTTGTCTGTGTATGTCCCTACTACAGGTGTAAACGATCCCCGAATATGAAGTTTGGATAACGGTTGCTTTGGAAGTTATCAAGCAGCAAAGGTCCATAAAATTGCACCTCAAATTCGTTAAAGTGTAAAGCCCAGTTTTTATATATTTTATTCGGATTGATATTAGAAATCACGTCGTCCATTGTCAGACACTTGGTGCGGTGGAAACCCCCTGTCAGACACCCTTGAATCATGGTGAATTGAGGGTATACTTTCGTCATTTTGTAAAGGCTGAATTTTATATATGTTACTTGAGGAACTATCAGAAGATGTTTTCTCAGATGTCAGACAGTTCCGTTGGTGGGTACGCCGTGTCAGACGCATTAAGTATTAGTCGGGGCACTATGTGCTCATGACATGATTTCTGCCCACATATCGCTACTAGGCCGAGTTTGATGTCATTTTCGTATAATTCGAGGATGAGGAATTCATTTCTGGAATAAACTTTTTATCAGTCCATAGAAAAAAACGGAGTAACTTACAAAAAACCAATTTGTCGGAACTATTTTTTTCAGAATTTCGTCGCTCAGAAGTACACTATAACGATTAAGACTAAATAAAAAATATTATATTATAGCCCCTTTATTGTACAATAATTGCCGTTATAGGTGCGCACGCTCTTACATTCTTACATTCGATAACCGGCACTGAATTGAACACACTTTTACACCATAATAATGACAGGCCACAACAGGGACGACCACAAAGCGTGCCTTCCCGCCGGTGTGACTACTGCCGAATTTCCAGTATATTTAAAATCGGGCCTATTTTACCTAGATACGGGAGATCTTGAGGGGAGAAGCCAGGTCTTCAAAGCTATGATATCAGTTGTTTTGTATAGACGTCCAAGGCTCTGCATCGACCGAGCAACGGCCCTGCTGTTTCAAGTACATAATTTTATGGGATCCCTTTGAATAGCCCCATTATTAAATAAGAACATGATAACGCATGACCTGATGTTACAGTGTTACCTTGAGTCTCCAGGGTAGGTACCTAACTTATAACTTACATTGTTTGTGGAGGAGCGGAGGTGGAATACTCCTCCATCGTGAAAAGGGAAGATCTTCCGCCAGGCGAGCCTGGAGATCACGGTCCAACGGTTGATGTTGGACAGTCGTATTTATACAAACTCATAAGAAAACTTCAATAGCGTGGTTTAGAAGTCGGCTGTCTATTGGCGCGTTCTATGTAGTGTCGCTACAAGCTTATTAAAATGGTCTCAATTAATAGGATATAGATATATCGTGATCAGGGCCTAATGATGCTGCAGGACAGAGACATGAAGATAAATTGCATGCTACTTTCACTCGTACAATATGTATGAAATTTTGGTATACGATGTAGTACCACTTGTGGGGACTAATTGTATGTGAAGTGGAGTGGAGTCTTCACAATATATGAACAATAGGTTGCTGAATACAATATTTTATGGGTGGTTGTATGGCAGAAATCACAAAACCGTTAAAATGTAGCTTTTCTACTTGCAATAGGTATATAAAATGTAGTATTAATAATTCAAAATTTAATAATCCCCCAATACAAAAAATACAAAAAAAATATTTAAAGAAATCGTATTAATTAACCCTTGTAATAAAGTTTAATATAAGTAGATAGTAATATTTAGATCCAAGCTTCTTTGTATCTGGGACCGTTCAATAATAATGATATTGTAAGTCCTATCACAATTTTCATATAAATCGAAAAACCACATAGCACTGAGTAGGTACCTTACGACTATGACACATGCGTGTAACCGAACTCTATAGTTGGTAGCTCTATAGTTCGAACATAGTTTGAACTCCAAATAAAGAAATCAGTTCCGTCGCGCTATGCAAGATATTTTTTTTACACTTCTATACTTTGACGATGTTATTGAAATGATACTTTTTATATTGTACAATAAAGGGGCTATAATATAATATTTTTTATTTAGTCTTAATCGTTATAGTGTACTTCTGAGCGACGAAATTCTGAAAAAAATAGTTCCGACAAATTGGTTTTTTGTAAGTTACTCCGTTTTTTTCTATGGACTGATAAAAAGTTTATTCCAGAAATGAATTCCTCATCCTCGAATTATACGAAAATGACATCAAACTCGGCCTAGTAGCGATATGTGGGCAGAAATCATGTCATGAGCACATAGTGCCCCGACTAATACTTAATGCGTCTGACACGGCGTACCCACCAACGGAACTGTCTGACATCTGAGAAAACATCTTCTGATAGTTCCTCAAGTAACATATATAAAATTCAGCCTTTACAAAATGACGAAAGTATACCCTCAATTCACCATGATTCAAGGGTGTCTGACAGGGGGTTTCCACCGCACCAAGTGTCTGACAATGGACGACGTGATTTCTAATATCAATCCGAATAAAATATATAAAAACTGGGCTTTACACTTTAACGAATTTGAGGTGCAATTTTATGGACCTTTGCTGCTTGATAACTTCCAAAGCAACCGTTATCCAAACTTCATATTCGGGGATCGTTTACACCTGTAGTAGGGACATACACAGACAAACTTTGAGGTTTTACAGAATGACGAAGGTCTGACAAGCCTGGGCTCTTGGGATATGACGTTCAATAAGTGGACTTGTAAGTTCCTATTTTGAATAAAACATTTTGACTTTGACTTCGCCATAGATTTAGAATTTTGTACATGCTATATCTATGGCTAAAGCACTTGTGCTTATGTAAAAAGTGGCGTATGTTAATATACTCGCTGGCACCTATGGGTTGTCCCATACTCTAAGAAACAGTTCCCAGTAAACACTATCTACAGTACTTATCGTTCACGTTCATCTGCGCGTGCTCATCTTCTCTGCGTTATGAGAATTTGTCTGTTTGACGCCATCTTTGAAGATTCTGTAGTTGTACTATATGTACTTATATAGTTAAATTTTTGGTAGTATCTTATTATCTAACTAAACAGTACAATTTTATTAGGATACTAGCTGTTTCCCCCGACTCCGTCCGAGTGAACTTTAGATTATCTCGTCTCGAGCTTTTTTGGAATGTAGCGTACTATGTCGTTCCTAAAGATATATCTATTGTCCTGCCAAATTTTAGCAAGATTGGTCCACTGGTTTAGTCATGAAATGTAAATATACAGAAAGTTTATATTATCATTTACTAGCGACCCGCCTCGGCTTCGCACGGGTGCAATGCTAACACTAAAACCTTCCTCTTGAATCACTCTATCCACTAAAAAAAACCGCATCAAAATCCGTTGCGTAGTTTTAAAGATTTAAGCATACAAAGGGACATAGGGATATAGGGACAGAGAAAGCGACTTTGTTTTATACTATGTAGTGATGATATGTAGTGATGCGATGGGAACTCTTTATCTCTTTCAAGTATTAGTTGGTTGTAGTTAAATTTATTAATATTTTTATTATCTTTTGCAGGTATGGCAGATATCATCTCAAAGGTAGAAGGATGGTGCTTTTCGTAACTCTTAAATGAGATAGGTACCTTTAAATAAAACTATTATGACAGTTTGGAAAAGAAAAAAAATGTGTTCATTGTGCTTGGATGGCACGTGACTGACATGCTTGACGAAGGGTACATTGGTACGGATGTGGGAAGCTTCTTTAAAGTTCTTAGTTTCATTTTCCAATAGTCACATTATTATTGATTTCGTTACTACTGCATTCGGGATTACTGCACCAATAGAAGGTTAATGTTTTTCGCGTACATACAATACAATACAACAACTCTTTATTGTACCCCAAAAACAACATAATATGGTTACAAAGATTACCATAAGTACAGTTTATATGTACATTTTTGTACATTCAATATTGGAAGAGGTTTCGTTATATATAATTTTATCTACATCTCCGGACTCCTACTACATTTTAACCCGATTCAGGGTAAACTTTTCAATGCCCCTTACATGCGATCACAATTTTTTGCTTAAATAAATACCTAATTAATTTAATTTTTTGTTGTTGTCATACTTTCTTTTTTATCAACCGACTTCAAAAAAGTCGGAGGTTCTCAATACGACTGTATTTTTTTTAAATTTTTTTTACCTCAGAACTTTCGACTGGGTGAACCAATTTTGATGATTCTTTTTTTATTTGAAAGCTGGTGCTTCCCGTGTGGTCCCATTTTAGTGTGGTGAGTTCTGACAATGGCATTCTTGAGAAAACCATATGAAGTTGAAGTCGGTTTTTTACTCTTAAGATTTCTATGCTATGTAAGATCATATCAGTAACTCTCTAGTTATTGCTGAAGCACTAATTGTATGTTGTCTCGAGTCGGCAAAATAAGAGGCATTTTCGAAATTAAGGACAAGCCTTCAGATTGGAACAAGCACTGTTTTATCGACACCCGTGTTCCGCAGTCTTTATTGTCATTCCCCACTTTATGGCTAGGGATGGACAGCAGTAGCGACTTGTCGATATCGATTGTCTCTACTTTAATGTTTATTACGTTTGGTGTCAATTGCTTTTTTTCTCCAGCCATAAATGTTTCGATAATTACTTTTATGTAAATGTAACACGTAGGTACAATGATAAATCTTTGAAACTGTCAGATGGCATGACTTCTTGTTCAAGGCTTACTTAAAAGTTCGTTGTAAATTCTGGCGGGCGTTGTAAAAATATATTTAAAAAAAAGATGAGACAAAGTCCACCAATAACATATTATACAAATAAAATGATAAACTGACTGATTGGTGAAGTATCAACGCACAGCCTAAACCGCTGGGTCTAGCGACTTTTTGCACATAGGTAGCTTTACAATGTAGGCATCCACTAAGAAAGGATTTTGCAAAATTCAACCCCTAAGCAAGTATTATACAAATTTAAAAAATGTGTATAGATAAATGCGGGTACTTTTCATTGTACAAATAAAAGTTACATCAGCGATAAATTCCGAATCGCGATGACGTATTAACTTCTATGGTGTACTTTAAAATATGAAGATTTGGAAATAGATATACAACACTCACATAATTTTTCTCGGACTGCTTCAAAAGGTCTTTTCAATTATATATTTTTGTTTCCTATAACCTAGTGTAATTTGTAAAGTGTAAGTCCTTTATCTAGAAATTCAAAGTTTTCTGGCGTTATGTAGGCTATTCTTATTAATTAGTAGGTATTAAATTTTTATGTAATTAAAGTCAGAGTGATGAGCATTTGTCCATTTATAATATTTTCTAACCTTTATTGAGCTTATTAATTACTCTTTTAAATGTTTTTAACGTGCAGCAGAATAAATGTTACAATGAACAACGTATCTACTTTGTTTAATGCAGACATTGAGGATCTAGAGTAATTTAGACCCTTTTATATAAATAAAAAAAATGTCGATAATCGATAAAACGTTCTCGACATTATTCGATATAACTAGCGACCCCGGCCCTAAGCTACTACTCGTACGCACGATTGTTTATGTCTTTCTAATGTCTTCTGGCCCTCCTTTTCCTTTTTAAAACGATTCTAATTCGTTTTAATGTTGACAAGTATAAGTAATTTTTAGCGGTAATTGTAACTTACTGACCGAATTATAGTTTACTAGCGGTTCTGCGCGGTTTCACTCGCGTAGTCCCCGTTCCCGATGGCACACGGGAACAAAATATATTCTATGTTACTCAGGGATCTTCTAGCTTTCCATTGGTGAAAGAATTTTTTTAATCGGTCCAGTAGTTATTGAGTTTATTCGTAACAAACATACAAAAATACAAATCTTTTCTCTTTATAATACTAAGTATAGACGTAGATATAGATATAGATTATACAATATACATACTTTTAGATAGTTGTGAAAACATTTAAAATAATTAATGTAGCGCAACAACCTAGCTCCGTCTGATCACTGCCTGCCTTTGCCTGCCTGGGACCGTTGCCAGTCTTAGGCCTTATATAGTTGATAGTTGATCTTGACGTTACGCGTAGAGACTCTGGCCGAGTAGACAATGTTTGAATCGATTCCGTATCGATTAACAATACCGGTTGGTAGAACCCGAGTCCGTCTGCTAAACTCGGATTGAATGACAGGTTCAACCGTTAATTTGGTTCTCATCCTATTTGCATGACGAATGTTGTTAAGCCATGTCAAACATTGTCCAGGGGCTTGACAAATTGTACAGTTAGGTGGCCGTTGTTAAAAATAAATTTCTAGGTGGTCAAATTTACATTAGGCTCACTTAAGACATGCGTCTGCGCACAGTATAGCAGAATCCTGCGTCGAAATATGTAGGTATAGCGTTGTCTTTGCAATATGCGATATTTTTTTTAATGACGTAATAAAATATTACCTCATTTGAATTACAATCTAGCCTAAAGACTAATAAGTAATTAAAATTTGACGTAAACTTCTAAGTAGTACACTATAATTAAGAATGTGTCCATTAACACTTTTCTTATTGATTTAATATTCATTCACGCCGCTCTAGAATTGGCTGCGATATTAATCTCGCATTTGGAGTCGCAGTCAAATCTTGGCCACCCTTTTTTTTTTTTTTTATTATTTCTTTTACAAATAATACTTAATACAGTTTTATACTATACTCGCCAAACTACAAAGCAGTTTGTCGGCGAGAATAACGCTCTTTTCTTATATTTATAATTTGCCATAATATTATAACCCTACACCTATTTATTTACTTATAAATAACAATATATACCTACTTGTTTATTAAAGGAAATTATGATTACAAGGAAAGAATGTGTCACTTGTCCGTCTGTCTGTCAGAGCATATATATTCGAGGAAAACGTTCTTCAAATTATGTTTTAGCGTTTGTTTACAGCTAATATGATTTTCTCTTAAGTATGGAATCTTATTATATATCTTAGGCGTTAAATACCTGGTTGTTCTTTCACCGTAGTAATTTTTAGATTTTGGTTGAACTAATTTCTTTTCTCTTATTCTTCTTATTATTCTTACGGACTTACCTCGAGGGAGGTAGAGCAAATCATTTCATATCTGTTATGTGAATTATGAGTTACAATTTCTTGGTTTGTACAAATACTTTGGTATAATTTTGGTGACAACATTTAGCATTTTGTACAATCTATCATTATCTATCAACAATTACCCGCTTTGAGTACAGTTTCTTGGTTTGTACAAATGCTCAATTCGTTCTGATTTCGATTTGCCCCGGAATACGAGTCTCAAGTGAAGTAAGTAAGTAAGTAACAACTTGTACACCAATAAAAATATGCAACAAGTGACACAGTGATACAAAAAAAAGCACAATGGACGGTCTTATGGCCTTAAACGATTTCTTCCAGACAACCTTAGGATGGATGTAACTGAGATAAATAGATGAAAGTAGGTGGTGCACTGAAATTAACAATGGAATAAGGTACTTACATACATAAACCGTATACAATGAACCGTAATGAACAAGTTTTAGAGAAATACTAGCGACCCTCCCTGGCTTCGCACTGATGCAATGCTAACACTTAAACCTTCTTCTTGAATCACTCTATCTATCAAAAAAAAACGCATCAAAATCCGTTGCGTAGTTTTAAAGATTTAAGCATACAAAGGGACATAGGGATATAGGGACAGAGAAAGCGACTTTGTTTTATACTATGTAGTGATTCAATACTCTGTCAATGATGACTATGGAGAATCAAAGGATTTTGCGTTGCTTCCCATCAGAATTTAGAAAAACCAGTAGTAAGCCCATGTCTTCAAAGCTCAATTCAGAGTTACTGCTTCCTAGGTCCAGAGGTTAAACCAACGTGTTGAAGGATGAGTTAGTCAACAGCTGAATAATAGTCTAATAATGAAACTGATAATAAGGTATCTGAATATCTTTCAAGACAACTGTGTCCCTCGCTGCATTAGTTACGCTGTTTACAAAAAAGGACTAGCTGTATCCATACCCCATAGAAACATAAAACCACTTGAGTACACAATAATTTTATTAGCCATTCCTTTGACACTCCCATTTCAAGTCACAACCATTTCATGTAGACCTCCCCCTCTTCAATTTTCATCATTATTAAAGAGACTTCAAGTACAAAAGTAGAGCTCTTAGAAACCGGTCAAAGTTTTAGTTCAGCATAGCCTTTTTAACCAACCAAAAAGCAAAACAAAAAGCCGAATTAGTCTCTGTTTCAAGAACAGTACGTATTGGGAATAGTAATGTCGGCCTGTTTGTTTGTTTGTTCTTAGTTGTTAAACTGTTAATGGGGATTCTTAGCACGTATGAGATATGAATTATTGAATAGATGAATAGACTGAACTGTGACATGACGGATGTTTTATTCAAGTAAAAGCTGTCAGTACCTTGTGTTTGTTTCACGGGATTTTATTACATTTATTAATAAAGATTGTGTTCACCCTTCATTTTGTTTAGTGTGGGTTATGATGAAGCTTTTCTAAAAAATATCAGCATCAACATCATAAAAATATTGTAAAATAAAATATATGACGCCTCATTCCCGATGAGGTGTGCAGAAGTATTCTGTTTCTGAAAGAACACACATTTCACTAGTGTATTTTTCGGACCCCAATACTGGCAAGTAGTAAATTAATGCCGGACCGTTTTGTTACGCTTGCTCTAGAATCAATTTAGAAGCCTGCGGGTTTTCTTACGATGTTTTCATTTATCGTTATCGTTATAATAACTAACATATCTAATGAATTTAAATTAAAAAGTATTTTAAGGATTATATTTAAAAAATATATTAGCATTCTGCACTCCTTTTCTATATAGGAACTTGTAAACTATAAGTTTCGTATAAACTGGCACAAACTTTTTACTTCACGTATTAATACATAGAAGCACAGTAACTTTTTGAAAACCTATCGATACATAAACTTACCAGAAATCGAATTCGGGCCTCGATTAGTAAATATCTTCATACTATACTGCGGCTCTGTAGCACACCAAAATTTGAGCTTTCAACTTCATCTGTACAAAAGATTATACTAACGACTCTAAATATTATGTATGTTGGTATGATGTTGGTACATATTTAACATTTATATATTCTAAAAGCATTACGTAGGAGTGTTACAACATTAACCTATCGCCAACAAATCTAGATCTATCCATCAAGTTTGGTCTGGCTATCGCATTTTCCAAATGGGCTATGAATATATAATCACGACTGCATAGTAATGTGCTTTTTGTCGATACTACCTATCGTTTCTATTTGTAAAGATATTTTTTTTTATGTTGGTCGCATTACTTTTACTTTCAGCAAGTAACGCTGTAAATCATAATGTAGGTATTTAACATCGAATCTATTCATATAATAAACTCTTTGATGAAAATTATACACAATTTAAATACATTATATTTTATTACAAATTCGTAAAAGATAAAGATTTATATTATAAACCGAGGTACTATCAGTAAAAGTTCTGCCTGATACACCTAAGTGTATTTTTTGCGAGCACCTACATTTTCCCACCACGTGGCGACAAAGTCCTCACATAAAGAAACAATGACAATTACAAAAGGGTTTCTTTCATGTTTATGACCATTGAGTGTCGATGAATGGATCTGAATGGAAAAAAAGACGGTGTTACTGACTTGTGATTGTTTAACTCTAATTAGGGTCGGGGTCATAAAAACTTGAGCTTTCAAGCGACAGTTCCTCTAAGTGTATCAGGCTTAGCGTTTTTAGATAGTACTCCACCATTTGACGGGCCTGTTGGCTCAGTTGGTAGTGACCCTGCTGAGTCGGAGGTCGCGGGTTCGATCCGCGCTCGGGGCCTACATTTGTGTGCATTAACATGTCTGTTGGCTTCGTGTCTGGGCGTTTAATACTTATTTAAGTATGTTTATCCATTGATCAGTGCCTAAGTAACTAAACTTAAATTAAAGTAACTTAAATTAAATGTTTCTGTTAGTACATACACTAAAGAGCATAAAGTCGTATTATACTATAAATAATACTTTTACGAACAGCGCACACCAGGAACACTTTGCAAACGGTTAGAATTAGGTCCATTTCAACAATTCTACATATAGTGCGTATAAGTCTCATCTACCTAAATTTAATATAAATCTTTTGTATTCGATTGTTTAAGTCATGTTTGAGAACTCTTCTTTAAACGGTTAACACAGTAGGTACACCTTTCACCTCTTATTCTCAATGTCACAATCGATTCTGTGTAACACAGTGAGATAAGATTTGACTAAAATTTTATTACGTCACCCATTGTGTTCCAGATACAACCAACAACACAGATATCAATATTACATTGAAATGAAGCATCTCACTTCAGTAGCTCATGAATTTGATCAAGCTTACTCGTATGATTTTGCTTACATATGATATTATTATAAGCTGACGGTTAACCGTTTCACTACCAGATGGTACTTCTTGGAGGTTGCAGTAATTTCAAAAGATATACGTCACTGTTAACTCGAGACTAATGACGTTAACCAAATTAAAAATTTGGATACCATCCGATGCCGAAACGCATTAAATAAGCAAGGTGACAAGAAAACATACAATTGTATTGCTTCCTTACAAAATATACTTAGTGTATAAATTTTACGTAAAAGTTATCGATGTAGTTACATTCTATTAATTTATTATGTATGATTTGGGGAATATAGGTTAAAACTGACTTTGATATATGCCATGGAGTCTTTTTGGCACGTGACAGATCGTGTTATAGTTTCCATCAATTGATTTATAGTAAAAAAAAATCCCACGCCTTTTATCCCCGAGGGGGTAGGCAGAGGTATTCCATTACTGGATATATATATGATTTAAAGTGTTGCTCAAAATATGACTGTACTAGCAGCACCACGTGGTTTCACCTGCGTAGTTCCCGTTCCCGTGAGAATACGGGCCTAAAAGCCTATGTGTTATTTTGATGTATAAGTTATATAATTGTAAAGTTTCATCAAAATCCGTTCAGTAGTTTTTGCGTGAAAGAAAGAACAAACATCCATCAACACATCCATCCATTAAAACTTTCGTGTTTATAATATTAGTAGGATTTTAATTTCATTACTTTACTATACTCGAATACGAAATAACGGAACATACAACAACAAAAAAAAAAAAACTTTACCATAGCCAGAGTTTGCATAAAAGTTGTACAAAGACGGTGTCGCTCTGTCGTGCGTCAAACTATCTATAGCGCTGTTCCAAATCGTTCCAGCATGCGTCACTTTGTGTATCACCTTAAATTAATGTAATCAACTGGGTATGTGCTCATAAAACCGATCTATACTAACCGGTTTTGCTGGCAACAAAAACGATATAATAAAAATAATAATTGCTTCGGAAATATCGTGCAATAACACTCATTTACCTCTTGCATGACTAATTACGGAGGCCTTTAACTCCAATATCGACTTTATCCTGGGAGGCAATCGTTTATTCATTTTCATAGGCGTATATAGTAATTGCAATCTTTTTTTTTTTATAGTGTCGGTAACCCAACACTGGACGCAGGCTTAAAAGGGAAACCAAGTTCATGCCTTCACGGTAGTCGCATCGTATTTATGTCACATGCGAAGCTGACGCGGTATTTTCTGGTATCGTCGACGCTTTTTTATCGAGGTCCGAGCAACACTAGTCCTGTGTAATTGGCGTTAGTTCTTGGACGACTAATGAAGAGTGTTAAACGTTTTTAATGACTATATTATGGCGGATGTTTTTCAAAGAATAATTGGTTTAATTTGTATTTTTTGTTCCTCATTTTAGGCTGAAAATAGAATGGTTCAACTCTGAGGCTGATGTAAAATATCTTATAGTTACGTATAATAATAATCTAAAATAAAAAATATGTTTAAAAGTGATATTATTAATAGACACAGTAACAAAAAAAGTTGTTTACTAGGTTAATACATCATAAATGTTCCATAATCGAATAATAAAAATGTTAAGCGAAATGTATTGTAGTCTATACATATTTTAATTTAGCATATCAAGTGCATATTACATGAAAGCAGATAGCCCAGTATCATCTTCTAAATAATAAATAAGCAAAAGTAATAAAATGCACGTCCTAAATTAAAGCAACATTGTACTCTGGCTTGCAAACAATTTCGGCATCCACTTTGTGGTACATATGCAATTGTAGAGATATTATTTCGAATGAACGCTGCGGTGTATCGGTCTTTACAGTCTGTGGTTGGGTTCTGTGGCTTGAGTCACAAGAAATTCTTTTAGAAGTGAATCAACATTTATGTGAAAATTTACTCAAAGAAATTTCAATCCCAGAAGAAACTCCCCATTGGCACTAAAATATACATAATTTGTTACGTACTCAAATGAGGTGTGGAAGAAATATTTAAACATCATTTGCATCATAATAATGGAGTATGTGAATTCTTTTGTGTATTTTTTTGTTGTTCATTTATCATAATAATATCAGAGACTTCAAATTCAAGTAGATAATCTTTAAAAATGAGCCTAATTTGATTTTTGAAATGAAATTATAATCTTGATACAATATAAAACATAATCATGTCTCACTTAAGTAAATACATCACCATTATATTTGCTCTGTGATTCTTGACCAAGGTAATTATTATTACAAATGTACCTTTCTATGGGATAAAATATTAAGTCCATATTAATCTACTGAGCTCGGTTTATGTACATAACAGGCTATCAATCTCTCAATAAAATCTATCAATTTCTTGTATTGTGTGGTTGTAGTAGCAACAAATTTGGTGCAAGCAATTTTTTTAGTGGGAATGAATGAGAAATTTTTCGGGATAAAAAATAGCTTAAGTTACGTACTTATACTTACAGTTACTCAGGAACGGGTTGATGCGTTGCTCCGTTTAGATGCGAAAAGATAAGATCGGAATTTCTGGAGATTTAAAAAAAGAAACATAATCAATTAAAACAAATTTAGATAAAATGCTGCCTACTCACGCTGTTGTCTATCACTTAGACCACACAAAAGTAAAGTTCTATGCGGTACTAATTTTTCGAGAATGCCTTGATGTGGGATTGTGATATCTTCCAGACGTCTTACAGATAAATGTATACTTTATATTTCTTGTAGGCTTTTGTGTTCATAGTTATTGCTTTTGTGTTATTTATTAGGCTCATTAAATATTGATGAGTTGTAAGAACAGTTGCTATTACCGAAATCCTGAATAAATTCAGGTGAAAGTAAACAGGATTCAATTTTTAAAGTTTTCTTAATTACTTAAATCAGTTATATTGTTCTAGTACTTGTAAGTTCTTACTGAATATTTCTTTACCTTTAATTTTGTCCTTTAGAAAATAGTTATTTTGATTCATTGAATTTAAACGTGAATAATATTATGCCTTTGATGCAAGAAGCCCGGGTTTGAGTCTATGTACAAATGACTTTTTCAAATCTTAAGTTAGGTACCTACATACAAATGTATATCTGATCAACGGTTTTAAAATAATTAAGTTATTAAGAATTGTAGAACACTTAAGTGGACCAAACTCTCCCGAACGTCTTTTACAGTAGCATAATTCTGCGAATAAATTTTTTCTCGCGGTTCTTCTTCACTTCACACTTCATAGATATTATTGCTTTCTTAAGTAATGATGGATAGACAGCTTTTGATTAAGCTTCAACAATACAAAGTTTAAAAGCAAAACCCGTTGCCATTACACATTTTATTTTAATATACTTTTATAACATATTCCCATGCTATATAAAAACTGCACAATATCAAAGTATTTTAGTAGTGGTGCTGTAAGGAACGGCAATAAAATCAAGATGGACGTATGCCCTTGCATTTGGCACGAACTCTATGCCCGCGCATGCGCGAGCTCTGGCGGCGCGCACGCACCAATTAGCGCGACTCGTCGCCAGATACAGCATCATAAATCGGAGTGACCGTTAGTATGGAGCCTGGAAGCCAGAGATTTGTCTCCTAAACAATCGGAAGAATAATAAAATAGTTATATTATCATATTTTTTATGCATTGTTATGCATGTTTAATTGGAATCTTTTCGACAAGTTATGTAAGAAAAAAATATTTAATAAATAATAAAAAACTTGAGAGATGTCAAGGGACACCCGGATGGAACGATGTTCCATCATCATCATCATCATCATCATCTCTTCATCATTATTAGATTTATCATGGAGCTTCAACTATAGCTAAAAGCAAGCAATAATTATTTTGATTCATTATTCGTCGATAACTTCACACCGATTCTCTGACTCAAACTGGCCATGAAAATAAGGTAATTTTTAAAACACTCGATTTTAATTTTATATTTTATTCGATTACAAAATAAAATTCTGCATGATGAATAAATATTAAAGTCTTAATATAGCATAATATTTCTTGTTGCTTACATTGTTATATTTATAGGATTCCGTACCCAAAGGTTAAAACGGGTCCCTTTTACCTAAGACTTCGCTCTCTGTCCGTCGGTCAAAAAGCTGTATCTCATAAACCGTGATACTTAAATTAGAAATTTTCACAGAAGATTTTTTTTTGCCGATATAACAACAAATACTAAAAAACAGAATAAAATTATTATCTAAGGGGTCTCCCGTACAACAACCGTGATTTTTTTTGCAGTTTTTATAGATAAATGTACGAAACCCTTCGTGCGTGAGTCCGACTGGCACTTGGCTGAATTTTTATTTTTTTTATTCAAATCGATGACACAATACTAAAGCTGATATAAGACCAATATCTCAAACTACTACTACTACTACTAAATAATAATAACATAATGATTTTGTTAATTAAATTTAGAGATTTAATTTAGTATAATATGTAGGTAAATTTGATTCAATGGCCAGCAGGCATTGGAGTCCAGTTCACACAAGGACATTACCTTGTAGACCATGCTGTAAATTTATATCATTACATGTTTTCCCGCTCTGCTACCTCTACCGCTCTCGCTTCAGCGAAGAGTTTTATGGCTCCAATGCTAGAGGACCCCTGCCGCTTTGGAATCTGAGCGGCGATATTCGAATTGAAATTTAAAAATTTCGCTTTCGACCACTTGGATTTGGATGTTTGAAAAAATTACAAAAATAACATCCCCCAAGCCCCTTTCTTTTATTTTATTTTTTATTTTTATTACGTACTTATTGTTCTAGTGACAATAGAAGTACTACATAAACATTCGTTTAGAATTTTTACTGTCATCTTTTACGGTTCGTGCCATACAGTCCACTGACAGATAGACAGACAAACGGACTGAAAGACAGCGGACGCTTAGTAATGGTCCCACTGGCACCAATTGGAATCGCAAAAATTAGGGTCAAACCTAAAATACAGAAGATCTAAAGTTTTTGATAAAAGTACACAACACCGCAGACACGACTGGACTTCGATTCAAAATGGGTGTGCATGTCATAAAATAGCTTTAATTGCAAATAAATGTGTACACATAAAATTCACAATGACACTAAATATAATTCTGTCAAGCGGTTTTGTTAGTGAGATATTTCTAACAGAAATTTCAGAGGCACAAGATCCTGGCATCATTTTAGACTTTGAATTTCAGATTGTTAGTCATAGGCAGTGTCCGACCGAAAGTTCGGTTTCGATTTCAGCCGAGTTTCGGCAGCAGTTTCGGTTTTGGCCAAAATCGGCCCAAACTTTTGCCGAAACCGATTGGGGAGACAACAGGCCCATAAAAGGTTATCCCACAAATTATTGACAACCAAAGAGATTAAAATATAATAGGACATAGAAGGGACAAAGCCAGGAAAATCTGAAGTCAAAAATTATTACCTTATGTCATAAGTCTAGTGTGATTCGACCGAAGGACAGCTCGCGTTCATACTAACTGATATGACGCTTGAGATCACAGTTTTTTTATGAAAATATTCCCAATGCCCCCTCTATGCCCTATTATATTTAAATCTCTTTGTTGACAACCATGGAGCGAGACGATCGCTGTCTCGTAAAAGTTAATTACATCCAACGGTACAACTTCGGACCGGACGGAGTTAAAAACATATACTAAGTACTCAAGATAAAGATTTTTTTAAAAAGGGAATTTTGGCTCTAGAAAAAATATTTGCTAAATGTATTGACCTAAAGGGTGATTACGTCGAAAAATAAAATAATATTGAATAAATTCATTTTCTAACATAGCTATTCTCACAACTTTTTGAACACCCCTCGTACTCCGCGTTTTCGGCACAGTCGATAGCAAAAGTTGATGGTGAAAATAATAAATGATGTTGACATTTGACATTTAATTTTATAATATGCAAAGCATCATTGATCTGTCTTAGTCGCATTTGTTTATTGTAACTTCTGTTTTTCATAGTTTACTCTAGTGTTACAATATTACTTGACGATTTGACATAGATACTGCATTAGCTGTATCATGTACAGCTACTGCGTAAGAATAAACGATCCTTGGACTAGAACCCTCAGAATAGCAGGTGGATTTGAACTTGGCCGGTTTTTACTTTACATCAAAAGTAAAAAACGGGCCATGTGCGAGTCGGACTCACGAAGACGCACGAAGGGTCCCTTAACATTACCTATAAAAACAGCAACAAAAACGTTTTTTGTATGGGAGACCCCTTAAATATTTATTTTATTGTTTTTTAGTATTTAGTACTGAACCCGAAAAAGTGGGAGACGTCCCAGTTAGCATTTTTCTAAAATAAATCTATCCCATCTCAAATCGTAAACGCCGACGTCATAAGCCATTTACAACCAATGATATACACTACTGCAAAATGCTAAAAGCATTTGTTATATTGGCTCAATTGCACCCGTACGATTGGTACCGTCCCCATATATCGTCATATATAAAGGACCTCCCAGACTGATGGTTTTATGATTACACTAATTGGCAGCACCAAATAAATGTGAAAATATGTTAACATTAAACTCAAGTACCTTCGTAAAGGGTTCGATACATTCACTCTGTTTTCACCTTTGGCTGTAGAAACTTGTTTAATAAATGAATAAATTGTGAGACATTCACACTCGCTTATTCATTAAAATACTGTGTCAGTCTTATTTTATCAAAACGATGTCTTAAAATCATTATTTTTATATATTTTACTATCTTAATATAATTATTCCGTACGATTGTTTGTCACCTAACTCATCGTAAATGATTTAAATAAAATGTGTATATATTTCAGTGGTTCCTTGGATGGTTTGAAAATACAATTGGACCCGATAGGTGGCGCTGTTGTCTGTAGCAAGACGACTTCTGCGCGGGCTACTACTTTAGTAAAGAAATAGTAGTCCTCACAGCAGATATATTTAATTCCAGTGTTTATAATTTAGAAAGTATTTTTGTAACTAGTAATAATAATCTTTGTGTCATTAGATTTATACTGGTGCCTTATTGTCTATTTATAATAATAGGGTTGTGTCCTACCTAGTCAAATCAGTTACTTTTTACGATCTGTCAAAACGAAATTTTATTATGGAAAATGTACTGGAATAGCAAACCGTGACGTCATAGTTTGTAGTATTCAATTGCAGCACTTTTTTGATTGTTTTATTATTTTTAAATTTGCTATAATTGTAAATTGAAAATCGAAATACATATTTTGAGGCGTTTTGGGATAATATTTTTAATGTATGACTACTCGCAATTTAATTTCGATGCTGTCAACTACCCAATTGTTATTGTAATTTTCTTTATTTGAAACTTAAACTAAAAAAACTCGTGGGAATACGGGGATAAAATATAGCCTATGTGTGATTCAAACTTTCGCAATTATAACATTAGTAGGATAGGATTTGTTACGCGATCAAAAGAAGAAGCAACGTACGTCAAAATATATAATCTCACGCCTTTTCATCCCCGCGGGGGTAGGCAGAGGTATTCCATTACTGGATATACCCACATTTCACGAGATACATTGGACCCCTAAACGTGATAGGTGGTGAGCCCATCGCCGGACCGGGTCTATTTACACATGTCTCAGAATTAATTCTGAGACCTGCGGGTTTCCTCACGATGTTTTCCTTCACCGTCGAGCTAGTGATAAATATAACAATTACTTATAACTCGACAATAAGGTCCCTGAACATTCCGATCGTCTGCAACCCCCTTTACCTTTATTATACGACGGCCTGCGAGTCGAGCTCAGATAATAATCAAAGCGATCAATTGATTCGTATTGAAACGTTTGCGTATAAAACATTTGCAAATAAACAGGATTAGTGTCGAGTGGCATAAAAGCATTACAGTAGGTATCCTACTAATATTATAAATGCGAAATTAGTATGGATAGATGTATGGATGTATAGATGAATGTTTATACTTACATCAGAATAACACATAGGCCTTATTTTATCTCCGTAATCCCACGGGAACGAGAACTACGGGGGTGAAACCCGCAAAGTATATAATAACTAGTTGGTGCCCAGTGGCGTTGCCAGCGCGGGTCCTGTTTATTCCCCTTCCCGTGGGAATTTACAAAGTTCCCCTCAAAGCGGTTGCCTACGATATGTAAGTCACCTAGTACTATAGTATATTTTTGTAGTTTATAGGTATTTTCGTTTCGGAGTAGTACGTACTTTTTGACAAGTTTTTATATATTCCAGTGGAAATGAGATATTTTCCTGCAATAAAAAGAACCCTAGATGTTGACCCAGATACTCAGTTATCTCCATACTAAAATCCATTCGGGAGTTTTGCGTGATGTGTGCGTGACAGTCAAAAATTTCGTATCGTCTTTTGATATATACACGTTTAGGTATCTATACTATCCCAAAAAAATCTAAAAAAAATATTTTATGTACAGACACGGTCTCGCTACACATGATCCACATACAAAAGCAGTGGCGTGCAGGGAATTTTGCAGTATTGGTCGCCCTAGGCTCCAAGAATTTATCTTATTGCAAAATTTTATTTATTTCTACATAAAATGTAGAAAGTGATTTAGGGGTATTATTGTTATACGACGCAGTGCAGTGCGGCCTGCCATTATGTGTTATAACCTTTAGAATATTTCGGTAGATACTCTGAGGTAATTTTTGTTTTCAGTTCTGACTTTTTAGGTCTTGTCTTGATCTTGGTGGCCTTAGGGCAAAGCCGCTACTGCTATAAGGTAGATCTTACCCTACGCTTTGTGCGACATGAGACACGAAGGAACAAGCACGGTGCCGCAGAGATGTGCCTAAAAATACTTTTTCACCTCTCCGGGCGGAACGCGGCAACTTTCGGCCCGCTGCGCTAAACGAAGTTGCCGCTATCCACCTCCGTCGACAATGACATGTGATCTGAGACATTTCTTATTTTGCTTTCTTACATGTGCAATATACTATAGGCGCTGTCAAATAGCTGATAATATTGATTGATAATTCTTTACATGAATCAACAAAGAAAACGCTATAATAGTAATGCGTTTACATATTTTTTATACCTACCTAGCGACCCGCCCCAGCTTTGCATGAGTGCAATGCTAACACTAAAACCTTCCTCTTGAATCACTCTATCTATATAGTGACTTTGTTTTATACTATGTAGTGATAGTGTAAATAACACCTAACGCCGAAGGTATGCCTTGGACTTCAGTACTAAGCGTGGAGTTTAGGTACCTATTTTATTTAATCGCAAGTGTTATATTATTTTAATAGAGATTGAGGTTGCAAAAAATCG
Source organism: Ethmia dodecea (assembly GCA_963855545.1). Classification (NCBI taxonomy): domain Eukaryota; kingdom Metazoa; phylum Arthropoda; class Insecta; order Lepidoptera; family Depressariidae; genus Ethmia; species Ethmia dodecea. The sequence continues at coordinate 14,135,939 of OY979443.1, read as the reverse complement.
TTTGAAGTGCAGCTTGTCTAGAAACTAAAAAATCTGAAGGTAACCGTTAAGTTTGTCGTTCGTTAATCGTTAAAATACATTGAAGAAAAGGGGGTATTTCCAGGAATTGAATACTATAGCCGCCTCGGTGATGAGAATGTTATAATTTTATTTCAAGTTAATCTACACAAAAAACTGCCATTCAAGCTATTTATTTTCCATTACTTGATTATGAGGCTTATGTAACTGCACCCCTCTCCGACTGTGGGCAACTTAACTAATTGTAAAAAGTAGGTAGGTATACAAAGTAGGATTACTTGTGCCCACACCCTTCGCGATGATGTGAGAATATCGTAGGGATATTAATTTATTTTGACAATTTTATTTTCTATGTTACTGACATGTAAAGAACTCAGCTGACACTTGAAGAAAACAGACAGAAATTAAGGATAATTTTCTTAACAATTCAACTGCTTCTTGCAACAACTTCTACGTTTTACTGTTTTCTTTACTGGTCGTGAAAGTTTTTTATCCATTTCAAATACCCAGTTCAATGTTAACTGTTTCCGTATGATATTGGTGTATACTAAGACCGAGGCTACACTGTCGACCACAGACCTGAATAATTTTCCTAAGAATAAGACCTGAATAATTTTCTTAAGAATAAGACCTATAAATAATTTTCCTAAGAATAATAAAATAATAATAATAAATAATCTCACGCCTTTCGTCCCGGAGGGGGTAGGCTGAGGTTTTCCAATACTGGATATACCCACATTTCACGAGATACATTGGACCCCTAAACGTGATAGGTGGCGAGCCCATCGCCGGACCGGGTCTATTTACACATATTTACACATTACACACAGACCTGCGAGTTTCCTCACGATGTTTTCCTTCACCGTCAAGCTAGTGATAAATATGTACGTAAGTTTTAAAAAAACTCATTGGTACATGCCAGGATTCGAACCCGAGCCTCACTGATTTTCGGCCGGCTCTTTAACCGTAACTCCTAAGAATAAGACCTGAATAATTTTCCTAAGAATAAGACCTGAATAATTCACTAAAAAAATTCGTTTTAATCTTGAAATGGAGTAGGATCGACTAAAAGTTATTCCAATGTGATGCTAAGATTGTATTCTTTGACTTGTTTTGATTGACTTTCTTTCGTTTTGTAGTCTGTCTAAAAATCAACCTGAACATTACGTTTCGTACTCCATGCCTTTACAAAGATCATACTAAAACATATCTATTACATAGGTAATGCGTTTTGTCGAGGTTCTTTTTATATCTTTTAAGTTTACGACACAGTTAGTATTGTTAGACAGCTTCTTAGAATTTTATAATCTTGAAGATTTGTTAGAGATGCAACAAAATGATTATTAATCAGTGTTTTACTAATATTTTCCCTTTTTTTTAACTGTGGACAGGTGTGCTATTATCTTAAGTTGCATCAAAGAGAAAATATTGTTTTCATGTTTTAGTGTACATTAAAGAGTTATTGTATTAAATATATGTATTTGATATCTTTTAAATCATCATCATACGAAATAAGAAAGTGGTTGACAGAGATATTGTAATAGTAGAATAATTTATTGCTATTGCATTTCTCACGCCTTTTATCCTGCTGAGCCCATCGCCGGACCGGCTGGCGTATTCAGGGAGCTTCGATATTCGATATCGGAAAATCTGTCGAACACTTTCGAGATGGGCTGATGTTGGTATCGAAAACTTTCGAGATGGGCTTAGTTGGTATTGAAAACTAATGTCATATGTGACATAAGGATTCGGAAAATTTTCCGTGGCTGTCAGAAACGCCTAGAATAAAGTTTCCGAAGTCGATAGATTCGACATCGGAAAATTTTTCACTCGATCTGAATCCAACGGAAACGGTATCGAGTCTCCGTGAATACCTACGCGGGTCTCTTACACATGTCTCAGAATGAATTCTTTTTAATTAATTTACACGATGTTTCCCTTCACCGTCGAGCTACTGATAAATATGTACCTACGTTTTAAAACACTCATTGGTACATGCTAAGATTCGAACTCGCGAGCCCCACTGATTATCATCATGTGAAGCAGGCTCTTTAACCGTAAGGCTATCACTGCTCTATTCCATTGCTCCTATTATAGCTTCACCTAAATGAAAAAGCATTGCATTGGTTAAAGAGCCGGCCTAAAATCAGTGAGGCTCGGGTTCGAATCCTGGCATGTACCAATGAGTTTTTCAAAAACTTACGTAAATATTTATCACTAGCTCGACGATGAAGGAAAACATCGTGAGGAAACCCGCAGGTCTCAGAATTAATTCTGAGACATGTGTAAACAGACCCGGTCCGGCGATGGGCTCACCACCTATCACGTTTAAGGGTCCAATATATCTCGTGAAATGTGGGTATATCCAGTAATGGAATACCTCAGCCTACCCCCTCGGGGATAAAAAGGCGTGAGATTATACTTATACTTATACATTGCTTATTATTTTTATACACTTTTCAGATTTGTCAGGTATACGCACCAACCACCATTCGTCGACATCCGCAAATGGTCCTCAAGTATCCACAAACGCTGGCTTCACTTGGCTCAACCTTTTGAAAGCTAAAAATATTCACAGAGTATCTCCGTTCGGCTTGTAACTTATAGTTAAGAATGGTGGTAAAACTTTATTTTCTAGCGGTCCGTATACAAGTTACTGTTCATTGTTAAGCGAGTGACGACAAAACTGAACTTAAAAGAGAGTCCTTCAAAATTATCGTCTTTGCCTTCCATGCGCAATATTTTAACGGCTGAGAGAGGAAACTGAATGGAGAATAAAATTCGGATATTACATTAGCAGAGAGAAACGGACATGGTTTATGAGTACATGTGTATAACGTAGCCTAGAAAATGGTTAGTTTTAACTACTTAGGCACATATTGTGTAGAAAGTACGAGGTCTGTATACTATTTCATCGATATTGATCTATTAAGTAACAATATAGCTAAATAATCATCATCATCAACCTGTAACAGCACACTGGTGAGTGAGGATATTTCCTCACGCATGAGGTACCTACAGGACATATAGGTACCTACTTTCATTAATTTCTTAAGATAAAAAAAGTTCAATCCAGTTAAAACATAAAACCTAATCGGTTACCTTTGATTCACAAAGGATTTTTTTAATTATTGACAAACCAGTATCAATAAATAACAAAGGAATCTGCAAACGCCCACGCCGTAACGATTGGGACAAATTTAGCGAAGTACATTGAGTTAATATTATGCGGTAAGGGTACCCTTATTGGTGCATTTACCCGATTTCGAATTTCCCATTACGAATTTTATTTTGCATAATCAGCAACTTAATTTTAAATGGGTTTATAAAATATTTTTAAATACTGTTGAAAGCATCGATATGAGAATATTAATTAAAAATGCAAAAATTCAGTAGTATTTTTATGAATTTGATATTTTGCCGTTTGTCTGCTCAGTTTTTTACATTTATTTTAATTCTGAGTCGCTGTTCGACGTATCGCCAAAAATGTCTTTCAAAAGTAATATAAGCTTAGTTTGTCGAATCTAATCTATCTAACCCGCTGATAATTTGTATCATATTTACGAAGTCAACAAACTGAGTTTCTAAATATTCTGGTACAATTTATGGACTACTAGCAGCGCCCCGCGGTTTTACCCGCGTAGTTCCCGTTCCCGTGGGAATACGGGGATAAAATATAGTATATGTGTTATTCTTATGTATAAGCTATATAACTGCAAAGTTTCATCAAAATCCGTTCGGTAGTTTTTGCGTGAAAGAGGAACAAACATCCATCCCGACATCTATACATCCAGACTACAGAAACAAACTTTCGCGTTTATAATACATATTAGTAGGAAGTGCCGACAGCTTATTTATTCTGGGACCTACGGGTTTCTTTGCCAAATTTTTTTCACCGATCACCGACAAAGCTAGTGATAAATATGTACGTAAGTTTTTTATTAAACTCAACCGACCCTAAACAATAAGAAAATGGTAAGAGGATAGATGACTTTAGTGTTTCAAAAAGTCGCTTAGAAAAATGGTAGCTTTGAAGTGAATAGCCAATTCCAACAGTATATTTATATCTCAAACGGTCAGTACACCTTGTTAGCGGAGGAAGGGCGGGAATAATTCAAAATACGCCAGTAACAACCTGGTGACAGATTTATTCGGCGGCAGTCGACCGGTATGCATTATGCGTACGCGCAGCTCGCGTTTTGTGCGATGCGCAGGAGGCAAGTAAGGCTATTTACATTTATATATTACATCTTCCTAGTTATTGAAGTGTTTTCTTTGTGTTCATGCACAATGAAAGCCGATACTCGCTTGTCAGATGCTCTGATGAGGATTGGATAATTCTGACAGATATTCTGGGTACTAAAAGGTCCTCTCAAACCTCAGAGTTTGCATATAGTGTGCGTTGGAAGTCTCAGTTGCTCCGCATGGTGGTGAGGATAAGGTTAATTTTGCATCCTAGATTGTCACATACGCAAAAAATCGCAGTTGTTTTTTGCTTAGTGTGATTTTCTCAAAATTGTACTATTTGTACTTTCAAAAATAAATGATGAAAATTTATTGTATTTTTTTATAATGTAGCATTCTGAGCCTGATTCCTTAGTCCGAGTCCTTATTTTTGCATTTTAAGCCGACTGCCTTGAGGAGCGTTGTTTTTCGTGTGTACCTGTCTGTGTAGCCTAAACTACTTGATGGATTTTGACATGATATCGTTAGCTTGGCTTGATTGTGGGAGATATAAGGTACACTGCAATTCAATTCAAATTTTGTGGTTGTGGCTTCAAAGTTTATTTAATTAAAGCCTACGCAACACCAAATGGCTTCTCACGAATGTATTGTCAAAAATCGTTGTCTGAGTGCATAATGCATAGAACCCTTACTGAAAACCTTTTATGGATAATTTGAGGGTTGGACTATCTAAGAGTATTTAGTTCACCACTTAAGGTTGGCATGTAGACCCATCTATACACATTTCGTTTTTCTTCCATGTTGCAAAAGGCTATTAAACATTTTATCTAAGTAAATTCAAACAAAATAGCCACGTTAGTACTTGTGGGCACGAAATATAGAATATCCTAAGTCGCTTGTAGGTTTACAGTGCCAGTTCGTACATATCCTTCGGGTTTGTATTCTAATGTTCGAGTTACATACTGTAAAGCAGTTCAGGTAACTTAATTTGTTACATTTTTTTTATTTTTAGCTTGACGAGAGCGGTAAAATTTTGTATTACTGAGGATGGGGAACAAAAATATGTATCTACTAAATGTTTAGCATTTTCTATACCTAGCTATAATGGCAGTATGATAGTTATATTAGTAACAGTAAATACCTGATAGCTGCCATTTACTCGTATGCTGATGTTTTCAGTCTAATTATGATTATTCTGTAAACTTACTTATCAAGATAAAATGAGATCATAATTATTTATAATTATATTATGATAACTCGTTATACTATGATTCTAGAATCATAATAGTAGCAACATTTATTAATGAGATAAATCTCAATTTCATATTCTGATATTGAAATCAGACTTTTATTTTCAATGGCCTGTTTAACTTGTTAAATTTTCTTTTAAAACTCAATCAATTAGCACTCCAGAGTCAGAGTGACATTACTTGTTTTTGCATGTTAGTAACAAATAAACTCAAGAACTGCAAAACCGATTTTAAAATTCTTTTAAAATGGAGAGGTACATTATCACCGAGTTAAAAAGGCTGTATTTTATTCCCGTATCTCTACGAACGCGAACTACGAGGGTGAAACCGAGCGGAACAGTTATCATAAATATTCACAAACTAGTTCGTCACTCTGCTCAACCTTGTGTATAATCCGAAAACCCTCTTTAAGATAAGTGTAGATACAGAGCACAGATCCGTCGGATACCGCGATATCCTACAATACTTGTCTTTTAAACGACAAAACCTTGTTATTCGGACGCCCACTCTCACATTTTACATTACTCTGTACTCTCAGGGTGTTTGTAATAGACTTGGAAAAATATAGAAATGACCTCATTTTTGTTGCACCTGTGATACTAACGTATACGTCGACCAAGTCGTGTTCGTTCAATGATTTATAATGTTTTTTAGCAAAGGTACTCAATGACAAAGGTAATTTTTTTTAACCTAATTTATAAAAAAACACAAACGTGCAGAAGCCTGTCAAATATTTTCTAAAAAAAAAAAACAAATAAAAAAACTACATTTTTATAACTTTTGTGAGTTATAAAAAAGTAGTTTTTTTTATTTGCTTTGACAACGCATAAACCTATCCTTATTCTATTTCTCTAGTTAGTTTGTGAGGACACACCGTCGTCGCCTCGCATATTTCTCTGGTTATCTCGCGTCGCTCTCACTGCCGCGCATGCGTATAACTCAATGTGAAGTGTGATGTCTTATTATTTTGCGTTTGCTTTTTAAATAAGGATTTGTAGTAAAGTTATAGAACTTCGCGGTTAAATGTTTATATTCCTATAAGCCTTGATTTAAAAAAAAATCATTAACTATTTATAGAACATAGTGAAAAATGTGTTTATTTTTTTATAATATTATAAACGAACCAACCAAGCTAACTAAGGATGAGTTCACAATGCACAAGAGGTCGCGTGGATAGACCTTTGGAATGACAGCCAGAGAATCCAACAAGACACCTAGTGTATTCCAGCCTTTGTTCGGGCCTGTGAAGTATAAAGTAAGGGTCAAATATGAATTTAAATTTGTCTGGGCGCCTATTGAAATGAGCTGCTTTTGAATCTTATAACAAAGGCTGAGGTTTCTATGTAAGCTACAGCGACTTTTCGTTTATCTTTTTAGGGTTCCGTACCAAAGTGGTACAAAATAACCCTTACGGAGTCGTTCTGTATTTCCGTCTGTCATTTCAGCAATTACTAATACCAGAGATCAGTTTAAATAAATACTAAGGACTTACAATTACGAATGTTTTTATGATAATGGATACTTGTTTGCAACTTTAAATAGTTTTTCTTTTATTCTACACTAGCGACCCGCCCCGGCTTCGCACGGGTACAATGCTAACACTAAGAGCTTCCTATTGGATCACTCTATCCATTAAAAAAAACGCATCAAAATCCGTTGCGTAGTTTTAAAGATTTAAGCATACATATGGACATAGGGATATAGGGACTTATTGATATAGGGACAGAGAAAGCGACTTTGTTTTATACTATGTTAGTGATACTTACTTTTCGAGTTACTATGAAAGGAGTTTTAAAAACCATTGCCAAATTAAGTAAGGAAATCTGATGTATTAGTAGTTTATGTGAATATTACAGGAAAAATAATACGGGGTCTAAATCTAGATTCAAAAATCCTTTCAATAATATTTAGAAATTATTTATTTAATATATTTATATTAGGTATTTAAAATAATCCAATGCCTTTATAAAGTCGCTACCGGGACCATTAACTACACGCCTCCTCAATTTTTCTATCCTATAATACAGTATGCTAATAAGTTTCAAACTGAGACATTGTCCATTAGTCACGAATTTTTTCCCTCATCGTATTTCGGTAATGCGTCGGTAGCATTCCCAATTCGTCGTACCAGAAAGCTGTGTTAACACATTTTATATTGTATTGTAAGTTCCTTTGTTTTATTAGTGATATTTAACTATAGCTTCAGAATATTTAAATGTTAAGAGTATTTGGTTTTGTATCTTCTATCGCTTGTAGAATTTATATATTGATAAAATAATTTGTGTGTTTATTCACTCTTTCTTTATAAAATTGCTATTTCGGAATTGTTAAAATGAGCGAATCTATATGAGATTCACTTGTAACATTTAAGTGTACTGTAACATTGATGGCGCTCTTAGTGCATTACATAACGGCAATACACATCAACGGGCAAACGCTCGCTTTGAGCAATTGGCTTCAAAAAGGAGGAGACACTCAATTCGACTGTATCTTATTTTTATATGTATGTTACGCGATTACACAGCCAATGATGAACCGATTTTGATATTTTTTTTGTGTGGTAGATCATACTACAAATTTTATCGAAATCGGTCAGGTGGTTTTTATGAAATCAACAAAAGTTAAAAAATTGCTATTCATTGAATTCGGTTTTTTATTCTCTGCTTGGTATACATTAGCCTGTGAGACTCTTAACACTTCCTTTTAAATTCCGTAGTTGCGTAAGTAGGTGGCGAAGGTACTGTTGCACGAACCTGATAAAACAGCATTCAATCTTAATTCACGGACATCTTTATGTAATTAACATAAATTAGTCTACGACTAAAACAAAACACATTATAAATGTGTCAATGACCAGCTACTGGATAAGATATTAGTACTAAAATGTCAATACCGGTCGTAATATATATCACATTAAATATACATTTAAATGGATTGCATCACTTCTAATAATGTCCTCTTTAAGATCTTTGGACCATTATTCATCGAACTTAATACGTTTTAAATCATGTGAGTAAGTATGAAAGGAAATAAATCTTCCTGCAGAATAAAGTGTACCAGACCAATGATAGCTATTAGTAGGTACTATACTTTATTTTGGGGCTAGATTAGACTCGATTCTGCAGACCAGCTAAAATTCCTAATTTTAAGTTAGCCTATCCTTCTCCATAGAACACGGAAGAAAAATACGACAGAAACAAACCATAGATTGAAGAGTAATGTCAAACATGTAAAAACTAACTCATTTGAACCTTATGAAAGTGCTTATCTGTCATTTTTATCCATCACCTTTTTACATCGTCGCTAAAATAGCTAAACATGCCTTAGTTGACAGGACTAATTGTAATTTGACAGGATTAAATATCTCTCGTCTCTGTTCTTTTCTAGTAGAAAGAAAATGACAGGACTAAACTAAAATAAGTTTAGTCGCTGTAATCAATACAACTTCGTTCAACGAATATTTCTAAGAAATATCATCGATGTATACAATTTATAGACTAATGTTAATTTTTCTAATACCCTTTACCAATTTTGATAAAATTAAAATGGAATCATCTATGAAGTGGATGTGGATGAAGCACAAAAGATCTGCCAGGTTCATAGCAAGTGGTAGTATATTATCTCTGCCTACCCCGATGGGAAATAAGCGTGAGATTATGTATGTATGTATGTTTTTCAAAACTCATTAATTTATTTAATTTGTAATAATAACAAGTTTCGTTTTAAGACAAACAAAGGGCCAATATGGTTAGTGAAGTTGTCGTTTGCTAGTAATATTATCATAATTTAATTATCTCTACAATATAAGCTACATGTCGCAAACGAGGTGGAAACTGAAAAAAAAAGGATTGAAAATGTTGGAAAAACATTGTATTAAATGCATAAAGATATAAAGTTCAAAGGAGATTCTGTAGACATTAAACAATATTTCCCAAAAAAAGTCATGGATTTGTCAAACCACCCTTGTATGGGTATATACGGATCTACAATACAATGATTCCACACATTCTTCTTTCTCTATTAAGTCTACTCTCTCCATAGTTAAATAAATATGCGCCTTATGTCGTTTATAATAAGTATGATCTATAAAAACTGTGGTTCATTGCAGCGCTCGCTCACGTTTAGTTTTTGCTATAAAATCTTCATGGACAAGAGATGTTTTCTGCATACGACACGATTGTAAGTGAGATTGGGGATTTACACACATTGCCGCAATGATGCACTATATATAAGTATAGGAATTAGATTGGTTATTAAACTTATTTAAAGGTATCTATGCTTATTGGTGGAGGATGGTGATTATTGTCTATTAAAGAGGGCTTTTGTTTCAAGACGTGGGAATGTTATGAAGGAATTTTATTTCAATGTATATCTTTATTACATTATCTCATACCTCATGTAAACCTTATTTACTATTAAGACATGAGATTAAAAAGAGATGCCCTTGAGTTTCTTGCTGGTTCTTCTCGGGGTACTGGATTTGGAACCAGCATTAACTCTTTGGTGGAGATAGAATGCTGTTTACATTTAGCCAATCTTCATGGACGAGTTTAGTATGCCTTGTTATTAGACTAAGGCATACTAAACTCGTAAGAGCCCGGACGGTTAAAGAGCCGGCCGAAAATCAGTGAGGCTCGGGTTTGTATCCTGGCATGTACCAATGAGTTTTTCAAAAACTTACGTACATATTTATCACTAGCTCGACGGTGAAGGAAAACATCGTGAGGAAACCCGCAGGTCTCAGAATTAATTCTGAGACATGTGTAAACAGACCCGGTCCGGCGATGGGCTCACCACCTATCACGTTTAGGGGTCTAATATATCTCGTGAAATGTGGGTATATCCAGTAAAGGAATACCTCTGCCTACCCCCTCGGGGATAAAAAAGGCGTGAGATTAGATTTAGATTGTTATTAGACTATTGACTGTTCTAAGTGTAATTCTTATTACCTACAAAATAAAATGCATTTTCATAAAAGTAATGCTCGAGTTTGTTATTTCCATCCTACATAAGGATTTAAACATCGAAATAAATTGTAGAAGTTCAGGAACTACCTAAGATTAAAGACGTACCAATAAAAAATAAAATACAAATATGGACATTTGTAGTAGGTAATATTTCGATTATTATCTGTGATGTTAGCTGCTTTAAAAAGTAGAATATTTCACCAAGAGTGCTTTACAAAAATTTCTACTCTAACAATATTTTTTAGTAAATTTAAAAACTTAGTATAATTGTTTATATAACTGAGCATCGTTCAATGAACGTTTACGACACATTCGCGATTTATGTAGTATGGTGTAAATACATCCCGGGGTGCTGTAAAAAGTCGATGAGCTTCTACGTTGCCGTATAGCTTAGATAAAGTTTAAATTATACTTTGATTCGTATCAAAGCATTTTACGCTCTAATCTTATGCTGTTGCGTAGAGTTTTTGCTTGAAACTTGGGTAGTTTTAAACCATTTTGTGTTTGAATTTCAGAGAATTTTGTATAATACTGTGCGAGCTTAATTTCTGCAGTTTATTACTCGATAGCGATTTAAAATAAGTTATTATAATAGTGGAAGGTGCTTTCTAGCCTTTAAGTACCAATTTTGATAGTTCTATGTCATCATCGGGTTATTAACGGCTTACCCTTATTCAAACTAGCAGTGCGCCGCGGTTTCACCCGCGTAGTTCCCGTTCCTGTGGGAATACGGGGATAAAATATAGCCTATGTGTTATTCTGATGTATAAGTTAAATAACTGTAAAGTTTCATCAAAATCCGTTTAGTAGTTTTTGGGTGAAAGAGGAACAAACATCCATCCATACAAACTTTCGCATTTGTAATATTAGTAGGATTAAAGAAGAATGATAATTAAAATCTACCTGTGGTTATCACGTTTAGGTAAATATACGCCCGGAAAATAAACGTCACCGGCAAATTTTTTTTTTTTATTGCAACAGTAAAAGCAAATAGAATGATACCTAAATATATGTGACTAGTTTTTACCCGCGGCTTCCTTCGCGCATGGTTATTTCACCTCCTTAGGGGTTGAATTTTGCAAAATCCTTTCTTGGTGGATGCCTACACTGTATAAGCATAGATAGCTAATACAAAATTTCAAGTCTCTAGTTACAGCGGTTAAGGCTGTGCGTTGATCCATCACCAATCAGTCAGTCAGTTTATTATTTTATACATTAATTCGAGTTGATTTTCGTTTTTCAGTACAAAATGTATAAAAAAAGTTTTTGGAGATTTGTCATTTCTAGTAATCATACCTTAAATGGTCCCATAGAGTCTTTTGATCCCCACATGAAATAGGATCGATTCGCATAAAAATGTATATTTTTTAGTTTTACATTTTTTTCGCTGACTGTACCTACATTTTCTCCAAAATCTGTGAATACAGTTCATATATAATAATATAATGTAATATAATCTCACGCCTTTTTTATTCCCGAGGGGGTAGGCAGAGGTATTCCATTACTGGATATACCCACATTTCACGAGATATATTGGACCCCTAAACGTGATAGGTGGTGAGCCCATCGCCGTTCATAATACCTTAAAAAGTTAGGGATGGTCTTCTAGGAACGTTTTTCGGTGAATATAACGATTAAGGTACCTGCCCTTATTTTAGTTTACTCCTGTCATTTTATTTCTCATAGAGAAGAAAACATACCAGAGAAATTTAGTCCTGTCAAATTAAAATAGTCATGTCAACTAAGGCATTTCATAACGTGTTTACTGCATAAGTAAAGAAGTCACGATTAAAATAAAGCCTCTGACGGGACTAAATTTGGTAGGTTATCTTTTATCCCTTTTTTTTTGAGGTAATCAAAGACAGGACTAAGCCAAAATAAGTTTAGTCGGTGTAAAGCAGAATCGCCCCTATTGAATGCTAAACTATCAGCCAAGAATCAACCACGAATTTCAGCAGCACATGTACAGGCGAAATTTGAAAAAAGTAGGTATCTACCTAATGATTGTATTATGAACCTGTTTATATGTGCTGTAAAAGTAAATAAATCCTTTATCTATTTATTTATTTAACTTCATGTACCAAGAAAATGTACACATGGCGAACTTAATGCCTAAAGGCACTATCTACCAGTCAACCATCAGGCTAAGCAGAAATAATTTGGCGCAATTTGCCGCAAATAGTAGAAAATCAATTAAACATAACATTACGGTAAATCCTAATACATGTATATGTTGATATAATAAACTAATATCTATCTATCTAATAACTAAAAAATATCAAACCCTACCTACACAAAATTCATCTATCTCTAGGTACAGTCCCATCACTCGACAATATCGCGCAGCCATGCGACATAACCTATGTAGGGAGCACTTCATTAAAAATGATGTCGCCCATAAATTAACCTATAATTTCGACATCTTCATGAGCACCCCCTAGAGTTAAGGGTCTTTCCTCACACATGAGGAAGTATGGGCTATAATCTCCCTTGCGAGCCCTCTGCGAATCAGGAGATGGTGTTAGGCTAGTGGTCACCTACCTGTCAGAAGTTTTTAAGTCACCCAAGGGTATCTGACATGGCTTAGACTTACGCAAAATGTAAACATAATGACATTTTGAAATTTTATTCCTCAATATTTACGCAAAACGATAACCGTCTCACCCTAATTTCTTTATAATATTTATAATCCCAATAAAAGAAGCCGATCTTAAATCAGTAACAATTAGACTTAGAAGACGCAATCTCCGAAGATCCATTTATTGCCCAAGTTACTTGAGTAGGTATGTCCATTATTTTTATAGTACTATATACTTACAAATGTAAGCGGCTACTTATGTTTTATAAAGACATTATTTTTTATGATTGACTTTCTAAGAATTTGTAATAGTTAATTATTATAGTGGATAGCATCTAGTTTAATTGCAATGAAATCATTGCTCTCGTAGTTTAGATATTTCTTACAAAACACGGATCAAGTAATCTTTTATTGGGCTGGCTATAAGAGTATGAAAAATATAAATAATTAAATTAAGCCTTATCCTGAGGGGATTGGCACTGGTACTCCAATAATATAGTATCCGCAGGTCCCAAAATAAATTCTGAGACATGTTTCACAGACCTGGAGCGAGAATATACTGGTAAAACGTAGGTATTTCCAGAAATGGAATACCTCTGCCTACCCCTTCGGGGATAAAAGGCGTGATTATTGTTATTCTTGTATATTTATTTGGTGTTTTGTTTTTTCAGGTAATAATCCTTATTTCGTTCGAGAGGACACATTATGTAGAAGCACATAATAAGTAATAGTACTACGTAGAAGGTATAAATTTATTTGTTTGAAGCATTCTATAACCTGAAGAGTTTAAAGTGCGAGGTGTCGTTGGAATTTTTTCATCTCCCGAGTGTCACTGGTAATATATTTTTAGAAAATTTTCGGGTTTTTATATATTTATCAAAAACTTTTTAACGGCCTTATTAATTATCATTTTCATATGAAGCTTTTAAAAATCGTCTTTGACATAACTGTCTCACACGTAGTTAATTCTATCCTAACGTGGAATGCCTTGCTAGAAAGAGACAGGTATATCTAGAACCCGTTCGGGATAGTGAGGTCGTGTTGAAATACTTACACGGGACTTGGATTAAAACTTGAATGCTGTAGCGTCAGCAACAACTATTTTGATAAGGACATTGATTGTTATTATTATTTTTACTTCGAGATAGTTAGTACCTGAAGGTATGAATATACTTATCAAATAAGAATTATTAAAAAATAATAATACAAACAATCAAAATTTCTAATTTTGGGTTTCTGATAAACAACTGAATAAGTCACCGTTTTGAATATTGTACCTAACATTCTTTTAATTTTATATACTTTAGAAATATAATATATAAAAGTTCGTGGGTTAATCACATGGCTGTGTAAGTCATTATTATACCTATAAAAAAACAACGTTGATTTTATAAAATCACCTTTCTCGGTCATTGATTGAATTCATTTCCAAATTAAACTTTAAATACAGAGTAACAATTTATGTTTCCTGTCAAATTTTATTAACACATTAAACTCTTTATGAGTGCATTTCTTGGTTTTTATTTTGCACTTACAAGAAATACTAAGTTTATCTAAACTACAGTTTCCTTTAATAGGGACCAGCTTACCCATATCCAAAAAAAAAAACAGTCCAAAAAATGCAAGCTCCCTTCATCAATTGCATACAATCATTACAAACAAGTCAGAGCCGCGTTTCATAATATTCATAATATGCTGATTATAAATTGTGTTTTACCCCCGAATGGCGAGCGGCCTGCTGGTAGAAGGAACGGGACCATATTATATCAGCTCATCTATTAAAGTACAAAATATTTGTATGTATATTTCTGCTTCTGCATACTCGTAAATATTAAAACATATCTTTAAAAAATATGAAAGGTTTATTTTACTCGATTGCCTCAGTTTTTTTTTACAAAATTATACAATTGAAGTATTTTTTTTTGCTATCAGTATTCCAATGGCCGAACTCTAAACTGTCACAATAGGTTCTATTTAACACCATCGCATCACCGCGCTGTGATCAGATAACATTATGCCTAACTATTTATAATGATCGATGATACCACTAACGTAGAGACAAATATTAATTTGAGTTTAATTAGTATGGAAAAATCTCCAGTCGATGGTAAATTGTTTAATCTACTTTGTATGCTTTACCGGATGAAAACTAAACTTGACCAGATTCAACAAATAATTTTAGTGGTTTAGCTCAAAAACTAACAACTAGAGTTCATTTTGAATGTATAATATTAAATAATAGGGAAGAAAAGGAAGGACGCGTGATTTTAAATTTAATCTTTATATATAAAATGATAAACTGACTGATTGATTGATGATGTATCAACGCTCAGCATTAACGGCTAGGTCTAGAGACTTGAAATTTTGCACATATACAGCTTATACAGTGTAGGCATCCACTATGAAAGGGTTTTGAAAAATTCAACCCCTAGGGGGGAGAAATAAACGAGCGTGAGCGAAGCCGCGGGTAAAAGATAGTATTTTACAAAATTCTATCCCTCAGTGGACATAGCCTAATGAATTTATGATGATTATGATCAATTCAGGGCTAGTGTAAAATTTGAAGTTTTCATAGTTAAAATATTACATAAAAATCAGAATAAAAGAAGAACTACTAATGTTTCAAGAGATTTTTTCAGAAAACGTATGATTTTGCAAAATTTTCTAAGGGTGTCAAAATCTTTAACCATATCGAATATACCTAAAACTTTTACGAAACCCTTCACAAAGCGTATCAAACATTTCAAAAGCTAAAGACAAATCAACCCCTCGCTTCCTCCCTTTTCATCGTCTTCACACTCTTAAGAAACAAAAAAGATGCCAAAAAACACTAAGCGACACCTGGCAAAGTGAGAAAGAAATTCAATATCGGTAGGCATGCTTTTGAACCTGAGTCGTTAAGTCGAAAAAAAAGAAAAAGTATAAGTAATTTCAAAATCTTTTGTAGAAAAAAAAATTTCTAACCTAACCTAACTATCCATACCTTTAAAACGTAGGTACCGTGATTTACTAACTGACAACATCATAGCCTAAACCTGTGAACATAGTGATAAAATTAGGAGGAAATAATCCTTGAAGGATTTACTTGAATTCCACTTGATCAAGGAAAAAAGTAGGTACTATTTTAATTATAAAATGTTAATAAATCTGTAAACGCACCTATTAAAAATTAACTCAAAACACGAAGTCCAACTCGTAGACATATAGGGCCGAATTTTTTATCTAGCAAGTATAATTTGATGGTCTGTATCAATCTGTAGCAAGTACACCGATCTGAATATTACCTGCAGTTACAAATAGCAATTAAATTTAAAAAATCACCATTCCATAAAAGTTTTTACAACGAATCGTAACAAATGCGTCTAAATATGCACGTAAAACCTCTCTAGCACCAACAGATGAGTCGTTGACCCAAAACCGGCCATTTCTAGCTTTTAATATACTATAATAAAGATTACCATTGCATGATCTTAATTACAATTTTAGAGAAATAAAAAAATCTGTGTTGCGGTTATTAAAGTACAGTGGGGCGCTTTGTGAATCATCTTTTTTTTTAAATAATAGGCAAACCATTTCTCTGCCATCTCACCTGATGGAAAGTGATGATGCAGACGACGATGGAACATGTTTGCCTACATAATGCCTATTCACTCTTGCCTTGAAAAGGCCCAGGTTATAACGTTCCGGAAACAGATCCACAGGCAGGGAGTTCCATTCCTTAGCCGTTCGCATTAAAAATGTTGAAGCGAGGATTAGGTAGGTCTACAACGTAAGGATGGAATCCCAACCGATCCCAATCCCATCTAAAAGTTTTGTTTTAATAATGATAATTTATTTTTAGTATAAATCGATTGGTATGAGTATAAAATATTTTTGTACTCTCCTTATTATTTAAACAAAGTTCACGGCAGTTAGTAATGAAAGTGTGATATTCATGTAAGCATGAATAAATGATATTATTGCACCAAGTTTTGCAGCTACACATTTTCTTCAAATAATAACTACCTATATTTATGTAATAGGATATTTTCTAATGCAAACCAAACGCATACTGGCAATTAAATCTTTTTAATAGTAAATTAACAAGATTTTTTATGGCCTCGCTTCTTCCAAATGTTTTACATACTATAATTATTTTGTTTAAAATATTTGAAATTATCACAGAATAACTATTTAATACTTAGCAGCGTTATCTGCAAATCCCTTTTGACGTGACAACGTCTTATAAATTGATGGAGCCGGCGGCATTCCCGAAAAAGTGTGACGTATGCGTCGTTCCAGTGCAAGCGAGAGCGCGCAACGAGCGACAAAGAGGCACCATCCATTCCATCAGTATTTTCTTATGACGTTGTCACGTTCAACTATCGTCAGTAAACCGACTTTACAGACAACCGATTTTTTTTTTATTTTCGTGTAGAATTTGCAAAACCTTTAAATTAATGCATTTTAAATGATGTTGGAAGATTTGCCTCGTATGTTACCGCAACTAAGTATTCTTAACTATTGACAAGATACCGCTCAGTGTAACGTTTCAAAACATTCAATTAAATCGTGCGAGCACAATTAACGTAGGAAAATGTCCCGATGCGATGGTATCGGGTGACCCGGGGCTATCGGGTACGGGTTCGACTCCCGGCTACCGTTGGGTGCTGTTCGTGATTTATCGAAGGGCCGCTTGGTTAGGTTAATTGAAAGGTTCGCTATGATAAGGGTTTGTTTTGAAAGGTTTTACATGTTAGTGTGTGAAAGAAAGATAAAAATTTTGCAGTAGTCTTGGAACTTTTATGAAAAGGCGGAATTTTTAAACTTACTTCAACACAATCATGTCATTACTCCAATGATTGCGTTTCAGTGTTTCCTGTAAATTTGCATTGTGAGAGCTATCTTTTCTATATAAGTACCCTTATTGTAGATAAACTCTGAGACACTATCAGCTCCAGATCATTTAAATCGAAGATACGTCATGTAAAGGTATACCATTCTTAATTTTCCCCCATTCTTATTCTTTATAACAATAAAATATTGGGTACGTGCATAATAAATACTGAAATCGAGCTCTTACCAAAACCTTAAGTTATTAATTTATTCAACCAAATACTTTCTGGAACCGCAATAAATAGAGGCTCAGACAGACGAAAGTTCGCATACACGGCATAAAATACTCTTTTTCAATGGTCAGAAAGATAGTAACTCAAGGAGTTTTCGAACGCAACTTCGCCTCTCAATCCTTATTGGCAAGATTGAGTTTGCAACGCGCGTGGTTGGTCGGTTGTTTAAAAAGGCGTTCGAATCCTATAATCGTGAAGAGAGACAATGCTATATCGTTTTTGGAGACAAGCGAAGGTGACAGGCGGTTTTCGGGATTTAATTTGCGAAATGGTGGAAGTATTTTCGACACCACAATGGGAGATTGCAGTGACACTGACAGATGTGCTGAGTTTACTATTTGTTTTTTTTTTGCGGGGTCTCTCTGCGGTAGCATGGTAGGTATGTAAATTTGGTAGGTAATGTTGATTTTAGGTGAAACAGTTGTAAATTTCTTAGTCCATTGCTGTCATTTAAAATGTACCTAATTCTAATGCAACACTTTTGTATAAAGTAACAAAATATGATGTTATGAAGCTAAATGTGGAAAGGAGACTTTCCATTTTGGGCCTGCACATTGTACACCAGCGTGAAAGATAGAGAAAAATCTAGTAATCATCAGAAAAATATAAAAAAAAAACATTTCCATCTATTTAACTTGCACAAAAGTAATTAAATTTCAATGGAATGGAAATCATTTTGAAATAATAGTATTTCTAACTTTTTAAGCCCAATTTCCATGTTATTGTCATTTTACCGGTCAGGTCGCAATTTCTTTTTCGGTCGCCGCGATGCAAGTTTAATGAAAATTAAAGTCTATTGTACAACGTAACTAGACAAATATGAGCAAAACCATGAATAAAACTATAGTTATTTGATTTATATTTATCTAAAAAACTGGTCTTATATGGTGCAGGACCAGTCTCCATACATCCATGAAACATCTCCTTTGAAAACCAAGTCAAAATGTGTTAAGTACCTACTTAATGTTTTTGAGAAATCCTCCCCATTGACATAGCGTGATGCATAATTCATGTTTTAGATTAGACTCTCATCTCACTCACTCTTTGTTGAGAGTTCCGCTTACGATAAACCGCACTTTTATTAAACTTTTTTGGAGCGATTTGGTCACTTCTTGTATTTAATTTAATGCAAGATGCTAACCTAACCTAACGGCGTAACCATTTTCTTTTTCTATCTATCTGGTGAGTTTAGAGGACTACCCATTAAAGTTAATAAAGATACATACAAACAAGTTACTTTCCCATTCATTATATTAGTGACTAGCGACCCGCCCCGGCTTCGCACGGGCGCAATGCTAATACTAAAATCTTTCTCTTGAATCACTCTATCTATTAAAAAAACCGCATCAAAATCCGTATTTAAGAATACATAGGGATATAGGGACAGAGAAAGCGTCTTTGTTTTATACTATGTAGTGATAATAACACAGTTAGAGCATGAAAAAATGCAGTCAGTAGGTATAGCTAAAAAAAATCACATAGGAAGTTTTTAATCAATAGCTAAAAAAATAAAATAAAAAAATAAATAATCTCACACCTTTTATACCCGAGGGGGTAGGCAGAGGTATTCCATTATCCGCTCGATAGCTAGTATATTAATAATGCTAACTAAGACTGTTTTTTTTTAATGATACTTTAATTCTCTTTTAAACAAGCCTTAACATTTTGTGCCTGAAATAAGGCTGCGATTAAGAGTATCTTACTCAGAAAAGCTTAAAGGACATTTGAGCACAGAAGTGTAAACTAAGTAGGATTATAAAGGTATATATATTGTTGTAATATTATACGCAATGTTATGATATTAGGTACAGTGATATTGTGATTGGCAAATTCATTAATGAAAAACTCAGAGATCATGGAAATTAATAATTTATTTATTATTATCACTAGCTTTTTTGCGATATTGGAGCTCGTGGCATGATTGAAGTTATTGATTATTCATAATTAGGTATGTTAGATTAGTTTATATATATAACGTATTAACATATCTACACTAACATTAGAAATAGGAAAATTTTGAACTTTTGTTTGTTTGTTTGCATTGAATAGCCTCCGAAAGTACTAGCGAGCGATCATAAAAAATCTTTTTCCTATGGTAAGATTACTTTTCTTCTAGTAAAATTGGCTATAATTTTTCCATCTAATATCTAGTTTATTATAAATGTATAAAATCAATTTTTAAGGTTGGTGAAAAACTGTATAATATTATAATTGTGTATTGTCTCAACATTTTATTCATTCATTGTGTAGTGTAGCTGCTTCGAACTTAAGGGCATTCAATAATTAACACAAATAAACTTTAAAACTGCAATAACAAATCAATAGGCACCCTTACAAACTCGAATAAAACTTACACTCGCACTTTTATTCCCAGTACCGTTTTGACACACTTTTGTGTACAACTGTACTTCGATAGTCGTTCGGATACGTTTTATCAGATTACCCGCACAGTGTTTGGCTTGAATTATGTTATTGAGCCGGGCAAAGTAAATAACATGTATGAAAAATTGATGATATAATTACGTGCGATGTGAATGGAGAAAGTACGGCGTTAAATACCTACCTACATGAAGAAACGAACTCTTGTTTTTAAGACTTTATAGTAAGTTTGTGGAAGTTTTTATTTTTGTTTTGTAAATATAATTAAGGACATTTGTAATGTTTTATCATTCGTTCATATGATCTAATAAAATAACCTTTAAAAAAAAACAAAACGCTTGCGCATTGAGATACAAATTCGACATTGTAACTCTACAACAAGTATTGAAATGGTTCATAACGCTCTATTACGCAAAAATAACAGGGATCCAAAGAGAAGTTATAAAAAACTTATATAACACAAAGTACGGTTGACAACAACAATAAGAAGGTAACATTTATTCCGAATGCCAAGGGAGCCGAATTATCGGCGAGCGTATCAAAAAAGGCCGGCCGGCTTTTGCGAAAAAAATGGACAGTCGACAAGAAATTATGATACTACCAAATACGCGGTTAAAAACTCGATTCTCTACTCATAAGTATTATCCTGGATGCCATCCAATTATCTGGTTACCAGGTTGCTTTCGGCGACGAAGTAAAACGTTTGCCTAATCAACTACCTTAGTAAATATTATTGTTTTGTCTAAATTAAAATGAAGACTTAAATTTACTTCTGTTTTTTGGTTGACAAAAGTTCATTACCCCATACTTAATTTCACATAACATAATATTATTTACAAATTTGTATTCGTTTGGTTTCTAAAACCGTAAAATAAACTTAAAATAAGAAGGCTTAACATACCACGTATTTATTAATGAAATAGTATCAACAATAAATAATTAAATTATTTCCACAGAAATAGAAACAGAAATAAAGAAAGTACCATAAACAAAAGAATAAACTAAAGATAAACCAAAACTTCGCCTTAAAACGCTTTCTCACCCAGGACGCGAAACGTCTCATTAAATTAATTAGCCCGAAAAAAAAGTTAAGAAAACACACCGTCAGCTCCCGCCCTCGATTCCTGGACGCATATCTTGATAGCTCGGGAGCGCACTAATGAAAAGCACCTCGGCTTATAAACTCTAATGTATTCTGATTCGCTAGTCGATTGCCACTAAATGTCAGTGTGTGCCTTTACGTTTAAACTGATGAATTTGTTAGGATTTACTTACTAATTGGTTTGGATTGGCAGACATCTGTGGCAGAATTTTGTTGTGACGCTTAGTGTAGTGTTTGGAGTATTTTAAAGTGCACATATACCTATAAGTGTTTATAAAATAGTGTCAAGAACTTAAATAGAGTGTAACACAAAGTGTCTATACTATACATAATAGAACTCTAACGAGACCTTGTCTGCACATGAAAATTTTAGTGGTAGTGTAGATAGTTACGTATAGATATCAAAACACATATTTCAAAATTTTTTTGTCCCGGTCCGGCGATGGGCGTTTTATGGACCTATCATGTTTAGGGGTCCAAAGAATATCTCGTGAAGAGTGGGTATATCCAGAAACTAGTAGACGGATTTTGATGAAATTTGATTTGGTCATAGCTGATTAGCCGGGTCAACACCTAGGGTACTTTTTACTACACGAAAAATCTCTCATTTTCTCAAGAAAATAAAAAACTGGATAAAACGAGAAATACGTACAACTCCGAAATGATAACACCTAGAAACTTGAAATATGGTATGTAGGTGGCTTATATGTCGTAGGAAACCGTTATGAAGGGATTTTTGGAAATTTCCATCTGAACGGGAATAAACTGGATTGAGGAAAGATTAGATTTTTTGTTTGTTTATTTGTATTGAATAGGCTCCGATACTACCGGTACCGGTAGTTTAAAAATTATTTTGTCAATGGAAAGCTTACGTTTCTAAACACTGAACCGATTTAAAAAATTCTTTCACCAATACAAAAACATATTAATGGTAAACCTATGGTTTTATTTTGACAGGACCTTTATTTTAAGAAATAATTGGTAATCTATGCAAGTGTTCTCAAAGATTTGTACTTATAATACTGTAAAGTGTAAGTACCTTATATTAAATGTTTTAATCCTAATCCTGTTAGATATACAAGTAAATAGGGAATAGGACGCAAAAATGCAATATGACGACTTGAAAGGAAGGCTAGTCTTTTCACTCAATTTCAATACATTTATGACTGCCTACTAGTTATATTCACGCAACACACGCGTCGGTGGTAAGCACCCACATAAATCCACGTTTTATGATGCTTCTGAATTCAACCGTTTATACGTAAGATTGCGCTCAAAGAATTATCTATACACGAACTACCACAAGCAAATATAAAATTTATACCCCAAGTTTTTGTTGAGTTTGAACGGAAATTATTCAAGATGCCTACTTAGAAATGTGATGGTTTAATCAAGGTGCGTTTAAATGAATAACTGTGCCTAGAAAAGCGTCGTGTCTTTTGTTTAGTGGGACTCGAATAGTCTTGTTCTGTGACGTTGCGGAGCGACGGAGGAGGAAATCAAAGGGCCGGAGGTTGGGGATGTGATGATTTTTTTAAATGTAAAACAATGACACCTGAAATGTACATGGGGCTGAGTATTTACAAGGATAGGACACGGAAGTTAACATGAATGAGAGGTTGATAACTTACCCGAATGTGCCTTGACAAGTTTTTATACGGAACTTGATACGGTTTGAAACTGGTGATGATAGAATTGCAGATTTGTACGGATATGGTTATATTTGGGTAATATTTAGTTGCTCCAGATCAGTTTGCACTGCGTTTTGAGTGGAGTATGCATTTGGCAGGTAGATGGCGTGATATAGTAATTCTGAAAGGTGGCCCTGGTACGAAAAGGAAGGAGGATGGGATCTGCTACCTTGTTACAGTACTATAGTGCCTACACATAATGTATTATTTTAACTCAAGTAGCAACTGGTAGTCTATTACCTCTGCCTACCACAAAAGGCGTAAAATTATGTATAAATGGATGTGTCAATTAAATCAATTTATTCTAATTAAATAAATAATTTCACGCCTTTTATCCCCGAGGGGTAGGCAGAGGTATTCCATTACTGGATATACCCACATTTCACGAGATTCTTCTAATTAGATGACTGTATTTGAACTTGACTAAATTAAATGTTGACTGAGTTGGGTAAAAGAAAAGTTTGAGTAATTGTGTAAAAGAAAAAACCATAACGTTTTAAGGAAACACTGGTATTACGAAAGAAAAATGTTGTTAAATTATACCAGTAATTATAATAGAATATACAAGAGTACAAATTCACTTGACCATAATATTTGTAGTTTAGTATAGTTCGTAGTTTTAGTTTTACTTTAAGTTTTCTTTTTTACCTCTATGTCTTTATCATAATAAATAAATCAGTACATTTGAAAATGTCAATAATATTTTATATACATTATGAAATCTATAAATTTTAGAAACATTAAGAACTGGAAACTTCCTAGCTAGACATTTACCACCTAAATTACTTAGAAAAGAATTTTCTAGTCGACATTTTTTCCCGTTTAATCTCAGATATCCTATAACTTCGCTGTGCAATCCACTTCGAAACCAATTTCCTTTAGAGCGAAAAATTTTACCTTATTTTCACACTGTGTCGCAAATCGAAGCGTCATCATTACGGTCTTGCTATCCCATTCGAAATGATCTTTAACTCACAACTGTTATACGTCATATAAAATAACAACAAAATCACATTTACCATACAAGAGTCGCGCAGTAGTGCATATTAATGATAATAAAATTGTCTTAATCGGTTTACATTTAGGTTTAAAGACATTTATTTATTTCCAACGAAATTTACATTTCACTTAAGGATAATAATATAACTTATTTCTAAAAATTATATGGTCGAAGTTTGTACAGTGCTAAATAATATTAAATATTAGCATTCTTGCTTAGAAATGTGCATTTTTGCTAATTTTTTGAGTTTTTTAAAAACGTTTATTGACAGAAATATTGATAAATATACCAAAAAACATGCACGTCGTTTCGAGAACCTTGATTCCTTTTTTGAAGTCGGTTAAAAAGGGAGCGATTAGAGTAGCCAGGAATAAACGCGTAGTCATATACCTAGTCAAAGAGGTTGGAAGAAGAGAGAGAAACTTTTTATTTAAACGTCTTTGCATAGTATAGACTAGCGAGTAGCGACATGCGTCATAGTGTGAGAATAATCTAAATCTACATTCATCCCAGTCGTAAGTCTACAGCAATTCAAAATAACCGTTTTATTTTTTCCACCAACCACATTGACAAATTGCGGTCGTATGCTCAGGCCGATTGCCGTGATTGGCCGACAAAAACTCGTAGCGGTGAGGAAATGATGCCATTAGTCGGCGCTTTTTAACATGTACTTACTAGGAACGTTATTTCTGGGATAGATATGTATGTATCCGTACAAGCTGGTATAAAGAACATGTAATTAGTAACATCGCAATACTGAGAGCAACGGTTGAGTGCAATGATACAGAAACGTATCATTGTTAGTTTTTTGTATCATTTAATGGTACAAAAAACGAATATATTTATTTTCAACAAAATGATCTAGACCAGTCTCACGGCATGGAGATGTCATGTGCATGTCATTAAATGTATGTAGCAAGCAAAGTAGTTTAAAACGACAACATTTTCACTAAATAAATTATTTTATAGCTTCAAATAAATTTGCCTGAATGACACGTTTAATGATTTCAATAAAACGAGACGAGAATATACCGTCAAACAATAAATGCCGACGGTTTTGTGCGAAGTCTTAGTATAGCAAAAACAAAATTTAGGTATGTCTGTAATTGTTTTCTTTTTTATTGTTGTTCACATTGACTATGTATCGGTATTAATAAATATATAATATACTTACAAAATGCTTATCCGTACCATGCATAGAGACGGAACCGGAAGCGGTATAGAGGTATTTTGTTTCTTTTTTTTTTATAAAAAAAGGGGGCAAAACGAACAGACGGGTCACCTGATGGTAAGTGACCGTCACCCATGGACACCTGCAGCTCAAGAGTCACAAGTGCGTTGCCGGCCTTTGAGGTGGGAGTACGCTCTCTTCTTGAAGGTTCTCCATGTCTGATACCCTTGGGTGGTTTAAAAAATTCTGACTGTTAAGTGGCAACTAGCTTAACACCATCTCCCGGTGGGCTCGCGTGGGAGATTATAGCCCTTAGCTCAGCAGTGGGCTGTTACGGGTTGATGATGATGAATAGGCGTAATTAATTACACTTTAATGTTACTTACGTTGTCATCAACAGTCGGTATTACGTATTGGCTATCAATATTGTTCGCTATGTAGAGAGAGCTATTTATATTATTTACGATAAATGTTTATATAAATTACTAGCGGCCCGGTACGTGCTTCGCAACGTATAAATGAAGAACCACTCGACAGATTTTGAGCAAACTTCACATAAACCATCTGCTAAATAGTCCGAATAAAGCCTAAAAATTTGGTTTGGATAGGTGCGCCCGTTCTTGAGTTATAAAATAACAATTGCATTGATTTTTATATATATAGATAGATAAAGGTTGTTGTATTCAGTAGGTATCAAAGTCCAAGCAGAGTCGTGAACTTTTACAAGTTTCTGATACACACGTACAAAGCAATAATAAATTATGACTTTTTAAATTACTCAAAGCGTTAAGGTTTGTAAAATGTTTAACGCCTCTGTATTTACTGTATTTATAGCATTTATGTCCTGAACCCTTGTCACGGGATATAACTAATAATGGAATACAGAAAAAAACAATTTTGCTTACCGAACTCCAAATTATATATATTAAAAGTCAAAAAGTTATAACAAAATCGTTTTTATTGCTGTGTTGATTCGAGGCACAAGACAAGGCTTCTTTTGCACAGAATTATGTGTAGGTATCAAAACCAATAATATATTGTATTAATTAAAATTAGATCTAACATAAATAAATTTATGTCCAGCAAACGTAGATATTCACCAATACTAAAAGACCCTTAACCTCTCAGACCATGAATCACAGACACAATAGGTTTTTAATTGTGTCTCGGTTCCAATTGGAACCCGCGGTTCTTAACTGACAACAATCAGGTGTCCAAAACTTTACTACTGCTCGTCCTAATAGTATATAACAACGCTTCCCGCCATCTGTACCTTCAGATCTTTTAAACTTTTCGATTTTAATGCGGTTTTCAGCAATATAGGTACTCTATATATAATTATTTCTGCTTAGCTTGATGGTTGACTTGTAGATAGTGCCTTTAGGCATTAAGTTCGAAATGTGTACATTCTCTTGGTACATGAAGTTAAATAAATAAATAAAAATAAATACTCAATGATTTATAAGGAAGGTTTAAAGGTATAAATAAGGTATTGTATAAATTGACGCAAAATATGACAATGTGAAGATGTCCGAAATAATATATATTATATAAATACAGAGGACGGGTCGCTACCATTATATTAACCACATTCAGGTAAGGTTTAATCCCACCAAAAACATTTTTATTATACAATGTTGAAAAGACGAGAACTTATAGATCCAACAATCAAAAATCAGATCTCATGTAGAGTCAAGCTTCTAACTCTACACGCTGTAATTCTGCAAGACCTAGTTCTAAAATCTCTACACCTTAGTCAAAATATTATGTAGCTTGGCAATTTTGTTACAACAATACCTATTGTATAACAGAAAAGTAAATAAATTTTTCACCTTACTCCCATGTGACGGCAGCGTTCAGTCAATAACGTTTACGTCATTACACGTTATTACGAACGTTGGAATTCAATGGAATCACCAGACATCTTTACAAACCACAAGTAGCAACATAATGCCTTTAGTTTCTTAAATCTGTGACAATGAACATAATATGGACAATACGAAATAATTACCGTGTAGGTAATAAGAAGAGCTATAGTTTATAGTTATAGTTTTCTTCAAGTTAGGCTTCCGTCTCGACCTCGCCTCAGTAAATAGTAAATACAATTTTTCACAATAGAAAAACATAAACTAAAAAATGTCAACAAAGAAATTGAAAACAACACTGCAATTGCGACCCATTACAACCTTTTTTCCACTTCATAAAGATGAAATTAGTTAAGTCGAGGACAAATTGAATTTGTAGTCATAAAACCTACCGGTGCATTCGAGGTGTAGTGTTGCCGCCTTAAAATATTTTCTTGAAACTAATTTGTTTGTTGAGCTGAGAAAATAGTTTGAAATGGTTTCGTTTTGCGCTCTAAAGGGTCAATTACTGCTTATGGTTTTCAAGAACAGGTGAAACGTATGAAACAGAAAACGGGGAGTAGTTTGTATATTTTCACCCAGATGAAAGCTGTTCACTATTGTTTGTTAGTCTGTGTGCCCATCACAATATCAGCCTCAGCGTTTCGTAGGGAACAAAAATAACAAATTGATTGCTTCACTTATATGTAAGTGTTAATAACAGAAGCTAATGGGACCCCTAAAACATTCAATCAAATCTCAGAGAAAAAATGGAGTAAGAAGTTCCATTAATAAAATCACACAGTAGAATCTTGCACATACTCGTAACATAGTCAGTTGTTAATGAACTAAATAACTTTAAACTTTACTATTTATCATCCCACTTACTTTAGTACTTAGCTTTTATCTCGATTAAAATCTCCGCATAAAATAAACACCAGGGTGCACGCACTTATTGATCATAAACGAGCGATCATGACTCATGTATATTTCAGTCTTATAACAATTTTTGCTTCCTAAACGGTAAAATACTTTCCTGGATATTATCCCCTTAAATGACTTCTTTACTTAAAAACATTGCAGTAATGGGTATTTTGTCGCAGATGCCATTAAAAATGTATATTCCATTTTTTAATTTTTTTTATTATGAGTAAGTATGTAAACGTAAGGAAGACAATTTAACGTATCTTGACAATTAAAAGGAAATACACACACCGGCACAATTAGCGGAACAGAAAAAAAAGGGAGTATTTACGCATTTTTGCGTGTTACTGGCCGGCTAAACAAGCTTTTTTTAAATTTGGGTTTTAATTTAAAAATGGAATACTAAGCGACTGCCCTTTTTTTCATTCTTTTGTTTTAATTTTCATTGATTCATTTTTTCCACCGCTTGTCCGTTTTTAGAAGGTTCGTGAATTCCATTTGAAAAGCTTTGAATTGCAGTTTTTGAGGCTTTTGAGTTTTTTCGCATATTGATAATTTACGAGCATCTAATTATGCCTGATTTAACGCCATCAGAAATCATTAGGGCAGATCAAATGAGGAGAAATGGTCAAACCTACAGATCGATTGCCAGAAGCCTTCGTCGATCGTTATCAACGATTTATCGTAGCATCCAACGATACAGATTGACGAATGCTCTAGTGAGAAGGAGAGGACAAGGCCGGAAAAGGTGTACTTCAAGGAGGGATGACCGTTTTCTCCAACTTCAAGTCCGACGGAACACGAGACTAACGGCGGTGCAGGCTCGAAATTTACTGGAAGAGGTACGAGCAGTAAGGATGAGTGAGCGGACAGTTCGTAGAAGATTCGAAGAAGTGGGTATAGGCTCGTATGTGCCCGCCAAAGCCCCAAAACTTGAGAGACATCATCGCACAAACCGTCTACACTTTGGTCGTGAACATCGTGATTGGGACTTCGACGACTGGGGACAGGTTCTTTTTACTGATGAATGCAGAGTTATGTTAAATCAAATTGATGGAAGGCAGCGAGTATGGAGACGCAAATCCAGTCTAATTTTGAAAATACAGTTGCATATGGCGGCGGTTCAATTATGGTCTGGGGAGGAATATGTTTAGGAGCTCGTACGGAGTTAGTAGTGGTCGATGGCGGGAATCTGAATGCTGATCGGTATATCAGGGAGATTTTAGAAGAACATGTTGTGCCATTTGCCCCCTTTATTTGTAACAACTTCATTCTAATGCAGGATAATGCTCGGGCTCACAGTGCTCGCACAGTACAGACATACCTAAACCATGTTGGTATAACGGTGATGGAGTGGCCAGCACGGTCCCCCGATATGAACCCTATAGAACACGTCTGGGACTTGCTAAAGAGGAGTGTAAAGTCAAGAATGCCCCCTCCCAATAATCTCAACGAGTTGCGAAACGCATTACTTGAAGAATGGCAGAGGTTGCCCCAAGAAACCATTGATAACATCATCCGCAGCATGCCCAGACGGATGGAAACCCTCATCAGAGCACGAGGATGAAACACTCGATATTGAACAGTCATTGAAATTGTTGTTAAACTTTGGAAAATCTTGAATTTTCTGCTGTTTCTCTATAATTAAAAATCGAAGAAAAATGCATTTTGTTTAATTTAATTTTTATTTTTATAAAATTTTAAGTATGGTGTTACAAATGAATGTCAAAACATGTTAATTTAATTGTTGTTTCATTTTAAATAATATAGTGTTTAAAAATTACATTCATTGTTCTAAATTCCCTCTTTTTTCTCCTTTTTTTTTCTGTTCCGCTAATTGTGCCGGTGTGTGTATATTGTATACAACCAGACCCCGCGCAATCAAAACCCGAGTAAACTCGTGTAAAACCAATATCAATAATTTTATCATTGTCATCGCCACACCAAAATCATTTTAATCAGTCCCCTGGCCAACGATACCGCGGCCCTAAATAGATCGGGCGTGTACTTGTCGCATTAGAGGCACAAGTATCGCCAGCAATGGCTTCCATTGCCTGGAATTTCCAATTACAGCCTTATTCGGTCCCTAGCTATTGTACGGACACATACTTAGTTAGGACTCACACGCTTAGTACGAGGCTTATTTTGCCTGCTTTTAAACGTTATTATTTATTAGAAAGAAATATACATAAACATTAACGTCTTATCCCGGAAGGGGTTGACAGATGTATTCATTTTTTTGCTTACACCATTCCACAATTTCACCAGGTGCTGTGTGCCTAGAGTGCTGTTTACCAGGTCACAATTTTGGGAATACGGGTTCCCTTAAAATATTTGCAGCTTGACCGGCTATAAGGTACAGGCTGCTTTAGTTACGGCCATCAGAAATACATTACGATCTTCCAGGAATCACATTCAGCAAAACCGTTATACATAATACACGGCGTTATCAAAGTGACGAAAGAGTGAAACGCACACTACACGCAAGATGGAGTAGCTTAATAGTCTCGCGAGATACCAGACTCCCTAACCAAATAGGAAGCGAGAGTTTTATTCGATTAATTGGCGTTCGCCTCATTGTAATACTAACTATTGAGAACTACATATTATTGGCTATACGTCTTTGGAGAGTAACGTCAATACTACTTTGACAAGTCGAACGCGTATGTCCTCCTAATCCTATATTTTTTTATTCCATTCAGAAATGTGAAAATGCGTATGATTATACGAGTAGATCTGTTTCTTTTTGACTCATGTTTTTCATATTTGTTAAGTTCTTCACATCTCTTTTTATAAATATATTTAAATTAAAAGGTGATGGCCAGATCTACAAAAATAATGATTAGGTTTTTTTGATACTTAATTACATTATCTGTGCCTTTAATATAAAAAGTATATGTTTAAGTGTTTGTTACTAACGCCTAGCTGATCGGATTAAGATAAAACTTTGAGCATAGATATACTTATTTATCTTTTTGGTGCATTGGCACTTAGGCTAGTTTTTTGTCCCGGAACTTGAACGAAGTCGCAAGCAAATGCTAGTTTTTTTAATAGATTTTCGGTTACACCACCGGATTCACCGGACTGATAATCTCTGGTGATGTGTCTCTTACTAACGCGAAAGTCTGTCTCTTACCTTTCCGACGTGGGTTTCCTTATCACACGATGTTTTTCTTTACTGTCGAGCTAATGGGTCAGCAGAAAGATTAAATTATGTTAACAAACATTCAGTGGTTTGCAAGATTTGGATTCAATTATAAATTCAATATTCAAAATAATTTATATTTGCGTATGACGCGTCTACTTCAAAATGATAGAACGATCGTTTACAATCCCGCATCCTTGTACCACAATAGTTCGTTGACAGCACTTTATATCACTAAAATATAATCCGACGAATTGAAAGAGCAGTGATAGCCCTTTACGGTTAAAGAGCCGGCCGAAAATCAGTGAGGCTCGGGTTCTAATCCTGGCATGTACCAATGAGTTTTTCAAAAACTAACGTATATATTTATCACTAGCTCGACGGTGAAGGAAAACATCGTGAGGAAACCCGCAGGTCTCAGAATTAATTCTGAGACATGTGTAAATAGACCCGGTCCGGCGATGGGCTCACCACCTATCACGTTTAGGGGTCCAATGTATCTCGTGAAATATGGGTATATCCAGTAATGGAATACCTCTGCCTACCCCCTCGGGGATGAAAGGCGTGAGATTATACTTATACTTAAATTTTTATTGATTGGTTTTGGGTAACTCAGTAGAAGTTCATTGTTTACTGAATTGTTTCTTTCTCCGGACGGGGACATTAAGTTAAGTTTTTGAAGTACTCATTGGTTCATTGTCGGCCAGGAATCGAAGTCTGATCTCAATCATGAGAGGCGAATTCCTTTAGGGCACTAACTACGAGTATATTCCGTAAATATTCCATGATAAATTCCAATAAAATTACTAACCAATATAGTAGCTAATAGGTGTTCGTGATAGCTACTTTAATTGTCCCGGCACTAAACGGGCCCAAATGGCACCAACAGTACCGACAGAGCCCATATTTGGACTCGCAGGGTGGGAGTCACGCCTCGGATTGTTCCCGGGAATTATGGCGCCAAATCCGCGTTGTCCGAGACTTATGGGATTGGTATTTGCATTGCATTTTCTCTAGTGGTTTATTAGCTGTGTTAAAGGTGCAGCATGATAGTTTTTACCTTCGTCAAGTAACTTGGTTTACTAATTCATTTGCTTTTTGCAAGGGACTTAAAATCCGAGTATGTCGTTCTTAAAAGTATATGTATATTTTACCTTCTAATATAAAGCTGATATAAAGATTGCTGATATAGAGAGCAGTGATAGCCCGAAAGGCCGTTAAAGAGCCAGCCGAAAATCAATGAGGCTCGGGTTCGAATCCTGCGCTACAGACTCGTGGTCCCCCTGTAATGTTCCCCTGGGGGGACAACGAGGCATTCGCATTCGCTTGTTGTTCCCCCGATTCACTCTTGACCTTAAATACCTGGAAGACGTATGGTATGATGCATGTACCAATGAGTTTTTCAAAAACTTACGTACATAATTTATCACTAGCTCGACGGTGAAGGAAAACATCGTGAGGAAACCCGCAGGTCTCAGAATTAATTCTGAGACATGTGTAAACAGACCCGGTCCGGCGATGGACTCACCACCTATCACGTTTAGGTGTCCAATATATCTCGTGAAATGTGGGTATATCCAGTAATGTAGTACATTACTGGATATACCCACATTTCACGAGATATACCTCCGCCTACCCCCTCGGGAATAAAAAGGCGTGAGATTATATTATATTAAAGTATTGCCTTTAATTTATTATATTGCACACTTGCTTCCTTTTTTATAAAATGGTAACGACGCAAACTCTGTGAATTATAAACTGAATCAACAACGTCATAAAATAATAGAAAAACAGCCAGATGCAAATTATGTATAATAAAAATTAAGACAATCTCCCACCCACTGTGCTTGTGGACAATCAAGGAAAAAATATGAACAACTAAAGCCACACAAAATAATCACATGGAAAATATTAGAAAAGGACAGGTAGCCTAAAATACTATAATAAACACTTATTATCATCAAACTCATCAAAATGTCTTCGCATCTGTTCCCAAGCCCCGGCATTAGAGGCAGTAAAAATTTTACTCCCTTTTTGATTGCAAGTTGTATTAAAAACGGAAAATTAAGGTAGGTATATTTATACTACACATTCATGCATTTAAAGATGCTTGGAGACTTATTTTATAGTTTTTTATTTATTTATAACGTATTGTAGACTTGAATGTTTGCAAATTGGGTATTTCCAGGAGATTAATACCCCTGCCCCCTCGGAGATAAAGCGTGAGCATATTACTTAATTTAAACTAGTCCCACGTCCTGCCACAGACAACACACCTATCGGGTAAAATTGTGAATCTAACCATTCAGTGACTCACTCAAACATACACAAAAATTAGATCAAAATGAGTCGAGCTATTTTCGAGTTTTTTCGAGATTGACGAATTGCTATTGATAAGATAAGGTGGATAGATTTTATTAGAAATCCAAAAAACTAAATTATTTAAAAATTAAATATACGTCTTATTGATAACAAACAGAAACGAATAACAAACTCTACACAAGAAATTATGTATAAATTAGTTTGGATCTACTTTTAAAGAGGAACACCACTAAATTGAGTAGCTAGAGTGTTTAATTTTATTTACTTTCGATATACACTTTTAATTTGCGTTTTTGAGTAAGTTGGTAGCTACCTTGCTATCAGAATCTGAGGCCCTGAGTTCGCTTCCCACTTTGAACAGAAAGATATTGGCTGGAATAAGTTTGGTGGTTTCTTTCATGTCTGGGTATTTATATTATACTGTTTCGTTTCCCTCGCGCCAGTTACCGTCTCCGTAGGAATACGGGAATAAAATATCGCCTATGTTAATAAGTGATCATGAAGCTTTACATTGGCGAAAGAATTTTTAAAATCGGTGCAGTGGTTTTTGAGTTTATTTGTTACAAACATACAAAAATAAAAATCTTTCCTCTAATGATATAATATTAAAATATTATATATTATGACTTATCATATATAGTAGAATTAATGACCACTGATTTGTTACACATGAATATTAGTTAAGAAACAAAATAGTCAAATGTGTGGAATTATTTCTCCTTGCTATTACCTCAGTATAAGTATTGATTTGTTCAACTGTTTTGTTCTCTTTCACAATAAAAACAACTTGCTAGATAAGTAAGTACTAATTATACTTCATAGACCGGGTTCGAACCCTAGTTCTCCGTTTTACGACTACGCATTTCAATCTCCGAGCTACGAACAGTTCAATAACCATAAACTGGACTCTTGTCCGTCTCATGCCCGATTACTTGACAAGCAGCTTACTATATGATATATAAAATTAATGTTACTTTGTGCTTCTACAGTAGTAATTTTAGTTGTTAATTGTTTTTTTTACTTAAGTTTGTTTTTTATTATATAACTATCTAGGGCTACGGCGCGGTTTCACCAGCGTAGTTCCCGTTCCCGTAGGAATACGGGAATAATATTCAGCCTATGTTACTCAGGGGTATGATAATTATCTTTCCATTGGTGATTTAATTTTTGAAATCGGTCTAGCAGTTTTTGGAGTTTATTCGTTACAAACATCTTTCCTCTTCTTTATAATATTAGTATAGAAGTAGAATATTTCTGAATTTGGTTAAAGCCTGACAAGACTTAATAAAATATGATTTTTTTGTTTAATCTTACATAAATATAAATTAATCTTACACAAAACCTAATAGTTTTGTTTATATAATGTCAGGTTTAGTATCCGTGACTTTAATTTATTGCAGTATTTCACGTTTCTAAAAGTATTATTTCAAATCCTTTGTCATTGCATTGTATGGTCTTACACGTTTTAAGATAAAGCAAGTTCAGCCAATTTTACGTATTAAACATACATTAAAATCTAGACCCCGTAAGTATTTATGTTCGAAAAAACTGGTGCGTCATTTGATAATTTGAACTCACAGTGATTCGAAAATAATTCGGTAACTGCAAATAGAACTCTGAAAG
This sequence comes from Ethmia dodecea, assembly GCA_963855545.1. NCBI lineage: Eukaryota > Metazoa > Arthropoda > Insecta > Lepidoptera > Depressariidae > Ethmia > Ethmia dodecea. Next base: position 14,100,632 of record OY979443.1, on the reverse strand, counting down.
AACAAATTAGAGTTGAGTTTCGTCGGTGATTATTCGAATGTCCGCCATTGGTCGTAAAGTCAAGATATGACTTTTTTCTCTGACCAGACCTTTTTATAGGCTTGGGATAGTGGTTAATGGTTGGTGCAGTAATTTCGGCTTCGAAGTGGGGGGGCGAGGGGGGAAAGGTAATTATAGGTCGGCCTGTGTCATTGTCGGTATCTCGCAAGTTCTAATTTTGGATGGATAATAAAAAAATCCTGTCGATTTTTGATGGAACTCACAGAAATAAGTTTTTGGTTCTTTGTTGCGGTGTCGGTGACATTGTTTTTTAATTTAATTGTGATTCAGTTTTACCGCACTTCGGTGGTACTTTTTGGTACATGTTTATTATATTTTTTATGTCCTCTTGATTTCATTTTTATTCAGCATTCTAAAAAGTATTTTATTACACAAATGATAACGCGTAGTCTTCTATGTCTATGTGTAAATCGTATGTTTTTTATACAAGTTTTAGCTTCGTTAATGTCGTTCTAATCCAAGGCAACACGACTAGAATTACATTATAGGATTTTTCTAAAGAAATAAATAATAAATGAATTGCGGGACAAACTTCACGGCTATTTAGTCCCAAACAAAGCAGAACGTCTAATGTGGACACTAACAAATACTTCAAAAATATTATTTAAAATATTTATATCAACCGGGTGTCCCTATCAACTGTAGCGGTCTACATTATTACTGTTCTTGTTGAAGAAAAAACCATGTTTTTCACAAGAGATTTTTATTGACACTGAAAGCAGAACAAAAGACAAAACTATAAAAGGGCTAAAAGGTTCCAAATTTAAATATATTAAAAAAGCTGCCAGCACATCGGCAACAATTACCCTAAATGCAAAACGATACACAGAAAATTTTAATATTTCCATTTTAAATCTTACGATGAACACAATGTACCTACGTGTTGAGCTAGGCGCGAACAATTTCAACGGCACGCTCAGTAGGTACTCCCACTTTTCTTTTTATATGCCTTAAGCAATGTAAGTTTGAGTAATGATGAATAACCTATGGGAATGATAAATGAAGGTAGAATTCCGGCTTTAAGGTGATAGATTTAGATTTCTTTTATTAGTAAATTTCTTTCGAGTTGGAATTTTGTAATGATTGTACATTAATTAGCAGTCAGTGGAATCGTATTAAATGCCATTCTTCATCCACTTTTAAGTGAGTAGGTATTATTAATATATAGCTTGCGTATTAATTGGCTGATAGACCAGGAAACTCCTGTTTATTATGACCATAAAAATAATTACCAAATTGCTCAGCATTACATCTTTGCAACTTTGCTGGAAAATACTCCGCAGCGTACAATGAAATTACTGAAATTCCTAATATTGCTCGAAGAAAGAATCAAATCAAATCTAGTAAGCAAAACTAATACGCACGATTCATTTGTTACTCGAAATAAATAAATAAATAAATAATAATGATACCACAGAGTACAGTAGGTACTATTCAACTTCTCTTTATCAACTACCATCAATTCAGTATCTTCGCGAGAACAAGAAGTCAATAATTACTGCTTAATATTTTTATCATGTTTAAACGTTTCTCGTAAATTGTTCCAAATGGTAAAAATATATAATATAATAATAATAATAATAATAATATAATGTCACGCCTTTTTTACCAACGAGGGGGTAGGCAGAGGTATTTCATTACTGGATATACCCACATTTCACGAGTAGAAGAATCTTAGGTACAGAAACAACCATACGACGCACTCGAAAAACAAAACTTTTCCTAGTTCCTTTTCATCGCACTAATTATGCTCAAAATTCTCTTTTACCGCGCATCACCCGAGCATATAATAACAAGTTTCAAAACCTAGATCCTTTCAATTCTTCTAAATCAAACTTCAGGAAGCAAATTTATGAAAAATTACGAAACTAAATCGTAATCTCGCGTACCTTACTACGCATAGGTACGTATACTACTACCAATGGAACCGTCCTTCGTGCTCAGTGGCCAACCGCACCGATCCCAAGATACTTTATCGTAGGGCTGAGCTCGAAGGCGGGTTGGCGAACCCACCAAACACAAACACACACACACACACACACCTTACACCCTCAAACATACTTATAAACACATTATTATTCAAACTGTCTTAGATACTATATAAAAATAAGCACAAACAACAAAACAAAAACATATTATTTATAATTACGAGGAAATCTGTAATTAGCCTTACTTACTTTACTATAATATTTTGTAACTATACAATTGATGTACGCCGTTGATTTCCCTAATAAATGAAAAATGAAATGAAAATGAAATGAAAATGAAATGAAAATGAAATGAAAGCATTTTTAAATAATTTATTGAGGCACTGTGGTTTTATGATCTTAAATTCAAATTGTCTTTACTAAGTTATTCAGACACTTCATAATATATTTTAAAACTACAAGTCCAAAAAGTAAGTCGAGTCAAAAACTACATAGCTTTTTTTTTCCGTAATTGCACTTCAACTTCATTACCTAAAAATTTCTGGCCATACACTAGTGCCTCTTTAGTCGGATTACATGTAAATACATATGTTTACTCTCACATACATAAGTTGTTACATACTGCAATTGGTAGAAAGATGGCGTACCAGATAGGTTATGCTAAATTACGTATGACTCATTGTATGATACAGGTGGAATACTAAAAAACAGCTTGAAATACGAAATCGTTGTTCTAACCCACAAGTATTATTTCCGAAAACCAAAATGATACACGTAGCTAGGTATGTTAATAGGCTCCAGACCTCGAAGCCTTATAATTTGGGTCCGTATCATTACCAAAACACGGGGATTTGGACGGGTAATGACGTGACGAAAAAACTCACGGTAATGACGGATAAAAAATATGGACGCCATTTTTGTCTAGTCTACAGGAGGTTGCTTTTATTGTTAAGTATTGATGTTTTTCTGGCAAATATAACAATATAAAATTATGATTTTAATTTATAAATATAACACGAAACTTCGTCAATATAGCGTGGTTTTTAGTACTATATTTGGTAGAGTAACTCCAAATAAGATCAGGTTTTAATAGGATATTAATTAATTATCGTTAGCTCGTTATAGTCGCTACTTCCGGGATCGCATTACTTTAGGTTACCAAATAAAATCTTAGTATATTCGAATAGAATTATAACACTTTTCGACGGTGTGGGAACTGAATCTGTAGAACTCTCTTGAAAAAACATATTTTTATACTCATTAGTCTAACACTAAAATAGCTGAACCAACATAGTAGCACGTGACAGTTATTGTATAAAACATTTCACGTAATTTCAAAATACATACTTGGTGACAACAATAATAGTCAGATTTTCTTTTGTTAAATAAAACAAACAATCTTCAATATAACATAATAACAAAGATAAGCAATCTCTCACACATATAATCGTCGACCCACACCCACGTCGTATCGGAGGACGGATCTGTCGTTTTTATATAAAAAAGTATTACAAAAAAAGGATCAACTTCAACGTTACGTGGAAACGTAATACCATAATAATAATCTACTAATTTCTATCTAATGACACGAATAAGAAAACATAGGTTGTAATTTTTATAACAATCGTCTTTGTCTTTTTTTATGCATACCTTTTGTAGGTCTTGTGACATTTAATTATACAAAAAATGTATATAAGTTAACATGTTCGCCTAAAATTTACTGGAACCGGCTTCGGTTTGCTTCGGTTTATGTGATATACAAAAACCTTTATCTTATGTCGGTCTATTTATTTGTGAAAAAAAAAATCTAAGTGTACAGACGGCGGAAATCGACTTTGTTTTATACTATGTAGATATTACTATATTTAAAAAGAAAACATCAATCAAAGGTAAAAAATAAGCAATACTAAAGTAGAATCATTCAAAAAAGTCTCGACAGTGAAAAAAACATACCGTCAAAGAAACCGCCTAGATACAGTTAGAATAGGCAACGAGTCTACACAACGTAGCGACATCTCCGAGCATATAATTTAGGTATTATTTACTTTAATTTAGATGTTGCGTGATAAGTTGACAGTGATGAGGTCGTTTCGTCGAAATGTCCAGCAATTCCAGTTATTTGTTGATGTGGCATAAATGCTAGTTTCACTCCGACAAGTCATATCGAGAGAGGGAGCTGTGATAGCTCATTAGATGCTCTCAGTGAGGCTCGAGTTCGAATCCTGGAGTGTGCATGTACAGTCAAGAGCACATGAAGCTTTACACTTGTAGCCTGACCTCTAAGGCGATTGTAATGAGAACGTTACAAAGTCCAACGTGTTAAGCTCCACGTGCTCTTGACTGTACTAAGGAGTTTTAAAAAAAAATAAGTACATATTTATCACTAGCTCTACGATGAACCATCATAAATATGTTGACTATTCTTTCTAGGTTTTAAAATGTACTGAAGAAAGTTTATCCAGCTCTGCCGTTTATTTACTACGGGCTCTACCCAGTTTGAAACTAAATACTTTTATCATAATTTTAGAAAGTGGAAATTAGCTGTGGACTTGCGTGGAAGCAGTATTGACATTCTGTGATGATCCATATAACTGTCTGCTACAATCACATTTTTTTATTTCCAATGTAAACAGCCAGCCAGCTCAAAAAAACTGTTTTATTAAAACAGATTCATTAAGAAAACCAAATTCATAGCACTTCGTTATCAAGAGTTATGTAACGAAGCGAATATAAAATTCGTAATCAAACATTCCTACAATTTTTTATCTTAAAACCGGACATTTTAATGGCAAAGATTTAATAGTTTTAAATATTCCGCTTAAAAATGATGGCATAGTTTTCGTTGAATCTAAAATATTGTTTTATTGAAATCAAAGGCACAATCAATAAAATAGCTTCGCATGGCGAGATACTAAGATTTTTTGAGAGACAGAAAGCAAATGAAAAGGTATAATATGTAGTAACTTATAAAAAAGGTATATTAAGTAAATTTTGCAAAAAAAAATGTACTAAAATACAGTCACGAATTTATGAAGTAATTACATTTCTTTCTTTAGACTAAAAAGTACAATACAATAAAATACAATTACTCTTTATTGTACACCAAAAACAACACAATATGGATACCAACATTAACTAAAGTAAATGGAAGGTCTTATCGCTTAAGTAATCCAAATATCTGAAAAATTGAAAAACAAAATATATGTATGAAGGGAGATCGTAGACTAAGGAAATTGTAACAGGCCGATATATAGCCTCGTTGCCAATAGTTGCCAGGTTTGAGAGGATGACTTCAGTTTAGAGTCACAGTCAGTCTTGGAAACGTGTAGTGACATAGGTTCTGATTTTTATGTTAATATACCGGCTGTCATGCAATTGTTAAACACAGGAAACTGAAATTTGGAATACGAGTGGAGAGAATACGAGACGAATTCATGAGATTTAAGCGTCTACAAAATTTTGTCACGGCACTCATATTAAATACTCATGCTGGAATTGCTCAGGCTATGTATATTTGTATAATCAATATTTTTTACATAACCGATCTAAACCTAAGGTATGTTGAGCACACAAACGGAGAATTATCGATTCCGTTCCGGCACTTACGTAAATATTTTGAATATCGTGATGTGTTCATGGGAATCGAAATGTAACAGAAATACTCGTCCGTTGTAACGGTAACTGTCGATTGATTTTCGTGTTTTTTTTCTGGTAACTACGAGTATATTTTATTTAAGGTCAAGTTGTTTTGTAAGTTGGATTGATTAAACTACACTAAGTACTAGGTAATGATTTCAGTTCTTGCTATATATTTATTGGCTCTACATCGTTTTTATGATCTATACTTAGTCATTGTTTCTTATGTGAGCTCTATGCCATTTAACATACAATTTAAGACTGAGTGACAAAAACCGTACTTACAGCTTGACCAGCCAAGTTTAAGAGACCCATGGTGGATAGGCAATAGCTAATCGTACTGTGTCTCTTTGTAATAATTGACTAGCTAAAATGATGAAGCACAAGAGTTCCATAGTATTATGTAGGTAACATAGTTGAACACAAACACAGATTTTTGTATATTTATAGATGTAAGAGTAGATGATTTTTTTTAATGAAATTTTGTTGATTTTCCAAATACCATCACGGTTAGCACATTCCTAATTTATGACTTTAGGTCTTTCGAAAAAGTAAAATTTCATAAAATTCCTATTCTTGATATATTTACGCTGCAAGATTTATTTACTACTAATAAGCACCCAAAATGCTTTGGAATAGCTATGTGAAATGTGGGTGTATCTTCCCTCTTTTTAGGACTGGGACATATAGTATCAAAAGGTATAATTTTAGATATAGTCAACCAAACACCAAACAAAAATACCAATAAGTAAAATGTGGCTAATTATCTTTACGAATACAAACAACTCCCCCTTAACTCTAGCGGCCAGTTCAAACCCAGCCACAACTATTAGCGATTCGTTTTCCCAATAGTTCAACATATCAGCTCGTGTGCTCGACGTCCACTATTATTTAATTGCTACAAATTGCCACTAATTGCCCGCTTGCTGTAAGAGAATTATTTCGGGAATTATTCGGAAAATTATAGGAAACATTCTTTTAATTGGTTGTCACAGATTGGTTTGTTAGAGAATTATTATGGTGTGAATGATGAGAACACTCTATTAAATCTTTTAGAAAATATTATTACAAGGTATTGTAGCAGTGATAGTGTTACGGTTAAAGAGCCTTCTTCACATGATGATAATCAGTGAGGCTCGGGTTCGAATCCTGGCATGTAACAATGAGTTTTTCAAAACTTACGTACATATTTATCACTAGCTTGACAGTGACGTAAAACATCGTGAGAAAACCCGCAGGTCCCAGAATTAATTCTGAGACATGTGTACAAGACCCGGTCCGGCGATGAGCTTACCACCTGTCACGTTTAGATTCCAAAGAATATCTTGTGAAAAGTAGGTATATCCAGAAATGGAATACCTCTGCCTACCCCTTCGGGCATGAAAGGTGGTAGATTATTAATTAATTTAAATTAATATTGCGCAACCAAAACAAGGTCATGTTTACTTCTGTCTCATCTTGCTAATGTTTTTTTGTTTACTTTATGTTATTCTCGTAGATCTAGGAAATTCTAGATCTAATGGTTTGGAGGAATGCGTCACCCCAGTTCGGTGATATTTCACCATCTATCACGTTTAATGGTCTACAAATACATTGGTAAAAGGTGGGTATATCTAGAAATGGAATACTTCTCTCCCCTCACAGGACAAGATGTAAGAGATTTCTTTTTTGTTAACTACATTGCATTATAATTGAAAATAATACAGTTACCCTGATTCTGAAAAACGCAGATTTTCTCAGGGCGATTATTAAAATTACAGTAGTTACCAATTACATAATATGTTATTGACATCTTAACTCATTCAAGTTTTAGATATGGGCAGCCATCAATTTGTTTTACGATAGCCTTTCTTATTGCTTAGGATTAATTTGTATCACAGACCTGAATTTCTGTTTGTCTTATGATCGCGTTAGATGCCAAAATGATAAACATTCCAAAACGACATTTAGGGAACATAATTTATTGATGAGATTGATTTGAATCTAGTGTTTTAAATTTAATTCCAGGAGTTTTCGGAAGAATTTAATGCTCGAATAAATACAGCTTAAAATTCTAAAGATATGGTTCATTCCACCTCAATAAAAAAAGGAAATAAATAAACAATTTAAAACAGGCTTTCTTTCAGTCATAGTAGAAAAATTTAAAGTAAGGTAAACCCCAGTCACCTCAACAGTTCCTTTTTAATAATAACTTTGCCCTATATCTTTAGGTACTTTTTTCTACTTCATCGTAAGTAGTACCTAGTATTTTTACAATTAATACTTTAAAATTTATATGTAACAGGGCAATACCTGTGACGCGGTCATTACGAAATCTCCGAAACGATTACACAAAAATCTTTAAAATTTGAAGGTAGCTTAAGGATACGGTTTTCTGTATTTCTCCAGGAACAGTAAAAAGAAACTAGTTTGTGACTGTGATTGTAAAAATTGCAAATCGTTACGTACATATTTATGACTAGCTCGACGGTGAAGGAAAACATCGTGAGAAAACCCGCAGGTCTCAGAATTAATTCTGGGACATGTGTAAACAGACCCGGTCCGGCGATGGGCTCACCACCTATCACGTTTAGGGGTCCAATATATCTCGTGAAATGTGGGTATATCCAGTAATGGAATACCTCTGCCTACCCCCTCGGGGATAAAAGGCGTGAGATTATATTATATTAGTAGGATATGTATTGTCTTGCCCAAGTCTTAAACTAGCCACTTAATACAGTATGATGTTAAAGGTAATTCTCTAATTCATTAATCCATCGGAATGCCTTGTCAATGATGAGTGACAGAGCAATAAGTGAGGTCTCGTTACAAGACTAGGGTAAGGCGGCCATAATTTTATGAATTAGAATACGGGACAGACGAGACTTTATTTAGTTATTTTTATAGAATACTTTTAAGTCGGGTAGACAGTCTAATTAAAATTAATGTGAAAAATATTGATTTTATTTTATTGTAATACATTTTAGTTTTATATTTAGTACTTAATTTGAAAGTAAGAGTTATCTAAAAACAAAAAAGCAGAAATGTTTTAAAGTGGCAGGTTTGAATAATGATAAGAAATAGATTGCCACTATATAGATGCACTAGCTGTTCAGTGCGATTTCACCCGCGTAATTCCCGTTCGGTGGGAAAATTATAACCTCTGTTAATGACAGGAAAGTTAATTTTCCAGTGGTAAAATAATTTTTGAAATAGGTCCAGTAGTTTTTGAGTTTATTTGTTTCAAACGTCCAAAAATACAAATATTTTATGTATTCTTTATAATCTTAGTGTAGATGATAATTCGTAAGTTTGATTATAAATTCTTTCGTTTGTTTGTTGATTTAGAACCACCCATTTATTTACAGGAAAAATTTAAAATTAACTATTTATAGTAGAATTGTCCTTTGCACAGTTATTTTCTAAATATAGTTATGATTATTTAGAGATTACAGACTTTACGAGAAATATTTAAAGTCCTGAAAATTATATAATGTTTGGCATCACTACCATAAGTGGCTGATTGTAGCAAGATTAATTGAGAACACCGTGCACCGTTACACTGTCGACATAAGTTAATATTCTCAGTGTCAGCTTCAATAGCTATTTGATGAGATTTTTTGTGAAATCCATACGCAAGAGAATGGGATATAATTTTGTTATTCGCTCTTGGTGATTATTTTATGGAATGTACCAATAGCTAACAAAAATACACTGTCAAACACGTTACATTTTGAAGCAATATACTCTCAACCCATCAGCCTTTAAGGCTCGAGTGAACAAGCACCATATTTAAAACCTGCAACATCTTACTAATTATCTTTGTTTCTTGGATGTTTTTCTTATCTACCAATCCTATAAGTACTCTATACATATTTAATTATCCCGTTTTTACCTATTCGTAACTATATGCGAAAACAACCACGCCAGACTTACCTTCACATTGGCTTTTAGTTAATCTTGTGAATTTATGTTATTTAGTTAAGATAGCTGTTTGTTGTCCTGTCAAAATTAAATTAAATAAAATACATCGTACAGAAATCACCAAGGCGTCTGCGTGGCAATTACAACAATCAGCATCAAATAGACTGCCATAAGCTGACGATTATAAAGTTTTGATTGAATGTAAAAGTGGCCATGGCAACCAAAACCTGTAGGTTAAAGAAGCTTCCAGCAAAACTTATAAATAAGACAATTTGAACGAATGACACATCATGCGACTCCTGCGCATATACTGATAAGTATATCAGTATTATCTGTCACGTGCACCAGCGTATAAAATGATTACTTTTGTAATGGATAGGGCACCGATTCTTTTATGGGACCTTGTGTGAATAGTATATTACACATCTAGGAAAGTAAAATAAGAAATGCCTCAGATCACACGTAATTGTCGACCGAGGCGAAGCCGAGGTTAACAAACATGTGATCTGAGGCTTTCTTATTTACTTCCCGAGGTGTATATACTTTTTTCTGCTCGCAAAGGCCGAAAGCGACAACTTCGTTTAGCGCAGCAGGCCGAAAGTCGACGCTTTCCGCCCGGAAAGATAAAACTAATTTCAGGGGTTTAGCCTTAACTTAATCAGAGTATTAATGTCTTTGTCTGCCCGTGGCGCGTGGGTCTCTTATACTCCGTCAAAACATAACGCACAGACAGAAATACTTTTACATGATATTGGTATGGATAAAATAATGTATCTTGTTGCTTAGAAATACAAAGTTCACTAACATAAACTTATGACAGTTGTGTAATTGTAACTATATATCAGCAGTAACGCTGTTTCCCTAGTACACTATGAATTGCTGTATCTAATATTATATGGCATACAAAAATAATTTTACAAATCTGTACATAAATATGACACGTGAACAAAAAGAAATTGTCTCCAGTCAACACGAGCGGCCCTGGGGCAAAGCGCGTGCGCATTCTCGGTCCACTCCTGCGCATAATTGACGCGCGCATTGTTCGCGCGCTGTGATTTGTTGTTTGTAGTAGCTTGTTTTAACCAACTAGTGTAAGAGAGTTATGTTTTTAGCACTCTTTGTGTAGGAGTGTATAAGAGTACAAACTTAACTTGTGCTTTTGAATGTTATAGGCATGCCCTGTTAGTTAGAAACACGATTATCGAACCGACCGGTTAAATACATTATGTCAGAATTAATATAATTATCAGCAGTTATGTATGATATTGAAAGTAGGCGCCTTTCATTCACGTATGTTTCGGGATAAAATACCCCATGTCCGTGCTAAAAATGTGAACTATCATCCTATTGACACACAGTCAGACTCACTTTCGCATTCATATTAAAGTTGATTCTGTAATTAAATATAATATAATATAACAATAATAATATAATCTCACGCCTTTTTTATCCCCGAGGGGGTAGGCAGAGGTATTCCATTACTGGATATACCCACATTTCACGAGATACATTGGACCCCTAAACGTGATAGGTGGTGAGCCAATCGCCGGACCGGGTCTATTTACACACGTCTCAGAATTAATTCTGAGAACTGCGGGTTTCCTCACGATGTTTTCCTTCACCGTCGAGCTAGTGATAAATATGTACGTAAGTTTTTGAAAAACTCATTGGTACATGCCAGGATTCGAACCCGAGCCTCACTGATATTCGGCCGGCTCTTTAACCGTCCGGGCTATCACTGCTCTGTAATTATAATCCCACACATTGGGTGGTTCAAAGCTTTATAATTTCCGAAGCCAACTTGTGTACAAATTAAAGTGGCTGCCAAAAAATAATTTATCAGAGCGCAGCCGACCGATTATTCACGCTTATGACAAATGGTGGTAACCAGGGACGTATTTCACGGATTTGTGATTTGCCATTCGGTAATGTATTGCAATGGATATTGTTCGTGATATTTTGTGATTTTTAGCGTTCGTTTTTTAATGGCTGGCAGTAACGTGCCGAGTCTGTAATGATTCATGTTGGATTCCTGTTCATGTCTTTTTGCTTTTGATGAAAGTCAATATCTTTGTAAGTTATTCTTCACGGAAAGTCTTTACCTGGTAATATATGTAGTTTGTGCATCGGAAATCTGTTATTCACATAAAGTAAGTGTAAAATTTTGGGTGATTAAGTATTGATCATAGTAGAATATACATAAATTAATTATATTGTCGCGTTCTGGGGTGCAAAAAGTATTATTGAAAACTGGCTACTTTCAGGAACAGAATATCTCTTCCAACGCCCGTGAAAAAGGCGTGAAATTATTCTTAATATTTTGAAGAGTTTAAGAAAAAATACGATAAATATAGGTACTACTTTTAATACTTGAAGGGTTTTTGAAGTTTTAGCATTTTTTTTTGGTTTGATTTTTTTTGAAGTTGGGGCAATCGAATATTAAATAAATTATGAAAAAATTTTGTTATGTTTAGAAAGAACACTATATTTTTTGTTTCGGGTATTTACATATACAATTTTAGTGTTATTATTTATATGTAACGCCACTTTAGTTTCAAAACTAGGTAATTAAAAGTAGTCTAGCATGCTATAACAATGATTAACTACATCTATGTACGCGTTCAACTACTAGTTGTAGATAAAGAACAAACGGGCCTTTAAAAAAACATTACGATTAATACTAATTACTTAAAGACAGAAAGATTTTTAAGAAAAAGAATATTAAGTTTTCGTACTGTTAAAAAAGATAATTTGGCTACATAAAACTAAACCAAATAAATTTTGCAAGCTTGTTCTATTTCTCAGTGTCCATAAACCAAATGAGTATCTATTAATTAAGTTTATCTTTTAAGGTACCTATCTTTCAGATCTAAAGACTTTCAAAGCAACGCCTTAATTAGTTTGGCGAAAATATTGTACTATCAAATTTAAACACAAATTAATTAAAAGTCGTTGTCACGTCTAATAGACAACTCTGCTAATGATTTGGTATTTTGCACACCCCTACCATTGTTGCTTCTTTGCAAATATTTTGCGTATGTTGCAACTAAACGTCATCCATTGCGGACTCTTTGCGACTTTAGGATGTAGAAAAGGCTGCACGAACGTCAATGGAGATGTAACTGTTCGATAGAGCAACTATGTAGGGATGCGACGAGAATACTAATTATGTTTCTACGGTGCGCGCGGGGTGTAGCATTCCAAAAGGGCGACGAACTTCCAGCGCAGAGTTCCGAATGTCTAGAGGGGGAAAAAAAGGAAAATTATACGTATGTTTTTGTTCGTATATGGTACGAGAGGTAAATACATTATACATGAATTAAGTTGGTAAATTATAGATATACCGACGGTTTTTTGGGTGGCTTGGGTCATTAACTTGAGATCAGTATATTTTATGGAACTATTACGAAGTTAAGATTATATTAAGATTAAGTTTTTTAAAAGTCTTGCAAATAGAGTAATTATTTCTCGTCAGACATATCGAACAAAGTTGCAGTTGATAAAACACATGCTATCTTAAATAGATTTACTTATATTAGATTTACTTTCTAGTATAATAAATAAGGTTTGATTGAAATAATTTTTTTAATGAGGCGTTTTTTAAAAAAGGAAAACTAGTTCATTCACTAAAGATAGATGGCGATGTCCACATACCAATAACCTGTCATCGAATGATGGCTTTTTTTTGTTCTCATGAATGCAAGGGTCATGAAAATGTACAGCTATTAATGCCGAGAGACGTGTTGTTTATATTAGTGATATCTAATTTGTGTTGTGGTTAGTGTGTTTTCTCTTGGCTTACACTAGGTTTAAAGTGGTTCGAACAAACACATGAAAATTTACTCAGATTCCACCCGACTTTGCGTTCAACATCTATACTGGTAGCTCTAAGGTCTCATGAGTTGGATATGTATGAACGCCTCCATTTCTACAGATAAATATGGGACATGTTCGCATGTTAAAAATAACAACATTATAATATAGGACTCGATTCTGAAAACCAGCTAAAATTCCTAATTTTAAGTTAGCTTTATTCTTTTGCACTGCTTTGGAAAGAAAAGGAACAAAAATAAGCGCCATATTTATTTACAATGTCACAAATGTCAAAATAACAAAATTGAACCTTATGAACGCATTCACATCTTATTCAAATACACGAGTTTAGCAATTTAACTAGGTCATGGATAAAAGTGACACATATGTACGTTCTTATGGTTCAAATTAGTAGTTGGTTTTTATACATATTTGACATTACTGTATAATCTATGGTTAATTTCGGTCCTTTTTCTTCCGTATTCTATGGATAAGGATACGCTAACTTAAAATTAGGAATTTTAGCTGGTCTGCAGAATTGAGTCTATAGATAGATTGTGTTTTACCTTTGTAGCAATAAAAAATTCCCAGTGTCCCTGAAAAAATATTTACTATCAATATGTCAACTTCTCGTTTTTTAATGTGTGGCATGGCTGCTACTGTACTAGTATATGACAGCTTATATAAAGTTCAGTTCAGCACCATCTATTGACACCTTTGAATACTCAAGTGACAGCTGCCTCATTTCGATATATTTACGGAAATTAGAGTAAGCTGTAAAATACTCATACGAATCACAATTGGTATAGTAATTTGAAAACAAACCTTTATGCAATTATGTTTTTAAGTCAATGTTTTGGAGAACTCACAATAATTACTTACATAGCAATTTACATTACATTGAGCATTGGGATTTGAAACAATCTAGTGACAAAAATAGGCAACAAACATATTTGATTGCAATAAAATATGTTTTATAATAAAATTAAGTTTATTGATGAAGTTATCGATTCTAAAATCTTCATGGGTCTATGCGTTATGGCAGATGATATACTGTATCACAGTGTGCGGCGCAAATGTGTTATCTCAGAGCTATTCTATTTGAGACAATCACGGCCCGATTTGAATGTATCTCTTTTATTTTCGACGATCAGAGTGACGGACGGACGCCCTCAATACTGATCATCTTTTATTACACTCGGCTATTTTTTACTTTTACTCGGAATTCGCATCGAAGATAAATATCTTGTAGGAAAGGTTTTTTTTTTGTATTTGGGTATTGTGTAGTAATTATTAGTCAGAAGTGAGTACGCAATTGTTGGAGTAAAAGTCTAGTGAGTGAAATATCAAAGTTGTAACTTTCGAATAGATTTTCACAAACTTAGGCTTATAAAGTTCAAGTTCAAGAAGAAAAATCATCTCTCTCTAAGGCATTGTCGAACAACCCAGGTCCATTGATAGGATCACTACCGTCTGTCACGCAAAAGGTTCTAATAATCTAATTTAAGGTAATTGCATTGTTTCGATACATACTTACGATAATTACAGTGCCATTCCACTTTTTAACCGACTTCAAAAAGGAGGAGGTTATCAATTCGTCTGTTTTTTTTTTATGTTTGTTACCTCAGAACTTTCGACTGGGTGAACCGATTTGGATGATTCTTTTTTTATTTGAAAGCTGGTGCTTCCAGATTGGTCCCATTTTAATTTCGTCCAGTTCTGACAACGGCATCCATGAGAAAACCATATAATTTGAAGATTGAAGTCGGTTTTTTTACTCTTTAGAGTGGTTATTTCTATTTTTATTCTGCGAGATACCTAGGTATAAAGTTGTCAAAATATAATATCACGCCACCCGATTTCGATGATACTAAAGTCTAGTTACAGTTCTTTGGAGCTGTAAAAATTTAAACTTCTAAGCCAACGCAATCAAAAGATACAGCCGTTCAGCAAATTTTCGACACTCGCTCGGAAATCAAAACCTATCTCAGAATCTTGAAATTTGGTTCGAAGCAATTTTAAGATTCTGAGGTAGGAAATTTGCGAAAACCGTAAATTTTTTGCTACGTCATTTTAATAAAAATTAACTTTTACTTATTTTATTAAGTTGTTTACAGAATCCTCGGACGCGAGTCCGACTCGCACTTGACCGTTTTTTTTACTCTTTAGACTTATAGGATAGGTTATTGAATGAATATTCTTTGCTAAGTAGGTAGGCGTCCAAACTGTATAACTTTAAACTCAAAATATTCTGACTTACAGCTAACGCTATAGATCCACGATCATCACTATGATCTATCAAGTTAAAAATTTCCTCTACAAAATGTTCAAAGCCTACGAGGTTTTATCGCTCCATCAACGTGCATAAAAACTACAAATCTGACTGGATCTAGCGACATGTTTCGACAGCCTGACCTGTCATTTTAGGTGACAGATCGCAAAAAAAATGCAGACATGTTTGTCTAATAAAATTACTAAGACTGTTTATTTAAGCTCTGACAAATTTTATTAGGGCATTGGACTTACGGCAATGGCATGTACATTATAGAGAGAGAGTTTCATTATAGAGGCAGTAATTCAAACACAATTTCGAGATTTTTCTAGTACATTTCATTATAGAGGCAGTAATTCAAACACAATTTCGAGATAGAAGCCTTATTTTTATATCTATAAGTACTTCTATACTAAAATTATAAAGAGGAAAAATTTGTATTTTTGTAGGTTTGTATTGTTGTTGTATGTTGTATTCAATAAACTCAAAAACTACTAGACCGACTTTAAAAATTATTTCATCAATAGAAAGCTAGAAGATCCCTAAGTAACATAGGCTATATTTTGTACCCGTATTCCCACCGCCCCGTATGAAACCGCGCAGAACCGCTAGTTCTTAAATAAAATAGTAAAGGATTGAGCTAAAATATGCAAAAATCATATTTAATTGTAATTCGTAATCGTTTTGTCACAAGCATATTCGTTTCATAATAATCTTCCATGATATGGCTCCAGACTCTCACTCTCGCATGCTCGTTTAGAATTTTGTGACCAGATGACGCCATAATACGAAATCTTAAAAAAAAATATTATGAAGCCAATAGTAATCTAAAATAAAGAAAAAAAATATAGAAGTGTCTTATAAATATAAGAGGTTTTAATTTTTTTAGATAATTTGATTAAATAATAAAATTTTCTAAAAAACGTGAAAATGTTTCGGCAGAATATAATTTTATTTATTATTTCCATCCCACAGGAATAAATTAGACATTCACAAATTTCGGGAATTTGGCATTCCAAAGTATACGTTAGTTGTATTAATGTAGTTACAATGTCGGCTCAGAGCTAAAACAGAACCTTCACAAAAACCTTATCATCTTATAGTAATCCACAAACCGGTTATACTACAAACTTTCCTTACAACATACATAATACGTTAGTACCTACAGCTGTCACCACAGATAATAAATCAGCAAATTAAACTCTGACATCTTTATTGACGGATAGGCTTAACATACAAACAACATATTGCATGTAATAAATCATTAAACGCCTTTGAGCGCGTCACTTTCTGTATATAAAATAATATGTTTAACATAATCTGTTTTTTGGAACTTCTTTATGAAGAGGTTTTCTTATATCCTTTTCCAAAAGTATCGATTCAAGAATTTATTTCCCACTTTTGTAATATTAATAACCTATTTAAAAAAGGTGTTTAAATAGTTTAATTACCTAGTGTTTTTATTCGGTTCTACAAATATTGGTTCTATGTGTTTTTTGTAATTAACTTTAATAAAACATAATATGTATTTTACTAGTCCCTCTTCCTTCCTTCCTAGTCCGGTGAATGCTGTAAAGCCATTAGGGCAAACAGAAGAAAGACGGTTCCGTTAAAAAAGAAGTATAGTCCCTTATCTGTGATCGTACTTGGAGATGTAATTCATTTTCGAATTTTCTCACTTAAAATAAATAAGGCAGGCAGGGAGGCAGAGGTATTAAATTTCAGGTACCTAATACCCACATTTCAAGCAGTATAAACAAACGACAAATTTTAAGTTTGGTCGTCAACTGGTTAGGCAAAACTAATTTGTATGCGAAAATGTGAAATGCAAATGCATGAGGAATATCGTCCTACAGTCCCCTTGAAGCCAGAAGGATTGTATGCTAAACTAAGTTCGATGTACCTTTTATGGTACATAATATTATAATTGTGTTTGTATTGTTATAAGTGCATTAAATTCATAGAATAGGTATAATCACTATGCAATAGAAGCTTAACTCTTTAATGGTAAATATACGTGATTTAAAGTTTAAAATCAGTTTGGCTTTGCCGCGTGGACTTGACCCGCGGTTTTATGAAAAGATGGATTAGATTCAATATAAATTCTATGGTATTTCACCCGCATATGTCCAGTTCCCTTGGGCAAATTATAGCCCATGTTATTCACAGAAAAGTTACCTTTTTATTGGTGAAAGAATATTTAAACTCGGTCCAGGATTTTCAGAGCCTATTCAATACAAACAAAAAAAATCTCATCTTCCCTCTTTATAATACTATAGTGTAGAAGTGTAGATGTAGATTATGAAAACACCTTCCACGCTGCTCCATAACAGTTAGCTTAGCTGGTCCCGAAAATTGCCGATCGTGGAGATAAAAACGACATTAAATTAATCTAACACAGTTTTTTTTGCAATAATGAGTTCGTCATGAACCTTACTGGGATTACGTAAGCGGCTATTGTAAGTGCTTCAAAGAATGACCCTCCTCTTTTTGGACTTCTTTTAGTTGAATGATAAATTTGTTTATTATGGAACTTCTTCATCGGTTCTCTTTTAACCAACTTCAAGTGGTCGGTGGAAGATTAAAAGATAATAATTTGTAGTGACACGCTTTCGCATTTAGAGGAGTCCAAGAATCTTGTGTCTAAATATTGTAAGAAGTCTATTAATTTTACAGATATTTCTTAAAAGTACTACATTTAAAAAAAATAAGTATATCCTTGAGAATTGCTCTAAAAGTCAATTCAAAACTTGCTTATAAGTTTAGCGTAACCTCAACCATTCCTTAATCCAGCTTAGGCGAAGTAATAAAGACGGCCATCTTGATTTTTTGTTTCCCGCCACATCTCAGAGGGGATTGGATGTAGGTAATTTTCTTAATTCATATAATCATGTAGCTTGGAAGCCTTCTTGTTTCTACCACAGACTCAAAAATAACTGTGCTAATACTACACTGGTTATAATGCTTGGTAGTAGTTACAACTAAATATATTGTGTCTAGCTATTTTAATTCGATATATGTACCTAGTTGTATTTCTCATTCGCTGTATGTGATCATATTATTACGAAATTAAATATGGGTATGATATAAAAATAGCAGTCGCTCAGCGATTTTGCACTCAGGGATTCAGTTTCTTTTCATTGTTGGGGTATTTTCGCACATGTTTGTGACTTCAGAATTCCACTTTAACAGATTTCCTAGTAGGTACCTAGGTATATAAACATTTGGAGAGACGAATTTAACAATAATAGCGGTTTTCTTACGACCCGATTAAACGGTGACATTATTGATAAGATTGACCTTACCCATGCTTTGGAAGGTATGAACATTTGCGGCAGGAGTGAGCTGTTTATGGATTGACGAAGCATTAAAATGTTGGAAGATACAAGGAATGCCAAAAACTTCACCCTCTTAAAACTAACAAAAGGAGTTCACCTACCAGCATTCCTGGATAATGACGGTAGAGGCGCATGCCCTGTGGAGATGAGCCTTAGAAATTAATTAGGTATGCCTGTTCTGGGGAAGGCACACTCAGGGAAGAAATTTCACCTGACAGTTGTTGCGGATTTAGGTAATTTCAGGTTTATTCGGTTGTTACCCTATTGCACTAGAGTTTTAATGTAAACAGTTTTACGAATTGTAAAGTGATAGGTGGTATTGATTCGTCTTCTCTCCGGAGTAAATGTTATACAACATGTAACAGAATAAGCGCAATTCCTGAAATTAGTTTGTTCAGTATCTACTACTTATTTGATTTCAGCTATTTTTAATATGTGTTAAATTTTTCAAAAAAATGAATTAGCGTAGCTGAATTTAGTGCTTTCTATAGAAATCGTGGTATTAGTAATCGATATTTAAGAAAATTGGTTAGACACAACTAAAGTTCGATTGCATCATATTTTTTTTATATTAATACACTAATTGGGGTGTATGAGGAATTGCGCTTTTTCTGTTACGCGTTGTATATTGTACCCGACTCATATGTTAAGTTAAGTATAGTAATTTGTACTGAATCTTTAATTTACCGTACCTTTATTACAGTACCTTTACACAAAGTCGGGATTTTAGTCATTTTTATATCGTGTAGACTATTTTGATACTCTTATCTTAGCTCTTTAGCTTCTCATGCGTGACGCTCTGAATCCAATCCTGGCGGGAACATGTACTCGTAGGTACAGTCAAGAGCACATGAAGCTTTACACTTTACAAACGTGCTCTTGACTGTACCTATGAGTTTTCAAAAACTGGCGTAAGTAGGCACATAGTCACTAGATCGACGGTGACGGAAAACATTTTAAGACATGTGTACAGTAACCGGTCCGGCGTAGCGCATACCATCTATCACGTTTAGGACTCCAAAAAATATATTGGTAAAACGTGGGTATTTCCAGAAATGGAATACCTCTGCCTACCCCCTCGGGAATAAAAGGCTATATATATTAAATGATACCTACTGGCTTATGACTTATATCCTGTAGGTAGTTATTTTATTGATAACAGTATTATAAATTTAATATAAAGGGTAATAGGAACAGGAAAATAATTATTTACATCCTACTACAATTTAAAGATTATATCTTTGGCTAGTTATAGCCACAACTAGTTACAAGGATTAGAAAAACTAGCTAATTTTGTGGCTTCGGTTTAATAGATCCTCTAATTAAACCACCTGATTTAATTAAACTTTTAATTGGAACCAGTAACTTGCGTAGTTTTTTTTATATGTATTTCTTTTCTTTTAAAGTTAATACAAAATACAAATGTCTGTCGTTTCTCAATCACGAATCTTTCGGTAGAGTAAAATCTCACACCTTTCATCCCCGAGGGGGTAGGCAGAGGTATTCCATTACTGGATATACCCACATTTCACAAGATACATTGGACCCCTAAACATGATAGGTGGTGAGCCCATCGCCGGACCAGGTCTATTTACACATGTCTCAGAATTAATTCCGAGACCTGCGGGTTTCCACACGATGTTTTCCTTCACCGTCGAGCTAGTGATAAATATCGGTTCGACGCATACTGCCAGAAACGCAAAAGGCCAAATATATGTACGTAAGTTTTTGAAAAACTCATTGGTACATGCCAGGATTCGAACCCGAGCCTCACTGATTTTCGACCGGCTCTTTAACCGTCCGGGCTGTAACTGCGATTTCGGTATATTACCATTAAAAAATACCCAAAGAGATACAATGGTTGAGCCCGCGGGGTTGTCTATCTTATTGCAGCTCACACTTAACCGCGCGGTTACAGTGTTTTTAAGACACGCTCACTGAATTACATAAACCATTTCAAATTTCTGTTATTTTTAGTACATGCGTTTTTCCACATGGAATGCGGGTTCAACAGCATAATTTGCTGTTATGATTAGAGGTCCTAAACTTTAAAAATCATAACATACATTCATTCGTTCACTCGTTCACAAAAGTAGCAGCATATGAGCGTTAGTGTGGAGTTAATAATTCGTTGCAGCTCTTGTGCCACTCTTAATAATAATAATCTCACACCTTTTATCCCCGAGGGGGTAGACAGAGGTATTATATTACTGGATATACCTACATTTCACGAGATAGGTATATTGGACCCCTAAACGTGATAGGTGGTGAGCCCATCGCCGGACCGGGTCTGTTTACACATGTCTCAGAATAGGTACCTCACGATGTTTTCCTTCACCGTCGAGCTAGTGATAAATATGTAGGTAAGTTTTTTGAAAAACTCATTGATACATGCCAGGATTCGAACCCGAGCCTCACTGATTTTCGGCCGGCTCTTTAACTGTAAGGCGATCACTGCTCTAGGCCTGCGAAGTACGCTCTAGCGTTTGATCTTAGTATCATATAAGGAATAATCGGGTTGGCTCTAAAGCTTTTACGTAGTAAATTTGTTTTAGGTACTTGGGTTATTACCGTGTATGAACGTACACACATTGATTTTGTTTACTGTCACTTAACTTCATCTGCAATTTACTGTAATTCATATTTAAAATTATACATTTGAAAGTTTGTAGTTTTGAACTGCCTGAACGGATTGCAATGAACTTTGGCACTTAAACAGTTTGTTACCTGGATGAACAATTATTATTCCGAAACGTTCTTTTATCTTATAAACTAGTGTATAAACAAATAAGGAGGTATATAATTACAATATATATATATATATATATATATATATATATATATATATATATATATATATATATATTAGTAACCTTTATTTCAAAGAATGGAGGTATCTATAAAATTAAATCTATTTTATTATGGTAGCAACTTCAAATGATGGAAAAAAAGGGAAAAGGCAGAAAGATTTTTTCGCGATCTTTTGGTTGAACCTCTTATAATTAAAGCAGTCGGATGGATTTTATTAAGGTATTCATTTTATATTAACTAAGTATATGATGCAATTTTCACAATATTTTATGTACCTTGAGGATAAATGAAAGTGCCGACGAGTTAAAGCATTATCCGTTAAAGCTGAAAATTCCAACATGGGCCGTCGTTTAAGGAAATTGCACGCGTAAAGCTGACACGAAATCTTCATCAGCTAGCTTCGTAAAGGCGTACAGTGGCGGACGCTATAAAAGGACATATTAATACATTAAGGGTAAAATCATCATCATCATCAATCTGTAAAAGTCCACTGGTGAGCTAATAGTCTTTCCTCACAAATGAGGAAGTATTTGCCAAAATCTCCTAAGCGAGCCGACCGCGGATTGGGAGATAATGTTATTCTGCGAGCCTAACTTAACCTGTCAGAATTTTGCCAGGGTATTCGATTAATATTTTTTTCTTTATTTTCAGGTAAGCAGGACATTTGATGCCGAAAGGGTAGGTACGGCTCAGCTTATATGCAACAGCCTGGGCTGAGACGCCGATTGTCGGCTATAGGCAAGTACTCATTATTACAAAAACAAAGAAAATATTTTCAAACGGTGAGATTAATTAATAACAATTACTTATAATACATATTATTTTGTAATAATTTTCATGAAATTTTGTATACAGTTTTGAATTTTAGGTTCAACTGCATAGTTGTATTACCTCGTAAAACCACAAATTTACACAAAAAAAATCATACGGCCACTAACCGGCAGATGGCGTGGTTTTAGTTACTTCATTACTATGACCACAAAACTAAAACTATCAAGCGAAGAAACTGTGAAATAAAATAAAATACATTTTAACAATTAAGCACATTTGTAAACTTAATTCTATTTTAAGGTAGGTACAGACACCATAATTCAGGTCATAAAAGTGATTGAAAACTAAAATTTTTAGTAAAACCCGATCAGTATAGCTATGCTCTCCTCATCTTAACCCTAAACGTACTCTAGGAACCGAAGAAAGGGGCTTAAGCGAGGTCTTTACGGGCCATTACAGATAATAAATACGGGTAATCACGCCCCTCGATGCTATAGGTGCCGTAATAGGGTCACGTGAACACGGCTTTATTAAAACCGTTGTTCACTTTACGCAGTTTTTGAATGATGCGTGTTAAATTTTTAAGAGCGTTCTATGGGGTCGATATCATTTGCACGAACGGGTTAAACTATTATACACTTTTTTGTTTGTAGAGATACCGTTGGGATTAAAAATAATAGGTGTATTTCAGTTTATTCCCAAGAACATTAAATTGTTAGTTTCGATAAATAATAAAAACTATTTTTTTTGGAAAGTGCTAATCTATCACTTTTGTCAGTACTTTTAACATTTTGCACATTATGTCTGTAATACCCAAACTATTTACTCCAATGAAAAAAAAAAGAAATTGAAAATATGCTCTCCTGGTAGCAGCAAATAATAAATAAAATATAAGCGCGATGAAAGCTCCTATATGTTACCTCAGATTAGCATTAAAAGCCACTGGGAGCGCAGTAACTGGGACTGCCCACATATTTGTGAATAATAGTGTGGCAGGATAATCTCGGGAAATGTATTTGCTGACGCTTCCTTGTACGTGTACGTAGGGCCCATTTAGAAGCTAACAAAATAGACTGAGTTTGTGGATTTACTAGTAGCGATAACAGCGTACCTATAATTTGAAATCCACACAAAAATATTTGAATACATACGTGCCTACATTATGTTTACTTGTCTTCTAACGAGAGCTGTTTTCAAGTCCTCCCACGATTTTTCATGCTGTTTATGTAAAGGATAGTAGAATAATGGAAGAACTATTGTTCTACCATCCCTTACAACTCATCTCCCACCCATACCTATAAAAATAAACCTTGGCCACTCGTCAAAACCTCGGCTCATGCAAATGTCTTATCAGCACCCCCCGGACCGCCCGGTTTATGACGAACATGGCTCTCTGTTTACAGTGCAGGACATGTGATTCATCTGTTAAGTTTATGTTAGTGTACTCTGTGGGCTGTGTGCGACATGGTACTGGAATATTCTGGAATTAATCGTTGGAGTTTCTATTTGTTTTCTGTTAGGGGTAAAGGGATTTAAATTTTTGGTAAAGGGATTTTTATTGTTAGGCTAGGTAAATATTTTTAATTGGATTTGTAGGTATGAGGGGTGGACGTCAGAGGTCAAAACTATTAACATTGAAATGTAAATACATACATACATACATACAGCTCACGCCTTCTTCCCACAGGGGTAGGCAGAGACGATGGATCGCCACTTTACCCGATCTTTGCACACTTCTCTCGCTTCCTTCTCATTCATAAGTCTTTTCATGCACGCTCTTTTATTCTTTGCACTCTTGACCCCAGCTTTTTGAAGGACGTCACTAATTTGATCCGTGAACATCCTTCTGGGGCGTCCTCTTTCTTGCCTTGTATCCTTCAACATTTGCACCATAAATCTCTTTCGTTACTCTTCTTTCATCCATTCGTTCTAAATGACCACACCAGCATAACATACCCTTTTCTATCCTTGTCACTACATCTTCTTTCAAACCACAATTCTCTTGTATATCCGCATTCTTCACTCTATCACACAATTTTACTCCACACATTTTCCTCAAAGATCTCATTTCCACTGCGTTCACCTTGCTTTCATGCTTCTTCTGCCACACCCAACATTCACTCCCATACATCAGCGTCAAATATGTAAATACTCTAATTAAAAATACGTTAAAACGAGAAAAAGTTAAATGAAATCAATAAAAATACAAAATCCTGAAGAAAACCCATACAAAGATTACATATCAAAATCGATGTCTGTATGAGTCAATTAATGGATGTAAAATAAGTGATAAAGGTGTTCCATCTTTGCAAAAGGGGTGATTCATTTATAATTTATTATTATGATTCATTACTTTATTTTATTGTTGTTTTTTTATTTTATTACTATTTTAAAGTTTGTGTCTTTTGTCTGTTAATAAACAATATTGTTATTATTGCCTCTACCTATCCCGATAGGAAAAGATAGGTTTCGATATCTACATCGATAACTATCTACACTACCGCTGAGTTTTCCAAAAAATATTCCATGTAAAGACAGACACAGACAGACAGGCTTCCTTACAGTTTTATTATATGTACATAAAGTAAAAAAGTTACCCCTCTCAATCACTAATACTCGTATAACAAACGAGCAAACAGACAAGCAGACCATTAGCAATCCGCTATCAGTCCAGTGTAGAGACAAAAAGGTTTATTTCGTACATCGCTTCCTGCATAATGGGCATGTTACATAACTTACGATAAGTACTCATCATTTGTTGTCTGTCGGACAGTTGGTTTTATGTAGTGTTGACCTTCAGCTAAAGCGGATAGGTTCTTAAATATATAATATATATAATCTCACGCCTTTTATCCCCGAGGGGGTAGGCAGAGATATTCCATTACTGGATATACCCACATTTCAAGAGATATATTGGACCATTAAACGTGATAGGCCCCTCGACGGACCGGGTCTGTTTACACATTGTTCTTAAATGTTATAAGATTTTTTAATAACCAATTCGTTTGTTATTAGAAATTGTGCATCCAGAAGCTATTCAATGTTGAGTAGCGCCGTTCTAACATGGTTTTAACCCCTTCGTAATGCCAAATGGTCGTTAATAAATAATTGTTATAACGCAACCATTTGCGCTACTTTAGAGCAGCCAATTTAAAACGACTGTACTGTAATCCTTTAAGGAAAAATCTCGTTACAACTTTGAATTGAAGCTATGTATCTGTCAAATATAACGAACGTCGATTCAGCGGCTTAACTGTGAAAACGTAACAGACAGCAACTTTCGCATAATATTAAGAAAGAATGAAACTTCAATGAAAAAAATCTGCAGTGAAGCTCATATAAGTGAAATTCAATAAATTTCCTATTCACCCCATTATTATTAGAAGTTAATGATGTTGTTCCTTTATAAGCTACCAACACATTATTGCTTCCATATTTTTAAAGAGACCACAAAAAGCATACGCCGTCTGCATAAGATAGCGGCTTAACAAGTTAATTGCTGCCAACCTAAAATACACACAGGCCGGACGAGCACCAAGCAATTCCAGGAGTATAAAATAAATATTTTTGGCCTAGTTTATATAATTGTGATACATTCCTACTAAAATTATAAATCCAAAGATAACTCTGTATTTTTTTTTGTTAATTTTTCACAGCTAAACCGGTCTTGATGAAATTTCGCAGGGCGATAGTTTACGTTTTGAGAAAGCCGACAGACTACTTTTCGTTTCTAAAATATGTGCGATATCCTAAAGTTCACGCGGATGGATTCACGGGCAACAGCTAGCAGTATACGTAATTATTAGATGTAGGATACAATTGGTCAAGTTATATTTTTTTAACAATTAGTCAAGCGTTTTTTTATTGCTTCTTTTATTTGTTAACAGTAAAATACTGTCAATTTGACAAGCTCTTCTTATTTATATATTTAGTGCATAATAAAGAGTTACTAACTTACAAATATAACGCAAAAATGCTTTCCAATCAGTACGGCCGTGTGTATCAATCATCTAAGTGTTAGTAGCTGTTATTTAAGGCGCGACAGAGACATTTATTTATAGGTTTCTGTGATAAGTTGACGTGCAAACTCCATACATCACTTTCGATCACTCCATACTAGTTTTTAATAGTTTCCTCTAGTTATAATACTCGTACGTTATCATAGTTTTTTTTAGTTTTCGCTCATACTAAGGCATATAAGGCCATTCAGGGATTTAGTAAAAGACACTGATTGATAAGTGATACTGGTAATGATCATTGACAACAAGATTGATTTATTCTCACTGTGTATAGGTTGTTATGTCATTATTTTAATAGTGAACAAAAAATATCTAGTTTTAACAAGTATTTTTTTACCTTATCCTATTTAGATTATTTTAAATTTATTGTTTTCTTTTGAATTGAAAATTATGACTACGTTTTGTGAGAGACATTGTCTGTGGTATTGGAATAAAAGTATTATGTTCTAGTTTACAATATAGATTCAACAAAGTGTAATCTATACATATAATAAAACTCTGACGGGGCCGTGTCTGTACATGAAATATTTTTTGAAAATTTTAGCGGTAGTGTATATAGTTATCGATATAGATACCGAAACACCAATTTTTGGAATTTTTGTCTGTCTGTCTGTCTGTCTGTCTGATTGTGCACGCATCACTCAAAAACTACTGGACGGATTTTGATGAAATTTGGTATGAAGATAACTGAGTACCCGGTTCA
Organism: Ethmia dodecea; assembly: GCA_963855545.1. Classification (NCBI taxonomy): domain Eukaryota; kingdom Metazoa; phylum Arthropoda; class Insecta; order Lepidoptera; family Depressariidae; genus Ethmia; species Ethmia dodecea. The sequence goes on along the minus strand of OY979443.1, from coordinate 14,073,378 downwards.
ACATCTAGGGTACTTTTTATTCCAGGCAAATATCTCATTCCCACGGGAAAATATAAAAACTGGTTAAAAAGAGAAAAACGTACTACTCCGAAACGATAACACCTAGAAACTTGAAAAATGGTATGTAGCTGTCTTATATGTCGTAGCAAACTGGTATGAAGGGATTTTTGGAAATTCCCACGGGAACGGGAATAAACTGGATCCATGCGGGAAAACGCCGCTGGGCACCCGCTATTTGAAATATGGTATGTAGGTGTCTTAAATATGTCGTAGGCAACCACTATGAAGGGATTTTCGTAAATTCCCACGGGAACGGGAATAAACAGAATCCACGCGGGCAACGCCGCTGGGCACCCGCTAGTTCATTGATATAACGCGTCGGCCTGTAAGGCTCGAGCGAAAAGGCATCTTCTGTTCAAGCTCGTCTCTCGTAGATCAAGTCTTTGTATTCTGGCTAGTCTGGGGTCAAGAGTAAGCACATATTTAATTTTAAAAAAACTTATGAGAAGCCTCACCCCTTCTGGTGGATCAACAATCTGGAGAAGGCTATCATTGCAGGAAGGCTACGTAACAAATTTTATAGCCTGATGTGAAGACTGAAGAAATATCTGATATTTCATAAGAATTATAAAATCAAAGTCCGGCTGCAATGAATATGTACTTGTTTGAAGAGTAACCTACCTTATCCGGTTAACTAAACTATACAACATATAGCTTTTACCAGCGGCTTCGCCCGCGTTGATTTCACCCTCTTAAGGGTTAAATTTAGCAAAATCCTTTCCTAGTGGATGCCTGCACTATATAAGCTATCTATGTGCAAAATTTCAAGTCTCTACACCCAGCGGTTTAGGCTGTGGGTTGATATATCACCAATCAGTCAGTCAGTTTATCATTTTATAAAAGTGTATAGATTTCAAGTTTCTAGGTGTCAACGTTTCGGAGTAGTACGTACTTCTCTTTCTAACCAGCGTTTTTAAATTTTCCGTAAAATTAGACATTTTTACGACTACCATACATGTAGACCCAGCTACTCAGCTATCACCATACCAAATTTTATCAAAATCCGTCCAGTAGGTAGTTTTTGCGTGATGCGTACACAGACAGACAAAACTATTAAAAATTTGCGTTTTGATATCCACATCGATAACTTTCTACACTACCGTTGAAATAAAAAAAAACTTCATTTACTTAAATACAGACTTTGTTACTTTGTTTTATTAGATACCTATATGAATAGATTATTAATCCGTTCCTATGTTTACCGTTACAGACTTACTGTAAGTTTATACGTACTTAATAGGTACCGACCTTATTTATAGCATCTGGTATGTTATTACGACCGGGATGCACCGATGACTGCTTGCGACAACTGGTCATATCTCGGTGACTGTATCTATGCAATTTTCCGTCCGTCTGTTTAAGGGAATGGCTAAACGTTCAGTAACTGATTTATCAGTGCAAGCTATATCGTGAATATTATATGCCATCAAAAAGAAAACTTGTAAAAAAAACAAGTCTCGCAACTCAGTTTTTCTACCGTAAAAAGTTGTGAGAAGTTTTTCCTTGATTTATACACTAAACACTAACTGTATTCTAAATTTGAAGCTTCTACGACTGGTTGTGTCTTAATGTTCGAAGTGCCTTAGAGTTTTGATGATCACTCAGTCAGTGAGTGACAAAATTAGGAAACTTTGACTTGTTTTAATTCTCAAACTACTGGTTCAAATTGGATGACATTTGAAATATACCTACTGTGTTTCAATGCCTGCTTCGTTACTGAAAATTCAGGCTTCTAGTTTTATACACTACCAAAGTTATAGGGGTTCGAAAATGGTGTAAATTGCTTCGGGATGGTACCGCTCTGCCGCTTCTTTTTTTTACTTGGCCGTTGGCTGGCCCCCGATCTAGGTATACCTAATAATAATAATGCCTATCAAAATGATGTCGTTTTTAGTATGCCGCTAGCTAAGCTATTTTCTAAGGGTTTCGAAAAACTATACAAAAATTTCAGGGCTTGAAAAGCCTCAGCATAGAAAATAATTTTCCAATTTAAAAATATATGTAATATGATCACGGATCACGGGATCAGCAGAGGAATACTATTTCTGGAAATACCCACTGTTCACCAATATATATATTATATATATACTACGCGTAACAGAAAAAGCGCAATTCCTCATACACCCCAGTTAGTAAATTAATATATAAAAAAAGATGCAATCGAACTTGAGTTGTGTCTAACCAATTTTCTTAAATATCGATCAATAATAGCACGATTTCCATAGATAACACTAGATTCAGATATGCTAATTCATAGATGAAATCGAATAAGTAGTCGATACTGAACCAACTAATTTCAGGAATTGCGCTTATTCTGTTACATATTGTTTATAGGTATACAAATTTTTTTGGCCTCAAAACGTTTCAGATGCGGAGCCCATCTCACCCAACCAGGGTGCTCTTGCACATATTTTAGAATTAAACTTGGAATTTTGCGACGATGTGTTGTTGAATACTGATTTATTAAAAAAACAATTAGAATATGCAGAAACCTAATTATACGTAAACAACAAGTAAATTAAATAATTTTTATTTATTTTATAGGTATTCTAACACTCAACCACAGGAAACCTAATAGAAATCGGAGCATAGGTTTTTTTTATTTTAACATTTACAGCAAGTTGAGAGTGATCACTGTGTGTGAGTGGTCAGTGTGGGTCGATGACCCGTTAGCTCGTTTAATTCCAGTACTTATTGGTGATCCAATTGTAATGGGAATCCCTTTGATGTCTAACGTAATTTAAATTGATCAATCAGACCTAGCATTGTAGTTAGAGTTATAAACGAAAAGATAGACATAGAAACGTTTTTCATGGACAGTGAATACCACCTAGTTATATCGTTGTATTTCTTTAATTGGAAAATTCTATACAATTTTCACACAAAAATGTTTATACTTACTATTTTAAGTGCGAAATTTATTCTGTCCGTTGGTCTGTATAACGTGTGTGTGTGTGTTTTAGTAGCTGAACCGAGCCTAGTTTGGCAGGATGGCACGATAGTTTACGTCTTCTAAAGTTCAACCGGACGGAATTGTGGTGTAAATTTATATCCGGCCAGCTTATGTAATTATTCTTATCTTGAAACTATAAATTTATGATATATAAAATTCTGCGTGAGTGAAAGGAAATGCCAAGAGAAATGTTATCCCGAGGCCCAATAAAAAATGTACTTATATCAGATCATTATTCGTTTGCAATTGCTACTGCATTTGAAACCAGCAACTCGTCGGTGGAGATGGGCTGCTGTTTACATTTAGCCAATCTTCATGGACGAGTTTAGAGTGCCTTGTTATTATAAACTATTGACTTTTCTAAGTGTATATTCAATACCTACTGAAATAAACGGATTTCACTTTGAAAATAGCACCCATTTTTTGGTGTTAATGCAATATGTTTTTTTCTCAATTTTTTTCTAATAGCTGTCATGTCTGTCTCGAACCGTTCTGTTGTACTTTGAGATTTAACCGATTAAGAATAAGCCTTATATTTAGAGTAGGCAATAAAATCGCAGCACAGCATTCTATTACTAGCACCCATCGGCCCCTTTGATCTCGCCGTATCACATCCACATTGTATCCATTATAGCTAGTAGAATTTGTAGTTGAGTGGATACTTTAATCGGAATAACCATGCCTAGAACCACGATATTTGGCAGGTAGGTTCCTGGGTTTTATTGAAATTAAAAAACAAACAGGGGCGCCTTCTAGTCAAAGTCAAATTGAAAGTTAATTTATTTTTGTAGGTAAAAGATAATTTAGAAACCGATAACTTGCTGGTTCCAAATGCAGTAGGTACCCCGAGAAGAACCACATTTTGTCGTGTCTTACAAATAATTATCTATGATTTAGGTACAGTCAAGAGCAAGTCAAGCTTGACACTACCAGTTTAAGCTGAGCTCTGATTTGTACTGCGCGCCATAGAATACAGAGCCGGGTCAAAGTCCAAAGTGTCAAGCGTAGCGTGCTTTTGACTGTACAATGATAATTATGATTAATAGTAATATCCATATAGATAAGCAGGTACTTATAACATACATCAATACCATGGGAATATGAATTGTTTTTTCTAGTTCCCAAGAAATTTCTCAAAACAATATTTTTCAGTAACCTCCCGGCATACGTACAATAATCGCTAAAGTTACATCTCAACCGGATGAGTATTTTAGGATCAGAGCAGAGGATAAACTGAAAACGTCTATTTTCAATCAGTGGCATTGACTGCGCAGATTCAGTTTTTGACGTTTGGGAATATCCTTTTTTTTAAAAGTGCCCACATCAACTCACTAAAGTTTCATTGCAATCAAGTGAATGGTTTAGGGTCGCACAGAAACATTCATTTTAAAGACATACCTACATAATTAATTATAGATAAAATAACTATGGCACTAATTAAGGGCTTACCTATACGGAAAGTTCATAGATTACCTGACCATACAATAATAATTTATATCTCAACGCAGTATGATCCAAATTTCAATACCCCAAAGATTATTTACGATCTCGTCTTGAAAAGATTTTTGTCTTTAAGACAGAAGAATAAAGTTTAATTTCGAAATCGATATTAGTTGACAATGAGTATCGACTGATCGGAGATGGGTATCGATATGGATTGAAAGCGATTCGTCTCGTTATTTCAGACATTGATTAGCCAATAGACCGTAATCTGCAGTCTACACTAATATTATAAAGAGGAAAGATTTGTATGTTTGTAACCAATAAACTCAAAAACTACTTCACCGATTTTAAAAATTCTTTCGCCAATGGAAAGCTACATTATCACTGAGTAACATAGGCTATATTTTATCCCCGTATTCTCACGGGAACGGGAACTACGGGGCAAAACCGCGGGGCGTTGCTAGTAATATAAATTTACACGGTACTAATAGCAGGCGCCCACTAGTGATGCCTAAGGTGCATAATTATTATTTTAGTATAATATTTAACTATTAACTATAAGTTTCTTTAATAAATAGGTGAATACTTACTCTTATTCGTAGGTTTATAAATTATAAATAAGTTCACGACTACAACTCGACTTGCATCGGCATCAGATTTCAGTGGTTTGCGGGCACAAAAATAGATTTCCCATTATATCTTCACGTTGTGACTCTTAACTCGTGAAGTTAAAGATCAAATTCAAGGATGGATATGTTTTGATTAGTTGTGTTAAGTTTGCATTCAAGTGTTGAAGCTAAATCAGTTGATCTTGAAGTGAATTGAAGTGACAGAGTGGTGTTCTTTGGCTTTATGTAGTGTGTACTTACTTATAAGTACTACTTCGTTGAGATCTTTTAGCGCACATGATATCACAGACATCCTCATCCAATGATACCTAAGTATAAGTTTGAAGACCCTTCTAGTAAAAAAATATTGAGTGTTTATTTGACATTATTTCAATCAAGTTGATACTCTTCTGTACTTTACTGGATGTGTTATAAGTTGATACCAGTTTTATTTGCCTCTTCAATGCAAGAACATCATCTAGGCACTATCTAAAATATTTGAATCGGGACTATATACAAATATGATGGCTATAATATTATTTAGCTAGGTGCCTTTATTCCCCAGCAGGACTGGTCGGGAGCCCCATTGATTGTCTTACACTAAAACTTTAGTTCTACTCGTGTAAATATTACTTACCTACTTCATACAAGCCACTACGTTAAAACCTAACCTAACTTTTCCAAAAAAGACACTACCTTTTTTAGCGCCAACCCGAATTTTCGCCACGTGACACGCCGCCATGTTGCGAGTGCAAAAGTGTCCAGCGCATGCGTCCCGCTTGTCTCGCTGCTAATTGGGTATCGCGTTGGACTCGCCCGTTCATTGGACGGGGGGCGGTGCGTAATTATTTTAATAACCCCACCCCTTTCTTAATTAAAGTAACTTACACATTGCGGGAAATTCCGAGATGTACCATTTTTTACTTTTTGACAATATTTTTGATGACAAATTGTGAAGGAAGCGGTATGACGACAGTAACACCTACATTATTAGGCTATACGGCAACTTTATGGCTTGTGTACCTAAGGACCTACATACAGTGATGGGTATATGGGTATATATGCTATTGAAACATAGATTAACTAATAAGATTTACCTTAAATTTAACATGAATGCGAAAGTTAATTTGACTTACATTTTCATAATTCTGAGATTACGTTACCTTATGTTTTTTATGAATTAATTATAACTACTTTCTGATTTTTCTTTTTTCATTTTTCAACAAGTAGTAGTTTAACAAGTAACTTGTCTATCAGTTAAAGCAATGTTATTTTGATATGGTTAGATTTAGAGGAAAGGTACTCCTAGGAAGCATAAAGAAACCATCTAGACACTAAAGTAAAACTAATTTAAACATTTAGACAATGGTTTTCTAGATTTTAGACAATAATTTTGCACTATATCGATGAATCTTATCTATTAAATCTTTTTACCGACTTCGAAAAAGGAGGATGTTATGAATTCGTAGAGTAGGTACTTATTTGATTTTTTTTTGTTTGTTACCTCAGAACTTTCGACTGGGTGAGCAAATTTGGATACTTTTTTTATTTAAAAGCTGGTGCTTCCCGTGCACTCAAATTTTCATTTTGTTCAGTTCCGTCAATGGCATCCATGAGCCAAACCACATACCGACCGACGAAAAAAATTCAAAAAACGAAGAGTTTCTCAATTTGACTGTATTTTTTAGTATTATTCGTTGAAGTCGAACAGTAAAAAACCGACTTCAACGAATAATATCGTTGAAGTCGGTTTTTTACTGTTTAGAGTTTTATGTTATATTATATGAAAGCATCAGAATTCCAACTGTCAACGAACGCGAACAGGTGTGCTCCCATCTTTAGGTGCGCGTACGCACCGATCGAACACGATATCAGTTATGGCCGGGTGTGGTCGGATGCCAGGTCCATTAAACCGTTGTATGTCGACCCGCCTGGCAAGTGCGCTTGCAATTCAAAAGGTGCAGGTTCGATTCCTATAACGACCTTTAATCATTGTTATGTAATAAGGATAGATAATGACATCACTAACTACGAGTATATTGCGAGTTGAGTAGTAGGTAGGTATAGTTAGTAAAATTATTTTATTTCCATGTTTTTGACTAAGTACATTTATACCTAAGAATGAATAGTATGTTCTGTTTTTTTTTCGCCCAGATATTTATTGATTTAGCTTGATAGCTAGCTGTTTGGTCATGAACTTGAACAACAGAAAATCATTGCCATAGGCTTTCCCACTGTAAATATATGATTACCTACAATCTCCTATGTAAAGGATGAACTAGGTACATGATTGACACGGACGGTGGAGTAAAAGTAAAGATAACATTTGTTCATCATCAACTTTTATTGTGTGCATAAACATCTTATTTTTAAGATAAGTACCATTTTGCGTTACCAAATTTTATCTATTATTCGATGACACAATGACACAGCTCAGACATAAACTCAGACTTAGTATTCTAAATCAGTACACGGTGGAATTCACAGGTAATACGTACGTGGAATGATAATGGTGTAGACGTCTCGGGTTTCCCGAAATATTATGTGTTATTTTGGGAGTTGTTAGCTTAGATTTTGTAGGTACCCAAAAGACGTGATTATTAGACAGCATATTCTATTTAGGTAGGTACTTATATTATGTCTGTTCTTTGATAGTTATATATATATACCTATTATGTTCCAATAGGTAGCCGGTTGAAAATGGGAAAGTCGGCAAAAAGGGCAGTAGGTACCCGAAATTATCATAGGATCCTGTTTTATTTTCAACTTTTTTTTCTAACCTTCATAACAAAGATATCATTAATTCATTGTGATTATATTGAAAACTTTAAAGTACAACTAGAAATAATTTAAAAATCTTGGCCAGTGTGAGTCGAGCTCGTGCTCCGGACCCCCCAACTGATTTTACAAAAACACAATAGGTACAACGCTTAACAGAAAAACGCAATTCCTCATACACCCCAATTAGTATATTAGTATAAAAAAAATTATAATGCAATCGTACTATAAATGTGTCTAACCAATTTTCTTAAATATCGATTAATAATAGCGCGATTTCCATAGAAAAGACTAAATTCAGCTACTATAATTCATTTTTTTGTAAATTTAACACATATTAAAAATAGCTGAAATCGAATAAGTAGTCAATACTGAACAAACTAATTTCAGGAATTGCGCTTATTCTGTTACATGTTGTATATGTGTTATCTATTTTCTTCACCATCTGTTAGCCGAGTGTAAGGACAATCAGTTGTCATATAGAGGACGCCGCCAGCAACGACATTTATTAATGTTATGAGTTATAGGTTATTGAATATAACCGAAACTGTAGTGAGTTGATTTTAAAGATCATCACCAATAATTCGATATCCTTGAGTAACACAACCGTAAAACACATTAAACTATTCGAGAAAATGTAAAATAACATTTTTATTTCAATAACAACTCATTTGGAATTGCGCTGCGCACACGCACAAGTCAAAAACAAAAAGGAACAAAAGAATCCAAAACGCATCAGCGCGGTGTAATGGAGATCACGTAGCTGGATCCGAGATTATACCTCTCACTTTAATTTACGTGGGTCCCCGTAAGTGCGAGTGAGATGGAATTAATAACGCTTTAACCGCAACGCGCACTATCATTAGACGGTTCCAACGGCGGCTACAACTGTGTTTTGGTGCCTTTTTAGGGACCCTCAGGTATTTCAGAATGCGAAGGGAAATACTCCATTAATCCTGCCAAAAAAATACAATTTGTGTGTATTTTGATTCTCTTTTGAGAATCACTTTTTGACAAAGCCATAGTTTTAAGTTGGTATGTCATACAAGTTCTTGACCCGCTAAAATTATTGAGACTCAATGTCACTGCGACTTGCGTTTTAATGTGGAATCGATGTATTGGTTACTAAAAGTTGAATTGTTACAATAGTTATTTACACCATCTGCGTCTGTAGAATATAAAACAGGGATCAATAGGTACTTTGTTTTTCCCTCTATTAGTAGGTATTTCTAGAAGCAGATGGAAGAGTAAAAGCTATCCCATTTATAGTATCAACTTCTGTGAAACTCGTTCGAACATATGGAACCATCGCAAAATGTCAGATTCGCAAAATGACGGATTCGCAAAATGTCGGAATTCTGACATTCTGCTTGATATGAAAATAAAAACTTTTTTTTCACGTCAGAACCTACTTTAAGAGCACGGCCAAACACTTGGCCAGATTTTTTATCTGAACTTAAGTCTACCTGAGTCTCAGGTTCAATTCTGGCGGAAACCAAAAGTAATCATGGTGAACGACAATTGTAAGAAATTATTTTTTATAGCTCATCTTATAAATTGGTTTTTATGTGTTTTACGGACTATTGGCATTATTATCTGTAATTTAGCGAATAGTTACAGATATCGATTGTCAAAAGCGTGGTTATTGTGAATGAAGTATGTCGTTGGGGTTCACATCAGAAAAGAAAAGCAAGTAAGGCTTACACACTTAGTGACCTTGACGTGGCGGATAATACATTCTAGGTCTTCCAAACGATTGCTTTCCAGCACACGCATTTAGCCACGACTAAGCTGTCGTTAGCAGCCATGCTTGTTTATTACTTTATCAGTAAGAAATAATCCTTATCATAATTCGAAGATATTATTATATTTATAAAGAGGAAAAGATTTATATGTTTGTATCTTTGTTACGAATAAACTCAAAAACTACTGGACCGATTTTAAAAATTATTTCACTAATGGAAAGCTAAAAGATCCCTAAGTAACACATTATGCTATATTTTATTCCCGTGTTTCCACGAGAATGAGAACTACGATACAAAAAAGTATTTATTATATTCCTGGCAATTCTAACTTTTTACCATTGTAATTTAAAAACCCTGAAAACTGGCAGGCTCATAATATCCGGAATTGATCGAATTAATCAATGTTTTACTACCACATCTGCATATTGTCCATACATACAGCCAATTAATTACTAATAGAAATACCAATTACCAATCAGTAGCACAACTCTTATTTATCCTGTCACTTTGCATACTGTAACTTATTGCTAACATCACTCATTTGAACTGGATGAGTATACTAAGCAGACTGTACCAAGTGACCTGTGCAGTTGACTCTAACTTTCAGTCTGCAATTTTGAATCTTAAGTTCAAGATATGAAAGCGGGTGGTATATTTTAGAAATGTAAGTTTTTAAAATAGTACTTTATCTTTATAGTTGGCTGTCATAATAATCGCTTAACGCAGTTTTGTAAACTAAAGCCAGTGTGTGGTCGAAATAATAAACTTAGGTACCTAAGTACAGTCAAGAGCAAGTCAAGCTTGACACTACCAGTTTAAGCTGAGCTCTGATTTATAGTGCGAGCCATAGAATACAGGGCCGGGTCAAAGTCCAAAGTGTCAAGCTTAGCGTGCTCTTGACTGTACAAGTAGTTGGCAGGATTTAAGTTACAAGGAGAAAAGATTACTTACAAATTGGTCTGATATGTATGTTGTCTGTTATATAACCAAACAATTTAAAAAAGCTACTTTTCGGTGAAGATATGTTGCTGTTTACATTCAGCCAATTTCCATGTACTAATTTAGAGTATGTACCTTGTTATATAGGCTATTTTTTTACCTACAAAAATAAATGATATTGGCACAAATATCCTCAAGTAAAAAGTTTTGCTGAATTAGTGCAAACTATAAAACTGCAATAATTGAATAATCTATTGCTCCTGGCTCATTCAATAATGTAACCGCAAGGTACCGAATAAATTTCGAAGTAGCGAGCAGCACAAGCGAACCCGTGGGCGGTCGCTAGCTGGTCAATGTATAACTTGAGCTGGTAATTATCTGAGCTCAGCATTCATCGTGTTATTAATCCATCACGAGATTTACAATCGTGTTCTTGTTTCGTGATTTTCTTTTGTAACCAACTAACTGCACATGCTAAGGAGTATAATGCTTATATTTTTTTAATTATCGGAGTTTAGAAACGTGAAGTAATTCTATATCAAACGGCTCTAGCAGTAAGTTTGTAAGGAAAATACATTATGAGTGAAAATAAAGGAGGTTTCAGGAATGTATAGACACTGGGCCTGCACCATGTAAACCACTTATTTAGATAAATAAAATAAATATAGTTTTATTCATGATTTGAGATGCTCATATTCGTCTATTTTCATAGCACAATGAACTTAAATTTTCATTAAACCGGCTTAGCAACGAGACGGAAAAAAAAATGGCGACCTGACCGATAAAATTACAATGGGCATTATTTTGACTTTTGTAGGACTTATTTACAATAGGAATAATGGAAATTAGGTATAAGGAGTAACAAATAGTATTATTTCAATATGATTCCATGGATCATCATCGAAGTAAAATTACTATTGTGCAAGTTCAAAATCAAAAATATTTATTTCTTTAACAACATGTACTTTATGGATGGGTTGATGCACCCTTTTAGACCTAAAAAGCCTGTGTTAGGATGCATCGCTCCTCCGTAGTACCGATAATTTTAAACCACATAATAACATTTTAAGAACTTAAAAACTTAGTCTCAGCTATACACATAAGCCACTTATGCTAAACTAAAACAAAACTATGTTATTATTAGTATATGTATGTGTGTGAGTGTTTGTTGAAGTTAAATAGATGAATTACTTTTTTATATATTTTCTGATAATCACTGGAGTTTTCTCTATTTTTCACGCTGGTGTACAATGTGCATTGCAGGCCCAGGAAACGTCTGCTTGAACGTATGTGAATTGAATTGATTGTGTACGTACTTACATTTGCACGGTGACACTACCATCTTTAACTAATCTATAATAGATCAAGAACGTCTCGTCTCTTTATTTTGTTACAAGAAAATTTACAAAAAACTACAACTTTTTTAACATCGAAGAAAAAAATAGGACGTAAGTAAGACTTAAGTAGTACTCTTTTAAATAGAGCTATATCTCTGGTATCTGAAACCACTAATCAGTTATACTGTTTAGGCTGACCCCATAAATACAGATTCAATGCTTGAAGGCACATAAACAATATTTTAACCTTATACCCGATATCCGTAACGTTTAGCCAGTAAACATATTTTACTGTTAATATTGGAGTAGAGTTTCAATGTATTAAACATTAAACTCAAGATATGAAATTTCCAATGCAAGATTTTCTTCGCATTTATCGCATGAAGACAGATCCCACGGCTTTTGATCACGACTACATTTTTGCTCATAAATAAACTAAAGCAGAAAATAAGTATGTTTAGTTAGGTACACGAGACGTTTGAAACGGCAAAAGGTAAACCTATAGTTGTTGCGCGTGGACTGCTGCGTCCACGGACGACCTTGCGGTCAGTTGATAAGAGTAACTTAGTTTTTGGTAATCTCTAACGCCAAAGAGATGTGATACCACCAGTAGATATTTCGTTGTCATCAATATAATCCCAAATTACTATAGGACAATGCATTTTCTTTTATGTTTTTAATGTTGAAAGCGTTACTTCGAATTATTTGTGGATAAAGTCCTTCCATGAGCAACAATGTCAGAGTCTCAGTCACGATTCAACTCAAGCGCCGGTTCCCATGCAGACCCATATTTACATGCTTAGTAAATCCTGTCACGTGGAGTATATTTAATGTTACACAGATTTTTAGGATGAAAGATTGCAAAAATTTTGATGCAACATTTGTCTTTCTTTCCCGAAATGATTTTTCTTGACAATCATACAGTTGTCCCTTTCCATGGATTCTGAAAATTCAATATGTATGGGATGGTCTCTTGGTGGTCAACAACCTATGATGAGTTTATATCGACGGGTCCACAAAGCAGTTCACTTTATCTGACGTCATACATAACTCTACTATCTTGACGATAAAAGAAAATCCGCAAGCCCCAAAATTGATTCTGAATCAGGTGTTTAACAGGACCCCTGTCAGGAATCCAAAAAATACAGTGATTATTTGACAATTGAAATAATGTCCCGGACTTAGTAAAATGAAGGTACCTACTCCCAGGAATGGAAGACTTCAACGATTCTCTTTCTTCGTAAAGACTTGAGCTTAATACATAGATAAGCTCCGATAAATCACGAGCTGCGGTTACAGTTTTTCGTGCCAAAATACGATTTGATGGTTTCAAAAAGTTTCAATAACATTATATTCCATCATAATTTGGACCACTTTTTGTGTATCCCGACAAGAGGCTTTGGTTTTTGGTCAATAACCATAACAACTTAAGTCGTGTACCAACCGAAGCATGGTTAACGATATTTTAAGTGGGGAATAATGGGTGAAGTTGGGAAGGAATCTGAGCGTTTCAATGATTTTGAATCAAATTTTTTTTTGTGTTTAAAAACTTGTTGAAGCGTTATGTAGGGTTTCAAACAATAGTCACAACTGCGTTGCCGACCTTTGAGGTGGGAGTAGGGGGAGGGGAGGGGAGGGGAGGGGGAGGGGGGATTGGGGCCTCCGGTTACCTCACTCACTCAACGAAACGCAATGCATTGCTTTACGCTGGTTTTCTGTGAGGCCGTGGTATCACTCCGGTCGAGCCGGCCCAAGCGTGCCGAAGCATGGCTCTCCCACGTCTAAATCCGGCTTAATGCCTAAATTTTAGTACTGAAACAAAATAAATAAAAAAATAAAATAAATAATCTCACGCCTTTCATCCCCGAGGGGGTAGGCAGAGGTATTCCATTACTGGATATACCCACATTTCACGAGATAAATTGGACCCCTAAACGTGATAGGTGGTGAGCCCATCGCCGGACCGGGAGTGCGATTTTTGAATCTCACTGGTGATATCAAAATCACCGGTGACTAAAATTATCACCGATGACTTTTATGTCACCATTTTCCAAAAGCCGTATTTTTGAAAGTCACACGATGTTTACCAACATGCAGAAATTTTACAATGTCAGTCAGAGACAATCTTCCCGTTACGTTCCTTTTTACGCAGATGTTATAGTGTTGCCCTTGATATCGGTTTTTATTTTCTCATACTATAACTTAAAAAAGATTCATCAAATTGGTCAATCGTAAAACTTAACGTATCTGTCAGTGTCATGTAAACGAAAATTAAAGTTTTGAATTGAAAAATTCACATAATTCACTAGAAAAGGACGAATAAAGAGAACATAACACAGATTTTACAATTTATAAGAAAAGGTATGTACATTTGTTAGTGGCATATGTTTTACAAGTATATTTAACTTAATAATTGTATTTACTAATAACTTGGATATTTGTTTTATTTAATTGAGAGGTTTTTTATATTTTCAATAAATCGTCGCAATCACGAAATATCACAATCGAGCCCCGCTGCTAATTCTTCCGAAAAACATACTTTGGCACTTTTGGCAGTTGTCACATACGTTAACTGTCAAAAACAATCACATGGTGATTTCAATTACGAGTGGGTAGGGGCACTCGTAAATCGATATCATAGGTATGACAAATGTAAGTCACCGATGAGTTTCAAAAATACGAACTTTCGGAAATCACTCACATCGGTGAGAATTAGTCACTTGGTGAGATTCAAAAATCGACCCCCGGGTCTGTTTACACATGTTTCAGAATTAATTCTGAGACCTGCGGGATTCCTCACTACTGAAACAAGTAATTGTTAAATAAGAGTAGGACCTATATTTTCACTTGATTGCGCAATTCAAATACAAGTATCTATCTATAAAATTGCAGAAACTAAAAATAAGTGTTAATTAAACGGAAATACAATAAATGATAAAAAAAATGCCATTCATTACATTACCTATCTACATAATATTAACCCTAGACAATTATTATAAGTACCTACATATACGCATTTATCTGAATATAAGTTATGAGTATTCGAATACTGTAACGATAATATACTTAATAGCGCGAATATGACACAACTTCACGGGTGTAGTTTATCTAATAAGCCAGATCGAATTGTACTGCACACCGGCGCAAGCGCACCTGACGTAACCGCCAGTCACGGAGGCACGTATTCATCGTCTTGTTATTTTGCGATATTCATGTGAAGTAGGTACTCGTATTTCATAACCTCAAACTGTTTATTAGGTACCTATAGCTGTTTTACCTATCATATTATTATATATTCTTTGAAATATCAATTATTAATTCTATAAAAATATTTTTCATAATAACCACCTACCAGTACACTTATTGAAAGTAATATATATATACGATACAATAAGAACCTTGTAGGACACAAAAAAAACTCCAAAAAACATTGTTGATAAAACTCCTTTACCTACATTTCTATCGTTATCACATACGAGTATTATCTCTTTAATAAGGACTGAAATAAATCTCTCATTATTATAGTTATCCCTGTCGTGCTGAGAGGGTTAATATTTTTTTTAAATTATTTAATGCATTAACATAGAAAAAACATTTACGAAACAAACCAAAAATCACCAAGATTTGTCTGGTTTGATAAGTACATCGAGTTCAAGTTTAAGCAAAACATTCACATGCACACAAACAGTTTTGTATGCAGGCGGTCGCAACGCAACACATAGGTACTCTAATGCTAATCCACCCTCATCTACTTTACAAAAATATGGAAACACGTTTATAACAAGTACCTATAGTCAGCAGGAAGGTCATAGTCCAGCAAAAAAGTGTGACTTTAATTGTGATTTAATATTACTTTTTGTAACACTATTTAAGAAACACTTTAAAAAACTCTCTAAAAATCTGTTTATAGATTCATGCTATTAATGAGTATACAAACCAACAAACTTGCAACTATTACAATTATATGTTCAATGTAACACATTGTCTCCTTACCCTCATTCCCAATCAGTAGGTATCTTATAAATACGTTATAGTATTAGTTCTTTACCAAAGCTCACGGCACCGCCATTTGGCGAACGCACGCGAAACACTGAACAAAATGGCCGCCGTTTGGTTAAAGGAAACGCGTATCTGTCAACGCGGCCGCATCGCAAGTGGCTATTGTATGATAATCGTTGGTACCGACAAAGTTTCCAGTTGGGGCTGCTAAAGAACCGCAGATATCTAAAATAAATTCAATTTATTGTTCTAATAACTATGTACCTATTTTGGTTCTAATATTATGAGAATTTCAGCACATTAGGTATATTCTTCTTGTACTAAGTATGTTTCCTACAAAACAAAGTGTGTTGTTGTAAAAATCTGATAAATAAGGGTTAGGTACAAGAGAGAAAAGTAAACTGTTATAGATAAAATTTATTTGTACTACCATCCATCATTGTGGTAGAATTTTAATATGTCTACTTTTTTACATTGATACGCCGAAAATCGTTGATATCGTAAAATTTCTTCAACCCGCTTTCGCTAAAGCTCCAATCACTTTTCATGGCCCCATCCTAATTCTCGTTTCGCTTCGCATTATTCCCTTATTTGATAGGAAATATGGATATTATTGTTATTAGAGTTGCTTCGTGACAGCGTGATTATTGGATAGTTTGTAGTAACGAGGTGAGTCCGCGCAAGATGCCTCATTATTGACACAAAAAGTATCATGTTGACGTTGGCGTTTCTTGGTAGAGAAAAATAACTGGATATTAATTGTGTTTTATAACCTATTTTATTAGGAATGGAGTTTATTGTATCGCTTCTTTTCTACAGCGGTGGTAGATTTGATCGACTGTCAAAGATTATAATAACTTTTGGTTCTGATCTTATGTATGTACTACTGTTGTTCTATGGTAAATTTTATCAATTGAAGATTAATCAAACCTAAAACATTTAGAAACATTATTTAAGTCATTATTTTCATTTTCCTATCAAACTTGAAAACATTTTGTATGGAGCAGTGGTTTTTTTGTAGATGGCAATGTTTATTTTAACAGGGAAAAGAAAAACATTAAACATAATATTATTGTTCCTTACTACTTTCTCTCTTTTTTATATTACTTATTAAATTTGTTTGCGTAATCTGCGCACGTTTTTGTATCCTATTCGTTCATATTTTCATAATATTACAATGTGTGGCATATCTAAATGCATCTGTGAACGTCCAAAATACTGTGCATCGTAATTCGTAAGATACTCCGGTGTATGTTGACAACCACCATTCCCGCAGGTGAATGACCAATTTTTTTTCTCGTAATTTTTTCATTTGCCATTTTATGATTCTTAACATAAATGTAATTGTATACATGTCCGCTTAAAATAACAAGTAATCAGCGGTAAGTCGACTAAATGTCATATAAAACAGAAATTTATGTCATAGCAGAATAAAGTATAAAGCCATAAGTTGACATCCGGCGCGCTTTGCTACACACCGGCCGCGCATGCGTGGTCGGCTATTTGATTTGCAGATGAACTTGCGTCTAAGTCTTGTGGTACAAGTGAAGATCTTTTTGGTATGATGTTATTTTCAATGCATATCTTATGGGTATATGTATATCATAGCCCTCGTTATGACTAACCACCAAATTAAGACCAGTCGTTTGTTTAGGGAGTCTGGAGAGTATGAAAATTGCTAGTCGTGCAATCGAACGACAATAGGACCACGGCCCGTCACAGCAATACAAAAGAAACCATGGCTGCCAGTTCTTGCATTTGCAACTCTTTTAAAATAGAAATAGTCTCTTTTGTAAGTAACTATATTTACATAAACACCTGCAACTCAAGAGCCACAAGTGCACAAGAGTGCGTTGTTTTTTTAAAAGGGGTTTTAAGGTACAGTCAAGAGCACGCTAAGCTTGACACTTTGGACTTTGACCCGGCCCTGTATTCTATGGCGCGCAGTATAAATCAGAGCTCAGCTTAAACTGGTAGTGTCAAGCTTGACTTGCTCTTGACTGTACCTAGTATCGGTCCGGAAATACCGCAGGCGACGATTTGTTTCACATATCGATTGTACAAGGCAAAAAGTTTCTTGAGAACCGCACAGTGGTGGATTGCCAACTATCCAGGTGCTGTAGATAGTTTGGTCGTGTTGAATGTTGGCGAAATGCTGCGGCCGGTATAAGATCGAACAATTCCTCGATGTACTCTCCATGATATGCATAACGCAGAGTCTTGTGAGGGGTCTAGCCCATCTGCCCACTAGCCAAGGGGCATTGCACAATGTAATCGAATGTTCTTTTAGATGACATGTATGGGATTGACATTAGCATTAGCGCTCTTTGGCAAGTGCTTATGTCAATCCCATACATGTCAATCTAATAAGAACATTCGATTAGATTGTACAATGCCACTTGGCTAGGGGGGCTAGAATGTCCTGGCAATCGACGATTCGACTCGCTCTCAGTTGAATGCGGTGTTTGGGTATTTTATATTTGAGATTTACAGCTTGTAGCTTGTACCATATACCCACCTCTAAGCTGTGCTTGGAACAAAGGCTTATATTTCGCAAGCCCCGCCCCCAAAAGATTAATTAGACGCATATGAATTGTAGATGTCTCTGTCTCGCATCCGGTGTAATTTTACAGAGGCAATTACTGAAATGGGTAAATGAATATTTAAGTAACATACAATAGTTTTAAATGAAATATTGAAACTTTATTTTGTCACTACTTAAATACCCATTAATTTGCAATATCTAGGATCTCAATAACATGTAACTATTTTTTTCTCTTAATTAGACTATAGGTTCTAAAGTACCTAAGTTTTTTTTGTGTTGTAAGACTAATGTGTACTTTTATTTATTTCAGGTAAATAAAGCTCAAAATCCTGATAGAACCGTATATAAGGTAACGTATGAAAAGAACAAACGAGTATACTTATTGAAAGAAAAATCCTAAATCAAATATAGTCTTACTATTTACAGCTCACAAAGCAGACTAGTAAAAGTGTTCACTCTTTTCATGGGTCAGCCCTTATAATATGAGAACACAACTGCGTCATCATTTCAGCTAATTGATGTCCACTGCTGGACAAAAGCCAAGCCAAGGAGCGCCAACCATTCCGGTCTTGGGTAGCCCAATGTCTATGGGCAGCCCGCAATCCATCCACTGCCAGCCACCTTCCTTAGGTCGTCGGTCCATCGTGCCGCAGATCGCCCTACACTTCGTTTGCATAAACGCGGTCTCCACTCCAATACGTGTCGACTCCAGCGGCCATCAGTCCGCCGCCACTTCCACAACTGTGTAGCCAGTTCAAAAAATTGGTGATGAAAGTTGTTATCTAAAAGACAGTTTAAATCCTGTTCCACGAATCTCCACCATATAGGCTATAATATTTTTATTCACACTCACAGTCCTAGCGCTCATACATATTCAGTAGGGCCGTGGAATCGCATAATTTGCCATTTTATTAGTAACAATAGCGCTAGCGCATTGTACAATAATCGCCGTTGGCGCAAGTTATGAGCGAGAAGCCGTTATGTAATAAAACTAAAAACTAACTTTTGTTCACGCTATCAAGATACCAAGTGTATATACATACATACATACAGCTCACGACTTCTTCTAACAGGGGTAGGCAGAGACGATGGATCGCCACTTTGCCCGATCGCGCACACTTCCCTCGCTTCCTTACATCCATAAGCCTTTTCATGCACGCTCTTTTATTCTTCGCAGGTGCTCTGGACCCCAGTTTTTTGAAGGACGTCAAATTTGATCCGTGAATGTCCTTCTGGGGCGCCCTCTTCCCTTGCATCCTTCAACATTCGTTACTTTCGTTACCAAGGGTCTTCCTGATCTTACCATTAAAATCAGCAAGTATTTGACTTCTTTAACCTTTAAGAGAAAATGAAGAATTTAACAGACTGAACCTTCGCAAATATTTTTTTTATTATTTTTCCAGTAATTCCCATACCATAAGCCATCACATATATATTTTTGTGTGTTGTTTTAGTTGTTTACTTCGTAGATACATTGATTTACAGATAATAGAAAAATTACTGTAGCTAAAACATGGTTCCTCTTCAAAGTTGATCAAATAAGAACTGAAGAAAGAGAGAAATAGGATCGGACTTAAATCGTCTAAACTGACAACAATGTTACTGTAAAAACATTAACCTAGTTCTCGAGCCACAGTCGGGTAGGCTATAGCTAGACTCTACGGCTTGAGCCTTCCAGAATGTGATAATAATAAATCCGACGGCTCGCAACAAAAGTTCAGCTTGCAGGTGAAACACCATGCCTTATTGAAATGGTCGTGGCTTCAATAACAATTACCTAGTTGTTTTGAGGCCAGATTTAAAACTTCAAGCACTTCAAAGATCGTACTTTCTGTATACCGCAACTGTGGAATAATAAAAAAGCATATTCTAGCTAATTCTAAAAAACTTTCTTTTTACTTTTAATTTTAGGAATTGCGCTTATTCTATTACATATTGTATTATCTAGATCTTGTTCAATACATCGTCAATCTGGTCGAAAATATTAAACATTGCTTGATAATATGATAAATATGATAATTATTTCATATTTTATGGACACTCAAGTCAGCTGAATTGACAATAAAATGATAGTTTAATTTCAAATTTCGAATGCCACAGTCGGAGTTCGTCGAGCGCTCTGATTGGCCGATCGAACGTAAAAATTGTAGATGTTGTTGATATGTTATTTTATTAATTTTATTGCAATGGACATTGAATTTAAGTTGCCATTGAATAGTTATAGTGACAAATTTATCATAATTTAATGAGTGTTAAAATTTCTTATTAGATTATATTTTTATGTAGTAGGTACATGTAATAAAGAAGCGCTCGCTCGTAGCACTGCGGTGCCAGTGTGTTTGTAATGATCACACTGGTTAAGCAAAGTTGGGCGCGGTCAGTCAGTCAAGGGCTGACCGCCTAAAGGCTTTTATGTCACGAGGGTTTCGGCACGTTCAATGGTTGGTCCTGGTTTTCGTTGTGTTTACGCACAATGGAAGTCGTTAAGCCATGTCAGATACCCTCGGGCGGCTTGAAACATTCTGACTGTTAAGTGGCCTCTAGCTTAACACCATCTCCCAATTCGTGGTGGGAGATTATAGCCCATACTTCATCATGTGTGAGGAAAGACCCTTTGCTCAACAGTGGACTGTTACGGGTTGATGATGATGACATGTATATTCGAGTAATTAATTCGTAAAATTGATTCTCGTCTGTCAAATTTTAAGACCTTAAAAGTAAGTCTTGAATAATATGTATCTTATCTACCTTTATAAGACTGTAGTTAATTATGGGTACGAGTACAGTAACCGTGCAACTTTCTACAAATTATTACACATCCGCAGTAGCTCAAGTACCTAGGTATATCAAGTTAGAAAAAATGTATGTCGCGTTGACAGATGTATAGCATTGGTGCAGATCTGTTTATTTCTTGTTTATTTATATCTCTATGTCCGCTCCTTGACGGCTGGTGATTGATTCCAGCTGTACGACGTCTTCTTTATAGTAGTACCTAGCTTGAGTGTATTTATTTATGTCAATCATAACCAGTATAATTATGTCAACTACTTGGTACTGAATATTGAACACTGTTCACGGGCCTATTCGCTCAGTAAGTGTTCCTGTTTTCAGAATAGCCTTGTGTGAGCTATGTCCTGCCGTATTATTGTGTTTTGGAAGGCACGGGTCACGATTTTTATCGTATTCACGCACAAGTGGAAATCGTTAAGCCATGTCAGCCTTAGGTGAATTGAAAAATTGTGACAGGTGCCACTACACTTCCCTAATAACATCTAGAAGATCCGCGGTGTGCTTGCGTTTGAGTATACGGACTATACTCGAAAATACTTTCTAATATTTGAGGGATGATAATGAATGCAATAAATGAATTGGGTATTTATGCTAAGAAAAATTCGGTGCTATTTTTTTTTTAGAGATTTTGCTTAGGTAAATGTATAGGACAGGACACCATTTTACTATAATTTTTTTTAGATTACCATTTTTTTATTTTATTTTATTTTAAATTTTTGATACTAAAAGCTTGTTCTCTCTCCGATCACACTGCAGGCTTTATCTCTAAACGGGACAGACAACAGAATAGGTTACTCAACTGTGAGGTATACCTACATAATAATATGCACCATCCACGCATAGTGGCATTACAATCTAACGCGAATATTAAGTTTCACCCTGATGCAACTCGCGAAAGTGGGTATGAATTGTATCACGGTTCCCACACGCCGGTGAAAGCGCAGGCGCAGGTCACAAGGAACTGCGTTCCTATAGCAACGTTAACGCATAAATAGGGCTCGGGTCAGATAATTTACGTCTCTGTGAAAGTGTTTGCGCATTCGCTTATTAATATGCGTTTGTGCATGGATAGGTACTATACTGCTTGCTGTACTATATTTCTTTAGATAACCTTAAAGAAATATAGTGGAATCGAAAATCATAAGGAGTTTTTCAATTTTTATTTCAATTTCAATAAACTAAGAGGCGTTTGAGGTTTGCGTACGCTAGAAATTTTTTAATTAATTTATATATGTGTCGGACTCTCGCACAAAGGGTTTCGTACATTTTCTTTAGGTGTTATTAGCACAGCAAACAATATAATTTGGATTAATATAAAAACAAAAAATATATGATCACGTTTTTAAACTTGAAGTACGCAGATCTATTCCATAACTGGATAACTATACTATACATTTTCATGAGAATATTTTTGGAGAACGTCATAGGTGGTGAGTCCATCCGGGGTACTGTTACACATGCCTCAAAATCAGTCCTGGGACTTTGAGGGTCTTTCCTCACGATGTTTTCTTTTACCCTGAAGTTAGTGATAAATATAAATATATAAAACGTATAATATCGAATACTTTCAGTTCAATCATTTTAATTGGACACAGTTAACCGAGGAAACCAACATTCGATTTAACTAACTTGGAAGCACAAAAACGGTAAAAACAGCCGAAGCACGTTAAAGACTTGTCAACTGCCGCAAAAAACTTAATTAGGTTCTAACTCGTAGACATTTTGCGGTTAAGTTAGTCCTTTTACAGATTTAACGGGAAAAACTTAACCTTGTTTTAATACAACTAGCTACGTTAAATGTAGGTGTGTATCTATTCCGCTGGGAAAAGTTTTTGAGTGGATTCTATCACCATAAACGTGGGGTAATTAATGACATGTACAGTCAAGAGCACGCAAAACAATTTGGACTTTGAACCGACCCTGTATTCTATGGCGCGCAGTATAAATCAGAGCTCATCTCACACTGGTAGTGTAAAGCTTGACTTGCTCTTGACTGTACTTTCACAAATAATTATAGTATCAATAAATCCTGTCTGTTCAAGTCTTCAATGTAAAACATGTGATGTTCAGTGTGGTTCCGTTTTTTAATGTCAGTAAAGGCTGTAATCTGTAAAAGAAAATAATTGAAAGTGAAGAATTCACGATAAGGTAATCAACATTACGTTTAAGCACTCCCTTTACGTTTAAGACTATGTTATAACACTAATTAAAATCTTAATTAGAAAAATGTACAAGAACAGGGCTCATGCGAATGTTTCCCGTTCTTGGACGAAGAAAATGTTTATTTGTAACATGAGGACGAAGCAATTTGTCCAGTAATTGATATCAACTTCAAGCTGAGGTAACTATTCTTATTTTATATGCTATTACAATATACAACGCGTAACAGAAAAAGCGCAATTCCTAATACACCCCATTTAGTATATTAATATAAAAAAATATGATTCCTTCGTACTTTAGTTGTCTCTAACCAATTTTCTTAAATAAAGAGCGACAATAGTACGATTTCCATAGGTAGCCCTAAATTAAGTTATGCTAATTCATTTTTGGAGAAATTAACACACATTAAAAATACCTGTAATCGATTAAGTACTGTCGATACTGAAGAAACTAATTTTAGGAATTGTAAAAATACATTTAATTATAGCAGTTTTTTTCTAAAATGAAATTATATAATTTTAATAACATATAATAAATAAGAACATACACACACCGGCACAATTAGCGGAACAGAAAAAAAAAGGAGAAAAAAGAGGGAATTTAGAACAATGAATGTAATTTTTAAACAATATATTATTTAAAATGAAACAACAATTAAATTAACATGTTTTGACATTCATTTGTAACACCATACTTAAAATTTTATAAAAATAAAAATTAAATTAAACAAAATGCATTTTTCTTCGATTTTTAATTATAGAGAAACAGCAGAAAATTCAAGATTTTCCAAAGTTTAACAACAATTTCAATGACTGTTCAATATCGAGTGTTTCCTCCTCGTGCTCTGATGAGGGTTTCCATCCGTCTGGGCATGCTGCGGATGATGTTATCAATGGTTTCTTGGGGCAACCTCTGCCATTCTTCAAGTAATGCGTTTCGCAACTCGTTGAGATTATTGGGAGGGGGCATTCTTGACTTTACACTCCTCTTTAGCAAGTCCCAGACGTGTTCTATAGGGTTCATATCGGGGGACCGTGCTGGCCACTCCATCACCGTTATACCAACATGGTTTAGGTATGTCTGTACTGTGCGAGCACTGTGAGCCCGAGCATTATCCTGCATTAGAATGAAGTTGTTACCAATAAAGGGGGCAAATGGCACAACATGTTCTTCTAAAATCTCCCTGATATACCGATCAGCATTCAGATTCCCGCCATCGACCACTACTAACTCCGTACGAGCTCCTAAACATATTCCTCCCCAGACCATAATTGAACCGCCGCCATATGCAACTGTATTTTCAAAATTAGACTGGATATACCGTTCTCCTTTGCGTCTCCATACTCGCTGCCTTCCATCAATTTGATTTAACATAACTCTGCATTCATCAGTAAAAAGAACCTGTCCCCAGTCGTCGAAGTCCCAATCACGATGTTCACGACCAAAGTGTAGACGGTTTGTGCGATGATGTCTCTCAAGTTTTGGGGCTTTGGCGGGCACATACGAGCCTATACCCACTTCTTCGAATCTTCTACGAACTGTCCGCTCACTCATCCTTACTGCTCGTACCTCTTCCAGTAAATTTCGAGCCTGCACCGCCGTTAGTCTCGTGTTCCGTCGGACTTGAAGTTGGAGAAAACGGTCATCCCTCCTTGAAGTACACCTTTTCCGGCCTTGTCCTCTCCTTCTCACTAGAGCATTCGTCAATCTGTATCGTTGGATGCTACGATAAATCGTTGATAACGATCGACGAAGGCTTCTGGCAATCGATCTGTAGGTTTGACCATTTCTCCTCATTTGATCTGCCCTAATGATTTCTGATGGCGTTAAATCAGGCATAATTAGATGCTCGTAAATTATCAATATGCGAAAAAACTCAAAAGCCTCAAAAACTGCAATTCAAAGCTTTTCAAATGGAATTCACGAACCTTCTAAAAACGGACAAGCGGTGGAAAAAATGAATCAATGAAAATTAAAACAAAAGAATGAAAAAAAGGGCAGTCGCTTAGTATTCCATTTTTAAATTAAAACCCAAATTTAAAAAAAGCTTGTTTAGCCGGCCAGTAACACGCAAAAATGCGTAAATACTCCCTTTTTTTTCTGTTCCGCTAATTGTGCCGGTGTGTGTATTTAAAACTTTTTTATTTAAAAGTAAATTAATTATTAAAAACCCGACTTGCTTGAAAAATATTTCATTTTGGGGCAGTTCAGTAAAAATATCGACAAGCGTATGACATTCCGGACAAAAAAATGCAATTTGTAAACAGATTTTTTTTAAAAGGAATGTAACGACGCCCAATGTTTAAAAATTCGTCTTGCCATTTAGGCCACAGCATGCGCTAATGAAATATTCGTAGTTTTTTTCATTTATAAATACACTAAAAACACTTTTATCATTCTGCTGATGCAGTCTGATAAAACTGCGTATAGGTACTAACTCCTCTAAGCAATATTCTACTTCTCTGTATCTAGTACTCAAGAGTAGGTAGTGTGAGAGCGTACTCCATTCACAAATACCTAGGCAATTTAGATTTCTATCTAGGTATTTCACGAAAGGCGGTCACATGCAATCAGACGCAGGAGTGTAATAAGAGGGTATACCTCTTATTAAATGAGATTATTCGTTACGATACTATCTCGTACGTATGATTTTTAATTTTCCGTTATCCTACCATTTCTAAATATTATATGCGAAGTGACTTTTTTTGTTGCATGCGTTGCCGATCTTCCACAAATCAGCTGATTACGTATAAGTACGCCTTTCGAAGAACTCAAACTTCGACTTTGACTTCTAATAATCTTAAGAAAGCATTTTATTTTTTGGGTTCCGTAACGAAATGTTCGTCCCTCTGTCACAGAGTCTTATCTTTATTCTTTTGAACCGTAAGAGGTAAAGGTATAATACTATAGCTGCTATAGCAAAAAAATATACAAACATACATACATACAAAAATATATTTTAAAATACATTCATACATACATACATATGTTTACGCCTTTTTCCCGAAGGGGTAGGCAGAGACAAGAGCCCGCAACCTGCTACGATCCTGGCATACCTCACGCGCCTCATCCACATCCATCAATCGGTTCATACAAGCTCGGTTTCGGGTACTCTTTATCTGGCTTTTTTTTATATATAAAAAATAATAATTTAAGGGATACAAGAAACCCGTTTTTTTATTGCACGGTGGTGTTAAACCCTTCGTGTGTGACTCCGACTCGCACTTGCCTTCTTGTTATGAGTATTTCAGTGATTTCAGTGCAATAAATCAAACCCATAGACATATTAATATGTCTATGGTGAAACCTTAAAACAGTGTTTCCCGTACCTAAAGACCAATGGTGGATCACAGTGAACTTTTAAGTGCTATTCAATTTTTGTTATGAGTATTTCAGTGCAATAAATCAAACCCATATACATAATAACGTACCCTTAAAGGCAAAACCAACTAACCGACACTTTTCTCAAAAATGAGTTAAATATACCAATCGATTCGTCTTTTTGAGCTCTATCTACTAGTAAAACCGGTTATCCGCTATCCCGCTTAGTTTCAAAGTTAGCTAGGTGAAAAACCAGCTAAATGCAAACATATTCAGAATTTCTACAAGAAAAAGCAACTAACGTTACTTTAAACTATTGTTTCCCCGAACGTTTACCAGTAAAGAGACTTTATCTATAGATGCAATACAGACTAAATAACTTTATTTGTTTTTAACTGATGACATAAACATGTATGTTTTGAATTTGTATACTGGTAAAACAATTTATCCTCACTTTAGTTGCTTTTTACTGTAGGTCCCGCAGTTTTGCAGTTTTGATAATTGCTGCAGCTAAAACCAACTATCCGCGTTTAATAGTTTTTTTCGCTCACACGTTAGTGCGTGCATCGCGCACTTTTGTCTTTTTGAGTTGTTTTTATATTGCACAATCTAATCAGCTATTGTATAGTGTAATAAAAATTATAAAAAATATAAAGATCCCAAAAAAAAATTGGGAAATCTATCGCGGGGGGGTCACTTAGTTGGTTTTACCTGAATTATGTAAAATAGAACATATTTCTGAAAAGAAGCCCTGTACGCTTCTGAGTCGAATATTAACGTTTTAATTAAGAAAAAATAGATTATTTACAAAAACAGCAATACAAATATAGCAAAGGAAGCAGCCAAAATAAAAATAAAATAATTTTTATAGTTGGTTTTGCCTGAATAAAATTAAGACTGGTGTGCGGTTATCTACAGGTGCCGAATCTATTAGGGCTTCATTTTCTTTATTTTTGTATGTAGAGCTAGAGTTTGCGTACCTCTACATTCCCTTATCTTCCTAACATTATAAAATCTGTAAAATATAATGTTTTTAGTAAAATTCACACATTTTTGCAAAAAAAAGATAGACAAAACAGTCCTCTAGAGCGTAATAATGAAAGTATTAAAAGGGGGTTCTGAATGGAGTGTCGGTAGTGGCTGACCTAGGCCTACATGATCTTCGGAACTTCGATATACTGAAGACAGCTAGATACTGGCTTGAATGAGTCACTTGGTGGAGTACATCTTTTGGGTGAAGCGCAAAACATGTACAGGTTCATAGCAGGCAACGTTCTATTATCTCAACCTACCCTGTGACCTGAAGAAGGTTTTATATCAATTAAAATATCAGAGGATCACATTATAAACGTTAATTATCAAATCAATTAAAAGTACTTAATTATAAAAATCAACATTAAGATTCTTCGCCGGACTCCACATCTACAGAGTCTGAAGAAGCTGTTACATAACATCAACACTATTGAAATTTGTATCAGTCGGCAAAGTCTCAAACCAACCGTGGTATTCATCGGGTATTACTCCTTTCTTGCAAAGATTCACTAGGTCTTTCTTTTTTGCTACCGAGATAGGGAGGGGTCCCGAATATAATTGAGTTAACAAAACAGGCTCCAAGAAATTTACCCAAAACAATGACCATGTCAATCAATTCAAATATGATGAATTAAAAAATTGGAAGAGTCTGGCTGAACACATCATCTTGATTAGGTCAAAAAACAAGAAAACTTCACGACATGTTGATTTTTATAGTTAAGTACTTTTAATTGATTTGATAATTAACGTTTATAATGTGATCCTCTGATATTTTAATTAATATAAAACCTTCTTCAGGTCACAGGGTAGGTTGAGATAATAGAACGTTGCCTGCTATGAACCTGTACATGTTTTGCGCTTACCCAAAAGATGTACTCCACCAAGTGACTCATTCAAGCCAGTATCTAGCTGTCTTCAGTATATAAGCCAGTATCTAGCTGTCTTCAGTATATCGAAGTTCCGAAGATCATGTAGGCCTAGGTCAGCCACTACCGACACTCCATTCAGAACCCCCTTTTAATACTTTCATTATTACGCTCTAGAGGACTGTTTTGTCTATCTTTTTTTTGTAAAAATGTGTGAATTTTACTAAAAACATTATATTTTATAGATTTTATAATGTTAGGAAGATAGGGGTATGTAGAGGTACGCAAACTTTAGCTCTACATACAAAAATAAAGAAAATGAAGCCCTAATAGATTCGGCACCTGTAGATAACCGCACACCAGTCTTAATTTTATTCAGGCAAAACCAACTATAATTTTTTTTAAATTTTTATTTTGGCTGCTTCCTTTGCTATATTTGTATTGCTGTTTTTGTAAATAATCTATTTTTTCTTAATTAAAACGTTAATATTCGACTCAGAAGCGTACAGGGCTTCCTTTCAGAAATATGTTCTATTTTACATAATTCAGGTAAAACCAACTAAGTGACCCCCCCGCGATAGATTTCCCAATTTTTTTTTGGGATTCTTATATTTTTTATCATTTTTTATTACACTATACAATAGCTGATTAGATTGCGTAATATAAAAAACAACACACAAAGTCAAAATGCACTATTTAGGTATATAATCTTCTCATCAAATATTAAAAACTCATTTACTCGAAACTATGTTCACTGCAGTTAGTTGGTTTTGCCTTTAAGGGTACGATTAATATGTCTTGATCAAACCTTAAAGCAGTGTTTTCCGTACCTAAATACCAATGGTGGATCACAGTGAACTTTTACGTGCTATTCAATCCACTGGTGGATCGAGATGGTGAATCCTACCGGATAGAGCGACATATTTAGTGTCTGTCATTTAAGTACAACAGCTGTATATATTTAAATTACATACATCTTACGTAATTTTGCAGTAAAGACGGACGACATTGCTTAAGTTCTAATTGGCTGTAAATTGTTGCCTACGAACTTTAAGTAGATTTATGGTAATTTACCAGTAAAATTTGCTAACCTGACTTAAATAGTATAAATAGTTTCTCATAGCTAATTAGTTGTACACGTCAAAAAAACTTTTTATTCAGTTAGTTTTGGTACTCAGATTGAATCTGTTGTTGTTGATACAGAACACTTGTAATTCAATATATAATACATAGTAATAATAATAATAAAAATAATAAAAAACCGATTCGAATCCTGGCATGTACTAATGAGTTTTTCAAAAACTTACGTACATATTTATCACTAGCTCGACGGTGAAGGAAAACATCGTGAGGAAACCCGCAGGTCTCAGAACTAATTCTGAGACATGTGTAAACAGACCACCTATCACGTTTAGGGGTCCCAAGAATATCACGTGAAAAGTGGGTATATCCAGTTATGGAATACCTGTGCCTACCCCCTCGGGGATAAAAGGCATGAGATTATATTATTATTATTATATGTTTTTTTTACTACTACTCTGTGGGCTTATTAAGCATGCATCTTTCATACAAGTTTTTGCTATGCTGAGTCTTAAAGTTGTACAGTGAAGAGCACAGCTTTACAATTGTAGTGCCAGTCTGGACTCTAAGGCAATTGTAATAAGAGCATTACAACGTTCAATGTGCCAAGCTCTACGTGCTCTGGACTGTACCTAGTTCTGTGATCATTAGTAATAATTATTCTATATGACTTCAAATCATACAATCACCTACCTACATGTTGCATAGCTCGCACCTTTGAATCCTGCTAATTTATCATTTAACATGCGCATGCGACGCATTTCTAAGCATCGCGGGATTATGGCAACGCATTTGCATCGGAACACTTGTCCGGTGCGGCCTCTTTGAGAAAGTTTGTTTATTATTTCGCATTTGCAAGTTCAGTGTAAGCTAGGATTGGTGCTATGTTTAGATTGGATGGTGAAGATAGTTGCAGAATTTAAAATATCTAGTACCTGGGACATCAAACCAAGCGAGTGCAGAGGTTAAAGGCAAGGCTAATAAATGATTGATTGATGAACTTATTGTAATAATAAACACAAGATAAGGTTTTCTTGTAGATCAAATCTGAACCTTAACCTCTAAGACCAGTCATCCGAGACACAATAGATTTTTAATTGTGTCTCGGTTCCAATTGGAACCCGCGGTGCTTTACAGATTTAAAGTACTTGCAATATTGAATTTTATTGTCATTTATGAGCGAACTTAATTAATCTTATCAGGTACCTGATTCATAATAATATTACGATATTTTGATGCAGCCAGTAAATTTTACAAACTGCAGTACTTCGCTGTAGTTATAATGTGTCATAATGATTATTTATTAAGAAGTCATAAAAACAAATAAATAAAGATATAAATTGCCATTGGACCATAACCACAACTCAACTTGAATAAATACCTGTATTTAACTAGAGCAGATACTACTATACCCGTCCAAACGAGCCTGTGCGTTTGAAGTGGCATAATGTTAATTTGCTATTTGTAAACGATTAGAGCAGCCCGGAATCGAACCGGCGTCATTGAATTAATGTAATGGTTATGAGTGCGGAGTAAGGCGAGTGTTGCACTCGTTAACTAAGGGGTTAACAGTGAATGCTTTTGCGTATAAACCTACACTATATAATGCACTAAGGAAACCTAGAAATCTCACGCCTTTCATCCCCGAGGGGGTAGGCAGAGGTATTCCATTACTGGATATACCCACATTTCACGAGATAGGTACATTGGACCCCTAAACGTGATAGGTGGTGAGCCCATCGCCGGACCGGGTCTATTTACACATGTCTCAGAATTAATTCTGAGACCTGCGGGTTTCCTCACGATGTTTTCCTTCACTGTTGAGCTAGTGATAAATAAACCTACCCACTTTTCACGTGATATTCTTGGGACCCCTAAACGTGCTAGGTGAGTACATCGCCGGCCGTACAGAAAGTACTTAATACCTACTCGTAAGTCCAAGCCTTAATGTTAAACAGAGAGAGCGTAGGAAATAACATTTTTATTTACAATATTTTTTTAGACCCATAAACGCGTTTATGGGTCACGCGTGACAGATAGTGAGCACATCGCTGGAACGGCGGGTTGTTACACAGCCTCAGAATAAATTCTAGGACCTTTGGGTTTCCTTACGATGTTTTCATAAATTAACTAGTGGTTCTGCTCGGTTTTACCCGTAGTTCCAGTTTCCGTATGAATACGTTAATAAAATATAGCCTACTAGCGACCCGCCCGGCTTTGCACGGGTGCAATGCTAATACTAAAACCTTCCTCTTTAATCACTCTATTTATTAAAAAAAACCGCATCAAAATCCGTTGCGTAGTTTTCAAGATTTAAGCATGCATAGGGACATAAGGACATAGGGATATAGTGACAGAGAAAGCGACTTTGTTTTATACTATGTAGTGATGTTACTCAAGAATATTGTAGCTTTCCATTGGTTAAAGAATTTTCAAAATCGGTCTAGTCCTTTTTGAGTTTATTCGTTACAAACATACAAACATAAAAATCTTTCCTCTTTATAATATTAGTATAGATGTAGATGTACCTACTTTTTAGCTAGTTTAGTTTAAAGTTCACATCTTTAAAGGATTGGTCTATATTCTTGGAAACCCTGTAAATCCATAGTTATCAATGCATCAGTCAACTTTTTCTCATAAGTAGATAAACACCATAACTCAAGGCATTTATCGGCAATAGGTTATTTATTTCAATTCCCTGATATAAATGGCGTTTCTACTAGCATTAGTTGTTTAGTGAAAGTTGTGTTGTGAATTATCTATTTGGTTTACTTGTGCAAAGATAAGTTGAAATTAGGAATGTAGTTACATTAATATCTGTCGGTCTATACAGGAAAGTAATAAAATGTATGATGCGTTGATAAAATTAAGTACCCAAAACTTTTACTTCACTGATTAATTTCCATTGATGATATTACACACACACACACACACACCCTCACAGTACACAGTGAACAATAAAGATTTATTATTATTATTATTATTAATGAGAGTTTGACATCAATGTAGTCATGTGATCGCAAATGTTACTCTCAGACTGTTTAAAACGGCATATTTAAAGATGGTTTTCTGCTTTTTTTTAAAATACCTACAGGAAACAGAAATGGAAAATGTTTTAGTGGACTCCATAAAAATCATAATATTTCATATTACATATTTCCAAATCTTAAGTCATAGTACCAATTATTATCACATTTGCTTAGCAATTTAGTCGATTAACAATTTTATAGCACCCTCACTGCATAGGCCATACACACTTTTCCCCAAAAGATTATGTAAGCCGTTTAACCGTGCCCTTAAAAACTGATTAAGTTTATGATAGCTCATATTTTCTTATTAATATTAATTAATTTTAAGTCAACCAATATCCAACAATATGACAAAAGCTTTCAATGAAACCTGTGGTGGCTTTGCAAAACGCAAAGATTAGTCGAAGAGATTGACAAATGAATGGGATTGGCATTAGCGCTCGACTTGTCATGCGCGCGGTCTATAGCGCGACCAATTAAAATTGACGCAACACTATAAGGAAGTATAGTCATTATCAAGTACTTTTTAATACATAGTTAGTAGCATTAGTAGTAACTAATCGAATGCAACCTACGATTGCCGCTTGAGTAGAAGCCCAAAGTTGCCCATTGTACTTTTTTTATCGTTGTGTCATTAAATGATATGTACACCAATAAATTTTACAATAAAGAAATGTTACTTACTTATTTACTTAGATGGGTTAATATTCCTCTTCAAAACTGGAAGACCGTGGACTGTCACTTTCACTATCACTGTCTCCTTCTAGCACCGGTATTGCACATTTCCTGGATCTTACCACTTGTTCAATGCAATAGCAATTATTTGCCATAACTTACGAATGGTCGTAAATATTGGCAACACTTTCTAAATTATTGATGCTGTGTGATTAGAACACGGAGTAGAATCTAAATAGAAAGGACATCGTGATGTGAATGATTTATTATACTATATATATATATATATATACATATATATTATATATTTATAATATTTTTTTTTGTAAATAAATCACCAATTTAAGATTATTTACTTTCTATGTGGGCAAAGTTTATCTGAGCTTTTTAAAAATTATAGTTTACTATAGAAAATAATATAAAATATATATTTGCTAACCACTTACATTATCATTATACTTATTTATTTAAGGTACCCTAACAGCAAAACATACATTACACTTATTAAATTGACTACTTATAATTATACTTAAATGTTTTACATGTTTGGTTTTAATATAAGTGATATAGAAAAAGATAATAAGACTGTTTATATTATTTTCTTTTACATTTTTTATTCTTTCCTGAATTTAAATAAAACTGCAAAGTGGTACTTCTAACATAGAAGAGAGTATATTTATTTATTTATGTATGCAACAGCACACTGCAACTGATAATTCATGGACCACTTCATTATGACTTAATTCTTTGATCAGTACCTGTACGGTGTTATTATAAGCTATCTGCGATACAAGTTATTTGCATTGATGTCTGTAATTATGCGTCCTGGAGTTGACGAGATTTGTTGAGTCGGAATTTGTCAATTTAGTGGCGTTGCCTACGCGATAGCCATCTAGCTATCTTGTAAAATGTATAAAATTCACGACGTGTGTTCTTTAGATCTATTTTACAATCAATACGAAGTAACACTTCCGTATTCTTCCACCAGGACAAGCCTAGCTAGGAGAGAAAATGCAGAAACCTTTCGTGTCCTCTTCTACTTACATGTACCTACCTACATGTAAACTAACATTATAAATGCGAAAATAGCTCTGTTAGTTACTTTGTTGCGTTTTCAAAGCTAAACCTGAAGACCAACCTTGATGATATAAGCAAGGGAAATAGTTTACATCTTCAGAAAGAATATAAACTACTTTTCATTCCGGAAAACCACACAGTTCATAAGGAAAGCGATCACCTAAAGTTTAAGCAGACGTAGTCGCGGGCAGCAGCTAGTTTTCTTATTTTAGTATAATTTTTTTTGATAAATAAAAATACTTATAATATAATTCTGACGCGCCGCGCGCCCCGTTCTGGTATCAATTCGTATGAATAAGTAGGTATTTAATATTGAAGTATGTATGTTTGTTTGCTAATCCAGCGCTTCTCCAAGGTATGGAACGCGTTACTACGGACGTCCACCTGTCTGGCCTACATTCTGAACAGATTTATGACTGCCCGCCGCAGCTACCGACACACTTCACAGTGGAAAGGGGGTTGTATCTATTTGATATATTTCAACATTTCCTCGCCAAGATTTGTTGCGAAATTTTGCTTATTTTAGACAACTAGCTATAATATTTTTTGCCCACGTTTTTGGGATGAAAAGTAGTAGCCAAGTAGTGACCGCCCGTAAAGGTAAGAGCACCTTTTGAGCTGTCATTGCTCTATCAGAATAGTGTTATTTCGGATCGCTGCTAAATTTTATCAGTTCAACGGTTTAGCCGTTAATAGATAGGCAGACAAACAGTTAATTTCGCATTACTTATGTACCGCTAGTAGGTATCAGTACCTAATAAAAGTATTCGTTGAGCCTTCTTGCCGTGCGGGGGGCTAGTCTTTTAAGTAAATGGATGTAATGTATAGTGGAATTGTTATTCTCAAATATGTCTCGGGAAATGTCTGCAACGAAATATGCCTACTTATATACCTACCTACATATTGCTAACTAGCAAAGTATACGACGACTCACCAGTTGGTAATAGCTAAAATGCGTATCTTTATTAATTAAGTAATATAAAGAAAAATATCCAAATATCTCCGAGGTGGTAGGCAGAGTTATTCCATTTCAAGAAATACCCACTATTTACCAGTATAATATTGGACCCCTTAACGTGATAAGGTGGTGCGCCGTCGCCGGACCGGCAGGCGTATTCAGGGAGCTTCGATGTTCGATATCGGAAAATCTGTCGAACACTTTCGAGATGGGCTGATGTTGGTATCGAAAACTAATTTATTTATTTATTTATTTATTTTTCGGAAAACTTACAGCTAAAATAACATTATGAGAAAAAATCATGAGCAACAAAGAGCCAATTACAAGTTTTCACAATTAGAAACAATTTAAGTCAATATAGGTTTCGACAAAGGTACTGTAACAGTTAAATTATTCAGGAAGCCACACAAATCAGAATAACTTAAAGAAATCCTCACATAGATCCTTCTTAAGTTTTTGTTCACTCAAACAGAATAAATCAAATGAATGTTGTTTACAATAGTTAACGAAGGTAATGAAATTAATGTTGTTCACAATAGCTAATGTCTAATGAAGGTAGAATAAAGTTTCCGGAAAAATTTTCACGATCTGAATCGAACGGAAACGGTATCGAGTCTCCGTGAATACGCCTGCGGGTCTGTTACACATACCTCAGAATTAATTATCTATTTATTTAAATACAGCTGTTATCGTAAACCTTCAGTAGAATAAGTCGTTCTGCCGTAGATGCTCATTGCCACCCGTGCAAAGTTTGCTTGGGTCATATAGTCACTACTTATACCTACTAATTTCTAAAGATCATAACACCGGATGGTGGGATTTGAAACCCGGTGTTAAAGTTGATACTACAAGGTAATCATAGTTTAAATTCAAACTGTAAATGCAACTCAAAAGGTACGTAAAGTCTCAAATGTAGTTCGCAGTGATAATAACATTTTATGAGTCTTCACATTTCCCAGATATGAAAGATATGAATTTATGATTGATTCGAGTTATACGCTGCTGATACTTTATCTCGGATACCGATCTAACTCATTTGAGAGGACTAACTAAAAACCACTAGACTGCTAGAAATGGAATATAGCACATACAGTTACACTCCCGTACTAGGCGTTATTGGTAAGCGAGATGTTGAATATAATTACGGATCAAAGAATTAAACGGTCACTGTTCATAATGTTCGATCTAAATGAAATCATTCATTCTCATTATTATTATTAAATATGAGTTATTTACTTTTTATTTTTAACTAGCGACCCGCCCCGGCTTCGCACGGGTGCAATGCTAACACTAAAACCTTCCTCTAGAATCACTCGATCTATTAAAAAAAAGACGTGTGGCACTCGGGGACTGCCGCGGTAAAGCTATTGCATAGCATTTTGTATCAACAAGACTGCCGAAAAGAAACGACGTTAGACAATGCACGGCCTTCAAGCCACACCTCCGTGCCCGTCGGAGTGGGGAGCGTGAGGTTTTTTTCGTTACGGAATTTCTGGATTCGGTCCCCGCGCTCAAGGCCCTCGATAGAAGCTATGCAATAGCTTAAAAACCGCATCAAAATCCGTTGGGTAGTTTTAAAGATTTAATACAAAGGGACATAGGGATATAGGGATACAGGGACAGAGAAATCGACTTTGTTTTATACTATGTAGTGATAAAATTAATAAAAAATCTGTTTTCCTGAAACCATGCAAGGGTACGTTGGATGACAAAAATCCTGGATATAACCGGGCCTTGCCCGTGGTCCACCTATTGAGTCCACCTGGGTGGACCATGGGCTAAACAAACTTGGGACAACTCGTGTTGGTGGGAATCGAAGCTTCCATCGCGTAGCAACATAGGACAACTGCCCCAATAGGTCGTTGTTATAAATTAAACTGTCTCCTTCAGACAAACATGTTATCCGACAAAAACTCACTGTGGAGAAATCATACTCATAAATCATTTATACGATATTAATCACTCGCTACTACATAGTATACCTAAAGCAGTCCATAAATGTTATTATAAAAAGATGAATACTTTATTAGATTTTCTATTGGAATTTGTTGGATATAAGTCCAATAAAATATATTGAATGTTTCCATGAGGAAGTCGTACTTATTAGGTTACACACCACTATATACGTAGTCTCGGCAGGGCAAACCCTGTCTTAATAAGTTAGTGACTCACACTCGCTTTGCTTTGGTTTATACGTTTTTTTTAATATTATTTCTTAGACTTTGGTCATGTAAGATTTTTTGCCGACTTGGTTGCAAAATGCAATTTTTTTCTACAGACCTACATGATTGTGTACTTTGTACATGAAGAAATCCAGCTTGCTTTTCTAAAGAGTTTATTTTTATGTAATTTATTATTATTTTTATATATATCAGAAAGAAGTGGTGTCTGCCTACCCCTACGGGAAAGAGGCATGACTACATGTATGTATGTATGTAGGTATATCTATCTATCTAAGCTGTTATTTGGTAAGCACATCACTTGAGAATGTTAGAACCGATACAGCTATTTTATTAAATTTATTAAATTTATATTATATAAAGCTCGACTACCACTCACTGACTCACTCACTCACTGATTGACATAATTGTTCTCCCAGAAGGAGTCGTTTTGGAGAAAAGTCATGTAGGGAAAAAGTGTGCAAGATGGCGGGGTGACCCAGGGAAAATTCGGACTTTTCAAAAAAACAAAATGGCGGCCAAGCTTGCCTATCGTATCTCTTTTGTTTTCTGGCCGATTCTGTTCAAATTTTTGACATCGGTAAAACTTTTAAGATGATTTACGAAAATTATTTAAAAGTTGAAAAAACAAAATGGCGGCCTCGCAGTAATGTTTCAAAGTTTAGGCTATTGTAGACCCCACTTGACCCGAATTAGACGCATGGTTGCCGATGTTGTGCAGTTACAAGTGGCACGTCATCTTTTTAGGAACATCCCGTAGTTTACCAGAAAAATCCGAAAATTTGAAAATCCAAGATGGCCGCCCTGTGAGTGGCTCCCAAAGAAAAAGATGAATTTTACCATATTTTGAATGTCGATTTTCGGCAAGATGGCGACACCTGAGCGAGTTGGCTTGTATGGCGGGGTTGGAGGTCTCATTACGTAGTGTTGCCATGTTTAAGAATTTTCCCGAAATTTGGCGTATTTTTTAACTTTTAACGCAAAATGTCAAAACTCGAAATTTTACCATTTTGCTAAAACAAGTGACAGTCAACGGAACATTTTATCTTTCCCTATGACCTTTTGTAGGTTTTTTGATTTTCGTCTGGCAACACTGAAAGTTATGGCCAATTGAATTTTTAGGGTAGACCTCAAAAGACCCGAATTGATCTCCCAGATGCCAATATGCTATAGAGACGTGATTGGTGTCATTGCACAGGGCATATCCTGTAGTGTACTAGAAAAATCCGAAAAACTGGAAAAACAAGATGGCCGCCCTGGTATTCTCTCTTTACTGAAAAATTTGGGTTTTTATAATTTTTATCGGTATTTTTAGGCAAGTCGGCAACACTTTGGAAAGTTGGGTTGTATGGAGCGATTGTGGGTCTCAGTAAGCAGTGCTGCCATGAAAAGAAATATTTTACAAAATTTTATTATTTTTCGAATTATACTAAAAAAGACATAATTCACATAGAAAATTATCAAAAATGGCTAAAACAAGATGGGCGCCCAAAATAAGACTTTATTTTTCTGTCAAAATACGACCCCACAGAGACACGCGTGCGACATCTAGTTATTATATTAAGTCATATATGAGAAAAGTGTGCAAGATGGCAGAGTGACCCCGGGAAAATTCCGACTTTTTAAAAAAAACAAAATGGCGGCCAAGCTTGCCTATCGTATCTCTTTTGTTTTCCAGCCGATTCGGTTCAAATTTTTGAAATCTGTACAACCTTTCAGATGATTTACGAATATTATTTAAAAAGTTTAAAAAACAAAATGGCGGCCGCGTAGTAGAGTTTCAAAGTTAGAGTGGTTTTAGACCCCACTTGACCCGAATTAGACGCATAGTTTCCGACATTGTACAGTTACAAATGGCAGGTCATCTTTTTAGGCTCATCCCGTAGTTTACCAGAAAAATCCAAAAAACTGAAAATCCAAGATGGCCGCCCTGTGATTGGCTCCCATAGAAAAAGATGAATTTTACCAGATTTTTAATGTCGATTTTCGGAAAGATGGCGACACCTGAGCGAGTTGGCTTGTATGGCGGGGTTAGAGATCTCATTACAGAATGTTGCTATGTTTAAAAATTTTCCCAAAATTTGGGGTATTTTTTTACTTTTAATGCAAAAAGTCAAAACTCAAAATTTTACAATTTTGCAAAAACGAGTAACAGTCAACGGTACATTTTATCTCTCTCTATGATCTTTTGTGGGTTTTTTGATTTTCGCCTGGCAACACTGAAAGTTATCCCCGATTAAATTTTTTGGGTGAACCTCAAAAGACGCGAATTGATCTCCCAGATGCCAATATGCTATAGAGACGTGATTAGTGTCATTGCATAGGACATATCCTGTTGTTTACTAGAAAAATCCAAAAAACTGAAAATCCAAGATGGCCGCCCTGTGATTGGCTCCCAAAGAAAAAGATGAATTTTACCAGATTTTGAATGTCAATTTTCGGCAAGATGGCGACACCTGAGCGAGTTGGCTTGTATGGCGAGGTTGGAGGTCTCATTACAGAGTGTTACCATGTTTAACAATTTTCCCAAAATTTGGGGTATTTTTTTACTTTTAATGCAAAAAGTCAAAACTCGGAATTTCACCATTTTGCAAAAACGAGTAACAGTCAGTGGAACATTTTATCTCTCCCTATGACCTTTTGTAGGTTTTTTGATTTTCACCTGGCAACACTGAAACTTATGGCCGATTGAATTTTTAGGGTAGACTTCAAAAGACCCGAATTGATCTCCCAGATGCCAATACGCTTTATAGACGTGATTAGTGTCATTGCAAAAGGGCATATCCTGTAGTTTACCAGAAAAATCCAAAAAACTGGAAAAACAAGATGGCCGCTCCGGTATTCTCTCTTTACTGAAAAAAATTGGTTTTTACAATTTTTATCGGTATTTTTAGGCAAGTTGGCAACACTTTGGAAGGTTATGTTGTATGGAGCGGTTGTGGGTCTCAGTAAGCAGTGTTGCCGTGAAAAGTTATATTTTACAAAATTTTATTTTTTTGCGTTTTAAAATGGCTAAAACAAGGTGGCCGCCCAAAATTAGACTTTTTTTTCTGTCAAAATACGACCCCACAGAGACACGCGTGGCCGCTTGCGGCCTCGCGCACCGCGCGACATCTAGTCTATATATATAAAAGGAGAAGCTAAATCTAAAAATCAAGGCCCAGCCCAAACCGCTGAACATAGAAACATGAAATTTTGTGTGTAGGTTACGTTTATAGTGAAGATGCTCGCTAAGAAAGGATTTTACGAAATTCAACCCTTGAGGGGGTGAAAGAGGAGGTTGAAGTTTGTATGGGATAGTGTGATTTCTGCATGTATCAACTTTAAACTTGGCACAAATACTCTTCAAAACACACTATGAAATATTAGTTCTAGGATTTTTCGAAAATCATCCTCCAAGGGGGTGAAAGTAGGGGATGAAGTTTGTATGGAAAACCTTCATTTTTGGGTGTATCAATTCAAAACTTTGTAAAAAATACTCCTCAAAACAAACAACAAGACAAATGTTTCCGGATTTTTCAAAAACCATCCCCTAAGGGGGTGAAACAGGGGAGTGGAGTTTGTATGGAGACGTGTTGTTTTTTTACGTCTATCAACTTCAAACTTTACATAAATACTCTTAGAAACAAATTATGAGAGACATGTTTTTGGATTTTTCGAAAATCATCCCCCAAACGGATGAAAGTAGGGGTTGAAGTTGATACGAAGAAGTTTATTTTTTGCGTCCATCAACTTAAAACTTGGTACAAATGCTTCTGAAAACAAACGATGAGATATTAGTTCTAGGATTTTTCAAAAATCTTCCTCCAAGGGGGTGAAAGTGGGGGTTGAAGTTTGTATGGAAAACCTTCATTTTTGGGTGTATCGATTCGAAACTTTGTAAAAATACTCCTCAAAACAAATAACAAGATACGTATTTCTGGATTTTTCGAAAATCACCCCTTAAGGGGGTGAAACAGGGGGTTAGCATTTTTATGGAGACGTGTTTGATTTTTACGTCTATCAACTTCAAACTTGGCACAAATACTCTTAAAAATAAATCATGAGACCCGTGTTTTAAGAATTTTCGAAAATCATCCCCTAAGCGGGTGAAAGTAGCGTTTGGAGTTTGTATGGAGACGTGTTGTTTTTTACGTCTTATCAACTTGAAACTGGGCACAAATACTTTTAGAAATAAATGATGAGACACGTGTTTTTGGATTTTTGGAAATCATCTCTTAAAGGATTGAAAGAGGGGGATAAAGTTTGTATGGGATAGTGTGATTTCTGCGTGTATCAACTTTAAACTTTTTACAAATATTCTTGAAAATAAACTTGATACATTAGTTCTAGGATTTATCGAAAACCATCCTCCAAGGGGTTTCATCCCCTTGGGGGTTGAAGTTTGCATAAATACCTTCATTTTTGGATGTATCAATTCGAAATTTTGTAAAAATACTCCTCAAAACAAACAACAAGACAAGTAGGTATATCTCGATTTTTCAAAACTCACGGGTGAAACGGGGTTGGAGATTGTATAGAAACGTGTGGTTTTTTTACGTCTATCAACTTGAAACTTATCACAAATACTCTTAAAAATAAATGATGAGAAACGTATTTTTGTATTATTTTAAAATCATTCCCTAAAAGGGTGAAATTAGGGGTTGAAGTTGGAATAGAGAAGAGGGGTTTTTTGCGTCTATCAACTTGAAACTTGGCA
The DNA here is from genome assembly GCA_963855545.1 of Ethmia dodecea. Taxonomy (NCBI): domain Eukaryota; kingdom Metazoa; phylum Arthropoda; class Insecta; order Lepidoptera; family Depressariidae; genus Ethmia; species Ethmia dodecea. The sequence continues at coordinate 14,031,104 of OY979443.1, read as the reverse complement.
CAAATATTCTTTAAAAGTATCCATACAAAGTCTAATTTTTTTTGATAATTTACTATGGGTTGCTAGGAGAAATTTGTTTGTGCATCCCAAAATGTTGACTAAATAAATTTCCACCCGTGCGAAGCCGGGGCGGGCCGCTAGTGCTTCTATAAGTTAGGTACCTTTAAAATAGGGTGAAAAATATTTGTTGTGTATGCTTTGATTGACATTTTTATAGGCCGTATAACATTCCGAAAGTGGAAGGCGTAAACCCAAAATCTTGTAGGTATAGACCGACCAATTTGCAACACAAATATAACTTGAACAGCAACTGGATCGAGTTTCTAGTGAATAAATCGAATTAGCACTTTATCTAGCTTTAAGCCTTAAAAGATAATTTTATTAGACACACAGTACTTATATGGGAGGCTGATAATATCAACGGGTAGGTGCAATACCTAAAGACATTAACAGTGCTTAAAGACCTACTTGGAAACTTATCTATCAGCGAAGGAAACATATTAGATAGACATTCATTTTGTTTTAGATATCTGGTACTTACAATTCGTTGGCTGAACATGATTGCTAGTGAAGTTGTAGATTTATTATTTGGTAGTTTTTATGAAAAGAAAGTCATTTCCAATCAAAAAAAAGAATGGTTTGTAATATTTTGACGGGCCGTTGGCTTATTTGGTAGTGACCCTGCCTTCTGAGTCGGAGGTCGTGGGTTCGATCCCCGCTGTTGGCTTCGTGTCTGGTCGTTTAATATTTATTTAAGTATGTTTATCAGTTGTTCAGTACCCATAGTACAGGCCCTGCCTAGTTTGGGACTAAATAACCGTGTGTGACTTGTGTCCCACAATTATTATCAATTATTATTTTATTTTTATAATTTGAGCACTTGAATGGATCAAGTAGGAGATTCCTACTGGTGAGGAAAATAGATCATCGAAATCGTTACCTGACCGGATGAAATTGAAAAAAAGAAGTGATTGGTAGCAGTGATAATGATTGGAGATCATACTGCCTCTCATATATGAGTTTTCATAAATTTTCCTACAAAATTATTATCAATAGCTCGATACGGAGTAAAGAACCACATCAAGGCCCCAAAATTGACACGTTTAAAGCTTCGGAAAATGAACTTTTCAGCAGGCGTATTCACGGAGACTCGATACCGTTTCCGTTCAGTTCAGATCGAGTGAAAATTTTTCCGAAGTCGAAGGCGTTTCTGACAGCCACGGAAAATTTTCCGAATCCTTATGTCACATATGACATTAGTTTTCGATACCAACATCAGCCCATCTCGAAAGTGTTCGACAGTTTTTCCGATATCGAATATCGAAGCTCCATGAATACGCCTGTGTTTTCCTTCCAGTAATTACTCTAAGAAGGTATGGGAGAGGCGTAAACTATGTATGTATATTTTTATGTTTAATTTGTTCCGTTATATATTTGTTACCCCATTCGCTTATCATACAGTTGTATTAGAAATTAGTATGAGAATGTATCGAATTCAACTGACTTAGCTAATATCTAGAATTACTGTATTTAGATAGAACTACAAAATATCGATGTAAATGCAACCCTATTATACCTCAATGCAAGCATGTAATTAAAATCTAAACTAATAAACTGCTCAGGACAGGTGTTACAGGCGTATCGATAGCTCGTTATCGAGTAATGGATGGCGAAACTCGATAGGATCGATAGTCGATATCGATTCAGTTTTATTGCGCTTTCTAGATCTATTTTTTTTGTGATTTGTTGCTACAAACTAACGGTTTTCGGAGTTTTTGCTTTACGTGTGCTTTAAGATTTCTTGACAAATTTCATGATTCTAGGTTAATAAGAAGTACCCTATAGGTCAAAATATGCGACCTGAACGGACGTATTTTCATAGGGTTTTATTTAGCCCTGTTTGTTACAAACTTTTATTTATACATACATTTTACATAATGCAAATTAAATTTCAAGCAGATTATCTTCAACCGATTGATTTTATATTACCAAATTTTGTTACTTGGGTTAAGTCACATATATTACTTACCCAAAAAAGTGATTTAAACAATGCCATATTTTGCTTTCGAATTCATGGCCGGGTATTGAGTAATCGGCAAAATCGTATTCTTGGCATCTCTAGTCAAAACGTTTTTTATGTCGAGAGCTAATGATGACTAAAGAAGCTTCTAGTGATTCAAATCTCTGGCGTAACAAGTGTTCATTTGCACTAAATATTGCTAATGTGGACATTCCGTGTCAGCTTTAGGTTGTCATTAATTACTCTTAAAGTTCAGCTTAAGTGGTTTAGAAAGGATTTATGCATGAAACTACTGCTAAGATTACTATTTATATCAATGCGGTTCAATTTATCTTAACAACGAGGCTAATAAAGATGTACCGATTCTATAATGTTTACGGGTTTGTCGATTTTAATGATTAGGAAATTTTGTGGTGTTATAAACTTAACTTTAACTGCTTCTACTCGATTTCATTCATATTTACAATTATCTATGTGAATAAATGTTAATGAACATTAAAAACAATTACATTACCAAGCTAACTACCTTTTAGATTTTCTAATTTAGATATGTATGATATGATTTGAGTGAAGGATTGAACAAGTTGTGGATTTTTTTTATTTCCAATTTGCAGCAGTCACATCCAACGAAACAAAAATGGTATTTCGAATAAAGAACAATAAACTCAAACAACACTCCCGTTATCGGCTATTAATAACATACAAAGTCGGAGTCGTGATGTAAAAAGACCTAAACAATGTGTAGTTGAAAATGAAACCACTACTACTATAACTTAATTTAGGACTACATAATATTTAACTTACTATTATTGCATTTTATCTAAGAAATTAATCTGTTTAGACAAAACTAAATTACGAATGCTTCATGAAGAATTTCGCTTATTCTTTGACGCATTGTATATCTGTGGGTCATCCTATATCTGATAAAAATACTCAAGTAATAAATCACAGATATATTAGTATGTAGGCAGATAACGTCGACGGGGAAGTTTTTATAACTAATAATAATAAAAATGCGCTAGTACCTATGTTTGTAATATTTATGACCATCTCTAGCTTGCATAGACATAACAGAGAGAGACATGCAAGTTTTTATCCTGATTGAGCAATGAGTTCTCACGGGATCATTTTAGATTATGCGAATATGTAAGGAAAAACTAGTAGCTAAATATTATAATCGCTATATTAGGTAGAGGGCTATTGAGAATGGAATGGTTAAACTCACACCTTAAAAAATAATATTTTCTTATTCCCAAGAATTTGTTGTTAGATATTTCAGGTTTGGCGCCAATATTCAACCATCCAAATACATGTAATATTCAACCATCGAAGTGCAATGTAAAAATTGAAATTTAACTTTTGTATACGTCGTGTAAATTATATTCGTGATTTTAGCGTCAGTACCTACCTACATAAGTATTTTGTTTCACAGAAAATGCGTAACGGATATATACTTCATTTGTAGATACATTGAGTTATAATAATATGTACTATGAATCTTATACTAAAAACGACGCTTAGATATAGGTAATATGAATCTACTTTAAAGTTATGCACAAAAATAAAGTGCATTCAACACTATTATTTTACCTATCGTTTACTAGCGAGCAGACTTTGAATAAAGATCGAAGTTGCTTTTTGCTGCAATACGGAAAGGTAAATCCTACATCTTTCATCAACACGTACGTAGGTACACTTGCCATCTAATTTTCTGTCAATATAACGAGTCAAACCCTGAAATGAATAGCAAAACGTAAGCCGCTGAAAGAAAGTTCTTTTTGAATTGTCAAGGGCTTTTTTACAAATGTTACGTTATTTCGTTACTTCATAAGATTTCTAACGTTCTGATACAAATAATATGTTCTATTTGTATTTATTTATTTATTTTATAAAATAGTCAATCTAATTGGATAACAGTACAGTTCCTCGTAGACACTTTCCGTCATTTTTGGAGTCCTAAATTTGACATAATATTGGGGTCTGAGGTGTTTCCTCACAAAATTTTCTTCAACGTCGATAGTGATAGATATGTTCGTATGTTTTTGAATATCTCATTTATACTTGCCCTCGCCAGGAACCAGAAGTCTAACAATGGGCTTGTGCATTAGATAGAAGGGCTTGCTAACCCTGTTAGGGTCATCGTTGCTCTTTACGAATTTCCGTAATCAATGTTAATATTGCAGTGAACAAAATGTTTCATGATCATTTATTTAACATTTAAAGTAGAAGAATCAAAGCCAGAAAGGAAGCTTAATAAAATATCGATTAATAAATCTGCGCCCAACATTCAATTAATTTTTAATTCATTCAGTAACCGTTCTTCAAAATTAGCGTTTACAAATAAAGCTTGCGAGCAAAATACGTTTTTAAATTTCGAATACCGTTTTTAATTAAACTGCGTGCAGGATCCGCTGCGCGCGCTCCACGCGTCACAAAGTATTAAGTTCTAGAGGGCGGGAGTCAATTGGATGCTTCCTCGGAATCTTTCCTGGAAACTCGACTAAAATATACCTTTTTAATATTAACTTTAGATTACTTTCGTGATACAACATTTTATCAAGAATATTCTCTCACTTTACGACGTTGGTGAAGATTATTGAGATGAATTATGTAGTTATAAGGGTGTTGTTTAACCTGCCCTGTAATAGGTTGTTTATAGTTAGTACTTGATGAGATTTGAAATAAAATTCCTATTTTTTCAAAAGGCCACTTATCCCGAAACCATTAGGCATTCACTGAATAGTGTTCTGTGATTCACTGCCCGTTACTGATATAAAAAGACATAACTATGTCAACTTATGGCTGCTATGTGACAAAAAGAGTTTGTTATCGAATCTATCACAATGAACTGTCATATTCTATTTGCAGTTCTTTTTTAGTTTGTTTTTTTTTTTTACTTAGGGCGATGGGCTAAACAGGTACAGCCAGTTTTCGTTGACGTAAGGTATTAAAATGTAAAAGTGAACCAGACAGCCGGTTACCTCTTGAAATGCAATTTTCGGATGTTCATTTATCACGTCCGTACGAGTAGTGTTAGATTTGATATGATATTTTTGATTTTTACTTCTTAGTATATTACTCAGTATTTAATAAATTTGTATAAGATTCAAAATTAAAACAGTTACAATTGTTATAACAACCTCAATGATATCAATAAATTCTCTGCGGTCACGTGTTCAACCGCTCATCTGATGCAAATAATATGTATCTATAATTCAATGCAACTTTCATCAACTTCAATAAAATCACCAAAAAACCCAACCCCAAGGGGCATCACCACTCTGATCAGGGATTTTGTCGAAACCTGATTTTCAGGAAAGTCATTCTTCCAAAGCCTATTTAAGTTAATCAATTTGCAGACGATGCTGGCCAGTTACATAAAAATATAATTAGGTACCTACGCACATTTTTCATAGACAAATAATAAAACTTTTTTCAAGATTAAGGCTTGAGTCATTCTAGTATAAGAAATAGCTCGATGATCATACAGATTAGCTTGTACAGCAAAAAATAAGACTTCCTTCGAAATGAAGTTGCATCTCCGAACTCGTAATAATGTGTGGAACACTTTAGCCCTATTCATGTGCAGTCAAGCGCACACAAAGCTCTACACTTTTTAGACCGAGTCTGACCTCTAAGACGATTGTAATAAGACGTTAAAAAGTCCAATGTATAAAGCTCTACGTGCTCTTGACTGTACAAACATTGTATCATACAATATTTTTTTTAGTAATTAATTGTTCTTTTTTCGCAATCTGAAGTAAAAAAATCGCCTATATCATTTCCCAGTCCTTCTACAACAAACATACTTTAACATTTGTAGTAAGGTAGGTACCTACATACAACATATTTTTTATAAATAGAATAGTAGTATTTCGGGAGTTCAAGTTTACTCGTAAGACTTCCTAAATAACAAATATCAACCAGTGAAAAATTATCTAATGGTGGTATCCAAGTGTCCTTTTAAGAGACTTCAAAGGCCAATGAACTAAGAATTGATCGCGCAACAATCAAAGAAACTGACAAAATATTAAAATTCGCAACCGGACGAAAGAAGGCCGCATCCCCAGGTTTTGCACTTTTTTATCTCATCATCCCGCCTTATTGCGAGCGGTCATCAACTTTTTCGGCATCAGCATCAATTCGAAAACAATTTTCTATCCCATGTGATTACGGGTCATTTTGGTCGAGTATAGAACTATTATTAATATATTACAACGGATAACCCGGCAAGCCATATTTTTTAAGTTAATATCATTTTCATTACGTTATATTGTTCGCGGGAAATCGTTTTGTGTAATTATTTTGTCGTTTACAATTTCGAAAATATTGTCGCACCCTATCTTTTTATGTGAAATTGACATATTTTTCTCTGAATGTATTATTACTAATGTAATTTTATGTTTTTCGGATGATCAAGAAGAAGAAGGTGAATCATGTAAATGATTAACGTAATTTTGGCAACTTTTATTTATACTTTTTAGTGATCATATACCCTACATACTACAATAAATAAAAAAAATGGTAATGAGTTTCAAACAATATTATATTATTTAAATATGACATGTATTAATAGGATTTTTAAAATGCTCTATAGAACGGTGAGCATAAAACAAAAAAATTGTTACCCATCACAAGTTAAGCAATTCCGAACTAGGTTGCATACAAAAAGCAGTTATCAAATATCTTGCTTTAGTCCACGATACAATACAACGGGAGATAATTGAAAAATTCTCCAAACGTGCTGTCCTTGTCTCACTTACGGCTCAGTACTATTCTTACCATTACTGCTTTCACCAACACATGACATTAGTTCGTCTTCGTCATGCTTATTCATGTAACAGTATTTTGAAATAATAAAATCCCTATAAGATGATCTCTCTAACTTGGGCTTTAGAAACAAAAAAAAAACAAAACGTAATTTTCGTTGTACCTGTGTGTTGTGTACCTACTTGTTAGATATTTTTGTTCTTTAAAAGGTAGGTTAGGTATCCTGTGCGAATTTTTTCCCATTGAAAGATTATTCCTGTTCCTACGGGAATTTCCAGAAATCCCTTACCAGCGGTGGCCTATGACATAAGACAACTACATACTATATTTCAAGTTTCTTAGGTGTTTTACTAGCCTACTACGTATTTCTCTTTTTAAACAGTTATTATTTTTTCCCGTGGGTTTGAGATATTTTCCTTTAGTAAAAAATACCCTAAATATTGACCCAGTTACTCAGTGATCTCCACACCAAATTTCTCCATACAAACAATCAGACAGACAAAAATGTCAAAAATTGATGTTTTAATATCTACCTAAATCAAACCAACAAAAAATATTTTATGTATAAACAGGGTCTCGTAACAATTTTTATAATATGTATGGATTCATTAAAATATGTTTGTTGTTAATAATAAGTTTTATCCGTTGACCGTGCTGATCTAGTGAGACGAAGCAATTATAATATATAACTCGAACAAAATAAAACGTGACGAAAGGCAATTCAAATAGACTCCTGTCTAGTTAAGACCGCAGAACAATTGTTTTTGTCCACAAAAAACGGCTTGATGAAAGGTTGATGATCTCAGATAAAAAATGTAGGTGTTTTATCGAACAAAGGTGAGTACAGCATAGAGTGACATTGTCCTCTATTTCAACACTATTATATGCGCAGGTGTTAATGAAACTTGCCAAGTCGAAACGTTTTTGAAACACCGTTGAAACAATATTGTAAATATATAAGTTCAGTATGTTTAATAAGCTACTTTTCTTTCACAAATTAGTTTCCAAAGTTCAACAAAATAGTATACCACTGACTATTTTGTTATAATGTCAGTGGAGCAGAAATGTTCTCAAGTGGAGACCACGCACTGGGCATCTCAGTGTACGACTTCCACCTACAATTTGGACAGACGACGACGTGGTAAAGGTCACGGTGAATCGCTAAAGGTAGGTTCAGCAATGCGTGCCCTGTAGCTGAAATGATAATGACTATAATTTGTCCGTCATTGCATTGCAGTAGAACTTAAAAATAATAGTCGAGATATAAAATTTATTAAACATAGTTTGTTCTAAAATATAGCCAGACAATGACACATTATGTTTTTGTAACAGTATACCTCTGGAGACAACTGAGTTTTGGGATGCACAGGGCAAGGTTTTAATTAAAGAGATCGGGAGTCGTTTGGGTGACCATGGCTTTGACCGCCGCGCGCCGTTCACTTCCGTCAACCATATGGTTGATTGAAGGCCGTTCTGCCAGTGTTATGTGGATCTTTGGGTCGGATGTTTCCTTTTGCACAAGTAAAAATATTATATAATAAAGTAAATTAAATTCACAGCATTTATTTGCTTCATAAAATTTGTTCTAAGCTTAATGCATTGAGTAAGCATTAAAAATGTAACGACCTAATATATAAAATTCAGAAAAACACTGTCGTGTCGTGTCGTTTCAACATGATTTAGGCATTTAAAACAAGATTAAAATTTTTTTCGAATCTATTAAACGATCGTGTTGTACAAATCCAAAGCCGCATTCCAAATTTATAATCGCTCGCGTTCGACTATTACCTACTAAAGATGTGCGTAATAGTGATAACCAGGGTTGGTAAGCCAGATACGCTAGTTTTGATGTATTGTACAATAACCTTTGACAATAACGCAACACCATTGAGCTTAAAGCTTATCTGTACTTTCATTATTTATACTCATCTTCTTTTGTAAACGTGATTTAACCTCTAAGACCAAGCATCCGAGACACAATAGATTTTTAATTGTGTCTCGGTTCCAATTGGAACCCGCGGTTCTTTAATGTTGTAAGAGTGATCTACATTACCTTCTACACTTTTACACTAATTATAAAAGGAAAGATTTGTATGTTTCCGTGTTCCGTTTCCACACATGGTGAGCTACAATAGCCCTAAGTAACATAGGCTATACTTTATCCCCGTATTCCCACGGGAACGGGAACTGTTGTTACTCATCTCTAAAATACCGGAAATATTTTGAACTATTTTAGATTTCAAAAAAAACAGGACGGAAATCAGATTTCAGAGTAGCGGTCCATAAAATGTTTTGGACTTTTCGGAATACCTTTGTCTAGAACCACCTTGGGTCAAATTTAAAGTAACTACCTTCCTTATTGCAGATCCAACTATTGTTACAAGTAATTGCTTGTTGTAGTTTTTGAATTTATTATAACAAAGAAGTATATAACAAAGATACAAACATACAAAAATAAAAATCTTTTCTCTTTATAACATCAGTGTACATATACATAAAATGAAACTTGAGGCAGGGCAGCCCTAACCAACGCCGTACTTCGAACCTCAATTGTAACGGTACGCACCGTCAATCTTACATCAACCAATTTACGTTTACTACGCACAAAAGCCACTTCTAATATTTATGCCCATACATACTCGTAAGCCCATCACCAAAGGTTTAGTTTCCGATGTAATATTTTGCGTTTAAGTTTTATTATGCCAATATTGTGGTTTTGTTTCAGATGTTTTGACGTATCGAATTATTTTACGTTTGCGTACGAAATCTGTTCGTTTCTTGTTTTAAAAGTCATACTACTTATTTGACGACAGGAATGTTCATCCTCTCAAATAATGGTTTTTTTGATGGAGAATAGTTCATTTGCTTTGACGAAAAAAAAACAAGTTCCTCCACCCCTAATCGACTTCTTCGATATTTTTTTTTATAATTCATATCAGCAGGCGTATTCACGAAGCTTCGATAATCGATATTCGACTCGGCATCGGAAAATCTGTCAAAGATGGGCTATTCACAGATGTCGGTATCGAAAACGAATGTCATATTTGACATAAGGATTCGGAAAATTTTCCGTGGCTGTCGGAAACGCGTAGAATACAGTTTCCGAAGTCGATAGAGTCGACTTTGGAAAATTTTTCACTCGATCTGATGAATCGAACAAAAAAGAGCCTCACGAATGAGAAGCGGGTTCTTTAACCACGGCTTATCGATTTATTTATTTATTCCATATTATATTCATCCATAATAATATTATATTCATATAAGTAATTATCGGTAGTTTACTACGAGTTTCCTTCATAATGGAAGGTATGCCAACCTTGGACTGTTAGACGCTTAAACAAGAACAGATTAATCGAAGATTAACTTTTTTACAGAAAATATGAACCTTAATAAAACTAAAACACCAACTTTCCCTTATAGGTAGGTACTGCATTCTTACTTTTTAATTTTTCAAATTCCATTTGGTTCATCGAATAGCAATTTGTAATTAATGACTGCGCATAAAACAGCAGCTCACTCGCGCTAATCAAAAACATAGGTAATTAAAAATAGTGTTCTTTTTTAACCGACTGCACCAAAATATGTTATGTATTAGGGCTATGTGTATGTAGCAGCTTGTAGCCTAAACTAGACGGGTTTTCCTCGCCACAGCACAGAGATACCTCTTTTTCTAAAGGTTGCATAAGGTGGTTAGTGTCTTTTATCCTTTCGTTCCTTTTGCATGCAGTCCGGCTATTGAGTTTTCTAGTTCAATTTATTTCACACAACATTTTCTTTAATGGATTTCAAAGTATTTCGAATATAGAAATGCATTATTAAGTAACTTCATTGGCGTGGCAGATACCAACAACAGGATAATATTAAAAATAACATGTTACAATAAAATTACACTGATTACAATTTTATGTTAGAATCATCCGCTTCTTCACAATAAAATATAATTAAAGAGTCATAAAAATATTCTACTTACACCACTCTGTCTTAGGTGTTGTGAGAATCTGGAATTAATTCTCACGCGAAAAATACCTTTAAAAAAGTACAAATCTATCGATTTGATCTTAATCTGTTCTTTAGCTACGCCTTCGCATTTAAAATTGCGTGATTCAAGTTTTAATTTTAAAACGTAAGGTTTAAAGTCGAATGTCTACATTAACCTAGTTCGTAGATGGATAGCTTCAAATCGAATTCTATTAAATACTCAAACCGTGAAAGCGAGCGAGAGGGAGTTGCAATAAAATCGCTTCTTCAAATCAGAGAACGAACAGTCAGGCACACTGACTAGTCTCCCCGTGTTGTGTGGGTAGCCTTAGCTAACTCGTGGCTTAAATGAACCCTATATCGACGGTGCAAGGTCTAACTTAAGCTATACAGATTCACTTATACCGTTAAGTAAGGCCTAATCTGAAATCGTACAACTGTTGAGTACCAAACAATGTGTTCGATAAATAATGCACGATGGTCTCGCAAATGTCATGCCTTGTTACGATGATTGTTTGCAAACGTGAGGAGAAACTAATTCGTTTTGTGGTTTATGATATAAATACCTAGTTGTTTTGAGTAATTTGTTATAAATGTCAGCGCAGTAGTTAAATGTTTATAATGTCAAAGTTACCGGTGCAAAGGCTATTAAAAAAACACTATCAATTTACAAAACATACATAAAATTACGAAAACCGAAATCAGTTCAGGTTTAAGGACATTACGGATCCCTAAAAACATGCATTATATATACTCTTCGGATTGTGAACTCCGCCTTTTTAAAATCGTTTAAAAGGGATGAGATAGAAAATTTTATACATGGAATATGTTTTCGATAAAAATGAAAATATCCAGGAATAGATTATATCTACCGACCGTCTCGGGATAAAACCGTGAGCATATTTTTTTCTTTTTATTATTTGAGTAGTAAAAACGTCTAAGATGTTTTTACTACTGTTTTTATTTTTTTAAATGTTGCCACCCAAGATCTGGGCGTAAACAAACTATTACCGTATTTTCCTAAGGAACACACCTGCAAAATGCATAGTCGATAATGGAATAATTAATTTTACCGACATATTATGGGGTACAGCCTTTTCCTTGTCGGCTCTTGCGGGGATTAAGGTTGTTGCCCGTTGCAGTTAACAAAGGTATTAAAGTGATAAGTAGAATTTCGAATCCCAACCACGATCTAAATAAATATACGACACGATCTAAAAAAATATTTATACGTAATTCCAATAATACATTGTACAAAATCCGCAACACGCTTCGTGAATAACTGTGACATAAATAATTTACACATTTTAGCGATACAAATATATTTTATGTTCTTATCAACTTTATCCAACCGATCGTCGTGACCCTTAATTAAATTTTGTTTTGTTCCAAACTATATAATTTTATTTATTCTGTGCATAAATATTATAAAGGCGCTATTAATTACAAAGAAAATAGTTGCAGATTATGCCGATGCCTGTATAGAGCAAATTCTTCCTAGAGATACAGAAAAATATTACTAAAACATTTATTCAGAAAAAATTAGAAATCTTTATATTTTGCGATATGGAATACCTACTTGGAAACAAGATCGTTACAATTTTAAGATATTGTTCCAGATTGCTCCATTAATAATTTTAGCAGACTTTTCACGTCAGGTTTAACGACTAAATGATCTATCTCATTGCTCCCTCAAAAATAATAAATGTATGAAAGGTATGTGTAACCAAAATAAAATCTAAAAAACCTCACTTCGAATTAAGATAACATTTTATTAATTCCATTTTTAATAAACCCGAATTTACGGACGGATCGGCGCATGATTCGACAAGCGAAAGAGTTATCAATCATATTGATACTTATACGATGTGAATTTATTTACACTTCGCTAAGCTGATTATTTGATGGGTAATATTGGTATCATCATAAACTTTTAACAAATTTTTATACAAGGTGTCCGAGAACTTTTGAAACTTAACAATATTTCATTCACATCTTAAACAGACTGACTGATAGTGGTACCTATAGCCTAAATCGATGGGTCTACATTTTTACCCTTAAACTTTGTTAGCACTAAAAAAGATTTTGAAAATTTATATCCAAACTAAATTAAATAAGTCACAAAATAAATTCATTTTTGTAAATATTGTCGCCTCTATGAACATTTACTTTTTATATAATTTATTCAAACACTCTGTAGGTATAAGGTCAGTCTGAAATTTAAAATTCTTTTTACAATCTAGATAAATGATTATGTTTAATAATAATCTTATACTAGTAATCCGTTATTGTCTCAATATACAATATTTTACTGAACAGTACCTACGATTTCTATTGCCATGTTGTTCTAATCGTTGACATTTTCTAGCTACAACAATGAGAGTAGGTAACAAATAAAGTGTCTCCAATAGACAGTTGTTGAGTTCTACAAAACATTTCTTGGAACATTCATTCTGCAATTACGAAAGTACTGTTGTAAATAATATTAACACATCGCGATCGGCGTTCGCCGGCCACGAATCTGGTATTTCGTTGAGGATTGGGTGTTTCGCCTCTACAAGCGAGCAGCGCGGTGAAAACCGACTGTTTTTATTACCTACTAGCGACCCGCCCCGGCTTCGCACGGGTGCAATGCTGAATTTTCTTTTTTTTGCTATAAACCTTGCGGAGCCTGAGACCTTTCCAACGAATGCAAGACCATGGAAATCGGTTCGTCAGTTCTGGATTTAAATCGTCAGGAAGGAAAACCCGACTTATTTTTATATAGTAGAATATACTAGCTTTTACCCGTTCGGCTTCGCTCGAGCACGTTTATTTCACCCCCTTAGGGGTTGAATTTTACAAAATCCTTTCTTAGTGGATGCCTAAATTGTATAAGCTATCTATGTGCAAAAATTTCAAGTCTCTAGACCCAGCGGTTTAGGCTGTGCGTTGATACATCGCCAATCAGTCAGTCAGTTTATCATTTTATATAAATAAATAGATAGAAGATAGATAAGTCAAGACAGCCTGATCGTCGAGCCAAAGTGTGAAACAAAACTGTGAAGGCAAAGCTAATAAGTAGGTAACTATAGTTTATAAAAACTAAAAAAAACAACCTTTTATATGTAAGGTACGCGTCATAATAAATCAATTGAACCCAAACTCGAGGGGTTTTCGAGTAGTCATTGTTGAGTTGAGTATATGAGTATTTACCTCCTGCCTGGCTCCATCAGCAGATCAGATCGATGGTACCATAAAATTGTATTGTCACCAAACTTACATAAGTATGCCAAATTTTCAATCGGTTGAAAATATCTGCTTCAAAATTGAGTTGCAAGATTCCACCCGAACAAACATACTTTGAAAGTTATATAAAATCTTGAACTCATAGAACTCTAAAGAGTAAAAAACCGACTTCAAATTATATGATTTTCTCATGGATGCCATTATCAGAACTAGACCAAATTGTACCACACAGGAAGCAAAACATTTTCAAATAAAAAAACAATCATCATCGAAATCGGTTCACCCAGTCGAAAGTTCTGAGGTAACAAAAATAAATAAATACTTTGTGTTGAATTGAGAACCTCCTCTTTTTGAAGTCAGTTTAAAATAAGACAAGGCTAAGCTCAATAATTTACGAGTACATTTATATACTCGTGTAATCTACTACTATCGCCTATATTTTCTGGACTGTCGTATTATTCTTGCAACACTAACTTAGTTAGAGGTTTGCTTAGAAGGTCATACTTCGTTTAATTTAAATAGCTTCACTCATATACGCAAATAACTTATTCATATCATCGTCAGCCTGTAACAAATTCATTGCATAAAAGCTTTTCTTCAATAGAAACAGATCACAATATTTACCATACTTGGTAATGGTTTGGTAATCAAAGTATAACGTAAACTATCTAATTCCCTTTACCATATTTTAAGGTATAATATGCGGGAAGAGTCCCGGGGAATGAATAGCACGAGTGTTTAAATAAAAAAAATCGGTTGTCTGTAAAGTCGGTTTACTGACGATAGTTGAACGTGACAACGTCATAAGAAAATACTGATGGAATGGATTGTACCTCTTTGTCTGCGCGCATTCGCTTGCACTGGAACACCGCATACGTCATACTTTTTCGTGAATGCAGCCGGCTCCATCGAATTATAAGACGTTTTCACGTCAAAAAACTATTTAATAATTTTAACAAACTTATCGCCAGCAGTGATACCACACCCAGTATCGCTAGTTTCTCTCTAACTTTAGATGAAAGACTTGCCCTTTCAAATCCTCTAGATGTAGTGTTGAACCTAACACATAGGGCAAATATGTGTTAAAACCACAATATTTCATAACGATATTGTTGGAATATACCTACATAATATGTCTCTGACCTATTGTGAAATCGGTGGCCTAATATTATAGGCCTCATATCATACCAGTGTAGTTTATGTGCCAATAAATGTTAAAAGAAAAAGCTATAAAATTAAAACAAATGACTGAAGAAAATATATGATTTGTTTTTGACATTAAAATTTAGAATTTAGATGTGTAACAAACTTAAAAATTTTGGCAAAATTTAAAACTGACTTACAAGAAAGACCAAAAACGGCTCATCATCTTTTACAAAATATTGTTTTTTCTGATGCCGACAACGAGTTCTGGTAGTACTGCAACAGAAGATCCACTTCACCATATTATTATGCATTTTAATTTTAAGATTATATTTTCTTATCACATGGTAAGTATATTGATAGTATTTTAAAATTAGAGCCAAGACATTGTGATCATAATAATAAGTAATCAAATCGCAACCCATGAAATACTTATTATTGAAAGGTTACATAACACGTCGAATCGCGAGAGGTCTGCCAGATTCTTAATAAGTGGCGGTCTATTATCTCTGCCTAACCCAATAGGAAGCAGGCGTGAGAATATGTAATTAGTTACAAAATTTCACATACATACGATATCTATGTACGCAGTGGGTCGCGGGTTTTTTCAGAGGTTGCGCAGAATACTGCCACTAATTATGAAAAACGATAGAGTGGTCTT
Organism: Ethmia dodecea; assembly: GCA_963855545.1. NCBI lineage: Eukaryota > Metazoa > Arthropoda > Insecta > Lepidoptera > Depressariidae > Ethmia > Ethmia dodecea. The sequence goes on along the minus strand of OY979443.1, from coordinate 14,015,304 downwards.
ATTTTTGATTGAGACGCACACAAAATACGCCTACTTAATTTAAAGCAATCTGACATATATAAATCTTTTACCTAAACGAATAAATAAATTTGATTTCGATTCAGCCATAATTTATGACCTTGTCTTTCGTGACTTGGGCCAGCTTAGGCGCAGTACAAAGGCATGCGTTTAATATTTATGACCGAACCTAGATTAAATTATTCCCCGCAACTTAGCACCGCCTGAACTGACATTTATATAACTGTTTTAAAACAAATCTAATAAAACACTAGTTGAGGGTAACTAGCTCAGTCAGTGCTTAGTTGGTTTAAACCTAAACCTTAAATGAAAGATCATTGATCACTTACGAAGTTAAACACTGAAATGATTAGTCAACTCATGAGGACTTCCTTGCAACTACAAGTAAAGAAGCAAGGCCTTAACATTTATCAGTCTTTTTTTAAGCGGACTGTTACATGGAAAAATGGAAAAAAAAACTGTCTGTCACAGCTTCTTATTTACATTACTACTAAATTCTATCGGGTTGAAATTGGGAATAGTTTTAATAGTGATTCCACAACTTCATTTCCAAGGCGGAGCAAATGGGGCTGAAATGTGGTTTCGAAATTTCAAAGTATTAGCACAGAACATATAACAGGTATAGATCAAGTGGGGAATATGTGCAAGTGGGCTTCATTTGAAATTAAATATAATAATTGTCTTTGTTTTTATGCATAATTTTCGGTGTCAACCCTAAATGCGAAAACGTCTCAAAAGCGAAAAAATAATTTAAAATCAATTGTGTTTTATTTTATAGTTTTATGTAAATAATACAGGAAAAATAAAACGATATCTCTAAATTGCACATTTAGGTACGGAATCCTAAAAATGAAGTTTACAAATCGAAGTATGACGAGATGGTGTGTTCGTTCACATACACAAATAGGGGTAATTTTATAAACTTCAATTCGAGCTCTACCCTACCACCTGTGAATAAGCATTTAACCATTATAACATGGGACTGTTTACTCGGATGGCGTATTGGCGTGAAATCCGAATGCACGCGGAGGTCCATACAGCCGGTACAATGGCGAGCACGTCAAAATATATACATAGCCTTTAACCCTTCGCGAGTCCGTGTGAAATATTGCTACCAACTAAGTTTTAGTATTCCAATTTCTTGTTATAGTGGAATTAATCTTAACACTTCACCTTATGTTATTGCCAGCATTATTATATAGGTTTGTAAATAAATGGGTATATTATTATTGTGTAGGTACGGTACTTTAAAGCACTAATGTCATGTCAATAATTGCTGGGTCTAGAGACTTGAAATTTTGCACATAGATAGCTTATAGAGTGGAGGCAACCACTAAGTCGCGGGTGAGCGCTAGTATTATTATAGTACGAGTAGCATCTGCTCTATAGGGTTCCGCCCGAAGCTCAAAAAAATATTGGAGCTTAAATTTTGAATTTCTTTTTTTTTTATTGAAACATGTCTGTATTCGAAATATCTCGGTTTTCCAACTGTTATGATAGCCCTTAAATAACATCTCGTTTTTTGAAACTGTTCAGAGTTTATAAAGGTACCTAATCACTATAAGATACGAAAACTTCCATTTGGGAATGCCGTAGTCTGGGGAAAATATAAAATACTTCGTAGACGTTTTATTAGGGCACGTCTCGAGATAATCGGTTAGCCGGCTTACTTCAAAGTATCTACTTACAATGAATACGAAACGCTTGCTTTAAATGGACTTGGTTTAAAAATTTGGTCTTTAGATTTGTCTAGAGTATAAGAAAATGTAACCGTATAAGAGGATAAGCTGTGTGTGTAGTACCTTTTATTAAAATATAGAACTGTCAAAAATATGTTATCTAACTATATACAACGCGTAACAGAAAAAGCGCAATTCCTCATACACCCCAATTAGTATATTAATATAAAAAATATATGTTGCAATCACACTTTAGTTGTGTCAAACCAATTTTTTAAAATATCGATTAATAATAACACGATTTCCATAGAAAGCACTAAATTCAGCCACGCTAATTCATTTTTGGGATAAATTTAACACATTTTAAAAATAGCTGAAATCGAAAAAGTAGTCGATACTGAACAAACTAATTTCAGGAATTGCGCTTATTCTGTTACATGTTGTATAAAATGATAAACTGACTGATTGGTGATATGTCAACGCACTGCCTGAACCGCTGGGACTTGAAATTTTGCACATAGATAGCTTATACAGTATAGGCATTCACTTTTACTACTATCTGTTCGGTGCGGTTTCACGCGTAGTTCCGGTTCCCGTGGTAATACGGGAAAAAATAAAGCCTATGCTACTCCCTGATAATGTAGCTTTACATTTACGATAGAAGTTTTAAAATCGGTCCATAGTAGTTTTTGAATTTATATGTTACAAACATACAAATCTTTCCTCTAATAATATAAAGTGTAGATAACTATTTAGTAACTTTTCTGACGAAATTTTTTTTTAGAACATTTTACTGAAGTCTTGTGGTCGATACGCAAGAAGCCTGTGTGATTCATTTCACCTACCTGCAGCTACGAGGTAGGAAAATATTAAAAATCGTGCCGAAATGACATGACTTTGTCTTCATTTAGCGGTACCGCGTGTTCCACATGCTAGTGTACTGAGAACCGTGCTATCATGATACATCTACCATAAAGATCATACTGATACTTTCCCCGAAACCGTGCCTTCCTTTAGAAATTTGTGGGAAATGTGATTTGTATCAAAATAACTGTACAGAAGTAGACAAAACAATGATACTTATAATAATAATAATAATATTATTTAGGGTTACGTATTTTGTTTTTCAAAATTTACGTACATATTCATTACTAGAATTAATTCTGAGGGATTTGTAACAGACCCGTTCCGGCGATGGGCTCACCACATATCGCATTTAGGGATCGAATATTCTCGTGAAAAGTGGTTATTTCCAGTAATAGAATACCTCTGCCTACCCCCTCGGGGGTAGGAGGCGTGAGAGTATTTATTTTATCTTTTTATTTTTAAAGGGTTATGTATCTCATAAGATAAATCACTTTACTGTGTCAAGGCTCTTTATACCTTTGTTCCTATTTTAGTAAAAAGTAGTAATAGCGGAAAGAGGTTTTTAAAACGTTTGTCTGCATTCCTTTACCTGCACTGTAATCTGCAATCAATAAAAATCTTTATTTAAAACTATAATCTGTCTAATTTCATTTGTTTCAGGTATTATTTACATCGAGAGTCAAGAGTGAGTTGTATATACGGACACATTTGGAAAGTACCTAATTATCTCAAAAATATACAAATCCTATAATCGGCTCATTGTGCAGTATGGAATATTCAACGTGCAATTAAAGTGGTTGTTTTTCCGTGTAAGAATAAGGGTAGTTTTTTCGAATTATGGAGTCAAAATATTTTTTTTTTTATTAAAATACAAAACCCAACTCCGTAGACGTAGGTACCTACTACCGGGCCCTACGCGCCGCGCCACGATATTCAACAAAAGCACAACCAATCAGCTGCTAGGCGCGAGAGGTCGAAGCCGCCACGAGCCTCCCGTGCCTCATTTTGATCTGTCATTTTTTGATAGTAATAAAATGTTTTTTTATAAATCTATAGTACTACTGTTACTACCGAAACCAGACTCATCTTGCTGCAGGAAAATCACCATTATAATTATAATTTAAATTTTAATCCACAATTTTTAGATATTGCTCCAGATTGTTGCAATACCCTCCAGCAACTGGTATCGGAAAGATAATTGCCAAAAAAAATCCAGTGTAACTGCGTCTTTAGTCTTGTCGAGGCGCCAACAAATTATCACTGTTTCAATTCTGACAGGTGAGATAAAAGCGAGTGACCCGAACTTAACACACCGGTCCCTTTGACACGCGCGTCTGGGCTTATCTGTTTAAACATGGACGAAAATGAATAACATGTTATGGCTTAATTAGCAGAGTGTGGCGTATCCAGCAACTGTACGTATTACAATAATTCAATTCATTTTAGAAATTAGTTAAACTCTTTATTAGATTGTGCCTACGTCATATAGGCTACGTTATTTACAATTTTTAGCTTGCTAGGTCCAGTGGTTGAAGCTGTGCGTTATCACTATATAGTACAAAACAAAGTCGCTTTCTCTGTCCCTATATCCCTATGTCTCTTTGTATGATTAAATCTTTAAAACTACGCAACGGATTTTGGTGCGTTTTTTTTTAATGGATAGAGTGAATCAAGAGGAAGGTGCAATGCTAACACTAAATGTTAGCATTGCACCCGTGCGAAGCCGGGGCGGGTTAATAGTTAGTAATAAAAATATATGTCAGCCAGAACATTTTCTCTTTATGTAGGTTACTTTCTTTCACTAGCCTCGTTCCTTTATTTTTCTTTAAAGAAAGTGTCAGAAACGAGGTACCTATATTCGATCTATCCATGCTATTACCAACTAGCTGTCTTGTTTAAGGGACTAATAAAAATAGGGTAAAACTCGGATAGTCGTCCCGGGGGTATAGTTGCCTCGATTGCAATTACTATATTTTCGCGAATGAAACATATTGTGTTATTTTATTTATCTATCGAGAGACTGCAATTATAACTAAGTTGACCGAGTTGACGAAAAATTTTGAGTATTATTTCGGACAACGTACCATGTAGTGCAGGTTAGATTAGATTAAGGCATTAGGTACTTTGAAACATGAATCGGTTTATTAAAATCCAAAATTTTATATCATTTCTTCCAAAAATTTGATCCTTATTAGCGACACTATCGAATGGTGTAATCATACAGGGTGTGTTTTTTCCAAAAATCAACGTGTTCGATTCTTGGCTAGGAATATTGATTATTCAAAAATCCAAAGATGCAGTTTTAGCTGTCATCAAAATCGGGCCCGAGACTCTTTTGTGTAATTTTTGCTATTCCTCATAGTTTCTGATTTAGACATCCACGCATACGCCCACTTGAAAAATTCACCCTGTATGTGTATATTTAAATTTGGTACAGTCACAAAAAAATATTATGGAAGAGTAAATAAAATAAAGCTGCACTGCAGAAACTCATGTTCCGAACTCATCGCCCAGGCGAGAGTCTTGTGGTCAGTGGTCAGCCCGTATCGATTTAGCCTTTATTCCGACATAAAACTTTAATGTATTTGTTTTTTGTCACATTGTTATTCGTTCTATTTTTCTTCATAAAAATCACTTTTTTCTAAAAATGTTTTAAATTCATAAATTCTTTATTCCTCTAGATACGTTTTCAATAGGTATATCATTGCCCTTTTTCGTTGAACAAATGGTGTTTTTTTTTCTCTTAATAAAGATAATTGGTTTTTTAGCAAGTAGGTAGTATTTGCCTATATTCGGTAAAAAAATGCCTACCAGTACCTATTATATCTATGTCAGTGTTGCATACTCAAGTAAATATTTAAGAATTATAAATATAAGTACACAAGTATCGCACTAGATCTTTGCCTTATTAACATAAAGCTTGTCTTACCATTCTCTAAAGTACTTTAACGTTTGTCAACTTGGAGTCAACTCGTGAAGGTTGCGCGGGCGCCGAAAAAAAAAGAGTTTCCCTATTCACTGCACCAGCAGTTTGCTTTTTATAGCTTACGATTTTGATACGATTTTGTTGAACAAGATTTATAACGTCGAGTATAAAAAGTCATGTTGCATAGTTTTTCAAAAAATATTAAAGTCCATACTTTATCGCAATAAATATTATGCGTATGACATTGTATAATAATAAAACTATTTGCTTTGTATATAACCCTCTTCAAAAAAGGAGAAGGTAAGTGTTCAATTTCACGAGTTTTTTTTTCGATTTTACATCTATATTAGGTTTTGATTTAGTATTTTTGTAAATAATTTGGCACCGGTTCTAAGAAGAACCTAATATCTCTAATTTCATAAATTCAAGTTATTCTTGTAGACTGATTTTTTTTACTTATCTTTAATTTCTCATACAAAATCTAAAATACATTTCATTAACACCTTTATTCATCTTGGTAGCATTATAATATTAGTTTTAAATACTACCTACTTATAAGGCCCTGTAAACCCTATCTACATCTAAACTAATATTATTAGGAAAGATTTGTATTTATGCATGTTGGTATCTTTGTAAAGAATAAACTCAAAAAATACTGGCCCGATTTAAAAAAATCTTTTACAAGGTAAGCTTATATTTCTGGGAGTAACATAGGCTATAATTTTTCCTCGGGATCGAGACTTACGCGGGTGAAATCGGGGGAAACAGCTAGTGGTATTTACACTCTGACGACAACGACATCTCTCCCTCCTTGGGCCTCGTTCATGTTCAACCCGTCTTTCTAACAGAGAAATGCTAATTGATCACTTTGTGCCATCCGCCTCTCAAACAAAGTTGGTTTATGCAAATTTTCTTTTTTTACATTCCTCTCTTAACCACGACTACTTGAAGGCAGAATGCCTTTTACTCCCCTTAACAGGAGAGTATAGGGTTTAATTGGGAGTTAAGGAAATTATAAGAAGGATTCAAAAATTTGTTAATTTTATAAGATACTCCCTAAAACACTCTTATCTGAAACTTGATTCAGGAATAGTGGCAACATTTTAAACACTCTTTATTTCACAGGAATGTTACATGGCACCATTAATCTGAAATACAAGGTGTTTAATCTTATCCAACAAATATAAAATGGTAGCCATACTGTTACTCTGGCACTCGATATTAAATAAAATATAACATATTTTTGCTCTACCTATCACGTTTAGGGGTCGAATATTCTCGTGAGAAGTGGGTATATCCAGTAATGGAATACCTCTGCTTACCCCTCGGGGATAAAAGGCGTGAGATTTTTTTTACTAGATATATAGTTTTAGCACAGCTTAACATGCTCGAATAAAGCTTTCGAACCCATATACTTCGCAATGTCCAAGAAGACAGCGGTCACGGTAGATAAAATACTGCGTTTTATTTTACGATATTTGCTTATTAATTAACCAACTATAGTACTACTTTGTGGATTTGGTAGTGTAGTTGGTTATTTTGGTAGTATTACCTGGTATTACAGACTAGCTGTTCCACAGTGTATATTTCGATCGGTGAAAGAATGTTTAAAATAGGTCCAGTAGTTTTTGAGTTTATTCGTAACAAACATACAAATCTTTTCTCTTTATAATATTACTAGCGGTCCTGCGCGGTTTCACCCGCATAGTTTTCGTTCCTGTGGGAATACAGGAATAAGATAAAGCCTACGTTACTCAGGGATATTTTAGCTTTCCATTTGTGAAAGAATTTTTTAAATCGGTTCAGTAGTTTTTGAGTTTATTTGTAACAAAAATAAAAATCTTATTTTTTTTATTTATAATCTCACGCCTTCCATCCCCGAAGGGGTAGGCAGAGGTATTCCATTACTGGATATACTCACATTTCACGAGATACATTGGACCCCTAAACGTGATAGGTGGTGAGCCCATCGCCGGACCGGGTCTATTTACACATGTCTCAGAATTAATTCTGAGACCTGCGGGTTTCCTCACGATGTTTTCCTTCACCGTCGAGCTAGTGATAAATATGTACGTAAGTTTTTGAAAAACTCATTGGCACATGCCAGGATTCGAACCCGAGCCTCACTGATTTTCTTTCAAATCTTTCCTTTTTCCTTTTGAAAAAATTAAATTCTCGGCTTCTCTTCACTGTGTTGGTAAGCGGGAAGCGGGAAGCGGAAAGCTTCCGCTTACAACAAAGAGATTAAAATATAATAGAGCATAGAGGGGACAAAGCGAGGAAAATTCGAAGCCAAAAGTTATTCCAAGTGGAATAAGTCTAGTACAATTTCGACCGAATGACAGCTCGCGTTCATACTAACTGACATGACGCTTGAACTTCAAACATGCTTCAAAGTTTTGTATTAAAATATTCCCAACGCCCCCTCTATGCTCTATTATATTTAAATCTCTTTGACTTACAACATATCCGCAACCTATGCAGTAGCGAAGCAAAGTTGGTCGTAAAAACTCACATTTACAAGGTAAATATAGAATTGCGGACGCCTTTGCTTTTTTTCTTATTACATCCATTCTCACATGCGCAAGAGTGAAATATGACATTTTAAACTTACCTTGCCGTGTTTTTGCTGACTTTCCGACGTTTTTTCTGAATGAACTTTGTTTCAATTAGGGTCCAAAGGATTCAAGTGAATGTTTATTCTCGATTGTTTGTTTAAACCCTGGAATTATTGTTACTTTAAACGAAATGGGGTAAGATAAAATATTTTTGTAATACTTAATCTCCACGCCTTGTAAAAAAAAAATATAGCAAAATCAAAAATTATGTTTAATGTTAAATATATACACATTAACTAATATAATATTATTATGACTGTTTCTTTACATAAATTTTATATAGTGTTAGCAAAATCTAAACTATACGTTGGATAGCCAGAGACCGTTATACAGACAGGCCATCATAAATACTTATAAATGCTAGCTCTGAGAAAACAATATTATGTTAGTTTGCAATACAATTCCTGTAATCTATTGTGTGGCTTTAGAAACGACGCCGCTTGCGTTCGTATTGGAAGAACCTCCTAAATTGTCTTAGGTTCCAGACCCAGACCGGTGAATGCTGTCAAAGCCATTAAATACCTAAAGCAAAAGATCTTAGTAATTTCGAAAAACAGTAAGGTACAATCAAACTTGTAAATCGTTTCGTACATGTTTATCTTAAATAAAATCAAAAAATAGAGATACGGTATTCATAGAAAGTATCGTTGACGTTTGGACTACCTACACACAACTACACGTGCTAGGTAGTATGTTTTATTTTTGTTTTAGTGCTATTTGTACACGTCATAAAAGCACATGACGGCATTGTATGGAGGTGTAACCATTCAATTTTGTGTTTCCTTCTCGTTGACTACCTACTGTTGATACCGGCCCGATTGAGACTGAGACTGCAACGAACAACGTTCCTTGGACCTAATTTAAGCGGTCCACGCGCGAGAAGCTAGTATCGCATCTTCCTTTTTTGTCTAATATGCCGTTATATAAGATGTTTATGCTTTTCTTTATTTGTACTTGCAGTTTTTTAGACGAGCCGAAATACATTTTCTAGCACCGGAAATTTTAACCAATCAAACACCAGCATCCCACAGGCTATCAAGGACAATATTTATAATCCTGTTATGCTTCGAACTTGCGGTTGACGGGTGCTCTCTGTAACAAAAACCGTGATAGGGTCATGCATCTGGCGAGGCGCCGGTTTAATTCCGGATAAGGACATGTACTAATGAGTTGACCAAAACTTATGGGTACTTATACTTTATAAATCACTGTTAAATTAATCAAAATATGGTGAGATAAGGACAGAGAACAAATTTACTAGGCTCTTGTATAGGTATTCAATTATAAAGAACCAGTATTCCGACTACTTATGGTGCAGTTGGGTAAAAAATGTAGCACAACCATACTATTAGCCTGTAGCGTAAGTTAATGGGTTTCGAAGTGTGAGTTGTCTGTTGCTGATAGAATATATTCACATATATTATACATCCGAAAAATATTTCCATTTTTCTAGGAGACGAAACGTTTAGCCATTGATATTTATTTATAACTAGTGGCCCGGGCAGACGTCGTTCTGCCACCGTATAAACCATCCCTGGACCCACTCTAACCCACACAAAAAGTTTCATCAAAATCTGTCCAGCCGTTCTGGAGTTTTAATCAGACTAACGAACATCAATTCATTTTTATTTATATAGATAGATTATATAAAATTACTAAAATAGACCCGTAAATGCGTCACTCTAAAGAGCTTTCAACGGGCATTGTTTAACTTTTTAATTTTCGAACGTATTTGATTGATCGTCGTTCATAAGCAGAGATAACGCGACATGGCTCGCCCGACACCTCGCCCGACGTCATTTAGGGTTCCTTCACATTACATAATGTGACTTACAAGGGTAATCACAGACTGCATAATTTTGAAAGTTACCACTTCAAGCAACATTCAATGCAAAATAAAAGAATCACAATGCTATAAGACCGTTTTTGGTGATCAAATAAACGCATTTTAATTTAGATAAAAGTAATTAATATGAAGATAAAAGTTATCACGTATTTACATAAGACCGCCCATTGTATGAACATTATTATAATGTTATGTTATTTTTTTTATTATATTGTTATTTATATATGTATATCAAGTTGTTACCTGTCCCTACTTATCCTGCTAATACCTATAATAAACGTGAAATTTTGCGATGATGCACGAATGAATAGATGTTAGTTACTGTTTCACGATGAATCTAGGTACAGAACAGATATTAATGATTTTTTATAGTTATTATCTATTAATAATAGCATAATAGGCTTTTTATCCCCGAACGTGGATGAAGTTGTAGGCAAAAGCTAGTAAGTAATTTCTTTAACCGTAAAGATATCACTGCTACTAAGTAATAAAATGTTTATCTTATGCAGATCGTAATTCGTAAGAAAACAAAAGTAACTCTTCAAACAATATTGTTTAAACAGAAAGTTTGAGGTTGGAACCCTTAAAACTCGAGCCGGATTGGCACTCGATGTCGATTTTTGTTTTTTATTCAGCCATCGGCTATGTCACCGCCCCACGCGGCTTATCAAGATTTCCGAACGGATCCCTTTTTGTTCCATATTTCGAATTCGTTTTCAATACAATGTCAGTGTCGACGTTTTGCCAAGTAATTGCTCTGTGGTATTTAAAATGGATACGAAGTACATTTGACATGGTTTATTTTCGCTATTTTAATGAGCGTTTAAATAAATACTTATAGAGAAAAATGTCTTGTGCACACCATTGTAAACTGTGGAGCTATTTGTGTGTAGGTAAACAGTAATAGAGTAATGGCAATTTTATTTCTGTCGTAACTAGATTCTTTATTTAAAAGATAGATAGTAACAATAACAAAAAGGTTTATGAAATGTGCCTATTGAAGTTATAGGTAGGTTTATATATGGTTTTAACTTTTGTAGCATTTATTAAACCTTGTATATTATTAGCTATATACATACATTGTTTGTCTGTATGTCTGTTTATTACTGACATAGGCATACGAAACTCACACGATGTAAAATTATAGTAAGATGTATATTTATTAGGGTAAGGTTAAACATAAATAGTGTAATTATAAGAAAAGTTTCAACAAAGATTTATAATTATTTTGGTATAATTTGTTGTCCCTAAGCCAAAATTCACACTCGCGAATAACAATTAAAAAACCACTTTCCCATAACAGTGGAATTGGAATACCACTTACTGCATAGTTTTCATAATAAAGCGCTAAATTTTAATTAAAAAATTACCTGCGCCGTAGCCGACCACGCAAAAAATGGCCGCCGAAAATTCCCGAGCGTGGACGGAGAACGCTGAAGCGACGATTACTCGTAATTACTCAATCATCAAATTGAGGAACGCATAAAATGGACACAGAGAAAAGAAGTGGAGCACTTTCAAAGGTACTTACTACATTCAAAATTAATTGTGTGAGGTAATTAACAGTGCCTTTACCTTGCAACTACTAAACAAAGAATAAAAAACCAAGAAAATAAGTAAGTATTCATGCCCACAATATATTGGTGGCAACATTGTAGCAATGATTTATTATCATTTGAGTTAGATATCTGTAAGTGTTCAAGCAAAGTAGAAAAACGTAAGGTTTATCATACCTAAGCTTAGCATTGTCTTGATCAAAAACCTATGGAAAGCAGACTGAATCCATGTGACTTTCTGCGACCTTCACCATGTCATTTGACCACCCCAGCGTTTCCAAATTATCCGATCCGATATCGGAGTCGGATGCCGATACGATATCTGGGCAAGTAAAATGTATGAAATATGTACCTACCTTTCACATTGTCCGCTCCGATATCGGTTATCGGATCGGACACCGACATGGTCTTTTGCGTCTCAAATATTAGATCCAGCAAATAAAGTTGTCTATTATACTCTGCCAGGATGGACCTGCCCCAAAGGTATCGAGCAAATGGCCGAATCGGAACGATTTTGTCGGAAATATGTGAAACAGTAGTATCGGCTATCGTCGTACGACTTCGATGCAAGACTAGCCAGTAGATAATAGCAGTAGCTAGGTAGGTAGGTACGTAAGCCTTTTTTTTCCCATTAGGATCAACTTTGCGAGCTTTGTGTCCAACCTACTGGCATTAGCAGTTTACCCTGCTAATTCTGACCAATCAAACATCAGCAGCAGTAAAGGTTAATATATATTTTTTGAAAGTATAACAATTTCACAATACAGATGTAACTATTTACATAAAAATACTTTCCATTACTTTAATTTTATGCAATGCTGTCGAAAAATAAACCTTATTTACAACACAACCCTGTTTATTATCGAAAATCTACACTCCAAATAAACATAGCCCCCACAAAATCAGAAAACATAAGTCACCATTGATTAAAAACTATATAGGTATTTGAATATATATACAGTCTAACACGATTTATTACATGGTTTTACCCTAAAAAATTTAAAAATATTATTTTTGGAAAAATATTCTTTTTTTGAACACAGAGCACATGCTTAAAAAGTATTACGAGTGATATCTCTCTAGTGGTTGCTAAGAGACACCTAGTAGAGCTCTAGACTATATCAAACCTTGCCCTAGGGTACCTTATAGCTACGCTACCGGTAGAAGTGAATCTAACAGCAGAACCTAGGTAGCAGTTACGCTCAGATCACCGATGATATACTGTCGCCACGCCCGCTTTTGTTCAACATGGGACATTGTAGAAGTAGATGCACTGTTATAATACACAAAGTCATAATTTTAACGGTACAAAAGTGCTAAGCACTAAAGTAGACTATCTACAATATACTATTGATTTAATAAACTAATAACAATTGGACAATAGGCTAGGTACCTACGAAAAAGAAGAAAAAAATATAAATGTATACTTATAAAATTTAATTTAATTGCATTAATATCATTAGTTAACAATATAATCGACCACTAAATCGAAATTACAGAACTCATTTGCACCTGCACTGATTATATCCTTAGCTCATCTACATAAATATCATATCTCTTGCATTCCATCTGTGTAACCACCCCTTTTCGCCAACCAACTTATCACTACAACTTGAGAACTCGCTTGCCAGCGACTTTCGACCTAATGCCACCGAATTTACACCTGCTTAGTCAAAGGTTTCCGTGATAGGATGGCAAAATTATAGGAACTCTAGTATCTAGCTACAGTAGGATAATTTCAACGACGACAGCGATCAGAGTAACGGAGTTATGGCCTACAAACAGGCTGTTTCAATTAAGGCCTCATAGAAAAGGGGTTGTTAAGCAAAATTATAAAGTGGAGACTTGAGGCTGTCTCGGTTGCGTTGTTTATTCTTTCGACTTCCGTTATTTAGGTATAATGTAATAGCAGTAGGTATGTCATGTATATTATATTTATATTAGTCGTAGTTTACTGCATTTGGAACCAGCAACTCGTCGGTGGAGATGGGCTGCTGTTTACATTTAGCAAATCTTCATGGACGAGTTTAAAGTGCCTTGTTATTAGACTATTGACTATTCTAAGTGTATTTCTTATTACCTACAGAATAAAATACATTTTCTTTCTTTCTTACACGAATATTGAAAAGGTAGGTAACAGACGGACAGATATAGTTACCTTCTCAATTATATAGTTAATCATCAACCCGTAACAGCCCACTGCTGAGCTAAGGGTAAATCCTCGTATTATATACTTACCTTATTTTTATTTTAATGTTATCTTCGCAGTTATCAAATTAAAGTGTACGTATCTCTAAAAACTTTTTCGTACATACTTTACATTTAGTAACATCATTTAAATAACGGTACCGTGCAAAAATAGCTAGTTAGGTTGCCTGAGTCTTCCTTGATCATTTCTCTCTTCAGAAATTAGCCGCGGCTTAAGCCAGAACAGCCGCGCTTGATGAAGGATAATAACTGGTTTTAAGCGGTTTTCAATTTGCTAACATTTGTAAAAGTCTATGGAACACGCTGAAATAATGTTTCCATCTGTAAATTATAGTTTTTGAAGACCTGGCTATTTGGTTGAACATTTTTTAATATTCTTTTTTATAATTATTTATATTTTAAAATTAAGATCGGCGATGTATTAAAGAAAAGCCTGATAAAGAGTTCCCGAAACGAAACCGACGAGCATGTATGAACCGATTGATGGATGTGGGTAGGGCGCGAGCGGTAGGTATGCCAGGACCGTAGCAGGTGGCGGGCTGTTGTCTCTGCCTACCCCTTCGGGAAAAAGGCGTGAACGTATGTATGAATGTGTTTAAAATATATTTTTTAATCAATAGTATTTGCTTCGCTTGGATTTTTTAAATAATACTAAGTCTTTATTATTTACAAAATTCAAGCGAAGCAAATAAATTTATTTATTTTTTATTATTAACTTCATTCCAATTATAATATGGGTGTATAAAAATAATTGCAGCAAATAAATATTATTATATAATATAACATCTAAATTAAAGTCCAGAAAACAGTATGAGCAATCGAAATAAAATGTTTGAGTTCATACTTTAGCAATTAAGGTAATCTAGCTCAAAGCTAGCAATTTAGTAATTAAGTTTTCGCATAAATTTATATTTAGATCTTTATCGTGGCGTAACCAACACACTTGTCATCGAATGGGGTTATGCATTAACATTGTACGTTTAATAAACACTACTTATTTATTTTGTCGATTCGATAACGAACCGGATATTAGACTTTTTTTATTGTATGTATGGTTTCGCACGAAGGATCTTGAATTGTGTCATTCATCAGGCGTATTCACGGAGCTTCGATATTCGACTCGGAATCAGAAAATCTGTCGAAGATGGGCTATTCAGAGACGTCGGTATCGAAAACGAATGTCATATTTGACATAAGGATTCGGATATTTTTCCGTGGCTGTCAGAAACGCATAGAATACAGTGACGGATCGAGTGAAAAATTTTCCGAAGTCGAATCTATCGAAATTTTTCATTCTATCTGAATCGAACGGAAACGGTGTCGAGCCTCCGTGAATACGCCTGCATGTTGGAATTCAGTAAATCCTTTCTGCTCTGAAGCTGTCTTTGACTAAAACACGTGTTTCTCTAAAAGCCTAAATAGGTAGGGATTCTGTCTAGCGATGCTTAGCAATAAAACAATGTCGACACAAAAATTCGTTAGAAAATGGTAATGAACTAAATTATATGCAATTAAGCGTATTACGACTGTAATAATTCTAACCACCTGTCATAAATGTATGTAATGCGTATTGTTTTGCTAATTCTAATCCGCTAACAATACCGAAATTATTATTATGGTTTCTAACTAACCATTGTTACCACTAATTAGTACGTCGTATTTTTTAATTGTATATCATTGTCTATATTCTACTTAGTTTCTACAAAAAGCTACATAGAAAAAAGAAAAATCGCAAAGTTACTTACAAACAAATATTTATTTATTTTATCGTATTGAGTAGGTAAAGATTGATAGGATAATTCGACTTCAGAAAAGCTATTTAGGTAGATATCTTTGTTTTAGAAAGATTTTTGTTTTATACCAAACCAGCGACCCGCCCCGGCTTCGCATGGGTGCAATGCTAACACTAAAACCTTCCTCTTGAATCACTCTATCTATTAAAAAAAACCGCATCAAAATCCGTTGCGTAGTTTTAAAGATTTAAGCATACATAGGGAGATAGGGATATAGGGACAGAGAAAGCGACTTTGCTTTATACTATGTAGTGATATGTAGTGATATGTAGTGATAAGTATTAACCTATGTCCTTTGTCAAAGTCCAATCTCCCTTTTATACTAAAATTCATCTTCATCGGTTTACCTGCGTACATATGAAAACGTTTAACAAAACAACTTATACTTAGCATTTTTATATCATTTAAGATAGATAGGCTCATTTTCTTTTAAATCAGCAGTGTAGTTGTAGTACCCGTAGGATGAATTGCTTGTTTGAGTTGTAAATCAAATAACATTTTATTTTATTTTATCTTGAAATAATAAATAATATTCTCCCCGCCTCATTGTTGAGGAAGTTGGCATAGATTTTCTAAATATACCCACCTTTTCCATAGACCCTTTTTTATGTATGTGTTTATATAACGGGTGTCCTCACGATTTTTCCCATCACAATCAGGCTAGTTAATACGTTTTTAAACCTCATTCGAACAAGACCTTATCTGGAATCTTTAAATCTACGAATAAGGAATTCCTTATTCGTAGCTTTAAATTAAGTAATACCATTTTAAAGTTACAAACTTGGTAGCGAATATACTTCAATCCCTCGTTCATTATTCCTGGGCATTTAATCATGTACATCGAGGAAGTAGTTGGCACCGTTTCAATCTGGTTAACTCTGATCTAAGCTAGTGTCGTTAAGTTAGAGAGACAAGTTATAAAGCTTACAAACTTACGATCAGCTTATAATTTGTTGAACGATAATCCCATCAGTTTAGAACTTGTTAGGAAATAGATTGAACGATTTAGGTAAAGTAAGAATATTTTGCACTAGCTACATAAACCGATAACTACTACAATATTTTGCAGGGAGATAGCTTGCAATTTGAGTAAGAACTTAGGACTTGATAAGAACTTTAAACAGGTTATTAGTTCTGCATAAAGGAATAGTTGTATTATTTGGGAAATAGGTAAAGATTGAGAGTAGGTTGGGCTAGTAGCCTCAGAAAACCTAAAGAATATTTCAAGCCATGAAATGGTATCTGACACAACTTAACAACTTTCATTTTACGAGAAAAGAATAATCTGTTGAGAAGTTTCTTGCCTCGCTTTTTCTCAACCATAAATGGTGAAGTGGTAGAGTTGAAATTACTTTCAATAAGTGGATAAGTCTCTCTTTGATTAAAACATTTTGACTTTGACTACGAACATAACTTAAATCGGAACCAACGACTTACGTACCGAAACACAAAGGATATTTTTATACAATGTCACTAGTCGCCACCCATTCACTAACTGACCGCACCGACATGTCACATATGTGACATTAGTTTGACATCGAAAACGAATCTATCGAGATGGGCTGATGTTGGTATCGAAAACTAATGTCATATGTGACATGTCATCATTCGATATCACATTCATTCATTCGAGATCACAGTCATTCGATACCAGCCCATCTCGATAGATTCGTTTCCGATGTCGATAGATTCGACTCGAATCGAACGGAAACGGTATCGAGTCTCTGTGAATACGTCTGCTGAACCGGTGTGTCTAATAAATAATTTCTTGTGAGATCCCATTCACAAAGATTAAATCAAAGACGTTTAAAGAAAAAGTTTCTCGAGAATGAATTTCTTCCAACCTCTTTGGATTAAATGTTATGAGCGTGAAAGCGTTGTCCTTTGTATTGTTTTTTTATTTGGTTTACAAAACTGATTACAATCCTTAATCAGGCCAAATAGCTACCTATAATTATAATATTAAATAGAGTGTGCCATACTGGATGTGAACACAGAATCCAAAAATACATGCTACAAACTAAAAACTTACAAGGAAACAATGAAAGGATGGAAGCAAGTCATTAGATAGGGGATTTTTAACCTCTGTTTATTTGTTCTGGATAGTGACGTTTTTGCTTTCATACCCCTCATATGGAAAACGTGGAAATTAATGTTTACAAGTGGACTTCAACGGTCAGTTATCTGAACTGTGTTTATGTTCCAATCTGCACTGCGTAATGTATGAACCGGTAGGTGTCGTGGCTTCATGTTCGCCGATCTCGTTTCTAGGTGATGAAATTAATCGAATGGCGAAACCGTTCTTTAGCTCTGGGATTAGTGACTTTACTGTAAAGGGTAAGTGTCGTTCTATTAGAATGATTGAAATTGACTGACTGAACACCGTAACCGTGACGGTATGGTGGAATTCTAATTTTCTTTTTTATGACGTTTAAATATCTACCTCGTGTTTTAGTAAGTTAGACTATTTGTGAATGGGAAATTTTAATTATTTTAATACTAATTTCATTTTGTTTGTTTGTAGTTCAAAGTACAAACAAACAAAATGAAAACAGTAGGTACAACGTCGAATAGAAAAACAAAATACTTCCTTTGTAATTCCTAACGAGAAATCTTTAGAACGTATTTGTCCCTGCTAGTATCGCCTCACCTATTAACTCTTCTCAGTTATGTAGTTATCTGGGTAACTAATATCAACTATCAGGGCGACAGTATAATATACGTCCGTTCATCACAACGTTCACTCGAAAGAGGACGATACAAAGCGTTAGAACTAGAAAACTTAAATATTCTCACATATATGACACTAGCAGTGCCCCGCGGTTTCACCCGCGTAGTTCCCGTTCCCGTGAGAATATTGGGATAAAATATAGCCTATGTGTTATTCTGATGTATAAGATATATTACTGTAAAGTTTCATCAAAATCCGTTCAGTAGCTTTTTTGAAAGAGGAACATACATCCATCCATACAAACTTTCGCATTTATAATATTAGTAAGATTAACAAAAGTTTCTAATACAGCGGCTATAAAAGCCGTTTAATGATAACCCTAACCAATCTTAACGATGACCAACACTTCCCAACCTCGTTCGCAGATGACTCTCATCAACGCTAGATGATATTGCGGATCATTACCCAGACTGGTGTCATTCCGCTAACCGTTCTTAAGAAGGTTAATGTCATAATCAAAGAAATATTCACGGGCAACGGTCAACTTTGGGACATGTAGCAAAAGAAATAAAATAAAAAAATTAAAAAATTAAAACCTGACTGCAAGAAAAGACAATTTAAAATTAATGCACTTAAAAGACCGGAAGAATTATAACAAAGTAAATAAATTTTCTTTGTTTATAAATAAAACCGACTTCAATCTTCAACTTATATGGTTTCCTCATGGATGCCGTTGTCAGAACTAAAATGGTACCAATCTGGAAGCACCAGTTTTCAAATAAAAAAAGAATTATCCAAATCTGTTGACCCAGTCAAAAATTCTGAGGTAAACATAAAAAAAACAGTTGAATTGATAACCTCCTCCTTTTTGAAGTCGGTTAATTAAATTGCAATTGGGTCCTGTCTGAGTGAGAAGTTAATTTGTAATAATAATTGAGTTTATTTGCAGTAAACTGGTCAAACGGGATAATCGCTCTCAAAAAAAAGTCATAACAGGAAGCAAATATTCATAAGAGGGGGCGTCATAGGGTCTCTAGTTTACTTCATGTAGAACAAAAATCATAAAATGTTGTTTTTTTTTAATTCCCTATTTTAAAAGATATATATTTATTATATATATTAAAATTTATGTAGGTAGGTACCTTCTGAAAAATCACTGAGATGTTTGGTACACATATTCTGGTAAGTGGTAAGCTCAAACGGTAATAAATTGTCGGGTAGCTTCTGTTCTAGTTACGCCTTGTATATTAATTGGCGCATATTATGCTCAGTAGAAAGCAGGCCGGTAGGCTGCTCTAGCATAGGACCTGTGTTCTTTGTCAGATAAGGGTCGTTGTGTGTAGATCAGAGAAGTTGCATTATAACTTATTATTATGTAGAGTAACGTAGGTAAAAATAAGGTAGATAACCATGTGTCCTAAGTAACAAATTAAGCGGCTACTAAACTACTCATTAGGTATAGTAGAGTCAAGAGCACGTGGAGCTTGACACATTAGACTTTGTAACGTTCTTATTACATTCGCCTTAGAGGTCAGACTCGCACTATAAGTGTACAGCTTCATATGCTCTTGGCTGTACTTACTGAACCAACGTATGGGAATTACTACTGCGAATGGGGCGAAGTGGGAATGAAACGAGTTGTGATCGCGTGACGATCTATGAATAATCTGTTTTTGACCAATAGGTATGGAAATTATTATGTTTTTGTTCGTAGTTAGTTACTAATTCTTGCATGGCATAACAATGCGAGTTTTGTTATAAAATTCAGATATAATTCATTTTGTATTTATTTATTACACAACCTTATTATTTAGTAAACAGACCCGGTCCGGCGATGGGCTCACCACCTATCACGTTTAGGGGTATAATATATCTCGTGAAATGTGGGTATATCCAGTAATGGAATACCTCTGCCTACCCCCTCGGGGATAAAAAAAAAGGCGTGAGATTATATTATTATAATTATTATTGTTACACAATTACTATTGCTTAAGATACCTGACTTCACTATCGTCCCAAAAACTGGTCCGTGATTTCCCAAGGATTGCCCAATCGGCTTTTAAATAACCATAAATATTTTGTACTTCAGTTCGTATAAACGCATATTTTATTTTTACAATACTTACTTTGTAAACTACTTCGACTTAACATTTTCTATGGAAACTAGCAGTCGATCGGGATCAAGTCTAAATTAGGCGAAGACATTTTGAAAGAGCTACGCGCGCGTTTTGTCCTGTCAATCCTAGAGTTACACTTGCGGACACTGCATTTTATGATACGAAAATTCACCAACCTGCTCGTTTATATTTTTACACTAGCGGCGTTGCCCGCGCAGAGTTTATTCCCGTTCCCATTTCAATTTTCGAAAACCTCTTCATAGCGGTTGCCTACAAGATATTATAAGACACTTACATACCCTATTTCAAATAGCAGCGCCCCGCGATTTCACCCGCGTTAGTCCCATTCCCGTGGGAAAATTATAGCCCATAATATTACTCCAAGAAAAGTAAGCAACATTATATGTAAATTATAATTTTTAAAATTGCAATACATTGAATTACAAATAATAATTTAAAGCAAGTTCATCAACCAATACGTAACACAGATATTGATGAGTGCGGGAGGTATGATTTTCTTTTATTCTTATTACAACAGAAACGAAGCGTAAATGCGATTTTTATGAACACGCATCAAGATTAAGCTCAGTTAAACATGGCATTTTTGTTCAATTCCTCTTTAACCATCGTATTCGAGGTAAAGTAGTAGTCGTCAGTGTTATTATCCTACCCACCCACCGGACTCGCAACTAAGTTGTACACTTAAATTGCTCCCCAAGTGTATTCAAGCCAGTCCACCATATTCGCATGGAAATGTCGTACGACATTTTTACGTGTGTTCGTTTGCATCTAATATTTCACTGGCCAGGCGCATCGTATTTATTCGTCCGCTTCTGAATAAGATGTATCCACGATGTATCTGTCTTCGCGATACTGGTTTAGGTCACTAATGATGTGGGACTGAGCCTTTTTTGCCGTGCCTAACTAAATTATATCGACGTGAGGTGGATATTTAATTTTCCAACTATCTGTTATAGTGTTTCGAGTTTTTTGAGGTGCCATTAGTTTTCGCCGTTTAGTTGGCTCTCATTCATCACATTGACACCTAGATCTACTTATCCATTCAAATTAAATATTGTAAAATAATACTTGAAGTCCCACGATCGTCTTAAATTTCTAAGAACATGGCGGGACCTCGCAAGTTATCAGTGAGTATTTCAAAATACCGTTTGGTTGTAAATCAAAGTTGGCTTTCGGATTCAATTAAACATCCCAACGGTGGTGCATTAATCAATATAGTTAATAGAATGGCCTGGAATGGCCTGCAGAGTAGTACTGCTGTAGTTTAGTTTGATACAGCTTGAATGGAAGCGACAATAATCGTGGACGATACAGTGGCGGGCACTTAACTCTACCTAGGTACATATCACTTGCAAATGGACTGTACTGAACGTACGTATCTACCTCTTTTGGGTGATTTAAGCACTGTGGACTTTTGTAAGTCAGAGCGGAATATGTAACCACGTTGCATGAAAATAAATTATTATTATTACGTCACGGTAGGGTTTGAAAACTGTTATATTATGTAATTTAGTTACCGAATAAAATATACCTATTATCTTTAATTATAGACATGACAATTATGTAAAAATAGCAGGCGCTTCGGTTGCCGACATTACGTGTAAAATAGTTTAGTTAGATATTTTATATGTATGTTAGTTATAAGGTATATATAATATGGGCCTCTGTTTACGTTATTTAAGATCTATTAATGTAAATATTGCCTGAAAAAAAGATTTATTATTATTATTAGGAAACCTCGTTCGCGCGAAACCAGTTTTATTCCCGTTTCTTTGGCAATTTCTTTAATATTTTATTTCTAAAAAAACACCTTTAGGTCCAGCAGAAAAGACTGTGCTTTGATAGTTCATTTAGACAAGAACTCAGAACATATATCTATATAGATTAACGTTCGCTTGATTTACTTACTAAGTCAAATACGATTAGTTAATTTAAAAAAAAAATTGCCCCTTCCAGTTTAACTGGATCCGTGTTTATTATTCATTCGATAGTAATTTAATAAGCGTATTGTAGACCAACCCGCGATCGGGTTTCTAACGCGCTTCAATTAGCACCTCCATTAAAGTAATATTAACCAATAACATCACAGCGTAGAGCCCACCTCTCATGCACGCGGTGGGGCTTCAATTCCAGAGAGTTTCTAATACGAATATCGTGATCGCTATAGAATAGAATGGTCAATGTATAGGATAGGCTAAGCTCTACAAAAGACACGTAATATTTATGAATTTAACCGCGTGTGTTTTATTATAACTTACAATTTATTACGCAAATAAGTTAAACTTAGACCTTTCTACTTCACAGAAATCATAATTCGCGCCTGGAATGTACCAATGAGTTTTTCAAAACTTACGTACATATTTATCACTTGCTCGTCGGTCAAGGAAAACATCGTGAGGAAACCCGCAGGTCCCAGAATGAATTCTGAGACATGTGTATACAGACCCGGTCCGGCGATATGGGCTCACCGCCTATCACGTTTAGGGGTCAAAAGAATATCTGGTGAAAAGCGGCTATATCTAGAAATGGAATACCTTTGCCTACCTGCCTCGGGGATATAAGGCGTGAGATTATTATAATTTTTTTTAATTAATAATAATAATGTATTCATTTAAATTGGAATAACAATAAGTCTGTTATAAAACATTAATGGCATACACAGTAGAATTAAGAATAATAATGTAGATAATGTACTAGAAGCTAAAAATAATTCGGTAGGTCCTATCACACCACTTTACTCATCAATCAAGGACATTGATCAGACAAAAAAATAAATTGGTGGGGCGTAGCGTAACCTCAGTAAATATGTAAATAGCATTTATAATAAGGTTGACTGTTGTTATGAATTTCACGCGCCCCATTTACTGATGACTAAAATATTTTTATCTTAAACATTACCTCGTGGTTCAACATAATATAGAAACTACACATTGAACCAACTTTACACTATAACTAATTTTCCTTCATTCCGCTAGACCTATTACAGTATCTAATAGAGGCTGCCAATGAAAAATCTAGCATTAATACTTTGACGGAAGTCTAAACGACGTAACATTACCTAGCCCGATCGTAGATTAAAGCTGCAGATAAATCTAGACTTTCCCAGGTGTATTCATAATTCCTAGGCATTTAGTGCTTGTACTCGGCCTAGATAGTATATCGGTAGCCGTTTCACACTTTACAATACTGTCGCTGGAGGGAGTGAGAAGTTAGTATAGTCGAGCGGAAAATTATTAGTAAATACGTATTTTATTTTAATGGCAGACACCCAGCGGGCGGTTCCGCTTTCCTTCGTTCCCGTGGGAATTTCGATAAAAACCCCTTTCTTATTAGACATCTTTACACATGATTTTAAATTTGATGTCAAATGCTTTCGGAGAGATTTTAAGGTGATAAAGAATGTAGGAAAGAGAAGAAGCTTAAGCGCAAAATTGTTATTATTAAATTAATATAACTTCTGAACACAACTGTCCAAGGATTATACTTTGGTAATCATAACTTGTAATGTTGATTCTCTATAGAATACCTGTAAAAGTGTTACTACTATTAATAAATGCTGCAGGTACAATTTATTGAAGCGCTCATAGCCCTGTGGTACCGGTGTCATAATAGCGAGCAATTTTGATTGACATTAGGGACCTTAAGCATTTGGTCCACCTGTCCACATTTCCTGACGCTGTGGGCTCTTGTGAGGAATCATAGGATATTTATCCTCATTTATGAGAGGAAAGTATAATAAAAAATGGGGTCTTTAAAACTGCAACTTTGTTTAGTGTGTTTGATCTTCAAAAAATTACATTGCAATTTTTGGGGTCTCATGGTGGAAAATTCATATTGTTTTTGGCTGTGGGTTTCTTAAATTAAGCTACGGACCTGTAGACTGATGCTATGTATTTCTGGGTATATAACTCAATATTTGTAAACTCATAGCGGGTAAAGGTACTCGGGAAATGTAAAAAAACTTACTATATTATTGATAATCATAATAAATCACTCGATTAATTATAAATCTATCCCAAACTAGTAAATTAACCACAGCCTTAAAGTAACGGCAATTTTGCCATGAAAATCATAGTAAGCAAATGAGATCATCGATCATTAGTGATCTGATAGAATGATACTATGTTTCCGCGTAATTCATCAGCTTTAGATTGGTATGTAATAT
This sequence comes from Ethmia dodecea, assembly GCA_963855545.1. Classification (NCBI taxonomy): domain Eukaryota; kingdom Metazoa; phylum Arthropoda; class Insecta; order Lepidoptera; family Depressariidae; genus Ethmia; species Ethmia dodecea. The sequence goes on along the minus strand of OY979443.1, from coordinate 13,990,819 downwards.
ACATACACCACCTGATACCATCATAGCAAAGTTTTCTGTTGAATTAAATTTGATTGCCAAGCAGGATTATTCAATATTTATTTAAGTAATTCAGTTATTTAGTACCCTAGTACAGGCTCTGCCTAGTTTGGGACTAAATAACCGTGTGTGAATTGTGTCCCTCCATTTATTTATTTATTACCTACAGATGTTTAATAATCGTTAGTCACTTGTTTCTTATATAATTCAAAAAGTATATATTTCGCCCTAACGTGGTGATGAGCGCTTTGTCATACCACGGTGCTGCTACACATGCCTTAAGAGTTCAAAAACAGTTGTAGAGCCTACAGTAGTCCCAACAACAAGGAACTGATATACTATGTGAGTAAAATTGAGAACCTCCTCCTTTTTTAAAGCCGGATAAAAAATTATAAGCTTTTTCCAAACTAAACTATTTTAATATAGGAACAACTTCCTTCATATATTTTATTTTGTGAAAAACTAACTAATAACAAAGCCGCCAATCTTTAATAATTAAATTTCATTGAACAAATTTCATTCAAAGCAGCCGTTGTAAAATGCATGTAAATTTTGGGTTACATGGTTGGGTCTAGGCGTTCTGTGTAATAGTTTAATTTAATTTGCGATAGCTCAGTTTTCATTAACTCAGTGTTGACATAGCTTTCGAGGAGGGTGAAAAATGTGCCCTAGGCTTTAAATTTGTCAATAATAAACAAGTTGTCGTCATTCCAATTCTGTTGATTCCCTTCTTATAACCTACTATTGTGTATACTTCTTAGTACTTTTAAACAATGAACAAATTCTTTTGAAAATGTAACCACGTGGAGAATAAATACTACTAGCAGCGCCTCGTAGTTTCACCCGAGTAGATCGTGTTCCCGTGGGAATACGGGGATAAAATATAGTATGTGTTATTCTGATATATGACCAATATCACTGTTATGTTTCATCCAAATCCGTTCAGCATTTTTTTTGAAAGAGCAACAAAAATACTTACAAACTTTCGCGTTTATAATATTAGGATATCTATTCCTTTAATCAGACCTCATTTAATATTCCAAACGTTTGCATACGGCCTAAATACACGACCCTTTTCGCGTGTGCTGGTGGCCGCACGCCATCTCTCATCTTACGGTATAATGTTTCATGAGCGAGAGCGATAAACAAAATATTTGGATGTGGTTATTGACTACTTTATACAATTACCACAATATTTAGGGCTATTTAGCTGTAAAACGCTTCTGAATTATTCTGACGCCAAATTTTGTTATAAGGGCGATTAGCAAACAGGGATGTTGTAACAGACAACACAAAGACGTATAATCGTTATAAAACTAGATGTGCACACATGAGGTGGCGACACGGTATCACAAAAATTCTCTATAGAATATGTATTGCGATAACAACTTGTTACGACACGAATCATTGTATAACGAGTCCTATTTAAAGAAGGAAGGTGCAGGTACCAATCTATTATCAAATTATGTGTTATGTCATGTGTAAAAGTAAATTATGTGTTAATATTAAACAGTATAACCTCTCAGACCATGAATCACAGACACAATTGATTTTTAATTGTGTCTCGGTTCCAAATGGAACCGGCGGTTCTTAACTGATTAATATTAGATGTTTCAATAAATTATGTTTTGTTTTCTCCATACAGTCATTAAAACCGATAACAAACTCCTCATTAGGACTACTGTAGTCATAGTCTAATACAATAATAGCAAAGTTTAAAAAGTTTTACCGATTATATTACTTATTATAATTATATTACCTGATACATACATATACACATACCTACACATAATAGACCGCCCGAGTAAAAATGTACAAGCCGAGAATCGAACCAACATCCACCCACATGCCGTTAATCACACATACCGCATCCAAGGCAGAATAATTTCGAGCATCGCTTGCGCGCGCGCAGCTCATTCTAATTAAGCAGCCAGAGATTTATAAGATATGGAAGCATTAGCGAGATTTATACCTAGTTCTGAATAATGAGATAACACTAATGGCGGACTTAGATTCCTAGTATTCCTAGGTATCCTTGATACGAGCTAAATAATCTAGGGATTATAATGGTTAGGATTAAATGAAGCCAAAGGCAAAATATTACATCTTTCATTTGTACTGGACTTGACTTGACGAAAGTATTATATCACTTGTATTACAAAGATATAACCATTGTACTTATTACCGCCTTCAATGAACCTTTTTAGATTTTCCATAGTTCACAAAAATATATTTTAAAATTAAACTAGCTCAGAAAATACATATTTACTCAAAGTATATAATAATAATAATAATAATGTATTTTTTTTTTCTCTCCACAAAAAGTTTACATTTTAAAGATAAGAGATACAGGGCAGAGTCTTTATTGTGGGAGACTGGAGCCTAAGCTAGGTCTGGCCTGTGTTATAGGTCTCCAGGAACCCATATACTATTATTATGTAGGTTGAAACAAAAAAGTACCAAAAATACTTACTTGGTATAAGTTTAAAACATTATTTATGCTCTCTATGAGTAACTTTATGAAAGAGAAAAAATATTGAAAAATATTTAAATTAAATCAATTTATACAACATTATATACGGTTTAACTACTCATTGCACTTTATGTTACACTGTGTTATTGAAGAATACAGTCCTTCATTCCCTAGATTTCGTCAAAAAATGATCTAAAACATCAATATCGCGGGTTACAAACGCCTTTGGCGTAGCGGTTTTGTCACAAGAAACAAAATAGAAAGAAGTCCTTTTGCAATTAATTAAACACACAACTAGACAGAACGAGGTAGAAAACAGTTTTTATTTAAGCAAAGATGACTAACGTACAAGGTTGCGGACAAAAAATAAATCAGTTTTCGACGGCACCATTTGCATATTAGACGATGTTGACTTTTATAATCTTCATAATTAGTCATATCCTTAATTAGAGAGGGTCATTGAACTGTGAGTATTTCTAAACTATACATTATAATGATATTATATTATCTTTATAAATACAATATGAGCCCAGTGGCTAAAGAGCTCGCTTCTCATTCGTGAGACTCGGGTTCGAATTCTGGTATGTACAATTTTTTTTCCATTATTTATCATATTAACATTGACAAGACATTATGATACACAGCATTTATAAACCACAAATGTTTTGCTTAATGCTATCAGTCCACATTGGCACTAAATAAAGATAACAAAATATTTATTATAATATATTATTCGTGTAGAAATGGATAAAGTCAGTCGTTGGAGAGAAGGAGTTTTAAATATCCGAAAGGCATTTTTATCTACATCCGTTTGTTAGTCGTATACCTCGAAATCAAAAAATCCTTGTAGCTTTTCACCTATTCGCATTTCGCCGCGATCTCAAAATTTCTGAACAGATTTTTATTCTTGTAGTATGATTTATGATCGCTAATTACAATTGTCTAAAAAAACCATAGTAGATTTACTTTCCTGCCTGTCTTCACTATTGTCGCTTTTACCTCGATAGATATTTGTTTGTAATGCGTTATTCAAAGAGGTTGGAAGAAAATCATTCTCTTTAAAATTTCTTTAAACGTCTTTGGCGTTATTATATATCGCGATATTTCCTTTGTTCCTTTGTCACACACATCACTGACATGACTAATAAATTAATAGACAATATTATATGCTGTCATGTGATATATGATATAAATTTGCTACTGTTGTAAAATTCTATTCAAAATATATGCGGCTTAATAAATAGGCTATTGATAACACATGCTACATCAAAATTTGCTACGGTTGTAAAAGTCTGTTAAAAATATATGCTAGTAACAAAATATATTACCGATATTACACGCTACAACAAAAAACGCTATCACGGTGAAATGCGATTAGGTGAAAAGCTACAAGGATTTTTTTATTTCGAGGTATACGACTAACAAACGTCTACATCTACACTAATATTATAAAAAGGAATGATTTGTATTTTTGTATGTTAAATTCAAAAAAATCCAGTAGTTTTTTAAAATTCTTTCACCAATAAAAAGCTACAATATCTCTGAGTAACATAGACTATATTTTATCTCCGTATATCCACGGGGACGGGAACTAGGCGGGTGAAACCGCGTAGAACAGCTAGTGTCTTATAATTTCAAAGACCAAAGGGTGGCAACTAAACTCCATTCTAAGCCTGCCTGTCCGTTCGTCCGTCTGTCGGTCAGTGGGGTGTATTTAATTTTATACACATATTTACATTATAATAATATCTCGTCATGGGCAGACAGGTGAAATTTTCACAGAATGTGTATTTCTATTGCCAATATATCTAACAAAAAATAATAAATTACTATAAAATTTAAATAATATTTATTATACGACTAAATACGATGATACGGAACTCTTCGTCTGCGAGACTCACTTTGCCGGTTTTCTTATTTTAGTAAGTGCACTCTATTGAGTGAACATTAGTTTTTGTAAAAATGTCTGTGAGTAAGTCGATTGATTTGTTCTTTTGATCTTTTTAGGTTATGTTATTGAATATGATTTAACTTATTATAATAGGTACATTATATCTACAATTCCCATATTGAATTGTCTTTATTAATAGCGGTACGGTGTAAATTAGGGGCGGTAGCGGAAACGGCGAGATGAAACGCAGTTATTATCTTACCATCTTCAAATTGAAATGATGAAGTCGGGCTGTAGTAATTTTTTGCGTATCCTGCTAACGGTTTCTAAACAAACTGACTGGTTACGTTATTTCAATTAGTAATAATTGACGGGAAATCATAGTTTTTAATAGCATTTGGAGTTAATTCAAAGATCGAAACGATTTAGCTATTGGTATGTATATATAATCATGACTCTGAGTTCGATACCGAGTAAGAAGAGAAGTTTTTATTTTTAATGAGTAAAATAAAGTTCTTTCGTAATTTGTTTGGTTGTTAAAAACACATCTAGGATAATATCTGTATAAATTAATAAAATCAAAGCAATGGTTATAAAGGAAATCAGTCTGTATTAAATCCACTAGATTATGGCAAACTTCTGTATTGAGAATCATTAAGTATTATATTTTTTTCACATTTATTACGACCCTCAATAGAGAAGATGATGATTAGTAATAATAAAACTTACCAAGGAAGCAAACTAAAGAAAACTCTATCAAAATTGGTTTATTAGTTATTATTAGTCGGAAATCTGTTTTTCTCAGCCGCAGCTTACATTTACTTTGAAATTTTTTAAATAGCGTTACGGAGATTATACAAACTATAAATTAGTTTATAACGTGTCTGGTTAAATAATAACATAATAAATATATAACTTTTAGACGAATGAGCTACTATTTTTCAGTTTCATATAGCACATCTAGTTTAGAATCTTTTCCCTTTTTTCATCATCATCTCAGTCAATAGACATCTGAAGAACATACACTTTACGAGGACAAAACCGAGCGGAACAGCTAGTTAAAAATATTTTTTGGAAGTATTTCGTTTTGCAATATAGGTACTCGTATACAATACAACAACTCTTTATTGTAAACCAAAAACAACACAATATGGATACCAATATTAACCAAAGTACAACTAAAGACCCTAAAAAGCAAGACACTAACGAATTTACTAGTGCTTACTCATTTACCGAATACGCAGATACAGAAATTTACTTTCAGTTGACCAACATTCTAATAGACGATGATTATAATAAATTTCATCATCTGTATAATAAAGTCGAGCTTTATATAATATAAATAAAATAAAATTAAGGTCCACTGCTGGATATAGAATCTCTCTTGGAATTATATACCTACGTATTCGCTAATAAAGGGGATTAGCGATCGCTGTATTAGATTCTCACTTCTCTTCTTTGATGGTATTTATTATTTCCTTGTGTATATATATATTGCTCTTATTTAGGTAATACAATCACCGGTCCTGTTACTGGATCCTCATTTAATTATTATTATTATTTATTTAATACTCTAGCAGCTCTTGAGCTGATGCGTGTATATCACTGCACTCTCTGCAATATATCTCACTGAAATATTATTTTATCTTTTCTAAATAGGTATTTGACAAAACTCACACCTTTAGTAAAATAAATGTAATAATAACGTCATATCAGATGTCGTTAGTAAAACTCGTATAAAGAGATGTCTACGTAAAAATATGGCCCCTAAAGGCTATAATACACTGACAGTTATGTGCAATAATAGCGACCGAGGGGACATTATGTATTCTTAAATTTGCTTTTGCATAAAACTATCTATATCACAGCGGGGCGCAGCGCTATGACAACGATATTTAGTATAGTTTGTATGCTAAACCAGGAAAATTGATACAATTATTATAGGGAATACACATTTTTATTTATTGGAATAAAGACTTATGGGTGAAGGAAAAAAAAGTTATTAAATCCTTGAAAGTAGTCTCCTGGGAAAAGATAAGCTCACTATATCTGTCACGTGTAGGAGCTCAAAAAATACGCGGTAAAAAGTATGTACAGTCAAGAGCACATGAAGTTTTACACTTGTAGTGTAAAACTTCATGTGCTCACACTAACCTTACCTCTAAGGCGATTGTAATAAGAACGTTACAAAGTCCAAAGCACGTGGAGTTTGCCAAGTCCAATTTAATCCTACTAATATTATAAAAGCGAAAGTTTGTATGTATGGATGCACTAGCAGCGCCTCGCGGTTTCACCCGCCAATGTGTTATTCTGATGTATAAGCTATACAATCGTAAAGTTTCATCAAAATCCGTTAGTTAGTAGTAGTTTTTGCGTAAAAAAGGAACAAACATTCATACATCCATCCATACAAACTTTCGCGTTTATAATATTAGTAGGATAGATGTATGAATGTTTGTTCCTCTTTCACGGGAAAGGGAACTACCCGGGTAAAACCGCGGGCCGCTGCTAGTCATTCATATTTGTAAAAAACAAATCCTTATCCATAATCCATAATATTTGGCTCACTGTGGCTTGCGTAACATGTTTCCAAAAGCTGATTCCTTTTAAGGAACCACGATGTATGATTTATCAATGTCAAAAAAGAAGGTTTGTCAATTCGCCGCGTTTTTAGTGTTCCGAATCAATCCAAACTTTTAAACCGGCCAAGATCGAGTGACTTGCACAGGAAGGGTTCCGTGCTACCGTACAATAAAAATACGTTTATTGTATAGGAACCTCTCTAATTTTAAACTTTTTATTACTTAGTGTTACCTACATACACATTCTGTGAAAATTTCAACTGTTTACCTGCTATTCATGAAATTACAGCCCACTTTTTTCTTTTTTTCCTTTTTTACACTAACAGAGAGACGGAGGTCTAGTAATAGGGTCTCGTTGCCATGCTATGGGTACGGAACCCTAAAAACGAGCACGAAACTTCACGAATCGGCGTTCGATGTGGCGACCTTCTTGAGACCACACTCAGCCCGGTCTGTTAGGAGCTCTAATAAGCGATTAGCCCAAGATAGACACTGAAAGGAGACGTTTCAGGAATGTATGGAGACTGGGCCTGCACCATGTACACCAGTCTCTTAAGATAAATATAAATAAAATTACTTAAGGTTTATAAATGATTTTGCTCATATTTGTCTAGTTTCGTTGAACATTAAACTTAAATTGTCAACGCGATGATCGAAAAAAAATATGGCGACTGACCGGAAAAATGACAATTGACATTATTTTGACGTTTGTCGGACTAATTCAAAATAACATGGAAATTGGTATAAGGAGATAATCAATAAAGCAAAACTTACAGCTTAGGTATGTTATTGTGTTTCAAATGGACAATTCAGATAATTACGGGAAATTATAAACTTTTTGAAATTTTTAAAACAATTATCAACATTGACGTCGAATTTGTCCGACATATATTAAATCTGCATTGGCCTGAAAAGATAAATTGTGGCATTAAAATTATTACAGGCAACTACGAAACCCTACTATCTGCGCATGCCCCGACCCAAACTTTACCGGTTTCTTATTGACATTATTGATTGAATCAGAAAAATCAATAAATACCTACTTGGAAAAGTCATTCCTTAAACTGCTTACGAGGAAGCGTTTAGTATGCAGTCAGCATTATAGCGTTTGGTGTAGTCAAGTAACGTCCAAAGATTTGTAAAATTTAAGTACGCGATATTTCTAAATATTTGTCATTTGTCGTATGATATTTTCAGGGTCCATACCTCAAAAGGAAAAGAAACCCTCTTAGCATCACTTCGTTGTCCGTTTGTATGTCTCTCAAGACCCATTATCTCAGGAAGTCGTGGACGTATTAAGTTGAAATACTTCTTATAGCACAAGTAAAGTCTGTCCCTATGTATGCTTATAGATCTTTAAACTTACGCAACGGATTTTGATGCGTTTTGAGTGATTCAGAGGAGGGTTTTATATACCATATAAACCGAAGTGAACCGAGGGCAGGTCGCTAATATCAGGGAATATGAAATAATTTTTGGAAGTCATTGGAACTAGCTTGAGTTTCTAATCAATGCCTAGGTAATGCGTCTGAGGCGGTTTCTATTCTAATGCAAGTTATTGATCGATATATTCTGGTGCTCTTCTCGCCACCTACAAATTCCCAGTGAACAGATGGGACTGTAGTATTTTTTATATGTCTATTTATTATAAAGCTGAAATACGTGGAAACACTTTGACAGCAAAAACTCTATCGACAGTATCATCAATACCCACTAGAATTCAGGTCACATATTCCAGTAATTTTTTAATTATACCTTGTTAGTGTTTTAGCTTTCTACCTTAGAGCTTGTACTTAAAGATACTATTTCAGTAACTATATACCAGGGATGTTCGACTAATGGCCCTACAAATCCTTCTGCGTCGAGGTCTGGTATTGTCCTCAAAGGTTGTCTTTTTTTAAACCACTGTTGCCTTTCCTTTTCCCTTTTAACGCGGACAATTTTTAAATGGCTTATGTTTGATACCATTATTGTGTGCCAATCAGGTTGAATTACAATGTCCTTTAACATCCGCCGAACTGGGCTCAGTTGGAATCTTTATTTTTGTTACAAATCATTTATTTATACGTTTTTGTTTCGAGTAAACAAGGCAGATGTACAGTTTATGTAGATGAGCTCCAGCTGAAAGATTCTGAATTCAAAGGAATGGAATTTGACGATACGATTCGAATACATGAATCCACGTCGTGGAAGTAAAGCAGTTTGTTTTTAATTCCTTTTTCTGGCGTTTCATGTCATTCGTCTTTGACAACCTCTCGGTGACGTCTCCGAAATATATATTGCTTTCGAATACACTTTTCTTTGGACTTGATTTTTTTACTGCGTATAATAAAATCGTAGTAGGGTTCCAAAATCGATTCGAATTATTTAGTTTAATAAAAATATAAAATATCGGATAATAATGATAGACGTAATCCTAACAGAGTAATGAAATCGCATAAATAATAACAAAGAACTCTAAAAACCCGGCTTTAGTTTAGACTTTTGTTGTTTTTTTAATAACTAAATATAATATAATCTCACGCCTTTTATCCCCGAGGGGGTAGGCAGAGGTATTCCATTACTGGATATACCCACATTTCACGAGATATATTGAACCCCTAAGCGTGATAGGTGGTGAGCCCATCGCCGGACCGGGTCTTTTTTTACACATGTCTCAGAATTAATTCTGAGATTTCCTCACGATGTTTTCCTTCACCGTCGAGCTAATGATAAATATGTACGTAAGTTTAGAAAAACTCATTGGTACATGCCAGGATTCGAACCCGAGCCTCACTGATTTTCGGCCGGCTCTTTAACCGTCCGGGCTATCACTGCTCTTTTAATAACTGTTTGCCCTATTTTCATAAAATTATAATAAATGATATATTAAATGGGACCACCTCTGAAATATGATCTATCAAACCAAAAAAAGATTTATCAAAATCGGTTGATAATTTGCGAAGTAATCGTAACATACATAAAAAACATACAGTCCGACATAGGAACCTCCTCCTTCTTCGAAGTTAGTTGACAATATAGACATTTAATATACCTATGAGATGTATATATATGTACCTATTTTAGCGATGGGCTCACCACCTACCACGTTTAGGGGTCCAAAGAATATCTGGTGAAAAGCGGGTATATCCAGAAATTGAATACCTCTGCCTACCCCCTCGGGGTTATAAGGCGTGAGATTATTTTTTTATTATTTAATTTTTTTTTCATGGGAATCACAGAACAGTTTTTGTATTTGCTTCAAATTTATATAAGGAGACATTAACAAAATAGTAGATTATACACCGAGAGGATAAAGTACTCTTTTATGTCACGATATTTAATCCGAGCGCAGCAGAGTATTACTTCGCTCAGGAATTAAAACGGAGTCCTGAGTGCAGCGAGGGATTCAAGCTAGCCCAAGACGAAAACAGTTTTACCCAATAATACTATTCTTTTCTTACCTTTTGCGAGACAATAAAAAGCAAGGCTACTTAATATGGCTTGTAGTGACCAGTTCGATTTTCAAATAAGTTCTTTTTGCTGTAGGATTTTTTTTTCATAAGAATTCATTTTAACCCGGTCATAATATTGTACTGAATCTAATTATAACCCGCTTTTTAATAATGACTTGCTTTAGGTGAGGTTGCATGATATGTAGGGGAAATGTCGAGCATGCGGTGTAAAAAAAACTAAATAACCAACGAAACAACGATTTGCTATAGTAGTGCACCGTTTACCCTGGTTCTAATGTCTCAGTTTAATCCATCCCAAGGTTGTCTGCAAGACATCATTAAAATCGATAAGACCACCGATTGAACATAAATTATTTTGTAAAACCATAACATATATTGTTTTAGGTGTAAAATTAAGAGTTGTGTTATTGTTCTCTTGAATCGCCTTTTATCGGTTCGTCTTACCATGTACCTAGTTTAAATGTTTCCTCGCTTATTAAATCGCTTAAATAGGCAATTACATAAATATTACACATATTGTTTGTCATTAAAACTTACATAATTATATACCTTTATTCCTGATTAATTTTTTTTAAAGTGTGTTACTACTCAATTCTCAAATATTTAAACTTTATCTCCAAACTTTATACCTACTTAAAATTATTAGCAGCACATTAAAAGTTCCTAATTGAGACGTGAATTTTTAAAGTAACACTTCTGATTTTTAAAGTGTATTAAGTACTCCGCAAGGTGAGGGAGAGTGTGCAATAAATCTTATTGTGGCGGTCTTATCGCTTACTCTGAGGTAGCAGATATGGTCTCTGTCAGCTCAGTTGATTTAAATATAAAAATAAAACGGGCTAAATACGTGTATCGAAGTTCGGTTCATATTATCTTCGCGCTCATATTTGAAGGTGGGATATGTTTGTTTTGTTTTGTCTTAATGTGTAGATTATCATGTCTGGTAAGTACAAGTGGAAAATTATTTCAAATTGGGGTCCCTACAGCATTTGGAACCAGCAACTCGTCGGTGGAGACGAGCTGTTTACATTTAGCCAATCTTCATAGACGAGTTTAGAGTGCCTTGTTATTAGACTATTGACATTTGTAACATTATTCAGAGATTTTTTAAGCCTTACTTAAACCTAGGGAAGAAAAATATATTTTCTAAAATATCTGTGACTAGATGGACATGATAGGGGCCCCTTGTTTTTAAGAACGAAACCCTAAAAAGTGACTGGTTCCACGAATCCAAGCCCTTATGTGGTGCCGCAATGCGTACGATCTAATTGGGTATAGGATACGTCAACTCGGGATCAAAATTTTGCTCATTATTTTCTGGGTTTTTGTTCTTCATTACTTTAGAATTGGTTCGAAATTTAAAAAGAGATTTAAATAAGAGATTTAAGAAGGGACAAAGGGAACAAAGTCATAATACAAAAGTTATTTAACTAGTGGTCAGTGATATGTCCGACTGACCGACTGACAGCTCGCATTCATACAACTGTAAACTGATCATTGGTACATCTAACAGTGTCTTGAGCTTCACGTGATGCCCTATGTACATTTTATTGGCAACGGTTTCATATTCATGCACGACCATGCTAGGGCTCACACCGCGAGCGTCGTATGAGGTCCTATTACCGAAGTCGGTATCTCCACTATGGAATGGCTAGCAAGAAGCCCGGACATGAATCCGATTGAACATCTATGGGATAAATATAAGAGAACAATTCGTGCAAAAGATTCTGCCCCAGAAACACTTAGCCAGCTGCAAAATGCAATCCAAGAGGAATGGAATGGAATGCCACAACATTTGATCGTGACTCTCATCCGATCGATGAAGAACTGTATGGAATCAGTAATAAGAGCTTGAGCAGGGAATACAAGTTATTAAATAATCGTTTCTTACCTTTTTTACTTTCGTGTGTTTTTTCTCAATTTCATTCATACTCCACACAGGGTAAGAATGACTTGTTAAACATTATACGAAACCTATGAAAATTTAATTTGAATTTAGAACATTAACATTAGAATTTTAAACTTTCGAGTCCGATTTTTTTGCTTAAGACCTTACGAAGCGTAAGGCCTTATTTCGATACAAGAGATGTACCTATACACTATGTTCTTGGTCTGACTAAGCGAAAATACAAAAGTTAATAAACAATGTTCGCTACCGACATACTCGTAGTACCAATGAAAAGTAGGCGCCGGGACATATTTTAGTTTGACTAACAGGTTAATCGTTAAAATACGCAACGATTGTTGACTGGATTCCATATACCAATTAATATATGAACATCTCATCATCATTTGATACAACTCTGTTTTTTTAAGGCAGTAGGAATTTAGCCATCAGCAATCTTGAATTTCATAAATTCAAGAGCTCTGCTTCAGAGTCTATATATGCACAAAAAATAGTAAGTCTTATAAAAACTTACTGAAATGTCCCTTGTTAATCAACAGTAAGACGATAGTGCAATTTTACTGAAGATTGGAGCGGCTTCTTGAAGTAACTCGAACACGGTCATTCTACGTATTTTATCCAATTACCTATTCACTGAACATTATCACGGACATTTTGCACTACCATTATTATGAACCAAAACCTAAAACATACAGCAAAATGGGGCTTTTTGGCGGGAATGCGAAAACGGACGTCATGTTTTTTGTAAAATTTTCATTTTGCTGTATATATATGATAGGATGGAGGATATATTATGAGGCAAGTCTCCGTGAAGGTATGCAATGAATTGGAAATTCGATAAAATGCGTAGGATGGATATTTTTGGATTGTCTCAAGAAGCCGCTTCAATCTTCAGTAAGAGTGCACTATCGATTTACTGTCGATTACTAAATAACATTGTGATGAAAAGTGTTAATGACACTGTATTTTTGTGCATAGCTCTAAAGCAGAGCTAAAACCCTTGATTTTTGTGTCGTGATTAGTGCTGATGGCTAAATTTCCAATGCCTTAAAATAAGAAAAAAAACAGCAAAATGGAAAAAAAAAAAAAACATGACGTCCCTCTTCGGATTCCCGCCAAAAAGCCACACAACTCTGACAGTTGCGACGTTTAACTAAAAATACCTATACAATAAGTTTAAAAATACTGTAGGTACTTACATATGTGTCCGTGTGCATAAGAACTCATCTAACTCCGTTAAAAGAAACAAACAAACAGACATTATCCAATTATAATAGATAAGATTGCACATCAAAACGAATAACTCCAACTTAATAAATTTCTATCATAAAGCTTAGGCCACAGTTAGCTGAACGATTCGCGTGGAATTAAATACGTTTAATTAATTACGATGCTATCAGTTTGAGCCAAGAATTGCAATTAGTTGTTGGTATTGATAGCCCTTTGTAAGGTTTCAGGTTATACTGGGGACGGTAAACTTGTGACTTTTTAGTAATAGGGATATATAATATTCTAGCAGTTCCGCGCGGGTGCAGTTGCACCTGCGTAATCCCCGTTCCTGTAAGAAAATTATTGCCCATCTTAAATCTTACTTTTCTGGGTGTCACTTGTTGTCACATCAGAGGGTGCAAGTAAGATTTCAAGTGACCCGTCTGCTCGTTTGGTCCCCTATTATACTACATAAAAAAATATAGTAATAACAAATTGTTGGACACAATTCACACACGGTTATTTAGTCCCAAACTAGGCTCGTAGTAGTCAACATACTTAAATAAATATTAAACGACCAGACCCGAAGCCAACAGACATGTTCATGCACACATAATATTAGCCCCGAGCTGGGATCGAACCCGTGACTTCCAACTTAGAAGGCAGGGTCACTACCAACTGAGCCAACAGACCCGTCAGACTATATAATATAAATAAATAATAATAATAATAATAAATTTTGGGACACAATTAACACACGGTTATTCAGTCCCAAACTAGTCAGAGCCTGTACTATGGGTACTAAACAATTGATAAACTTACTTAAATATATATTTAACGACCAGACACGAAGCCAACAGACATGTTTACTCACACAAATGTTGGCCCTGAGCGGGGATCGAACCCGCGACCTCCGACTCAGAAGGCAGGGTCACTACCAACTGAGCCGCCATCAGGCCTGCACCTATACAAAAAAACTACAACCAAACCTTTTCCCCCACAGCTGTCTGCCATGGACCCTGACTGCGGTGTCAACGCGGTCGTCAACTACACCCTGAGTGATGGTTTTGCCAGACCTCAGTTCTCCGTCAAGCCTGATTCTGGAGACTTGTGCATCGCAGCACCCCTTGACTATGAAGCTACTAGTGACTTTGAGTTTCCCGTAATCGCCACTGACAGAGGTATAGTATAATAATTTGTATGTTTACATAAGAATTTTTTATTGTTTGAAACTAGAGAAGTTACCTAGAGAATCTACAATAACAACCAACCCGCAACGGCTTTTCACGGGTGCAATGCTGACACTAAAACCTTCGTCTTGAATCATTCTATTCTATTCATCAAAATTCGATGCGCAGTTTTAAAGATCTAAGCATACATAGGGACAGACAGACAGCGGGAAGCGACTTTGTTTTATATTACTTATGTAGTGAAGAAAAAGAAGCCTAAAAGCCTAAGTGAAACAAAATTTAAAAACATCTGTTACCATTATATCTTTGAAATCTGTTTACTCCCCGTAATTTCAGGCACAGAGATTTTCTTCTTCAATCTTACCAACTATGTTGCTAAAGTCATTACATAAACAGACCCTATATCTGCAGTGTTATAGAAATCCTTGCTCAAAAATAAGGCGCGGCATCTTAGAGTCCGAAATAAATTCCAAAAATGTCCGACGGCCGCTGGCTCCAGTCCACTCCTGATTTATGGGGCGAGAAACGACCAACTATTACCTGTCGTTTTTCTTTCGCCAAATCTGACCGTCACTTTGTATCGCCGACTTCACTTTGGAACTGCATTTTTGGATATTTCAATACAGTAACATAAATATCTCAGCCTGAAAAAGCATGTTTATTTTTTAGCTTTGATTTCAAAAAAAGGGGTGACTTTAATTATCACCTGCAAATAACCCATTATGTAATTTTCAAGGTCTCGGTATCAAATTCACCCTCCTATATATTTTTTATTCATCAACATTTAGTAGATATTGTGCTTGTAAGGCTTCATAATTTAATAAAACAGAATTCGAACGAAAACTTGCGACATTCCTGAGAGCGAATCAAGCGCATCGACCGGCAAGCTTATTCCCACAATAATAATACTTTAGAATATCTTTGCAGGATATGCCCCTAAAGGAGTATTTTCTAGTTAAACTAGCGTTCTCTTAAGAATTTCTGTTTCTATTTAAATGTTTTCAATGTTTCTAAAGCTTTTATATAAAAGGGATATTAATTTTCAGACGTTTTTCTAGATTTTTGATCATTGGGACCTTTAACAAGGTTTACAAATACTTAAAATAATAGAAAAAGTTCAACAAATAACATTTTAACATTATATTTTGCCTTTTTAATGATTATATAAGGTACTTAATTCTAAAATAGTATTATTTTTCTTTATATTAATAAATGAAGGTACCCATAAATCTACAAAATCAAAAAAGAAATATCCGTTTGGTCATATAGGTATTACGGTTTTTTAAACGACAGTAGTTCCGAGTCATAGGTACATTTACCATATACAAGAAATTTTGTACAGGAATGTATAAAAAACATGTTATTTTATTATTCATCTTTAGGTATTCACATACTTTTGTACTTTCAGCTTTTTTAACTCATTCCAGAATAATTCTCCGATTATAGAAATTATGTTTACCTGACAGCTGGAACAACCTATAATTATTTTCGTCCTGTTCTACCGTAAATAATTCATATTTCAATTTTTTATTCTCCTACAACATTATCTGAAAACCTTCAAACAGAAACATCCAAACAATTATTTTATAATCTCAAAACTTGTTGGAAACGCGTTGACATCGGCATAAATCAACCGGCTGTCAATTAAACATAGCATTACAACAATACACAAACAATCACGGGTCCAATTATTTATTTATTCGCAGGGGGCCTGTCGACGACCGCCGTAGTGAAGATACAACTGCTTGATATAAACGACAACGTACCAGTATTCACTGTTAAGGATTACAACGTTTCACTGAAAGAAGGAAGGGTTTCATCTACTGAGCCAATAGTTTCTGTGTTGGCTGCTGACCCTGATTCTGGGCAGTTTGGGACTGTAACTTATAGAATTACAAACGGGAATGAGAATGATATATTCAGAGTTGATAGAAGCACTGGTGAAATATTTGTTACGAAGCCTTCTTTGATACATGCTAACAGAAATTTTGAACTAGAAGTGTCAGCTACAGATGGATCAGGATTATCGGCAACCCAAGGAGCAGCAGTCCATGTCAACGTGATGCCAGCAGGAGTTGGATCAGCGTCATTCGATAAGCCAAGATACAATTTCCATGTGAGAGAAGATGTAATGAGAGGAACTGTCGTCGGGAATCTAAAAGCTACTCTTGGTGACAGCGGTAAGTAATTTATTGTCTACTTTGATCACATGACCTCAATCTTTTCCTAGTAGAAGGTTCACTACCTGTCCACGTCGAGGTCCAAAATATACTGGTAAAAAGTGAGTGTTTACCCTATCGGGAATAAAGGGCGTGAGCATCTTTATTTTTTATATGTGGTGTAAAGAAACTACTTAGAACAGAGTCAATAGATGTCAATAAATATTAATTTTACGTATATCACAGCGTGTCCTTGTAACAAAGATTTACAATCTTTTTCAACGGTAATAATCTGGGCGCTATTACAACTTAAACAACACGAAATCCTAAAGAAATATCAACATTTAGAAGAAGAAAAAACACTATTGTTCGTGGTATAAGGGTATAGAACATCTAACAAAATTCGAAACCCAGGTCTCCAATTTCATTTCCCGAAATGAAAGTTGGTTAAACAAACTTTCAAGATTACTTACGTCGAAACTGACTTAAGAGAAGGATGAACAATAATGTTTTCAAAACCGTGAACTACCGTTGAATCGAATTACCTTATAGCTTCATTTTGCTTTAACAAATTTATTGAAATCGTGCGACTGGTGTTTGGTACAAGTATAAAGGTATATCCGAGACTCTTCTAATTACGACTCTCTGTTTCTAAGTGAATTTTATATTTAGGATACATTGTTTATGAGCCTTTTAATTAATATATTATAATTTTAAACATTTTAGAATCAGCCTATTAGTTTGTATGACGTTGCTTACTTCCAAACACGACAATGTCGTTTGTCAAAAGCAGTCTACTCATTTTAGGAATCGTCTGGGATGTTTACGCTTTTGGTTTTTTTTCAATAATTAGTATAAATATCAGTACCCGCTTCAGTATCTCCCTTCTACTACACCTCAAGATGATCAGATGCCTATGCGCAAATACGTAATCGCCTATTGTCTTCCTCCAGGATCACGATCAAGTGATGTGCGGCCGCCATCGCGCGCGCCCGCACATTCAATTCGCGACTATTACTGCTTCCTACTTTAGGATGCTTTACTATATCTTAAACTTCACTTCATAAGCGTTTGATTATAGTGGCATTTAAATATATATCAATTACCTAATGTATTGTAATCCATATAATACTGAGTGTCACATAAAATTGAGCAAATTATCTCACAAATTGTGCTGATTAGTTCAAAATTTTGTAAAGGTATTTGATTTTTTTAACTAATTTTAAATTTACTCTTTACAAATCTAGTTTAGTTTGGTAGATTGATCAAAGAACTGAGCAATGTTGAGTGCGGTCAGTCAGAGAATGGGCGATCGTCTAGTGACATTACATCACATTATGCAAAGTTACATATACCAGTTTACGTTATTTATTTACAAAAATAAAAGCCATCATATCCTCGGTGGCTTAAAAAATTCCAACAGTTCGGTGGCTAACACCCTAAAATCATCGCCTAATCCCCGGTGGCCTCGCACGGAAGTCTTAGTTATAGTATAATAGTATTCATTGTTAAAAGTCCATGTTATAGCTCATTAATAGGTTAGGTGTGGATGATGTACTTGCCTGTCGTAGGCGAATATTACTCTATATACAACGTAGTACTTGTAAATGCCGGGTAATATTTTTAAAGAACCCTCCCCCAAATAACCCTTACGTGCGTATCAATATAATCTCACAGATCAATTAAACGGATACGGCCGCTTCCAATACTCGTGTTCTTTGATGCACCGGTCGCCTGTGTTACACCTTTGCGTAACATAGAAATATGCTCACAAATTATTATTCCTAGTCTCTGCAATCACCTTTTAAAGGTTTTTTCTTCTAATTTTAGGATCTTTAAACGTTGAAGAGCCCGTTGCCGAATTAGCGAAAATCGATAACATTAATATAAGCAACATTTTGTTTTACTAACAGTAAAACAGCTGTAAATAACAAAAATAGTCATCAAGAACAAAAATAGGAATCAGCCAACACATAACAGGAACTCATCTAAAATCCCCGGAAATGTATAAATTTAGTAAACCATGCACTTCTACTGAATTACGTAGTGACAGTTATGTATTGAGCAAATTCAGTCAACTAAAATTTTGTGATAAATGATTGTATAGGTACATTCGGTCTGTCATTTTGAAGTATGGACGTCATAAAAAGTTATAGAAAATTGTATTTAAAATTGAATCCAAATGCACTGAATGTTTGTTTATATAATTTATACCTTCTCGTGACGGCGACTTTAGCTTAATTATCAAGCATTAACCTCGAACAAAATAACTATTTGTGTATGTATTGTAAACAACAACGTTAGATTTTAGGAGCAATTTCATAAGTTACTTCATTGAAACTTTTTCACGGATTCACTTCGGTGTGACCGTCGCTCAAACTTAATCGAACATCGGGGAATGGCCGAAACAATTATTCCCTTTATTAACGTCTACCGGAGCTCGAACCGCGCTATAAACACGCCCCGGGTTCGGTTGTGACGCATAAAGTTTCCCGTGTCGATCCCGAAACATAACGGTTGGCCCCGACACTAGGTAATTACCTACATTATGTGCCTCCATACATTTCATCTATATTAGAACTTATACGAGTAGATATACTGAAAACAATAGTCAATCGGGCTCATAGTCAAATATTAAGGCTATCCAGTACAAAATTGTAAAAAAGAAACTGCAAGTTAACTACTTTTGAGAGCGTACTAAAACATGTCAGAGCGACGCTTGAAAATTAACCTGTTGGTACATCCCCTCTTAGATGCTTCAGCCCTAGAAGTCAGCCAGATTAAAAACAATAAAACTTAAAACAATTCGCTGCCAACGAGTATAGACACTATTGTTATGATAGTTGACAGCCAACATGTTAAATAACATAATATAACATTTTATACTCTCTCCTTAACTTTATGTTAGTTATTGGTGCAAGCCACTGTGCGTGAGCTTCTTCCGTTCATGGTCGTGTTCATGTTTGACCTCACCTGTGTCCTCTTAATATCATGTGCCATAAATTAAAGTTATTTTACTGGATACAAATTTGTTTGAAGTTTTATTTAAGATACTACATTAGTATATGTAGCTTAATAGTCATAACACTTTTGGGTATTCTGTATATATATTTTTTCCAGCGATGTCCTAATAAACCATTACCAAGTCATTTGTTTACGATTAATATTTTCATTTTTGGTAAGTTTTTTTTTTAATTTGTAGGATGCAGGATCTTGGGCCTTATTTTATAAGTATTTATAATTGGAATGAACTATTAATTAACTAATGAATTAACTAAAAATAAACTAACTTGACATTTATTAGCTTGTTCGACATACACTAGCGGTAAAGACAGATGCTTAAGCCTCAATGTTTGTAGAGCTAAGTTTGTAAATTTCTAATAGTCCAGCTTCACTGTAACATAGTTGGTAAATCAAGCTGTTGCCAATAAAGAACCGTGCTATCTCAGTTCGGGGAACGCAACGCGTTTCGCTTGTATTTATACAAGTGGACTTTCTTTGTTGAGTCGCTGTTACACCGTACTTTAAAACACGAGACACTCAAGTCTAGTTTATAAAGTAAGTTACTCAGTACCAGGGGTACTTATAGGTTTCTCTCCATACATATGAATAGTTAAATTAAATAATTAAATTAAAAATAATAATAAATAAACAGAAATGACACTTTTGCCCCAAACACGTTCAATGTCACGAATTAGCTTTCTGTTGTTATATAAGCATTTACAATGTAGTTATTTATAGCTGTTAGTCTTCCTAAGATTAAGTAAATAAATAAATAAATATTAGCCTATCGTTCCGTCGATGTAACCAATGCACCAGGAAGTGTGTACAATAACATTATTTTTAACTATACATTATGATACAGGCTTGGCATTACTTACTAGCTCAATGTGGTACAGTATATTAATGTTTAGATTTTTATGTGTGATTAGTAGTTTTTTAAATTATTTATCCCTAAGGGTTGCTACAGATTTTCCATTTATGGAACTACAAAATTTTAAATAATTGCGAGATAAATGCACACTTTTGTCTATTGTGAGTAAGAAAAATGACTTACTTACTGGATGTAGAATAAAACGTAAAAAAAGTCCAAGAAGCTTTTGGGTCTTCTTATTTAAGGTAATAAAAAACGTAGACAGTACGTAGCCAAACCTGACAAAAATACTCACTAATTTGTTTTGAATTACGCAACAGTGTAACAAAAGCCACGAGGTTCTCGTCCACGTTTATTCTGTTGTGACTTCGAGCTCTGTAAATCACTGAATTGCGAACCCACCGTTATGGTACGTGGGGCACTTGTCCATGGGAATTCTGCCATGCTACACAAAGAGATAGCGGCTGGTTAAGATTCATAGTTTTAGTTGCGCGCGTGTAGTTAATGGAGTGCGTAAGTATGAACGTGTCATGAAAGACGTTATTGAAGAAATTCTAACTTTCAGAAATATGACGTTTTACACATTGCTACTTGGCGCGAAATTAGGGCAAAGCTTTAGAAATTTTAGATCCATCTAAAATTATACTTTTCGTTTGAAAAATAGAATCCATGACATAGGAATTTACTGATAGAAATAAAACTAATACGGGAGAAACATGCGCGTTGTCTGTCAGTCAATATTTAAAGATTTATTAAGGATATTATGATATTTTTACAAACTTTTGGAACATAATACGGAAACAAAACGACAGTTCTTTAAAACGGTTACGAGCTTCAACAATTATATCAAGTGGTGCCATACTTAATATTGATTTTATATGCCGATAATATTTTTAATAATAAACAAAATAAACTCTTATGTAATAAATAAATATAGCGATAGCGATAACGCAGACTATTAGTGAATTTATGAGCTATCAAATGTTATTTTAGAAACAATATCAGATGAATGAGCAATGCGAATCAAATCTTTAGATTACTAAGATATCGACTAAAAATTTATCCGAGCTTGTAATGGTTTTTTGTGGTACAAGGGACGAGCGTAATCCTCAGTCCTCGTATTATAATGATAGAGCCACCGAATTTAAATATAGAACTATGCAATAGTAATTCTTTGTAGAAACTATGTGGCATAAAAATACAAGAATATAATATACAACGCGTAACAGAAAACTCGCAATTCCTCATACACCCCAATTAGTATATTAATATAAAAAAATATGATGCAATCGAACTTTATAGTTGCGTCTAACCAATTTTCTTAAATATTGATTAATAATAGCACGATTTCCATAGAAAACACTAAATTCAGCTACGATATTTTTGTTTTTAAATTTAACACATATTAAAAATAGCTGAAATCGAATAAGTAGTCGATACTGAACAAACTAATTTCAGGAATTGCGCTTATTCTGTTACATGTTGTATATAACTGGAATATGCAAATGCAGCCTTTTCATGTTACGATTAATACGACTAATACCCCACTTGTCCTAGTAACCAACATAATAATTTTGCCCACTTTTGTACCCAACATAGACCCCTTTTGGCCCCGAATCCAAAACTACACTTCCAAATTTAAAGTCACAAGCAGCAAGCAACAGTGACAGACTGGCCGACCATTCAAGAGATATTTTATTTACCACGTTGGTAGAGAATAGAACCATAGTAAATCAGGCTGGCAATTTATATATAAAATTATATCATATACCTAGGCATAGGTACTATAAACAACTATCAAAACAAATGTACATAATTAATCCGTCTCGAGTGCTTGCATATTTACATTACAGTGTTCGTGTGCAAATATTGATGTATTTTTTGACATTTATTTTAATGACTGCCAGGCAGGTTCTGAACAAACTAATCCATGAAATTACCTTGGTCTGTCAATATTATGTCAAACTGAGTTTTGTATACTCCATGTAGAGTGATAAAAAATATTTTTTTACTAAATCGCTCGCCGCTCATGCTATAAGTGTACCCGGTCAGCCTTGAGTTTAATTAGAAAGAGCTCCATAACATTTATGTTCAATGTACGAACGTACGCCCCAGTAGATTTATTGCTGCCTCGCCTGGAGATAAACAGTCATTAATTTAAAAAATATATAAATTCAGGATTTGGACGGATGGCCCAGCATATTTAAAAATAAATATAAAATTATTGTAATGTGGCAGATATGCTTCTAACTATTATATTTAACAAAAACACATAAAGTAAGTGGTGCTTATCAATATTGTTTTATGTTCATCATCAACTAACAGGAGCCCACTGCTAAGCCATGGGTATCCTTACCATTATTATGAGGAAGTATGGGCTATAATATTATAATACATATGCTCTTTAATTTTCATACCAACTTGTATAGTGGGATAATATACAAAACGACATTTTAGAATGAAAATGAATGATTACCATCGGGGTAAGCCTGCTTGACTTCCACTTTCATTATACACCTGTAGAATTCTTGTTTAATTCAAAACATAAATTAGATTCGACATACTGTTTGTTATGATCTCAATAATCACATTATAGTCTATTTCACATAGAATAGTTTCGGTGACAGTTTCCATTTTTCCGTTTTACGCTTAGTACTAACTTTCGACTAATAAAGATTATTGTATTTTTGCATTAATAAAACAATAATTATTTTTAATCATAATATTTTTATCAGTCAATAGCAGAAAGAGTAAAACGGAAAAATGGAAACTGTCACCGAAAATGGTTGAATAGCATGGGCTATGTGAAATGGACTATAGTTTTATATTTATTTTATTTTAGTTTTTTTAGTTTTATATTTATTACTAGCGGATGCCCAGCGGCGTTGCCCGCGCGGATTCCGTTTATTCCCGTTCCCATGGGAATTTCCGAAAATCCCTTCATAGTGGTTGCCTACGACATATTTAAGACACCTACATACCATATTTCAAATAGCGGGTGCCCAGCGGCGTTTTCCCTCTTGGATTTAGTTTATTCCCGTTCTCGTGGGAATTTTCAAAAATCCCTTCATACCAATTTCCTATGACATATCAGACACCTTCATACCATTTTTCAAGTTTCTAGGTGTTATCGTTTCGGAGTAGTACGTATTTCTCTTTTTAACCAGTTTTTTTTTATTTTCCCGTGGGAATGAGAAATTTTCCTGGAATAAAAAGTACCCTAGATGTTGACCCGGGTACTCAGTTATCTCCATACCAAATTTCATCAAAATCCGTCTAGTAGTTTTTGAGTGATGCGTGCACAACCAGACAGACAGATAAAAATTCCAAAAATTGGTGTTTCGGTATCTATATCGATAACTATATGTATACACTACCGTTAAAATTTTCAAAAAATATTTAATGTACAGACACGGCCCCGTTAGAGTTTTATTATATGTATAGAATATTATATTACCTGCTGAATGGTCCATTGCATCATTAACCAGTTACCACCACCGCTGAGCTATCTGTGTTTTTTTAGATTTGCGGAAGAATGGGGTCCAATCTCCAACACGAGCCCATCGCGGATTGTGAAAGTGTGACCCTGTGCCTAGTGCCTACATAACTAACATATTTTTTCAAGCCACTTAGCGTATCTGACCTAACATTGACATGAACACAACGAAACATGGAAGAGTTCGTGAGTTGAGAGTCAATGGGATACTACCTAGTGGAATTACAATTCCACTAGGTAGTATCCCATTGACTAACTAACCGCGTCAAACATTACTTAACAAGTTTTAATATTTATAACATTAGTAGCGACCCGCCCTCGCTTAGATTCAGTTTAGTAAAATAAAATATAACATATTTATTGGTCAGGGACAATGTAGCCTCCAATTATTGGAAGAATTTTAAAAAAATGGGTAGACAAAGGTAGTACATTTATGGAAAACCACGTTTCACCAGTATATTATATAAACCTCTACATTGCGATAGATGTAGAGCTCGCTAGCTCGTTGCCGGGCCGGGATGCTGTCACATATGACTTCTCAGAATTACTTCTGGGACCTGCGGGTTTTCTTACAATGTTTTTTCCACCATCAAGCTAGTGACAAATATTTACGTATTTTAAGTAGTTACAGAGATTACCAATAACATAACAATAAAAAAATTATCTATATATTTAAAATGATAAACTGACTGACTGGTTGGTGTTGTATCACCGCAGAGCCTAAACCGCCCGGTCTAGAGACTGGAAATTTTGCACATAGATAGCTTATACAGTGTAGGCATCCACTAAGAAAGGATTTTGCAAAATTCAACCCCTAATGGGGTGAAATAAACGTGAGCGGGTAAAAGCTAGTATCCTTATAAAACTATTTTAGTATTTTATTTACTACTAGCAGCGCCCCGCGGTTTCACCCGCGTTGTTCCCGTCCCCGTAGCAATACGGGGATAAAATACTTCCCATTCCCGTAGGAATACGGTGATAAAATATAGCATTTGTGTTATTCTGATGTATAAGCTATATAAATGTAAAGTTTCATCAAAATCCGTTCAGTAGTTTTTGCGTGAAAGAGGAACAAACATCCACATCTATACAAACTTTCGCGTTTATAATATTAGTAGGATAGGATAGGATAACTGCAATTCCTGAAATTAGTTTGTTCAGTTTCGACTACTTAATTGGTTTTAGCTATCTACATCTACACTAATCTAAATCTTCCAATATTAAAATGAGGAAAGGATTATTCTTGTATTTTTGTATGTTTGTAACGAATAAACTCAAAGGCTACTGGACCGATTTAAAACATTATTTCACCAATGGAAAGTTGCAATATCCCTGAGTAACATAGGGTATATAGTCCATGTATTCCGTCGAGAACGGAAACTACGCGACTAAAACCGCGCAGAACCGCTAGTTTTTAATATGTGTGATTTTTTTCCGAAAAATGAATTAGCGTAACTGAATTTAGGGATACCTATGGAAACCGTAGTATTGTTGCTCTTTATTTGAGATAGCGAGTGCCCAGCGGCGTCGCAGACGTGGATCTAGTGTATTCCCGTTCCCGTGGGAATTTCAAAAACCCCTTCATAGCGATTGCCTACGACATATGACACCTACATACCATTTTTCAAGTTGATGTGTTCGTTTCGGAGTACCTAGTAGGTATTTCTCTTTTTAACCAGTTTTTAATTGGAGTAACAGAATGTGTAAAGGATGACTGACCTTGGTACGTGCATTCCTTCTGTTTGCATGACATTTGTATTGTTCTTTATTGGTATTTATTAGGTTTTCTTTGTAATTTTAGTTTCAACATGATCTTCTGGTAATATTTTTTCTCAGCTTCTTCATTTTGTAACAAATAAATACAAAACTCAATTCACATTTGCATTGAACAAATATCAAAAACGTCACTAAGACAGTGTCAAAGAAAAATAAAATAGCAGTAAAGCAGAAAAGAGTATGGATATAACAATTAGCAGACCCAATTTATTAGGTTCCCAATGATCCCGTTATTCCCGTTCCCGGGGGAATTTCCAAAAATCATTTTATAGTAGTTGCCTGTATACGTCTATAAGACACCTACTTACCATATTTCAAGTTTGTAAGTGTTATCGTTTCGGAGTAGTACGTATTTCTCTTTTTAACCAGTTTTTTATATTTTCCCGTGGGAATGAGATATTTTCCTGGAATAAAAAGTACCCTAGATGTTGACCCGGGTAATCAGTTATCTCCATACCAAATTTCATCAAAATCCGTTCAGTAGTTTTTGAGTGATGCGTGCACAACCAGACAGACAGACAAAAATTCCAAAAATTGGTGTTTCGGTATCTATATCGATAACTATATACACTACCGTTAAAATTTTCAAAAAATATTTCATGTACAGACACGGCCCCGTTAGAGTTTTATTATATGTATAGATACTCGTATTACTATATACTCTTTGACAATGGATAAACTTGAAGAATCGCGAATAAACTAACTCCTGTTACATCTCACATAGTTGAGGCAAAAGTCGCCATCGGTGTAGTTATAATTAGCCCTCTGTCTAATCAAATGTCGATTATAGTGGCCACACCTGGTGAATTCATTACAGCCAGCAACATATTTGCTTTATAATAAAATTTAAATTTTAATTACATGTCATGTTGAACTAATACTCGTAGTTTACAGGTACATAATCATATAGAAGTAAATGTTTCTTTTCTTGTTGTAAAACTTTTTGAAGTTTTAGTGCCCACAAATATCGGGGAAGGGCAACTACATTTCCACGGGAATTAGAATAAACAGGATAAGCGTGGTTACTACCGCTCTGCTGTTGCGGCTAGTAAAAAATAAAAATGAAGTTTTACTTCTTTAGCTCTTTTAAATACAGGTCTAAGGTAATTCAAAAAAGTTATTATTGTCGAAATATGTCGCTTTCTATTTTAATATAGGAGTCTGGTGATGTGTTCAGAAATCTTTCGAAGCTCCCTTAAAATAGAAGAAGTGATCTTATTCATAGTGGCAATATTGCTTTAGCGGTCCTATTCATAGCAGATAGGGAACCACGGGGATAATTTAACTAATGAGCCACACACAATTTACACTGAGTAATTTAGTTTTAAGTTGTTATGTTTTATTTTATCATATTTTATGTGTGTGGAAATAGATGATTTTCAATGGTTTCAATGTCAATTACATTATGTCAACTGATGGCAATTATAGCCAATATTGAATTCACTATAGATCATCAATCACCACATTAAAGAGGTGTCATGGTTTTTTACTCAAAAGAATCCCAATATCAGATTTCACGCATTCTCGCAATCGTATGACTGAAAATTTGAAATTCGAATGCTCAGAAATCCAAACTGCTCGCTCGCATCGAACGCGCAGGCGCAACCGAATAAATCCTGTAGAGGTCGACAACCTTTACTGCGGCGACAGTTTTTGCAAGGAACATTTTAGTTTTGTTTTTTAAAAGTCGGTACCTCAATTATTTTCAACTTTTTACACCGAGTTTGGTCGAAATTTACGCGATTTATGTGTAAAAATGTTTAGTGTAGTTAAACACTTAAGTGTCTATAATCAGTCTCCTGTCACCTGGGTCCACATATTTGTTTGTTAGTGCAATCGTAGCTTGTTTCTTTTTTAAATCGGTACCAGTTTAAAAAAATACTCTTACGTATTATACAGTGATATTCAGTTCCTGGCATTACCAACATATCTTTTAATGGAATAGTTTTTAGACCTTACTTATGACGATTACAAGACAGGCCCATCGCCGGACAGGGGTGTTTGACAAAATAATATAAAAATATGTAATTACTACGATCTGGAATCAAATTCGGGCCTTACTTCTAACATTGAACTTTATAGTCACTTAGGTATTTATTAAGATAATGATATTACATAAATCTTGGTGTTTCTCGAGCTTCCACACATACACTGGCAGCTTCGACTATTCCCTTGACCATGTTATTTAAAAGCCACAAAAGATAATCTTAAACGTTGGATTTAAATTAATTCATTAAATTAAATCTCCAATGAAACAATTCAAGTGGAAATCTTGCCTCTACACTTAATTGAACAACGTTCACTCCGTGAGTAAGATAATCGGTGCGCCATTAATGATTTCAATTTAGAAGGGCAACATGCAAATTTATTTCGTAAAGGGAAAGACAGGGACGGTATGCCACCTCGAATCTGCCCTTTAATGAATTTAGCGAACACTTGACCCGAACTAAAAGCCCTTCCAGATTATGTGATTTTACAGAATAAAGGGATTTACAGATAAATGTATTTAGTAAAAGCGTCCTTGTATCAAAAAAGAGAGAAAGGATATAAATTTATTTACTGCTATTTATAGTACACAAAGAGAAATAGTTCCGAAAATGTAGCAATTTATAATTACAATAAGTTAATCGAGTACCTATAGCTTCTAGGTCAACATAAAACTAGAACTAAACCAAACTAAAATGTCAACTGTCTATGGAATTTATGTATCTGATATCTTTTTTTTATCAAGCAAAAGGACCAAAACGTATTCGGTAATGTTAAAGCAAATTTGAATCCTCCCTGGCACGGCTTAGGATAATTTAATGAGTGATCGTATTAACAGCCGTGAATTTAATACTTAAAATTTAAGACAGACCTTAAGATAAAATTACTCACAAAATTGAACTGATTGTTTGAGCCGAATTTGTGTACTAAGAGCAAAGAGGACAAACTGCTTATAGACATATCGAATTTTAGAATAGCGGGAATTCAACAAAAAATATACAAGTGGATGCTTTAAAAGACGAAACCTGTAAAATCCGCGGTCGAAAATAAGACTAATGCGCGCATCACCGATTGTATAAAGAGAGGAGAGACAAAGGGCTTGCCAGGGGGTGAGGTACGAGGAGAAGAGGAGGTAAAAGGACCAGTTACACAAACAAAGACTGCCGGGCCTGTCCACGAATGAGACTGTATATCAATCTCGTAGAGTCAACGGATCTGCCCGAAACGACCCACGAAAAAAGCGGTCGCAAAAACCCGACGCAAAAAAAATTCGACAATGAAGGGTTTAAATTGTTGTGAGAACTGCCAATTAAAAATTGATAGATTTAAACCGTTTTTGGAAGCCGCTTTCAAGTCGTATAATATGTGGATTTAGAGAGTGCTTTAATCGAAATGTAAAAAAAACTTTAATAAAATTATTTTTGTTTTTTCAATAACCGTCATAAGCATCAAAAGTTTTTACCCAAATAACGGAACCCTATTACGCTGTCTGTATGTCTGTCTATCCTACTTTAAAAAAATTCCGTGTCATTGTAATCGTAATATACCGATCGAAATACTTTCTTTTTTATATTACATAAAACGACTAAATTGTGTAGTGATACGGAACCATTGGTACGCAAGACCAATTCGTACATATTTTCGCCATCTTTTAAACATCTTTCAAAAGACACAAGTACCTTATCCATTCCAATCGTTCTGCACATATAAATAGCAGCTTATGTTTATGGAAATTTAAAAATTAGTTGAAGAGGACACAATTTACTATTATGCTTACGCCTTACACTTTCGATAAATTATAGCATAACGTCAATGGTGAATTTGCAGACTTGGCTGCCCTTTTTTTTTTTTTTAAGTGGGGAAATCCTTCATCGGATACACACACCACCGGGGGGGATGGTGTGGTTATGCCGGACTCCTACCGGCTAAAACCCCACTGTGTTCCGCCGCTACGCCATAGGGACGTGACCACGGGGAGGCCGAGGCATTACTTCCGCAGCGTCAGCGGCCGCCTACCACAACAACTGCGCGGTAGGCCCTCCTCTGCGGGACGGGGGAGTGATCCCTGTCCCGGACGCTCCAAAGGCGCGTGGGAACACCACGCGCGAATTAAGTAAACGACACCGGAGTTTAATAAAAAAATGATTTATTAAACGGACAGAGTAACAATCTGGTCTCTTAGCTAAAACAACAATCCTCTACCTCTAAGTTTTAACAGCTATTTATAATAACTTATTTACTAGTTCAGCAGTTTCAGTCATTGACGCATGTCCTAGATTTTAGTGTTAATGTGTTTGACTGGAATTGCTGACGAAGTGGATATGTGGAGTTTCGGCACTCTTAACATCACCCTCCCTAAGAGAGAAATTATCCGAAGGAGACAAAGTAGACTTCGGAGAATTTCGTTTTAGAAATATAGAATATAATTTAAATTTAAATGTTACAATGAAAATTCCTATAACTACTAAACAATAAAGGCATAAGGTCCATACACTAATATTTTGAGTTAGGATGTAGTCTTCAGTTACTAATTCACTGCCACTATATTTAACACTATTTAAAACTTCTTTAAAGTCACTGAAGTCAACGTCTCGTAGATCCACTTCTTTGTTTGATTTCGCTATGTTACGCTGAAGATGTGGTATCTGAACTACCGGCAACTGTAGACTGGAGGTTGTTGCATTTAGTACAGGGTTTAAAAGTATGTCTTCAACTCGTGTTTCGCAATGCTGACTCGGTGTTAAAATGTATGTTCCCTGTACGTTGAACTTGTGAATTTCTTCATTACACTGCTCTGTAATTATCAGATTATTTTCGGTATATATCATCCAATGGTTATTCCAAATTCTTTGTATTTTTGTCTTCTCAATTTTGATAGCATCTTGATGACATCTGCTGTGATTATTCTTGACCAACATGATTTGTTCGATGCATGTTTCTGAATAGTATTGTGCTGTATTCTGTTCCGAACACAGGAATTTATTGACTTCTATCTCTTCACAGGGACTCGCTACGGGTCTGTATTTCAATCCATTCACCAGGATGTTAGGATATTTAGGGATAATAGTAAAGGTTGTAGAGGAATCATATATTGGGATAGGAATAACCTTGTAATAAATATACGTTTCAGAGTCTATTAATGGTATTTCTAAAGTAAAAACTAATTTGTGTTTATCTATATATGATTTTAATACAACATTGTTTTCTAGCTTAAATAAATTCTCTTTTTCCACAGGATATATAAGTTTTGCATTTTTTTCAATTACTTTCAGAATGTTCATTAATTCTGTGGAATTTATTATGGACTGATGAAGTGTACGTAGCTTACTGAATGCTATTGCTGTCTCTATTTCTTCTATAGTATCGTAAATGGTACGAAAGTTATTTAGGATTTGATACAGACTATTCATAGTATGTAAAAGATTACTAATTTTCGTTTCACTTTGAAAAAGAGTATTAATTTCTTTAGTTTTATTGCCTAATTGTTTAATATTAGAGTCTATAATTTCCGAAGTATTTACTAATTTTCCAAAAGCTTTTTGTATGGCAGAGATCTTAAATTCTACTAAATGTTCTCTATTATCTATTTTACTAATTGCTCTATTATATTTAATTGCATCATCTTCGTCTAAATTTCCAGAAATAACTTTAATTAAAGAACCTAGGGGTTTGAAAATAGCACGTTTATTTCTACTATATGGTAGAATTTGTACTAACTTTTCCTTACTTAATCTTACGAAACCGTCTATTTGAATCTTTAAGCCTTCAAATTCCTTATCTAAATTATCAACTAATATTATCTCTTTTATCTCATTATATTGCCTTAAACTATTTTCTATCTGTAATTCTAACGATTCTAAATCTAATGTCTTAAAAACTGTCCAACAGCTGTTCCTCGTCACTGCTACTCCCATCTTCAGTGCCGCAATGCCTGGGTTCTGGTTTAAGTTTTGAAGATCCAGGCTGATTACTGGATTTGCTAAAACCAGAAGCACCAGCTGTAACCTGTGGAGGACGTTTAACATTTTTTATAGCTACTTTTGTTTGTCGTTTGTTTAACTGAACTGGGACTATATTTCTAATAGTTTCTCCTATAACTTTAGCTTTCTCGTATCTTGGTAATTCTTTAGCTTTGCGAGTTCGCGTGTTTTTCATAAAAATTTCATCTCCCGTTTTTATAGATGGGGGTTCCTCGCCCCCCTTCTTTTCTCTAACTTTGATTTTATCTTCCTTAATTTTGTCTGAAATATACTCGTATAAGACTTTAAGTCTTTTCCTATGATCCTGCAAAAGTTTTTGAGTCAAATTTCTTTCCCGATCTATGTCAAATACGTTTCCTGAGTCAGTGTGCCCAAAAATTAGCTCGAATGGCGTGAACGTTGTTGCTGAATGTATCGTGTTATTATAGGCCATTATGGCGTAGGACATCACAGATGCAGCATCTAAATCGTTTTTATCGTATTTTGCTAGACGGTATATTTCAATGATAGTCGAATGGAATCTTTCCACTATTGCCATCGAATTGGGATTATTGGGTGTCCCTATGTGTAGATCTATCTTGTATAGCTGCAATAATTCTTTAATAAGTTCATTATTAAATTCAGTACCCGAGTCACAGTTAATTTTTCTGGGTATACCATAATAGCTGAAGTATTTGATCAGAGCCCTCACTACCTCTGGAGTACTTCTATTTGGAATATTAATAGCTTGTGCTAGTTTACTAAATGAGTCTACAATTGTTAAGTAATAATTGCTTTCTATGTATAGCAAATCCATAAAAGCTTCTTGGAAAGGTGCGTCGGGACTCTGTGTTAATTGAATTGGGGGTTTGATCGGTTTTCTGTCATATTTCATCTTTCTGCATTGTTCGCAAGAGTTTATGACAGCTGTTACTGTTTCCTTCATGTTAGCCCAATAATACTGTCGTTGAAGTTTTAACATAGTCTCTCTGATACCTCGATGACAGGTTTTCCCTTGATGGTACTTGAGTATTACATCTCTTTGGTCCTGTTCAGAATCCGTTAAGTTTACGACCCTATCTGTACATTCAACTAGGTTTACAAATCCTTTTTTATATAGTTGAGTTACAACATTTGAAAATGTTTTCCTAAATGTAGAATCTTCGAAGTAAATAAAATATTTATGTTTAAAATCCACGTATTCCTTCAAAAAGTCTTTTACAATAGTTTCGTTATTAATTGGCATGTGCACTTCAAGAATTCTTTGTTTTTTATTTGATAAATCATTTACCGACATCTTGTCTTTTAGCCAGGTAAATACTAATACTTGTTTGGGCTTTGAGTCAATAGCCTCATTTAGTATCGGAATACCATCATGTTCTCTGTTAGAAACTGAATTCGCGGTCACGCCATCATCGGACACCGTCTCTAGTTCCTGATCTTCTTCTGAATCTGAAATTTCAATTGTTTCTATCTGAGGACTATCTCTTTGTCGAATATCCTTTTCTAGTTCCTTGATTACTTTTTGTAAGTCTTCATCTGTATCATCTATGTTTACTAAAACAGAGTCTATGTCGTCGTCAACTGCATTTATTCTGATACGTGATAAAGCATCTGCATTGGTATTTTGGGGTCCCTTTTTGTAGCAGATTTCAAAATTATATTCTCCTAAGTACAGCCGCCATCTTGTTAGCTTGCTGTTTGGCTCTTTCAAAGAATATAGCCACGCCAATGGTCTATGGTCCGTGTAGATTGTAAATTTGTTGCCATATAGGTATGGCCTGAAGTGTTTGACTGCCTATATCACAGCCAAAAGCTCTTTTTCTATGGTGCTGTATTTCGCCTCTGTGTCGCTTAAAGTTCTGCTGGCGAAGGCAATCGGCTTGTCCGACCCAACTGGACCTTGAGACAGTACTGCTCCTATTGCAAAATTAGAAGCATCGGTTGTGAGAACAAAAGGCTTTGAAAAATCAGGAAACTGTAGCAATGGTGCGTTTGTCAGCAATTTTTTACAGTTTTCGAAGTTCTCTTTATATTCGTTGTCAAGCACAATCTTCCTTCCCTTTTTTAAGCATACTGTAAGTGGCTTTGTAACTTTTGCAAAGTCTTTTATGAACTTTCTGTAATAACCCAATAGTCCCAGGAAACTTTTTATTTCTGTTACTGTTTTAGGAATAGGGTATTTTAAAATAGCTTCTATTTTATCATTATTTGGTTTCAATCCATCACTTGTTATAGTATGTCCTAAGTATAGGACTTCTTTACGCAAAAAATGAGATTTGTCTAACTGTACTTTAAGATTAGTTTGTCTAAACCTGTCAAAAACAGCTCTAAGCTTTTGTGTGTGTTCCTGTAAGCTTTTAGAGAATATTATTACGTCGTCCAGATATACGAGACAATGTATGCCCTGTAATCCACGAAGGACGTTGTCCATTGCTCGCTGGAATGTCGCAGGAGCAGTTTTTAGTCCAAAAGGCATTCTGTTGAACTCATAATGACCGAAAGGTGTACTAAAAGCTGTTTTTGCTCTATCTTCTTCTTGAACCTCTATTTGGTGGTACCCTGAAGCTAAGTCCAATGTTGTAAAGTACATTGATTTTCCTAACATATCAAACAGATCATTGATGTTGGGCAATGGGTATTTGTCGTCCACTGTGATCTCATTTAACCGCCTATAATCAATGACCATTCGCCACTTCTTTAAACCTGACATGTCCATTTTCTTCGGTACTAGATGTACTGGTGCACTCCAAGGCGAATGAGATTCTTGAATTACGTTGTCTTTTAACATTTTGCTGACTTGATTTTTAATTTCTTCTGTTTGGCTGGGCGGCAATCTATGCGCTTTTATGTGCACGGGGTCTTCATTTGTTGTTCGGATTTTATGCTTAACTTGATTTGTGAAAGATAACGGAATTTCCTCACAATAAAAAATATCTTTGTATTCTTCACAAATCTTCTTTATCACCTGTTTTTCTTCTGTATTCATATGCTCCAATCTCAATTTTGAGAGATTTTCTGTGAGTAATCTATCTGTTTCCTCTTTCTCTTCAGTAAAATTCAAATGTACCTCTTGTTTATTATAAGGTTCTACTTTAAAAGGTGCCTTGACCACTAGAGACATCTGTTCTGATATGATCTACAGTTCTGTATTACTGTCGCTGCATATCCCTTTTCGCATCGAACTAACGCTGCTGGCATTCGAACTCCGTGCGTTAGCTGTTTGAAGTCTAAAACAGCATCGCCGTCCAGAAGGTTGACTGGAAGTTTGACTCTGAGTTCAGAACGCGGCGGTAGTATATACTCTTCTTTCATTGGCGGACTGTATATGATGGGTAAACACGTATTTTTTGTAAATAGTGTTTGATTTTTCATATCAATTTTTGCATCTAACTGCTTCAGTAAGTCGCTACCTATTAGACCGTCATACTTGCTATCTACGTTATACACATAAAACTTGTGCCTATCGGTACTTTTAAAAATTTTTGGCAATGAGATGTTTATAATATCACTGTGTTTACTAGAAGCGTGAGTACTCACTACTTCGAACGGTTCATACTGTATATAAGCTTTATAATACTGTTGTGCTATCTGCGGACTAATAAATGATCTCGTACTGCCGGTATCTATCAAAAAAGCTGATTTTAACTCTGGTATGTGGATATGTGGCAGATTACGTAAATTATTAAAATTTAAAGCTATTCGTTCTCCCTTACAGAGGCCCTGATGTGAAAATTTTCTACTTCTGCATTATAAGAAGTCAATGGCATTGCTTCAAAAATTTCCTGATTACTTCCCTCATTATTTTCAGTATAATTAATTCGCCTAGAACTAGCTGTACGCATAGTGACGTCAGTGTTAGAACCTGACGAGAATTGCGGTGAATTATTATATTGCGAAATTCGCGGCGCATAACTCGCAAAATGCTGAGTCTGCTGTGGAGTTGACCTAGAAAACTCAGGTCGCGGATTGTTATTCACATTACCATTATAATTATAATTATTGAAGTTAGGTCTTTGATTTCTAATTTGAAGCGAGTTATTTGGAGAATTAAATTGACTATTGTGCTGTGCATTAAATGTATTATTCGGTACGTGTGCACTTGACTGCACTTGCTGATATGTGTTTCTTGGCTGATTATTATTAAAATTGTTGTTTCTATAATTTCTATTTGAATTAGAGTTACTAACACGCGAAGTATTTTTTGAATTGTATACAGTTTCAAAGTTCTGTTCCTCTAGAACAATTTTCAGCGCGTCTTCCAAGGTTAACACATTTCGCAAACGCACCAAGCGAACCAGATAAGCAGGCAAATTGAAAAGAAAAACATTTAACGTTGTATTATTATAAATATTCCGTTTAGCCTCCCTAATTTCCGCATCATCGATAGTCTCGTTAATTTTGGAAAATAGTATACTTCTAATATGCTGTAGTCTATGGCAAAAATCTAAATAACTTTCGCCCTTATTAATTTTCGTGGATTCTAATTCTAATGCTATGCAATCCTCGGTCCTAGGATCCCCAAAATGTTGATTCAAGAGTGTTTTAAGGTCTGCCCAAGTATCTATTTGCTCCCGTTCACCAACTAAGTTAGCTGCTGCCCCTGACAACCTACTCGTTAAAACATGAAACAAATATTCATTTTGAATATTTCCTCCCTGATAAAGTTGCAAAATATATTCACATTTTTTTTATAAATAATGGTAAGACCCTAGCTTCACCATCAAAAATAGGTATAATTTTCATCATTTCTACTGGTACTCGCACAAGGTTTTCCATATTGATGTTTAAATATGAAAAACAATGGACAATAAATACACACAAACAAAAATGTATAGAAATATGTAAAAAAAATATTCAAAAATACTTTCTAACTAAAATATTATTAAGGCGTTTTCTAATCCCTAATAATACGTATATTTTTACAAGGCGTATAAAGGAAAACTGAAAGGAGGTGAAAAGATTTACTCACAATCCCGCAGTTACTCCCATGCTCCCTTGGGTTGTTGCTGGATTCCTTCTGGTTCCTCTGCGTGGCACGGTGCAATTTCTTAATAAATTTATTTGTTCGGCGATCCCAATTAAACCGTTGATACGGACGACGGTCCTCGATGTGTGACGATGGAGATTTTATCCGACGATTTCCAACGGAACCCTCTACTGGGATCCTACCGGCTGCGCCAATTAAGTAAACGACACCGGAGTTTAATAAAAAAATGATTTATTAAACGGACAGAGTAACAATCTGGTCTCTTAGCTAAAACAACAATCCTCTACCTCTAAGTTTTAACAGCTATTTATAATAACTTATTTACTAGTTCAGCAGTTTCAGTCATTGACGCATGTCCTAGATTTTAGTGTTAATGTGTTTGACTGGAATTGCTGACGAAGTGGATATGTGGAGTTTCGGCACTCTTAACACGCGCCTTCGCGACGAGGCCTAACCTGTGGATGGTGATGCCCCCGCATCACCACCCGGGCCTCGTTGGGCGGGTAGGAGGAGAGAACCACAGGCTCTCCTCCTGCGGCGGATTGGGAAAGAAGAGGGGTCCTTCTCCCTGTCCCACTCCACCGCTCCCTCTCAGGTTTTTTATAGAGGTTTTCCTTCCTCGCGGTCCGGGCGGTTAAGCCAAGACTCCCGGTCCCACGACACTCGGGAAGTGGGATTACGGTGTACCGACGGTGGCCGGGGAGACGCTCCCCCTGGCCTGCTCGGAGGCAGTGCGAGTGCACACCGAGCCCGCCCCTGCCTCTCCACTGTGCCCTCTGCTAATCAGAGGGACACGCGGAGAGACCCCTGTGGTAGTCTTAGCCGCGACTGGCGAACGGACACAGCAACCCTGTGTCCATTCGCCAGCCCCGTTGCCCGGGGTGCACCGCGAGGAGGCGACTACCTTGCACCCCAGACTTGGCTGCCCTAGGCCCCAAGCCATGCAGATAGTACAAGCCGCCCCTTTCTCAGTACCCATCATATAGACAACATAATGAAATAAAAGAAAAAAATAAATAATCTCACGTCTTTCATCCCTGAAGGGGTAGGCAGAGGTATTCCGTTACTGGATATACCCACATTTCACGAGATACATTGGACCCCTAAACGTGATAGGTGGTGAGCCCATCGCCGGACCGGGTCTATTCACACTTGTCTCAGAATTAATTCTGGGACCTGCAGGTTTTCTCACGATATTTTCCGTCACCGTCGAGCTAGTGATAAATATGTGTTTTATTTTATTGCCAACTTTTATTTATTTCTACATAAAATGTAGAAAATGATTTAGGAAGATTATTTGCTATACGATGCAGTGCAGTGCCTTTAGAATATTTAGGTAAATACTCTTGTTAAGGTTAGGTATTTCTTGTTATCATCGCTAACTTTTTTGATCACAATTACCCCAAATATCTGCCCGCCTTAGACCTACTGGGCCTTAGGGCAAATCCGCCACTGATGTAACTGTATAAAACAAAGTTAAAACTAACTGTTAAGTTAACTTTGAAGTCAATTTTTCATCCTAGATCACGCGCAACCATAACTTATCTCGGGTGATCTTAAAGAAGACATAAGCGTATCTTCCCATCATAGTCCAACAGCTATCGAAAGTAAAATGATACGGATATAAATATTTATGGTGACCATAAATAGTGGTCGGTCAATTTCGCTGGGATCGCGGATATCGGGAAAATTGAGACGAGTGGGGTCACTTTTGTGAGATACAATGGTGTGAAGGTTGACAAACCATCAACTCCATCGAACACTAGAGACGGTTTTGAAATAATCTTCCAATCTACATCTTTAACCCTATAATTACATGAAAATGTTTTTGGTGGGATATATTGTACACTTTTTCATTGTTATTTATGATTCTGACTACTTATGCACTAATAGGCAAGTGAATATACTTAGCATTGATTTAGATCGGTCTTCCAACACATTCTTGCAAATACTTATTTGAAAGAAAAATTTTGTCGAAACTCCTGAGAGCAGTTGAGCTGAGTTTAAACTTTCTCGGGAATATATATAACAGAATAAGCGCAATTCCTGAAATTAGTTTGTTTATCGACTACTTCATCGATTTCGGATTATTTTTAATATGTGTTAAATGTTTTCGACACATGAATTAGCTTATCTGAATTTAGGAATTTTTACCTTACCTATGGAAACCGAACCATACTTTTATTGCTTTTCTTATTCAATAAATTTGGTTAGACAAAACAAAATTACAAATCCATCATCTTTTTTATTAATAAACTTATTGGGGTGTATGCGGAATTGCTTTTATTCTGTGACGCGTTGTATACATTTGTGGTGATGATAAAAAAAGTTACCTCCAGTCCGTTTATAAAATCGCTCGTTTGATACGCTCGTGTGTCTCAAGAAGTAAAGATATTCAGAGGCGCTGAGCCCCAGCTTTGAGAGCGAACAGCTATTTGTGAGCGATTTCGTATTGTTTTCCATGATAGTATCATAATAGTGAAGAATTTAAGATAATAACTCTGTGATCATCCTCATGATTTTTTGTAAGAGAAAATCTATTATTTTTATTCAAGTACAGTTTACTTCCTAATGAAAATAATGAAGTATTACTTTGTTAAATTCAGAAATTACTTTGTTAAATTCGCACAAATCTTTCTTTTTTCTAAAATCTGTGTGATTCATATTATGGACACTTTGGAGGATAACTTCTATGGAGGAAAACAAAGGTGTATCAACATAGTGGAGTCATGGGCCATAAATAATAATAAAATAATCTCACTCCTTTTATCCCCGAGGGGGTAGGCAGAGGTATTCCATTTCTGTATATACCCACTATTCACGAGACATTCTTTCATTCTGCCATAACGCTGCCTATTCCATATTACCGGAATGGAATACCTCTGCCTACCCCCTGGTAGGCAGAGGTATTCCATTTCTGTATATACCCACTATTCACGAGACATTCTTTCATTCTGCCATAACGCTGCCTATTCCATATTACCGGATTAGCGTCGCCAAAAGATCTTTGTTTTTACGAGAAAATGTATTACCTACCCAAAAAGTAAAAAAGAACTAGTTACATAGGTATAATAATATTAATAATAATATAATCTCACGCCTTTTTTTATCCCCGAGGGGGTAGGCAGAGGTATTCCATTACTGGATATACCCACATTTCACGAGATATATTGGACCCCTAAACGTGATAGGTGGTGAGCCCATCGCCGGACCGGGTCTGTTTACACATGTCTCAGAATTAATTCTGAGACCTGCGGGTTTCCTCACGATTTTTTCCTTCACCGTCGAGCTAGTGATAAATATGTACGTAAGTTTTTGAAAAACTCATTGGTACATGCCAGGATTCGAACCCGAGCCTCACTGATTTTCGGCCGGCTCTTTAACCGTTCGGGCTATCACTGCTCTTATACATAGGTATAAGTTGGATACTTTTGAGGAAAACCAGCAAGTAAAAGCTATTTTTTATTTTCATCAACTCTACTCGTACCTACATCTGTAGGCTTAGCACGCTAATTATTTTCCCGCTCTCACCTGTCACCTTAGCCACAAAACAGTATTAAGATGACGTCACATAGATGTATCTCCTCTGTGTGACGTCATCTTAATACTGTTTTGTGGCTAAGGTGACAGGTGAGAGCGGGAAAATAATTAGCGTGCTAAGCCTACTGGTCACCTAGCAG
Source organism: Ethmia dodecea (assembly GCA_963855545.1). Classification (NCBI taxonomy): domain Eukaryota; kingdom Metazoa; phylum Arthropoda; class Insecta; order Lepidoptera; family Depressariidae; genus Ethmia; species Ethmia dodecea. The sequence continues at coordinate 13,950,175 of OY979443.1, read as the reverse complement.
TAGTAACATATAATATCATTGCCTAGCAGTGATTGATTTATTACGAAAATGTAAAGCGTTTCGGGTAATAATTACTTACTTTTCAATTTACTTTACTGGTGAAATTTACAATATTTTCGGGTAACTAGCTTTTGTTACACCCTAGAAAATAAGATATAGTACCTAGTAATCTCTCTTATGTTTAAAGTGTGAGCTTGAGTCCAAGCTAAAGTTAATAAAAGTAAGACATGTAATACTATTTTATGATATACTAGCAGCGCCCCGCGGTTTCACCCGCGTTGTTCCCGTCCCCATAGCAATACGGGGATAAAATACTTCCCATTCCCGTAGGATTACGGTGATAAAATATAGCCTTTGTGTTATTCTGATATATAAGCTATATAAATGTAAAGTTTCATCAAAATCCGTTCAGTAGTTTTTGCGTGAAAGAGGAACAAACATCCACATCTATACAAACTTTCGCGTTTATAATATTAGTAGGATAGGATAGGATAAGTGCAATTCCTGATCAGTAGTTTTTGAGTGATGCGTGCACAACCAGACAGACAGACAGACAGACAGACAAAAATTCCAAAAATTGGTGTTTCGGTATCTATATCGATAACTATATACACTACCGTTAAAATTTTCAAAAAATATTTCATGTACAGACACGGCCCCGTTAGAGTTTTATTATATGTATAGATGTTTTTTTCTCCAGGGAAGCAGCCGATCAGGTATAGCATTGTTTCCGGGGATCCTGATCACAAGTTCCAGGTGGAGCCTCTTACTGGTGCTATCAGGACCGCTGCTCAGCTCGACAGGGAGGTCATCTCTTCATACCTGCTCAACGTTAGAGCTGTCAACGGCAACCCAAACAGTTATGACCAGACACAGGTTTGTAATCTAAAACCAAAGACGTTTAAAGAAAAAGTTTTTCACTCCTAGAATGATTTTCTTCCAACCTCTTTGTCTAAAACTATACAAGTATAGTAAGGCCGTTTCAACTTGGCAGAGGCAAAAGTTGCGCAAATGGCTGCGCAATAATTTAGCGACCATTTGCCGGTATGAGGCGGTTTTGTGCAGGCGGAGCCTATGTTCAGAGCAGCCAAGTTAAAACGGCCGTATCTACTGTAGCTGACCAGTTAGCAGCGTTGCCTTCACGGAGCCCGTTTTATACTGTTCCCATGGGAATTTCGAATAACTCATTCTTAGTATATGTCTATATCGTATAAAGAAACTATCTGAGAAATTTCAAGTTTGTAAAATTTATACTTTCTGGGATTTTAAGATAAACCAAAAAAGGATTTTCGGACTAATTTGAACGGAAAGAAGTAAGTGTTCTGCTAGGCGCCAGCTATTATCACCATGCACATAATTAGTAATTAATCAAACATAATTCGTTTCCACAGGTCCAAATAACACTAGATGATGTTAATGACAACCCTCCAGAGTTTGGGACATCGTCAGTTAGAGTGTCAGTTGCTGAGTCAGCTGTCATCGGGTCAGTGGTGTACGCCGCCAAGGCCACTGACGAGGATGACAGTAAGAATGGTCAAGTGACGTACCATCTAGTCGCAGCTACGGGACCACCAAACACGTTTGCTGTGAATGCCCAACACGGCTTGGTGACTTTGTTGAGGTAGGTTTATTGAAAATCGAGAATTTCACTTGTGAACAGCTTCAACAATTACCTATTTTCTAAAACAAACACTACATTAGCCACTATCCGCCTAAAGTTAATATCTGTACGTTAGATAACAATAAAGACACAAATAATGAAACTCATCACTAAATAATGTATCAAGCCATCAAGTCGATGCTAAGCTCTTTTTTGGAAGTCGATCAAATATTTTAGTTATAAAAACACAAACGTTAATATGAAGAAACGAATAATATGAAGAATCTTGCCAGGTATAACTGAATGTATTATTTATTCTATTTCGTGTTTAGTAAGCCTAATAATATTTTACTACTTAATTATCCTGCATATCATACAACGTTTTATAAAATCACTATGTACAATTATTATATTTTCGATGCAACGACCGTATAACTTTGTAGAAAATATTTAACAGAGACAACCCTGTAGCACCTTATTTCAATATAGAACTAGCTTTTATCTATATCTAACTTGCTTATACATACCGAAGCGGTGGAGTCGCAATGACTTTCGATAAGAGGACTTATAAGTCCCTAGCCCTACATTGAATAAAAACTTTTGACTTTTTTGACTTCAGTTTTTGTTAAATAAATATATTCCTATAATCAATACACAAATTATAAATATCTATAGTATCATTCATTTCCACAGGCATTTAGACTACGAAAATCTAGTCCGGCATACACTGGTTATCTCAGCTAAGGATAGCGGCACTCCCCCTCTCAGTGCTAACCTAACCCTTGTAGTGGATGTACAAGATGCGAACGACAACCCTCCAGTGTTTGAACATGACTCTTATCGTGCCAATGTTCTTGAATCTGAGGCTGTGAATACTAAGGTTAGTGATATTGTTTAGGATTAAATTACTGTTGACTTGTTTGTTTTTTATCTTATTTTTTATCTTGCTTACTGTAAAATGCTTACCTACCATTCCCAACGAGAATCAATGTCTATGTTTTTTTGTGGTAACAATTATTACTGTTTAGGTATATCTATATACATATATTTTACATACATTGCCTTTTAATTAGTACGAAATTGTTGCCACGGGGTGGGTCCTGGAGACCTGTACAGGTCTGACACAGGTCTTGGACCTAGCTCAGGCTCCAGTCTCCCACAATCTTAATTAAGAACTTAACTGTAAACTGTACCTAAATATGGGGATAATAAATGATATATTATTATTAATAATTTATTAATGGCTGTTGTTAGTTATGATTGTTTTGATATGATAGGTTGTTTACTATAAGTAATATATTATTATGACGGAATGCAATACAAACCTTAATCTTAGTTACTTATTCAACAGATCCTAGAAATCCAGGCAATAGACAAAGACACAGGGAACAACGCCCGCATAACCTACAAAATATTAGTAGACAATGCAACCAACGAAGAATTCTTCAAAGTGCAACTCAATTCCGGTTGGATATATCTCGCCAAATCTCTTGATAGAGAAACTACAGCCAAGCACAAAATGATTATAACAGCCACTGATAATGGTATACCCCCTTTATCGGCCACTGCAAGCTTAGAAGTTACTATAATTGATGCAAATGATAACGATCCGGTATTTACGAAATCATCATATGAATTCCAAGTGGAAGAGAATCAGAAAGTGGGGGCGTTTGTTGGGAAAATTTCAGCGAGTGACGCCGACTTCGGTGATAATGCTGTGTTGAGATATGGTTTGCTTCCATCAAATACCAGCTTCAATGTTAATCCAGTTTCAGGTGAGTACCAGTTTTATAGAAAAAGAACAAAACATAATCTCACGCCTTATATCCCCGAAGACGTAGGCAGAGGTATTTTATTTCAGTATATACCCACTTTTCAAGAGATATTCTTTGGACCCCTAAACGTGATCGAACCGGGTCTGTTTACACATGTCTTAGAATTAATTCTGGGACCTGCGGGTTTCCTCACGATGTTTTTGGGTCGGGTCCCGTTGGCCTTACTTGCATTTAGCCTTGGCGAGCAAAACGGCTCACTAGTACACTGACCAAGTATGCAAAATGACTTGGTTATATAATGCCATTACGTCGAGCTAGTGATAAATATGAACGTAACTTTTGAAAAACTCTGGTACGTGCCAGGATTCAAACCCGAGCCTCACTGATTTACATCATGTGAAGCAGTCTCTTTAACCGTAAGCCTATCACTGCTCTTTTTATATACAGAAAAAATAAAAAAGAGAGTAGGCAGATGTATTCTATTTCTGGAAATACCCACGTTTCACCAGTAGGTATAGTCTATGGATCCCTATGTGGTGGTGGTAAGCCTACCGTCGGACCAGGGTGGCTGTTACAGACATTTTATCTCAGAATTAATTCTAGGACTAGCGGGTTTCTTCTCGAAATATATAAAATATCCTAACATCAACTAAATCAGATTTATGTAGAAATTCAGTGATCTTTTTCTAGAACGTTTCAACTATTTTTTTATTAATATCTTTTATCTATCTATCGTTCGGTTTAATAAAATATCAATTCTCATATTTCACATAATTATTTGCATAATGCTGTAGAATTATATTAGTAATGTACTTAATTATATTATTAGGTGTTCGCTAGAGATGATTATAAGTCTTCTGTGCACTTTTCTGTAGAGCTGTTAGAAAGTAGGTATGTGATATTGAATGTTTTATTGTATTCGTTTTTACATCAGTAATGTCGAAGATTAGAGTTACAATAACACCGGGTTGGTCATTTATCTTTGAAACAGTATTCTTAGTGTGAAAGGTAGCCATGCCAGGAATCTCTAGAACATTCGAGCAATTTGTATTGTCAATAAATTTATTGAAGCTGTCCCAATGATAATTTTTACTTGTCTAAGCGGGTGGGCACTGTTTTCTAAACGTTGGTTTGCTGCAAATGTTATCAATTGAGTGCTTGAATGGCTATTAATTCCCATTTCCTTGAATTACACAATTTTTATTTACTATAGAGGTAAGGTTTTTAAACGAATCTGGAAGATCTTAGTATACTTATTTGTTTTTTCAAGTATACCTCAGATACAAATACAAATTGAGCAGTATGATAGCCCGAACGGTTAAAGAGCCGGCCAAAAATCAGTGAGGCTCGGGTTCGAATCCTGGCATGTAGTACCAATGAGTTTTTCAAAAACTTACGTATATATTTATCACTAGCTCGACGGTGAAAACATTGCGAGGAAACCCGCAAGTCTCAGAATTAATTCTGAGACATGTGTAAACAGACCCGGTCCGGCGATGGGCTCATCACCTATCACGTTTAGGGGTCCAATATATCTCGTGAAATGTGGGTATATCCAGTAATGGAATACCTCTGCCTACCCCCTCGGGGATAAAAGGCGTGAGATTATATAAAAAAATAAAAAACACATGATTTATAATTTTTTATTCTTAATTTATGGCATTTTTATTATTTCTCATTAAAATTATATAAAACAATTAATTAATTAATATCTCAAGTAGTAACTCAAAAGCAAACTTGTTCTAGATTTTTAAAAGGTAGACTTAGCTCTCTCCTCATCCATTTTAAAGAACGAAAACAATGCGATATTACCGGTAATCCCAACGAGGCGGACCCACTGTTTGATCAACTAAGGAATCATTCTACCTCCGCCGACCACTCAACATTGTTTGGATCGCCGGCACTTTTGAAAGCTAAAACCCAAAGTATGTTGTGCCTTAGGACTCATCGACTGAGCAAACGGCTTAGACAAACACAAAGTTAATACCTGCATAGAATAAAGGAATGGGGAGCAGCGTATAGTATTTGTTCTGGACCGTCGCATGAATATCGCTTTCTATCGCAATTTTTGGGAGTTCTAAAATATGAAAATATTAAGAAAACACAACGAATTAATCTAATATAGTTTTATCTTTGCCTCACAGAGTTTTCGAAGTATGTCGAATTAAATAACGTGCTTAAGAAAAGTCATCTTAAGCTAAGAAAATGAGACACAATTGATTTTCAATTGTTCGCACATCGCACGGTGCTTGACTGATTTATTTTATGAAATATATAATAGAGTAATTTGATATTTTTTGAGTATGCAAGCGGCGACAATTGGATAGACTGCGAGAATTCGAATACTCATGACCGGTTTTAATCGTGCAATGCATCGACACTTATCGTCGGAATCGTGTGAGTTTTTCACGTCTCGATATGGGCGTTCACAAAAAAGGGGGTTGGCAGTTCGTTATCGTCTCGATAACTGACTGATGAATGGTGGATCGTTCCGTCTCAATTCGGCTTATCGGCGATCATCACCCCGCGAGCTAGTTAGCGAATCTTTAGCGAATCCTTACCCTTTAGTGTCCTGTTGATTCGTAAATCATTCCACATGACGTCTGTATGTGGTTCCAATGCGATCGACGATTCAGATTTGAACAGGTGCCGATGCAACGTTTTCGGTAGCAAAAACTCCGGCTTTTACGCCCTTAATCGTTTTATTTGTCGGCAGCTCAAAGACCGCGATATGGATCCCTCTTAGAATATCTGATTTGCTTTCTTACTTATAATTTTAATTTGCACCCATTAATCAATCGTTTACGGCAATTTTTATTGGAGAGGTCGCAGCACTGGTCAGGCAAGGTATCCGCTACGGGAGGCACTCCAGAATGAATTTATGCGCGTCAATTGCGAGTTATAAACGTCGTCGCGCGCGCATGCGTCGTGACCCGCCATTAACTATTATTAAAATATTGCTATGTAGGAGCCTCGCTATTCTCTCCCATGTTTTATTACAAGCCTTACCAGCCAGATACTGTCGTCGGGTATTTAAAGCTCATACGTTACAAATGTACGTGTAGGACGTTGCACGGCCCTACAACTCGTTTTGTTGACGGATACCTTTTATTTTCATCTGTTCTCAAATGAATTATAGGCGTAAAATCTTGTTGGAATTTGACTTGAGACAGTGTGACTATAAATTGTAGTAATGATATGAATTAAATAGCATGCGAGACAAAAAGATAATTGTTAATATATGGTTAAAAAACAAGCAAATTCGCAGCACATTGTTTTTGCGGATGTTTGTAAGACATCACCCTGTTGTCCACATACACCGTTAGAATTTTTGCTTCGTATTTTCAAAACAAAATCCGGACCAACTCCCAATATCTCCGCGTGGTAAAAATAAACATGATATTTTTTTAGAGTTCGCTTCGCATTGCTTATTACGGTCGACTCTACCGCGTCTTATTATCGATCGACAACTTGATTTTTGTCCATTCTATTGTAGACCTTCCTAATCTTCTTAAAAAGAACCATTTTCTTTTGGTGGTAGATCCTTAAAATCACGATGGTGTCCTTCCTTCCTTCCATTTCTGTCATCCCGATTTTCAGGTTCCGAATATAGTTTGGATCTTCAGGTAATCATAGGTATATTGCCGCAGGCGATTTATTATTACCTATATAATTATACGTATCCCTAATTTTAAGTTTGCACATCGTGATATCGTTTTGGTTTTGACTGAATTCTAACGTAGAGTAAAATTTACCTACGCATAATTTGTTTAGGACAAGCCATTTTTTTACATTAAGAAATCGAATCTTCCCAGTATCATTAAATTTATTATCTCACCTGAAATCTTACTAATTCAAATTCTTGTTACAGGAATCATAACTACCAAAGAAATTCTTGATCGAGAATTTAAAGTATCTTACTCCCTTTTTGCTGAAGCAAGAGACCAAGGCACACTTGCTAGATCGAGTAGAGTTCCAGTGTCAATAAAAATAACCGACGTTAACGATAATGCGCCCGAAATAGTAGATCCCAGAGAGGATGTTGTCAGTGTAAGGGAGGAGCAACTACCAGGAGCAGAAGTGGCTAAAGTGAAAGCTATCGATAGAGATAACGGCGTCAATTCAACTGTGACGTATTCCATTTTGAACGAGAGAGACATGGATGGATTTGGAGTCTTTGTTATTGATCCTAAAACCGGAGTCATCAAGACGAGTACAGGTTGGGAACAAAAATAGTTATTGTTTTATTATTAATTTTTTTTCGTACTTAGAGCCCTATATTTGACAAGCTTTTGTCAAATATATTTTCCTTCCTCCTCAATCATGATGCTACAGATTTGATTACGTGTACGTAGTAAATTTTCATTAGTTTGTTAAACAATATACATAGGTATAGAAAAAAATCATTTTTGATATCGCAGTAAACCTAAATTATGATACATTTTAATAAATTACAGTTACCCTATGAGTACTGAGATTGTCTAGGGAAATTAATTATGCTAAGGTTTATTATTGATATCCTTATTTATTGTTATAGTTTTAGATCACGAAGAGAGATCGATTTATCGGCTAACTGTAGCAGCTACAGATGGAGGGAAGCCACCCCAACAGACTGTAAGACAGCTGAAGGTTGAAGTTTTGGATCTAAATGATAATAGACCTACGTTCACTAGTTCTAGCCTGTTCTTCAAAGTAAGTAAAAAATATTTCAGATAATAATTTTGATATTAAGTATTTGATTTTTTTAGAGCAGCAGATCAAACCATGATGTTTTAATTATTTGAACAATATCTCTCAACATTTTTAAGTTTTCACGATATTCTTAAATAAACATTACCTATCTTTTCAGGTAAAAGAAGACTCTAAAATTGGCCATGTCGTTGGTACAGTCGCCTGCTGTGATAGCACTATTCTAGATAATTTACTCAACAGTGACGATGAAAGACAAATTTCATATTTGCTAATGCCTCTTACTACTGATTACTCTCCAGGAACTTTTGAAATAGATAGACGAACAGGGTCGCTTGTTGTAGCGAGACAACTAGACAGAGAAATTCAAGAGGAATACAGATTGGAAGTCAGAGCTTTAGACACATCTGCCACTAATAACCCACAAAGTAGTGCAGTCACAGTCAAAATCGAAATTGTGGATATTAATGATAATGCTCCACGATGGCCTCAAGATCCCATTAATATTGAAGTTTCTGAAGTAACTCCTATAGGGATGGTAGTGTACAATTTTTCAGCTGAAGACGCAGACGCCGGAGCAAATGGAGAATTAAATTTCCACATAGTCTCCTCTTTGCCTTCAACCAAAAAGGTTTTTAATCTAGATGCTCTTACTGGTTCGCTCACTCTCACTTCAGCATTGGACTTTGAAAGTTTGAAAGAATACTGGCTGGTTATTGAGGCTACTGACTTAGCAATGAACATCTCAGATAGAAGGGTAACATCAGCTACAGTACACATTTCCGTGACCGATGCAAATGATAACATTCCTTCTTTTGTATCTGCGAATAAAGCATCTGTATCATTGAATACTATAACTGGTACTTTATATCAAGCTTTAGCCGTTGATGCAGACTCTGGAGATAATGGATGGATTTCTTACTACATATCTAGTGGAAACGAAAACGCATACTTTTCTATGGAGTACGACACTGGGAAATTGACTTTCTCAAAGAAATTTTCTTCAGATGTTTCAAGAGTCAGACCAGGGCAATACCGACTAAATCTTACAGCTTCAGATCATGGAATACCATTTCCTAGGCAAAGTCACATGACCTTGGTTTTAAATTTGCAAGAGTCTACTAATGTACCGCCGAGATTCATAGATTCATTTTACAAAGCTAACATTAGTGAAGATATACGTCCTGGAAGTTTTGTAACTAGATTACATGCGAAATCTTCTAGAGGCAACTCAGGTAAATATTTCTGTAAAATCTAAAATAATGACATATCTCAATAAGGATCGCAGTTAATAATGTTTCATATTGATGTTACAGGAAACCTCACGTATTTTATACCATCCGGAGTAGCTGACGATAAATTTGTAATAGATGAACGATTAGGCACAATTACAGTAAAATCTAAAATTGACAGAGAAGAAACCGAGCAGTATACATTTCCAGTTTACGTTACAGATTCTAGTACTTTTCAATCAACCACTAATTTCGATGTGGCAACCGTATCAATAAGCATTTTAGACGTAAACGATAACACACCTACTTTTAAAACAGGGTCTTGCTATCCTATAGCAGTTCCAGAAAATAATGAAGTTGAAGTTGTTCATACTGTCGCTGCAACAGACAAAGATACTGGTGCGAATGGAATAATTACGTACAGCATTTCTTCTGGAAACAACGGAAATAAATTTTCCATTGATTCAACTACTGGAAAACTAACTGCTAGAACTCTGGATCGTGAGACCCAGTCTAAATATCACCTGACAATTACTGCTTTTGACCATGGTTCGCCGGTTGCTTTACAAGGGTCTTGTAATATAACTGTCGTAGTTGAAGATCAAAATGACAATGACCCAGTATTTGATACTGGACATTATTCTGCTGCTATACTAGAAGATGCTCTAATAGATACTTCAGTAATAAAAGTCAGAGCCACTGACGCAGATTTAGGTTTTAATAAACGGATTGTTTATTCTTTAGCAAATGAAAGTCAAGGGTTATTCAGAATTGATAATAAAACAGGAATAATCTTTACTACTGGGTAAGTACATACGATACAGTGTAATAATAAGAGTTCCGTACCAAAGTTATAAAAAAGGAAACCTTACGGTGCTGTTCTTTCTGTATCGTTCTGTCACGGTTGCATATGTCAACAGTTACTATTTTGAAATTATCAGTAGTTTAAATAGTCACCAAGGGTTTTTTAAATGAAAAAAATCTCATACTTATCCTATCTCTAGAAAATTACAACTTGATTGCATACTAATAATGCCTACCTATTTATATTCATAAAAATGGTACGGAATACTCATTTTTATTACTTTTTTTATCATCATGTGGTATTATTAAATATTGATCATATTATTTCAGAATCTTTGATAGAGAGAAAATAAACGTGTACCATTTTGAAGCAGTTGCAACAGATGAAGGCCGTTATATTGCCCGATCTCAAAGAGTGTCAGTTGAAGTCACTATAAATGACGTAAATGACAATAAACCCGTATTCTCAAAATACCCATTTAAAGAACAAATACCTACATTAACACCTCCAGGTCAAAGTTTGCTTAGAGTTTCAGCTACTGATAATGATATTGGAACAAATGCCGATATTATTTACGAACTTATGGATACATCTAATCACAAATTTCGTATTAATCCTACAACAGGAGTTTTAACAGCTACTCAGAGTTTGGCAAGTGAGACAGGTAAATTGATACATTTGAAAGTGATAGCGAAAGATAAAGGAAATCCACATCAAAGGTCCATAGGACTTATTGAGATTCGTGTTGGAGATTTTTCTGATAATACTCCATCACTAAATTTTCAAAATTCTACCTATAATGTCACAATAGAAGAAAATTTACCTTACGGTAGAGAAATAATGCAAATTACTGCTGTGAGAAGCGATGGGCGGCGCCAAAGAATATTTTATGAATTCGGTAATGGAAATGACCAATATGCATTTGAAATAGACTCGAACACAGGTGTAATCAGAGTGAATAATTCTGCAAACTTGGATTACGAATCTTATCCGGGATCGAAGAGGCAACTCGTTGTAGTCGCCCGAACAGAAGGCATTCCAATCTTATACGGTTATTGCGATGTAACAATAAATCTGTTGGACCAAAACGACAACGCTCCCAGATTTACGCAACAACAATACATCGCGAACGTTCTAGAAGGGAATGCTAAGGGTGAATTTGTCGTGCAGCTTGCCGCGAAGGACGACGACCGAGGAGCCAATGCGCGGATCCTGTACCATATAGTAGACGGCAACCACGACAACGCTTTTATTATTGAACCGGCTTTCTCTGGGTCGGTTAAAACAAACATAGTGTTAGATCGCGAGATAAGGGAGACATACAAACTGACAGTTATTGCTACGGATGAAGGCGACCCGCAGATGACCGGCACCGCTACTCTCCGGATCAATGTTGTTGACGTGAACGATAATCAACCAACATTCCCTCCGGCGAACGTCATTTCGGTATCTGAAGGTACGTTTGTTTTCAAGTTTTTGTATTCTTTTACGTATTTGGTTTTAAATTGCTATAGAGCGGCCTACCGACTTTTCGAAATAAATTGGTAGAGCAAAAAGCGTTTCACAAAGAGGGAGGCATTTTACATAATTTGTATTCTCGACTCCACGACTGGCTTACATTGCGACTCTTCGATTCCAACGTGGAGATTAAATAAAAGGGACTCCTTTAGGATCAATATTTATTGGATGGTATTACATTTTTTCCGAGTGCATGTTTTAGCGGTGCCTCCCCAACGAAACGGTCCGCGTTTGTTCTTTTTTTGGTTTCTTGTTTTTGTATCATTGTACGTCGACGGAGGTTTTGTTTTAGAGCCTTATTTTGCGGGTCGTTAAAACGGCAGTCAGACGAGAAAGTATTGCGGACGTTGAAAGTATTTTTGTATTCCTTTCTTGTTTTACAGGAGCGGAAGTCGGGTCGGTGCTCACATCTGTTACTGCCAACGATGTCGACACATACCCAGCTTTAAAATATTCGATAGTACACGGAAACAACATCTTTTCAATAGACAAATATAGTGGCAAGGTAGTGTTGAATAGACCACTTGATTTTGAAATAAAAAAACTGTACGAAGTAAATATTACAGCATCTGATAATGATCATACGGCGAAAACTACACTTACGATCAAAGTTACTGATGTAAATGACAACTCTCCAGTGTTTGATGAAATATCCTATAGCAGCATACTGCCTGGTAAGTTCGTCTTTTTTGCCGTTATTTTCGTACCACTACTTTTGAATTTTCTATGGTGTTTGAACAATTACATTAATTTGCGTGATGTTATATCGTAACATGGTCAAAGTATGATTTAGTTATTGCATTGACAGATTTGTCTGATTGATAGGAGACTTAGTAATATTTTTTATATTCTGAGTATTTCTGACATCCAAAGAACTACAAATAACATATAATTTAATAATATTGATATATTTCCGTGTTTCGGAAGGCACTTTAAATCGTTGGTCTCGGTATTTGTTGTGTTTACTCACAATGGAAGTCATTACCTAAGTTATGCCAGATACCCTTGAAACCCAGGCTTGAAAGAATCTGACAGTTAGGTGGCCACTAGCTTAACAACATCTCATAATCCGCAGTGGGCTTGCTTGGGAGATTATAGCCCATACTTCCTCAGTGTGAAGAAAGACCCTTATCCCAGCAGTGGGCTGTTAAGAGTTGATGATGATGATGATAGGTTTTCACATTGTATGTTGTATCTGTTTTAAGTAGGTACTTTTAAAATATTTCACAAGCACAGGAGGGATATTTAATAATAACAATAAAGTATGTACCTATATAAGTATTTCTGAAATTCCAGAAGGCACCGGCATCAATGAAATTGGATCCGTCAGCGCAAAGGACCAAGACAGCGGTGAAAACGGAAAAGTTTCCTACTCCATAATTCAACCATCAAAGGGATACTACATCGATGTGACATCTGGTGCTATTTTTGTCAACTACAGTGCTTTGCCTTCTAACCAACGTGACACTCAGCTGGCTGTGGTTGCTACCGACCATGGGAAGCCAAATAGAAGCGCTGTAGCTTCCGTTAGGATAAGCACTGGAGCGTCTTCGGAAATCAAGCCTTTCATTGGACAAGATGTTTATAGGTAATTTAAACTAATTTTATTTTTGTAGATTATTAAGATGCCTTTGTTTTTTATTTAACATCGACCAGCCCCGGCTTCGCACGGGTGCAATACTGATACTAAAACCTTCCTCTTGAATCACTCTATCTATTAAAAAAAACGCATCAAAATCCGTTGCGTAGTTTTAAAGATTTAAGCATACATAGGATATAGGGTCAGAGAAAGCGACTTTGTTTTATACTATGTAGTGATTATTTACATTTAACTGCAACTAACCATTTTTATAATTAAACTATTCAAACTACGCATCGTAATCTCAAATATAGGGAGGGGAACCACTATTCCCATACAATATTATTGACATGGCCCATTCCAGATTTTTTCTTAAGTTTAATAGTTTTTTTTTACAAATAACAGAATATATAATATAAACTTAAAAAAACATTTTAACCTTTCCAGGATCACAGTAAATGAAGCCACAGATAAGGGATCGTCTCTTCTTCGAATCGGTGGCATCAATGACGTCCTCAAGAAGTATAACCTCGAGTTCCACATCATTTCTGGCAATGAGGGAGATACCTTCGATGTTACGGTTGAAGGAGCACTGATATTAATCAAAAAATTTGATAGAGAAACTCAAGATTCTTACGTACTTGGTCTAGCTGCTATTGAACAAGGAAAAATATTGTCAAACAATCAAAACAGAACATCTATTACTGTATTTGTTACTGTTGCAGATGCTAATGACAATTCTCCTTTATTTTCTATAAAAGATTTTGATTTAACTGTCAGTGAGAATGCCAAAATTGGCTATACCCTAACACAATTAGCTGCTACTGATGCTGATTTGTATGGAACACCAAATGCTGCTGTGGTCTATAATATTAGTTCTGGAGACGATAAGAAGCAATTTTTCATACATCCAACTACAGGAGTGTTATCAGTGAACAAAACTCTCGACTATGATACTGGGACTACTGAATATAAACTTATAATCGTTGCTTGTGATCAAGGCATTCCCTCACTATGCAATGCGGTATATATAAAAATAGGAATCATTGACGAAAACGACAATACACCTACTTTCCCCGTGAATGAGTACTTTGAAAGTATTGGAGAGAATGAACGAGTGGGTACTTCAGTTTTTACTGCAAGAGCAACAGATTTAGATCGAGGCCGGTTCGGAAAACTAAATTACACTATTTTACCCTCATCTTTGGATTATAACGGAAATGACGACACATGGAAAATGTTTCAAATAGACCCAGTATCTGGATTAGTGAACACAAATGCAGTTTTCGATTATGAACAAAAGAATAAATACGAATTTTCTATCCAAGCCTTAGATTTAGGAGGAAAAAGCTCCACTGTTAAGGTCAGAATTGATATTGAAAGTCGAGATGAATTCTATCCCCAGTTCACTCAGAAAACTTATAACTTTGGCGTGCCCAAATCCGGACCCCTACCTGCAGGCTATGCTATAGGACAAGCGACGGCCACTGACAGAGATAAAGGTATTGATGGACGAATTGTTTATCAATTATCTACATCTCATTCATATTTCAAAATAAACAGATCTTCTGGCGTTATCATTCTCAAGAAAAAAGTTGATTCCATATTAAATTTATTCGGATTAGACAAATCTATCAGTCTAGTTGTAACAGCAAGTTCTGGTAGACAGGGCTCTTTAACAAATAAAACAGCTGTTGAAATACGCTTGGATTCATTTGCAGCTGTGAATGATTTAAATCACTTGAATGCAAACCCAGCTATGGCAGCGAGCAATAGTCTATCTGATTGGGCATTAGGTTTACTTATAGCTTTTATATTCATCATCATAATTTTTGCAGCAACTTTCTTGTTTTTACATATGAAAAATAAAAGACATAAAAAAGTAAACAAACCAGGATTGAACTCAGAGGGAGTTGGTGCCACAAACAGCTATGTCGATCCAAGTGCCTTTGATACGATCCCTATCAGAAATACTGGTGCCGTTAATGCTGCAAATTTTGCTCCTCCAAAGTACGATGAAATCCCACCGTATGGCCCTCATACAGCCAGTTCTAACTCTGGAGCAGCCACAACTTCCGAACTATCAGGTTCAGACCAATCAGGGTCTAGTGGTCGAGGCTCTGCTGAAGATGGGGAAGATGGCGAAGATGAGGAAATACGAATGATTAATGAAGGGCCCTTACAAAGGGAATCAGGAATTCACAGACAGGCTAACGGAGTCGACGACGATAATCTATCTGACGTCTCAGTTCATAATACTCAAGAATATTTAGCACGACTCGGTATAGTCGATACTGGCACAGGTGGAGGTGCTTCGACGTCTTCTAGAAGATGTTCAGAGAAAATAGGAACTAAGGATACGATGTTACACCACGGGCCTATAGACTCAATGCATATGTTTGATGAAGACGGAGCACATGAAAACGACATAACAAATTTAATTTATGCTAAACTAAATGAAGTTACTGGAAGTGACAGAGCCAGCAGCGCCGATGAAGCAAGTGCGGCAGTTGATAGAGCAATGGCTTTAGGAGCATTCCCAAGTGCTTCCGGTGAAAATACAGCTGTACCAACTGCTGGTCCATCAATGACAGGTAGCCTTAGTTCTATAGTCCACTCAGAAGAAGAACTTACTGGCAGTTATAATTGGGATTACTTACTTGATTGGGGGCCTCAGTACCAGCCATTAGCTCACGTTTTTTCGGAGATAGCTCGTTTGAAAGATGACGCTGTGTCACTCCAGAGTGGAAACAGTGGTGCCTCTAGTGCTAAAAGTAAAGGAACATCAGTATCTGGCGGTAAGAATGTTCCGCCACCGTTGTTGACGACAGTAGCCCCGAGAAGTTGTCCAGCGCCTTCTTTGTCTTGTAGGCAACCCCAACATTTATTGCCACGGTCTCCTATAAGTCATGATATTCCTGGTGGTTTCTCAGCAGCAGCTGCAATGTCACCTTCGTTCTCACCGTCCTTATCCCCCTTAGCGACAAGATCACCATCAATGTCACCATTAGTAGGCCCCGGCTTACCACCAGCACCGGCCAATAGAAAACCTCCTCACTCCACTATGAGGATATGAAATTAGGATTGTGTTATTTAGTAGTTTGTAAATATTCTCAGCATAATGACTGTTTGCCACTAAGTATTGTTAGTAGTATTTATTGACTACCGATGTAATCGGACTATCTATACTCTAGAATCATTTTGTGCATTTCATCTGTAACTCCAGACTGTCTTGAATGCTCAAAGTGATGTGATAAGCGCTTATTACCGATTTTACGGTAAATGTAAATATCGTCTTCATTCGGGTTTATAACTTTAAAATTTGTAAATATTAGGATGTATATTTTAGTGCCTTGTAAAATATAGGTAAAATGAAGACTGCCATGTTATTGTATTTTTAAAAACAAATGATACAGCTTTACTATGAGCTATAAGTATATTTTTAGACGCAAATTTATCATAAGATTTATTACAAACTTAATTTTATTATAGTAAATTGCAGTCACAAATTGTCTATAATTCAATAGTTTCAATTATATTTTTAAGTATTGTACCTCTACATTGTTTTCTGGGACATCTACTAATTAATACTTGTATTGTGATTTGTGCTACGTGCCGAAACCGTGTACATGTTCTACTCGGTCTAAATTGGAGTGATAACTATGACTACCAATGGAAACTGAATTTATTATACCGAGTAAAAATTGTAAATAATATATGTTCATAAAATAAAATAAAGTTTCAGTGACTGTATGCGATGAATGTTTAAACAAAATAAATACAATAAAAAAATTGATTATTTCTTTTATTCTGATGCTTATTTCTATTTTACTGAATGGAAAATTACAAATTATGAGATATCACAGTTGGAACTACTACTACTACCCAATAGCGTGCCTAGTGTTATCCTACAAAAATAATTACTTCTCGTCTTAATTCTATAATGAAAACACTAGTTTTAGGTCCAAGCCTTGAATCTAACTACTTATTAACTTATGAAATCTTAATCGAAGCTTATTGAAACACAAAATACTTAGTGTGTTAGAACAGTATACAGTAAATTTTTTTTGGAATGGTATTCCATATGTACGATATGATATTCACTTTGAATTATCGACAAACAGCAAAGAATAGGTAGGTATCTAAAAATGTTTCATGGTTTTAATGAGTTTTCCTTTTAAAGGTGTGCATCTGGATTGAGTGCCCACTTTTTAAATTATTGCGAAACGAAATGATACTTACAGGGCATTTACTTAAAATTTTGTAAAACCTAAAGCAAAGATTCTTAAATTTCTTAAACGTGAATCAAAAGAGTTATGGTCAAATAGCTTGGGCCCTCAATCCTGACGCCTGCATAAAACGGCATAGTCGAATCTCAGAAAGTACTATCCCTGGGATAATAATTTTTATTCGAGTATTTAGTTAGGAATTTCTTAAATATATTAAGAAATTGTCAAGTCTTAAGAATGCGACAATACAGATTTATGGCGTTTTAGCTTGGGCCCTCAATTCAGCAATTTTGATATTGTAGAATCAGCAAAAAATATGAGTTTTTCTAAGGAAAGATATTAATACGACTATAATATATTTGAGTTCCATATCTCGGAAAATTTGTTAAAAAGAAATAACGACACAAAAGTTAATTGTTAAAAAGTTATTGAAATTCGTATTTTTTCAAAACGTCTGAACTGAGGGCCCAAGGTTTTTGTCAGTATTGACTAGGCTAAGCCTTCTACACTACCGCACTTTAGGCTAAGTATTTTAACAAATTTTTAACTAAAAGGCTACAAAGCGTCCATTCTTCTAAATGCCGTACTTTAGGAGAAAATTGATTTTCGATGTTTTATATGAGAAAATTCAGTAGGGTGTATATGATTTTGTTACTTTTTTGAGACAAATCAGCATGTATCCTCATATAAGATATTTCATAAGCGAATAGTTGTTGTCGGAAGCGATTACGTTTTGTGTGATCCAATAATTATTATAGGGTGTTATTTAAATGGTTATCATAGTATTCGTATTTTTGACGCCTGACGTACGCGCGTTCCCGTCATGTTTTTTGTTTAATTTTCATTTTGCTGTGTCTTTCGGGTTTTGACTCATATTATAATTATATACATACAATTTCATATGTTTTGGCAGATTATAATGTAAAATAATAAAGATTTTGGCAGGGTTTCATATTATTTTTATTTTCTTGTTAAAAACAAATTAAGGTGAGTACCCTTATTTGTAAGCTAAATATGTAAAAATGTTATCTATACATAAAACAAAACTCTAACGGGGCCGTGGCTGTATATGAAATGTTTTTGAAAATTTTAAGGAGTCTATTTTATCTAGTCTATATAATTATCGATATAGATACCAAAACAAAATCTTTTTAAATTTGTGTCTGTCTGTCTGTCCGTCTGTCTATATAGCTGTCTGTCTGTCTGTCTGGTTGTGCACGCATCACGCAAAAACTACTAGACGGATTTTGATGAAATTTGGTATGGATATAACTGAGTACCCAGGTCATCATCTAGGGTACTCTTTATTCCAGAAAAATATCTCATTCCCACGGGAAAATATAAAAACAGGTGAAAAAAGAAATCGATAACACCTAGAAACTTGAAATATAGGTGTCTTGTATATCTTAGCCAACCGCTATGAAGAGATTTTTGGAAATTTCCACGGGAACGGGAATAAACCGGATCCGCGCAGGAAACGCCGATGGGCACCCGCAATTTCTAATATGTTATATAGGCGTCTTATATGTCGTAGGCAACCGCTATGAAGAGATTTTTTGATATTCCCACGGGAACTGGAATATATTGGATTGAGGAATTTTTTGATTTTTTGTATTGAAAAGGCTCCAATACTACCGGTTTTACCGATTTAAAAAAATGTTTTGCCAGTGGAAAGCGTACTTTTCTGGGAGTAACATGTGCTATAATTTTCCCACGGGAACAGGCCTAAACCACGTTACCGATTTAAAAAGTTCTTTTACCAATGGAAAGATACATTACCAGGGAGTAACAAAGGCTATATTTTTTCCCGTATTTTCACGGGAACGGGAACTACGCGGATGAAACCGCAAGGCACTGCTAGTTGTTAATATACAGGGTTATAATTTTAATACGTCCAATACATAATTTCATTGATTATTGGCACTTTCTTATTTTATTTTTCCACGCATACGTAGGTGAGGGCACAGCACAGCTAGGCGTATATAATTATATCGAGCTTTATATATTATATACAATATGTAACAGAATAAGCGCAATTCCTGAAATTAGTTTGTTCAGTATCGACTACTTATTCGATTTCATCTATTTTTAATGTGTTAAATTTTTCCGAAAAATGAATTAGCATAGCTGAATTTAGTGCTATCTATGAAAATCGTGCTATTATTGATCGATATTTAAGAAAATTGGTTAGACACAACTAAAGTTCGATTGCATCTTTTTTTTAGTATATTAATTTACTAACCGGGGTGTATGAGGAATTGCGCTTTTTCTGTTACGCGTTGTATAATTATATATATTGTATCTGCGCTTTACAAAATACTACTTACATAATCACGACGAATACTTGTTTATACTTACGATAAACATTATGGTCACCCTACTGAATTTTCTCATATAAAACATCGAAAATCAATTTTCTCCTAAAGTACGGCATTTAAAAGAATTGACGCTTTGTAGCCTTTTAGTTAAAAATTTGTTAAAATACTTAGCCTAAAGTGCGGTAGTGTAGAAGGCTTAGCCTAGTCAATACTGACAAAAACCTCAGTTCAGACGTTTTGAAAAAATACGAATTTCAATAACTTTTTAACAATTAACTTTTGTGTCGTTATTTCTTTTTAACAAATTTTCCGAGATATGGAACTCAAATATATTAGAGTCGTATTAATATCTTTCCTTAGAAAAACTCATATTTTTTGCTGATTCTACAATATCAAAATTGCTGAATTGAGGGCCCAAGCTAAACTGCCATAAATCTGTATTGTCGCATTCTTAAGACTTGACAATTTCTTAATGTATTTAAGAAATTCCTAACTAAATACTCGAATAAAAATTATTATCCCAGGGATAGTACTTTCTGAGATTCGACTATGCCGTTTTATGCAGGCGTCAGGATTGAGGGCCCAAGCTATTTGACCATAACTCTTTTATAAAATATCTTCTATTAAATTTAAGAATCTTTGCTTTAGGTTTTACAAAATTTTAAGTAAATGCCCTGTAAGTATCATTTCGTTTTGCAATAATTTAAAAAGTGGGCCCTCAATCCAGATGCACACCTTTTAAAGTTACCATAAATTCAAAATTTTGCAGTTCACAAATCAACAAAAATTTTATATAATATATTACTCGTAATATAAAATGACCCTCATAAAAACAAACAAAAAGCCTACTTCAAAATAAATTGTGTGGTCACAATTTGATTTTCATCTGTTTTTACAAAGAGATTAAGCCCCATCGAATATTTTCATACAAAAACTATAAAGCTCAAGCGTTATGTCAGTTAGTATGATCGTGAGCTGTCATTCGGTCGAATCACACTAGACTTTTCCCACTTGTAATAAATTTTGGCTTAAAATTTTCCTCGCTTTGTCCCCTCTATGCCCTATTAAGTATATTTTAATCTCTTTGGTTTTTACCTAGTTTGGATTCATTTATAACAACTTAGAATAGGCACTTAGGACTTACAATAGTAATAATGCTTCTTGATTAACTTTACTCATCAACTATTGGGAAATTTCTCTTCATTTTTGAAAACTGTATTGAAGTCAGCTTACATTTCTAAAAGAACTTACTTTATCACATGGACGACCATTGTTTGTATACTTAAGTAGAATTGCATACGTAGGACGCAGAACAGTAGGTACTGCGGTTTAGGATGAGTTAACTACGTACGAGTAAGTAAGTATAAGATATTAAAAAAATACAAATTCTTGGCGGTGAAAGGGAAAACATAGAAGTCACAGACTGCATCTGTCATTGGAAACACTTTTAGATAAAAACGATCAAGTAAGTTATCCTGGACTGTAGGACAGGATCAATATAAGTAAATCACAACTGAACACACAGCCACAACACAATATTCTCATTTCGATAGGCTCGGCGTCGAAATTTTTGTAGCTTAGTTGTTTACAATAAGAATAATTTATAAAAAACTTATCTTTATATGTGATGAAAGTGTGTTTCTCATTTAATCTGCTCCCGGAATCCTAAATTTGTGTTCTATGCTTATCCCCTTCACCAATGCTCAGTACAAAAACGCGATGAATAATCACAAATGTAAAAGTTACTTTGCTAATCATAAAATATTGTCTGTTACAAGTATAACTAACAAGCAAACGAGACTATGATTTGTTATTTAAATGCATTTCTATAGGTATTATGACGTCATCTGAAGCGACGGTTTTCTTGCCGGTCGTGATTATGTCAACTTCCACATCTCTGTTTGGAGTTGGCGTCAAGCCATTGGCGACTGGCTCCTGAAATAGGAAGGAATTTGCTACACCGTTCACGGAAGCTAGATCTAGTCACGAGAATTATTTAAACGTCAAATTCACTATGGAAAATTTTTGAATTTATATAATAGTTATTTGGAAATTATAAAAAAAGTGTAGGTACTCACCGTGGAAACGGCGTCACATGCCATCAGCTCATTCTTAGACAAATGTTCGACTACAGCTGCGGTGTAACAATCCCCAAGCATGTTGTTTGTAGTTCTAATTCGATCTCTGAAAAAGATTTTATACCTATAGACACTATTTATGTAGGTTAGTAGTACGTACTTGTCAAGACAAATTAAACGCGCTCAGATACATAGTGACTATTATTGTTTAATTGAAGAACTCCTATAGCTTAGAGGGCCTTTTCATTAGACTATTGACTTTTCTAAGTGTAATTTTTAAATGCCTACAGAAATAAATACGTCTATTCGATTAGATATCTCAGTTTACAGCTACATAGGTAGGTACATATCTCATAGATTTAATATAGAAATGGGTGAAATGGTACTTTATTTATCGTACGCAAGTGTTTATCGAAAGAATATGAATAGGGGGCAATTCCCCTCCACAATTGCATTGTCACCCAATTTACAAAGATATGCTAAATTCGAATCTTAATTTACTCTCAAGTCAATATCTTCGACCCAATCGAATGCAAATTTGGCTTTGTGGTTCAAAGTTTCTATTGTCTCTGCCTACCCCATCGGAAAAGGGTGTGAGCATATGTATGTTCAAAATGTGTAAAGAACCGCAAAGTCATACAACGCGTAACAGAAAAAGCGCAATTCCTCGTACACCCCAATTAGTATATTAATATAAAAAAAATATGATGCAATCGAACTTTAGTTATGTCTCAACAATTTTTTTAAATATAGATTAATTATAGCACGATTTCCATAGAAAGCACTAAATTCAGCTACGATAATTCATTTTTTTGAAAAAATTAACACATTAAAAATAGCTGAAATCGAATAAGTAGTCGATACTGAACAAACGAATTTCAGGAATTGCGCTTATTCTGTTACATGTTGTATATAGATAGGGACGAAGTAACTTTAACCTCTCAAATCAATAATCTGAGACACAATTGATTTTTAATTGTTACGGTTCGCATTGCACGGTTCTTGACTAATATAAAGCTTGTAAATATTGATTTAGACCAAAAACATACACAAGCCAATCCACGGCAAACAACAGTGACACATCATGTGTTGGCGCATCCACTGCTGCAAGCACTACAAGTAGAAGGACCATGGCAGCTGACGGTACCGATGCTGACGACACCGACGCTGCAGTTGATGTTAAACTGGAATAAAAAAAAACAGATGAAATAATATGTAAGTTGAGCAGTGATAGCCTCACGGTTAAAGAGCTTGCTTCATACGATGAAAATCAGTGAGGCGCGGGTTCAAATCCTGGCATGTACCAATGAGTTTTTTAAAACTTACGTACATATTTATCACTAGCTCGACAGTAAATGAAAATATCGTGATTGAACCAGTAAACCAGTAAATTAATTCTGAGACATGTGTAACAGACCCGGTCTGGCGATGGGCTTACCACCTATCACGTTTAGAGGTCCAAAGAATATCTCGTGAAAAGTGGGTATATCCAGAAATGGAATACCTCTGTCTACCTACTCGGGGATAAAAGGCGTGAGATTATTTATTTTATTTTATTAAAGATGGAAGTGAATATGGTGTTTCAATGTTAAAATTAAGAGTTAACTCACAATATAGTGGCTAGTTGGGCAAAACCTAAATGTATGGAGTTCATCTGACAAATGAAGACACTGGCTATTGCGAGGAAGAGGGCAGTACCATCCATGTTTATATTGCACCCGATGGGCAACACAAACCGGGTGATGCGAGGATCGATGCGAAGAGGGCCTTCCATTGCCTTAAAGGTCACAGGGAGTGCTGCAGCACTGAAAAAGTTAAAGAAAAACTTAAATCATGAATGTATGTTTTTTTGTTTGACAAACATTTCACACAATTATTTACTTCTACATACTAAGAATGTATAAAAACATTCGTAAATAAATATAGAAAACCAAATATTCATGGCAAAAGGAAACTTGTAACCTCTGACTTAGTAAGCAGAGCCACTAGCTATGTTGTTGTATTTTTCAGTATTTTATTTCTTAATATCGTCTTTGACCACTCTCCAGTATCCACACTTTGTAAAGTACATGTAGCGATCAAGCAGACATCTTATATACATTTCAAATGTAATACGAGTGCTTGCATAGTATTTTTTGTGGATGCCATGTAAATGGCCTTTCTCTACTTTCTTTTGTTTTTGGTTATTTACATTAAAAATCGAAGTGGAATATGTACATCGTTTGCATGTTTACCTTACCTACCTACGTAAGTTATTGGTAAATGTGTACTTAAGTTTCTACATCATGCATGTGATATGTTTAAACATGAACCTTCACAGACTTAAATATAAAAAATGCATATAAAATTTAACTAACCATGTACCATCAGGGTCAGTTGTTATAACATTGTACTGAAAATTAAAAAACTTACGTAGATGCAGTAGCTGACGCTGTAAGCATTGCGTGAGAGAGTCCAAAATAGAATTTGTAGGGGTTCTTTCTCAGAAACATGAAATAAATCAGCTGCATCACTATTAGCTGGTACAAGAACACGCCAATTGCTACTGTTGCTATAAACCACGCTAGTTGAGACATCACTTGTGCTGGAAAAGAAATGTTAAAATTTTAAAAAATTTTAATAATCTATCATCAATTCATCACTTAATTGTAGTTTAGGACTGAAATGTTAGCGTTCCCAAATTACGGTATAGTGGAACCAATGAGAAATTTAATTCTGTAAACAATACGACTCTAGTTATGTCTTGGAAGATATAACCTGCTGGAACCACGTACCCGAGATCTACTTTTGAGTCGCGACTATAACAATTACGTACTATGATGTGACTATTTATTCTACGTGTGTGTGTGTATGTGTGATGGTCGTTATAGATAATCAGCTGGACACTCGGTATTTCCAGAATTTTAGTACATAATTGGAAGCCCACGAATACGAATAAAAATAAAACATAATCCATGCCATACTAACATACTAATACAGTAGTCAAAGATGTTTAAAGAAAAAATTTCTCTTTTCTTCCAACCTCTTTGACAATAGTAGTAGATGTGGATGAAGCACGAGAGATCGGCAAGGTTCGTAGCAAGTGGCAGTCTATGTCTCTGCCTACCCCAATAGGAAATAGCGTGAGATTATTTTTTTATGTATACTTGTGTCAGTATAGTGAATAGCCACAGAAGACCTCTGGCACCCAAGACACTCTCGCGTCCGTAATATTATAGAGTGTATGTATATTATACTATACTTGAATTGTCCAAGTCTTTGGGTGATGCACTTTGACAGTATATTTGTCCGATTGTTTTCCATATCCGTGGCTGAATACTAGATACAAACTCCGGATAATAATATTACTCAGATTGGCTTACCCACATTGGTGACCCCAAGAATCTTTCCACCAATAACACTGCTGACTCCAATCGGAGTGAACCACATGACTCCCGTGACCATCTTCATGATGACTTCAAAAATGGCTTGGAAGAAGTCTATTACCACTTGACCCTTAGGACCAAGGGTACCGAGCAAACTGCCAAAGACTAGACAAAAGAACACTAAGCCAAGGGTATTAGTTCCAGATCTGAAATAAAATATCATCATGGAATATTATTTTTCTTTTACAATAATTTCAGTAACATAATCATGCTATAGATATAATTCTAAAGTATAATTTTGTACTCTTTGGAAATAATAACAGCAGTTTTCATTGTGTATATCAGATGATCGAGTATATAATTATGTTTTCATATTTCAGTTTAAGTTTTTAGATCTTTTCTAGTCCTAACACAATTCTAAAGTGCGGCAACTTGCTCACCTATAAGACACCACTCGTACCAAATCTACCGTATCATTTTCTGTCAAATTCTTAGAAAATAGCGTTGGAGGTTCAACGTAAACCGTATGAGCTTGCTGAAATGCCGCCTGCACTATGTTGTCGGGGAAAATGTTCCTGAGGAAAGAAAGTAGTTCATAACATAAGACTAAAGAGTAATAAAAAGTAAAATACAGACTTCAACTTAAGCATATGGTTTTCTCATGGATGCCATTGTCAGAATTGGACCAAATTGCACCAGCTTTCAAATAAAAAAAGGAAAAATCTAAATCGGTTCACCCAGTCGAAAGTTCTGAGGTAACAAACAGAAGAAAAACATACAGTCGAATTGATAACCTCCTCTTTTTTGAAGTCCGTTGAAAATGGGAATCATTATGGTAAATCCCAATTACGTTTGCAGGATACATCGCAGGTCAATGTTGTGTAGTTTTAAAGTGACTATTGAAGCTATTCTGACTCACCTTCCAATATCCAAGAGACTATCCAGTATACGGTGATCTCTTTTATTCTGTACTGAAACACCAATATCTTCCCTCAAATCTGGCTGTCCAGGGTGAATCAACACCGCCAGTACGATTCCGAGAAATGCATTAAACATGGATGTCAAGATGAAGTACAATAACGTTCTGACAGCAATTTTTCCGCTCATTTTCGCATTGAGGCTGGCAGAACCGGCTATCAAGCTAGCAATGATGAGAGGCAAAATCATCAGCTTCAAGAGTCGCATGAAAAGTTCCCCAGGATAAGATATGAGCATCAGAGCGTCAGGGCCTAGGTTGTAGGGGCGAAGACCAAATCCTGAAAAAAAAAATTTAGGAATTACAAAGCAATTTATTGACATACATACATGCTCACGCCTTTTTTCCGAAGGGGTAGGCAGAGACAACAGCCCGCCACCTGCTACGATCCAGGCATACCTCTCGAGCCTCATCCACATCCATCAATCGGTTCATACACGCTAGTCGGTTTCGGGTACTTTTATCTGGCTATTATATTGAAAAGATAAAAATTTAGCAACCTCAAATTTTTAATAAGGTGGTATTGATAAATAAATAAATTTTATTTTACTAACACTAGTCTAATTCATAATAAAGTATTTTGTAACTCTTGTTATATAACTCTTACACCGTTCATGGTTTACTTACCTACGGCAACGCCGGTCAGCACACCAACCAAGGTGACAACCAGCATCATATTATCCAAAACCCATTTTTTTACTCCCGTTGGGTCTACGAGTGCTGATCGGTCTTCAGTGGTCTTCGGACCCCTATCTCCTGGGCCCATCTTCGCGAACAGGTACTCTGAAAACCGTTCACCTTTCTCCATCACAGATGGAATCAAATCCTCAAACCAGATCTTTTGACCTGGTGTTTTTATAATGGACTTTTTAAATGTATTTAAGATTACTGGTGATTATTTCAAGTAAGAAAATTTACTTTTGTTGTATATTTAAGGTAAAAATGTTTTTCTTATTTGATCATTTTTAATTGATTGTTCAGTCTTTGTGTAGTATATTGTCCTAATATTGTATTAGGTAAGTACAATTAATTATCTTATGTGAATAGCCGGCTTATTTTATTATTCGCATGTTTTGCTTGGCTAAAACATTAAATTCGTGTATGTTTATTCCAAGATCTATTGTTATAATATAGGAAATGTAAGGCTGAACACATTGTATTAAGATTTTTCAGTGCTATGCGCTCGATGCAATGCACTTTGGACGACTAACCTACAGGCTCTTTTCATTATTAAACATCTACCATATACACATAATAAATTGTTTCATCATCTACATTATCGAATTAAGTGTCCTCCATTGCTTTTACTAGCTTGTCCGTCAGAAATAGATTTCTTTATAAAGCGTCAATGGGTATCTGTTTGGAAAGATAGGTTTGTATTGGGCGGCTTTCGGGGTACAGTAAGGAAGCCATATCTGCACTGCGCGCGCATACATCGATTACTCCAAGTCTGGCACTACATGCCTATATCATATATTATCTATATAGTTTATTAAATTGTCGGCATTATGTATTACAAAAGCATTACGTCTATTTTGAGCCTTGTCATGTGATATGCGTTGGTGTAAATAATGAATGAATGTTTGTAATGATGTAGCATTTCGTTTATACAATGTTATAGAGTTGCCAATGCTGCGTAGCGCATGGTAGACTTTTTTTCGTTCCTGTATGAATATAAAGAACTCTTTGTTAGCGAGTTCTTACGTTTTAAAAGCTACGAACATTTTAAATTTCAGATTCTACATTCAACGACCGATTCTCTGCGTGGATTGATCATTCAGAGAAAATTGCAACGACCGCTGATATAACAACTATCTACTTTTAAAAATAAAAACTTCTTTATGCAAAAATCATATTAAAGTGTAATTTCAAATAAAACAATATTAAGTGTAATTTTTCGTTACCAAATCGAAAAAATCTACAATAAATATAACATTATGAATAAAATAAATAAAATAATAATATAATCTCACGCCTTTTTTTATCCCCGAGGGGGTAGGCAGAGGTATTCCATTACTGGATATACCCACATTTCACAAATAAAATAAACTTATTAAGTATTCCTAGTCAATAAAGAGAGTTTTCGTCGTTCGTAAGTATGCATGTATAAAAGTATTTTATATGAGCAATGTTAGCCTAATGGTTAACTGGTAGATAATGTCTTTAGACATTAATTTCACCTGTACATTATCTTAGTAAATTAAGTTAAATAAATACATGTTATATGAAACAAAGATATTTCAAATAAATCTCTAAATAGTATAAAACAAAGTCGCTCACTGCATCCATCTGTGCTGCATTGGGCCTAGCAGGTCGTAGGACGACTTAGTAAATTTGAAAATTGATATTATTTCCGTCCCACATCCTTCTTTTCTCATTTATAAACCAAAAAATACACGAAGTAACGTCGGCTAGAAAAGTGTTTACATAAAGCCTAGATCCCACTGCTGCGATATTATATCGCGTGACTTCATATTTGGTGCGTATGTAATATAAAATCTGCTTTATTTTCTATGTCTTAAGTTTGTATGGCTATTTTTTTTTTAGCATATTGCTGAAAATATAATAAGTATATATCTATATAGATATTTTATGAATTCCTTAATTTTTAAACAATATATAAATAGTAATGCTGTGTTCTCTACTGACAACAACCGTAACTCTACTACCGCCTTCCACGTCCATACCCGCTGCCGTGGCCTTATAATCGCGCGCGTTCCGAATTTGACGCGCGATATGGGCGTGGCTAGAAGGACGTGATATAATAAAGCGGTAGTCGAGTCGAGGCTTAATAAAATAATAAATAAATTAAATATTACATACAAAGAGGAAAGCTTTAATATTTGTTTGTTTGTATTGAATAGGCTACTTTTATGGGAGTAACATGGTCTATAATTTTCTTACGAGGATAGGACTTACGCAAGTGAAATCGCACAGATAAGCCAGTATATTATAAAAATGGCGGTAATGTAGAAAAGTCTTTGCTCTTTACTTTAAGTAGTACTTACTGATATTCTAATTATGAAATCTCATTTTATTCAGTTTACCTGATATATAAATGTTATTTTCGAATATATATTTACTGTTGACTATTTTTTTAAATATATTTTAAAACCTTTGTATGTATATAGCGTTGTCTTATGAATATTTTAGTAAAATATTACAAAAAAAGTCTCACCCGGTTTCATAGTGGTCTATTGAACAAGACAGCCTTTACAATACTGTTGTGTTCACAAAGGCAAACAAAATTAATTAGTAATTAAGACTAATCAAGACCATGTCGTAATAATGTTTATGAGACCTACTTGGATAAAATGCTATGTAAGTTTACATACATACATAAATCTCACGCCTAATTTCTCCATGGGGTTATGCAGAGAGAAGCAAGCGAGATCTGCGGGTTCGATTGTTTTTGCCTATGTAACTTTGTCTATAAAATGTATGACATATAGTGATAACCTGAAAGGAATTGATAGAATTTTTAGACAATTTATTAACCTTGTATTTCTTTGACTCACTTAGGCTAATAATTAGATTTAATTTTTATGAACATTTTCATATTCTATAGACTTCATACTTTCGATTGGTTGACATGTAATTTGTCTATTAACCAAACCAGTGCAATGTTTAAGAAAAGATATTTTTTAAATATTTAATTAATCATCCTGGACTGAAATATTTTAGTAAACCCACTCGCGATACCTTTTTTAACAAATTGAATTTGATATAGGTAAAATACTTTTTATCCATTAATCCGGTGAAGGTCGTCTTAAGCCGTATACAGAAAGAAAGCCGAAAACCCATCGGCGCCGACCAGCGCCTACAGGCGCCGGTCTACGCAGGTAACCGGCGGAGGCCGGGTGCCGGGTGCCGCCCGCCAATCATCGTTCTTTCTGTAGAATGGACCGGCGCCGATGGGCTTTAAGCTTTCGGCTTTCTTTCTGTATACGGCTTTATATTCGTATCTTAGACTATAAGCGTCTGTCAAAAAGGATAAAAGAAGTTGCGTTATGATGACAAGCTGTTGGTATAAGCCTGCTATGACATAACTGTTTCTGTCTGAAATCTGTAGCTTGGTTCTAATGAATCTTAATTACCGTTAACAATGCCATCTGCTAAAGATTAATCGTGATGAGAACCTAGTGTGCGATTGGGAACTTTGGTTCATACCTTTCATTAAAGTTTTTCTAGGCAATATAGTCCAGTCTAATAGTTTTTCGTTGTGTTTACGCACAATGAAAGTCGTTAGGTAAGATGTCCTTAGGTGGAATGAAAAATGGGGAACTTGCATAAACAATTGTTTTTAATTTATCTTAAAGATTTAAGGATTACATAAAGATACCAAAAAGAAAAAAGTTAAAATATGCACAAATAAGTAATGTATTTATTGCAAATCAAAAATTGACATTTCAAAGTTCGCGCCTTTACGCCCACGCACCGGCTTGACGCGACATATTTACCTATATTACAGAAATAATATATTTTCAGTTTTATTTAATACTAGCGGATAATGTATCATTCTATTTGTAAAAGAATTTTTGAAATCGATTCAGTAGTTTTTGAGTTAATTTGTTTCAAACATACAAGTATTTCCTTACCTCTTTTCCGCTTTGTGATGGAGTGACTCTTCGCTGATTGGTGTTTCAAATTAGTCTCCAAGAGCGTTACTTAGAATTCAAATATTTCGCGAAAAAATTATGATTTTAGATTATTTTTTCAGCAATGCACTTTTATAGACTATCATTATTGAATTATTAAGATAATTTATCAATATAATTTTACTGCAAGTTCCCCATTCTGACAGTTAAATGACCACTAGTCTGATCCTTCTCCTAGTGGTAAATTATAGCCCATATTGCCTCATGCATGAGGAAAGACACTTAACTCAGGAGTGTGCTCTTACGGTTGATGATGAATGAATCTTTAATTAAATTTGTAATATTTTAGGTAGGTTATTAGTTATAGAGGTTAGGAGATTAAATTAATTTAAAAAAGATATGTATTTTGTTTCGTATACAAAATTAAATTAGTATTCAAAATTACGCTATTAATTAAAATAGTATTCGCACTACACGTGTAAAGCTTCATGTGTTCTTGGCTGTACTATATACCCATGAAAGTACCTACTGTATCTACTACTCAGTCGCATAGGTACCTACAGTATTTCTCTAGTTTATACTTTGGATACTCATTAATTATCCATTATCCAATAAAATGTATTGCAAGTCATGATCGCCGCACCCAGTGTTCTTTTTATATTTAGTTTATTTTTAGTTTTTTATAACCAGCAGTGGTTGGATCCAAATGGCGTTCAGTCTAATAATAATACTAAACAACCGCTTTAATTGAAAATCATTTGTAAGATCGTTGATCTTTACAAAGGTTAAATAGATATTTGTTTAGTACAACCATTATTTTTCTTTATGATAACAAACTCTATTTAAAAACTCCGAATACATGAAATCATGAAATCTCCAAAAATCACCAAGACACTTAAAATCTCGCAGGTTCTTTGTACATTGTAGGCATTAGCTAAGAAAACTTTTTTCGATAGATTCACGGGAACGGGATCTTTGGGGGCAACGGTGGTGGTCTTCCGTTAGTATGTACCTACATGTCATATTGTCTATGGCCCCGCAATCGAAGACACTGTCCTAGACATCCTACTTTACCAGCTCATCGGAGGACAGGGAGAAACCCCGTTTTTCTCCGACCAGCACCACACCAGCAACGTAGAAATATTATTTTAATGTGCCAATGAAAAAAAATCTCACGCCTTTTATCCCCGAGTGGGTAGACAGAGGTATTCCATTTCTGAAAATACCCCATAATGAGATCAAAAAGAGCTGCCCTTGAGTTTGTTGCTGGTTCTTCTCGGGGTACTGAATTTGGAACCAGCAACTCGTCGGTGGAGATGGGCTGCTGTTTACATTTAGCCAATCTTCATGGACAAGTTTAAAGTGCCTTATTTTTAGACGATTGACTTTTCTAAGTATAATTAGCAATTAATTACGGAAATAAATATATTTTCATTTTTCCCCACGTTTCACCAGTATATTCTTTGGACCCCTATACGAGATAGGTGGTAAGCCTATAGCCGGACCATGTCTGTTACACATGTCGCAGAACTAATTCTTGCGGGTTTCCTCACGATGTTTTTCTTCGCCGTCGAGCTAGGAATAAATATGTAGTTACACCCCAGCCGTTATAACTTGACCACTCTGAAGTTGCGCAAATGGCTGCGCAATAAGATTTTTAGCGAACCATTTGGCGGTACAGGGGGGGTTTGCGCAGGCGAAGCCTATGTTCAGAGAAGCCAAGTTAAAACGGCCGTATTGTACGTAAGCTTGACAATGACAAAATAGAGAAAAAAAACTTTCTAGTTTCAACTCACCTTTTAGCTGCCTAATTTTTACGGTTTTTGAATCTCCATACAATGTAATAAATGACGATCACATACAATCACAGTTTTGGTGAAATAGAAATTTATAAAACAATGAAAACATTAAATTCTTCCCGGTGTACAATATGTAACAAAACAATAAATGTTTTTTTTTCATTAAACACGTAATTTATTTTTCAAAACAACTGAATTTTGAACCGATATAGGTATTCTAAAGTATAATTTAGCACAGCCAACTTTTGCAATAAAAAAAATAATAAAAAATTGCAGCACAAGAGCAGTGATTGTCTTCGGCTGTGTTTTGGCAACTGCACGGACGACCGGCATCTTTCACATCAAGGTTATTTTAATCTTCATCATTGTGACAATGCATTGCATTATTTATACCTATACTTACCCAAAGACGTTGGATAAAAATTTCTAGGTGACAGATTTTTTCTTCAAGTCTTTTCTATACCTACCGTTAGGTACCTATATCCTGATTCTATAGAGAGAATAGGTGTATGATAATAAAACGAAAGAAAAGGAACATATAGCCAGGGTGGGTGAGTTTATTATAAACTGAACTTTTATCAAATATTCACATAGAAAATCTGTGTAACATTAGAAACATCCGCCATTCAAACTCAAACCCCAAAAACAAGAGGCCTCTAGCACACTCCTATTGGTCGGGCAAGGCGCATGCGCGGCAAACGTTCGGATACATAACGTGAAGGCGACTACCGCGAAGGAGACCTTACCACGTCTTGCTCCTGGTTGGAAGTAAACGAACGGACTGCTCAGACATATCCGAATATTCAAAAGCTAGTAAATACATGTAAATACGAAAGTGATATGTGTAAACAGACCCGGTCCGGCGATGGGCTCACCACCTATCACGTTTAGGGGTCCAAAGAATATCTTGTGAAAAGTGGGGTACCTATATCCAGAAATGGAATATGCTCATGCCGATTATCGGAGTAGACACAGGTATTCATGAAAATACCCATTTTTCACCAGTGTATTTTATGGAGCGGTCAACGTGACCTCAGCCCATCGCCGGACCATGCTCAAGAACACGTGCCTCAGAATCAATTCTGGGAATTGCGGTTTTGCTCACGATATTTTTCTTCGCCGTCGAGCTAGTGAAAAATATTTATTTATTTAACTTCATTTACCAAGAAAATGGGGTCATGTGTAGGTACATAACTTGATGCTTAACTGAGATTAATGCCTATATACGAGTATATTCGCCCATAATAATAATATTCGTCTTACGGTAAAGCCTAATACTTATGAAATAAAAAAAACTCATTTGTACAGTCCAAAGGACGTATAGCTTGACATATTGGACTTTGTAACGTTCTTATTACAATCGCCCTAAAGGTCAGATGCACTACAAGTGTAAAGCTTCATGTGCTCTTGACTGTACATGGCCTCACCTAGAATAGCGGGCTCACTAACCTAAGCTAGTAACAATTGAAAAAATACATTTATTCACTTACATATGAAGAAATACTTCCAAAGAGGACCCATTTGAGATAGTTCCCAGAAAAGTAGCTGTATTCCCTCTCGGATTTGATACCTGCTAGCACTCAGGTCACTTAAAGCCTTGACCAGACCTACGCATCTAATTTCGAGCAGATTTTCTTTCTTTTTAGAGATAGATATGTGAAACCGACGTGTTAAACTCTCATTTTCAAATTTATCGAATTGTATTAAAACTTGGACGTAAATTGACAAATATCAAAATGTTTCTGGTGCTTTGGAGAAGAATTTACGTGCAGCGCGTGGACTTAGGTTTTCTGTAATTTAGTAGATAAGTAGGTAGTATTTAAAAGTATGTTTGCTTTGTAAATAAACATATTACTGTTTTCACATCAAGAAAAAAAAAGTAATTACTTACTTACTTTCCTACGTATTATAATACTTACTTATTTAGGGTTGCGACACATCTCCGGAACGTACAGCGCCGAAGGTTCGGTGAACAACATACATTGACGTTTCACTTTAAAGATAAATGGATCAGCCACTGTGTGTAATGTATGTTGTTCACCGAAACTTCGGCGCTGTACGTTCCGCAGGATGTGTCGCGACCCTAAAATTATACTTAGGTACTTATTACGTACCTACCTCAAGAAATCGGCTAATGAAACATGAGAAGAAAATTAATTTTATGTTCAATTTCTAGCACATGATTCTTAGAAAATTGAGCATTTTATCATTAATGTAAGCACATGGTTTTCAATTTACGGTATTAAAATTGATAGCATTCTGCAGCAGCTAAACAGTGGTGTAAGATGAATAATTGTAAAATTTTGACTTCATTATAGATAAGTATCTTCTTTTATAAAAAAAAAGGATGTCATAATTTCAAGAATAATATTATGAACTACATTTTTTATTAATTCAACCATGCATATAAGTAACTAAAAGAATTACTGATGAATTATTTATATTTAAATTATATAAAAAGTAGCAACGATAAAAAAATATATATAAATAAGTACCTACTGTGGACTTGAAATAAAGCTATTATGATACCATCATTGTAAATATTTTTATCTCAGTTTGCCATGCATTACGCAACCTCCAACTACATTATCAGAGAGTAAAATTCTGATCGTATATTTTAATTATTAGGCAAAGTGCTTCATTATTTTTCTTTTTTTGACTTCCATTTCAGATGCTTGTAAATGTGTACCTAGCCAGTGATTTGACAGTGCACACAAAATAAATCAAAGATCAAAACCAGAAGATAAAATAAGTATCAATGAGAGGACGTCTACTTTGCATTCTGTTGGCGGGTGAGACACCACCCCACTGTATAAAAATTCTTAGAATTAATTTTTTTTTATTAACTACATCCTTTCCACAGCACTTATCTAGATAAAAATTCTACGAAGCGTTTGCTGTTTAAACATGATTATCTATTAGATTCCTGTGTCACGACTAAATTGAATAGATTTTTTGCATGGCACTTTTCTCGCACCGTAAAAGTTTATGCTAAAATGACAATCTGACTGATACGGTCATAAAAATTTTATATGTTATCCATATTTTCATTTAGAATACAATAAAACTTTACTACTGTTTCAGGTCTGTGTTTCCTTCAAAACTCTTTCACTCGGTTCACGTATCTCGGCATAATGAAGAGTGGAAGGCATCGCTTGAAACAAGTAAACCGAAACACCAACGACTATTATTACTCGATTGAGCCAGAAACGGAACCCAAGGATATAAAAAGATCCCGGAACATTGGGTTCTTTCAACTGAAACCCAGAAAGTTTATGCTATAAGGGTAATCCCCCAATGATTACAAATTTCTAATGTACCTAATTGTTTACATACATATATACATAAAATGCTCACGCCTTTTTCCCAAAGGGGTAGCCAGAGACAATAGGCCGCCTCCTGCTATGATACTGGCAATACTGGCGTACCTCTCGCACCTTGCCCACATCGATCAATCGGTTCATACATGTTCGTCGGTTTCAGGTACTGTAATAAATTGTTTCTTCAAGAAAAAATCATTGAGATGGGTTTTATCAGTTTTTAGTCTGGTTGATATGTGTACTATTTTGGAGTTGTATCCTAATCTCTTATTTCCAACTAATATTACCTAGGTCTATGTGTCTGTATGTTAACACGATGAATCTGCTGCATCCGAAGCTACTTAGTTCGTATCTTGAAAGCCATGCTAATTTCCAAACCGGAAGTTGCTACAATCTATACAATCACTGCATACTTATTATGAAACAAAGTCGCTTTCTCTGTCCCTATATCCCTATGCCCCTATGTTTGCTTAAATCTTTAAAACTACGCAACGGATTTTGATGCTGTTTTTTTACTAGATAGAATGATTCAAGAGGAAGGTTTTAGTGTTAGCATTACACCCGTGCGAAGCCGGGGCAGGTCGCTAGTATATAATAAAACTCTAACGAGGCCGTGTCTGTACATAAAATATTTTTCGAAAGCTGTAGTATGCTTATAGTTATCGATCTAGATACCAAAATACATTTTTTTTAAATTCTATTACGATTATGTAATTCTGAAATTATTAAGTTGTCATGGAGAATAGAAAGAGAAGAGAACAACATAAAAACCCTTTTTTTAAACTGGGTAAGATGTGGTACTACTGGTAGTTAAAGCTTACCTATATCATTTTGTGGTTGTAGTTTTGATATTGATATACTTAGTCCTACTATCTGTTTTACATAGGTATGTTTTACGTTTTTAAAGTGCAGGGTTTCTCAAACTTATGGCCCTAAGTTAAATAGGTACTTCTGTTAAGTTAAAACGACTGCGCACCACCTTATCTCCTACTCAAATGGCAAACACTTTATGGGTTCGCTTACCCCACTTTGAGAAACCCTGTGATAGAGCATTGAGCACGGAGCAATGAGGAAGAAATTCCTTATTGCTCCGTGACATTTGCAAGATCTGCTGTGAAAGCGAGAACTAAAGCGGTTACAAATTTAAAAGTTTTTTTTCGAATCTACCTTGATTCATACAGTGCCATCTCGGCTAATTTTATAGAACTACAATGCAGTTAAACTTCAAGTTCATCATGAAATCGTACATGCTAATTTCTGATGTCTTTCAAAGTTCGTAGTTTAGTGCTTTATAAAAAGATGGCTCTGTAGACGAATAAACAGTTTTAATAAAATTATCTTGGTGAGTGTTTATAAGTGCAACCCTAATTATGAGGAGTTGAGCCACTAGTCTCCTACTTCTTTCTAATTGCAAAAGGGGTTCTTTCCTGTCATGCGTGTCTCAACTGCCGATGCCGAAAATATACCGAACTCAATGAGTAAGGTACCTACGTCTTAGGAATTAATTAGATAAGTAGTTATGTTTATTAGGGCTGCCAAATTTGGTGCAAGAAATAAATTATTATTGTAATTTTGAAAAATATACTAAATTAGTATCTACATAAATACTACACAAATAAATAGTACAGGAAATTTTTGTTTTACGTTTTAAAGACATAGTTTTGGAGCTTTTCGCACAATTTACCATTATTATACATTTCTATAATATTCTTAAGCCTCTCCATAATTAATTTAAATCAAAACTAAAGAGCCATGGAGTTCATTTTTTATTGCATTAATAAAATCTCTTTCTATCAACCCGCCACTTTGCATTCATTACGGAAATAGTGGGTATATTACACACCTAGGGAAGTAAAGTAAGAAACGTCTCAGATCACATGTACCTAATTGTCGACCGAGGCGAAGCCGAGCTTTAAAAAGAAAAACATCAAAATCGGAACCCAGGCGAAAGTTCTGAGGTAACAAACATAAAAAAAAAACATACAGATAACCTCCTTTTTTTGAAGTCTGTTAAAAAGTGAGTATTTTCAGAAATTGAATAGGTTTGTACCTCTAACTCCGGGGACAAAGCGTAACCTTATTTAAGTACTTAGTTAAATAACTTATGGTTTCGATTATCTACTGCTTAAGAAAGCAAAAACGATAAGTACTTTGGGTTCACCTTATTCTAAAAGGCACGTAGCTATCATTACTTAATTAGCTGTGACTAATCAGTGACTTTACTCAACTTTACTCCAAACTACAAATAAACAGAGATCAATCCCATTACTGATTCTAGCAAAGTTATTAAGGGTATGGCCTAAAACATAAACCTGATATTCTCGGAAAATCCATGTAAAACCCCTAAAACCCTCGTTTACCATTCCATAAACCCAAAAACTGTGTGCAAACAAGCCGATGCCGCTAAAATGCATTTACTGTGCAAACAATAGAGACACACGGCTGTTTAAAACTGGCAACATCATAATTGAACTTGAATACTTAAAAAGAGATCGTGCGTGGTGATACCTATATCACAATACTTATTGACACATAGGTAGCTATAGCGTCCCTTAGCTTACAACACCGCTCAAGTCAAAAATTGGCGGTTTTCACATTTTAATGCATTTAGATTGAGCTGCTCATTGCTCGTCTAACCACACACATTATGTATATTTCAGCCAATCAGAAGCCGTAATTCAAGAAGTAGTGAAAGCGCTCAAACCGGTTGGCCTCTCAACACCGCACAGTTTTTTTCGTCTCCGGTAAAGTTGGTAAAGATTACTTATGCGGTGTTGTTAGCTAAGGAACGTTAGGTACTTTGACTACAAAATGAAATTAGCAAGGCCACTTTAAATGAGAAATACCTAAACCATACCACTACACACAAATGTATTTATTTACGAATCACAGTCGCTTCATATTTCAGTGTCGTAGAAAAGACGTGGCAGGTAAAACTTCCTATAAATGTTATTAATTATCACTATCACACATTAGTATTAATACGGTCTTGTTAGCACTTTTCATCATCATCACACCTATATATGTCCACTGCTGAACATAGGCCTCCCCTAATGAGCGCCATAAAGCGCCCTGTCTGCAGTTCGACGCATCCAGCATCTGCCTGCAGCCTTTCCCAAATCGTCAGCCCATCTGGCCGGAGGGCGTCCTACACTACGTCTGGATACGGAATACTAAAAAAGATCACCTAGTATTGCAAAATATCTTTTCATCTCTCCGGGCGGAAAGCGGCAAATTTCGGCCCGCTGCGCTAAACGAGGTTGCTTTCTGCCTCCGTCGAGAAGAAAAAAGTATTCCCACCTCGGGAAGTAAATAATAGAGCCTCGGATCACATGTTTATACACCTCGGATTCGCCTCGGTCGACAATTACATGTGACACCCATTCTTATTTTACCTTCCTAGGTATGTAATATACTATATAAAATATTCCTTTTCACTATGGAGGTGGATTCAACCTAAACTCCTCTACAACAGCCTAAAACACCGTCATATGGTCAAAAAGGAAAAAGGGACTGCTTTCATAGTTTAATTTTAGTAGGTGCCAAATAAATATTTTTCCTTCTTTCTTTCTTATTGAACAGTGATCTTTTGAGAATCTTTTAATAATGACACATTCGATTTGCATTCATCTCGTCCATTCTTTTTTTTCTTATATATATATATATATATATATAAATATATATAAATATAATCTCACGCCTTTTATCCCCGAGGGGGTAGGCAGAGGTATTCCATTACTGGATATACCCACATTTCACGAGATACATTGGACCCCTAAACGTGATAGGTGGTGAGCCAATCGCCGGACCGGGTCTATTTACACACGTCTCAGAATTAATTCTGAGACCTGCGGGTTTCCTCACGATGTTTTCCTTCACCGTCGAGCTCGTGATAAATATCTTCTTATTTAATTCTGGGTCTTCTTATTTAAGATTACAAAAAAACTTACTCACTCAATTTGTTTTGAATAGTGTAACAAAAGCCTTTTTTTTCTTAATGTTCTACAAACGTGATGACAGTGTATTCCATGATCCATCTATTGCAGATTTCATCGAGCGCGAAATATATTGGGAGAGTGAGAATGTTTTAAGCTCTGCATTTGATGGACAGACAGGATTTCAATTTACGCAGACGTCCGTTTGAGTGAAAAAAAAAACCATTTCATTTCAGCAAAACCTATTTTTAAAAACGAAACGTAACAACACCTACGAAGTATTTCCTATATCCTTTATATATTCGTATATACTGTTAAATGTTCTCATTTTACCATACTGCAATAGAAGGAGAGTAATTAATAAATATCTTTTTCTTTCTTTCTAATTTTTTTCGAGTTGTAAGTATGTGAGCTATTTGGGCACCAGCCACTTGTACTCCTTGTACTCGGATTTTCTATTGCATGGTGTACCTAGTTCTCCGAAGTTTTGTAGGTTACAATTTGTTTATGCGACTACATCTCCCCACATGTAATCATGTAAATCAAGATGTAAGCGTCTGTAGGTGTTACATAAAAGATATAAAAAAAAAAGATAAAAAAAAGATAAAAGATAAATTGTAGAGTTTGTGAAGTTAAGGCTTGTAGAATTAGGGCGTGTAGAATTAGAAGCTCTACATGACATGATATCTTGATAACTTTTTGATAATGCAAGCGATATTGTCTCGTCTTGGCAACATTTAACACGAAAATGGTTTTGGTAGGATGCCTTATTAAGCGCTTTGGTTACTCATTACACTACAATTAAATCAATGATGAGGGTCTCTGCCTTTTTGTCATCGTGTTTTTTTTTCTAATTAATAACAAATAAAAAATAAATTCCCACGTGAAAAATAAATGGGTCTGTTAGTACTTAATATAAACTACAGCGGTAAGTAAGGTAAGTACTTACATCATTAAATAGTATCCAGTTACGAAGTCGAACTATTTTTATACGGTATCGTGCAAACTTAGTAAGCAACCTTGCACGGAACAGCTCTTGCACTGTGCACTTAAAAAAAAAATTAGACTAATTTTTACGCAAGTACGATGACGTATACGTACTTACATATTTATCACAAGTCTCTCTGGACCCCAAACGATAACTGTTCTGAAAGTTGTTTTATTTGCATCATCTAACTGAGGCTTTATTCTGCAAAACTAACAAAAAAGAATACTAAGTATTCCCGAGAGCGTCGTTCTTCAGCAGAATTTGTTTTCTCTGATATACATTTAGTGACAGCTACGAGTATAATCCAAAATACTGTAAACATTGAAAAAAAAACTGTTGCGATATCCACCTCAGATCAGCTCGGTAGTACCATAATATTGCATTGTCACCGAACATACATAAGTACCTATGTCAATTTCAGCTCAATCGGTTAAAGATATCTGCTTCAAAATTAAGTTGCAAGATTCCACCCGAACAAACATACATTTCAAGTTAAATAAAAGCTTGTAAAATAGTCAATAGTGATGCGTAACATTGCATCCCTTAAGTGTAGTGTTCATCTGTCACTTTCGAACACGAACATTGTGAACACGAAAACGAATCACGGACGTTTGCATCGTACGTACGACATTACACAATGTTTGATGTTCATTAGTCGCACATGCAAACAAAGTTGTTACGTGTCATGCGACGGAATAAATTTGTTTGAAAGTAACTACACGGGTTTAGGATCAACACTGATTTATAAATAAAGTAAATATAGAGTAGGTTGGTT
Organism: Ethmia dodecea; assembly: GCA_963855545.1. NCBI lineage: Eukaryota > Metazoa > Arthropoda > Insecta > Lepidoptera > Depressariidae > Ethmia > Ethmia dodecea. The sequence goes on along the minus strand of OY979443.1, from coordinate 13,908,596 downwards.
ACCTTCTTCCAGTTCTCAAGTTGGCGACTTCGCCTCCTTGATATTATTCGCATATATTATTTTTCTCAAAAATATTCATAATGTGCAATGCTAATCGAATTTAATGTTGATATTCATGTGTTCCTAGTGTACCTTATAACAATTTCAACTTTTACAACCTTTCAGAGTTTTCATTTGAGAATTGGATATTGTGCAATAGGAAAAATTAAATAAAAAAACTCGTTACGGAATAGCCCAACAAAGGGGTCCCCCTCCAATCCTTTTTGTGATAATCCCACTTATGATATAGCCGGCTAGCATTCTGCGAATGACTACAGATTTTTTCGATACTCCATTTGATTGAATGGATTAAGTAGGTAGGAAATAATAAATTTTCTAATCGCATTTTCAATCTAAAGTGCAAATGTTCCCTCCGGTCGTTTTCCGTTTTATGAATTAAGAATTTTTATTCATTACTTTTATTTTATTTTGGCGTCATTAAAGATATTAAGGTAAATGAAAGTAAAGAGCTCTAGAGTACGTCCTTGTCTACTATAGAAAAAAATGCTCAATATAGGTACTTAGAATGGGTTTCGAGAGGTATTTTTTGATAAAAATAATTACTTTGTTTTCTGGTAAAAACAATAATTATCTAAGCTCCATACGCGGTGGTAAGACACATCTCGATCGAATTTTATCATAATTAACTTATTGGTAGGTTTGTAGAGAAATATGCACTGTTACAGAGCAGAGATTACGGTTAAAGAGCCGCCCGAAAATCAGCCTCCTCGTGAGGAAACCCGCAGGTCTCTATATATAATCATCTCGAAACATCGGTCTTCTTTAACATGCCAGACAGTAGCCACCATGATGATTTGTTATTACCGCACTGTAATAATAATGTTAAGTGATATTTTTGAACTTTTGGCACTTTCATTATGGTGGCTCAATTTGTATCCTGAAAAACTTATAATAAACCCCTTTCCGCTACAGCTTCCTGGTTGTGTAACCGATTGTTTAGCCCTGAATTAAACTCCAATGGTCAAAGTACATTTTCAAACAATTTACAAGTTCAGCAGTAAAACATACATAATATTAACAGTTAAAAACTGCTACGAAAATCTTAACCATAAGGAGGCTGGTCCAATTAGAAAGGATTTATTCCAACATTAATATTACAGTACGGTAACCATGTTTCCTAACGCCAGAACGTATATTAATAGGCAGCTGGTTCATACATATTATGTTGCTATGATTGATCCTGTTTGATGAACATCTAATTTTCTATGTGTTTAATAGTTTTATCCTTACACAATAAAATTAAGTTTCCTTTGATTAAAAGCTATATTATAAAACTAGCAAAACGTTTCTACCTTTTAAGAAACCCACGTCACTCAAATACCTTGATTTCTACCATTGGTAAAAGCTGCCTCAGTGATTTACCTTATATCGATAAGTATCGTACCTACCGATTGCCACATCACTACGTTCTCGAACCTGATTGACGAGTTCATTCTTTCGTCGCAGTGCTCTGTCCAATAGATCTACCCTGCTAATTATCTTATTATAATTTAGTCAAGTATCGAACCCATGTTTCTTAACGTTTTCTACCCTCGGTAGCTATAATTCGTAGCTGCGTAGGCATTGTAATAACAATGTATTTTTTTTGTGTAGTTGTAGTTAGTCTTAAGTTGAGATGCCATAAATGTAAGCTCATCAAAGCGAGCATAATTTATAATTTTTTCCCGTATGAGTTAAAAGTTCACTATAAGAAATATTTACTGTCTTTGTTTACATTGCACTTAAGTTTTAAATAGGCTATAAGTTAAGCCTGCAAAACTGCTAACTCAATGTTACTTATACCTAGGCTATAATGTACACTAGGCTACTTGTTACTTTTTATATTGATAATAAAGATATTTGAAAAACAAACAAAAACAATAGTTTTATCAATTGTTTAATACCGACCATACATTAAAGGTTTACTTATTTTCGTACCAAAAGCCGAAAGTTATTACACATAATGTTTTATAATTTTATTTTTCGGATTTAAAATGCCGAGTTCGATTAGGGTAGGTAGTTAGTTGTTTATTTTTTATTGCTGACTACACTTCCGTTTAGCCATAATATCACCTGATGGTAAAATACGATGTGGTCGCCGCCGGAGCAAACTTACCTAGCTAGTAATCTCAATCGAAATTTGAAAGGCTCCTAATCGTACCAATCAAGAAGTGCGGATTTCAGCAGAAAGTTTTTTTTAGAAGCACGCTTGGTTGCTAATGAAGATGTTACAATACCGTATTTAAACATTTGCAAATTTTTTCACTTATAATATCACAGGTATCACAATTATAAACTTCCTTTCTTCTTTGAATTTTTTTGTAAATTTTGAATACGAATTAAATAGTGTTTAAATTTTTTCGTCCATTTCAGTTTTATTTAAAAAAAAATGTGCAGAATCTCATAGTGAGCGTCAAAAAAAAGGTCAATGCTTCGCTTGCTTACTTCGTACTATGATTTTGTCACAGTTCTAACTTAGGAAGAAGTCGCAAGGCGTTAGGCACTTAATTGTATAACCTGGGCTGACACAAACATAATTATAGTCTGTCAAGTTGAAACATAACATTTTTAAATTCCGTTGCTTATTGTAGATAAAAAAGTTACTTTGTCTATCACAGAAATTAATTTATAAACAACTAGCTTCGCTTCTGTTTATATGGTATCTATATAAAATAAAAACCTTCATGTTAAATCACTGGATCTATTAAAAAAACCGCATCAAAATGCGTTGCGTAGTTTTAAAGATATAAGCATACATAGGGACATACAGACAGCGGGAAGCGACTTTGTTTTAAGCTATGTAGTGAAAACCTTTTATTACCTAACTATTGAAATGTAAAAAATATTCTTATTAAGTCAGCTTACGATGAAAGCGTTGCCAATGAGAAAGCTGGAATGGCGTAAATGAATTATACGCTTTTATTTCCACAAACGATGGCGACCATACTACGTTTACATAAGCCATTTATCTGCGTTATGAGCCATAAAATGGTTCACCAAATACAAATGGCGTTATTATCTTTCGAGATACAAATTCTTATATTCTGCTTGAAATGTAGCCTTACCTTACCCTTATGAGCATACCATGTAGCCGTAGCATTAGGGAATTCTTAAAATAAAAATAAATGTTGACATTGCTGAAAAAAAAACTGCAAAAAAAGATTTTTTATTTTTACAGATACATATACCCATATTCGAATATATCTGTTTCATAGTTTTAACCTATTAAAATAGTTTTAGCTTTTTTGGGAAAATAATGAAAGACCGCTTGGCCAGTCAAACATTGGAGGCCCACTGGTGGACAAGAATAATATACTGATAATCCTATTGTGTATCGTTTTTTATACTTGACGAAAGTACTTACACAAGATCAACATAGCGTCCATATACAAAGCGTAACAGAAAAAGCGCAATTCCTCATACACCGCAATTAGTATATTTATATTTAAAAAATATGATGCAATCGAACTTTAGCTGTGTCTAAACAATTTTCTTAAATATCGATTAATAATAGCACGATTTCCATAGAAAGCACTAAATTCAGCTACGCTAATTCATTTCTGGGAAAAATTTAACACATTAAAAATAGCTGAAATCGAATAAGTAGTCGATACTGAACAAACTAATTTCAGGAATTGCGCTTATTCTGTTACATCTACTATATAAAAATAAGTCGGGTTTTCCTTCCTGACGATATAACTCCAGAACGCACGAACCGATTTCCACGGCTTTGCATTCGTTGGAAAGGTCTCGGGCTCCGTGAGGTTTACAGCAAAGAAAATTCTTATAAGCATTGCACCCGTGCGAATCCGGGCGGGTCGCTAGTGTTGTATATATTTTTCATTTGCTAGTTTACCTGGAATAAATAACTCGTGCTTAAGCCTTAACTTGAGTACTTAGTTTGGTACTAAATGATACCGACTATGAAATGGAGACATTCTTCAAAAATATAGGGTACTGTTGGTCTATCATGTCTATTTCGAAACGGTACAAGATTAGCAGCAACGGGACCGGAGTGACATCGGAAACTGCACGGCGACGACCCCGGGGTAGATAAAACCGGCTAGCTATGATAGCACAGCTGAGAAATACGTTCTCCACGTAGTCATACGTATATATATAATCAGTCACTTATAGGTAAATATATAAGGCCAATTTTTGTTTACTTGTATAATTTTAAACAAAAAAAAAAAACAGAATTCAAAAAGGAAACTAAGAAAATTAAAAAAATTATTAGGTAGATTTTACGATTTTCCTACTTTTTTGAAGTTGGTTAAAAAGTGGGTACAAGTACCTACCTATATATTATATGCAATCTCTCAACACCAAACTATTAACTCAAACTCAAAACTCATTTATTTCAGTAGGTATATAAAATACACTTTAGTCGGTATACAAATATACTTTGAAATGCACACTAAACTCGTCGATGAAGATTGGCTAAATGTAAACAGCAGCCCATCTCCACCGACGAGTTGCTGGTTTCAAATGCAGTAGGTACCCCGATTAATAAACTATTGCACTGAATGCGACCAATTTATAGCTGTCCGCTTATAGTAGTATATTCTCCATCTCCGAAGATCTTTATTAGATCTTCACCAAATTTATAAGAGTAGTAGGAACACTCTAAAATTAAATATCGAAATCGGTTCAGATTAGAATAAATTATGGAACAACTCACCGAGAATCCGTCTCGAAGACGTCCTTATTTTAATTATGTTTAAGCTTGTGCCCGACCATCATATAAAAATATGTATTTGGTTGAAGTTTTACATACATATATTTGCAGTCGACCATATCACCAAATTGACCACGATTTGATACTTCATTCCCATTTTGATAAGAGTGAAGTACCAATAGAGTATACAATTCGAAAAAATACTCGTAGTAATAACTTTACATACCCATGCACTCCTTGTTTTCGGGGGAAAGCCTCTGCCACCTCTGTGCTCCAAATCTCGAAACCATTCTGCACAGTGTACTTTTTACATAATATGATTTCACATTTGAAACGATTTTATTAAGTTTATTCAATTTATTTACTTTCTTAATTTCGGCCATACATTAACATGGATATTATGAATTTTTACTCTAAATACAAATTAAAACCACGCATTTAGATATAATGTACATATTTTCATTGAAATAGATTATGGGAACGTAGCGATTATCTACTTACTATACTAACTAAAAACCATAATTGATTAAAACGGAAGTTTTAATTAGTTAATGATATCTTAACAAAAAAATATAACAATGTGTACTTATGTATTGGTACATGAACCCACTAAGTATCGCTATGTAATTTCGTAATTATCTTATTGCTTAATGGTAATGAATGACACATTGTAGAAAACATACAACATTTATAAATTATGTCCGTCAATGTCGATAATTCATTCAGTTTGCAGATACTGCAATGTTAACACATTTTAGGAAGTAGTTGCCACATGGACATACGTAATGCCTAACAGTTATATATAAATACGTATTTCATATATATTTTTAATTAATAACATATATATACAAAGAAATTGAGTGAAAATGTTATTTATAATAGTGTTCATTGTGATCATGCACAAAGTTTTATGTGTGAGTGACATTTTCCATGTGAACAGCAAAGTGACTTTTTATCCAGATATTGCATCGGAATATTTTGGATATACTGTCGTTTTGGGAAATTTGAGGTATTTTTCAAACTTTTTTATAGCTTATAAGAGTTGTAAGTTGTAATTTTCAGCTTAAAGCCAGCGCATAATGGCGCTTTCACATATCAATATGTGAGCATCACATTAAATTAACATTAAGAAAACTAGACACTCAACAACTGTTAAGAAAAAAATCGTACTTAAAAAAATCCAGTATATTTTGAAAATATTTATAAATATAAAATAATTATAATCAACAGTTTAACAACTGAAGCAAAAGATTCAAATACGTACTTTCATTCATTATTAACTTATTTGTGTCCCTAAATAAACAGAATAGCGTCTGCAAATTATGAATGATTCATAAAAAATATGTTATGTTATGACTTAAAGTTATGAATGACGTCACTGAGATTGTATTTGAGTGTCAACAACTTTTTATCAATAACTAGCGACCCGCCCCGGCTTCGCACGGGTGCAATGCTGAATTTTCTTTGCTATAAACCTCACGGAGCCCTAGACCTTTCCAACGAATGCAAAACCGTGGAAACCGGTTCGTCAGTTCTGGAGTTAAATCGTCAGGAAGGAAAACCCGACTTATTTTTATATAGTAGATGAGATTTCATAAAATCACAACAATTATGTTCTTTATCGGTACATTAAGTAAGTAAGTAACAACTCTTTATTATACCTACAACAATAAAAATATGCAACAAGTGACACAATAATAAAAATATGCAACAAGTGACACAATAATAAAAATATGCAACAAGTGACACAATAATAAAAAAAAGTACAATGGGCGGTCTTATCGCTTCTATTAATTATGTTGGTTTGTTTAAAGCACACCTGTATTATACTACTGTCGGACCTCAGAACCTAAATATGTATAACTAACCTAAAAAAAAGTCGTCAATTTAGGAAAGCCTACATTATTTATTCTCGTTGCTCTACTCTACAACTTAAATAAATAAATAAAAATAAAATAAATAATCTCACGTCTTTCCTCCCCGAGGGGGTAGGCAGAGGTATTCCATTACTGGATATACCCACATTTCACGAGATACATTGGACCCTTAAACGTGATAGGTGGTGAGCCCATCGCCGGACCGGGTCTATTTACACATGTCTCAGAACTAATTCTGAGACCTGCGGGTTTCCTCACGATGTTTTCTTTCACCGTCGAACTAGTGATAAATATGTACGTAAGTTTTTTGAAAAACTCATTAGTACACGCCAGGATTCGAACCCGAGCCTCAATGATTTTCGACCGGCTCTTTAACCGTCCGGGATATCACTGCTCCAACTTAAATAAAGTAAATAAATAGTAGGACATATGTATAAATTTTCAAAGGAACTTTGTTACGGCATACATATAATCCGTTTTCTCAGTAGCTATTACGATAACAATTGGGTTTGTAATGAGAAATGTATGATCTTATGTAGGTACTTTAAATTTTTCTGGATTCTGGAATTGTGGCATTCTTTAATTTCATTGATTTTCCTTTTATGAAAACATCGAATAAAAATATTTTGAGATAGATCTCTTATCATATGTAAGTAAATAAATAACACAAATGCATTAAACATCAACCCCCATGTTTTTCTGATTAATCGTGACATGATATAATTCAATAAGTTACGCCATGTTTTTGCTTTTCCTTTGATAAGAACACTTGAATATCAGTCATCCTGATAAATATATCCGGGGCATTGCCCACTACTCTTAGTTCAATATTATGATAGAAGCTTGTAAGTTTATTTTTACCTCTCTCACAAATATATTATATAATAATAATAAAATAATAATATAATCTCACGCCTTTTTTATCCCCGAGGGGGTAGGCAGAGGTATTCCATTACTGGATATACCCACATTTCACGAGATATATGGGACCCCTAAACGTGATAGATATATTATATCTAAGTACATATATTTATACTATCATAATAATAAGGAGGAAAGATTTGTATTTTTGTATGTTTGTTACGAATATTAGGAACAAACCAAATTAAATGTGCCTATACTGAGCTGTGACGTCATAGCTCATAGTAATCAACAACCTAAATCACTTTTTTTATTGCTTATTTATTTTAATTGTTTTCTATAATTGAAATTTTTAAATCAAAATGCATTTTAGAGGAATTTTTGGGAAAATCTTTTTAATGAATGATTACTCATAATTAAATGTCGATACAGTCAAATACCCAATTCAGTTAAAAACGTATCAATTGAACTTTTAGTAAATTATTTTACTAATAACTAATATGACTTCCAGTATGATAGTCGGAGCGCCGAAAGCAACGAGTAGAATCAAGAAAACTATATCACCTGGAGCAGTATTCTCTTGTAGACTGTCATCATTGGACACAGCTAATGTTACGTGCTACCCTTTGGGCATGGATAATGATGGTAAGGACAGTCAAGAGCAAGTCAAGTTTTACACTACCAGTTCAAGCTGAGCTCTGATTTATACTACGCGCTATCGAATACAGAGTCTGTTTAAAGTCCAAAGTGTCAGACTTAGCGTGCTCTTGACTGCACAAAACAAATACGCTCACGCATAGTCAAAAAATAAATAATCTCACGCCTTTTATCCTTGAGGGGGTAGGTAGAGGTATTCCATTTCTGGTAATAACCACGTTTTCACCTGTATTATTCTTCGAACCTCTTAACGTGGTAGGTGGTGAGCCCATCGCCGGACCGAGTCTGTTACATATGCCTCAGAATTAACTCTGGGACCTTCGGGTTTCCTCACGATGTATTCGTTCACCGTCGATATAGTGATAAATAGGTACGTAAGTTCCTGTACTCTTTCCCCCTTTGCCGAGTTATCAAGGTGAAGAGATATATTTCAATTTATTTGTGGAAATAAATATATTTTCTTTCTTTCTTATTTCTATAATCTTTTATTTAACCAGGCCATGATAAATCCATAAGAAGAGTGGTCACCGTGAGTGATTTCTTCAGAGACGACATGTGGTTTGGTGCCACGATCGGCATCGTGCCCAATGGAAAGCTGATGGTGTGCGCTCCGCGATGGGCCGACCCTTTCAAGGGAAACCATCTACTGGCGAACGGAGCGTGCTACTTCGAGACTAGAAAACGAGGAATAACGCTTACTCCTTTGAAAAATTCGTGTATGTTTTTTTTTAAATCTCTCCGGGCGGATAGCGTCATCTTTCGGCCCGCTGCGCTAAAAGCCTCAGATTACATGTGATCTGAGACATTTCTTGTTTTACTTCCCTAGGTACGAGTATGTAATATACTATTTCATCTCTCCGGGCGGATAGCCTTAACTTTCGGCCCGCTCCGCTAAACGATGTTGACGCTGTCCGCCTCCGTCGACCAGAAAAAAGTGTACACACCTCGGGAAGTAAATAGAAAGCCTCAGATCACATGTTTGTACTGTCCGTCCTGGGCTTCGCCTCGGTTGACAATTACATCTAATCTGAGCTATTTTTTTTTTACATCTCTAGATATGTCATATTATACTATTTTTTACTTTACTACAAAATAATAATAAGGATTTTTCTGATTGTATGCATGTGATAGTTAAAAACGTCGTTTATGATCTCATATACACACACCGGCACAATTAGCGGAACAGAAAAAAAAAGGAGAAAAAAGAGGGAATTTAGAACAATGAATGTAATTTTTAAACAATATATTATTTAAAATGAAACAACAATTAAATTAACATGTTTTGACATTCATTTGTAACACCATACTTAAAATTTTATAAAAATAAAAATTAAATTAAACAAAATGCATTTTTCTTCGATTTTTAATTATAGAGAAACAGCAGAAAATTCAAGATTTTCCAAAGTTTAACAACAATTTCAATGACTGTTCAATATCGAGTGTTTCCTCCTCGTGCTCTGATGAGGGTTTCCATCCGTCTGGGCATGCTGCGGATGATGTTATCAATGGTTTCTTGGGGCAACCTCTGCCATTCTTCAAGTAATGCGTTTCGCAACTCGTTGAGATTATTGGGAGGGGGCATTCTTGACTTTACACTCCTCTTTAGCAAGTCCCAGACGTGTTCTATAGGGTTCATATCGGGGGACCGTGCTGGCCACTCCATCACCGTTATACCAACATGGTTTAGGTATGTCTGTACTGTGCGAGCACTGTGAGCCCGAGCATTATCCTGCAGTAGAATGAAGTTGTTACCAATAAAGGGGGCAAATGGCACAACATGTTCTTCTAAAATCTCCCTGATATACCGATCAGCATTCAGATTCCCGCCATCGACCACTACTAACTCCGTACGAGCTCCTAAACATATTCCTCCCCAGACCATAATTGAACCGCCGCCATATGCAACTGTATTTTCAAAATTAGACTGGATATACCGTTCTCCTTTGCGTCTCCATACTCGCTGCCTTCCATCAATTTGATTTAACATAACTCTGCATTCATCAGTAAAAAGAACCTGTCCCCAGTCGTCGAAGTCCCAATCACGATGTTCACGACCAAAGTGTAGACGGTTTGTGCGATGATGTCTCTCAAGTTTTGGGGCTTTGGCGGGCACATACGAGCCTATACCCACTTCTTCGAATCTTCTACGAACTGTCCGCTCACTCATCCTTACTGCTCGTACCTCTTCCAGTAAATTTCGAGCCTGCACCGCCGTTAGTCTCGTGTTCCGTCGGACTTGAAGTTGGAGAAAACGGTCATCCCTCCTTGAAGTACACCTTTTCCGGCCTTGTCCTCTCCTTCTCACTAGAGCATTCGTCAATCTGTATCGTTGGATGCTACGACAAATCGTTGATAACGATCGACGAAGGCTTCTGGCAATCGATCTGTAGGTTTGACCATTTCTCCTCATTTGATCTGCCCTAATGATTTCTGATGGCGTTAAATCAGGCATAATTAGATGCTCGTAAATTATCAATATGCGAAAAAACTCAAAAGCCTCAAAAACTGCAATTCAAAGCTTTTCAAATGGAATTCACGAACCTTCTAAAAACGGACAAGCGGTGGAAAAAATGAATCAATGAAAATTAAAACAAAAGAATGAAAAAAAGGGCAGTCGCTTAGTATTCCATTTTTAAATTAAAACCCAAATTTAAAAAAAGCTTGTTTAGCCGGCCAGTAACACGCAAAAATGCGTAAATACTCCCTTTTTTTTCTGTTCCGCTAATTGTGCCGGTGTGTGTATACATCTATATACATATAATAAAACTCTAACGGGGCCGTGTCTGTACATGAAATATTTTTTGAAAATTTTAACGGTAGTGTATATAGTTATCGATATAGATACCGAAACACCAATCTATACATATAATAAAACTCTAACGGGGCCGTGTCTGTACATGAAATATTTTTTGAAAATTTTAACGGTAGTGTATATAGTTATCGATATAGATACCGAAACACCAATTTTTGGAATTTTTGTCTGTCTGTCTGTCTGGTTGTGCACGCATCACTCAAAAACTACTGAACGGATTTTGGTGAAATTTGGTATGGAGATAACTGATTACCCGTGTCAACATCTAGGGTAGTTTTTATTCCAGGAAAATATCTCATTCCCACGGGAAAATATAAAAACTGGTTAAAAAGAGAAATACGTACTACTCCGAAACGATAACACTTACAAACTTGAAATATGGTAAGTAGGTGTCTTATAGACGTATACAGGCAACTACTATAAAATGATTTTTGGAAATTCCCCCGGGAACGGGAATAACGGGATCATTGGGAACCTAATAAATTGGGTCTGCTAATTGTTATATCCATACTCTTTTCTGCTTTACTACTATTTTATTTTTCTTTGACACTGTCTTAGTGACGTTTTTGATATTTGTTCAATGCAAATGTGAATTGAGTTTTGTATTTATTTGTTACAAAATGACGAAGCTAAGAAAAAATATTACCAGAAGATCATGTTGAAACTGAAATTACAAAGAAAACCTAATAAATACCAATACAGAACAATACAAATGTCATGCAAACAGAAGGAATGCACGTACCAAGGTCAGTCATCCTTTACACATTCTGTTACTCCAATTAAAAACTGGTTAAAAAGAGAAATACCTACTAGGTACTCCAAAACGAACACATCAACTTGAAAAATGGTATGTAGGTGTCATATGTCGTAGGCAATCGCTATGAACGGGGTTTTTGAAATTCCCACGGGAACGGGAATACACTAGATCCATGTCTGCGACGCCGCTGGGCACTCGCTATCTTGAATAAAGAGCAACAATACTACGGTTTCCATAGGTATCCCTAAATTCAGTTACGCTAATTCATTTTTCGGAAAAAAATCACACATATTAAAAACTAGCGGTTCTGCGCGGTTTCAGTCGTGTAGTTCCCGTTCTCGACGGAACACATGGACTATATACCCTATGTTACTCAGGGATATTGCAGCTTTCCATTGGTGAAATAATGTTTTAAATCGGTCCAGTAGCCTTTGAGTTTATTCGTTACACACATACAAGAATAAACCTTTCCTCTTTTTAATAATGGAAGATTTAGATTAGTGTAGATGTAGATAGCTAAAACCGATTAAGTAGTCGAAACTGAACAAACTAATTTCAGGAATTGCACTTATCCTATCCTATCCTACTAATATTATAAACGCGAAAGTTTGTATAGATGTGGATGTTTGTTCCTCTTTCACGCAAAAACTACTGAACGGATTTTGATGAAACTTTATATTTATATAGCTTATACATCAGAATAACACAAAGGCTATATTTATAATACTATACTTAAATTACTATATACTTTACCAATTGTGTTTGTCATTAACTCACACGATAGTGCAAATTTGAGCTACTTGTAATGAAGTGAGCTACAAGCATTTTATTAAATTTTACAATCTTTAATTGACAAATCATTACTATATTATAACATAAATACTAATCTTCCCGGCTTTCTGTGCAAAAAATATAAACCAGTTACTCCTAGAAAAGTGATTGGTGATCCTTTAGTGAAATATTTTTTTAAATCGGTCCAGTTGTTTTTGAGTTATAAACATGCAAAAATACAAATCTTTCCTCTTTATAATATTTTAGTGTAGAACTGTAGATCTAAAAAAGACTGCCTGAAAAGATGCCTAACAATATCACACAAGCATTTCTCTTATTTTTATGTAAATATAAAGAATATAAAATCTAAATAAAATCCCTATTCAGGATTTAAGGGCTACACACAAGACAAGTGGTACTATTTGGCAATTTTTGACTTCAAAATATGGTGGCCATATCTCTCGTAAAGCCTGCATTCACTGATTACGGCAAAAGTAAATGTTTTTTTATGTGGCTATTACAAATATTCACGGTTTGGTTAAATATTAAAAAATATATACACAAACATTTTTATTTAGCTTAGTAAGAGCTTAGTCATTATGCCATTTTCAAACACTAGAATATTATTGAAATAAAGCGCCACTTGAAATCACGGACACAATTCAATTTTATCGCTTGTTATATTGGTATAGACGATGTGCCTTGAATTGACTTGATGAAAGTTGACAAATACCTAATTAAATTTCCAGATAATGCAGCCTTCAAAACAGACGGCAGGAGGAAGGAATACGGCGAATATGGGACGAATCTCAACTTCTACGCTTACGGCCAAGCCGGGATGTCGATGAAAGTCACTGAAAACAACAGCATCATTATTGGTGCACCAGGCCTCTTGCAATGGACTGGTAAACTAACAGATTCTTATCAATAGTTCCAGAGATTAACTTCTACAAACAAAACACTTAACCTCTTAATAATAGTAAAATAAATAATCTCACGCCTTTTTTATCCCCGAGGGGGTAGGCAGAGGTATTCCATTACTGGATATACCCACATTTCACGAGATATATTGGACCCCTAAACGTGATAGGTAGTGAGCCCATCGCCGCACCGGGTCTATTTACACATGTCTCAGAATTAATTCTGAGACCTGCGGGTTTCCTCACGATGTTTTCCTTCACCGTCTAGCTAGTGTGTAAAAATATGTACGTAAGTTTTTTCAAAAACTCATTGGTACATGCCAGGATTCGAACCCGAGCCTCACTGATTTTCGGCGGGCTATCACTGCTCTTAATAATACTAGCATAGAAGAAGAAAAGCCATCGTAAAAACTTTTTCTATGAACAATTATATAATAATTACATCAAATTTGTCTGACATAAAAAGCCACAACAGAGTAGCTCGCGTTGGTTTGCGTGATTCTTAATGATTCGGGTGGTTGTTTTTACCCAAGTGCCCCAAAAGTAGTGAAGTTGTTTATAACATAGGCTATGTTATATCTCGTCCTGTTATTGCAAAAAATCACTTTGGTACGCTGCTTTGTTGCTGCGTGAAGGTAAGCCAAGCCCGGACAATTGGAATACTTCCGGTTAACCATAATTCGGACCTAGTCCTCCAGAAACACATTTATTAATGAGTAATGTGCCGTAATGACTAATTATGAAGCACGATTCTAGTAACGGTGAATTATGAACAGGGTATTATGATTCACTAATATTCACCTACTTATTTTTAAGCGACGCTAATCAATACAATTGTTCTCAGGTGGTATTATTGACTACAGATTCATTCAAGACCCGAATAGTGTATTCTTCAGTAAGCAACAGATCACCAACCCTTATTTTACCAAGGACCTAGGACCTGACGATTATTTCGGTAAGTACCTACCTATTAATGTAGGTACACGTCATGTGTAATGAAGGACCCACAGGACAGCAGTGGGTGTTTAACACGTTAAGCGCCATTTCTATCCTTTTAGAAACACAATGCGTTTTCATTTGAGGCCACGTGTTTCCTTCCTTTGTGGAGATGAGCTGCTGTTTACATTTAGTCAATCTTCCATGGACGAGTGCCTTGTCATTAGACTATTGACTTTTCTAAGTGTATTTTATATACCAACAAAATGAATTTGTGTTTTTGTATTTCGAACATACAGGCAGTTTTTGTTTAAAGGCCAGTGTGTCACGTTTTCATACGTTTTATTATGAAGTCTTGGCCTCTACAATTATTTTTGTGACATAAATCATGAGAAAGGCCTGACGCGGATTTATAACTGCATCAATTGAACTAGTTCCTTATAAGGTACCTAATAAGAATAGCATTTAAAACTATAAACTTGCAGACGTGAGATTAAAAAGAGCTGCCCTTGAGTTTCTTGCTGGTTCAAAAGTCAAGTCAATCAAGTAAGTCAAGAAAATCAGTTAATCTTCATGGACGAGTTCAGAGTGCCGTGTTATTAGACTATTGCCCTTTCTAAGTGTACTTTTTGCACCTACAGAAAATAAATGTTTTTTTACTTTTTTGACAGGCTACAGCGTGGAATCAGGTAGATTTGTAAAGAATGGCCAAATCCTGTACGTTGCGGGTGCGCCTCGCTCAAAAATGGGATATGGGCAGGTAACAAAGCCTAATTTTCTTTATTCTTAACCATAAGTTTTTTCTTCGTTATAATAGGAGCTTATTTAGTTTTTTTTTGCTCCTAAGAGTTCATTCCATGCTGTACATATATTTTGCTTCAGAATCATACAGTTCCAAAAATATGTAATACCCATGATTTATTTTGTCTCTTAGGTCCTAATCTTCGAACCAGCGGACCAAGAAAGGGCATCCCTGAAGATCCGGGCAAAAGTTCGTGGTCCCCAACTGGGATCGTACTTTGGCGCTGCTTTAAGCTGTGCTGATATTAATGGCGATGGAAGATCAGACCTCTTGGTCGGGGCTCCCAATTTTGTGAGGAAGGATGGTGGGCTACCTTATGATCAAGGAGCCGTTTTCGTCTATTTAGCAAACGAAGATGTAAGTTTATCTGACTTAAACGCGTGGAATGAGAAACGTATAACTATGTGGAATTCTTACATCATTATCATCAAAATCTTTTATGTTTATTTTAAAGACTGCCTCGCTGATTTATTCAAAAAACACTTTAAGCATTAGCATTTTTAATTTTACTTTCTTACTGAGTAGGTACTTACTTCTTCGATTTCTATTTGAACAATGATTTTAATAAGCCACTTTAATAAGCCTCTAGGTTTTAAAAATGCATACGTAATCTTAACTGAAGATTTACAATTATTACAATGTTTGCTGTTATATGTACCTAATTATGAGCCCTGCACGTAGCTGCAAAACCATTTTCCTGGAACTTACAAGGTAGTCAAGAGCACACGAAGATTTAGGTACACTTATAGTATGGTATGAGTAATGTGAGTCTGACCTCTAAGACGATTGTAATAAGAACGTTGCAGACTCCAATGTGTAAAGCTCCACGTGCTCTTGGTCTTGACCCCCGTATCCCCTTGACGATGGGCCTTATAGATATACTAGCAGCGCCCCACGGTTTCACCCGCATAGTTCCCGTTCCCGTTGGAATACGGGGATAAAATATAGCCTGTGTTATTCTAATGTATAACCTACATAACTAAAGTTTCATCAAAATCCGTTCAGTAGTTTTTGCGTGAAAGAGGAACAAACATACATCCACACATCCAGACATCCATCCAAACAAACTTTCGCATTTATAATATTAGTAGGATGTATAATTTATTTATTTTAAAATTATAATAAACATTTCTAGGACTCAGGGTTTACTTTGAAAGATGCTGGATACGTGTCAGGATCTGGAGAAAGTGGAGCTCGATTCGGGAGTACCATCGCTGACCTTGGTGATGTGGACGGCGATGGATTCAAAGGTATAGATAATATAAAAATGTATTGCATAGATTATTAAGATCGTTGCTGCATTAAATCTAGACTAGCTGTTTTGGCCGATTAAATCCGCGTAGTTTCCATTCCCATAGGAATACGGGGATAAAATGTAGGCTATGTTACTCCCTTATAATGTAGATCTCCATTGCATTGACAGTGACAGAATTTTAAAAATCGGGTTTGAGGTTTAGGCGTGAAAGCGTTACAAACAAACAAAGTCTCTATGGCATTTATAATATTTATAGGATAGGTCATTTAATGTCTAGGTATATATTATAATGGTTTATTAAAACCAATCTAAATACTTCTTGCAGTAGTGCCTCCTATATTTTGTGAAGTGAATCTTTTGTTTTGTACATTCAAAACTTATTTTTATTACTCCCTCAATCTACATAAAGCCGTATACAGAAAGAAAACTGAAAACTTATCAGCGCTTATCGGCGCATATCGGCGCTGGTCCATTCTACATAAAGCAAGCAGATTGAAGCAGAGCGAGCAAATGTCGTACGATGATTGGCGGGCGGCACCAGCGCTGACCGGGGCGCCTGTCGAAGATTGTCGGCGCTTGTCGGCGCTTATCAGCGCCGATCAGTGCTTGTTCATATTAATCACTCTATCTATTAAAAAAACCGCATCAAAATCCGTTGCCTAGTTTTAAAGTTTTAAGCATACATAGGGACATAGGGATATAGGGACAGAGAAAGCGACTTTGTTTTATGCTATGTAGTGACACACACCGTACCTCATTCAAAGATATTGCTGTCGGAGCACCGTGGGAGAACAGTGGCTTGGGAGTAGTCTACATTTACAAGGGCAGCTCCAAAGGGTTGAAGAGTCAACACGTGCAGAAAATTATTGCTGAAACTGCTAGGAGCTTTGGGTTTTCTATATCTAAAGGATTAGATGTTGATGGAAACAACTGCAATGGTAAGACTAAGTAAAAGAAGATATACATATAGATAAAGGTTTGCTTAACTGTACAAAATCGCCAGATTGGATATAGGTACAGGTCAATAACACTATCTAGCAGTGGTCTTCTATGCATGATAACGCATAATGCGGACTGGTTTATATTAATCCAGTGTTAGAGTGCAGTGAGACTGAATCATATCGTATTTCCCATTGGGATAGGCAGAGACTACACTGCCGCTTGCACCGTGTAGATCTATTGTACTTCATCCACATTCATTAAACGACTTATTCATGCTCGTCAGTTTCTGATACTCTTTACTTTTATATTCTCATTATTGGACCCATAAAAACAGTTTTTATTCCGTACTGGAATGAATCGTAAAATGTTTACAGGACTTGAGCACAGGGGGGCAATTTCACTAAATGTCAACGGTTACAGTTGAATGACAATGACAATGACATGTCAATGGTCAGTCGATGGTGTTATTTACTCTGAAAAGTGCCAAAATAACACCATTGACTGACCAATCTGACCATTGACATGACATTGTTATCCAATCCATTGAAAGTGAATATTTGTAAATCAACCATCCAACTAATAATGGACTATCATTATGTCAAACAGAATTGTATCTAAATATTGTTGCACCATGCGTATTTGTAGAAAATATAAAAAAATAAAAACACCAATGCTATCCTAACAATTTTACAGATCTAGCAATAGGTGCGCACGGCAGCAACACAGTCTATTTATATAGATGCATACCTACAATACAAATGCATGTAGCTATAAAAGTGCCAGATGCAATGAACTTACCCCAAAATGCAACCAACTTCACAGCCCTGTTCTGTGTTCAAGTTCCTCCAAAGGATTCTTGGCCACGTGTTAAAATTGGTAAGTTTATACATTCTCTTTACCCAAGTTTCTAAATATGATTGTTTCTTTATTGGATTTACACTTATGAAAAATATGTGAATAAAAAAGAATGTTGTATATTTGCTAATAAATAAAAACGGTACCATTTATTTACCATTTACCTAAACACATAAACGATTAAATTTGTCATCAGACCTTATAGCCACCATAACGGTTGATCCAGAAGAAAATAGAGCAGTGATATCAGGAGACTCTGAATACACAATAACAGCAAGACCTGGAAATGATATCTGCGACGAACAAGTCGTTGAAGTGAAGGTAAAGTTGTGAAAGTTGTGTGTTATGATATGACATATCTGAGATCCATGATATTCTTCCACGAGTTGAAGGAATTATCGACTGTAATTCACAACTTCGACATTTATTACAGCGAATTTTACCAAAGCGAATGTTTGTGATCGCGATGTACGTTACAGCGAAAGTATTCGATGTCGACGTATGGGACTTCGACGGTTTGTCATCGCGATGTACGTTACAGCGAAAGTATTCGATGTCGACGTATGGGACTTCGACGGTTTGTCATCGCGATGTACGTTACAGAGAAAGTATCAGATAGCGACGCATGCGACTTCGAATGTTTGTGATCGTGAGGTATCTTACAGCGAAATTAGGTAGGTTATCTCTAAGCATAAATCTTGCATACTAAACAAATCCAGGAGCTCAAACTGAATACCTTTTTTTTTTTTTCTTGAAGAGTAGAATTTGAGCAATAAATTATCTTAAAATGAGGTTGTCTCTGCCTACCCCAATGGGAAATAGGCGTGAGATTATGTATGTATGTAGGTATGTATGTATATATATATTATATACTAACTTACAATCTATAATAAAAGTACGATAGGTAACAGTAATGTTTTTATTCTACGTAAATGAGGGTAGGTAAACAGTGACTCCAAAATTTACGTCACGAGGTCATGCGCGCTGTCAAAACACATAATTTCTGCAATTCTGTATAGCGTTTTTCAGTTTTAGCAATGATATGATATGTTAGTATCTGGTTTTTAGTTCCTAAAATTTCTTTCATTTTCTAAAAAAAAAATGTTTAGAAGATTGATTTCACATACCTACCTACTTTCCGATCAAAAACTTTTGAAGTCACGTGTGTCGTATGTGTCACGTATTGCAATACTACCTACCTATATTTTCAATGATGCGTGCGTCGCTCATAAACCCATGACTGTTATCGCGGTAAGATACCTTACGATCACAAACATTCGAAGTCGCATGCGTCGCTATCTGATACTTTCTCTGTAACGTACATCGCGATGACAAACCGTCGAAGTCCCATACGTCGACATCGAATACTTTCGCTGTAACGTACATCGCGATGACAAACCGTCGAAGTCCCATACGTCGACATCGAATACTTTCGCTGTAACGTACATCGCGATCACAAACATTCGCTTTGGTAAAATTCGCTGTAATAAATGTCGAAGTTGTGAATTACAGTCGGAATTATCAATCTCTATATAGGTGTGTTGATACCACGCATAATATTCTGAATATTATTTTACAGCCAACAGCTGACTTGTCAAAGCCTATATCTATCAAGTTTGATTTGAAACCAAAAGCACCGTTAACAGGTAAGAAACCACTTTACCCTCATAATTTTATAACACCTCATAATGCCGAAAGGTACTTTAAAATTTTATCCTACAATTTGAATTACTTTTGTGATATGCGGCTAATGGACTACACTGCTATTAAATTAGACAAAAATTTTGATATTTCAATTCATGCAGTAGGTAAACATACACACACAGCTTACCGCCGGTGGGTAGATAAAACTATGCCACTAACCAACTCAATTTGCGATAATGTCATTATCATAATGTTATGGAATATAGTGGGAGAATACATGTTACCAATCACCACGATTATGACAATTTCAATTCCAAACCACTCATTTATGTCGTTTCGGCAGCTTTCCCTTATGACACCTATCATTAGAGACAAGGTGATTCTGTTCCTAATCGAAACCCTTTTTCACACCATAAAAGTTATCCGCTATTCACAATATAAAATATTAGCGGCTCTGCAAGTTTTCACCCTTATAGTTCCCGTTCCCGTGGGAATACAGGCATAAAATGTAGCCTATGTGACTCAAGGATCTTATAGCTTTCCATCTGTGAAACACTTTTTAAAATCGATCCATTCGTTTTTGAGTTTATTCGTTGACATACAACATTCGTACATACAGAAATATAAAAAAATCGTCTTTATAATGTGTACACATAAAATAGATATAATATAAAATAAATAATATAAAATTATGGTGCAGCAAACATAATTACTTTCAGATGATTATCCGTCATTCCTGAATGACGCGGCCCGACTGTCCGAAGACTCGACCCTTCACGCCTCTTTCCTAATTCAGTTAGTCAGAGACTGTGGCGAAGACCTGATCTGTACACCTTGGCTAGTGATGACACTGGAAACTTTCGACCCGTAAGTCATTCTTCATATCACACTCACTTCGATGACCGGGAAAATTTCTAAAATACTGGCGTTTTAGCTATCATGAACTATCTTTAAAATGGTGTGTTTCGACTTTTACGAAAAGTATCTTTTAATTTTTGTTCTTTTCCAGGATCATATCCTTTTGGTACGGATATGATACATTTTTGGTCATTCGTTCGGTTGGTCCTTTGTGGTGATTGCATAACATTATTTTTTTCAGTGTATACGTTCCGGGGACAAAAGACCGCCTTGGATTTCAAGTAACAGTATTAAATAAAGAGGAGCCAGCTTACGGAGCTAAAGTGCATCTAAAACTTCCATTACCACCGCAAAGGGTACCAGTCGAATGTGCTCTAGAAGGTTTAAACATGACATGCGAAATACCCGCTCCTTTAGAAAGAGGAGAATCTGTAGAATGGGAGATAGAATTAGAATATGCAAAAACTAAAGCTGAAAAGATGCTAATGATTGTAGCAGAGCTAGATGATCCGCTGTATAACAGAAATATAACTGAAGAAGCTTTAAAAGAAGTGTCTATAACTGTTCAACCGAAAGCTAATTTTAGTATTAATGGGTAAGTGATATTTTGATAGAAATAAAGTCACATAATATCATAGACACTAAGCATTTAAAGATATATGTTTTATATCAGCTCCCCGCTGTTTCACTCGCGTAGTTCCCGTTCCCGTAGGAACATGAGGACAAAATATACTGAAAAAAGATTTTTTCAATCGGTTTATTGGTTTAAACCTGAAAGTTTAGGTACAGCTTTTACGCTTCCACGCACCAAACCACTAAACCAATTTTTAATTTCAGCAATGGAAAGATACATTTTATACGACTTTTATAGTATATGTTCCATTTGTTTTCAGAAAAACACTACCAAATGCAACTTTAACTGTCACAAGAGAAAAATATTACGGAGGGGAAAATGTGTCCTTCATACATTCTTTTGAGGTATACTTAATTGAAAATACTGATTTCTTTCTATAAGTAAAAAATCTGAAGACTTAAGTATTTTGTGTGTACTTGCCTGTATATACCTTTTTAGGGTTCCGTAAACAAAAGTTGAGAACGGTACCTACCCTATTACAAGCCTCCGCTGACCCTCTGTCTGTAGGCTGAAGGGTAATCTGATGAACGGCAATAGGCAGACAGTTGAAATGTTCATAGAACGTGTACATCTATTATTCCTACACAAATATAAAAATATATATGTAATATTTTTTCCAAAATATGTGTGTGTAGGTAGTATGTATTGTAAGTAAGCCTAAGTAAGTAACAACTCTTTATTGTACTCCAATAAAAATACAGTGACAAAAATATGCAACTAATGACACAATGATAAAAAAAGCACAATGGGCAGTCTTATCGCTTTAAACGATTTCTTCCAGACAACCTTAGGATGTATGTAACTGAGATAAACAGATCAAAGTAGGTGGTGCACTAAAGTTACCAATAGAGTAATTAAACTTAATTACTAAATATTGTAGGAACCTTTCAGCTACGTACATACTTATGTACATAAACGTATCACTAGATGACGTTACTTGGAAAATAGAATGCGCTGTAGAAGTTTTCTATTGTTTGTATATGAACCCTTAAGTACATAAGCTTTTTTGATATCACTTTACCCAGTACACGAGTTTAAGAGTGCAATATAGTGTCTCGCTTCAACCTTATTGTCATTCCTCAGTTTCTCAGTTCAAACCGTAGCCGTTTTCTTTGAATATCTTAACCGAAAATGTTAATAAGTAACTGTAATAAAATAATAATTATTTATATTTTACAGGTTACTAACTTCGGACCTTCAGACTGGCCTCTTTTGGAAGTCGTGATCGAACTTCCAGATAATGTAAGTTCTTTTTTTTTAAGTTTCGTGGAGCACCGCTCGGTTTCAATAGGCACCGTAACAATTAAAAATCTATTGTGTTTTATTTTATTGGCTTTAGAGGGTCACATTATAATTATCTGAAACCTCCCTTTATTTTGTTCCAAGACTATTAAGTAATAGTTTAGTGGTATAAATAGTAACTTACCTAATTATAGTAATAATAAACGAAAATATATTTTGAAATAATACGTCATTCACAGTCACATTCTTAGTATTATTTAAGTAATTACCTTAACTTTTCACCTATTTTCGTGGCTATGGGAGGAGAAACCTCCCCCCCTCTCTATATCATAAAGTAGGTAAGAAAATAAGCACTAACTGTGTAACAAATCTGAAACAAAGACGATTGCGATTACAATAGGGTAGGTATTTGACTGCCTAGTTAAATTAGTTACTTTTATGATCTGAAAAAACTAAAATGAATGAATGAAGGAATGTACTGAATACTGAGTTGTGACGTCATCATTTTAGTTCTCAATTGCATCACTTTTTACATTGTTTTATTATTTAAACATTTGTTATAATTGTAAAATGAAAATCGAAATACATTTTTAGAGATGTTTTGGGATAAAGTTTTTAATTAATGATTACTAACAATTTAATTTTGATACAGTCAAACACCCAATTACCTATGAATAAACAATAAGGCCCCAGTTTTGACAGAGAAACTTAAAGTAAACTGGCACCATAAGGAATTCTTTTTACTTTGGTACTAAACCCTAATTAGAGTAGTGACAGTCCATTTGGAAGTGAGCTCATCTCTCACGTATGATACCTCAGTAAGGACATGTAACAAGTACTTCCTTAGTTTCGGTTTATATTGCTGTGCCCTATCCAGCGGGCGTATTCGATGTTCGATATTCGACTCGGAATCGGAAAATCTGTCGAAAGGTTTCGAGATGGGCTATTCACAGATGTCATATTTGACATAAGGATTCGACAGATTTTCCGATTCCAAGTCGATTATCGAACATCGAATCTCCGTGAATACGCCCGTATACACAGGTCTGTGTTTGTAAATTTAAGTTAACATAGATAACGCATTAAAAATTTAAATATTTGCACGTCATAAACAGATTTTGCCGGACTCTGCAACAAAATTTTATTCTATCTGTACCTGCACCAAAATCAAGGCAAATAAATACCAGTTCATTTCATTTCAAAAAATATTGAGTATTGTTTTTAATTTACCTACATACTTATAAGTAGCTTATCAGAAAACATCATAAGGAAACCCGTAGGCCAAGAGTTTTGTCAAAAACACTGATGAAAAGTTATTATTTCCAGAAATGGAATGGATACCTCTGCCAACCTCTGTAGATATTACATGAGCGTATGTATTTTATATCGATTACTTTCAGGTAACTCTGTCAAACCCAGTTAAAGGATGCGAAGAAAAAGGTCTGAGCCTAGAATGTTCCTGGCCAATCGCAGCTAAGATGTCTTTACCAGTTGAACTCCAGTTGCGATACGATTTGAGCAAATATGGTGAGTAGACTGATATAACCTTCATTTTATAAAATGTGTATACCAAAATATTAAATAATGAAATTCTTATTTACAGGGAAAATATTAGAAGAGAAAATATATAACGGCACGACTATATTTGTTATAGTATCTGAAGGTCACAAGATGTAAGTTTCTTTTACTGTTACTTAATAACATTAACAAATGTTGGTACTTTAACTTTGGTTGGTAAATTATTACTTTCGGGATAACGGGCAGAATTGATTACATCATACTTTTCGGTGCAACCAATTTTTTACTTACATTCACATATTTTTTTAAAACCGGGAATCGAACTCGCCAAATGTGAAAATATAACATGTATTTTATGTTACGGTCGGAAGGGTTAATCAAAAGGGTTATTTTTTCCTAAATAACATAGCATCTTAAATAAAAGGAAGATCTTGATAGGTATTTTTAGTAATTCCATGGGAACGGAAGAAGATTAAGAAATAACTTACATTTCTTATTTTCAGGATGTCTACAGTATCTACAGTGTTAGTATTAGACCCGACTGTATCGATATGGCCTTATATTGTGGGGTCAATATCTGGTTTTCTGCTGCTGGCTGCAATAGTGTATGTTCTTTATAAGGTAAGGTAACATTATTATTAGTATTTAATCATATCACATCAGTGTTTCCAACGACATAACTAAACCATTACATCGTTACAAAGTCTCATTATTAGTTAGTTTATTGTCTGCTAGTAAGAATCTTTACACGCCATTGCTGTTAACAGCGACAGCAGACACGCCTAAGAATACTAACTGCAACTAGGATCCAGTGTTTAGATTTACTAATGTCACTAAATTTTCCTTACGAATATCAATAAGTAATAATAATATCTCGTAAGTATGACTTCGATTAAAATGAAAAAAAAAAAATTTTCACTTCACTGATTATCATCATGTGAAGCATTCTTTTTTTAACGACTTCAAAAAAGGAAGAGGTTTTTAATTCGACTGTATTTTTTTAGTATTATTCGTTGAAGTCGGTTTTTTACTCTTAGTTCTATGTTATTACAAGAGGAAAGTACTTATTGGTAACACTTCACAAGTTAAGTAATATTTTTCTACTGATTAAAAAACTTTCACTCAAATTCTTACCTTTGAATCTCATATACTCGTATCAAAGACGTTTAGAGAAAAAGTTTCTCGGAGAATTATTTTCTTCCAACCTCTTTGACTCGTTTATAATAGTTAACTCACTCAAAAAATTTGCAGTTATTTTAAAACGACTATGTATATGGTATTCTGGCCTTCACCCAGCGCAATTCTGGGACCTGCGGGTCTAAAAAGGCCGTTTCGGGTGAATCATAATAGAATTCTATTTCGATTCATATTCGAAATTTTCACCAAATACGAATCTGCTAATTGATTGAATTGTCAGTGAATCACTAAATTATGGGACCATTTTACGAAATTTAGAGGAATTGCTTAGGATTTGCTGAGAATTCAGAAAAGGAGAATTGCTCAGAGGAATTGCTCAAAGTGGCCATTTTAGACCCACTGGCTGGAAAATATAATCCCCGCCTAAAATATCTTATTACTTTTCAGTATGGTTTCTTCTCGAGGATTCGATTAGATGATCGAAAACGACTCCATGAGAGTATATCGGACGAAGAACCCAGTGCTTCATTAGTCTCACCAGATAATGAACCGAAAGAAGTCGACGAATCGTTGGAACTTATTAGTGATATATCTGATTGATCTCAAAACCAAAAACGTGAATTCTTTTGAGCTATTGTATCATCATATTATACTATAATAAACGTCTTTTGTTTCATCAGTGCATCTATAGTTGCTAACAAAACTAAAGTGCTAGTCGATACAATTCCAAATTTTGGTGTCGACGCAGTACCTAATTTAAGTGAAAACTTATTTAGTATTTTATTTATTTTTATATTTTTGTAGGTATTTAACTGACTGCTATTGTTTCAGTATTGTATAAAAATGTTACAAATAAGCTCTAGTTCATATTTATATCCAAAACAAATAATGTCATAGTCTTACACATACGGCTTTATTTTAACCAAAGAGTTATAATAGGACATATATTTTAATCTCTTTGATTTTAAAAAAAACATTTTGAAAAATATTCATAAGTAATTCTATCAAAGACATTAAAATATAATATGGGAATTTTTTCATACAAAACTTTGAAGCATGTTTGAAGCTCAAGCCTCATGTCAGTTAGTATGAACGCGAGCTGTCATACGGTCGAAATTGTACTAGACTTATTCCACTTGGAATAACTTTTCGGCTTCAAATTTTCCTCGCTTTGTCCCCGCTATGCCCTATTATATTTTAATCTCTTTGCCTGCTATCAAAGTAAATAAGCCAGTTTCAAATTACAATCCTGTGACCAAAAACAAAAATAAACAAAAATGAATGGCAAAATGTGTTGATAAGCTCAAAACTCGAGACGGGTCGGTTGGCTCAGATGGTAGTGACTTTGCCTTCTGAGTCGGTAGTCGCAGGTTCGATTCTGCCTTGGTCCAACATTTGTGTGCATGAACATTGAACATGTAGCTGTTGACTTCAAGTCTGAGTGTTCAATTTTTAATTAGTACGTTAACCAGTTGTTTATTTAGTACTCATAGTACAAGCTTTGCCTACTTTGGATTTGTTTGTTTGTATTTATTATACCAATGTGTAGGTAGCTAATAATATCTCTGTAATAATATATATCGTATAGCAAATTGTATATAGTACTTGCGACCCGCCCCGGCTTTGCACGGGTGCAATGCTTATAAAATTTTCCCGCTCTTCTATTGAAATTTTCCTGAATTTTCTTTGCTATAAACCTCACGGAGCCCGAGACCTTTCCAACGAATGCAAAACCGTGAAAACCGTCAGGAAGGAAAACCCGACTTATTTTTATATAGTAGATAGTAAGAAAATCTTTGTATTAAATATTGTACAAAGTTGTTAATATCTGGTATATATGACATATTACATAAGAAAATAAACGTTTTTATTTTTATTTGAAGTTTTCTTTTATTATTTATAGTATATTATATTACACTTAAGTAATAAATAACATAAAATATACTTTAAACCTAACTAGGGTTGGTTTTGGCATGCCATTCGCTCGTATAAATTAGTAGTCAACAGTAAATCTGTGGGTTCTAGGATGTGGGAATCAATTGTAAATTTTTAGGTATGTGTTGTGAATCGATAAAAGAGGTGGTATTTTTTACCGACATGAACCAATGAAATTACAATATGAATTGAGCCTTGCAGCTTTACTGTAGAATTATTAAATTAAAATTAACGTTTACAGCTGCTACTAAAATTATCTGTTACACCGTCAGCTCCATCGTTAACCTCTCAATATACAGACAGTGCCACGACCAGGTGGCCTAAAACCATATTAAAGAAATTATCTGATAAATAAAATAAAGACAAATTGTTTTGACATAAAGGTTTAGTAAATATCTAAATACCTATTGATTTTATAAATGACAATAAAGTAGGTAAATTAAATAAGAGATCCCGATCACACATTGAACTCGTTATCATCAAGAGGTTAAAGCTGATACCAAAAGGCAAACAGTTCAGTATACGTTTTGATATAGAATAAACCATTATAAAATATAATTTAATTATAAGTATTCCCTTAAAAATACAAGAAAGCCGATCATTAAATAGCGAATATGACTTTAAAATTTACATTAGTTTTGTTATTGGTTTTCGTGGTGTTTGGCGCAGAAAGTGACGAATATATTGATACAGTCATCAACATACTTATGACCGGTGACAGTATTGAGACTGATCAGTCCAGTGAAGATGGCGGAGGTGATCGATGGAAATAGTTTTCATACAAAAATACCTAGTTTGTGCAAAAATATGTCATACCCACTTGACTTAAGTGTAGTAATTCGCGTCCCAAATTTGGTACCAGCCTAAGTTAAAAAACATCTTTGTGCTACTGCTACTTTCAACCCGTGTTTGACCGTTACCCTTAGTTCCTTTAAATGCCAATTTGGTGGAGATGGAGGTTTCTCTATTAAAAATGTGGATACCCAACTGAAATACATCGCATTTCAGTGTAATATCCGCCTTAGTACTCCGGTCTGCGTTCGACGTAGAGACGAGCGGTAGCGACGATAATGCGGACACAAAACGCCGCCCGCTTACGTCAACATTTATCATGGACACGGCCTATCTCAGTAGAAAACGCACAGAACAGTTGGGCATGGTGTGCCATAGCCTGCTGTTCTCAACACAGCCCCAAACAGAACGGCAACATTGCGTCGCTCCGTACGAGGACGAGTTGTCAGTTTTACTCATTGAGTATTTTCATGTAAACTTTGGTACTTACACACGCTAAACACCGCGCCGTAGCGCGTAGTGTGGTGCAGCGTGATATCCGACTATATGAATATTGGGAACGGCCGTCTTATGTTAATATGAGGACGTTGCTTTCGCTTTAAAACTAAGGCTCAAGTAACGATAAACGCTCAATGTATATGATCGTAACAGTTTGCAAATTATCATTAAGGACTCAGTGTCATTACCACAGCCGACAAAACCATTGAATCAAAATCTACATTATACTTAATACTATAAAGAGAAAGATTTGTATTTGTATATATTTGTAACAAATAAACTCTTAAACTACTTGTGCGATTTAAAAATATATTTCACCAATGGAAAGCTTACTTTTCTCGAAGTAACATGGGCTATAATTTTTCCACGGGAACTGGACTTATTCGGGTGAAATCGCGCGGAACTGCTAGTGTATTTTAATTTAAAATGAATTGCACATGTGGATAAATGTTGAGCCGATCATGTAGTAATGTAGGTTAAGCCTTCAGACGTAATATTACTCTTGCACTATGGCTTCAAACCGTGTTATTTTGTGTGAACTTGCAGAAGAACAGCCATTGTTCATTGATGGCATCTGGAAATGTGGTGAATGTGACGGTGTTGATGAATCAAATCCTATGTACAGTGAAGAAAATCATGTCGAAACCAACATAAGTAGTGGACAACCAGTCGTGCAGGTACTTATCTATACCTCTTCTCTAGTCTATGCCTGCAACACTGTATTAAAAAATATATATATCCTATTATTAGATAGTTTTTTTTATAAATTTACTGACAAGTCTAAATGCTCTTCATTAGGCATGCTCAGCTCAGGCGTGAATATATTGACAATGCATCAACACGGTCCTACTACAATGTATTTTCACATAAATATTTTTTGACGTAATAACGTCTTCACTACATAGTATACAACAAAGTCGCTTTCTCTGTCCCTATATCCCTATGTCCCTATGTATGCTTATATCTTTAAAACTACGTAACGGATTTTGATGCGGTTTTTTTAATAGATAGAGTGATTAAAGAGGAATGTTTTAGTATTAGCATTGTACCAAGCCGGGGCGGGTCGCTAGTATTAATTAAAATAGAAAAAGCATGACTCATTGTCACGTTCCCCCTGAGCCGAGAGCGTTCCGCTAGAGCGCGGAACAAGCGAACGATCTTCATGAATGTTTTCTTTTGATGTTATCACGTAAATTTATCGTCCGTAATCCGACTTTACAGACAACCAACTTTTTTGTTTTCTTGCAATTCCAGGTGGGGCTATCTTTGGATGGAATGAAATGCATCACAGTGGCCGCAGAAGCTTCTAGCGTAGTGCGTCGAATTACTGGTGCCTGTGTAGGTGACAGCGTAACCTTGGACGTTTCTTCTGGCCAGGACTTTACTGTCCGGGTTTACGGCTGAAGATTCTATAGTTGACTGCAAACAAAGAAGATACGTGTTACCTACGTTTATTAGAAAAAGCTTTAACTGGGTGGATAATATACTTATACAATGAAACTACTTATACTAAACCTCTAAAACTAAACTATACAAAAACCAATATACTAAAACAATGATTAAACTCCGAAAAACCTAAGTGCATTGAATATATGTACTCTTTTTTTTAAACATTACCTTCTTTATGTTGAAGTCGGGTAAAAATGTTGATGACGACAGTTTATTTATTATTATTTATAATTCAACTTTTGCATGACAAGAGGCGTAGCCCTGCGACAACAGAGAGTTTGTAAAGATCACGTTGGTAAGCAAAGTTGAGCGTGATCACTGATCAGTCAGTGAATGGGTGACCGCCTTGTGGCATAATATGACTAACTAACACGATGCCTCCGTGTCTCGGTGTCTCCTTGCCTCCGTGTCTGCACGTTAAACCGTTGATCCTGTTGTCGTTGTGTTTACGCACAATGGAAGTCGTTAAGACATGGGCTTGAAAAGTTCTGACAGTTAGGTGGCCACTAGCCTAACGTCTCGCAATCCGCGGTGGGCTAGCATGCGAGATTATGGCCCATACTTCTTCATGTGCGAGGAAAGAACCTCAGCTATGCATTTGGGTGTTACGGGTTGATAATGATGATAACAAGTGCTAGCCTTCGGCAAATAAAACCAATAGCACTTCCACAACTAAGTCGAATCGAAAAACACCTGATTTTTTAAAATTTATGATGATGTTGAGCTACATGCGGTGCCCAAAATATCTTAAATACATACGTATATCCCAAATTTCTCAGTCACAGCAGCAGGCACAGCCGGTTAAAAAGAAATGGTAACATGACCATTGTAAAAAGGTGACAAGACATAAACCCAAATGATCAATCCGCACTGCTGCTACTCGAAAATCACTCGGACGGCGATGTCTATTGGCAACCATATTTTAATGCTAAGCTAGCTGCTCCAATACCTAACTCAATTAACCTGGCTGGATAAATTCACAACCGAGAATCAAACGGTATCGATAGCTAGAATCGATACCGCGGTAGGGTTTCAGTAGCACGTTGCATGATTTGACAACCATGGACCTAGGAAGCAATACATTTTCATATTTTCATACTACATTTCACAACAGTAGGTAACTGTAACCAATACAACTGGATATTTATTTATTTTATATATAAATGTAACTTACAGAGTACATCTAAGGCATTACATTTATCCTACTTTATAAATAAATGTTATAAAATATCAAGCACATTATACAAATTATAATCCGCAAACAGGCTTCGTCAAGAAAACTTTTAGCTAGCAATTGACGTGCATTCAGAGGACCTCAGAAGTATTCAATTTCTCACATATATTTAGTACTTTCCTTTCGACAGTGGGCCAATTATTATTCCAGTGGGCCAGTTATTTACGAGGGTGTGTTTAATGCAAAAGATACTTCGTACCTGAATCTGCAACGCGGATTCTGCTGACGGAATGCCTGGTCTCGAATAAAATTTCATTTGAATTTGGTTTAAAAGATTAAATGTTAAGTGCTATATCTTAAGACGATCGAGTGGCTAGGATTGATTTTCCTTAGGGGGTTTGGTCATATTGAGCGGATGAATGAAAGGCGCGTAACGCGACAAATATCAAGGGTGTTGTGAATGGGCGAGTCGGTAGAGGACGATCTAGGTTACATCAACCATATCTATGATGTATTGAAGAAAACCCTGATACGAAACCAACGAACATGTATGAGGCGTTTGATGGATGTGTATGAAGCACGAGAGATCTGCCAGGTTCCTAGAAAGTGGCAGTCTATTGTCTCTGCCTACCTTAATGGGAAATAGACGATATTATATGTGTATGCCATATCTACTGTGTACGTTTTATGTAATTGGCTTGATGACGGCCTGTCCTGCTCGGAAACCTGACCTCCTTCCAGGGACCGAAACACAGTGGCTGTGCACCCCTCCCTCCTCACCTCAGGTCGAGTTGCCTTGACAATCCACTAAATTTCAAGATAGAATGCACATTTTGGAGTCGTTAATTTTAGCATAAATTTTAATTACTCAACACTATTACGGATAACTGTTAAAATACAATTTATATAGTGATTGTGTTATATATGTATGAAATTTTATACAAATTTGGAGTAGTGTGTGCGGTAAATGCATATGTATTTTGTTAGGTATGTCAAACTAATGTTAATAACATTTGACTTATTAATTATCTTTTTTAAAATATGTTAAATACTCCGACACATAAAAATACATATAAAAAGTTCAAAATAATATGTATTGGCCCATACAGCAGACTTTAATATAAGATAGTAATATTTAGATCCCAGCTTCGTCGCGTCGGGGGACCTCCGCCATTACCAGTTAGGGACCCGCTGGGACTCTTTGGGTACGGAACCTTAATTAAGTAATACAAATAATGATTGCCACATCATGGCTGGTAGGAGGCAATTTGGAAATCTTATCAGAATCTCACACACTTTTAGCTGTGAAGAAACTTCGAGAGATATCTATCACGTAGTAACGTTTTTGGGCATTTAAAAGTATGTATGATTCCGTAATATATCTCCCCTATCTTAAAGAAAAAATCCTATAAAGATTGAGCGGTTTAGCTGGTAACAAATAGACAAATCTATCATATTTATATTGCAAACGCCCGTGGTTTCACCAGTGCAGGTCTCGTTCCTGTGGAAATACGGGGATTAAAAATAACCTATGTTACTCCCTGATAATCAAGCTTTCCATTAGTGAATGATTTTTTAAATCGGTGCAGTGGTTTAGGCGTGACAGCCTAACAAACAAACTAACAAACTTTCGTATTTATAATATTAGTTAGGATTAACATAGTGTTCAGAGAAACTATCCTACCGGCATCTATATTTAATACATAATGTACGTACGTGCAAGTTCTAAAATAACATGTTTATTCTAAAATAACATGTTTATCGATTCACTTCGATTGAAACGAATTATGAGCAACTGAAACAATTTCTCAATTTGTAAAAATACTCAGTTTGGCAAAATTTAGATGATAATGATAAGATTTAGCAATTTGTACAATCTGTCATTACCTGTCAATTACTACCTGCAGTTATACAAACTACGCATAATTAATCGAAATACTAGGTCAAAATACACCTATTAGACAAGTGACAAAACTTTTCTAAGTTGAAATAATATAAACAATATTATCTCATTTAATTCACTCCTTACCTTTAGTTACACAATACTTACATTAACAATATTTTACTGTAAATTCAATTAATTGGGTCACAAGTCCGCACCACACAACCCCTTTCATAATGTTTATACCAAATAGATGTAGGTTGCACTGAAATCAGTGAGTGCACAGCTGTCGTAGCAGACGGTCCTCCGCTACGCAGCTACGAGCGCGTGCTCCTAGATACCCGCTACGCAAAGTTTGCGAAGCTACGAGAACTATCACAAAAAAACACTTTTTGTCTGATATTATTAACAACAAATAATTAAACAGCGTTTATTATTTTCATTGTGATTTTATCTGGTTGTTAATAAGTGTTGTGATGAAAAAGTTGTTTGAATAAAATATTATTGTTATGTACCTATAGGTAATTATATTTTATGTAATATTAAATCACAAAGTGTTTGAACAGAGTTCTTTGAAGATGTAAAAGTGAAAGGAAACTCGTTATGATGTGAATTTTTAATGAGTTACATTTCGGAAAATGGTAAGTTTATAATTAAAATGAATTGTATTATTTGAAGTTATAGTTGTTAGTTGAAAGACATTTTAATCGCAAAAAATTACATGTACGTTTGCATTTTAGTTGCTGGTAAATTGTGTGAGGCTACATATAATTTGTCATCCTCATGTCATCCTCATTCACATTTTGAGCAAAATAAATGATTTCATTTCATTTCATAATTTGTTTGTGTAAAGAGGTTCGCACGGAATAATTTCAGAAAACTTTTCCCATTTGATGAAGTACTTTTACGGGGGTATAACTTAGCTAAATACTGTGTGTCCAAGAATATACAGAACAGTCCCTTTTTAATTTTTATATTCTTAGAATGGAAAATTTAATAGAAATTATGTCGATCAGTTTACCGTTTCGAAAAATGTGTTCAAAACTCTTAAATAAGTACTTTGCTAAATGGTGGCGTATTAAAAACAAAATGACTATATAAATGTCAATGATGCTTGGAACAGATTTCATCCAGTGCAATATGACAGCGAAAAATAACCAAATTATGTAACCCAATAGATTGACACATTATTGTTTTAGCTCTCGGTCAGTCGCGCATATTTTGTTTACGCGGTTGGTCACGTGGGGTCTCTGAAGACCCCAAAAAGAAATCAGCCTAAAATACCTTTTTAATCAGTTTATTCTAATTATATAAGCACATCATTGGTGATTAACTTAATTACAATAAAACTACCACTAGTTACGTAAACATATTTTTTTATTTCTGCCTTAAACTTACTATCTAAAAATAGGAACATAAATTTCTCTTTTTCAGATCACAATCACAAAAAATATATTAAAATCTAACTAAATGAAGGAACTTCTCCTTTTTATAAATTTATATGCGATAACACTAGTATATACCGCCTTTCATCCGGGAATATACCGACTTGATTTACTTGATTATCATTACCACTGTAAACATCGTTACTTTCATCCTCTAACCAGCTTAATATACGACGTTGTTGTTCTTCGTTCATTTCTAGTTAATAAAATCTAAAACAAAAATACATAAAAAACCTGCTACTAAGGAAATTTAAATAAATTAAATTAATTAAATTTTACTTACGCGGTTAGTCACCTGAGGTCTTTCAAAGCCCGTCCACACAAAACACGTATGTATCTCGCTGCGCTTACGCGCGATCTGAAGTTGGCGGCGATACGCAGCAAATATAATTCAACTTAGGAGGGTACCTAAAATATTGAATAGCTAAAATGGTTTTAATACCTAAAATTTTACATTTTTGTAACACCTGGGCTTTCAAAGACCCCACGCGACTAACGGAGGGTTAAACAAGAATGTGTTGAGGAGTTTTTTGCCCCGCTTCTTCTCTGCGGTTGAAATGACTTTAAATAAGTTGATAAGTCAATAAGAGAAAAGAAGGTGAAGTTCAATAAGTCCTACCTATTTTGAACCAAAACATTTTGATAATAAGGTCACAAAGTAAATAAGAGAAGTCAACAGTCACACTAACCTATGTGAAATACCTATCATTTTACTGACCATCTTCTTGTACCACATTTCAAGCGAAATAAAGATTATTATTAACATAATAATAAGATAGGATTGAATCAGCAGGTAGTTACCCAGATTGAGTCAGATTGTAGAATAGGACAGGACCACCTGGGGACAGACCGACCACCATCCCATGGTCTTGCCGTGGCTCATAACATCTATTGGCTTAGTTTCTGGGTGTTTCATATTTATTTAAGTATGTTTATCAGTTACTTGGTACCTATAGTACAGGCTCTGCCTAGTTTCAGGCTGAATAACTATGTGTAAATTTGTGTCCCAGAATTTATTTATTTTTGGCAGAATATATATCAGCCTTTGTGAAATACTGTCTACAACCAATGCTGAGCCTTAAACCTTTTTGTCCACCCTACATAACTACTTCTAGTAAATCCTCATTAAGTTGTATTTGAAAAATTTATAGGACAAATAAATATTTCTTTCTATCTTTTTTAAATCATACAAAAAAATCGTTATGCGGATCCAAAATAAAATGAAAATTTAACTTTTTAACACATTCACAGAAAAGGTCCCAACTCCCATTTGCCTTTTTTTTTGTAGTAGCACGTCCTAATAGGATCTGATAGGACTTCCTCAGAGAAACATTTTTTGTGAAGGGTTGGAGAATACTTGTCAGTTATTCTACCGAAGTATTGCGCGTCTATATCATAGCGGGATTAACCCAAAAATACTATATAAATATATTTTATGTAAAAAATTTTGTATTTTTACTTTTTTTGAAATCACAAAAATTCAATTTCTAAATGACGATGACATTAAATTTGGAGATAGATAGAATATTTGCGAGTCTCCCAACGGAAATAATTTATCTTTTCAATTCAATTAGAATTTCGAAATTGAATCGCCTTTCCAATCATCGGGGCTCTATCTTTTGTAACTTAAATTATAATAGAGCTAATTATTAACTCGAGACATTAACGTCAAAAATCCGGATCATTTTTATAAAAAACCTACTCACTCACAACCACATGACATAGAAAATTCAAATTTAGCATCCCGCTTGGTACCTACCAAGCGGGATGCTTAAAAAAACTTCATTGTGTTTATGCAAAGGAAAAAAAACAGTGAATTTCTAATATTTGAAATTTTTTCCAATCAACCGATTTTATTAGGTAACCCTTAGCGCCTATCAAAATTATAGGAGCAATAAAATAATACAGTGTAAGCGGAGAAAAATCAAAGAATCTTATAAGTAAATAATTTATAAATAATAATAATTTTATTTACAACTAGCTGCCCGCCCCGGCTTCGCACGGGTGGAAATTTATTTTTTAAACATTTTGTGATAAACGTACCTAGATGTATGCAAGATATAAGTGTAATTTTATTTATTTTTATTTTAAATAGTGCCCAGCTGCGTTGCCCGCACGGAACCAGTTTATTCCCGTAACCGTGCGAATTTATAAAAAATCCTTCATAGAACGGTTGCATACGACATATTACCTACATAACATATTTCAGGTGTTATGGATTCGGAGTAGGTACCTACGTATTTCTTTTTTTAACCAGTTTTTAGGGTTCCGTACCCTAAGTGTACCTAAAACGGGACCCTATTACTAAGACTCCGCTGTCTGTCTGTCTGTCCGTCTGTCACCAGGCTGTATTTCACGAACCGTGATAGTTAGAAAGCTGAAATTTTCACAAATGATTTCTGTTGAAACCTGCAGGTCCCATAATTAATTCTGAGGCATGTGTAACAGACCCGGTCCGGCGATAGGCTCAACACCTAACGTTTTGGGGTCAAATATTCTCGTGAAACTTGGGTATTTCCAGTAATGGAATACCTCTGCCTACCCCTCGGGGATAAAAGGCGTTAGATTATTTATTTATTAGTTTGCATTTCTTTTGCGGGTATATCAACAAATACTAAAAAAATATAAAATTAATATTTAAGGGGCGCCCCCTTACAACAAACGTGATTTTTTGCAGTCTTTATAGATTGTTAGTAGGCATTTATTTTTTGGTTTTTACCCAACTACGGCAAATCCAAAAGGAAACGTATATAATTCTAACAGGCTATGTATGCATAGTTATATCCAAAATGTGTGCGCTAATTACCTCGTGCATCCGAAACTCCAGGACCGATTTAAAAAATGAGGTGTCTTTGGAGTTGTCATAAACCAGATAGTGTCCTAGGCTATATACAGGGTGTTTTTAAATTAATTTTTGATACCAAAGTGTATGCTCGCGATAACAAAAAAAAATTCCCAAACAAACCTTATTGAATCCTGAAAAAAAATTTGGACTTTGTATTGAAACATAAAGAATAACGGGTGCCCAGCGGCACGGCGGCGTTGCCCTCGCGGATCCCGTTCCCGTGGAAATTTCCAAATATCCCTTTATAGCCTTTTCCTACGACATATAAGATGCCCCCCCCTACATACCATATTTCAAGTTTCTTGGTGTAATCATTTCGGAATAGTAGTTACGTATTTCTTTCTTAAACCAGTTTTTATATTTTTAGGAATGACATATTTTCCTGGAATAAAAAGTAGGTACCCTAGATGTTGACCCAGGTACTCAGTTATCTCGATACCAAATTTCATCAAAATCCGTCCTGCAATTTTTGCGTGATGCGTGCACTGACAGAGATAAAAAATTCAAAAATTGGTGTTTTGATATCTAAATCGATAACTAACTTTATTACCACTAAAATTTTCAAACAAAAAGTCATGTACAGACACGGTCCCGCTCAAGTTTTATTAGGTATACGTATAGATAGCGAGTGCCCATCAGCGGCGTTGCCCGAGTGGATCCAGTGTCTTCCTGTTCCCGTGGGATTTTCAAAAAACCCATTCATAGCGGTGTCCTACGACATTTAAGGTGCCCAGCGGCGTTGCAACCAGTTTATTCCTTTCCCGTGGGAATTGCTAAAATTCCTTCATATTCTAAGCCACCTACATACCACATTTCAAGTTTCTATATGTTATCTTTTCGGAGTAGTTGGATATTTCTCTTTATCACCAGTGTTTAATAAGAGTAACAGAATGTGTAAAGGATGGCTGACCTTAGTACGTGGATTTCTTCTGTTTGCATGATATTTGTATTGTTCTGTATAGGTATAAATAAGGTTTCAAGCTTTGTAATTTCAGATTCAACATAATCTTCAAAAAATATGTTTTCTCAGCTTCTTCATTTTGTAACTGATAATTCTTTCTTCATTATAATAACAATATAAAATTATATTGACATTTTTATTGAACAAATATCAAAAACGTCACCAAGACATTATCAATAAAAAGAAAATAACAGTAAAGCAGAAAAGAGTATGGATATGACAATTAGCATACAGAATTTATTAGGTTCCCAATGATCGTGTTATTCCCGTTCCCGTAGAATTTTTCTCAGTCCATTAATAGCGGTTTCCTACGACATATTATTTCAATACCTAACATACCATATTTTAAGTTTCTAGGTGTCATCGTTTTGGAGTAGTTTAAGTACGTATTTCTCTTGTTAACCAGTTTTTATATTTTCCCGTGGGAATGAGATATTTTTCTGGAATAAAAAGTACTCTAGATGTTGACCCGGGTATTCAATTATCTCCATACCAAATTTCATCAAAATCCATCCAGTAGTTTTAGTAGTTTAAGAACGTATTTCTCTTTTTAACCAGTTTTTATATTTTTCCTTGAGAATGAGATATTTTTCTGGAATAAAAAGTACTCTAGATGTTTACCCGGGTATTCAATTATCTCCATACGAAATTTCATCAAAATCCGTCCAGTAGTTTTTGCGTGATGCGTGCACAGACAGACAGACAGACAGACAAAAATTTCAAAAATTGGTGTTTTGGTATCTACATCGATAACTATCTATCCTACCATTAAAATTTTCAAAAAATATTTCATGTACAGACACGGCCCCTTTAGAGTTTTATTATATGTATAGATAAGTTATGATATCCTACCAAAAACATAAACGTGAAAATGTGAGCCAAGATCAATATTATAATGGTATGGTTGTAAACTTCACCCACAAAATAGTTTGAGATTTAAATCGAAGTTAGAGGTCTCAAAAAAATTTGATCTAATCTGATGCCAAGTTACAGAAAAATAACAATGCTGAAATTTATTTATAAGAACGTAAGTATACATTTAATTAGAAGAATTATTTACACAAACTAAATAACTTATTATCTATTAAACTTCAACATTGGCTAGTTGCTTGCATGGTCTCAACAAGTATGCAACCAAAGAGGTTGGAAA
Organism: Ethmia dodecea; assembly: GCA_963855545.1. Classification (NCBI taxonomy): domain Eukaryota; kingdom Metazoa; phylum Arthropoda; class Insecta; order Lepidoptera; family Depressariidae; genus Ethmia; species Ethmia dodecea. The sequence goes on along the minus strand of OY979443.1, from coordinate 13,869,270 downwards.
AAAATCATTCTCTTTTTTAAACGTCTTTGTTAATCTTAATATATATAAATTACGCGTCACGTTGTTTGTCCGCTATGGACTCCTAAACTACTTAACCGATTTTAATCAAATTTGCGCACCGTGTGCAGTTTGATCTAACTTAAAAGATAGGATAGCCTACATCTCAATTTATAACGGCAATATTATTTAATATAATAAAAAGCAAAAGCTTAGTCACAGCAACGCGTGGCCAGGTCTGCTATATAAGGAAAATGTCACTAATAAGGGCTGGTAGCGCCTGAGACGGACAGAAGCTTGTGACGCTGCGGAGCGACGGAGGAGGAAATGTAAAGGCCGGAGGTTGTAGTCTAGGCAATGAAGCGGATTTTTGTATGAAGACCCCAACATTAATTCCTCAGTCGATGAAACTTTGCAGGATTGTAGTACAGTATGAGACAATACTTGCATAAAAAAATCCAAAAAAAAAAACCTAACCGAAGTTAGGTATTTTTACTGAAATACTTATTTATTTGATATCTCTGTTGGGAAAATTTCTCAGTCAAAATTTTCTCCGCCAGCAATATTCATGTGTGTTAAGAAAGCTATATGCGAAATATCCAAAAAAATCTCCTGGTAGAAACAACAAAACTCAGACGTAAATGTACCTTGCACGGGAAAATTGCTCAGTCCGTTTTTTTAAATGGAATGTCATTTAATAGTCGCTGTGGACTTACAATAGGAAAATCCAAAATAAAAGCCGTCTCGCTACATTATTTTCAGAAATTATCAAATTATCAACCAAAAAAAAAATTTTTTTTTAGTATAAAAACCTAACTTCGGCTAGGTTTTTTTTTTTGGATTTTTTTATGCAAGTATTGTCTCATACTATACTACAATCCTACAAAGTTTCATCGACTAAGGAATTAATGTTGGGGTCCACTACCTTTATTGCCTAGACTATTGGGGATGTAATGATATTTAATGGTAAAAATAGGACACCTGAAATGAAAATGGGGATGAGTGTTTACAATAGGACACGGAAGTTAGCATGAATGAGAGGTTGATAACTTACCGGACGATGCCGGTGCCTTTAACCAGTTTTTAGGTACGGTTTGAAGCTGGTGATGATTTAATTGATTTTTGTTGAGATTTTTACGGATATGATGATACTTGGGTTATAGTGGGATTCAGATCAATTAGCAAAATAAATGTTTTGTTTTGTCGATCTGCGTTTTGGGTGAAATATGAATGTTGAAGGTAGATGGCGTGATTAAGGAGTGGGCGTGATATTGTAATTTTGAGTGGCCAGTGCGACAAGGAAGGAGGATGATCAAGGTAGCGGATCTCCGCTACCTTGTTACAAGCTTCACCTTCAGTATAACCGACACGTTTATTCTTCCGATTAACTTCGAAATACGCAAGAATAGACACGTGTCGTAAATTTTGGCAATAAATCTTGAAACAAAGTGTTCGTAAGGATGAACTGCGCGCTCGTCTAGAGCAAATTTTGGTAAACCAACAGAGGGTTATTGAATTTATTACGCTCTTTAACCAGATAAATGAAATTATTAAATATTTAAATACACTCACGCTTTATCCACGAGAGGGTTGGCAAAATAAGTTAGAAAGTTTTGAAATGTTGACTTTTCACGTTATCTTTGAAGCCTTAGGTACTATACCTGTAGTTGAGTTATAGCTATCTATAAAGCTCGACTTTCTAATATAAAAAACAAAAGATCTGTCTACCTACACTAATATTATAAAGAAAAAACATGTAATCTTCTGTTCTTGTACGTTTGTAACGAATAAACTCAAAACTGGATCCAAACACACTGGTGTTATTATCTTTTATTTTTATTTATTTATTACTTGCGAGTTTCAATCCATTTGTGTGCAAAATGTTTTTGTTGCATAAGCTCGCCGGCGGACATAGTTTTTAATTCCGGAGAGAACCATCAAACGGAATAAGCTGCACGTAGGCAACATATTGCTACGCTTTTTTGTCTGACTGATTTTGTGCAACAAAGCCATAAAGTTACTGGTTTTTGAAGCAGAAAGCGTTTCAATAAAGCACACATTTATCTATATAGGTACAAAATCAAATACACTAATGCAGAGGAACGTGAATGAATACCTATTTCTCATTTAAATTATTAAAATAGTGGTTACTAAATAGTTTTTTAAATGCAAAACCAAAATAATAAATTTTTATTTGTGACTACTATATTTGAATTATTAACCAGTTCTCTTTTTAAGCGACTTCAAAAAAGAGGAATGTTCTTAATTAGATCCTTATGTAATAAAAGTTTATTAAATTATTACCATGAATGGAAACATATAAAAATTTAGGATAACGAAAAAAATAAACAAAACAAAATAAAGAAAATAACGAAAGAAACTAACTTATGACGTATGAAACGAATAATTCAATACTTTTTATGACTTTTTTCCATTGACAAAAAATTCGTCCCTCTCTAAATCTTCTGCTTCTTCAGCCATCACCTGCCAATAAGATGGAGGTGGATCTTCGATTACAATAACTTCCTTAACAACAATTTCTTGACCAATCTGAATAGGAATTTTCAGCACAGCATTACGATGAGGGAAGGGAAGTATAGCCTTTATGTTGATTTCATAGTCTCTAGACACTATTTTTGAATGATTCAAAGAAATTTTGTCTGAAGGAACAGCAATATCTATAGCCATAGTTTGTTTACTACTATTTTTAACTAATCCAGTTTTTGAATCTGTATCAACTACATTTTCAGCTATCTCTATTGTTTTACTTCCATATGTAGTGAAATTGTATACTTCAATTAATTTTGTCTCAACTCCTTTGATATCAATATTAGTATCGTTAATTATTTCATAATTAAGATGAATTCTTCCTCCTGGCTTGATAACGCAGGTTTCAATATTAGCTTTTATGTAGACAATTCTTTTCTTTGAAGAAAATAATTGGGTTAAAGTTTTCTGTTCTCCAAATATTGTAGGCAATACTGGTAACCTAGGTATAATAGTTGATACAACATTCACTTCTTGTTTGAACTTTTTATCAAATTTCATGAAACCTGGTCTTTCAAACTTGATGCGAATGTAATAGGCAATTTTACAATAAATTGAAGCATTACTCATATGGCTGGAATAATTAAACGATGATGGAATATTATTTGGGAGAGTAAAACTGAATTGTGTTTCATACGTTCCAATTACTACTTTACTGTCTTTGTCTGAGATATCAATGGGATGAATGATTTTATCAATATCAACATAATCTTCACCATTTGTGTAGGTTTGAACGTTATTTCCATTTCCTCTTCCTCCTGTTTGCTGATGTCGTACAACTAATCGGGCACCACCTTTTAATGATACTGTTATTTGTTTGAAAATAGTGTCTTGGTCAACGGCATATTTTAAAACTCCAGACACAATGCTACCTGCAGTGAAAGTTCCATCGGAAGGCTTGAATAAATTGATTTGACAAAAAATACCCATTTTTTCTAACACTGGGACAATTCGTTTGGGATCCTCTCAAAGTTGTAGTTTTGTCACTGCTTAAATAATTTATTTACAGATATCTCTCGATTAATTAATTTGCTTGATTCGTATTGCATTGTGTATCACTTGTGCGTTTGTTGTACAATTCAATTATATTTATAGTCATTGCTTTACAGATACGAGTAATCACAAATTTGCGCTATCTGCTTATCGATACGATGTCTTTACTTGTACACAAATACATATTCAAAAGTAATGAAGTTGAGGTTATTTTTAAAAGACACAACCTTATCTGTTCCATAGTTATTAGATTCTAAGTGAATACTTTTGTTTAATTTATTTCGTTTCATTGTTTAATTTGTAACATATTTTTAATGTTTTATTCAAGTAGAGATACACTGTCTCAGATTTTGATATTTTTTGTATAATTAATGTGTATATATGTTATCACTAGACCGATTTTAAAAGTTCTTTTACCAATTGAAAGCTACATTATCAGGAAGTAACATAGGCTAGATTTTATTCCCGTTTTCCCACGGGAACGGGAACTACGCGAGTGATGGGTATAAAAGGAGAGGCCTGTTTCCAGCATCGGATTGTTACACCTTTATCCCTAAGGGGGTCGGCAGAAGTATTCCATTCCTGGAAATACACACTTTTTTCACGTATTTTGGACCCCTTAACTGTAACATTTTTTATTACATACATACATACATTGTTACATACTCATGGTAATGCGTGTAAATATTCCTCTTTAAAAATTAGCTTGTAATATAACAGAAAAGTGTCGGTTAGTTCTGTCTTTATCACTTGACTAATTTTATTTAAATTAATATATTCTGCCATGGTCTGACTTAAGATAAAACCGGTTTTTAATCCAAATAATATTACAGTGAATCTTAAACGTTGACAAGTCGACATTAAATGCAAATGAAACCACCACGGTAGACCCATTAAAATAATACTAGCCTAGTGCGAATAGGACTCTCCCACTGAAGGTTCCGTACCTTAAATTTATATATAATATGAAGGATATTATGACTACTCAATTTAAGTTTTTATAGCACTTAAGTTAGGTACTATAAAATTTCTTGAGTAGTAATAATATCCTTATGTTTAGTTGCAAAAAAAAATGCTGAAAATTAAAAATAGATATTAGAAGTGAGCTCTTTTTTTTATTGATAACGGATTATCCCATGCTGTCATGGGAGTTTCGCGTTCAAGTCCCTCTTAGGGCATTGTAACAACTTTTATTGAAGTATACCTTACATAAGAACATATTTTATATAGCTAAACGATGATGACATTTCCTTAGACATTTTTATCGTAAGTCTAAAACTAAAAAATAAGGTAATCTAAAATTTATTTTATAACAACGTGCAAACTAAGCCCTGTCATATGATACCCCTCTTGTTGTTTTATTTAAGTACCTAATTTCTTTTTATTTCTTTTTTGCAATCTTTTGGGGCAAATTTAAAATAAATTACAAAAGTAAAGTCCTTTGCAATTTTTCTATTGTTGAAATAAGCAGTTGTAAGAAATAGACAAACAGAGTCATACCATAATATAAGGTTTTGCTTATTTACCATTTCGTTACGGAGCCCTAAAACGTTTTTGGTAACTTGTTTAAGTCAATTGAAATATTATGAATGTCAGGATGGCGGAACCAAGTCAAGAATTTTAATGTTGATTAGTTTAAAAAATTAGTACTAATTAGTACTAATTTTTTAAACCTAACCTAATTAGTACTAATTGGTACCTATACCCAAATAATTAGTACCTAAATACTTTTTACGTTATTGTGTTTTTAAAGTGGTCCGCCATCCTGATGTCAGGATGGCGAGACCAATCCCAGTTGACAAACTTCCAATGACTAAAGTGACAATTTAAGTATCTCATTAATTACTACCTAATTAGTACCTCAACATATATAAATTACAAGTGTATAGGTACAACCGATTTTGATTTATTGGCACTTTAAACTTTTAGGGGTTTTCATGGTAAGTTCACTTGTAAATAATAGGTTTAAATGCAATATTGATAGCGCGCTGAACAATAATAAATATAGTTATATTAGAAGAACTATTTTATTTAATATTTTTTATCACACATTTGCTCGTAAAAGGTGTCTTATTTCACCAATTTCAATATCGTATTGTATCTCATTACGCCCAAGTGCGGTAAGTGTAAAGTAAAACGCACGTTTTATCAAGATGCTCCGTCCTAAAACGAACGGTACTTTTTAAAATCTCAGCAAAGAGTTTTTATGTCAAAAAAGTTGTCAACATTTTATGATTAAAATGAACTTTGGGAGATAAAATATAATAAAGAAATATTTATGTACATAAATATTAATTTCATTAATTTGGACAGTAAATTACAACCAATTAATCTGTAACAAAAACACAAAAATATTAATTTACTTTATTAGTAATACAGGCTGTTTTTTGTGCCTTTGCCTAAAAAAAATGCTGATGCGCGCCGCGCGCTTCTGCTGTATTGTTTTTATTCGTTTACCATAGTCGGAGTTTTATTTTATTTCCTCGCAAATGTGTTATAAAACGTCGTATGACATACGTGCGCTTTGATAATAACAGCCTCTGCTTACTTGTAGCCCTCGCCTACGGCTCGGGCCGAAGTAACTATTCTCTAATCTGTGCTCGGGCTAGCAATGTCGCCTCGGCTGTAATTTTCAACCTACCGCACTTATATCATAATGTACTATGACAATACAGTATACAGGGGGTATCATTTTCTCTGAAGTTTTAAGCACTCTGGTAGTGAGGTCATCGTAGCACGCCCAATGTATGAAATTCATATACATGGTCAGACACAATAGTTACTATATAGATTTAATATTAGATTTTGTTTTAATTAAACTTTTTCTGTGGTTCAGTGGAATGTGAGTAGAGCAGTGATAGCCCTGTGGTTAACGAACCCACTTTTCATTCATTAGGCTCGGGTTTGAATCGTGGCGAGAGAATGTACCAAAAGTTTTTTAAAAACTTACGTACATATTTATCACTAGATGTTCTGAGCGATTACACCCGCGTAAGTTTATAGGTACTTAATAAAAAAAATTAAAGAAAAAAAATGTTTATTTGTCCAATAATCAACTTTTACAAATATTCACCTTAGAACTAAATAAAGTAGTAGTAAAGCTTGTTATTAAATCATTTAATGAAATTGTAGATATCTATCAATTATAGATATATAATAATAAAAAATGTTTAAATGTGGTTTAAATATATACACTTGTACAGTCAACAGCCATCGTACGACATTTTGCTCGCTCTGCTTCAATCTGCTTGCTTTCTGTAGAATGGACCGGCGCGGCGCCGATGGGCGCCGATCGGCGCCATCAAGCAAGAAAGCCAAGCTTTCGGCTTTCTTTCTGTATACGGCTTTAGGCAAAAATGTAGGTAGATGAAAATTATTTACTAGTATGTAAACAAACTACTCATTAATTATTGTTTCTTTGTGGGACTGGTTAGTTGACGATTGTATTGTTATTTATCTGTTCTTTAAGATTAAATTATTATAATGAAAAGAAGTGCAGGGAGAAAAGGTGCGGTGACGCTTATTGATCAAAAGAAAGTTTTAGTAAGATTTAAACAGTATTTTCAGCGAGAAAATGATATTCCATCACCTTGTGATTTAGTGTATGGTGAAATCTCAGAAGCATTATCGCTTAGGATGTCTTCAAAAGCTATATATTTGTCAATCAAGAAGAATTTTAAGTATTTCTTTGACGTTTCCAACTCTCCAAATGATGTTTCAGACGAAGATTCGGAGGAGACAGTTATGACTAGTAAATGTAAGTCTTTTAATTTCTTTTTAGACATGTATGCATGGGAAAGAATTCAGCCTATCACTAAAAGTGTAAAGCGAGATCCATTTCGATATCGTGAAATACTTTCTTTGCCAAAACATCAGTAGGCAAATCTCCTCCGAGAAGAAATTTGGAAGACATCTAAACTTCCTTGCAGTTGGACCTTCAAAGACAATGTCATCAATGTTAAAGAAACAGTTACTTGCCGTGGTGTGTGCAAGCAATGCGAGGCAAGAATTGAAGTTGTTGTGAAGTGGCCTACAGATAAAATTATTCAGTGCAAATGCTTAGTAAGCAACATTTCTGATAATTTTAAACATAACGCTGCCAAAAAAATTAAGATGTCACCAATTAAAAGACAAGAATTAGCTAGCATTTTGAAACACGAATCTGCTGTTAAGGTACATAAAGAATTGGCTGACTCCTTAATGCAAGTTGGAGAACCAGAACCTGCCCATCTTCCGACTGTTGGAAGTTTACGGCAGATAAAATATGAAGACAGAAAATCGGCCTACTACAACCCAAATCAAATATTATCGTTATGGATTATGTCACAAATACCTCCCTATAATGAATTACTGAGATATATTTCTTTACTACCGCTTTTTGTGCATTACTGGTCACAGGAGCAAAATGTTTATTATAAAGAATACGTAAAGACAGAAAGATCCATATTAAGCATAGACGCAACTGGTGGTATTTTGAAAGATTTAGGTCCAACAGATACTATTAAGGTACGTGATTGCATGTTTTTGTATTCATGTGTGATGATGTCGGTAAAAAACGAAGCATATGTACCGATATCACAAATGATCTCAGGAAGCCACACTCTAGATACCATTCACAGGTGGTTGGAAGCTTGGGTAAAAGATAAGCCTGTTCCAAATGAGGTGGTGGTTGATGATTCGTCTGCTCTAATTGGAGCTACTGTGAAAGCCTTCACTCCATTTGACACAACAAAACAGTATGTCCAAAATTCATACAGTAAATTAGAAGAAGATAAACCAACCCCAATCCCAGACTGTTGTTTTATTCGTATAGATACGAGTCACTTTATAAAGATAATATTCAAACTAAAATGCTTCAGGTATGTTGATACAAGGGTCAATTTTTTTTATATTAAATGCCTTCAAGAAATTAAAATGAGTGAAGATTATAGTCAAGTGAAAAAAATCTTATCTGATTTGATCATAGTGTGCCTGAATAAATATGATGGCGTTGGTGAAAATGATCAACTAGCTCGATGTTATGATGCTAAAACTAGACTCAAAAATTTACCACGCTTTAAAAAAACTATAGATACAGAAATTATTATTGAAGATTGTGAAAAGGTTATAAGTTCAGCTACGGAATCAATAACAACTGAATCGATATTTGACGGAAACTTGAGCTCTGAGAGCAATTTACAGAATCAATCAATACTATTGGAATCCAAAAAAACTACCAGTTTAGATCCCTTGAAATGGTTTTCAGATGCAATTGAAACAGAAAAATTGATGATCACCTTATCGGAAGATAATTTGAATATGAACCACCATGATAATCTGTATTATTTCCCAATATTCCTAGATACTTTATCACGCCTGTTGAGACAATTACCAATGTGGTCGAACGTAATGAAAAATATATATCAGTCTAATAATACGACTCCAACTTCTTCAAATGTTGAAAGTTCATTCAAAAATATTAAACGATTTTTATGCGGCATCAAAACTAAATCAAATAGACTTAGGATTGACGAATTTATAATAACACATAACAGATTTATTTCTGGAGAAATGAAATTGGCTCTTAATAATATGAAACAAGACTTTAAAAAAACACTTAAAATCAAGAATACGCAAAGGAAAACACGAAAAAACGAATCACAAAATATTAAAAAAAACAATGATTTTACTGATGAGTCAATTTTCAAGGATGCGCCATCACTTATTGAGAATTGGAAAGGAATGGGCACAGGAAAGAAGAACAAAAAAATTAAAAATACTGTCCCTAAAGTGATGCTATTGAAAAATGGAAATTTAAGATCAGCTGGAGTTGAAAACATTTTTACGTCAAATACTTGCGCATTTGATGCTGTGTCACAAGCTCTTGCTGTGGCATTTGTTGATGGCTTTTCGGTACGCAGAGAGATTACTAATAGTGAAAACAATATGTTTTGCAAATTTATCAAGTCCCTTGTAGAAAAAACAGACGATGTTTACACCAGTCGTACCAATATATTAAAACTCCATTTCAATGCAGAGACTATAAATGATATAACATATATTGATTGCCACTGTAATGTGTCGTATATCTTTGAAAAACTGTTGATAGATACTATTTATAGTGCAGAGCAAGAAGAAGCATGTAGTAACTTAGAATGTCCCACAAATAACGTTAGGAGAAAATGTGCATTTCTTCCGTTAGATTTAAATGACAGCATTGATTTGTTAAACAAATCAGCGGAATCCATGTTAAATGAAGTAAATAATTTGACTACATGTAGACGCAATGGTTGTGACGGAATAAAAACTTTTAGGAATACGCTTAAAAATACAATTTTCTTTGAACTAAGCTACAATACTGAAATATGGATTCATGAAGTTCCTATGAATATAACATTAAACCGACTGGAGTACACTTTGATAAACTAAACTCCTTGTGAAACTCATTTTAAGTTGACAATTAGAGAAATAATATTGGTGTCAAAAAAAGTTATGTCAGACAAAAAACAAGATTAAAACCGGAATAAATGCAACAATGTTTTCTTTTACAATTTGGCTATTTTCTTCATAAAATCCAGTAAACCACAACAGAATTAACATGGTCCTTCGAGTCGGGATTCACAATATGAAGATTTAAGTGCACGGCGTGTTGTTCGTCGGAAAATTCGGCGAGGTTTCTTACAAAGAAACATCATCAGGAGCGGCGGCGGAGCCCGCAGCGGCAGTCACTGTTCCTGTTTATTGGGAGTAAAGTCGAAACCGGAGAATGATGGGATAAGTGCAGTGTTTATAAATACAAAATACAAATTTATGAAGATAAAACTGTGAGTACATTCAAGTTATTTGTAGTGTTGTGCAATCACGCAAATTTACCAATAAATCCATTACGAAGTCCTAAGAAAGTAATCAGAATTATTCCGAATTTTTTTCGAAAGGGGAGACCAAGTCAAATTGTACACACTAGAAAAATTAACCAACGGGAAATGGGTAGAATTGTTGCCCGGTGAATGAAGGCTATAAATTCGAATATTTTTAAACCAGAATTAATACAATTAGGACTTGTAATATAGCATCGGGCTTAGACATCTAAAATTTAACAAGCTCTGGACAAAATGGAAGCGGAAATAAGCGTTCTTATAGACGTGTCCGTGAGAATCGCAAAGGCACACACCAACTTCAGAAAGTCACCCAAGGATAGAGTGACCCTGACATACGTGGAGACTCGGGTAGATCTTTTGGAATCACTATGGCAGAGGTTCTGTGAGGGACATGATTGCTTGTTTAGAGGCCATACAACTGCAGAGATAGAAGATTCAGTATATGGCAAAGAGGCGGTATATGACACGACGGAAGAAAACTATATGGATTATAAATGTGATCTGAAGGATGCACTCAATGATCTGAAACCAAATCCAAATAGTTTTAATCATCCTATACCGATCCACAAAGCATCGAAGACAAATCATGTTCAGCTGCCTAAGATCACGATTCCTATATTTTCCGGGATTTATATGGAGTGGATGAGTTTCAGGGACCTATTCGTATCACTCATTCACGACAACGAAGAACTTGATGATGTACAGAAATTACATTACTTGAAGGGTCATCTCAAAGGAGAAGCTGAACAATTATTAAGGCATATACCCATAACCAATGATAGTTACGAGCAATGCTGGACTCTTCTGAAAAGCCGGTAAAATAATAAGCAGTACCTAGTTAATTGCATATTACAACGGTTTTTTGGACAAAAAGGCGTTTCATCAGAGTCCTCCAGTGCAATCAAGCAATTGCTAGATGTGTCAACAGAAACTTTAAATGCTTTAAAGGGGTTAGGAATTGACACTGGTTCGTGGGATGTTATGATGATTTATATTGTAAGCCAAAGATTAGATTCTGAGAGTAGGAAGCAATGGGAGTCTAAGGTAAGCGAGTTGGTGTCTCGATCTGATAAACTGCCCACCTTTGCACAATTTCAGGAGTTTTTGGAAACAAAATACCATTCGCTAGAATTCTTAGATTCAAAACCTAACACTCCATATGTTCAGAAGCAGCGCAATTTCATTCAAGCTCACAGTAATCAAAATAACAAACCAAACCCGGTCCACATGTATCACGTAGCTCAGACTCAATCTTGCGTTTTTTGTAAACAAGATCATCATATTAGGAGCTGCAAGGAGTTCATTAACACCGAGCTCGGCAACAAACGTAGCTTTGTCCAGTCTCACGGGTTATGTTTCAATTGCTTAGGAAATAACCATTCTGTTAAACACTGCAGAAACACCACGTCATGCCAAATTTGTAACAGGAGCCACATTTGTAACATCATTCATTATTACATTTGAAGGGTGAAGCACAAGCATCAGTAGCTAATCATACACTTGATGATCAAGTCACACCAGTGGTGGATTCAGGAAAGGCACCCAACATCTCATCACAGGAGGAACGTCCACCGACGTTTAACACCATCACAAGCCATTTTGTGAAAGGAGTGGCACATCAAGTGCTATTAGCCACAGCATTAGTGAAAGCTGAGTCACAAAATGGCGGAGATCATCAGCTCTTACGAGCTCTTTTAGATCAGGGGTCTCAGGCCTCTTTTATCACAAAAACGGCAGTCCAATTACTTGGACTAAAAACCACACCAACCAAGGGAGTTATATCAGGGTTGGGAGGTGAACAGAACCTTTTCGCAAGGTCCATGGTAGAATTAGAAATCAGTTCACGTCTCGATCCAGGTTGTGTGATGCAAGTCTCAGCGTATGTCCTCGACAAAGTGACCGCGTACTTACCTGCGACTGCAGTGTCAATCACCTCATGGCCGGAGCTAGAGCTTGTTACTCTAGCTGACCCGGAATATCACACTCCGAATAAGATAGACATCTTATTAGGGGCGGAGGTTTATTGTAGAATTATTGATCATGGTGTTATCAAATATCCCTCAGGTTCTTTAATAGCACAAAATACCACCCTGGGATGGATATTAAGCGGGCAAGTGAAACAAGACACACCTATCAATAGATTCATCACCATGCATACACAAGTGGAGCCTGTTGAAGAATTACTAAAGGCCTTCTGGGAAATTGAAGCAGAACCGTCCAATAAACAGAAGATTCTGTCAGTCGAAGAGCAGCGATGTGAAGATATCTTCGAAGCGACCACCACACGTGACGAAGACGGTCGCTATGTTGTGAAACTCCCGTTTCGAGACAGTGAACCAGCCTGCGCGGATGGTCATTCACGGGAGATAGCATTGAAACGGTTTCAATATCTCGAGAGGAAGTTTCAAAAGGACGAGCGTCTGAAACAGGAATACAAAAAAGTATTTGATGAATACTTAGCATTAAATCACATGACGGAAGTTCATGACAACAAAGCAAAGAGTTTATACATACCTTTTCATGCAGTGATACGCGAGGACAGACTGACAACGAAATTTCGTGTGGTCTTTGATGCTTCCTGCAAGGGTACGAATGGGGTATCCTTAAACGATGATTTAATGGTAGGACCAAGCTTACAGCCGGAATTACGTCACATAATAATGCGTTGGCGTATGTACCCAATCTGCTTCATAGCAGATATAGTTAAAATGTACCGCCAAATAAAGGTCAGCGACGAAGATTCGGAATATCAACGTATTTTGTGGCGCGAAACTCCGGAGGAAGACGTCAAACAATACAAGATGCTCAGAGTAACATTTGGAACATCTTCAGCTCCATATCTGGCGGTAAAAAGCCTGATACAGGTTGCAAAGGACGAAGGAAAACACTTTCCGTTAGCAGCTGAAAGAGTAAAACACGAATTTTATATGGATGATTTGATGTCGGGTTGTGAAAGTGACGAGGAAGCAATTGAAATCTATAAGCAAATGAATGAAATGTTATTAAGGGGTGGATTTGAATTGCAAAAATGGTCCAGCAATAGCGAAGCTATGTTAAATCAAATACAGCAAAAGAACTTAGACAAGCAAAATGATAAGAAAATAGAAGTCAAACTAGATGCGATAAACAAAATACTTGGACTTACCTGGAGTCGTGGTTCCGATGAGTTCGTCTATGCTGTCCTGTTGCCACCTATGACTGCACCTGTAACAAAGAGGAAGGTTATCTCGGATATTTCAAAGTTATATGATCCACAAGGATGGATAGCACCGAGCATAATAAAAGCAAAAATATTCATACAGAAATTATGGCTGGCAGGTATGAGTTGGGACGAGGAACTATCACAACCGTTATTAGAAGAATGGGCTAAGTATCGAGAGGGTCTTTCAGACCTTACACAATTTCGGTTGAAACGTTGGACGCACGTCAGAAGTGACGCGAAGTTAGTAGAACTCCACGGTTTTAGTGATGCATCAAACTCTGCGTATGCAGCAGTGATAACGTACGGGTCATAGATGCAGATGGAAACGTTCATGTCAGTTTGCTCACAGCAAAAACCAGAGTAGCTCCAATCAAACAAATCAGTCTTCCAAGACTGGAGTTATCAGGGGCCGTATTACTGGCCAAGCTGCTTATAGAAGTATCAGAAGTTTTGGACATCCCAAAGTCTAATATTCATGCGTGGACTGACTCTGAAATCGTACTTGCGTGGCTTAGTAGTCATCCAAGTCGTTGGAAAACATTCATCGGGAATAGGTGTTCAGAGATTCTAACAGTGACAGACCGTAGCAAGTGGGCGCATGTCAAATCTGAACACAATCCAGCAGATTGCGCATCACGAGGCATCATCGCGTCTGAGTTGGTAGGATTTGAACTGTGGTTAAAGGGACCTTCGTGGTTGAGTGAAGATATTATACATTATCCTAATTCTAAGGGTATTAGTACAAATTTGGAAGAAAGGAAAATTCAAACTCACCTTGGTACTTCGGTAGATGATCACGTCAATGGTGAAGATATGTGGTCAAAGTTCTCATCGTTGACGAAGTTATTGCGAGTGGTAGCTTACTGCCGCAGACTTCTAAAGTCAGAGAAACCAAAACATAAGTATCTTTTAAAGAAGGAAATTGATGAGGCACTAATAATAATGATAAAAAAGTGTCAAGCCCAAGCATTCTTAGAGGAATTGAAGGATGTTAAACAAGGAAACTCTGTAAATAAAAGAAGTGTACTTACTTCACTGAGTCCACAGTTAGACGAGTTCGGTATACTACGAGTTGGTGGGCGGCTGCATAACGCTGATATGAGTGAAAGTCAAAAGCATCCTACAATTTTACCGAAGCAATCACTGTTGACGACTCTCATTTTAAGAAATGCACACAAGTTTACCCTTCACGGAGCGCCACAGCTGATGATGAACTTCATAAGGGATAAGTACTACATCATTGGGCTTAAATCACTTGTCAAATTTCATTGTAGGAAATGCGTCATTTGTGTCAGGTATGCCGCAGCAAACAAACCTCAACTGATGGGTCAGTTACCTTCACCAAGAGTGACCATGAGCCGGGCTTTTTTACGTTCTGGTGTCGATTATGCCGGCCCAATAAATATTCGGGTATCAAAGGGTCGCGGTAATAAATCATATAAAGGCTACATATGTTTATTCGTATGTATGGCCACACGTGGGATACATTTAGAAGCCGTGAGTGATTTGACTTCACAGGGGTTTTTGGCTGCCTTTAGGCGTTTTGTGTCACGTCGTGGTCACTGTAGTGATATGTATAGTGACAATGGGACGAATTTCGTGGGAGCAGCCAGAGAATTAAGGGATTTGTTCGATGAAGAAAAATCCAAACTCTTGCCTGAGATTGCAGATTGGTTAGCTACGAATGGAACACAATGGCATTTTATACCTCCGCAAGCACCCAATTTTGGGGGTCTTTGGGAAGCCGGAGTTCGGTCTTGTAAGTTCCATTTAAAGAGAGTAATTGGCAATTCAACTCTTACTTTCGAAGAAATCACCACGGTGCTGACTCAAATTGAAGCCTGTTTAAATTCACGGCCAATGTCATACATCCAGGATCAAGGGGATCCAATGCCATTATCACCAGGACATTTTCTGATAGGTGAGCCGTTACTAACCGTTCCGGATAATAATTACGAACATTCGTCGATAAGTTCATTGAGAAGATGGCAACTCTGTCAACGGATGTTACAAGAATTTTGGCGACGTTGGGCACAAGAGTATCTCCATCATTTCATGCAACGGCACAAGTGGACACAGGTAGTACCTGAGCCAAATATTGGAGACGTGGTGTTAGTTAAAGAACTTGATTTACCTCCATCACGATGGTTGTTAGGTCAGGTTGTTGAGAAGCATCCTGGAGTGGATAAGGTTACGCGAGTTGTGACTTTGCGCTATAAGAATTCTTTTATCAAACGACCAGTGTCTAAACTCTGTGTCTTACCTTTAGCTGATTAATTGTCAAATAAGTTAAATGTTTATTTATTTTCACTCAAGTGTAACCATCACCGAAAGTGTGAAATGGTGTTATGTCGTTTATGATGTTTTTAATTGAACTCAATGAGAATAGTTTTATTTAATTGTTATTGTTTACGTACCTAGTCTTAGGGCAAGTTAAAATAACTATTTATTTGTTGTTCTGTTAGTAAGAATCTATCACAACGCTGTAATGTGTGTTGATTACAATTGCGTACCTATTAAGTATGTCATTTTAGTTGTAGTAATTATAGTTTTATATAACCATTGTAAGCAAGTTATCACATGTAAGAACAGTGGTTCTTGGCGGGCGGCATGTCCAAACTCCTTGTGAAACTCATTTTAAGTTGACAATTAGAGAAATAATATTGGTGTCAAAAAAAGTTATGTCAGACAAAAAACAAGATTAAAACCGGAATAAATGCAACAATGTTTTCTTTTACAATTTGGCTATTTTCTTCATAAAATCCAGTAAACCACAACAGAATTAACAGTCGTTAATTGAGTTTACGCCATCTAGTCAACCAGATGGAGTGGGACATTACCGTGCTCACTGTTATCGAAGTTCCAAATGGGAGTGCTACGATGACCTCACTACCAGAGTGCTTAAAAGTTCAAAGAAAATGATACCCCACTGTATACTGTATGGCCAAAAATATTAAATAAAATAGTTCGTCCAATATAATTATATGTAATATTGTTCATTCTAAATCCCTTTGACTTAGCGCGACATTTAAACCCAGTGGCTATAAGTAAACTTACCATGGAAAACCCTAAAAGTTTAAAATGCCAATAAATCAAAATCGGTTGTACCTATACACTTGTAATTTATATATGTTGAGGTACTAATTAGGTAGTAATTAATGAGATACTTAAATTGTCACTTTAGTCATTGGAAGTTTGTCAACTGGGATTGGTCTCGCCATCCTGACATCAGGATGGCGGACCACTTTAAAAACACAATAACGTAAAAAGTATTTAGGTACTAATTATTTGGGTATAGGTACCAATTAGTACTAATTAGGTAGTTATTTTTTAAACTAATCAACATTCAAATTCTTGACTTGGTTCCGCCATCCTGACATTCACGAAATATTGATGACATCATATTATGAGGTCGTAGCAATCCAAATTCATAAGCTTCTTTAGATCTTTGTTTTGTGATGCATTCGTATCATACAGTTACGTCGTAACGCACATAGATCAGAATGTTGTTAATCAAGGAAAATTAAAAATAAAATCATAGCGGAGACAATAATCTAAAAACTGCACGTATTTTAGACATAAGTTAGTAATAATATCGACTATAATAATATAGCTATTTCTTAAAATAAAAATAAAAATTTAGCTGACATTCATCACTTCTACGAGTATAATTGGTCCGTTTCGTTCCATGCACAACTACGTCATTGACTCCTTATAATAATGTAGAGTTGGTCTGCTTTTATAACATTGAAAAAGCGGGACTGGCAAAAACCTAGTTTCAACACAGATTTAGATTTAGCTCTACTTTTGCACGAAAAACAGTATGTATAATATATTAGGTAATTAATATTCACTGAGGTCGATAAGCATTTCTTGCTAGTTATTGATAATATCAATAACTACATTCAAGATAAGTAAGATAAGACTATCAAGTTATTTCATATATTATATGAATATAATATAATGTGTTTGTGTAACGTCAAAATAATACTTTTTTACTAGGAAAAGTAATTGTCGTCGAACTTACGATTTATAAATAGTACAATATGGCATTTTGGACTAATTCTGAAATACAAAAATAATTGTGTCGGCTGATAACCAATGTTAGTACCAAACTATTAAAAAAAGCACACACGTATATATTTTTGTTTAATTATTTTTGGGAAGACTTACAGACTAATTTTATGACAGTAAATTAAAAAAATAAGTAGTCGAGTTGCTGACGACAAGTCTCCACTTATAGCTGTCAAAACTAAGTATTGAGATCGTTTGAGATCCGAAAATAGATAAAGAACATAACAAATATGAGGTCAAAAATTTAACTGCATTAATAAAAACTACAAACTTAATTAGGTGAGCAGTCTGGGTCTGTTGTTAATGCTCTTCTAACAAAAGATGTGCCGGTACAAAACGTAGACTCCATCTGAGTGTATACAAACGGACATACATAAAATATTATATTAAAATCATTTAGATTTTGTTCATCTTTCGAGCAACTTTGTTTCTTATTAATTTTAAGTTTTGATTGCAAAAAACTTGAATCTCTCTAATAATCGACCATGTTTTATTTTCCGTGTCAATTCTAGCTCTAACTTTGTCCGGCTAACGGCGTTTCCTCGTTTAAATATGTATATCTTATTAGTTGCCTGTTTTAGAAATCTGGTTTCTGATATTTAAAGACTACTCATTAACTTCTCTACCAAAAAAAAATCATGCATCACCAATACCTACACCGATAAAGTATTTGAATGCTCCACCTGGAAATGCAGACTATATTCCTACATCGAAAATGTTCTACTCGAGAGCAATTTCTTTTTGTTGCTATATCGTTGTGTAATTCACATTTCTTTAGTTGTTAGAAACCAATTACAGATTTAGAAGTACATTAAGCGGTTGCAAATATTATTTTTTTTCCTTAGGATGTGGGACAGGTTTTTATATGACAAAAAATCCAGAAATCTATGAATGAAATTATAAATATTTTTTTCATATGGATTGAAAATCCGTTAAGACAAAAAGTCTACTAAGTAAAGTGTGATGATTTTTTTGTATATGACTTTTACCTACAAATCTTTATAAAATACAAATTAAAAAAAGACGAGCGCATTTATATAATAATGATAATAATAATGACGGGCCTGTTGGCTCAGTTGGTAGTGACCCTGCCTTCTGAGTCGGAGGTCGCGGGTTCGATCCCCGCTCGGGGCCAACATTTGTGTGTATGAACATGTCTGTTGGCTTTGTGTCTGGGTGTTTAATATTTATTTAAGTATGTCTATCAGTTATTTAGTACCCATAGTACAGGCTCTGCCTAGTTTGGGACTGAATAACCGTGTGTAAATTGTAAAAAAAAAAAAAAAAAATTTTTACAGTTCCTACAGACGCAAACACACACATGTTGTTTGTACTTTTTATAAACACTTATTTTATTTTCAATAAATTTAATGAAATTGATAATAAATTAGGCAAAAATCACACAAAACACCAATAAAACTCAGCTAAGCAATGTTTGAGACCAGTACTTACTTATCCATAACAATAATATTAATCACATTCCACCTGACCTTCAATTCTATTCATCATCATGTCTGTCTTCTCCCATTACTTCCCAGTAGGGTGGAGGCTCGTCAGATGTAATGTTAGCAGGAACTCTAGAACCTTCGATTATATCCCCTATTACAATTGGTACTTCCACTGAAAGATTCGTATGCGGAAACGGTATCACAGCTGTTACTTTTATTGTATACTCCACAGATATTATCTTGGAATTTCTAATAGTACAAACTGGTCGTGTCGGTACTGCAACTGGGAATGTCTTCTCTTCACCATGAGGTACTCCTGGGGCAGTTATCCAACAGCCTTCTTGAACTTTTTCAATACACTTCTGTATCGTGTATGAGGGATTGTATATTTTTTTCGACCGTAAGAAAAGTTTCCTTAGTAGTTCACATCTAATTGAGTCTAGAGTAATGGCTGTGTCATTGTGAATGGTAATCAATAATTTAATTGATTCACTTGGACTATAATATGATTTTGTAGTCTCAACCTTCAACCTGACAATGTTGTTGCTTCTACTGAACGGCACAAACAACGTTTTTGCGTCTGCGTAACCTCTAGGTTCGTTTGATGGCGGCTGCTCGAAACCAGCAGAGACAATAATTTCTTTTTTGTAAGTCTTGTTTGCAAATAAACCAGGCATTTCGAATTTGATGGTGATGTTGTAACTTATAGTGCAGCGGTGACCAACAATCGAAAACATCTCAGACCGGTTGTGGTATGATGACGGAATATCTTTGGGTAACACAAATTGGAATGGATATTCGTAGGTACCTTGTTGCAGCGCCGTCTCAGATTTGTCCAGTATTTGTTTATTTTGACAGATGTAATCTTCAGTCTCATGATAAAAAGTTGGTCTTAATATATGTCGGCCTAACCCTGGCTCTACGCGATCGAAGCAACAACTACCTTTGCCCACAAGTGAGAGGACGATGTCCTTGGCCTCGGTAGGTTCGTCAAAAGAGTATTTTACGATTCCAGTGACCTCTTCTCCCGGTCGGAATATGCCTTCTTCGGGACTCCGTACAAATATTTGGCACATTACTCCCATTTTGTTTTTTTTTTGTATATAATTAATTATTATGAATAAAGTTTACACGCGTGCTCCCTCCCGCGGATGTGTTATGGCACTGAGAGACGCCATAGTAACCTTGAAATATAAACTTGAATAACTGTAAGAGAGGTTCAGGTCTGTGGAAATAACATTTCCGACCAATAAAGTCGATTCATAATAGAACAGCAAAAGTAAAGTGAGTAAAGTAGTAAGGATAAAATTATTCCAAAAAACTAAATAACATGTTTTTTAGCATATTTGAACATAAACTTTGTTATTAAAATTGCACTAATGCTATAAAGTTTTCTCATTTCATTGAAGTAGAACAAAATCTCTTGGCATTAAGGCTGTTTTTTGGACAGTAAGTGAGGTAAGACATTGTATATGTTTCACTCGGCAGCAAAAGTTATTCTGCATCCCGTACCTTTGAACCCTTAGGTTTTAATGCAAGTACTAGCTACAAAAATCAACTTTGCAGCCATCCATAACAAATAACCATATTTTTTTTAATTTTGGAAGATTAACAGAAAAATTAGGTATTCGACTGTATCGAAATTAAATGCGAGTAATAACTAATTAAAAAGATTATCCCAAAACACCTCTAAAAATACATTTCGTTTTTCATTTTACAAATAATATAGCAAATTTAAAAAAAATCAAAAAAGTTATTCAATTGAATATCTACTATGAGTTATGACGTCACAACTCAATATTGTGTACATTTCTCATAGTAAATTTTCGCTTTGCAGATCATGAAAAGTAACTTATTTGACTAGGCAGTCAAATACCCCATTTTTTGTTATGGTTTTAAATAACAATATGTCAATTACTCTATTAATTAATATCCACCAAATTACAAACAACACAACAAACAAATTACTTTTGGACAAAAAATCTCAAGGCAGAGGTACTAATTTTGGAAATACCCACGTTTCACCACTATATTCTTTGGACCCCTAAACGGGATAGCTGGTAAGCTTTTTTTGAGCATTTTAGACTCCAAATGTTAATAATGTTATATTCTAAAAAATATTTCACAGTTAGAGAAAACCATGTTCACTCAGTTTGCATCAGCTTTAGTGTTATCAAAAAAGTTGTTTGCCACTAAACGTTTAACTTTAGGTACTGTTCTTACTTTGACATCATAATATAAACAAAAACGAGCAGCCAAGCGCGTCTAAACATTAGATATTAACGGGTGTTTACCACGTTAAAAATAATTACTCAAGCTCCCGATATTAGGTATAAATAGGTATAAATCTAAATACTAGAAATTCAACAAAACAACTCAATTTCAGTTTCATCAGTAAACATAAGTATCATCTTAAATATTTACTCCTGGGCTGAGGGTGGGGCTTATAAGTCCACTTATTCAAAAGTAGTTGCAGCTATTACCGCTTCGGAACCTGTGTTAAGGCTGAAGAGAAGAAGCGGCGCGAGAAACTTCATAAATCACGTGGTCACGCACGCTTGTTTTTGGGATCCCCGGACCCAGACGATATTGCCGGATCTGGAAGGTGGCCAAAACATGCCGGATCCGCCGGATTACCGGATCCACAGTACCGGATTGCAATCCCTAATGATTTTTTTAATCACTGTTTTTTTTTTTCAAATAAACACTGATGCATATTAAATAACTGAATTATTTTAAACTGATGGGTATTAAACCTACCTACGCGAAAATTATAGATCAACTTATTAACTAACCTTAGACATTAAAAAGAGCCCCCAAATATTTAGATAACTATATAAAAAATACAAGACTTAAAGTGGACGAAGCGTACTGGTGTCTTATCATAAAATCAGGTGTGAATGTGATAAAGATACAAATTATCTTTAGGACAATTGACAGCTCAGCTGTTGATAATTTGCTGAACATGGTATAAGACGTGATAAAATGTTTTAGACGTGATAAATATGCAATTCTAAAGAATATATTTTAAGGAAATACAACAAAAGCTAAAATTGTTGACGAGTATTTATAGTACATTTAGAAAGGCTGTGCATTTATGAAAGTGTTATACATTAATTAAATTAAATAATAATATTATTCTCTCGATTCTCTTGAAATGGGGATACACTGCGAAATAAATACATACAAAACACCAGATGAATATTTCGAGCCTGGAAGTACTGTATCTGGAATCCTAAAATACACAATCACTGAAGAAACACCTTTCAAGAAAATAACAATATCACTTAAAGGTAAGGGCAATGTAATTCTTAAACACAGACAACGAGAAAACAATTTACAGACTCAGAGAAAATCCGAGGAATATCTTAATATAAGTTATGTAATATATAGAGATATTCCTGGTGCCAAATTATCAGTGGGAACATACCAAACACAATTCAACTTCGAGCTGCCGCACAATATTCCAGCTTCAGTTGCGTATTCAAAGAAAACTATAAAATATGTGTTAAACTGTTTTATAATTTACAATATAAAAATAAAGTTCGAAAGCGGAAGCAGAAAAAAAGCTATTTATTTTTGCAAAGTTCTTAATATTGGATCTGCATTATTAACAAGACTCCCTACTGAACCTACCGTATACGGTGATCAGAAAACTTTAAGAAACACATTATCAAAGAGAAAAAACGTTGTGAAAATTACTGCCCTAATAGAAAAGTCATTTACGGCACCCGGTGAAAAACTGAATATAGATTACGAAGTGAATAATGATACCAACTTTAATATAAGAGATGTTGTAACTTCATTAGAAGAAGTGTACACTGTCAAAGCAAAATGTAACCGTGCTATAAATATAACTGAGGTAGTAGTTGATACGAAAATCAGAAAAGGACTTATTAAAAGGGGTGATATTCAGAAAAAAAACATTCAGATCAATATACCTCCTCATATAAGCTCGATAGCCTACTCTAATATTGTGGCTAGAGAATACTTTGTATTAATTAAAGCGGAGATGTCTCCAAGCTACGATGACTTCGTCCTAAGAATTCCTGTGGAAATCTGTGCTCGAATTGTAGATGAGAAAAGTGGTGATCCACCTGAATACTGGGAAGTGATGATAGGTGATGATCTAGACTACGGAAGAGAGCAATTGAGCGAAAGTTCTGATCATGAAAATTGATGGAATTACGTTAAAGATTTTTTAGGGGTGAAAATTATTACTTAATTAATGCATAAATGCTATTTTAATTGCCAAACTCTTTATTGCTCCGTTAATGATACTTCAATTATTGTTTTGTTAACGTTAACCACTGTAATCTATACATTAATTTAACCACTATTTAATTTCAATAAAAATACTTTTTCAATTATTTTGAATACTTATTTTATTTTTTAATTAAATTAAGTTAGTCTTTGAATTTGTACCAGCAATATTAAATATCAAGTTATTCGTTTTTCGTTCTGTTTTTGAGATTTAATTTACAAGCCTGTTATGTTTTATTTGAATATAGACTCTATTGTAGTGTCATATGGTCCAGTGTCAAACTATTTCGAGATAGGGCAGAAGTACGACGAGACCTCTTAGTTAAGTGGCGGCATATAGGGCTGTCACAATTTGAGCGAGATATTTTTGTGATAAACATTCATTTAAAATATATGTGGGGTCGGAAAATTATAATAAGGTGGTTTTAGTGCAAATATTTAATAATCTGGGCAACTTCTGTATCTTTACAATCGTATTTTCAAAACTCTCATCTGACATCTGTCTTTTGAAATTCACTAAACCAGCCAGTGTGGCTATTTTAAATAACAAAACCCTTACTAAATGTACGAAAGAGCTCATAATATGCAAAACTAATTCTTAAATCTATATTTTCCCACATATATAATAATTGTAACTAATCAAGTAGTAAAGTAAAGAAATTCGTAAATTGTGGGACACATTTCACATATACTAACTAAATTGTGGCCCAGGCTAAACTATCAAGTTACATTTTATATGTCGATTAGTATCATTTTAGGTCCGGCGATAGGCTCATCACCTATCACGTTTCGAATCTCCAGGGGTCGAATATTCTCGTGAAAAGTGGGTATTTCTAGCATATCCCCTAGGGGACAAAAGACGTAAGATTATTTATTTAATATCATTTAATTAGTTATAACGTGAACTTCGCTTAAAGTTTAGAATAATATTGAAAACACAAAACTAGTCCGTTTTAAACGACTTCAAAAAAAGAATATGGAGATTTTAAATTCGTTTTTTTGTTTATTTCATTAAATCCTGCATTTAGTCTCGGAAAGCACAATTTGGTAAAGTGGATGGAACTGATGATAAATACCATAGATGGCCACCGAAACTACTCAATAATAAGTATTTCACGGGTTGCGATAAACTGTAGATATGCTTGCTTCACCATAGACGCCATACATTGTGGTGATGTATGGAGCTCATGGTGAAGTACCTACTAGGAGAACTCCTCAACAATTAACATCCCTGCATTGATAAAAGAAATATTTCGTAAAATGTGCTTAGCAGTTTCTCGTCTTTTTAGTGCTAAGTTTTATTAATTTTGATTTTTGTAATATTTTAGGGGACCAAAACTTGTTATCATAAATATTTCAATACTTTCAGCAATCAATATTTTCAATGCTATCAGTAAAGTTTTGAAAATATATCCCACCACAAATCCACAAGCCCTATTGAAATGCCCTATTAATATGAGATATTTAATTTGGTGACAGCCCTAAGCTCGCATCGAGGTTAGAACACTCCTTATATTTCTTAGTCATGGATTTTTGCATGGTTTGACGCTCTGAAGAGCCATCGAGGTAACAAAGATGGTGAAAACCGACGAGAAAGCGAAAAATCTGAGGGTTTAGTTAGATAAAACAAACCGGTCAAGTGTGACTTGGACAGACGCACCGAGGGTCCGTATGTTTGTGGTATTTATAAAAATACCCGCGTAGTTCCCGTTCCCGTGGGAATACGGGTATAAAATATAGCCTATGTGTTCTGATGTACGAGCTATATACCTAACTGTAAAGTTTCATCAAAATCCGTTCCGTAGTTTTTGCGTGAAAGAGGAAGAAACATCCATACATCTATACATCCACACATAAAAACTTAATAATATTAGTAGGAAGTAGGATATGAACATATTAAGTGATTTACTACCTACTACAAATTAACAACTTTAAGTTTTAATTCCTTAAATCTGCTTATGACTTCGCTTCTCGCCAAACATAATTCTACATCAACGTACTTGACAAAAACAGAGGATATTTTTTTATTTAAATCTGAAATCTTAGCGTGAACGGTTTTTATTATTGCAGTTTTACTTAATTTTACCACGATAATCACACCGAGTTTGACCCTTGTAGTGCAGTTTTTCCATTACAGCAAAAAAAACACGTAAGTACGATGCAAGAAATCTTAATTTCTTGCATCGTACTTATTTTTTTATAGTTCCGCTCTGCTTTCTGTCCGTCCGTATGTCACAACGCTGTATCTTTTAAATCAATACACTACAATACCTCTGTATTGTACACCAATAACAATACCTATATCATAATAGGTAGACTATTAAATTTTCACAATTTCACAATTTGTGCATTAATGGCGGCTACATAAAAAACAATAAAAAATAAATTGGGTTTCCACACAAAACATGTACTTTTTTAAAATTGTATACCGTGCCTTTAAGTATTAAACCAGTGGTACGGAAATCTTCGTGTCCAACTCGCACTCAGCCGATTTTTTTTAATTGAATTTCTTCCAATTGTCTACCTATTACAAATTAAAGTTACCGGTCTTAGAATATAGGTCATACAGATAGATAGACAAATAGAGAGCGAGAGCTAAGTAATTGGGTCCCGTCCTTAGGGTACAGAACTCTAAAAATTAAAGGGTGGAGCTTAAAAGTGAAGGGTTCTCTGTTAATCTCAAAGGAAAATATGTCAAGTATTGCCAAAAATATAATCCTCTGTATATAAGATTCAGGTTTATGTATCCTTCACTGATCTCAAATTATAATCTGTCTACATTTCTATACTTACATTATAAGAAATTTTCTACACTAGGTAATATTCTAAAGAGGAAAGTTCTCTATTTTGGTATGTTTGTAAAGAATAAACTCAAAACTAGTGGATCGATTTAAAAAATTCTTTTACTACATTATCACTGAGTAACATAGGGCATATTATGTATTTTATCCCCTTATTCCCACGGAAACGGGAACTACGAGGGAGAAACCGTCTACACTAATATTATAAAGAGGGAAGATTTGTTTTGACCTATAAGAAATAAAGAACGAAAATGTACCAAACCCACTCGCATCCCGTTTTTATTTTCTATAGTACAACGCAATTAACTTCTGCAGCTGGATAAACATAACAGAAGACACAACAAAAACGTGAAAAGTGATCAAGTAAATGACTGTGCTGTATACTGATTGTTGAGACATGAGATTAAAAAGAGCTGCCCTTGAGTTTCTTGCTGGCTCTTCTCAGGGTACTGCTGTAACAAGGTAGACCATAAAAGAAAAACGAAATAATTGATCTGAAGCTCAGCTCCATATTATCTGCATTTAATAATATTATCCGTATATCACAATATATCATCAAGAGAGCATAATTAAAAAACTGGTAAAGGCACCGGCACCGTCCGGTGTCTTACTTTTACATTAAATACATCCAACAACTACGTGTTTCCCTCCTCCGTCGCCCGCTACACCACACTGCATTGGGAACCAGCAACTCGTCGGTAGAGATGGCCTGCTGTTTACATTTAGCCAATCTTCATGGACGAGTTTAGAGTGCTTTGTTATTAGACTATTGACTTTTCTAAGTAATAAGTATATTTTCTATACCTACACAAAATAAATGATTTTGACTTTTGAGACCGAGCACAAGACCGAGTTCAGTCGGGTGCGAATAATTTTGAAAATGCGGAGTGGCGAATCGAAGGTAAAAATAAGATTTCCACATTTTAAGGAGTTTCATAGATCGAGACTGTGATTGCTAATCCGTTTACGATGTCTAAAAGTAGTTTTTTTTTAATACCTTAACAAAAATTCTAAACAAATGTGATGACGGGCCTGTTGTCTCAGTTGGTAGTGACCCTTTCTTCAGAGCCGGAGTCTTCCTTTCCCCGCTGAAGGCCAACATTTGTGTGCATGAACATGTACGTTGGCTTCGTGTCGGGGTGTTTAATATTTATTTCAGATATGTCTATCAGTTACTTAGTACGCATAGTACGGGCTCTGCCTATAGTTTGGGACTAAATAACCGTGTTTGAATTGTCTCCCACAATTTATTATTATTAATTTTACGGGTTGATGATGATGTTTGACGATGTAAATAAATGTAAGACGAGCAATAGTTTATGGTTTGGATAAAATTTGGAAAAATCTCGCATAGTTGTGTGTGTCAACATCCAAACTAAATTCATATTTTGTAAAATTTTTAAACATGCTGTATTGACAGATGTTTAAAAATTGTATGATTTCCCTTTTTCCCTCCTTTTCGTCTCTACCCTCTCGTCTGAACATCAAATTGTAAAAAGTAAAAATTTCACCCAGAAAATTTGATTTCAGAAACACACGATGTTTGAATAAGTTTGTATTCACGTAAATTGAAATGCAAACGTGGAGAAAAATTAATTTGTTATGAGTAAAGTTGAACTTCGCATTTCAAAATAAATTTCACTTTTTTTGTTACGAGAATACATTTTAAGTTAAGAATGTTTTTATAAAAACAACTAATTTAATTGTTTCCTGAATGTAGCATTAAAATGGGAACTACATTGTGGCAATTTGGAAATTCCTGTCACTATTCTAAATATTTCTGCCGCTAAACTAATGTACTTATTTAGGTTTTTTAAATACTTACTGTACAATGAGCGTCCTGGAACACTTTGAAATAAATCTCCTTCCCTTTTTAAAATGCAAAAGCATACAAATCCTTTTCAAAGTTGCCATTATTTTTTCAAAGGCATTTGTGAGAGCCTATAGCAACCTTAACAAGTGAATGTTAAGATCAAAGAGACGTGTTTAGAACCTTTTTGTGATACTTTTCTTTTCACAAAGCATAATAAAAGAAAAAGTACAAATTGGTGATTTAAAAATACATATTACATACAAAGTTTTTATCTGGTTTTGAATAAGTACGTACATACGTGTCTGTTTCATTCGGTATAAAATTTTCTTGTGAATATTTATTTATACTTGAAAGTTATAGACGCACGAATACGAATAGTGGGTACACAGTATAAAACAAAGTCTATATGTCTAAGATCTTTAAAACTATACGCATCGGATTTTGATGCGGTTATTTTTAGTAGATAGAGTGATTCAAGATTGAGGGAAGAGGTTTTTATATTATATACCATATAGATTTTATATTATATACCGAGGGCGGGTCGCTAGTTAAGAATCTAATCAAATCTCTCTTTATTGCGGTTACAGGTAAATAATTAATACAGGGGTTCATATCATAACATAACATAGTTTCACTGTACCTTTCTATATTAAAACATGCAATTACCATAATTAATAGCATGTAAGTAGTGTTATTTAGCAATGTACTTAAATAATTATAATGTTATTTGTTGTACTCTGTAGAAATAACTAAGCTTAAATAATTCAACTAAAGTTTTACACTATGTCAAGGTTTTCATTAAAAAAATTATTCAATTATATATTCCATACCTACCTGATTACATGATTCAAGTTATCATTTAAAGATTAATCAATATTGTAATAATATTTACATATCAATTAGTTATACAATTTAGTCTTCGACAGTTCATTTCTTTGAAAGCGTCTGGTAATTTAACATATTTTTTTAGCAAGTTAGACAAATCATGTATTTCTATAAAATTGTTTTTTTTTTTATGATAAAAAAGGGGGCAAACGAGCAGACGGGTCACCTGATGGTAAGTGACGTCCGTCGCCCATGGACACCTGCAACTCAAGAGTCACAACTGCGTTGCCGACCTTTTGGAATGTGTCTGGGTCGAACCTCTATTTCGTTTTTGGTATGTGTTTTTGTGCTAAACCTAGCGATTTGGCACGTCAGTAAGTTGTCAAAAAAAGATTAGATCTTTAAATCTGAAGCACAAGCTACGCCGACTGGGATGCCGCATTTTACTCTACGTACGTGTTAATCTCCTCAAGTATGTGTAAATGTGTGTAAGTATTTTCTATTCTTGTTTAATTTATTTAATATATATTAAGCATAATATATTTATACCTATATATTTATTTATGTAATAGTATGTTCAATAATATGTGCACCGTCTACCCTAGTTCTAATCTCTCAAATTCATCCATCCTAAGGTTGTCTGGAAGAGATCGCTAAAAGCGATAAGACCGCCCATTGTCCTTTAGTTAATGTTGATATCCATATTGTGTTGTTTTTGGTGTACAATAAAGAGTTATCGTATTGTATTGTACCTAATTCAATCGTTTATAGATTTGAAAATGATTTTAGGCAGTATAATCATAAACTCGACCTATATTGACTGTCAAATGAAGCCTCCGTTGTAAAGTTAGATTGCTACAGACCCGCCTGTTCTAGACGGTTTACCCACAAGATTCTATTAAGCTCCTGCTTTTGTACCCTCGTATCTCAGGAACCGTACCTAAATATTTCAAAGAGAAGTGAATTGTCAGTTCACAAGATAACGGCTTATGCAGATGAAAAGCGGAGAAAATTTACGTTTTTAATTGATGGATGAGTCATATGGAATAAGGACATTAATTCAAAATTATAATTATTAATAATTATTATAATAACATATTTTTTTGTTAGCCTATACGCTGTCCCACTGCTGAGCAAAGGCCTCTCCTCCCTCCCTCCCTCCACTTATCTCTACCCTGTGCCTCCTCCGGCCATGTCTTCGAGAAGGCGTCCAGTTCATCCCGCCATCTCCTTCGGGGTCTGCCTCGGCGTCGACGGCCAGTAGTTGGGACCCAGTTGGTGCAGATTTTTGCCCATCTGTCCGACTGCATACGACAAACGTGGCCTGCCCATTCCCACTTCAGCTTGGCAGATTTTTCGCCGACATCAATGATTTGGGTTTTGGAGCGCAGCGTTGTGTTCCGGATTCGGTCAATCCTTTTTACACCTAGTAGGTATACTGCGCTCCATCGCCCTTTGGCAAACCTTGAGTTTGGACTTCTGTAGAGAAGTCAGTGACCAAGTCTGAGCACCGTAAGTCGTATTATTATATTATAAATATTGGTCGAGCCCAAAGGTCGAACCTGAATTATCTGCATCTTATCTAAAGTGTAATGTTATGGTGGTAATCTGTGTTTATGACAATCAAAAAAATTGCGACATATACCTAATGTGTCTACCTATAAAATGTATCTGGGCTCGACACACTTCGATCAACAATAGATACCAATTGTTGATCGAAGTTGACACATAACTTCGTTGTATTTTTCCATCCATCGTAGTTCAATCCGTTCTGTAGGTATCTGTTTCTAAGAGTTAAATACCCCGACCACGCCTTGAAATTAAATGAAACTTTCATTTTCATTAAAAGTAATCTCATCGTTTTACGAGCATTGAAGTGCTTCATATCCCATTTATGCGCTCATAAAGCAAGCATGAGCGTTTAATTTTATTTGAAGCAATAACGTTGACCAGTACAACGATCGGGTATGGATCGCAGCCGTTCAGATGAAATACATTAAAAAGCTTACGGAATACGGGCTACTTTAAAAATAACTAAATAAAATAATTATTAATTCATACTCTCTCTCATGAATAAGCTTTGTACCTACCTACTTGTTGGTAAATGGTGAAATTGTCTTAATTGGCCAAGCTGAAGCAGGAAAAATTTAAAATATTATAGAAATAATTTCACTGAGTTTCACATGAAATAGGAAAATCATCAAACTTTTTTATTCCAATTAGCTTGCTGCATGCCCTAATGAGTAACCAAACATAATTTTATTTATGAGATCGCAACTCGAATAATATATGGATCAGTTATTTGAAACATTTGGACATTTGGTACAGTAACCGTTGCAGCGTAAATTTATCCGTGTTTATCGCTAACATTTGCTCGGACTCCGTCCGGTTACTATGATTTTAGCTACTCGTAATTGCGAATTGACCTTTTGCGTCCTTTTTTAGAGGTTAGGATTCCGATGAGATAGTAAGTGAAGTAGGTACCTAAGCCCCTTTTCACACGTACCGGTTTCCGCCGCCGAACCGGACCGCCGGACCGGCGGAAACCGGTACGTGTGAAAAGGGGCTAACTGTGATGCCTAGGGTATCTATTTGAAGTATACCATTCTATTTTATAGGTTTAGGTTTACTTCAAATAAATATATAGCAGTGATAGCCTAAGCCCCTTTTCACACGTACCGGTTTCCGCCGGATCGGCAGTCCGGTCCGGCGGCGAAATGTATGGCCGATTGCCCGGTTGCCCGCCGGTACGTATGAAAGCGAACGTACATTGCCACATACTTCGCCGCCCGCCGGACCGGCGGAAACCGGTACGTGTGAAAAGGGGCTTACGGTTAAAGAGCCGGCCGAAAATCAGTGAGGCTCGAGTTCGAATCCTGGCATGTGCCAATGAGTTTTTCAAAAACTTACGTACATATTTATCACTAGCTCGACGGTGAAGGAAAACATCGTGAGGAAACCCGCAGGTCTTAGAATTAATTCTGAGACATGTGTAAATAGACCCGGTCCGACAATTGGCTTACCACCTATCACGTTTAGGGGTCCAATATATCTCGTGAAATGTGGGTATATCCAGTAATGAAATACCTCTGCCTACCCCCTCGGGGATAAAAGGCGTGAGATTATATATTATATTTATTTGTAAAAATTAATATAAATAAATAATCTCACGCCTTTTATCTATCTATATATATATAGATATATATATATATATATATATATACCTAGTCTTGCCATAAATACTGAAACAAAGAAAATCATTTTTTTCTATTGCAAATAGCATTTATTACTTTTACAGTGTGTTAGTTTAATACATAAATATAAAACAATTTAAAATATGAAAAGCTTATTCGAAGTGGTCTCCATTGGCTGCAATACAGTCCTTTAAACGTTGAGGCCAGTTATCAATAGAAGCACGCACTCTTTCCATGGGAAAATTCTTCACTGCCAATCTTACGGATTGTTTTAGGGACTCCAAATTATCATGGCGTTTAGAGCAAGCCATACTCTCTAAAACTGACCATAAATCATAATCCAGCGGATTAAGATCGGGACTAGACGAAGGCCAGTCTTCAGCTCTGATGAAGTCCGAAGCGTTCGTTTCCAACCAAGACTGCGTAGACCGAGCTTTATGACCCGGCGCCGAGTCTTGCTGGAAGGACCATTCTTGGTTATTGAACATGGTGTTGTTAAGGGGCTTCACTACCTTCTCAAGAATGGTACCTTGATACACTTGTGCCGATGTTTTGATACCTTTTTCACAAAAGTATGGCTCAGTCACTCCTTCATAGCTAATACCCCACCAAACCATCACGGAAGTCGGATAGTGCCCTCGTTGCACTCTGTCGACTAATTGGGAAGCTTCCTTAGAGCTTTGAGCATAAATACGGTCATTTTGTTTGTTAAAATGTTGCTCAATTGTAAAAATTTTCTCATCCGTAAACAAAATTTTTCTGTGACCTCCCTTTGCGTACCGCTTCAGTAGTTGTTTTGATTTTACCACCCTATTCTTTTTTAAATTATCAGTTAAAAAATGACCAGTACGTCTCTTATAGGCTGCAAGTCCTAAGTCATCTTTTAAAATACGCGACATGGTTCTAGGTGCAATCTTCATCTCCCGAGATAAAATCTTTTGCTTTCGGACAGGATTTCTTCGAATTCTTTCCTTTACTGCTTTGACCACCTTTTTCGTACGAACACTACGTGGCCGGCCAGATCTTTTTCTGTCACAAACAGAGGACGTCTCATTGTACCTGTTAATAGCCCGGTACACAAACATTTTACTAATACCAAGCGTATGGAGAGTTTTAAAAATTGCATTTGGCTCCATACCTACTTTGTGTAATGCAATCACAGCGATTCGGTTCTCTTTATCACCCCACTCCATTTAAATATCGCAAAATAGTGTACAATGTATTGGCGCCAAAATGAGAAAACACAATGAACAATCATATAAAAATAACAGATTCCAAATTCAAATGTAATATTTTGTTTATTTCTAATTGTAACAGTATTTATGGCCAGACTAAGTATATATATATATATATATATATATATATATATATATATAATAATAATAATAATAATATAATCTCACGCCTTTTTATCCCCGAGGGGGTAGGCAGAGGTATTCCATTACTGGATATACCCACATTTCACGAGATATATTGGACCCCTAAACGTGAGAAGTGCTGAGCCCATCGCCGGACTGGGTCTGTTACACATGTGTCAGAATTAATTCTGGGACCTACGGGTTTCCTCACGATTTTTTCCTTTGATAGGTCCGGTCCATCCATGCTTTCAAAATCAGTAGTTTTTGAGTTACTGCTAACAGCATCTTCTTTTTACCCGACTGCGCCAGAAGCAGGGTTATGTTTTTCGAGAATATGTATGTATGTATTTATGTAAAATTGTTTGGCACGCTCCGCAGCCTGAAAAGCTTGATGGATTTTAGCTTGAGAGGTGTCGTTAGATTTGTATTTACAGTGAGAGTGACTGACAGCTGGGTATATGAAATAAAAAAGTTTATTTAAAAAATCAAAATCCCGACTGCCTAAAAAGCTGGAAACAAGACCTATTAGTGAAGTAGGAAGTAAAGAACATTGTGCTGCACAATCTTACAACAATCTCTCTCATGCAGTCGCCGGCAATATCTTTATTGTTGAATTGAGAAGATACCGCCGACTGCATGAGATTGTTGTAAGATTGTGGAGCACTTCCTTTCACTTTCTTTACTTCCTACTTCACTAATAGGTCTTGTTTCTAGCTTTTTAGGCAGTCGGGATTTTAATTTTTTTACTAACTTTTTTATTAACCTTATGTTATGATAAATTAGCCCAAATGGCTTCAAAACTAAAACCCTTTCGAGATGCACCCATAGTCAGACAAAAATGCTTTTGCCTTTTATTTATTGCTCTTATTTATAGCTCCCCAAAAGCACCTTTTTATCCGGCTGCACCAAAAGGAGGGTAACGTTTGTCTGGTATATGTATAGGTGTAAGACTTATAGAGTAATAATGTCACTACAGTACAGAATAACTCGTATAGACTACGTCGCATTTAATTAAATTTTCGCATTTGGACCCGGTAAAAGCATATAACGGGATATAACAGCATATTGCAGTGCCTCCGTAAGCTGGTTAGTATCCACGGGGATCGAACTAACTTTATTTGCAAAAGCTCAGAGCGGATGAAATGGCTTGATTATTTGCACAAACTACAAATATTACCTACGCTAAAAATTAGGTAGTGGGTTTGTAAAACTATACAGAGATTCTGGTAACACCAAAAATAAAAAGATAAATAATCTCACGCCTTTTATCCCCAAGGGGCTAGGCAGAGGTATTCCATTTCTGGATATACCAAAATCTCTCTGGGATATACCCACTTTTCACGAGATATTCGTTGAACGCCTAAACGTGATAGGTGGTGACCCATCGCCGGACCGGGTCTTTTACACATGTCTCAGAATTAATTCTGGGACCTGCGGGTTTCCTCACGATGTTTTCCTTCACGGTCAAGCAAGTGATAACTATAATATGTACGTAAGTTTTGATAAACTCATGATAATCAGTGAGGCTCGGGTTCAAATCCTGGTATGTACCACCAGGATTTGAACACGAGCTTCACTGATTATCATCATGTAAAGCAGGCTCTTTAACCTTACGGCTATCACTGCTAACACCAATCGGGCAATGAATAGTATATTGTTATCTGTAGCATCCTGAGCTGGGCGCATTTCTTCGAGCAAATAATGTAGAAGACTTCTAAGCTAAGTGCTAGCCAACGGAGCATAATAGTTTAGTACAGCGCGAGCGCATTAATGTAGGTACGCCGCTCAACCGGAATTCTCTCGCAAAAATAATTAATTGAATAAATGTATAAATAGCTTGTCCATCGAAAGTTTATTGGTCAAAGTAATGTCATCAAAAACATAACTTGTAACAAAGTCTCGCAACGCAACGTAATAAGCTAACCTAACAACATCTTAGTGACCATATCAATATTAAAAACCTTTTATGTTTTAAATAAACAGAATGCTGCACGAACGATTCGCTGCACATTTTTGAAAACTACCAAGCCTTGGAATCTATTCAATGACAGATAAAAATGAAATAGTGTGTGTATATCTTGTACCTACTACTTAGGTACTTATATTTATGTATATATGTATTAATTTAAGTGTAATATGTTCGCGATACTTACAGTGAATATCAAAGCGCCCGTTGCTTAATCGACTTACAATACTAAAAACTAAAAACAGAAGACATAAATACTTTCTTAGCTTGTGTTTGAATATTTTAAAAAATCCTCAAAAATGTCGACATCTTGGACCTCAGTAAAATGTTATTGAGCAAAGTGAGAGATCTCCCAAGCCGTGGGCGCGTTAGCGGTGGCGGGCGTGGAGCGAGCGGTACGCGCCCTGTCTTTATCTGTTTATCTAGTTACGTCCATCCTAATGTTGCCTAAAAGAAAACGCCGATAAGACCATCCATTATTCTCTTTTTGTCATTTCTTTATTTACTTACATTACTTTATTTATTTACTTTTCATTATTTATAGTGCTGATTTATCCCGGGTAATTAGGTATTGTAAGTTCCACTGTTATGCGGATGATGTGCAAATCTATATTTCCGAGACGCCTGGTAGAATATTAGAAGCTGCACAGAAAATGAACAGTGATCTGGATGGGATCGCAGACTGGTCCGAAAGGAATTCTTTGGTTCTTAATCCACTAAAATCAAAGTACATGATACTGGGGACTAAAACTCAAAATAAAAAAATCGCCGATATTAATCCAATCATCAGCATCTCCGGACAGAATATTGAATGCGTTGATATGGCCAAGAACTTGGGGATAATGTTCGATAGCCGCTTGCGCTTTCAAAATCATGTTCTCGACGTAGTAAAAAATTGCTTCTTTCGTTTAAGGGTTTTGTACAAAATTATAAATTTATTAAGTGTCGACACGCGAGTTATCCTTTGTGAATCTTTGATTCTATCTCGCCTAAATTATGGTGCATTGGTGTATGGACCACGTTTGCAATGTAAAACACAACGTTTAATTCAGCGGATACAAAACGCATGCTGTCGTTTCTGTTTTCCAATTCCTCCACGACAACATGTTACCCCATATTTAAATAAAGCATCAATGCTCAAAATGGAGTCACGCCGGAAGATACATCTTGCTACCATGAAGTTTGGAATTATGAAATATAAAAAACCAGAGTACCTTTACTCAAAACTTAAATTCTCGCCGTTCCATGACAGGTACAATACTAGAGTTGTTAGGCTTCCACTGGCAGTTCATCAGCACAGAACCGCCGGATTCACTGGTGCTTTCCGCCACCAAGCAACTAAATGTTGGAATGATATTCCCCCGCCACTGCACACTGAGACAGCTGACATCCATTAACTACTTTAAACAATGTTACAAAAAACTGCTTTTGGAAAACCAATAGGTATACATAGTTAGCTTGGTGGTGGTTCTAATTTTAGTTATGTATTGTATTACCTTGTTTCAAAATCCATTATTTTATTTTGTTCTTATTTTAAGTATGTTTGCACTCTTATACACTATCTTCACGCATTATCTAACTATTTCACTTACTACTAATACACTATTGCACATGTATCCACACATAAACACAATCACCAGTTTTTCACTTTGTCCTGATTAGGGCATGAATCTCGGAATCTCGTAATATCGCAATATCGGAATCTCGGACCGCAAGTTCCGATATTAGAATTCCGATACTGATGATATCAATATCGCAATATCGGTATCAAGAAAAATTTTCTGGATAACTTAAAAATAAACCCTATAAAACGCGCCGTTGGTGATTAAAAGCTGTAAAATTACTAATAAATAATCATAGTTATCTGTGTGTGCGTACCATGGTCGAGTGCTTAGCTGTTGCCAGCTCTCCGACCATGTAGCACACAGACTACTTGCTAGTCGCTAAAATACGAAGTTGTCTATCTGACAAAATGTTAGACGCTTCGTTGTTTTTAAGAACATAATAACAAGAAAAACTTGAAAAATAGAAAATAGATAGATTTATCTAGCCATAAATAAATCATAAATCTGTGGTTCCTAATTACTGTGATTTTGCATGCATATTTTAATTGGTTTTTTTTACAGAATATAGGACAATGCGTTTTATATAAGTTTTAAATCACAGTTGTCGCATTGTCCTATATTCTGTAAAAAAATTATTGAAAACAGCGTGTGACTTTCAAAAATACGGCTTTTGGAAAATGGTGACATAAAAGTCATCGGTGATAATTTTAGTCACCGGTGATTTTGATATCACCAGTGAGATTCAAAAATCGCACTCCAGAGGTGGTTTGACTCCCGAGCTTGCGAGGATTTTAACATAGAATACGTACTCCACAACGACGATGGTTGACATTTTTTCGCCAATTTATCGAAATAAGCCAAAAAGAACTTTCGTAAGTTTTTAGATAAAGCTTTCGCGATTTTGGCGGTAACAGATTATCTGTTATGCATTTTGTCTTTTGCTCGACGTCAAACTCTTCATTGTACATTCTTAATAAATTTATTTAAAACGGAACAAATCTACACTCGTCAGAAATTCTGAAATTTTCGCGGTTAATTTTTTCATCTAAACCAGTCACAGATTAGAAATAAAATTTGAAACGCATGGCGCCACCTTCTTTGCGGAAAAAACATGCAACTAAAACTCAAAATTTTTGCATATATTTACTGGCTGTTTGAGTTTGTCTTTGTCTCATTAAGGAAATTAAAAAAAACTACTTACTTTAACTCCCTAGAGACTAAAGTGGTCACTTTAGTCCCGCTTCGCAGGGCTATATTAGCGTACTTTTAGAGCATGAGAAGTGAAAAAGAATTTATTGATTTATTTTCATTTTATTTTATCCGATCCAACCTTATTAAGAAAAATGTGCAGTTTATAACAAACATGTGCAATTCCGATATTAATATCGGAATTCCGATATTGAGATCTAATATCGAAAATCAGTATCGGAATTGAAAATCTTCCGATATTACATGCCCTAGTCCTGATCGTGTACATTCGATGCTGCTCCCGTTACCTCTGGTCGCAGCTGAAAATCAGTGTTTTGCTCTTTGAGCAAAGCTACACACTGAGCTGTGTCCCTTTGCACCGCCACGCACACACATACATTCGTTTATGTTTAGCTGGTAAGTAGGTAGTTAGTATTTATTTGTTGTTCATTTGTTTATCTTTTTTTTAATTTCTTATTTTGATTGTATGTGTGTGTATTGTGTTGCAAATAAAATGGTTATCTATCTATCTATCTTACATTGATAGTTAACAGCTATCACAAAATCTATTACATAATTTCTTAAAACTTTTAGACTTAGATCCATATAGGTCAGCATCTGGAATATCTTTCAGAACTGAGTTTAGTAGGTTGATTGGTCGAATAGTATGAATTGTCATTATATCACTTACCACATATTTATAAAAATACTGACACTATGTTGCTCGAATACGTGCCAAATTAAGTAAGCGTATTGATAGTAGGCTGCAATGATATTCAATAAGCGGACTTATAAACCCCTACATTGAATAAAAACATTTTAATTTTAATTATTAAAACAAAAGTTTTGTTGTTTTAGAACATTTGTAAAACTGCTGTCTTGTTTCCTTTCTAGTTTTGTATGTACATAGTTATTTTTTTTATTTTTCTACCACAATTTTTTTACAGAGTAGGTTTTGTGCTTATTTAATTTTAAACAAAATTAAATAAGTTACCAAAAATCCCTTGAATAAATTGACACCTGATTGACACAAACCTAAATTATGTTAAAGATGAAATATTACTAAACAAAGCCAACAGGCCAAATGGAGTTTAAACTCGAGTTTATAATGAAATAATTTCATGCCATATTTAACCATACGAAACATGCCGCTGTCGTTTGCAGTTCTAGCTAACCACAACAGAACCAAATAATCTACGCTTGTATAAGCTACGCTTATATATTTACTGTCAAGACCCCGTTACACAGATTGGTAAGGCCCCAATGAGATAGGTAGGTATAAAAATCTTCCGTTGTGAAATCACATTGCACCATAATGCGGAAACGAAGCGCATCACCTGTGAGCGTTCGCAGAATCACACCGTTTCACAAAGTTGTATCATTGGAGATCTTCGAAATGACGTCACAGCGCTGGCTGATTCGTTGACACGGTATATAACGTCTATGGTAACATTCCAGCAACGCCAAGGCTTCTGATTGGCATGTGGACTAGATATACATTCAGTACATATTTCGTACTCCAGGTACGAAATAGTCTTGGATGTCGTAGGTACCCTCGCAGCTTAGGAGATATAGGGGGGGTTTAGTGGCGCTGCCATAATGATGTCCTTACAGCAGCGCCACCGCTGTATAACGAGCCAAGTTTTCCTTACATCCGTTGACGACATTACTTAGAGTTCAAGTACTACAAATTTTTGCAAAAAAATGCAAACAGTTATTTAACTAGATATTAATTCTCTATCACGCAACATAACGTATCTAAGCGGGGATCGAAGCCGCGACCTCCGACTCAGAAGGCAGGGTCACTACCAACTGAGCCAACAGACCCGTCATATAAGTATTGCGACAAGACGCAAATAATGTTTTATTTTATGTTTTTTTTTTCTTTCTATTATACTACGCCTCATAGAGTATGAGCTCGGGGCCAACATTTGTGTGCATCAACACATCTGTTGGCTTCGTGTCTGGGTGTTTGATATTTATTAAAGTATGATTTATCAGTTG
The DNA here is from genome assembly GCA_963855545.1 of Ethmia dodecea. Taxonomy (NCBI): domain Eukaryota; kingdom Metazoa; phylum Arthropoda; class Insecta; order Lepidoptera; family Depressariidae; genus Ethmia; species Ethmia dodecea. Next base: position 13,829,175 of record OY979443.1, on the reverse strand, counting down.
TTTAAACCCATAGTACAGGCTCTGCTTAGTTTGGGACTGAAACACAGTGGGTAAATTGTTTCCCACGATTTATTATTATTATTTGGTGATGTATCAACGCACAGCCTGGGATAGCTTATACAGTGTAGGCATCCACTAAGAAAAGATTTTGCAAAATTCAACCCCTAAGCGGGTGAAATAAATGTGGGCGAGCGAAGCCGGGCATAAGAGCTAGTTTATTGTATATGTGTGACGCGAATATGCAAGTATTATAATTCCTAAACAGTGGGAAGCATTCGTGACCTCGTCGCAGTCTGATAGCTTAGCTGACAAACGAGGCTAAGAACTTATTAGAGCTAACAGGAAGATATGTAATATGATTATACAAAGAGTTAGCTGCACCGTTCGGTCGATGTGTTTGTTTGTAGGTAAAAACTGCATTTGATTAGATTGGTCTACAATAAGAAGATTAAGTTATTATTTTTCTTACTACCAAAAAAATATAAAAATTTACCCTACCTAAATCTTGAAAAATCTATAGCTATTATTAATTATAATCGATTTTAAGTGTAATATCAACTAATATTATAAAGTCGATAGATTTATATGTTTGCTTGTAATACTGGACTACTAAATACCAAAAATACTGGACCAATTTTAAGTAACATAATTTTCCAATGGATACCGGACTTAGGGTAAAGCTTTGGGTAAAGTTTCCCTTTATTACTGTTTAAAAGGAGATGTGCAAGTGTAGATTTATTGACAACTAGCGACCCGCCCCGGCTTCGCACGGGTGCAATGCTTATAAGATTTTCCCGCTTTTCTGTTGAAATTTTTCCTGAATTTTCTTTGCTATAAACCTCACGGAGCCCGAGACCTTTCCAACGAATGCAAAACTGTGGAAATCGGTTCGTGCGTTCTGGAATTATAGCGTCAGGAAGGAAAACCCGACTTATTTTTATATAGTAGAAGATTATGTGACTCACCTAATTTGATTCCTGGATGTTTTCTTAAATTGGGTATACTCACTATCCGTCGAATTATGAGAAGATTTTGTTCGTATCAAAATCTAAATGTTGTTATTCACGGTAGGAGCTTATTCGATTAAATCCACTTATTAAAAGTTTTTGCGGATCTTTAATATCTAACGAAGTCACAAATTCAAAAGAGCAGTCGATAGTTTTCTCAGTATTAATAGCATTCGAGTGACTTGAGAATACAAATAAATAAATAATCTCACGCCTTTTATAACCGACGGGGTAGGCAGAGGTATTCAATTTCTGGATATACTCACTTTTCACCAGATATTCTTTTGACCCCCAAACGTGATAGGTGGTGAGCCCATCGCCGGACCGGGTCTGTTACACATGTCTCAGAATTCATTCTGGGACCTGCTGGTTTTCTCACGATGTTTTCCTTCACCGTCGAGCGTCGTTGAGAATACAATGTCCGAAAAAATATTTCAGTCTTCGATATTTTGTAGTAGAGACACAGCAAACTCAATTCCAAGATTAAGACTCCGAGAAAATTGCCTTCCGGGAAGATAATCCTGAACAATGACCTTACTTATATGTACGTTGAAGTGTAATGTAGGTTGCGATTATTATACTGTTTCGTTTGAAATTTTAATTATACAATATTTACGAAACGACCTTTGTTTAAACTTTTCGTATTTGCGGTACAGGTAAACAACAATTTAAACATAATGTGGGTTGCGGGCGAAATTATTTGGTATCCTAAAGAGAATAATTTTGCACAAACCCCTGCGTAGCTTTCAATTTATCTAATACTAGCGACCCGCTCCGGCTTCGCACGAGTGCAATGCTAATACTAAAACCTTCCTCTTGAATCACTCTATCTATTAAAAAAAACCGCATCAGAATCCGTTGCGTAGTTTTAAAGATTTAAGCATACATAGGGATATAGGGACAGAGAAAGCGACTTTGTTTTATACTATGTAGTGATATTATTATAGCTAGGGCTATATCACTGATGTAGCCCTAGCTACTCATAGCTGTATCTAAAGCCACTCTTTCCTCTAATATAAAGATCAGCGCACACCAAACCGAAAAATGCTCAAGCATTTACCAACATTGCAATATCGTCCTTACCCGTTGCAAATAGTTATTAGGAGTACTTACCTAATTAATATGCAAGATTAATTATGTAGCTGAGAGCGACGTTCACTGTTTAAAACTGCATCGTATAAGGATGTCTGCGTCTGTTCTGGGCTGTCCCTATAATTTCCCACGCTGATTATAAGACAATAATTTTAAGCTCATTGTCTCTTACATGACACAATTTTCGAAGCCATTTAAATACTACAAAACTAGTATCAACGGTCTAAACCCTATCAAAGGACTAAAAACATTTAACGGATGATCAACCTCTAATTGTATGGGAAATTATTTATAAAGAAAAACAAAAAAAAACAAATCATCACTAAAAAGTAGCCAAAACTAAAATTTTAACGGAATACCTAATAATATAATTTATATTCCGAAGCACCTAAATATTATCATAGTATTAGTTGAAGTTGGGGCTAATCTATCTATATCTGAAGATCTTTACATATGATCTTTAAATGTATAAGTAACGAAATTAAAGAACTTCCTTTAAATAAACAAATTTCAATACCGGTTTACATTTGAGGTGAATATGGATTAGGTACCCTAAAAATACTCGTCGAATGAAGCACCTCCTCCATTTTTTAAGTTGGTTAAAAATAACACCTTTCCGTTAAAATTGGTAGGTACCCGAAAGGTACCAATATTACGTTTCTGAATTGATCAATTTACACTTTATCCTTTGTTCAATACAATCTTTGCTCAACAAATCTGTTCTCAATGGGACCTTTTGGGAAGATGCTTCAGATAGTTCCCGACAATCGTAGCAATCAGTTGATCAAAGCCTCATTGTTGAATATCCAATCTGGACAAAGTATCACTGTTTGCGAGGGGTAAGAAGATAGTGTGTTCATCATGGATAAGTATATATTAAAAAAAATGTAACCGACCAATGTCTGAACATAGAAGATATTAAAAAACACTTTATATGAGCGGTCTTTATAAGATCAATAGAAGCATTCACAATATTTTATTTAACTTTTGTATTTCTGTACGGCCGTATGTTTGTACGCGCATAACTCAAAAACTTCTGCAAAAAATTGGATTTTTTCACAGTAGTATTGTTGAAGGTCTAACCAAAATCGAATACCTACATCACTATACATAGTATAAAAAAAAGTCGCTTTCTCTGTCCCTATATCCCTATGTCCCTATATCCCTATGTCCCTTTGTATGCTTAAATCTTTGAAACTATACGCAACGGATTTTGATGCGGTTTTTTTTAATGGATAGAGTAATTCAAGAGGAAGGTTTTAGTGTTAACATTGCACCCGTGCGAAGCCAGGGCGGGTCGCTAGTATTCTATAAAACAAGTTTTTTTAGGCTAATTTAAATTAAAGCCGTTTTTCTTTTTGTTTGCAGAATAGTCGGTGTTAAGGCGTCGGCGGGATGATGCACCCACGACGTCACTACCCAACCCTTCACCTCTGCTCCGTTAGCGAACAACCCTTATACCCCACCCTCCTCCTAACCTTCTATCTACTACTACCCAACTCCATCCAGATGACTCTAAATACTACAGAAGCCAAGAAAAAGTATACCACTAACACAAGTAACGATGATATAAAAAATCTTACTACTGTGAATAACAAAGAATATCAAGAAGTGTTAGATAACTTTAAACGAATAAACTATGCGAGTAAAAATGATACTACTGACATAGAAAACATTATAAGCCCCACCCTCAACACAACTGAAATTAAAGATATACGATCACAAACTGTGAAATATCGAGATAATTTTGACAATCAAACTATTAAAGATGACATTAACATGTTGAATAAATTAAAAGGTCTCAGCAAAATGGCAAAACTAATAGATGACGGTGCAAGAACAAAAATACTCTATGACTATTTCAAAACCATCAACAATTATTCCGAAAAGGATGAGGAATTCAAAACAGATCCCGAAGTAATGGAACAAGCCCCTAGTGTTAATGAAGTTAATCAAACAAATGGGAATTCCAGTGAAATCCAGAGTCAAGGTAAGAGTGAGCCTGGAAGGGCCGCATATGAAATGTTACTGAGTACTGTTGATGTATCCCGCTCTGCGGTTACCTCATTAAGGCTGGGTGGGCCGGCAGAGGCCGATTTTTGTGATGTTTAAAATCATCTGAGACATAGAAAATAGTGTTTAAAATTCTGAAAAAAAGATATATATAACTTAAGGACATATTCTAGTCAAAGTCGCATTCGGTTACACGATTTGATGAACTTCACTCGATAGAAAAAAATCTCAAAGTTACCTCTTTTTGTTTTGTTTTTTCTATGTCATGACTAAACTACTGATATTTTACATTAATTTTTTGTACTAAATTAAAGATGTGAAATATTTCTAGACAAATTCGCAGAGTTTGACTTTATAAAATGATTTTTATAATCACTATGTTGAAAAAACTACAAAATGCACGAGCGCGGTGGCTTAGCTGGCGTGTTCAGTCGCGCGCTGGCGCTTACGGATGACGGACCTGTGTCAATTTTTTCCGTGACAATTTTTTGCACAAATCAATCAGTTTTGACGAATTGATATATTTGTTGCAAGTTATCCATAATGGGTAATAAACAACGAAAGCGAAAAAAGGCGTTACCACTATAAAATTAATAAATAAAAAGAATTAACTCAAAATATATGTGAAGAAGTAAGTAAATGTTTAATTTGTTATGTCATTTTCGACTTTGACACAATCACATTAAATTTCATTTTACTTCAATCTCATTTATAAATTCATAAAAAGATCATGCCATAGTATAAGAATATCAGTAGGTACAATTCAACTGAAATTAGGCAAGTAATCAAATAAATCGTAATATGAAGGTCGGTAAGACCGTCAATTTTTAAAATCTGAAATATTGCATACATGTGTAAATCGCGTGAAAATGCAATTATATGATGACATGGTGCTGATCTGATGATAGAGCTGGAAGGTGGCCATAGGAACTTTGCAATGAAACGACACAACCTCATCGAGTTTGGGCTTCATCGAATCGTCATGACTAATTTGGAATACTATTTTGAGCTAATACTGGAATATCTATCGCTGAACATAATTCCTCAAATTGAGAAAAGCCAATACCAGAAGCCACAATGCCAGTAGTGGCGGCTGTATTAAGATTAACTTGGTCTTGATTGCATTCAAAACGAAATGTTTTAACATTAATGTTTTAAGTTGTTTTTAGGCACTTGTCTGACACGGCTGACGTGTCCGAAAACTCTGTCAGTAAATTGAATTCTGTCGATCCTGTCCACACTGTAAATCTTACGTAAGGATCACATTTGAAATGATAACATTTACCTTAACATTTTCATGTGTATTTTGTCAGTCTATTAACTTTTTACTATGCTAACATCAAAAAATATATAGGTAACTAATATTAATCTAAAATATGTAATACTTACTATATTTGTTTACTGTTTCAGAGATACTGAAGAGGCGGAAGACTCACTTATCGTAAAGTATGCATTCAAAGAAAATTAATTTCAACCTGTTTCAGGATGGCGAATTGTTGATATAAATTACATTTTACAGGAGTTACAAGAGAAAGCTCGTCATAAGGGTTTATTTAACTGCACCTTAGGAAAATTCCGTTTGATCAGTGAAAAACGACGAGGACTTTTATCAGTATTTCATTTTGAATGCAATATTTACAAAGAAATTTAGCTCGATTAACTCTGAAGACCTAAACGATAGAGATCAAGTTAATCTTAATACAGCCGCCACTACTGGCATTGTGGCTTCCGGTATTGGCTTTTTTCAATTTGAGGAATTATGTTCAGCGATGGATATTCCGGTATTCAGCTCAAAATACTATTTCAAATTAGAAGATGAATTATTTGAAAAATGGAAAAAGACGGCAAATTTTAATGCTTCTATGGAATCGAAGAAGCAGCTCAAGTGGAGAAGGATATTGCTATCGCAGAAGGTCGAACTAAGAACGGCTACCCTTTAATTGATGTTTACGTTGCTGGGTCATGGTGCGCTAGATCTTACGGCACCAACTTTTTCATCGCATTTCAATCTTTTTTGTCATCATGGATACGTTAAAAATTCGAGTAATTATGGAATATGAGTACCGTCGTGGCAGCAACGCGGCACAAGCGGCACGCAACATCAACGACGTTTACGGAGCTGACACTACAAACCAACGCACCACCTGTTATTGGTTTGCTCGCTTCTGTTCTGAAAATTTCGACTTGAAAAATAAACCTCGCGGTCTTCCGAAGACTTTGGTCGACAATGACGAATTAAAGGCGATTATGGAAGCTGATGATACACAATCTACGGCTGAATTAGCAGTAGCTTCCGACGTTAGCGTCAAAACAATATTGGTCAATTTGCGTCAAATTGGCAAGGTAAAAAAGCTTGACAAAAGGGTGCCCCACGAACTCAATGATCGCCAGCGCGAAGTACGCGTCGAGACGTGCCTTGCACTGCTCAACAGATACACAAATGAAGGAATTTTGAACCGCATTGTTACCTGCGATGAGAAATTTATTGTTTGATAACCGCTAGCGCTCAGCAAATTGGTTGGATCCAGGTTCAGCACCTAAACAATGCCTTAAACGAAAACTTACCCCTAGAAAAGTGATGAAGTGACCTGTTTGGTGGTCTAGCGCCGGTGTGATTCATCACAGCTTCTTACCAAACGGGGTGAGCATTACTGCAGATGTATACTGTGAAGAACTGAACACAACGATGGAGAAGCAGGCACATCTCCAACCAGCTTTGGTCAATCGCTCGTCTCCGCTGCTTCTGCACGACAACGCGTGACCTCACACTGCACAGAAGACGGTCTCCAAGTTGCAAAAACTGGGGTTGGAACCTCCCCGTCATCCGCCCTACTCACCAGACCTTGCGCCTACAGACTAAAACTTTTTCCAGAATTTGGATAAGTTCTTGGTGGGAAAAAAAATTAATACCCGAGAGGCAGTAGGTACAAAATGCCTTTGAAGAATTTGTTGCCAGTCCAGCTGATTTCTTTAAGAAGGGCATCAACAAACTGCCACTGCGTTGGCAAAAGATGCATTAATTGCATAGGTGATTGATTACTTCGATTAATACAAATAAAAATACATGAAAAAAATTCGTTTCAATTTTTTCATATAAAATGGCAATTTCATTGGTAAAGACCTAATATTTATGTCAAACAGAATTTTCGATTTTAGATTTTTGTCACCATGATGTATACACATAATAGTTATAATAATTACATAAACAAACAAAATAAAAACAGAGAAGTTACTTCATTTATTTACGTAACTCTAATTTATTACTAAACCATAAACAAAGTTTGATAATATATAAAATGCATTTCTAAAGTCAAATAAAATTATCCTACTGCTAATTTATATACTATGTCGCTGGCGGGGTCATGCGAGTTCACTGCCGATGCGTCCGATCTAAGTATTTTGCGCTCGACCCGTGACAGCGCTAAATGCCTACTGCTGCAGGAATACCTGGCCTCACGCCGAAGCCTACCTTTGTCGATGGTACGTATATTTCGCTTTCAAATTAATTAATAGTGCTTGATTATTAGAACAGTAACATGAAAATTGTATTTTGGGTTGTAGTGTAGAAAACAACACTTGAATTTGGCTTTCTGTTCATTTATTGATTGATCGAAACTACAATTATTAATTAAAACCAATTTAAGCTGATTAGGAATTCGTAGGAAGGCACGTTCAAAATACTAAGGACGAGTATGTAAGCCTGATTTATCTATTCTACACTAATATTTTAAAGAGGAAAGATTTGAATTCTTGTATGTTTGTAACGAATAAATTCAAAAACTACTCGACCGATTTAAAAAAAATCTTTTGCCAATGTAAAGCTACAATATCCCTGTGTAACATAGGCTATATTTTATCCCCGTATTCCCACGGGAACGGGAGAGCTGCAGAATTATTTTTTTCGGAAAGATATAAAATTAATCACGTGGTCATTCTGCCAAAAGTAGCACTGATTATCCATTTAATCAACCAACTGCAGAATCCGTGGAATCCCGTCAACCCTCCCCCCCCCCCCCCCTCCCCATCAAATGATCCAAGCCAAACTGTCATCAACTTTGAACCAAACTGCAATCGCCGCAGAGCATCTTTATTATCGAACTAGTAGGATGCAATTTGGTTGACAGATTCATAATTTAATTTCGCGTCAAACTCAAAATTCTTTTATTTCAGTAGGTATAAAAAATACACTTTGAAAGAGACCGTCAAGTTAGAACCCTCACCATGGAATTGAGCCGTTCTGATAATGTCAAACAACTCTTCCTAAATAGTGCCAAATAGTGCCCAAGGCATATAAATAGTGCTATCATACTTTCGGAGATATTCAGGTCGTTCAGTGAGGCTGCTATCTTGACGTCAAGATAGCAGCCTCATCTCAGTACACAAAAACCACAGCACTGTTCTTGAAGAACTATATACCAAAAAACTCTTCTTAAATAGTGCCTTGGATTTGCAAAGTTTCAGAATTAGTGCTTCAAAGGAACCGAAGATATTAGGGTACATTGATGAGGCTTCCAACTTGACGTCAAGCTGGAAATCACATCATCAACGAGGAAGAATTTCGAATCGAGACTAATGCCAAAAATCTCTTCCTAAATAGTGCCTCCGGAATCAAAACAAAGCGGAAAGATTTAACTTGTATTTTAGTCAATAAATGATGATAAAATTCCACGTACATTTTGGATTCGGTACAGATAGGAATAAACCAACTAGATCAAAATGGAGGCTCAGCTTTATAAAGAGCAACATCTCAGAATGTTTTTTTTTTGTTTTTTTTTTTAGATAGGGGTACAAATTGTGATGATTTATCAAGTATCAGGATGCGGACTGGTTTAGTTTTTGAGATATAATTTTTTGAAGAATTATAACTCAATCATTTATCAAATATCAAAGAAAACGCAATGTCCAATGTCAAACTTCAAAAAAACGTTTAATTTTTTTTTTTATAAAAAAAACACGGAAATGAAGATTTTTATGGGCCTGTTGAAATACACCCTCATCTGCTAGATATTAAGCAAGAATACATTATAAAAAAACTCGATTTTGTTTGAACTAAAGATAAAAAAACCACGGAAATAAAGATTTTAATGGACCTGTTGACATTCATCCTAAGATAAAACAATATTGTTTAAACATGTTTAGGACACGGCGATGAAAGAAAATTTAAATATTTTAATAAATGTATTCCGTAACAAAACATTAACTATTAAATAAAAATAGGTTTTAATATAAATAAACAATAGATTTTTATCAATAAAAAAAATTAAACGTTTATTTGAAGTTGGACATTGGACATTGCGTTTTCTTTAATATTTGATAAATGATTAAGTTATAATTCTTCAAAAAATTATATCTCAAAAACTGAACCAGTCCGCATCCTGATACTTGATAAATCATCACAATTTGTACCCCTAGCTACAAAAAAAAAAACAAAAAAACAAACTGAGATGTTGCTCTTTATAAAACTGTGCCTCCATTTTGATCTAGTTGTTTTATTCCTATCTGTACCGAATCCAAAATGTACGTGGAAGTTTATCATCATTTATTGACTAAAATACAAGTTAAATCTTTCCGCTTTGTTTTGATTCCGGAGGCACTATTTAGGAAGAGATTTTTGGCATTAGTCTCGATTCGAAATTCTTCCTCGTTGATGATGTGACTTCCAGCTTGACGTCAAGTTGGAAGCCTCATCAATGTACCCTAATATCTTCGGTTCCTTTGAAGCACTAATTCTGAAACTTTGCAAATCCAAGGCACTATTTAAGAAGAGTTTTTTGGTATATAGTTCTTCAAGAACAGTGCTGTGGTTTTTGTGTACTGAGATGAGGCTGCTATCTTGACGTCAAGATAGCAGCCTCACTGAACGACCTTAATATCTACGAAAGTATGATAGCACTATTTATATGCTTCGGGCACTATTTGGCACTATTTAGGAAGAGTTGTTTGACATTATCAGAACAGCTCAATTCCATGGTGAGGCTTCTAACTTGACGGTCTCCTTTGAAATGACAATATAAACAAGGCACACTAAACTCGTCCATGAGGATTGGCTAAATGTAAACAGCAGCCCGTCTCCACCGACGAGTTGCTGGTTCCAAATGCAGTACCCCGAGAAGAGCCAGCAAGAAACTCAAGGGCAGCGTAGCGTTGTACTTATTGTACTACGCTCCAAATTGCACACAGCCTAACAGTTTTCACCGAAAATAGTAAACAAACGGCTAGTGCTAGTCGGACTTTCACTCGAAGGGTTCCGTACCACAATTCAAAAGAACCGCTAAAATACACGTTTCTTTTCATTTTATTTTCATCTTTTAATTTAATTTGTCTATCTGGCGGATAAAAGGCGTGAGTTTATTTATTTAATATAAATAAAATAAATAATCTCACCTTTTATAGTTATAACTTATATTTTTCACTTTACAAAGGGTCTTACTTAAGTAATTGGGATGACAATGTAATTTCATATAATGGAGCTGATCTGATGGGATCTGAAGATATAGAATAGATGATCTGATGATGATATATTAAGACATAGTACTTGTTTTTCATATATTATTACTGTGTAGTAAGTATTTTGCAGTGATAATAGCATAACAGTAAAATTTACGTACTATCTAGGTATAACTGTGGTTACCCTAGGCTTCATAGATACTTTAAAGAAATAAATAATATTAGTAATGTTTTGGGTACCAAAAAAGTTGATTAATAAAAAATAAAACATGTGTGTACATAATATCGCTTTTTTATTTAAAATAAATATATATAAACGTCATTACGGTGGCGTAAAAATTTAAAAAATATATTTATCCGAAAGTACTGTGTTTCCAAGGGCGCCTTACAAATTATTAGATTTACAGCATCTTAATCTATAATCTAAAACATTTAGAGAAAAAAGAAATTGCCACCGTAATGACGGAAAAAAGCTTGCTTTGAAAATTTACCCAATTTTTTCATTGTCAAAGCAGGATGCAGAATTTGGGTAGCTCTATGTAGTAGTTGATATTGCAGACTGTATTTACTTAGCTGGAAATCGGAAATCTGTCAAAGACAATGGTTATCAAAGGTTTAATCGCCCTTTGACGAAGTGAACTATTATAATTTCCATAGTGATGTAATATAACTAGTAACCGGAAATGCCAAATACAGTAGCTTGTCCAACGGTCGGCAACACGCTGCTCACTTGACGTTTTGACGTTTCGTGTTAAATGTAACATGAGTTGCTGGTAATAGGTACGAGTTACTATGTAGCATAGTACATTATAACAGAACTCATTGGGTATATAATATAGGTACATTGCCTACCCTAAACTATCTAACGGTATTCATTTGAAAATAAAGCTTAAAAGTAATATCAAAATGCGTATAGTGCACAACGAGATAGAGTGTAAATTACGTTATGATTTACGCGTTTTTGACCGATTTACGGAGGATATTGAAGATGTACTTACCAATAAAGCTTCTTTCAAGGGTGTTAACTGAGCTGTAGCATTATGTGTAATTTCGTCACGACAAAATGGGAGTTTGCGGAATACGACAAAATGGTGATGTTGTTTGCGGAATATTCCGTTTCTGTAAATGACCGCGTTTCACCAGTACCTATATTCTTTAGACCCCTAAATGTTTATATTGCTCGTGATACGCTATAGCTGAAATAGGAGTAGGTACATGATATTTCGAAGATTCATGCGGGTGATATTGATACGTCAAAATACTTGTAAGTATTATGGATCCGACCTAGGTGAATACTATACACTACACACTACAGGCGGATGAATTAACATACAGACGGTTCGCTCGCTTGGTATATTATTATTAGGTAGGTATATTATAGATGTAATATGTTATATTATAAGGCAAAAATTAGCAAAAGGAGCATTGCTAAGAAAAATATTTATTACTAAGTACGTTGGTATAAATAAGCAACAAAAACTTTCTGAAAAATACTTAGGTAGGTATCTACTTTATTTTTGTAATTTTGTAACCTAAGTGTATTTTATAGCTAATTTAAAAATATAATAAATAACCGTAGTCTTTTTCACAGAACACCTCAAATTACGTTACATCACTCATCAATCGTAGAGATTTTAGTATCTATGCTTTTCAGAAAGCTATTAGGTACATAAGGATAAAACACCCAATTATTGATACCCTAGTTCACCCTACCAATTAATTGACACTCTTAACAACTTTATTCAAAATTAACGAAATTACAATACACAATTTATTTTTACAATATTTTTTTATCTAAATATAATTGTGTATCGTATCGATAATTTTGACTAAAGTTGTTAGGGTGTCAATTAATTGGTGGGGTGTCAACAATTGGGTGTTTTACCATATCACAGGCGAAACTCCTACTTAGTATACAGGTGACTTTTTTTACCGTCTGGAAAAAAATGTGGTGTGATAGGTAAGTGTAATAGATTCATTTGGCAATGTTACTTAAAAAAAAAATATTTTTCTCAAAAAATTTTTTTCTTGCTTAGACTTATATACATTACTCAATTGTAGTCAATAATACACACTGAGATATTTGAAATAGTATTTTAAAAAGAAACAGGCTCGTAGCTTCCATTTATGCGCAATTTACCTACAACCGCCAGCTGCGCGTAGTACTGTGCGTAGTTTTCTAGATTTTGTAATTTGCACTAAACATGACTATATTTAACAATTAATCTCGTGTATAACTTCGGCTCTAGATACCTTATAAGTCATATTTTTTTCCAGACGGTAAAAAAAATCATCCAGTATAACTTCTATCTACTTACAGGTATCCCAAAAAGCAGGAGCAACCGGATACTGTCGATCCTGGGGCTGTTCGAGTTATCTGTTGGAGACACTCCTCGGGCCGACGGGCTCTCCGAGCTGACTGCGGCCAGGCTGGCAGTGGACCATGTGAACAAACGTAATCTGCTACCTGGGTATAAGCTGCACCTCATCGCTAATGATACAAAGGTGACGTTGAATAAACATTTAACTACCATCAATGTAATAATAATGATAATAACTTTATTAAGGCAACTTAGACCCTATTGTGTTAGTAACAATGTTCTTGTCTTATGTTAGTAATGAATATGAGTGTATGCGAAGATATTCTGCGAGCTTTCGCCGAGCATTGAGCCTAGATAAAGTAGAATCCGAGTAAGTAGACACTAAATAAGTACAAGATAGAAATACAAAAATCTAACATCCAAAAGAAAAAAGGTCACTTCACATATTACACAAATGATACAGATTCATTTATTTCCATTTTAAATTCAACCTTGTTTATTTTTGTATTTAGTTAACTAGCTTTAAAATGTTGTTTATTGTTTAAGTCCCCGTATATTATAGCATGTTTGAATTGATTCGTGTGCCTGATTATGTAAGTAATTGGACAAAGATTGGCCTCTGCGATACAGGCTGCAAGACTATTGCTCTTGTACATTGTTGCTGCTGTATTTTGTTGGCAAATAAATGAATTATTATTATTATGTGTGTCTTTACAAATTCACGGGACTATAGAGTCCCGGACATTATTAAGTATTATTATTGGTATTATTATATAATTTTGTTTTGTATCCATTCATTTACTATAATAAACGTTTCATATATTTTTAAAATAAGTTTACATTTGGTATCCTTCTACACTACATACCTAGATGACATAATGGTTCTTAGACATACATACCTACCTTCATAGATTTTTTTGCTGTCTTTCCACTGCGATCGAGCCGCGGCAACAACTTGACATTTGAAACTCGGGTGCAACATTTTAGTTTACGGATTTTTAAAAACTCGTCACAGGCTGGGTTCTTTTAAAACCCTTGAATAAATTTAAAATTAAATCAAATATCATTATCATCAACCTGTAATAGCCCACTGCTGGGCCAAGGGTTTTTCCTAGCACATGACAATGTGTGGGCTATAACCTCCCAACCGAGCCCGAGCCGGATTGGGAGATGGTGTTAGGCCACCTAACAATCAGAATTTTTCAAGCCATCCAATGGTATCTGACATGACATAACAACTTGCAATGTGCGTAAACGCAACGAAAACTGGGACCAATGGTTTAACACGCCTTCCGAAACACGGAAACGCGAAGTAAGTGTAAAATACAAAGAACAATGGGGAGCTCTCAAACGTATCACTACATAGTATAAAACAAAGTCGCTTTCTCTGTCCCTATATCCCTATGTATGCTTTAATCTTTAAAACTACGCAACGGATTTTGATTCTATTTTTTTAATAGATAGAGTCATTCAAGAGGAAGGTTTTAGTATTAACATTGCACCCGTGCAAAACCGGGGTGGGTCGCTAGTAATTAATTATATGAAAAACTAAGTGAAAGATATAAGTATGTAGGTATATACCTACATTCAGAGAGCTTAGAGATAACATGGAAATATAAATCATTATCTATCTTTGATTTTTTATAGGTACCTAATACTAAAGCCCAGGTCAAACCAAATGCGTCGCACTCCGTCTGCAGCACTAGGTATAATGCTTTTCATCAGATATCACACCGGAAAACGTGCTAAATGTTTATTTGTAATGTTCATGTCATGTCACAAGTTTTTGTAAAACATTACTAAACCTACTTCACAGTGCGATCCCGGCGTGGGAGTGGACCGGTTATTTCATGCGCTGTACATGGAGCGAGATACCAAGATGGTGATGGTGCTCGGCACGGCCTGTTCTGACGTCACTCAGAACATCGCCAATATCGTGCCCTACTGGAACATTGTGCAGGTCAGAGTTTGTCAACACGAATGTGGAACGTTTCAAATGTTTGTGCCAATACTCAGGCCCCTCTTTTCCACTGGGCACTCTGCGTACTTGCCTACCTATTACTTACCCTTCTACTACTTCAATAGCTACTTCCACATGTTTTAATATCTTTGGTTTTCTTACATCATTCACTGTATCTAATACAATTAGGGCCCCAATATCCTAATGTGTCCAGGGCCTCCGATAGGTTAAAGACGGTCCTGCCAATACTCGTTATCAACATCTGCGAACATCTTTCAACTACAGGTTTATTAATTGGAAGCTTATCTATATTTACAGCCAAGTCAAAATGTCACAGCACACATTGTACTTTTTTAATCATTGTGAAGGAAAACATCGTGAGGAAACCCGCAGGTCTCAGAATTAATTCTGAGACATGTGTAAATAGACCCGGTCCGGCGATGGGCTCACCACCTATCACGTTTAGGGGTCCAATATATCTCGTGAAATGTGGGTATATCCAGTAATGGAATACCTCTGCCTACCCCCTCGGGGATAAAAGGCGTGAGATTATAATTTATTTATTTTATTTATGAATCATTGTGTCACTTATAGCATATTTTTATTGGTTTACAATAAAGAGTTTTTACTTTTTACACAAATAACACTTCGTGCTAGTTATAGAATAGTCTCAATCAGACTCATGAAACCACATAATTATCTGTATTCGTCTAGGTGTCTTCCGGATCAACATCACCAGCTCTGAGTGACCGCTCTAAGTTCCCATTATTCTGCCGCACCGTCGCACCCGATTCCTCACACAATACAGCACGCATCGCCTTCATCAAGTGAGTTAATAACAGACATGGTCCCCATATTACCAACCTATCGTGTTTAATCAATGTTTATTAGAATATATGAACATTAAATCATAATACCTAAATGTTGGAAGACTCTGCCTCACAAGAACGGACAAGAATATAAGGGGAGTTTGGGGCTTGTGTAAACAAAAAAGTAAATTTTTACCGCAAATGGCGAGCTACAATACATTTAATTAAATGAGGTCAGATCGTAGCGACCCATCAACTCGGGGATAAAAGGCGTAAGTTTTATTATAATAAAAAAAAAAAAAACTCACGCCTCTTATCCCCGAGGGGGTAGGCAGAGGTATTCCATGTCTGGATATACCGACTTTTCACGAGATATTCTTTGGACCCCTAAACGTGAGAGGTGGTGAGCCTATCGCCGGACCGGGTCTTTTACACACTGTCTCAGAATTAATTCTGGGACATATGGGTTTCCTCACGATGTTTTCCTTCGCCGTCGAGCTAATCATAAATAGGTAAGTAAGTTATGAAAAACTCATTGGTACATGCCAGTATTCTAACCCGAGCCACACTGATTGTCATCATGTGAAGCAGGCTCTTTAACCGTAAGGCTATCACTGCGTCTTTGTTTTACAGATTTTTTATATTGTTTCTATAACTTCATAGGCAATTTGGCTGGGACACAGTGACAACGTTCTCCCAGAACGAGAAGGTGTACTCGTTGGCAGTGAATGAATTGGTGACCCAGATGGAGGCGGCCAACATCACCTGCACGGCGTCCGTCACCTTCGCCGCGAACGACTTCCGGAAGCAATTGATGATATTGAAGGTATGTTGATACACAGGAAGGTTAATTGAAAATAAATTTGGGGAAAACATGGAGTTTTGTGTCTAAGATAAAAAGGCTAGAAAGGGAAATATCACTAGTTTTTTTTATTAATGGTTATTTAATTATGTGTTCTTTGCCTTTTTTCGTGTAGGTTCGAATGGCAGACGTAGGAGTTTGGGGGCCGCGCCGTTGAAATCTCGCCCTTTATAATAACTAGAGGTAGACCATGTACTATATGTTTACAGAGAGTGTGAAGGTATTCATGTAGGTAGTCGGCATTAAAATACAAATAAGTAATAAAAGTTTGTTAAAAATTGAAGGAGGTCCGCGTACTACAAGTCGTGGTTGTTTTTGCGTGTTTTTTTCGTTTCATTATTGTATGGTGGTACGGTACCCTTCTCGTTTATTTCTCCACTTTTACTAAAAAATTATGTTGAAAATTAGTCCGGACTGTCTGTTATTCCCAATGTAGATACATAATATGTATACTACGTCCATGGTTATTCCGGACAGTCCAAAATAATAGGGTTGTGTCCTACCTAGTCAAATCAGTTACTTTTTACGATCTGTCAAGACGAAATTTTATTATGGAAAATGTACTGAAATAGCAAACCGTGACGTCATAGTTTGTAGTACTCAATTGCAGAATTTTTTTTTATTGATTTATTATTTTTAAATTTGCTATAATTGTAAATTGAAAATCGAAATACATATTTTGAGGTTTTTTGGGATAATCTTTTTAATGTATGACTACTCGCTATTTAATTTCGATGCTGTCAACTACCCAATTGAAAACGAAGGATATACTACATGATTATTCATCTCCATAAATAGGAGAACTTGATCAACCCGCAGGAGAAAGTTTTAATTGACTTTTCTAAATTTCCAAGTGGTTTACTTGTTGAAGTATAAAACGTTTAATCGTGATTGGTTCTGACGTGAGTCTAGAAGTAGGAGGAATAAGTAGGTAGTTACTAAAACCCAATAATGGTATTAAAATAACCATTTCGGAAGTGATACTGTCTATCATACTTGAGGCCCGTTTAATTCTAGATCTTGCACCTGACAATGAGTTTTTCAAAAACTTACTTTTACATCTACACCAATATTATAAAGAGGAAAGATTTGTATTTTTGTCCGGCGATGGGCTCACCACCTATCACGTTTAGGGGTCCAATATATCTCGTGAAATGTGGGTATATCCAGTAATGGAATACCTCTGCCTACCCCCTCGGGGATAAAAGGCGTGAGATTATATTATTTATTATTATTATTATTAAACTCAAAAACTGCTGCACCGATTTTAAAAATTCTTTCACCAATGGAAAGCTACATTATCACTGAGTAACATAGGCTATATTTCATTCCCGTATTCCCACGGGAACGGGAACTACGCGTGTGAAACCGCGCAGAACCGTTAGTCAATTATAATTTAACATAACATTCACTAGCTCGGCAAAGAAGGATAACATCGTGAGAAAACGTCCAGGACCAATTTTGATGTGTAGCACAGCACCCGCTGCGCTTTATTATTTTATAAATCCTCGACCAAAATAAACTAAAAAGCTAAAAAACTTGTGTGATTTCATAGTTTTTCCCGTAATTAAAGCTGTCCAGTTCCAACCCTACTATTGACCGTTTTTGTTTTGCAGAAACTGGACACGCGCATCATAATCGGCAGCTTTTCGGACGACATTTTTACCGAGATATTTTGTGAGGTGAGTTGCTTTTGGGTTTATTTAATTTAGTCAGGCGATGCTAACTGCGTATTATGCTGTTTGTCCTAATTTTACCAGACTAGCGAATTGCTAGGGTGGGAAGTGCGTAAGGCACTGCGTCCTTACAAAATAGATTTACCTACTTATAATAACTAGAAACAGAAACGGCCGGCCTAAAGGCGCCCAGGGGGCCAATTCTACTAAATGTCAATGGTTACAGTTGGATGACAATGACATGGTCAGTCGATGGTGTTATTTGCTCTGAAAAGTGTCAAAATAACACCATTGAGTAACCATTGACATCTCATTGTCATCCAACTGTGACCGTTGACACTTACCTAGTAGAATTGGCCCCCTGGGCACAAACTTACTCCAGAAGCTGTTAGAGTGGGACGTCCTCGCCGGCGCAGGGGACTTGGATTGGTTGAAGTGTTCTGATTTGGGGGGGCCAAAGAAATTAGGTCCGTATAGTCAATGATGTTATATAAAAAGACGGTAGGTAGGTATTTAACATAATTGTCCGTAGTGATTTGATCGTCAGGTTTCCTTGTATTCCGCAGGTGTATAAGCTGGGCATGTTCGGAGCGGGGTACGCGTGGCTAGTGGGTAACGCGCCGCCGCGCATTCTAGGGACTTCCCCGGCGCCGTGTGCGCGCGAGCATCTCGCGCAGGCCCTTGAGGGATTAGTCATAGTCACCGCTCATAAGGGTATTGCTGGAGACACCATATCGTTTTCTGGGCTGGTAAGTTATCATTATTATTCTTATTTATAATCCACTAACAAATTAATTTGGCATAGCTTTCATTTTGAGGAAGGAATCAAAATGTCAGTAAAAGTAACAAATTGAAGTCTACGTTCGATTCTTGGTTAGGACATGTACGAAGAGTCTCCGAAAATCTTTTGTAAATACTGGCTCTTTGGTAAAGGAAAACATCGTTCGGAAACCCGAAAACTCCGAATTGGTTCTGAAGCATCTGCAGCAAGTAACACTATATCCGGGACTAGATTAGACTATCGGTCCGAAAAATAAGTATAACTTAAATGTGTGAGCACAGTTTAAAATGAAATAAAAAATTTCAATAAAACCACTTTGCGTTTAGGCACATACAAACTCGTACAAAAATTCCGTTGCAAATCAAGTCTCATTCTAGAAGTTTGAAATACTATTCATAACCCAGTATCACTACATAGTATAAAACAAAGTCGCTTTCTCTGTCCCTATATCCCTATTGAAAACTACGCAACGGATTTTGATGCGGTTTTTTTTTTAATAGATAGAGTGATTCAAGAGGAAGGTTTTAGTATGTACCTATAAGCATTGCACCCGTACGAAGTCGGGGGGTCGCTAGTTAACAATATTCAACTCTCTATTTATATTAGGTAGGTATGTTTGTCATCAGTAACCACCTTTTTTCTAGACAAACAAAATGTTCAACCGAGAAATGGAGGTAGCTGGAGCTCCGGTATCTCTTTACTCAACTGAGACCTACGACGCAGTTTGGGCTATAGCTCTAGCTCTCAGCAAAGCAGAACATTTATGGCGCAACTTAGAGATCACTGATCACAGCGGAACCCTACTTAAAGGCGGTTCTAAGTTGGGGCTAGAATACTTCGATTATGACAGGAAGGATATGGCGGCGGAGTTCCTTTATCAACTAACAAATCTCAGATTTCTGGGAGTGTCGGTAATTATGTTGAAATTGATTTATTATACATATACCTACCTACCGCTATATGGCTCTAAAAACTTGTATTTTTTTTTCTTAGTTTTAACTACTAAAGTAACTTGCTAGTCAAATCAAGGTTATAATTAATTTTCAGGGCCCCGTATCATTCAACGGAGCAGACAGGGTAGGGACGACTGCTTTTCATCAGATACAAGGTAAAGTTCAGATTATTTAGTTTTTTTACAACCGTATAAAAATAATATAACTACTGGACAAGAGAAGTTACTGAAAATTCAGGCTTCTAGTTTTATCGACAACGAAGTTACAGGGGGTCTAAAATGGCCTGAATTGCTTTGATAAAAGGATGGTACGGCCGTGAAGCTTTTTTGCTCGACTTGGCGAAACATTGAGCCGCTATAGGCAGTGACCTATTCGCCGACTGAACCATTGTGATCATTACAAACACCTGGTTGGTACATAGTACATACCTATCGCAGGGCTACGAGCGCCTTGTGAGATTATATTATTTATGTATGTAGGTATTTTAAAGAGACCACAAATGTTAAATAGGCATCCAGCAGCGTTGCTGCGTAGATTCAATTTTACAGTTCATATGGGTAGGCGTAGGACCAGGGTTGAGAGGTCAGTCAGTTAGGTCAAATTAACCCAATCGAATTGTAATACTTACCTACTTCGGGCCGATTGAGATTGGTCAATTTTATTATTGTGGGTTGATCCGGCGCTATTATAAGAAAACTTGATAAACGAATTAAACGATGTGTTTTTTTTTAGATTAAAAACCGGCCAAGTGCGAGTCGGACTCGCGCACCGAGGGTTCCGTACAACCTTGCAAATTTATGGTTTTCGTAATTTTTCCTTTATCTATGCTATAAGACGTTGCTTCGTACCAAATTTCAAGATTCTGAGTTCACGGGAAGCACCCTGTAGGTTTTGATTCCCTTGCAAGTGTCGAAAATTTGCGGCATAAACGGCTGTATCTTTTGATTGCGTTGGCTTAGAAGTTTGATTTTTTCACAGCTTCAAGGGACAGTAGACCTGAGTAATTGATATTAATTTCAGCTTCATACCTCCACGCGTTCCTGAGAAAAAGGGTCTTGACAGACGGACGGACGGACGGACAGACGGACAACAAAGTGATCCTATAAGGGTTCCGTTTTTTCCTTTTGAGGTACGGAACCCTAAAAATGACTCTTTCAATTTTACAGGTGGAATTCCCAAAACAGTAGCATTATACTCCCACGGGAGAAAGAAAAGGTGTTCGAATTGCTCGCAGCCGCAGTGGCCCGGGGGGGTCCCGGTTGCGCGAAGTGTCCTCATGTTGAGACTAGACTCAGTGTGGGCCCCGGCGCGCTACGCTGTCTACGCCGTAGCAGCTACAGGGATTGCTCTCGCTGTCGCTTTCTTGGTCTTCAACTTGTATTTTAGAAAACGACGGTACGTATCTACGGCCTTTACAATACCTAAGTATTATATTTAAATTAGTAGATACTTAAATTAATAAAAATTCAATTAGCACATTTGGGGCCAAAATCAAAATTAGTACCTAAGTACACAAGTTTGTTCCTTAGAGCGAGGAAGTGATCTTGGATATCCCTATGAATTCAAGCGGTAGACGTTCTATGGGCTATGTAGCTAGTATTAAGGTAGTACCTAGATACAAGGTAATAGCACTGATAGCCTTACGGCTGAAGAGCCTGCTTCACATGATGATAATTAGTGAAGCTCGGGTTCGAATCCTGGCATGTACCAATGAGTTTTTCAAAAACTTACTTACATATTTATTACTAGCGATGGTGAAGGAAAACATCGTGAGGAAACCCGCAGGTCCCAGAATTAATTCTGAGGCATGTGTAACAGACCCGGTCCGGTGATGGGCTCACCACCTATCACGTTTAGGGGTCCAAAGAATATTTCGTGAAAAGTGGGTATATCCAGAAATGGAAATACCTCGTCCTACCCCATCGGGAGTAAAAGGCGTGAGATTATTATAATATATTTTCCTAAGCAAAGGAGACATTACTGATTTTTAGATGCTACAACTCAAAGTTTAATTGGTAATGTCTACTAGTTAAACAATTCACAGATAATGTAAGTACATAAGTAAAATAAATATTACGCCTTTTATATCCGCGGGGGTAGGCAGAGTTATTCTATTACTGGAAATACGCAGTCCCAAGAATTGATTCGGGGTTTCTGTAACAGCAGCCTGGGGGCCAATTCCACTAAATGTCAACGGTTCTAGTTGGATGGCAATGACATCTCAATGGTCAGTCAATGGTGTTAATTTGCTCTGAAAAGTGCCAAATAATACCATTGAGTGACCATTGAGATGTCATTTTCATCCAACTATAACCATTGACATTTAGTGGAATTGGCCCCCTGTTCTGGCGGCGATAAACTCACACACCACGCTTAGGGTTCCGAAAAGTGGGTGGTATTTCCAGAAACTGAAAATTATGTATGTAGGTATGTCTACCCCAATGAGGTAAGGGCGTGAGCTTATGTAAATGTTACATGTGTTTCTTCTCGGGGTACTGCATTTGGAACCAGCAACTCGTCGGTGGAGATGGGCTGCTGTTTAAATTTAGCCAATCTTCATGGACAAGTTCAAAGTGCCTTATTTTAGACGATTGAGTTTTTCTAAGTGTAATTAGCAATTACCTACGGAAATAAACACTTTTTTTTTTGCAGATCAATCAAATTATCTTCGCCCCGACTGAACAACATGGTGATATTGGGATGTGTTTTGGAATATGTCGCGGTCGCGCTACTAGGGGTAGACATCACGATACTTCCTTTCTACTTGCCTTTCTCTGCCATGTGCCACGTAAGTACCTAAAGATAACGAGACCCTCAAAATAGAAGCCTCACAATGGAATTGAGCTGGTTTGATAATGCCAAACAACTCTTCCTAAATAGTGCCAAATAGTGCCCGAAGCTTGACGTCAAGATAGCAGCCTCACTGAACGACCTAAACTATTATATATCTCCAAAAGTATTATAGCACTATTTATATACTTCAGGCACTATTTAGGAAGAGTTGTGTGGCATTATCAGAACAGCTCAATTCCATGGTGAGGCTTCTAACTTGACGGTCTCAAGATATCTACAACTAGCAACACAAAAAAACCGTCAAAGTGCGAGTCGAGCGCTTGCGCGGATCCACCGTTGCCTTACCCACAACCCTAACAGACATTGACGTCACACTTTCACGTTTAATTTGTATTTTTCGTGAGCGAACAAAATTTTACAGGTCTATCAATTTACTACAGTTCGCCCGACATCTTTGTCCACGGCAACTATAAAAAATCTTGGTCAGGGCATCATATTTTTTAAACATCCTTTTGTAGCTATGCTCTACATCGAGTTCATACTCCGACTCGCACTTAGCCGATTGGGTGGCTGTGACCACAACCATTTTTGCAGTTTGGATCCGCGCTTGAGTCGGACTTGCACACGAAAAACACGATCAATTAAATGATCAAGCAACCCATGAAAGACGTTTAAAGAAAAAGTTAGGAAAGAGAATGATTTTCTTCCAACCTCTTTGCAACCCATGTTTCAGGGCAGAGTATTCATCTTCTCCGGGGGGTTCTCGTTGGCTTTTGGATCTATGTTCGCGAAGACATACAGAGTCTATCGGATATTTATAAGGTAGGTATGTTTTACATTCAATTTTTTAATAGTGTGAAGCTCCGGTCATTTACATTTGCGAGATAGTAAACGAAACCACGGGTCGCTATGTGAGTGGTGTGAGATAAGGCATATTTTACTTTTAAGTTTATTAATTAGTGCAACTAGGTAGGCCCAAAATATTGGCACTTAGACTCCTCCCTGTATCCCAGTTTGTTTTATAATTCAATGAGAACGAATATTCCGAAAATTGCACGGAAAAGTAGGTACCTACCTAAGTTTTTCTGCAATCATCTTTCTTTTTACATATATCATTCATTAAGACCTAAAACTATCTTTATTATTTTATGATAGGTACTCTACATATATTTCGTCTTCTAATAGTAGTATAATGAAGTTTATTACCTTTATGATCTTTAATTAAAATGTTGATGTCAGTTTATCAAAGGTGCTGTGGCCGTCATTGAACCACTGCCAGCTCTACATTGAATATTTCACCGTGTAACAGCATCTTTTTGGGTAATGTAGGTAAGGACAGGAGTAACTTTTGAGCGATTTCTTCTCAACAGATGAAGAGTAGGTTGCTGAATACGGTACAGACCACAAAAACCTTAAAATGTAGGTAAGTAGGTACCTAGTGCTGCAAGCAAAAATTTTAAATTATAGATTCGAATTTCGAAAGCGTTTTTTTTCACATAGGTAACCCTTGGCCGATCATCCTAATGAGGAAGATGAAAGTATACTCCTTTGCATAACAAACTTTTCGTCTTCAGCAACGGTAGCAGCCACCGGAAGACGAAGTTTCTGAAAGACACAACCCTGATCTCGCTGGTCTGCGTGTTACTTTTCATCGACGGGGTGTTCGTCACGCTGTGGACAGTACTCGACCCCATGGAGAGACACCTCCATAATCTCACCATCGAGATAAACGCGACTAACAGGAGTATTATCTATCAGCCACAGGTATGGTTCGTCACTGCCTGTACCTACGAGAATTGAGAAAACTCGCGCATTTTATCTCCGAGGGGGTAGGCAGAGGTATTCTATTGGAAATAATTCTGGGACTTGCGGGTTTCCTCACGATGCTTTCCTTCACCGTCAACTAGCTAGTGATAAATATGTAGATACCTAAGTAAGTTAAAAAAACCTTGCTGCATACCAGGATTCTAACCCGAGACCTGACGCATGGCAGGCGGACTCTAACCGCTAGGGTATCACTGCTCTCAAGAATTGAAATCATTTTGAAAACGTTAATAAACACATTAATAATTTTGTTTTGATACGAATCTCCTTTGTTTCAAGATTAAAAAGTAAAAATAATATTGCCCTGTTGTGTTGCATTTTTGCACTATGTTGATGTAAGCTAATCTTAGGTAGTGGTGTGTAATACTCGTAGGTATAGCTTTACCCAAACATAATAATAACTGAGGAGTTTTAGCCGACAGAAACTGTGACATAACATAAAGAGCAGTGATAGCCCTTACAGTTAAAGAGCCGGCCGAAAATCAGTGAGGCTCGGGTTAGAATCCTGGCATGTACCAATGAGTTTTTCAAAAACTTACGTACATATTTATCACTAGCTCGACGGTGAAGGAAAACATCGTGAGGAAACCCGCAGGTCTCAGAATTAATTCTGAGACATGTGTAAATAGACCCGGTCCGGCGATGGGCTCACCACCTATCACGTTTAGGGGTCCAATGTATCTCGTGAAATGTGGGTACTACTACTGGATATCAGTAATGGAATACCTATGCCTACCCCCTCGGGGATGAAAGGCGTGAGATTATATTATATTACTATTATTATTATATATTAACTCCTGCTTTTTGTCGTAGAAATCCTACTGTAGTTATGGGTGTTTGAATATATAAATACTTCTTACAGATAGAAGTCTGCCAATCTCAAAAGACGACCATTTGGCTGTGCGCTCTGTATGCCTACAAAGGGATACTTCTTCTTGTGGGGTTATATATGGCCTGGGAGACCAGAAATGTCAAGATATCGGCGCTCAACGACTCCAAATACATAGGCATTAGTGTATATTACGTCGTCATCACAAGCATCATCGTGGTCGTGACTGGGACCATCATTTCTGAAAGGGCCACTTTGGCCTTCATCACTATCACAAGTCTGATCCTCTTCACGACGACTTCAACATTATGTTTGCTATTTTTGCCCAAGATTATTGCTATTTGGAGGAAAAGTAAGTACAAGCATGTCTAATTTTTATAATCGACTAGCTTTTACCCTCGGCTTCGCTCGCGCACGTTTATTTCACCCCCTTAGGTGTTGAATTTTGCAAAATCATTTCTTACTGGATGCCTATAGTGTATAAGTTATCTATGTGCAAAATTTCAAGTCTCTAGACCCAACGGTTTAGGCTATGCTTTGATATATCACCAATCAGTCAGTCAGTTTATCATCTACTATATAAAAATAAGTCGGGTTTTCCTTCCTGACGCTATAACGCAGGAACCGATTTCCACGGTTTTGAATTCGTTGGTCTCGGGCTCCGTGAGGTTTATAGCAAAGAAAATTCAGGAAAAATTATATATATATATATATATATATTTTTTTTAAAGTCATTTGAATATTGAGTAGGGGAATTTATAGGTCAGTGTTCACCAACAATACCAGAGACCAGTTTTTATTTAAACTGGTCTCTGACAATACCTAACTGATCGATATAATTACAATCCGGCGCCCAAAACCATACCAACACTTATCACAATAAATCCCAAAAATGTGGTGATTAAATGTATGTTACTGCTTATCACCTTAAGTTTACTTAAAGTTTTAACGGTCGGTACGGTAGGTAAGTGTTGATGACTTCCTACTTTAAAGTATAATCACTGATAGTACCTACCTACCTAGTTTCAATATCTCAATTATGTAACTTTTCTTTTAGCTGACAAGGACACAGAAATGCCTAGCATGGGTCTACAAATAGAACACAAGACACGAAGATTCCCCACGGACGAAACTCGGGAACTGCACTTCAGGACAGAAATACAGAATAAACTGTTTAAACGCACTGTAGGAGAGTTGGACAACGAAATTGAAAAACTAGAGAATATGCTGGCTTTGCAGTCCAGTAGCACTTCTAGCTCCATCATTGCTTTAAACAGACGAGTAAGTTTCAACTTATTATTTTAAAATTATTGAGCCTGTTTGTTTAAGTATTAATCAATAAGGTAGGTACGTCTCACCGAAAATACAAATGATTCGGATAGAACTATAGAACCCTGCGAAGTATTGACTATAATTCCCTACTATCAAGTCAATAATGTTTTTAATGTTTTGAATAGGTATTTATGTTTACCTACATATTAAACAGACAGACGCGGAAAGCGACTAATTTATGCTATGCAGATATATATTTATATTTTAATTTTAAGATCAACAACATTGACAGTAATAAAACTTTTGTTTCAGACCGAACTGAACACAGTAGAAGAAGAAAAAGAACACAAAGACGCCGAAAGCCTACCTATGGTCCTCCTTTCGGTGTTACCTCCAGTCACGCCACGGGCCAGCTGGCCGTTAGCCGACTCCGACCGACGACGCAAAAGCTCTGTCACCTTCAGTTCGCAGCCAAAACTGGATTATAGAAAATCCGAGCAAGCTTTAGATCTGTATAACCTTTGCTCGAACAAGAAAGAAGAGCACCTGGGCCTGCTTAAAAGACTAAAAAGTTTAATCGGCAGTAGGCCGTCTAGCAAAAAAGCGTCTACTATGTCCATAGCAGACCCGACGGGGACCGGCATAGCAGCTGCCCTAAAGACGCATGTAGGGACGATAGCTGGTCTCGTACCAGGGAATAGGAAGCGTTCTATAGGGATGTCCTGCAATACTTTGAACGTTCTATATCCGGAGCTAAGACTAACGAAAGAATCTTATGCCAAAAGTGGTCCGATTATAAGAGTGACTGACGAAGAGCCGTCGTGTTCGAATTATCAATCGGACAGACGATTTTCTTCAGAAACGCAGAAATTCATAGCAGACTCAGAGACTAGAGTAGACTTTATATTGCCGACTATTCATAAACAACCACTGTCTGATGTGAACTCGTCTACAAAAATCAAGGGTTCACCAAGATTCCCTCATAGGATATCGCCTTCAGGGGCCAGTTTAACGGGTCTACACCGCAGGAAGACAAGTGCTAGCGTCTACTACATATCGGAACGAATGGTCGATGAGCAACGGTGTTTTAGTTATCAGAACGTGTCACAAGAGCCTACAGGGTAGACGAATAAAGAAACTGTGAGGGCCAGTTGAAAAAGCAAGGCGGGACTCTCAAAGGGTCATCCTAAAAGTAGGGTAAATATATTTTTTACCTGTACTGGAAATGCTCAGACTATTTATAGGTAATAACATGTAAGTAGGTAAGACGAAGACTTAAGGTTGGATTCATCCGATGAAATATAACCTACCTAAGTACTAGAGAGTTGAAATTAGTAACCCTTGTTGATTTTTGTAAAAAACCCTTTTCAATCGGCTTTAAAAAAGGAGGTGATCAATTCGACTGTATGTTTTTGTTTCTGTTTGTTACATAGGTATGTCAGAACTTTCGACTGGGTGAACCGATTTTGATTATTCTTTTTTTATTTGAAAGCTTGTGCTTCCCGTGTGATCCCATTTCAATTTGTTCCAGTTCTGACAATGTGAATGGAAATCCTTAAGAAAACCATATACGTTGAAGTAGTTTTTTTTATTTTTTACTCTTATGAGCTCTATGTTATTAGCCGTAAAGTTTATCAGTCATTATATAACGGACATCTATTAATATGTAAATTGTCAATATTAGCATATCATTATTATTAGAATTATGTAAATGAAACTATAATTATTATGGCCATATGTTGTTCATATTTTTTACGGTTATAACGTAATAAGTAGGTACAACATAATCTAAACCGATTTTAATAAATCAAACGTAACTCTCAAAGTACTAAGTAGGTACTTTATTTTTAGAGAAAAATGTTTATTTGAAATCTGATTCCCCCTCGATGAGTGTTCAAATTTTAAGAAAGTGAGCTCTTACCTTGTAAATTCTACACGTTATACATTTATGTAACTACCTAAGAGGTACCTACTTTAGAATATAAATTGTGTGATAAAAAATTTAAAAATATTCCACATTTTCATTTACCATTTATATCCTATCCTATCCTATCCCCCAGGGGAACATTGCAGGGGGACCACGAGTCCAGAGGGCCATTTTCAATGCTGTGATGTGGCTGTGATGCTGTGTCTGTGCATTTACGATATTCCAGAGAAAAACATTTGTACTCAATGTACACGTAGCATTCTGGATGGAAGACAAGCCAAATAACCGTGGTTCAATTTTACCCGCTTTGACAGAATCGAAATCTAGAATATAAATAGTACCAGCACGCATGAATCGTTTGATGGATTTAGACCAGGTTCGTAGAGAATGGCAGTCTTTTGTATCTGCGTACCCCAATGGGAAATAGGCGTGAGATTATGTATGTATTTAACTGTAATAATAAATAATACAAATTATTCATTTTTAAAACAAGGTATATTTCACCTAAGTTAACCTTTCATTACAGTATGTATGGATGGCCCCTATCTCAAAAACAGTGGAGCGCATGAAAAAAATCATTGGTGCTGTAGAAACCGAGATAAACGCGATTTTTGTGATCTTTGAACTTGAATAACTTACGCCCCATACAGGAGATTGTATATTTTATTAAGGTTTACGTACACGAGTTTTATGCGCTATCGTCCAGTAAAAAGTTATGTCCTTTCAAAAAATTTGTTTTATAGACAACTAGCGGTTCTGCGCGGTTTCACCCGCGTAGTCCCCGTTCCCGATTGAAAACGGGAACAAAATATAGCCTATATTACTCAGGGGTATTGTAGCTTTCCATTGGTGAAAGATTTTATGAAATTGGTCCAGTAGTTTTTGAGTTTATTTACAAACATAAAATAATACAAGCCAGCCGTTTCAGAGTTATTTCTATAAATTATTATTTATACAAAACGGTAAATCCGTAGCTTAAGACATACTAATAACAATACAAATAACTAAATCCCAGACGTCCTTACTAACCCCGCTTCGGCTTGCTTCGCTATCCTATCCTCAATAATCCTCCTAATATTTGCATTAACACTGGGAAGATCCTTATCTCTCCTAAAAGACTCTTCTATCCGCTGCACTTGCTTGATCTCGCGAGGCCACGCGACAAAGCTTGTCACCATACAGTCGGCCGGTGAACCGATGCGACCAGTCCGTCCACAGCGGTGAATGTAATCCGCCGTGTATAGCGGAAAATCGTAGTTTATTATGTGTTGAGTCTGTAATTTTTAAGAATGGGCACATGGAAATCATTGATTCTTTATCATAAATATTATCACAATGGTGTAGTTGACTGTACAGAAATTAAATTGAGAGTTGTTCATTAAAAACATTATCTCAAAAAACCTCTAAAATGTATTTTGGTACTTAATTTACAATTATACATGAATTGTTAAACAAATCAAACAAGGTAATCAATTGAATACTAAATGACACAGAATATATTCAGATAATTTTTCATAATAGGTAAATCTGCATTTTATGAGATGATATAATGATGATAAGAAGTGTGAGTCGGATTCGCATACGAAGGGTTCCGTACTACCATACAATAAATAAATTGAGTTTCATTTAAATTACTTCAGTGCTTATTCTTATTTCGTGAAGTGAATACTTCAATTACACATTTGAAGCAGTAATGAATTTTTCATAGTTTGAAAAACAAAGACAATTAAAGTATGTTGCATTAGCAGAATGTCCAGTTCATCTGCACTATAAGTAAATATTTGTCTAAGGTAAATAATTAGTAGCAGTACCTACAGCACATCAACACAGATATTACTTACCCTTATATTTATATTTGTAATTAAACTTTTCATAACATCTACCTATTTAGCATACCTACTTTTATTTCTTACTAGTACGTGCTTCGCAACGTATAAATGAAGAACCACTCGACAGATTTTAAGCAAAGCAAACTTCAATAAACCATCTTCTAAATAGTCCAAATAAAGCCTAACAATTTGGTTTGGATAGGTGAGCCCGTTCTTGAGTTATAAAATAACAACGAAAAAGTGGCATTGATTTTTATATACCTATATAGATTAATATTATGTTGATTAAGATTGGTTATACAATTACCTATCTACGTTATTAGTCTATTTATTTAATTTATTGTCTATTTGTTTTTTAGCCCACATAATAGAAAATAAAAATAAAATTACTTACCCTAGTAGTATCCAGTCCCCGTGAAGCAATATCTGTACAAGACAGCACACTGACTTTCCCTGTCTTATACATATCAAATTTCCCAAGCTTAAGGGGCACAGGCATCTTTCCATTTATGTTGATACATTCAATATTATTCTCGTTCAGAAACATAGACACAAAATCACAAGTCGAGGTCTGGTTTGAAAAAATCATAACTGGACATTTCTTGTTGACATCTGCTTGGACTAATTTGAGTAGTTCTAGTGGTTTCTGAGCTTTGCCCAGCCGGATGAATCTGGAATAAATAGGTACCTAATATTATGCCACATAATTAATTAAAAGGTAATGCTCTACTAACATCTAAATATTTTATTAATTTAATATTTAATATTTTCTGTTACAAGCTTGTCCCAAGTTTGCATTCACTTTAGATGTCTGACCGGTAGTGTGTAGTAGGTTCACTCAGACTTTGGGCGCTTTGGTGGTTTAGAATTCTGCCTTTGTAAGCTAGGTACTGTAAAGTTTTTCAATTCTTCTTTAATTGTCGCAATATTTAGGTACTTAAGAGTCCTTAAGTACCTAAATATTGCGACAATTAAAGAAGAATTGAAAAACTTCACAGTAAGAAGTAATACTTACTTTTGGGGCACATGTGGCAATATCCTGTGAATGTTAGAAGTAGTGACAGTCTTCAAAGAGTCTGGTGTAACAAATGAGCTGACAGCTTCTGGCAGTTCATGAGGCATGGTGGCACTGACAAATGTCAGTTGACAGCCATGTGGAGGCACTTGGATTTGGACTTTGAATTGAATCTGGTCAAAAAAATTACCTTGGGTCAAATTGCCATTAAAAAAAATATATAATTGCAATACAGAAGTATTTATATAAACAGCCTAGGTGTGGTTATTTTGCTGTCGTTTAAGAATGTATACTTACTGGAAATTTCCTAAGCAAAAGCGTCAGTTTCTCAATAAAACTGTCATCCAGTAATGTGTCAGCTTCATCCAAAACAATGTGATGTATGTTGTGTATCTTGTAAATGCCTGTTGTAACTAATTTGCTGAATGCTCCCAATGTTGTGACTAATATGTCACAGTATTCTATCGGAGGATTCAACATCTTCTGTTTTGTTTTTCCACCAACTAGTGTTGTTACACTTAAGTTTAGGTTATGGGCTATATTTTGAGCTACTTCACCGATTTGGGCCGCTGCAATGTGAAATATTGAACTGAAATTAAAATCTTACTCTAGTCTCAAGATCTATTTGAATAAAAGATGGAACAGACTGGCTTACTAAGAGAAATTGGCACTGAAATAGGGTTGTGTCCTACCTAGTCAAATCAGTTACTTTTACGATCTGTCAAAACGAAATTTTACTATGGAAAATGTACTGAAATAGCAAACCGTGACGTCCTAGTTTGTAGTACTCAATTGCAGCTCTTTTTTTTGATTGTTTTATTATTTTTAAATTTGCTATAATTGTAAATTGAAAATCGAAATACATATTTTGAGGTGTTTTGGGATAATCTTTTTAATTAATGACTACTCGCAATTTTATTTCGATGCTGTCAACTACCCAATTGTAAGTAAGTTCATTTAGGAATATGGATGATAATGGGTTCGATTCTGCTGTACACCGACTAAATGTATTTTAGTTTAGTCCTGTCTTTGTCTTACCTCAAAAAAAGAAAAGGGATTGAAAATAACCTACCGAATTTAGTCCTGTTAGTTGGCAGGACTAATTTTAATTTGACAGGACTAAATATCTCTCGTCTCTTCTTTTCTAGGAGAAAGAAAATGACAGGAGTAAACTAAGTTTAATTGCTGTAACGCAGAATCGGGGCCAATGTCTTACTAAGGCACATTGTATTGTATGAACAATAGATTAAGATTATTTTTCAGGATAGGTACTAATACTTCACACAATTCACTGCTGAAAATGTACCATAGAGTTGGAGATAATGTACTGTTAGAAGCCGGTATATTCCGACTGGTTACTGTAAGATGAGTGTTCAACAGAAACTCACCTAATTCTCTACTTGGCGTTATGACCACAGCTAGTGGACTGTTAAACTCTTCTTCCAAGCTCGGTTTCCATTCCAAAATATGTTGAAAAATAGGTAGCAGGTACGCCAAAGTCTTCCCACAGCCAGTCTCCGCTGTTATAACTGTATTATGGCCCTTCAAAATCGAGGGGATTGCCTTAGATTGGATAGCTGTTGGTAAACTAAATCCATGATGAGACATAACCTCTATCAACTCTTTACAAACTCCAATTTCTTCAAACTTTTTTTTTAAAACCTGTTTTTCTTTATTCCTGTTGGCATCTCCGTAAATTATAAAGTAATCATTTTTAGACTTAGGGTGTAACCATCCATGAGAAGCAATTTTTACACCTTCAAATTTGCCGTACGTTTGACCCTCGTAGTGGTTATATTCTGGCCGTTTGCAAGATATCAAAGGCATTTTCTTTTTGGCCTGCTGCACATTGTAGTACCGGCAGTAGGATAAGTTCAATATTTGTCGAACTTTAGACATATTTTTTAGCAAGAAGAAGAAATACGGAAGAGCAGCTGATTTTTTTTTTTTTTGTTGTTTCACCCCTTACAGGGTAGGCAAAGGCATTACGCCATGCAGCCTCGTCATTAGTTAATGATATCCTTATGTAAATGGCTCTGCTTCAGAGTCCATGCACAAAAATACAGTTTCTTTAACACTTTCTACAACCCTAACGTGCCCTAACTTGGTTATCAGTAAAATGATAGCACTTTTACTGACGACTTTATTGTGACTTTTTGAGGCAATCCAAAAATGTCCATATCTCGCATTTTATCGAATTTCCCATTCACTGCACACTTTCACGGACACTTGCCACATAATAAACTATCACTATTAAGAGTCAAAACCCGAAATACACAGCAAAATGAAAATTAAACAAAAAACATGACGTCCCTCTTCGGATTCCCGCCAAAAAGCCAAGAGCAGCTGATTGTTTTGACACATGTTTTGATTATTTTTTTAACTTAATCTAAGGCATTGGCAATTTAGCCATCAGTACTAAACACGATACGAAATATTCAAGAGTTTTGATTTGTTTTCTATTTAGTCAAGCTTATCTTTAGGTCTCTCTGTTGCAGTCAGAGTCCATTCACAAAAATACTGTGTCTTTACCACTGTATTTATCTTTTTTTAAGCTTTTCTTTGGTCATCGTCAAAAATGATACCGTAGCCGCGGCAGTTTTTACTGAAGACATTGAGACTTCTTTACATAATCAGAAAGCGTCTCTTAGGTCTTTATTGTATTTCCCATTTCCGTCAAATTAATTGCACACTTTCACGGACACTTGCCACATAATACATAGGTAATCATTACGGACCCGAACAAGATTTTAATTTGGCGCCCTGCCGAGACTTATTTTCTAGGAAGAGAAACTTGTCTGTCACTACGCTAGTGATATTATTACTACTGTGCAGTGGTGTTACGTGAGCTTTGCTTTGAGTATTAGTGAGCAAACACACTTGGCGGAACTTACGCGCGGAACTTTCGGTGAGCAACATACATTACGGTTGACGCGGGAGGCAGATCCATTTATCTTTAAAGTGAAACGTCAATGTATGTTGTTGACGAAAAGTTCCGCGGCGTAATTTCCGCAAGTGTGTTTTGACCCTTACACCAACCACGTGAGGGATGAAGGTGGTAATCAAAGTTTTCTTTTTATATTACATAGGGTAAAACACCTAATTATCGACCTACCAATTCATTGACACACTCAACATTACGTTACACAATTATATTTAGAATAATGAAATATAACAATTATAAACCCACCGTTTTTCTTTGAATAAAGCTGTTGGGGGTGTCAATTAATTGTTGGGGTGTCGACAATTGGGTGCTTTACCCTATGTTTTAAATTAACAAGGTCCATTGACATACATACAAGACAAACCATAAAATGATCCTTTATGAGGTCCATTTGTTTTCTTTTGGGGTAAGGAACCCTATTAAAGATAAATAATCTTCTGAAGTTCTAGCATTTCAATAATAACGAAATAAAACCTTTAAATTTATTATTTCCACGTTTATTTAATGCCATTTAGCGGAATATTAGACACTATAAATAATATTTAGCTAACCGTAACATTCAATATCCTTTATAATATACAGTTTATTTACAAGAAAATACGTTTCGAAAACGATCACAGAATGCGTAGTTTTGCGTAGTAGACAAAAGAATATAACATTCTTAGTAGAAAAAAGATTATGACTTATTTAAAAAAAACTTATTAACTAACAAAAAAAAAAGCCTAGGCATTTCTTTATTTATGTTACAATTTGGTGACGGTTTCTGCCCACATTTCTCTTCATACTTTATCAAGATGTCTGTGCCGGAAACCCCGGAAATACTGTCTACTCTTATTTCCAACTCGGCTGATATCCAAGTATGTAGTTATAAACTAAGGGGTCGTCCATTAATCACGTGAGGTTCGAAAGGGGGGGGGGGAGGGGTTCGGAAAAAATCACGAAATATCACAAGGAGGGAGGGGGGGTGGAATGAGATATCACGTGTATTTATTTTTCATTGACCGCGCGATTTCTAAACCAAACAAGTAGCACGTGACTTTTTATTTATGCTCAATTTTCCAAAATTTTATAAATTCGTCAACGAAAATTTCAATATACTGTCTACCAAAAAAATACACGTGATTTCGGTATGGGAGAGGGGGGTAGTCTAAAACCTCACCACACATCACCTAGGGGGGAGGGGAGTCAAAAAGTTGCTAAAAAAACATCACGTGATTAATGGACGACCCCTAACAGCACAAGATCAACCCTCAATACGATCATCGAGTCGACGTTTAGTTTATACAAAACCATAAAGTAAACGTTGGCTTTAGAATTATACAGTGTGAGTCTCCATAAAGTGCACATATGAAAATGGGTGAAACTAGACACATTTTTATCGACGGAAAAAATGTAAAAAAAATTATAAGATTTTATTTTTATTTTTTTATAGATATTTTTTTCCTCTGATTACCTTCTGTTGACTTAATGTAAAGCAAACGTTATAACTTTTAAACTAAGAAGTATATCGTGATAAAATAAAAACAGTAATGATGTCAAATAACAGAACATACTAATAAAATAAAAAAATAAGCAAAAAACGGTACCAAGAAATAATAAAATGGGACAATCTAGAACGAAGCGTTGAATGGTGCACCCGGAATGACTTAGTTCAAACACTCATAGTAAACGTTGTAATAAGGATAGAGATACGGGATTTTTGTTTTTGAAAGGTAATACAATGGAGAATAACATAAAGTTATAAAACTACCTATAATATGAGCATAATTTGGAGAAATTTGAGCATTAATTAAAAATACAAGAATTAAATTACAGATTTTCCCCAAAAAGTCCCTTTTTATAATTTTTTGGTACCGTTTTTCGGGTATTTTTTAATTTTATTAGTATCTTCTATTATTTTACATTATAACTGTTTTTATTCTATCATGATATACTCCTTAGTTTAAAAGTTATAACGTTTTCTTTACATAAAGTCAACAGTAGGTAATCAAAAGAAAAAATATACATAAAAAATAAAAATAAAATCTCAGATGTTTTTTATCACATTTTCCGTCGATAAAAATGTGTGTAGTTTCACCCATTTTCATATGTGCACTTTATGAAGACTCACACTGTATATGCATATTTGATATATGTACATTACATATGTGATTCACATTAAAATTAAAGTTAGACAAGTTACGCGCACGCCATTAAAGTGGGATCAATTAAAAATTTTTAACATTTAAGAAAAAGTACAGTCAAGAGACCGCTAAGCTTGACACTTTGGACTTTGACCCGGCCCTGTATTCTATGGCGCGCAGTACAAATCAGAGCTCAGCTTAAACTGGTAGTGTCAAGCTTGACTTGCTCTTGACTGTACAAGATTAATGGTCTGTGATAGTAACTGACATGTAATTAAAATTAAGCGAATAAAAGTTTCGTTACTTACTTGCTTAGGGTAGCTTTTACTCGCGGCTTCGCTCGCACCCGTTTATTTCACATTGACTTGTGCAAAATCCTTTTTTAGTGGAAACCTATACTGTATAAGCAAAATTTCCAGTCTCTAGTCCCAGCGGTTTAGGCTGTGCGTTGATACATCACCAATCAGTCAGTCAGTTTATCATTTTATATAATAATATATAGATTATCGACTGCTGTACACTGAGTTTTCCAATTACAGTAAAATTTTAGATTACAATCGACGATAGATGTCACTGTTGTTAGTCCATTGCTTTTTCTGTAAACACGTCAAATAAACGCGATCCTTATTTAGATAATAAATCAGCATAGAAACTGAATATTTAATTAATGAAAAGCGTTATAGGACTCGTTATTGCGAGCACTCCGACTGCCGTCAAATTACATTTAGGTATAGCTATACATATTTCTAACACATACCGTATAACCATTGTTTTTATAATCGAAATATAATAGAAAACTTAAAAATTGAAAAAACTAAAATTAATTTATACAGATTAATAAGTGAAAAATATTGCCAGTTATTTACAACAGAAATAACAAATACATACCTATACCCGTAACCAAAGACGTTTAAAGAAAAAGTTTCTCTCCTAGAATGATTTTCTTCCAACCTCTTTGCCCGTAACAGCTTTGACAATTTAATTTGACGTAGCAAATATTAAATTAGTGAGGTGAATGTACTCATGGACTGGACACTTTCACTGTGGAAGCTATACTGGAAAAATATATGTTTATATGCTAGGTTAATTTTTTAGGACACCGATTCTGATAAAATTTAAATGGCCTTCTTGTGTGTTGTGAAGTTTCTCCAACGAAAGTTATTTAGTTTCATGGATACATCCGTGTCTTTATGTATTTTCACATAATTATTAGATCCTCCTTAAATGTCGCATGGATGTTGTCAATGTCCAGATATATTCGTAATTATTGTGGACTTTTGTCAATCGTATACAAAAAATCGCTAAGTTGCTTTTGATAATCTTACTAGGATATTTTAATATCACTGAAGGCCTTCTGAAAGCAGTCCATGACATTGTAAGGGGAGGCCTATAAAATCTTCTTTATATCTCCCTGTCAAACAAGAACGCCATACATAACCGATAGAAAGTCACCGCAACATTTTGAAGAACGAGTTATGTATCCCCAATCCCTATCATCACATCACTCAAGCCATGCCGCACTCCATTCATAAAAACAGTTACCATTAAGAGTTTAATAATAATATTAATAATGATTTTCCCCTCTCCAATAACATTCTTTTTACTAATGAAACAAGAAATTACAGCTAGATTAATCATTATTATTACATAATTTAATTGTATTTTCTTGTGAGAACTTTTAGAGCGACTTGTCGCGGGAGGACTTGAGTGAGGTAAAGACAAAGTACGTACGTAGAAGGCATCACCGCTTGAAGATGTTTCAGAACCTCTATGTTACTATTAGACTCGATTCTGGCTGACCAGCTAAAGTTTCTAATTTTAAGTTAGCTCTATTCTTTTCCACCGCTTTGGAAAGGAAAGGGACAGAAATACGCTCCATATTTATTTATAATGTCACAAATGTCAAAATAAAAATACTGAACCTTATAAACGCATTCACATTTTATTCGAATAGACGTGTTTAGTAATTTTAGCGACGATGTAACAAGGTCATGGATAAAAATGTCAGATAAGTACGTTCATAAGGTTCAAATTATTAGGTTTTTATATGTTTGACATTACTCTTCAATCTATGGTTTTTTTCTGTCCCTTTTCTTCCGTATTCTATGGAGAAGGATAGGCTAACTTAAAATTAGGAATTTTAGCTGGTCAGCAGAATCAGAGCAGAGTAACGTCACTCTATGACCGTCGCAATTGGAACATTCGGTCTTTGCTCTTCTAGTACTTTAATATGAAATACAAAATGGCAATAACAAATCACAATGTCTAACCCTATTGGTTTTATTCCTAGCCAAAGTATTTGTACATTCTAATAGGTGATTTCTCGTCGGTTATCACCAATAAGTAAATAGATACATCTATATACAAAAAACTATTAACATAAAATTTTCGTAGATTTAAAAATGGAATATTACTCTATTGGTTCGCGCCCACTAGCCACCAGGGGACGCAACGCACGCACGTTACAAAAAAAGTTATTAATTTATTTAGTTTCGATTTATTATCAAAAAAATTAGTGGAAAACAACTAATTCTCCGACAAGACTTGATCGAGTTGTCCACAGACAGCCAGCGAAAGTACAGGGACTTCGCCTTATCAATGAGAAGTGAAGAATCTATTGGTGCCACTTATACTAAGTTGTAGTTTTAAGCTAAATTGTTTGTCACGAAAAATTGTTTGTTTTTTTATAGTACACCTTTCAACTCTCATTTCTTACAGTCCATTTATCACACATCTACGCTGTCTCCGTAACACTAGGTTCGGTAAAAAAAAGAAAAGGAGTCAAAATTAAATATATGTCAAAATTAGGTTGCGATTGCAAATAGACAATAATATCACGAAGCATTTCGTTCTATACGTCTGTTGAAGGCTAGTGCATGCGAACCTTAAAACCTATTTTAAAGACGAGCCGTCATCAACATATAACAATTAGTCAGTCTTAGAAGACACAGAAGTTCCTTTCATCATGAAAGTGATATCGAAATGATTATTTCTATTAAGGAAGATTACTCGACCATTATTATTTTAATCAAACAATTTTCCGATATACAGAATAAATGTTATGGACCAAGTTGTAAATAAAGGCTGCAAGGTAGAAAAAAAATGTATTTATTAGTATAAACGGGTGTTTGTAGACCGCGGTACTGCTATTTCAATCATTTATTTATGAAAAAAATGAATAATCTCACGCCTTATATCCCTGAGGGGGTAGGCAGAGGTATTACATTTCTGGATTTACCCACTTTTCATGAGATATTCTTTGGACCCCTAAACGTGATAGGTGACCGGGTCTGTTTACACATGTCTCAGAATTAATTCTGGGACCTGCGGGTTTCCTCACGATGTTTTCCTTCACCGTCGAGCTAGTGATAAATATTTACGTAAGTTTTTGAAAAATTCATTGGTACATGCCAATCACTAATTTTCATCATGTGAAGCAGGCTCTTTAACCGTAAGGCTTTCACTGTTCTATTTTATTTTATTTATTTTTACTATTTTTAATCAGGAATTTGCGAGATCGCTTTATTCATTTTCGCAGTACCGCCTCAACTCTCCGGCGGATTTTAAAATAAGTTTTATATAATTAGAATAGA
Organism: Ethmia dodecea; assembly: GCA_963855545.1. NCBI lineage: Eukaryota > Metazoa > Arthropoda > Insecta > Lepidoptera > Depressariidae > Ethmia > Ethmia dodecea. The sequence continues at coordinate 13,789,105 of OY979443.1, read as the reverse complement.
ACCCAAATTACAATAACTTGGAGGAAACCGCGCTGAATCCGCTTGAATAGAAAACGCGTCCATCGGTACGCGCTCTAAGAACATAGATAATTCGTGTTGCTTGCAAAGATAACCCCTTTAAACCACTTCGTCCATGACATACATACATGAAAGGAACTTCGATAAAATAATGGTAGGTACACTTTATAAGATTGCTATAAAAGGGAAGGTACAATTAGTACATATTACGGACTAGACACAAGTACAGTCGCGGTCAAATGTGCACGTTAGTAAATGATTCCAGATCATTGATTTATACAATAAAAATTACAAATAGTAATAATTTAACTTAAGTCGCCGAAAAGTCGAACCTCGGTAGTAAAATATGTGGTAGTCGTTTCAAGATTAATATGGAAACTGGAGGAATAAACGAATTCAATTTAAAATCAATTTCCAAAACAGCTAAGTTATGATTTTTTTTCATATTGATGCTGTAAGACTACTAAAGTGACATACAATTTGAATAGCCCAAATAATATATTAAAAAGCATTTGTGACCACGGCTGTATGCTAACCAGTTAATCGTAGGCGATGTGTGTTTTGCAAACGTCCAACAGTTCGGTCAGCTCCGAAAACTTTGCGACAGCTTCGTGAAGCATGTTTCTGGAAAGTATCAAACAATTGTCATAATCCATACAATACTATAAAAAGATTAGTATCTTAAAAATTCTTTCACCAATAGAAAGCTACATTATCACGGAGAAACAGAATAACATTGGCGATATAGTAAATAGTCCTATTATATTTGGAAATGGTTCTTTTACTGGCAATTTAACATCGAAACGGGAGAATTCTCGGTAAAGTATATACGTGTGTTCGTGAACCGGTGGTACTCACCGCTTTTGCGTAGTTGGGTGCAGTCCCATACCAAAATAAAAAAAAAACGCCTTTTATCCCCGAGGGGGTAGGCAGAGGTATTCCATTACTGGATATACCCACATTTCACGAGATATATTGGACCCCTAAACGTGATAGGTGGTGAGCCCATCGCCATCGCCGGACCGAGTCTATTTACACATGTCTCAGAATTAATTCTAAGACCTGCGGGTTTCCTCACGATGTTTTCCTTCACCGTCGAGCTAGTGATAAATACCAAAATTGTAATGTAATATAATTTAATTTAAGTTTGTAATTACTAACATTATTTGGGCCATGCCTGAAATAAATTATTATTATATTTACCTGCAACTGGTGCAGAATATCCTCATGTTGTTCTTGTTGACTGCGGCGCTGTTCATACCCACCAGTGCTAGACTCTCCCTGAAAACCGCCTCCAGGCGAGCCACGTGCGACTCCATATCGGAATTTAAATTATCCATGTTGAGTGACCTGCAAAGACAACGTTAAAATAAAACGTTTTACACTCGTATTGTGGACACAGAGGGCACATAAATTTATGAAACTACAGAAACCACAATTCGAAAAACATATAATATACGGGCTTAAGTATAAAATAGTAGGTATATTACATACCAAGGGAAGTAAAATAAGAAATGTCTCAGATCACATAATATTATTGTTGATCGAGGCGAAACCGAGGTCTACAAACCAAGTCATCTGTGGCTTTCTTATTTACTGCCTGAGGTGTGTATACTTTTTTTCTGGTCGACGGAGGCGGAACGCGGCAGCTTCGTGTAGCGCAGCGGGCCGAAAGTTAACGCTTTCCGCCCGGAGAGATGAAAAAGGTTTTACTCACTAGTATTGTAGACTCAGAGGGTACGTAAATTGACGAAAGCTAAGATGAAAGCTACAAATGCAATAATTCCAAATACATAAAGTTTGCTGAGTAACTATAAAAAATATATTAATAGTTATCATATGTAGCTCCTTTTTAGAGACTTTGAAAATAGTAAAAACCTTTTAAAAATCTTTTACCGTTCGGGTCGGGCTACTAAAAAGTTTGATATGTTTGACATTTCGCAAGTCTAACACGCAGAGAAAATACGAAACAATGCGTTATTAATTAAACTAGCGACCCGCCCCGGCTTCGCACGGGTGCAATGCTAACACTAAACCTTCCTCTTGAATCACTCTATCTATTTAAAAAAACGCATCAAAATCCGTTGCGTAGTTTTAAAGATTTAAGCATACAAAGGGACATATGGACAGAGAAAGCGACTTTGTTTTGTACTATGTAGTGATAAAAAAATTAAAAAGTTTTTTAATAGGATGGCGGAAAACGAGCAGACGGGTCACACATCTAGTCGCAAGTGCGTTGCCTTTGAGGTGAAAGTACGCTCGAATCTGTTCTTGAAGATTTATCGTCGGTCGTAAGTTTATAAAAATTGGAGAGTAAGTACATACTCTTTCATGCAGTGCGTGAGCGTGTATATCTGCGCACTAAACATAGGCCACTTGCTAGTTAACACATGCAGAGGGTCGTGGCTCGGCAGTTTGTCTTCGACATTGTGAGCAACGCCTAATCCCGACGCTAATTTAGAACTGGAAGCAAAAGGTATATTTAGCAGAGTGAGACTGCAGTCTCGGCACCAACAAAATCAAAGTCAACATTGAATTATTTCTGTAGACAAAAGCAAATTACATTTAGAAACGTCAATAGTCCTTAGCTCTTCTATGAAAATTGGCTAACTAAATGAACATCCATCTCCAGTGACGAGTTGCTGGTTCCAAATGCTGTACTTCGAGAAGAACCATCACGAAATTCAAAGGCAGCAGCAGGGATACTATATATTTATTATTAGCAGCACCCTGCGGTTTCATCCGCGTAGTTCCCGTTCCCGTGGGAATACGGGGATAGCTTATGTGTTATTATGATGTATAAGCTATATAGCTGTAAAGTTTGATCAAAATCCGTTCAGTAGTTTTTGCGTGAAAGAGCAACAAACATACTCACAAACTTGAGCGTTTTAGTATTAGTAGGAAGTCTAGGAAGTACTTACCAGTAACTAGAGAACACAGTCCATAACCCCTCGAAAGCATCTATAACCGGCATTTCTTTCCGATCCGGATCAGCCTTGCACTTGCGCGCGAGTCGCTCTACAGTCGATTTCGCCAGCTCCATATACTCCGGTATGATTTGGCATTTCTTGGCTATCTCCGAACACAGTTCCTTGAAATTTGTTACTTCGGATCTCGAAAGGGATTTCGGGTCTACGATAATAAAAATTACAAATGAATTTCCTATCCTTTCATCCTATTACTTTAAGGGCCGATTTTTCAATAGCTAGATAAATAGACAGATAGGGTTTATTCGACAGATAGCTAGATATTGAATTTTTCAATAGTCGGATAAGACTTATTTTTCGAATAACTCCACTACCTGAGGAATAAATCTATTTGCCGCTTCCATCGCCAGATAACCGCTTATTCGACTGAATAGTTTGACGTTGACGTACGTTTTTATAAAGTAAATTTGGTTTGAGGTTATTTCTTGCGTTTAGAACGAAGTGATAAATTAGATATCATAATTTATTATGGATATTTTCGATAGTATTGGTGACCTGGCTATCGAAGAAGAGGCCATAGTAAATGAATATTTAAATCCATGTGAAAGAAAATAAAGAATCGTCAGATCAAGTCCTGATACGGAGTGGGATTCAGAAGAATTTCATCGCCGATTCAGACTTTTAAAAAAGTCTGTGCAAAGTTTGCTTTCACTGATAAAAGATAAAATCAAGCACAAAACACAAAGGTAAGTTTTTGTTCGCTTAAACAGTCGGTGATCTAAGTGTAAGGATACCTACCTAGTACCTACCCATACAAACTGTATTGTTGCAGTAACCTAAAATAAGCGCTATTATGTTTCAGGAGCCAGTGTATTCCACCCATGCTACAGTTACTAATTACACTACGGTTTTATGCCACTGGGAGTTTCTACATAACTTTTGGTGATTTTCAAAGGGTCTCAGGAAGAATTTGATAAAATATCCAGATTCCCTAGAGTGATCTCTGCTATAGATGGCACTCACATTAGGATTCAGTCGCCCGGTGGAAATACAGCAGAGGAATTTAGGAACACAATAGGCTTTTTGTTATTTAAAATATTGTGCAAGTAATGTGTTCAGCAGAATTGATATTTCAACATGTAGTTGCATAATATATAAGACCTTAATTAGACAGTAGGTACCTTTATAACAATAAAAATGTTTCTATAAAAATAAAGTTTTTATTTTTCTACACACAAAATACTATCCAAAAACATTATGAGAGACACACATAAATTAAAACTATTACAAGTGCACGTATTTCTTCTTTTCTTCTCTCATCGTTAGCCAAATGTAACATTTTCATTTTATGTTCCTCCTCCATAAACTGTTGTTCGTTTCTCGCAGTCTTTATTTGTAGCTGTACCTGTACCTACATATTTATCACTAGCTCGACGGTGAAGGAAAACATCGTGAGGAAACCCGCAGGTCCCAGAATTAGTTCGGAGGCATGTGTAAAAACAGACCCGGTCCGGCGATGGGCTCACCACCTATCACGTTTAGAGGAAGAATATGTTATCCAGAAATGCAATACCTCTGCCGACCCCCTCAGGGATAAAAGGCGTGAGATTATTATTTATTATCATTATTACATAGGCAGAAATAATATCTAGAGACCGTTGAACGGAAAAGTTCACAGCTAGAGACAGCATAGAACACTTTTACTCCTAGCGGAGAGAGAGACAGTGACAAGACAAGTCAACAAACATCGCTAAGCAACCGAAAATCAAAGACGTCCTGCTCTAACACTTGTCTAGGCAATATATTTGTTTCACCTCTCCGAAGTTTGAGTTGCCAGAGTTGAAATAATAGATCAGATAGTTATCCGTGGAATAAAAGACGATTGAAAAATTGGCGAGCAGTTATTCGTCCGATAAACAGTCACATAACTTTGTTCGTTAGATAGTTACTTGTCTGTTTATCTAGCTATTGAAAAATCGGCCCTAAAACTAACGGGCAGTGGGCAAATAGTTACCGCCACATATTGAACTCCATATGATTGAAATAAGATTCAAAACCAATAAAAAATTTCAACTGGCTGTGCCCGTTAATGAGCAATTCTTGTAAGTATTTATATTTCGGGTATCTCGGAAACGGGTATTACGATATTGATAAAATTTTGTATACCGACACAGTATTCAATTTTAAGTTCAAGTGCATAGTTGTATTTCCTGTAAAAATGCAAGTTCACAAAAAATTTTTTTTAAATAATACTGCCACTTGCCGACAGATGGCGTATGAGTACTTGCTATCTAATATACGAAATCGAATTTTTGTTGGTTTAATCCCTAAGAGGCAGAGGCAGATAACGCCTTTGTTTTATACTATTTAGAGAAGACAAAATAAAATAACCTTGAATATAATAAAAACTAGCAAGTGACCAGCGGCATTGCCCGCTTTGAATGTTTTATTCCGTTCCCGTGATAATTTCCAAAAATCCCGTCTTAGTGCTCACTTATATTATGGAAAAATTTGATGTAGAAATTTAAACTGGGCTCATCGCCACGTTTTCAGGTTCACTTTTGATTTATGGGGTATTAATACCTTCATTCGTTTCGTTCCTGTTTCTCGGAAGGTGTATAAATAGAAGTATTTGGCGTGAAATCGAAAGTAGACGGACACAATGTACCCACCTTTACTCTCGATGGAAACGAGGGTGTTCCTCAAATCAGCCATGAGGTGCTCTATCCTTGGGAAGACTTCGTTGAACACCGCAATCCAGTGCTTGAGGAGGCACTGTAGTACGTCTGACAGAGTCCAAGGGGGGGCCTTGAACAAAACGTGCTGCCACAGGTTGTTGTACTTCGCGCGCATTTCGTTCTGCAAATAACTCAAACCATTAGGTTTGTCCTCTGTAAATTACCGTGAAATTGACGTACGGTTTCCGAAAGGCAGACTAAAATTAGCTGATAGACTGTTAAATGTCATGTTGGCTGTTCTGATTGGTTGAATAAAATCATAACTTTACATTCAATAAGTGGACTATAGTACCTACCCTGTAGCCCTGTAGGGTAGATACTATACTTTCAATAAGTCCACTTATCATTCAATGTATTGAATAAAAATATTTTGACTTTTGTTTGACTAATAAACCATAAATAATTAGTTTGATTTGCCTCTCGGAAAGCGGAGGTAAGTGACTTTAGCTTATGGAATGCAATAAATGATAGTGTTGCGTAAGTTGGTGACTATTTTGAAACATTATTATTCTTTATGAAAAATAACACAATAATTGACGAGCCATGAGAAGTGGTTAGGTATTTTTATGAAAAATTATTAATTTTACTTTACAAAAATTACAATTCCGGTTATTACTGCTGTAATTTTCAACAAAAAATATCAAAGTTTCAACAAAAAATATCAAAGTTCATAATCTATCTTTTACAAAAACAATGAAAAATTATTTAGGTTTCACACTTTAAAAAAATATATGCTCACGCCTTTATACCCGGGGCATCGGCAGAGGAGTACCATTCCTGGAGATACCCACTTTTCACCTTGTACATTATTTGAACCCCTAAACGTAATAGTTGGCGCTCAACTGCTCAGCATTTTTCCGTCCGGTCTGCGCTGACCCTTAAGCTATATCAGATACTCTTGTAAACTATTGACAGGCCTAATACCATCTTCCAATCTGCATTGGGTTTGCTATGCTTCCTCGTAGTAAGGAAGGATCACACATTGTCAGCAGTGGAGTGTTACTGGTTGAGGAATAACAGGCCAATATTACCTCTAGAATAAAAAAATAAAATAAATAATCTCACGCCTTTTATCCCCGAGGGGGTAGGCAGAGGTATTCCATTACTGGATATACCCACATTTCACGAGATACATTGGACCCCTAAATGTGATAGGTGGTGAGCCCATCGCCGGACCGAGTCTATTTACACATGTCTCAGAATTACTGAGACCTGCGGGTTTCCTCACGATGTTTTCCTTCACCGTCGCTAGTGAAAATTATGTACGAAAGTTTTTGAAAATCTCATTGGTAGTACATGCCAGGATTGGAACCCGAGCCTCACCTCTAGAATGTTGGCCAGCAAATGGTACATGGTATTCTCATAGTGCTTCACACTGGCGTGTAGGTCGGGGTCGGCGGCGGGTTGAGGTTTGTTTTCCAGCAGAGACTTGAGCTCGTCCAGTCCTATACACTTAACGCAGTTCATCATTGCCTTGTTGCATAAGTTCTTGTCGTTTGAAAGTAGGATCTGTTATTAAAATAAATAAATGTAGGATGGTTAAGCAATAACAGGACGTGAGACGTGTACAGTACGGCAGTTTTAACTTGTCAGCTCTGAAGTTGCGAAAATGGCTGGGCATTATTTAGCAACCATTTGGCAGCATGAGGCGGCTTGCGCAGGAGGAGCCTATGCTCAGGGCAGCCAAGTTAAAGCGGCCGTACTGTATAAGAGAGTGATAGGTAGATATTTAGGAATGCTAACAATGCACTTTTACTTTGGTATAAACTTATTAAGCGATTAAGGTTAACCATAGTACAGTCGTAACAACTTACCACAGATTTTCCTCTCTCAGCCTGTTGCAGGCAACAGTTCAGGATTTCGTCGTCAGGCAGCTCGCACGGATAGATATGAGAATTGGAGTCCCTTAATGACTGGCCTGAAACACATGACAATACTAAACGATCTAGCATTTAATATCATATAAAAAATACTAGCAGGCGCCGTGGAGGTGCCGTGCAGGTGCAGATTCCGTTTATTCCCGTTCCCATGCGAGTTTCCGAAAATCCCTTCATGGTCGTTGCCTACGACATACTTAAGACACCTACATACCATATTTCAAATAGCGAGTGCCCAGCGGCGTTTTCCCGCGTGGATTCAGTATATTCCCGTTCCCGTGGGAATTTCCAAAAATCCCTTCACACTGGTTTCTTACGACATATAAGACACCTACATACCATTTTTCAAGTTTCTAGGTGTTATCGTTACGGAGTAGTACATATTTCTCTTTTTTCCCGTGTTTTCTACCAGTTTTTATGTTTTCCCGTGGGAATGAGATATTTTTCTGGAATAATAAATTAAGTAAAAAATAACTTTTAAAACAAGCTTTTATTTTAATGCGCTAAAAAGAACAAAATAAACTTTTCCTTTAAAACTGTCTTAAAACGTCATTACACAATTTATTATGTAATAAAAGCTTGTCGCGAGATCTGAGTAGGTACTCATATTTAAGTAAATATATAAGTAATTCTAACTGATTGAATTAAATTTTTAGAATTTTCAGACTAAGTTAATATGGGTAGTTACTCCCGCGACAAGCTTTTATTACATAATAAATTGTGTAATGACGTTTTAAGACAGTTTTAAAGGAAAAGTTTATTTTGTTCTTTTTAGCGCATTAAAATAAAAGCTTGTTTTAAAAGTTATTTTTTACTTAATTTATTTTATACTTTTTAGTTGGATTTAGAAGGGCGTCACATGGCTAACCCTGCATTGTTATCCAAACTAAACGTGTATACAAAATTTCAGCTCAATTGGTTATCTTTAAGCTCCATCATCAGACCCTGGTTACCATCTAGTACCAAAGTACTCGTCAAGACGAATCAATCGAGCCCAAACTCGATGGGGTTATCTTGTTTAATAACTGAGTTCCTATGGCCATCTTCCAGCTCCATCATCAGACCCTGGTTACCATCTACCACTAAAGTACTCGTAAAGATAAATCAAACGAGCCCAAACTCGATGGGGTTATGTCGTTTAATTACTGAGTTCCTATGGCCATCTTCCATCTCCATCATCAGACCCTGGTTACCATCTAGTACCAAAGAACTCGTCAAGACGAATCATACGAGCCCAAATTCGATGGGATTGTGTCGTTTAGTTACCGAGTTCCTATGGCCATCTTCCAGCTTCATCATCAGACCCTGGTTACCATCTAGTACCAAAATACTCGTCAAGACAACTCAAACGAGCCCAAACTCGATGGGAATATGACGTTTAATTACTGAGTTCCTCCTATGGCCATCTTCCAGCTCCATCATCAGACCCTGGTTACCATCTAGTACCAAAGTACTCGTCAAGATGAATCAAACGAGCTCAAACTAAATGGGGTTGTGTCGTTTAATTACCGAGTTCCTATGGCCATCTTCCAGCTCCATCATCAGATCAGCTCGGTGGTACCATAATATTGCATTGTCACCGCACTTACATAAGTATACCAAATTTCAGCTCAATCGGTTGAAGATATCTGCTTCAAAATTGAGTTGCAAGATACCACCCGAACATACATAGTTACATACATACTTACATACATACTTACATACATACATTGCAAGTTAAATAAAAGCTTTTAAAAAGTACCCTAGATGTTGACCCGGGTACTCAGTTATATCCATATAAAATTTCAACAAAAATCCGTCCAGTTGTTTTTGAGTAATACGTGCACAACCAGATAGACAAGACAGACAGACAAAAATTTCAACAATTAGTGTTTCGGTATCTATATCAATAACTATATGCACTACCGTTAAAATTTTCAAAAAATATTTCATGTACAGACACGACCCCGTTAGAGTTTTAATATATGTACTTATAGATAAATCTCGATTAATAAATTTAAAAAAATATCTTCCTTTTATATCAGAGGTATTCCATTTCTGGAAATACCCACGTTTTACAAGTATATTCTTTAACATGATATGCATGAGTTATGCTTCAGAATTACTGGGACCTGCGAGTTTCCACACGATGTTTTCCTTGACCTTCGAGCTAATGATAAAAATGTACATATGTTTTTGAAAAACTCACCTTTTATCCTATTATTCTCGGGTAGTGACTTGTATAGGTAGTCCATGGCAGAGCGGGCCCGTTTACAGATGGCCCCGTTTCCGTTATTGTTGTCTTTCAAACGATCAAGCTCGTTTACGACGCGCCAAGGGACCAGCAGGGTTGGTTGTTCTGTATAACCTGGGGAATCATTTCTAATATATACTAGACTAGCTATGTGGACTGTCTACAGCCAAGTTATATAGCGTGGACCTTTTTGTCCATGCTATATAACTTATAAAAAAAACATAACAACCATTTTAACTCTTCTAACCTTATAGTTACCCTAAGCTTATGGTGTTTGACATTAACTGAATGTTGTACAGGACGTCTGTCGGGTCAGCTAGTTATCTTATAACTAGCGACCCGCCCCGGCTTCGCACGGGTGCAATGCTAACACTAAAACCTTCCTCTTAAATCACTCTATCTATTAAAAAAACCGCATCAAAATCCGTTGCGTAGTTTTAAATATTTAAGCATACATAGGTACATAGGGATATAGGGACAGAGAAAGTGACTTTGTTTTATAATATGTAGTGATAATACAGTAGATACATACAGAGCATAGCAGAGTATACAGAGCAGTGATAGCCCGGACGGTTAAAGAGCCGGCCGAAAATCTGTGAGGCTCGGGTTCGAATCCTGGCATGTACCAATGAGTTTTTCAAAAACTTACGTACATATTTATCACTAGCTCGACGGTGAAGGAAAAACATCGTGAGGAAACCCGCAGGTCTCAGAATTAATTCTGAAACATATGTAAATAGACCCGGTCCGGCGATGGGCTCACCACCTATCACGTTTAGGGGTCCAATGTATCTCGTGAAATGTGGGTATATCCAGTAATGGAATACCTCTGCCTACCCCCTCGGGGATAAAAGGCGTGAGATTATATTATATATTATATTATTATTATAATACAGTAAGCAAGTAGGTAGATTACACAATTTTTTTTGTTGCTAAAAACTAACCAGCCCCCGTTTCACGTTCTTACGACACGGGCTTCCATAAGATAGCTGTAGTACCATTTCACTTTTTTTTTCAAAATAAATCTGAGACAGGCGAACTGTGATATTCATTCGAAAGAACGAGAATAGGAGACGGTTAGTGTTGAAGAAAAAACTTACCCTTTATATGAGAATTAAGAACATTTTTGATGACATCTAGCTCATGTATGAATATGTTGGTGTCAACAACTAACACCACATTCTCCTTACCTATGTTGTTTTTTGTACACTGAAATGAAGGTACACTTTGTGTAACCTGAAAATAAAGTATTTTTTTATAAACACAGTGTAACACATTGATACAACCCCATAGAATATAAATTCTGCTGGCCTCCCTGTCCACTGTTTGACAAAATTTTCACAATGCCCATGGTTAGGGCTCTTCAGGCAAGGGGTGCTTTTTAGTTCTTTGTACTACTAGGTATTTATTGCATCCCATAATTTTACATATAATAAGGTAAGTAGATAACTCTTTATGATAGCATAAAAAACTCAATGTGGACAATGAATAATCACGGAAATATAATAGGTATTTGTTTTTAGCGCACTATGAAGTAGTGTCAGTGACTACCTCTTTATAGAGCAGCGTCAATTTTACATGGTCGCGCTATTATGGAGCGTGTGTGACAAGTCAGATGCTTATGTCATGTCTGATTTTTCATTCTATTCGACTTACGTTTACGTTTTATAAAGCTACTTGGCTAGGCTCTCTGATTATACGAAAATTTTAAATCAAAATTTGTACATACCTCCTTGGACTCCTCCACCTCCATTGCTTCATCTGCAGATTTTGGCAACTCTATCCTATCTAAGAAGTTTCTTTCAAAATCCTCATTATTTACTGCCTCATTGCTCAGTCTAGTCCGTAACACTTCCATACGTTCCTTGGCTTTATTCTTACCCACACTCAATGTGTCTTTAGCTGCTCCTTTGTATGATAGCTTTGATTTTATTGCAGATACAAGCTTATTAGCTTCAGAAAACTGTGGTGGTGTAGCTGGATGCTTCATAAACGGATATTCAGCAGTTTGATTGCAAATTCCTTGTTCTATATCTGCAAATGTGTCTTTTGGCTTTGCTTTGTTACAGTATTCATCAGGTAACTGAGCTTTCATAGATGATATAATTTTGTTTGCCGCAAAAAATTGGGAAGGAGATGGAATGGACTGAAAGCTATCACTGCTTGGAGACTGTGTTGTGGAACATTTTGATTCATTAAAGTTTGGGCTTTTTAACTCTAACTTGGCAACTTTTGACAGAGTTTCTGTTTGTTTTAGAGGAATTTTAGGACTAATTTTATGGTTTTTTGAGGGTGACTTATTTGTCTCATCCTCTCTTCCTGGTTTTACTTTAGCGTTTAACTGTGCACGCAGTTGAGAAAGTCTAGAATTTGCTATATTTTTAGTAGGAGTAGGTTTTACACTGCTCTGACTACAGCGTAACGACGAAGAAGAAGGCTTTAGAGGGCTATCTTTTTTTATTGGTTTCAAAACCAAATTTTTGGCTGAACTTTTTTTCTGTGTTTCCAGCTTTTGCTTCTCTGGTGTAGGTGTGTCTGTAATAAGATTGAAGTTTAATGAAGAACTTTGATGCAGAGATATTTATTAAGGGACCACTATTTTGAGCATTAGTCGGTCACACAAGGGCACAAGATAACAATACATAAGCTTTCTAAAGATAAAGTATAACATTAATAGCTGGAATTTAGAAGGGTTTATTGATAATTATAAATCTACTAGCTGACCCAACAGACGCTGTCCTGTAAAAATGTGATAAATGAAGAACCTCTCAACTTCACATAAACCATCTGCTAAATAGATAGGTAGGCCCGTTCTCGAGTTATAAAATAACAACAAAAAGTGGCATTGATTTTTATATGTATATAGATATAGATTAAAAGATGTAAAGAGGCATTGTCTACTGAACCTAATTTTCAATCTTCTCCTTTTGGTGTTGTGCTTATTTATATTTCCAAGTGATTACATTTCAAATTTCAGCTAGCTTTTCATTTATTAGATTTTTCAGATTATTTATTTGATAAATTAGGGTCTAACTTAGAACAAGGGCTTGTAATCAAAGATATTAAAGTAAGGATGAGTTATATTCATACTGCTTGCGTTTGAAAATTTATCCCCTATGAGTATGCTACAACATGTACATACTTACTTCTTAGCGTATTTATAGGATACAACAATGACGGGGAAAGATGATACGGAACGAATAATAAAGAAAAAGAGAGCTATCTGTTAAGAGTTGCGCTTAAAATACGACTTGAAATACAATGCGACTAAATAAAATGTGGTTAATTAACTACATTTGTCTGCCTCATTTTCCGTGCTCTAGTAACATATCTACGTCTTTCTATATATAATATCTTTTCTTGTAATATAGTGACTGCACAGCAGTGATAGAATAGTGGTTTAAGACCCTGCTTTTCATTTATAATTTGTTAGAGATAAAAACAACAAAGGTGCTATGTCAATGGGCTAGTACAGAATAAGATGCTCAATTTTCATGTGGCTGGTATCATTTTCTTGCTTAAATAATACCTTGGTGTCTTTTTCAGGTATCCATGAAAACAGGTGGGGTATTCTATTCTAGACCATACAAATGTCAACTTCAATATAATGCAATAGTAAATATTATGTGGGATTTGTGATATTATGTACCTTGTTTCTGTTTTTTCTTAGAGTATCCATCATCTTGACTATCACTTTTTCTCTTCAAATTTTTATTCTGTGGCTCTGGCTTTTTAATTACTTTACCCTTCTCATGGCAGTATGACTTCTCTTTCTTACCCTTTGGCTTGCTTTGTCCAGGTTTATCGTCAGCCTTGAACAAAAATATGTACAAATTATTGATTATATCTACCCACATTATAACTATGTTTAAAGCTAACACATCAAGTGTGCGTAGTGAGAAGTCTAAATAATACCAGTTAGATGGCTATAAGAACGTTATTAGTCTCCATAATCACCTGCGGTTGGGTCCACGAAGATTTTCCAGTTTTCTTATTGAAGAAATACTTTCTTCCTGAGTTTGTTTTCGACTTACACAGGATCCATCCATCGGGCAATTTTTGTTTTCCGTTTTTATCCGAATTCATGGCTAATATAGGTTGAATTTAAAAAGAACGCATATAAATAATCTGAACATAAAATAATTCATCCTATTCTGTTCGTTCTGTTTGACATAAGTGATCATTTAGTGATGTGATGTGATTACTTCACAGAACACTTTTAGATTACTTGCTCAGTGGTTTGACTTTACGTTTACATATCATTTATTATTATTATTTTTCATTCGGGTTTTATCTCTTAATAGTGATAGTATATTATGTACAGTGAATGAGAAATAAGATAAAATTTGCGTGGAATGGACATTTTTGGCTTGCTTCAAAAAGTCATAATATAGCTTTGTAATGAAGTCTTCAGTAAAAGTCGAGCACTATCACTTTACTGTCGATGACTCAAAAAGAGCTTTGGGAAGGGAGAAATAGAAAGTATTGAAGACACTGTATTTTTGTGCATTATGTCTGTAGCAGACATGCATTACGTAGTACATACTAATTCCATGCATGCATTTCAAACTAGAATAAAAATATAATACAAAATAAATAGGTAGCCAAACCATACACTCCTTGAAAAAAATTAACTTGTTCCAAAACAGGTCAAATTCACTCGGGTGAAGTGTAAAGTGAAGGATAGCGTTATGCAAAACATTAATGTGTGACTGAAACAGACTACTGTCAGGTAATAATTAGCTTGGTTTAGGAACGCGGCCTTGGTTGACTAAAGCCGTATACAGAAAGAAAGCTGAAAACTTATCAGCGCTTATCGGCGCTGGTCCCAGTGATGCCAGAAGGTTACTTTTGTAACCTTTTAGGTGATTTTTGACTCCTTCAGGTTACTTTGAGGTTACACTATTCAAAAGGTTACTTTTAGGTGATTTTCCGGAATTTGTATTTTTTAAATTTCTTACATATAGGTAAATGTTTCTATTACTGGTCTGTGGGTAAATGCAACGCGTAACGGAACGTTACTTTCTCATGTTGGCAAGCTAGTCATACTATACTCTTTGAGCGGTATATTACTTTCCTCCTCTAGGTCTTTCAGCTAGTTTTGGTTTATTGTTTCATGATTCCTTTCCATATATTTTTTTAATGGGTAGGTTTTGAAAATTTGTATCCTTCTTTTCCCTACTTGCGTACATTTTCCTGTTCTTAAATTTGAGGGTTTTTAGAATAAAACACTTGCAATATATAAAATGCAAATTTCAATAGAAAACAGAAAAATTACCATATTTCTGTAATTACATACAACCTCAAACCAAGTAAAAAGTAAAGACTGAGCGCTGCGAAGAATAAACCTGAAAAACTACGCCACGCTCTGTGCATAGACGCTTAACAAGCAATCTACGCTACGATATTTATGATAGGTAGTCATTTTAAATAGATAGAGATAGTATTTTAAATAGAAAAAATTAATAAAATAATATAAAAGATTGTGTTTTCATAAATTGAATATAAATATCTAGAAACCAGTTTTTAAGTGGTAAAATTGTGAGTATCTGGAGCGGGAGTTCTTTGAGAACTCCTAGTTCTCAGAGACTCTTGGTCCAGATACCCCAATCTAACCCTATTCCTACCCTTTCCCTGGAAAAAATAAAGGTTACTTTTTACACAAAAAAGTTACTTTTTATTTCATTTCAGGTAACTTTTGACAAGTCCAAACTGGCAACACTGGCTGGTCCATTCTACATAA
The DNA here is from genome assembly GCA_963855545.1 of Ethmia dodecea. Taxonomy (NCBI): domain Eukaryota; kingdom Metazoa; phylum Arthropoda; class Insecta; order Lepidoptera; family Depressariidae; genus Ethmia; species Ethmia dodecea. The sequence continues at coordinate 13,773,569 of OY979443.1, read as the reverse complement.
AGCAAGGGGGGCAATTCTACTAAATGACAGCGGTGATAGTTATCACCGCTGTCATTTAGTAGAATTGGCCCCCAGATCAGTGCTGCCAACTTAGCGCGTTCCGCGCCAGATCTAGCGCCTTTTTTGTCTCGAAGCGCGTTTTAGCGCCTAGTGCTAAATCTAGCGCTTTTTTAAATATGAAACTATATTACTTAATACATCGTAAAACTTAATAACTTACTAGTTCTAAATACAATTATGTACTACTACCCACTAACAACAACACTAACTAAAAAACGAAGTCTATGTTCTCATCATAGAGTCATTATGTATGCTATGAGAACGATTATGTCTCGGGGATTCCCCGCATATTATTTGTATTCCTCCGTAGCGAACTTTACTAAGATCGTTTCCGGCTGGAATAAATATAAAAGAAGAAAAAATCCAAGAATCCGACAATGATGAAGATTTACCTAACCCGGCTTGATTCTTAATCAAAAATATTGTTTCAGTAGGTATGTCATTGTTACTTCCAAGTTATTTAATTTTTTATGTTAGTTAGTTATCAGATTTTATGTGTCTTTGTTTCATTTCATACTATCATTTTTTTTTTCTGATTCTGATTCTGTAAAACCGTTTGGGGTTGGCGCAAAATATAGCGCTTTTTAAAAAATTGCATTTAGTGCGTTCTAGCACTTTTTTACAGCGCTGACAGCGCGTTTTCGCTAAAACTAGTTGGCAGCACTGGCAGATTGAAGCAGAGCGAGCAAAATGTCGTACGATGATTGGCGGGCGGCACCAGCGCTGACCGGCGCCTGTCGAAGATTGTCGGCCGATCGGCGCTTATCGGCTCTGGTTCATATAAATGCCTGCGCCGGTTATCTGCGTAGACCGGCGCCTATAAGCGCTGATAAGTTTTCAGCTTTCTTTCTGTATACGGCTTAACGTTTGACTTTTGTGTAAACAGTCTAGAGCATAGAGTAACTAAAAATAGAAGTATCAGTGAACTGAATCCCTGAATCCTTAGCGTGTGGCGGCATCTGGATTCTGTGGTGCCAACTATTGTTTTCTTTTTTAGGTAGGATCGGATTTGAACATTAAAATTTATTTTATTTCCTAACTAGTATTCAGAAATAAAACAAGTATTATGATACAAAAACATTTATTTATTGGACATCAAAGAGACTAAATAGTAAAATATAATGCAACTAAAAACTTGAGTGTGGTGTGACATGCCATGAGCAAATTAAAACGGTGTCCAAGTGAGTAAGCGAAGGTCTAAGGTCAGCAGAGGGTTCTTCGGGGTCCTAAAAGCAGTCCAGGCTCAAAGTAAAACAGAAAATCACAATAAGAGCACATTTACGAAATACAACGGAATTCGAAATAAATTGACATTATGTTTTATTCCGATTTGTATTTCGAACGAATCGTGATGCTAGCGCCATTGCGAAAGCATGGTGGTGCCATCTTTTCTGATACAAAAGAGACGTCTGTGGGTTACATCTGTGGGTTACATTTAGATTTAGTCACAGAACACTTTTACTCCTTGTGATGTAACCTCACTTTTGTACATAATAAATAAGTACACTTTATCTATTTATTAAAATTCATTAGACAAAATGGAGAAAGTTTCAAAAATTGGAAAAACCATACGTAATAACTGGAAAAAGTCCTTACTAGGAGTAGTTGCTTTTTATTACGGAGCTAATAAAATAAAAGAAAAATACGAGTAAGTATTAGGTACGTCCTACCTATTTTCTACCATTGAACTCATTTATAAAAATCATTCAAATATACGTAGGTAAGACAGACGTAAGTAAATAAAATTGTAATATCCATGTACATATTTTTTTACTCAGAATTAACGTTCTAATGCGCGCCGCATGCAAAGAAGCTGTTCAGTATGGAGACTCCCTCATTCCAATGGACAGAAACCCAACATTGGTAACTGTTATACTTAACCCAGTCGCAAACAAGAGGAAGGCTAAGCAAGAATATGAGAAGTACTGCGAGCCACTTCTACATTTGGCTGGGTTACAAGTAGATGTAATACAGACTACCTCTGAAGGGAATGCTAAGGAGATTGTCGAGACCCTCCGGGGCACAGAAGCTATTATCGTTGCTGGAGGAGACGGGACTTTGTCCGAGACAGTTACAGGTAACCAGATTTTTTTATCAAATGAATCGACTGCCATTTGCGGCATGCGGAGTGAAGAAAGTGATATATAACTTTTTTACATTCGGATATTTGGTCCCCAACTAGGTAGAGGCTGTGTTAAAAAATAAAATTCTCACGCATTTTATCCTCGAGGTTAGGCACAGATATTCCATTTCTGGATATACCCACTTTTCACGAGATATTCTTTGAACCCATAAATGTGATAGATGGTGAGCCCATTGCTGTACTAAAGAACATACTTAAATATTGAAAAAAAAACATAGTGAGGAAACCCGCAGGTCTCAGAATTAATTCTGAGATATTATGTGTAAATAGACCCGGTCTGGCAATGGGTTCACCACCTATCACGTTTAGGGGTCCAATGTATCTTGTGAAATGTGGGTATATCCAGTAATGGAATACCTCTGGCTTCCCCTTCGGGGATGAAAGGCGTGAGATTATTTTATTTTAAAGTAAAACTTTTTATTCTGCATAAACATACAAAAAAAAAACAGAAGACACAGTAAGAACACCTAGACACAAAGCCAACTGATATGATCATGCACACAAATTTTACAAAATTCTTTAATATCTTTTTTGCTCTAGGTTTACTGAGAAGAAATGATGACGCAAATCGGTTCCCACTAGGAATCTTGCCTTTAGGGAGTACCAACTCAATCGGAAATACATTATTTCCCAGTGGGAAACGAGTTGAGAAAGTCAAGCAACTAATTGAGGCAAGCATGGCTATAATAAAAGGTAATACTGTATGGAAGGACGCTATGAAAATTGAACCCATTGTGAAACACAACGAGACACCACCGAAACCCATTTATGCACTATCATCTATGACTTGGGGAGCATTCAGAGACACATTAGCAAAGAAAGACAAATACTGGATCTATGGACCATGGCGTGAATATGCCTCATTTATCTTCAATGGATACAAGGACTCACTAACTTGGGATTGTAGTGGTACCATTGTATATACACCTCCATGCACTGGATGTAGTAATTGTCTAAAGAAGAAACCAGAGCCTTCAAAGAGATGGTCATTCTTCTTAGCCAATACCCAAGCAGCTCCACAAATAGAACAGTCCCAAATTTTTAATCCTGAATGTTCTATGACCCAAGAACTTTGCTTTAAAACTAGTGATTTTAGAATTCGGGCACCAAATGTTGAAAAAATTACGCCAGTACCTTCATTACATATAATGTTAGGAAAGAATGGCTATTCTTACATTGATTTTGTAAAAGATGGATGCAAACTTTTGAAAGGAGATGATAAAATACTAGATGTTATTCCAGCAAGGACTGTAGAAATATATCCTACAGAATCCGAAAAAGAACTCACAATTGAAATTGATCAGGAGGAGTTTGATGTAAAACCAGTCAAAATAACACTATTACCAAAAGTTGTTAAATTTTTCTGTAAACCTCAATTAATCAATAACTGTTAACAAATACATAAATTAATGCACGATAAAAACCACTCTTTATTCTATAAATAGTTGAGCTTTATATATTATAAATTATAAATAAAAAACGAAATATCTAAAATGGAAGTAAGTACACATTTTATTTTTGAAAAATTACAAAATATTTTGTCTAGTATATTCCCATACAAAAATGGCTGCAGTCACATGAACATTCAGAGATCTGACGAATCCTTGCTGTGGTATTTCGACGCAGTGATCCATTAGTGGCAGTAGATCACATGGTATACCTTCTTTTTCGTGCCTGTAATGCAAATTGATACTTTTCTTTGATTTACAGTTGAAATAGCCGTCTGTATCGAAAATTAGGTATAGCGGATGGCGCAAAAGTAATGTCACAATGGGAATTTATACTAATTGCGTCAAATGTTGTAGACAGATAAAGAATTAGTTGACAAGCCATGGAGCGATATACACCTGAAGGGAATTCTTGTTATTGCTTATTTGACCGATGTCCAGCCACAGTGATTACCTTTTTTTAAAATTTGAACTTGCCAGACGTAATGGCGCGGGCGCCAGAGTTCTTCCTTAGATGTTTTGATTAGGTAAGTCAAAATGCTGTAAAATGACTAACTTGGCGGAACTACGTGGAAGTAGTCATATGAGCGATCTTTTTTTTGTCATACATTTTACATCCTCAAAATTAAACAAACTTTTCATGAACAGACCAAATTTTTTTTATATATTCAAATCATAGATAATTTTTATTATGACATTACTTTTGATAGTGTTGTATTACTGGCTAATCAATATTTGAATTTTTATTTCTTTTACTACTCATTGTATTCCATATGATGTCTAACTGTCACTTCTTAAAAATAAAGTCATTTACATCATTCGTTATCAGCACGAGAACTCTATTTAACTGAGTATACACGAATAAAACTGCATTTTATTTAGTTAAATGTGAATAGGAAAGTTTTTCCAATGTGTACGTGTATGATTAGTGAAAATCGGTGAAAATTTTCAATAGTTCACGAACGTAATATTTTCACGAAATAATTTTCACGAAATATTTTGTTGTGACATCGAACAGCTGAGCGTATGTAAATATGTCAAATAACTCTTATTCTGGTATAAAACCGCTAATAAATAGAGACGGTTATTCCGTATGGAAATTCAAAATCCGCATGTACCTCATGCATGAAGAACTATGGGAGACCATCGTCGGATACCCTGAAGGTAATGATATATCTGCTGACAAGAAATTACGTAACGATCAAAAGGCGTTATCAAAAATATGTCTTACGGTAGATGGTATGGCGATCACCCATGTAAGATCCTGCAAGACAGCCAAGGAGGCTTGGGATGCTCTTTCGTCCGCTTACGAGGATAAAGGCTTAGGGCGACGTATAAGCCTCGAACGGAAACTGTACAGGTACTGCCTTGATGATTTTGACTCCAACATAGAGACGTATATAAATGCTGTCATGTCAACTGTGCAAGATTTAGCCGATATAGGCAAGATTATGGAAGATGCTTCAATAGCTGCAATTCTTCTAGGAGGTTTGAGTCCTCAGTATTCACCTCTAGTAATGGCTCTGGAAAACTCCAACATAGACATTACAGTGGACTTGATTAAGACCAAACTATTGAATGAACTTAATAAGCCAGCTATAGATAACCCAGATACTGCTCTTCGTACCCGAATGAACCAAATTAGTTCTACATCCAAACCTAAGAAACCTGTTGTTTGTTATGACTGCATGGAGCCAGGACATAAGCGTCCAGACTGTCCACATAAGAAGGACAAGAAGAAGAAACCTGTGAATCACAAGAATTCTTTATGCGCATTAAATGTCAATGACAGACTAGAGAGAGATAAGTTTTATATCGATTCTGGTGCGTCGGCCCATATGACGTCAAGAGATGATTGGATGGAAAACATGAGAGGTTCACATACAGGGACTGTGACCATTGCCAATGGTGATGAATTGCCAAGCCAGGGTGTTGGAGATATCTCTATTATCAGTTCCGGTCACAATACTGATATTAAGAAGATTACGGATGTCGTTCATGTACCAAACTTGAATTCTAATCTTATTTCAGTGAAGAAGGCGGTAGATAAAGGTTTTAGCGTAGTTTTTGATAAAACTGGTTGTAATTTTTATGATTCTGATGCTTTTTCTTGTAAAGGTAATGTAATTTTACATGGTTCTACTTGTGGTGGACTGTATTCTTTAGATTGTACAGTTAACCCAAACACGCGTCAATTAACCGCTTTTGAGACACACTCCGATGTTTCTAACTTTAAGCTATGGCATCGACGTTTAGGTCACTTATGCCGCATTGGAATGGATCAATTAAAGAAAGGTCACGCGGTAGGCGTCGACTATTCAGATGTCGACAAGGAACCATGCATCCCCTGCATTGAAGGTAAGCAGAATAGGAAACCCTTTAAGAAAGTTTCGCATAAAAGATCAACTTCAGTTCTGGAACTTATACATTCAGATGTTTGTGGTCCCCTGCCTGAAACGTCATTTCAAGGCAATAGATATCTTTTATTTTTTATAGATGATTTTTCTCGTATGACTTTTGTTTTCTTTATTTCTTCAAAAGCTGAAGTAAAGAATAAGTTTTGTGTTTTCCAGTCGGGTCGCAGAGAGGACCAATAGATCTATTATAGAGAAAGTGAGGTCAATGCTGTCTGATAGTTCAATGTCTCGAGCTTATTGGCAAGATGCAGCAGAAATGGCTGTGTACCTCAAGAATAGATCTCCTCATCGTGCTCTTGAAGGCAAGACAGCGTACGAGAAGTGGTACGGTAAGATACCGAACTTATCGCATCTACGTGTTTTCGGATGTAGAGCTTTGATACATGTCCCCGACTGTAGCCGGAAGAAACTGGACATGAAAGCATCTGAACACATTTTCGTCGGTTATTCAGAAGATCCGCGAAGTTATTACTTCAGGGACGCAACGTATCCCAGAAGATTTGTGAAAAGCAGAGATATAACCTTCTTTGAAAATCATTTTCAAGATTTGAAAGGTAAAGGTAACACATGTAAGTCTGGTGATAATTTACCTGAGCCAGCGTTTATACCTCTTCTGTTAAGTTCACAAGAGAACTCGTTGAGTAGTTCAAAACGGACGAGCGCTGCCACTGAAGATGAGCCAATTCAACCCGGTATTTCACCTTCATCCGAAGAAATGTATTCTGATATTGAGGTTGTAGAACCAAGGTACGATATGAGACCGAGAAAACCTAATTCTGCTGCCAATTGTGTATGCATGCAGACTTCATCCCCTCAGCAGATGGATGAACCTACAAGATATTCACAGGCTATGAATGCAGAAGATGGAGACAAGTGGTATCAAGCTATGCAAGATGAATTTCATTCGCTGCTTGAAAAGAAAACTTGGGTTCTCGTCAATAGACCAGATAAAAAGGTCATACCTTGCAAATGGGTATATAAGTTGAAGAAAAATGCGCATGGCGACGTTATCAAATATAAGGCGCGACTTGTCGCAAAAGGATTTAATCAAGTGTATGGCATTGATTACTCGGAAACTTTTTCCCCAGTCGTCCGGAACTCTTCTCTTTGCATGCTGTTTGCGTTGGCTGCAGAAACAGGAATGAAGATGCACCATTTAGATGTGGACACAGCATTTCTAAACGGAGATTTGGAGGAAGAAGTATACATGAGTCAGCCAGAAGGATTTGCTAAACCTGGCCAAGAAGACAAAGTATGCTTACTAAAGCGTTCGCTTTATGGACTCAAGCAAGCTTCAAGGGCATGGTATAAAAAGTTAACAGAAATTTTACACTGCATAGGTTTTAATCAAACTCCTTCAGAAGCGTGTATTTATACTAAGAAGGTTGGTAACGAGTTAATAATACTCGCATTCCATGTCGATGACATTGTCATATTCTACAAGGAAAATAAAACGCTTGACACTGTCATATCTGACTTACAGAATTATTTTAGTCTGAAAGTCATCGGCCCTTTAAGCTATTATTTAGGTTTGAATATTAAATGTAAACCTAACGTAATTCAAATGTCGCAAGAAACTTATATTAGTGATTTGCTCGAAAAGTTTCAAATGTCCGACTGTAAGGCTATGCCTACTCCAATGGAAACTAAAAAGTTGTTGCCGTGTGAAAAAGGTAGTGATGATTCGTCATTATATCCATACCAGAGGTTAATAGGCTGCCTAATGTTTCTCGCCGTTAATACGCGACCTGATATCACATTTGCTGTGTCGTATTTAAGCCAGTTCAACACTAAATATGATAAAAGTCATTGGATTGCAGCGAAGCGCGTATTACAGTATTTAAAAGGAACTATGGATTTGGGCATTACTTACAGGAAAGGCGGAGGACGTTTAGTTGGTTATGCGGACGCAGATTGGGCCAATTGTCCTATTGATCGTCGCTCGTACACTGGATTTTACTTCTCTCTAGCCGGTGGAGCAATTTCGTGGGAAAGTAAGAAGCAAACTACCACTGCCCTATCTTCTAGTGAGAGCGAATATATGAGCTTGGCGAGTGCGGCTAAGGATGCTGTGTTTCTGAAGCGGTTGATGTTCGAATTAACTGGTGAGTCAGCTGTTGTCACTATTTACAATGATTCGCAGTCTGCCCAAAAATTGGCATTGAATCCGGTCCACCACAATAGAACCAAGCATATAGACACAAGATTTCATTTTATACGCGATTTGTTAGCTAACAGTGTTATTAGTGTTGTCTATACTCCTACTTTGGAGATGTGGGCTGATGTGCTTACGAAGCCTTTAGCTCGCATTAAGCATCAGAATTGTGTAAAAGGAATAGGCTTACGTTTATAATTTTATTTTGATTACGGGGGAGTATGTTGTATTACTGGCTAATCAATATTTGAATTTTTATTTCTTTTACTACTCATTGTATTCCATATGATGTCTAACTGTCACTTCTTAAAAATAAAGTCATTTACATCAGATAGCCTTGTTTACATTCGTATTGCACCAAAGAAAATATAATAGGACATAGAGGGGGCATTGAGAATATTTTCATACAAAACTTTGAAGCATATTTGAAGCTCAAGCGTCATGTCAGTTAGTATGAACGCGAGCTGTCATTCGTTCGAAATTGTACTAGAGTTATTCCACTTGGAATAACTTTTGGCTTCAAATTTTCTTCGCTTTGTATGCCCTATTATATTTTAATCTCTTTGTATTGCACACATTTAAGCAGCATTGGGCTGTTACATGTTGATGATTTATGTAGGATCAATAATACCTACCCTGAATTCAAAAATTACAATATAAATTTATAATCTTACCCAAGCAGTAGTAATGTCTTCTTGGGAAACTTGAAGGACTGCAGTTGATAGCTGGTGGATGTCTGCTCTGCAGCCACCACCGAGTATCCTTCCGCCTTCTTTCTCATCAGGTACTCTTTTAGAGGAGACCCTGGACGGACTTCCTCAATATGTACCCAGCGTTCAGCTGATACACTGCAAAAGGATAAAATAAAAACCACTGTCAGAGACTTTGTGGGAATAAAAAGAAAGACCACAGATAATAAAATAATAAGTACCTAGTAGTTACCAATCCATCCGATTCATGGGTGGTAGTGACATAATTGTAATCATATTATTATGTAGGTATATTTTAAGTGGCCTAACTCACCTTAGCCCTTGGAACTGTTTGTCTTTCAAGTGCTTCAAACTATCGACTATGTACGTGTTCACACCGAAAACTTCACTCGTCCTAGCCATTCCGCCCAAGTTAGGTAATTTATCAATCAGGGAAGCTACCACTATCAGCTCACCCGAATTCTCCTTCTGAAGAGGTACAATAAAATTCTCCATTGTATTATAATAACACTGTCGTCTACACAAAATGAGATGATATGATGATTAAATAGAATATCATCTAGGTAATTTTTTTAGTTGTTGAGAGCTAATCTACTTCTACCTACACTAATACTAATATTATTATAAAGAGGAAGGATTTGTATTTTTGTAATGAATAAACTCGAATGAAAGCCCGAACGGTTCAAGAGCCGGCCGAAAATCAGTGAGGCTCGGGTTCGAATCCTGGCATGTACCATCGAGTTTTTCAAAACTTACGTACATACACACACCGGCACAATTAGCGGAACAGAAAAAAAAGGGAGTATTTACGCATTTTTGCGTGTTACTGGCCGGCTAAACAAGCTTTTTTTAAATTTGGGTTTTAATTTAAAAATGGAATACTAAGCGACTGCCCTTTTTTTCATTCTTTTGTTTTAATTTTCATTGATTCATTTTTTCCACCGCTTGTCCGTTTTTAGAAGGTTCGTGAATTCCATTTGAAAAGCTTTGAATTGCAGTTTTTGAGGCTTTTGAGTTTTTTCGCATATTGATAATTTACGAGCATCTAATTATGCCTGATTTAACGCCATCAGAAATCATTAGGGCAGATCAAATGAGGAGAAATGGTCAAACCTACAGATCGATTGCCAGAAGCCTTCGTCGATCGTTATCAACGATTTATCGTAGCATCCAACGATACAGATTGACGAATGCTCTAGTGAGAAGGAGAGGACAAGGCCGGAAAAGGTGTACTTCAAGGAGGGATGACCGTTTTCTCCAACTTCAAGTCCGACGGAACACGAGACTAACGGCGGTGCAGGCTCGAAATTTACTGGAAGAGGTACGAGCAGTAAGGGTGAGTGAGCGGACAGTTCGTAGAAGATTCGAAGAAGTGGGTATAGGCTCGTATGTGCCCGCCAAAGCCCCAAAACTTGAGAGACATCATCGCACAAACCGTCTACACTTTGGTCGTGAACATCGTGATTGGGACTTCGACGACTGGGGACAGGTTCTTTTTACTGATGAATGCAGAGTTATGTTAAATCAAATTGATGGAAGGCAGCGAGTATGGAGACGCAAAGGAGAACGGTATATCCAGTCTAATTTTGAAAATACAGTTGCATATGGCGGCGGTTCAATTATGGTCTGGGGAGGAATATGTTTAGGAGCTCGTACGGAGTTAGTAGTGGTCGATGGCGGGAATCTGAATGCTGATCGGTATATCAGGGAGATTTTAGAAGAACATGTTGTGCCATTTGCCCCCTTTATTGGTAACAACTTCATTCTAATGCAGGATAATGCTCGGGCTCACAGTGCTCGCAAAGTACAGACATACCTAAACCATGTTGGTATAACGGTGATGGAGTGGCCAGCACGGTCCCCCGATATGAACCCTATAGAACACGTCTGGGACTTGCTAAAGAGGAGTGTAAAGTCAAGAATGCCCCCTCCCAATAATCTCAACGAGTTGCGAAACGCATTACTTGAAGAATGGCAGAGGTTGCCCCAAGAAACCATTGATAACATCATCCGCAGCATGCCCAGACGGATGGAAACCCTCATCAGAGCACGAGGAGGAAACACTCGATATTGAACAGTCATTGAAATTGTTGTTAAACTTTGGAAAATCTTGAATTTTCTGCTGTTTCTCTATAATTAAAAATCGACGAAAAATGCATTTTGTTTAATTTAATTTTTATTTTTATAAAATTTTAAGTATGGTGTTACAAATGAATGTCAAAACATGTTAATTTAATTGTTGTTTCATTTTAAATAATATATTGTTTAAAAATTACATTCATTGTTCTAAATTCCCTCTTTTTTCTCCTTTTTTTTTCTGTTCCGCTAATTGTGCCGGTGTGTGTATTTATCACTAGCTCGACGGTGAAGGAAAACATCGTGAGGAAACCCGCAGGTCCCAGAATTAATTCTGAGACATGTGTAAACAGACCCGGTCCGGCGATAGGCTCACCACTTATCACGTTTAGGGGTCCAATATATCTCGTGAAATGTGGGTATATCCAGTAATGGTATACCTCTGCCTACCCCCTCGGGATAAAAAGGCGTGAGATTATATGAAGAATGAATGACGAACGATTGACGAAAAAAGTGTATAAGGCGAGTGTGAATGAAAGTGTGGGAAGAGGTAGACCTAGGCGGAAGTTTCGAGACCAAATTGGGGACGTCTTGAAAAAAGGCCAGGTCAAGAGTACCCTAAACCGAAGAGCATGTATGAAAGGAATAATGAAAGTGGACGAAGCGAAAGAAGTATGTAAGGATCGTAGCAAGTGGAAAGAAGTGGTCTCTGCCTACCCCTACGGGAAAGAGGCGTGATTATATATATGTATATTATATTATTATTTATGAATAAACTCAAAAACTTCTAGACCGATTTTTTAAATCCTTTCACTATGTAATGAAAATCTTACTACAATTTATATATTTTTCTACGGGAGCGGGACTTCCTCGGCTAGATTCCATTAAATTTGTTAATTTAATATTATTAAGAACTTACATACAAAAAAAATATTTAAACAGACCGTGATATCCTAAAGCTAACTGAAAATTAATTAATTTATTAAAAAAGTAAACCTTATAATCCAACCTTTTTCCCAGCTTCGTAAACATCTATATCGCTCATATTTTTCCATGGTATGTACTTCTTTTGTATTGTCGCCGTAAATTCACCCTTTTCAACTGTTCTATTACTTTCGCTATTTTTGGTGAACTTGTAATTAAATACGTCATCGTCGGACATATGACACTTCGTCCATTCTTTGTTGAATTCACAGTCGAGAGTATTTTTATTTATACACCGATTAACATCATCTAATATATATCTTATGTAACTTTGATGGGAGATTTCATTAATCCCGATTTCACAATATTTTGGGAAGAAATAGTAAATAAAACTTGGTGTTAAACTTTCGATGATGTCAAAATTATTGACGAAAAAGTCTCCTTTCAGTTTGATGAAGTTTTTGTCGTTGCTACTCTCCTCGAAAGTCTTTTCTATAACTCCTATAATGTAAGAGTATTTTGCTACATTGACTGTGTTTATTTTATTCAGTTTCGTAGCAAGGTACTGGGCGTTTAACCGAACGTTAAACATTTGTCCCATAGTGTGTGATAGCAATAAGTTCATTACGATCTCATATTCTTCAACTGTGCATGTAGTATTCAATAGTTTATGTTTGAGCACCCAATAGAGAATAGTGAATTGTGATGTTACAGGAACGCTTTTAGATTGCAATAGCTGTACTAAATCGTCATTTAAGTTTGTTTTCTGAAACAAAAAAGGATGACTTAACAGTAGTTAACCAAAACCTTATCAAGTTTTATAAAAATACTTAGCAGAAATCATGAGCCAAGAAAATTGTACAGTGGTAACTTACTTTGACATACAAATGAAGAGCAATACACCATTCCAAACAAATTCTAATACTTGGCTGGTGAGGTAATCTTCCTAAAAAATTAATACACCACGACACTGTCTTTTGAGAACTTATTGTCTTCAAATTTAAAACTGAAATTAGGAGCAAGTGTTGTAGCCCGATCAACAGTGTCCTGTGTACTTGAGAATTCCCATGGTATCTTTGCTTGTTTCTAAACATTTCGTCTAGTTTCTTCATAATAAAAGAAGCAATAATCTCAAGTATATCTGGATAAGCAATTCTGCACAGAGTCGAGATACCCAAGTATTGAATTTGATAGTTGAAATGAACGTCAGTGCTGCAAACAAGTTATAATACTATTAACAATGATGACGTAGGTTAAGAATAAGTCTGCGATTGATATAAATACTCACTCCTTATTGTGAAATTCATATTTAGGATCCTTTAATATTTTCACTGCTACATTGTCTGCAATTCTGGAAAAATAATGTCAGTCTCAAAACTATTCTAAAATGATGATACAATCATCTCAATTTGTTTCTCTTACCTTTGATCTTTTCTTGGCACTGGTGAGAAAATCAGAATCTCAGATAGAACATAAATTATTTGACCAAAATCTTCAGAAATTTCCATACTATTCAGTTTTCGAACTAAAAAATATAATGGTGTATTTTTTACAGCCCCATACTCAATTATCTTGTTACAATACAAGATAACAACATTATTGTAAATAGAATTTTTCAGTAGGGACTTCTGAGTGATTAAATTAACAAACTCTTCAATGCATGGTGAATACTGATTGTTTGATTTTAGTTCTTCTATCTCCTTCCACACTCTGTTTATGAACTTGGTTAAATCGAAATAGATATCTTCATCACTTAGCAAGGCTGGTACCATTTTATTCATCATTTTTAAAATCCATTTTAGGCAACCATAGCCTCCATATTCTATCACATTTTCAACATAACTCATTGTATCTTCTACATCTTTACGAATTACTGGTACTTCTTCTTTCACTAAATAATACACTAACTCACAAGATTTCTCATAGAACAGATTCCGTAATCTACCATTGCTTTCCATGTTTTGAGTATCTATAAGTTTTACTTCATTCATCGTTTTTATGGCCCTTTTGAGGTTCAACATCTCATGTTTATAGTGAGCATTTATTACTGAATTCTTGCTTAATATATTAATAACAACAATAGATATTAACTTCTTTTCTAATTCTGTATTTTCATCTCTTAAAAACAAAAAAGCGGATTTATACAGTTCATAAATAATGTCTTTAGAGTCCTCATTATCTACATTAACAGACATAACTTCAAACTCTTTCAAAAGCAAGATTATTTCTTCCATGGTTAAAATAATTTCACTTGATAACATACACAAAATATACTGTAATATTGTCTTGTATTCTCTAGCTATAATAATATTTATGGGATCTTCGAAATCATGATATTTTCCATTTTCACTGAACAAATGTAACAAGAAAACTATATCAGCAAAGCTTTCTTTTTTATCTGAATATTGTCGGTTGACTATATCTTGTAGTTTCAGGATCATTTCCTTAACTATAGTAATTAGAAAATGAATATCATTTTCATGATGATAGAGATATAACAAAACAAAATCTATATTTGTATAATTTATATGATTGAAAAACTGTTCTTTATCAATGTCAGTCAATTTTAAATTCTGATTTAATATCAAATTAATCCATATATTTTTCTGCGGAGAAAATATTGTTTCCCATTTGAATGAACAATAAATATGCATAAGGTCACTCCAGGTAAGCTGACTGCAGCAGTTGCCAATAAAATATGAAATGTTTATTTTCACAGCTTTTCTTACAGGAACTATATTACAATTCACATTCAGTATATCAATAAGAATCTGAGTTAAATGCAGGTTATCTATTACTTTTGATAACTCCAATTTAATGGAAGTTAATGCATTGCTTAGGTAAAACAAAGGAATAGGTGACCATTTTACTTTAGGTATTCCTCTGAAAAAGTACACAAATGTATAAATGTTTTCAAATTTCTTGGACAACTTTGTGGTTAATAATTCAGTTTCTTCGGCATTATCATATAGATTAATGTCATTGAGAGCTTCAAGTAGAATCACAGCTTCCTCTTCATTATTAAAACCATTTTTAAGTCTGTATTCAATGCATTTGTTTCGGACTTGTGTATTGTCATGTTTAAGACCAATATTGAAGGCACAATTTAACCAACAATTTTCTATGTTATTTATAGCATCAAAAAGCCTTAATGAAGGTAGCACTATGTTACTCTGTTTCTCCTCTAGACTGTCAATAAGGATGAAGAAATTATCCCACACTTGTTGATTGGGATTTTTATTGTTCCAAAGAAACAATCTTTCAGTATCTGACTTAATCAATACATCTTTTTTATAAGCAATTAAGCAATCAATAGTTCTTTTCATAAGGTAAACAGATATTTTTCTAATTGACGAGTCATTTGATTTTAAACCAAGTAAAAGTATATTCCAAAACTCATACTGATATGCAATTTCAGATATAAATCTCAAATTCCCTTTGCTATCAGGAACCGGCAAATAAAATTCTGAAAGACAGCTTAAAACTTTCAAGGCATATTCTTTATAATTATGTTCCTCAGCTTTTTTTAAATAACTCCAGATTCTGTCTAAAATGTTGTATCCAATAATGCCTTCAAATAATTTTGGCACTGTATTTGTTAAAAAGTGGGTCTTCAGTTTATCATCAGAACTAGACAGGACTGTCTCTAGTGGTGTTTCTAGAAACAAAAGCGAAAGTTTTTCTCCATTTTTTAGTGTGGCATCTACAACACTTTCAACGAGTTTGAAACCTAGTATTGTTTTAAGTGTATTGTCTTCATCTGAGCCATCAATTAATAGTTCTTTGCTAGTCCTATCCCCAGACAAGTTGATATTGGAGAGTATTTGTTGTAATAAATGCTCAGACTTGCTAATTATGGTACTCTTATTGAGACTCAATACAATTTTAATAATCCTGCAGATATTTTCAACGTTTTCTTCATTCACTTTGTGGATAAGTTTAACAATAAAGTTATATTCTTCATCGTTTTCGCATTCAGTGTCTTCTTGCATATTTATCAAATGTTTGTACTGTACCAAGTGAAGAATGTGTGCTAGTTGTGTATTTGAATGCGAATTTCTTATCATGATAGACTTTAGGCGCGCATCTATTAATTCTTCGTCTAAATCCAATAAATCCATGAAGGATAGAACTTCGTCACACAAATCCATTTTGGTAAGATAACAATAATTTCTGTTTCAATTGAAATAGATTACTTAGCGAATATATTAGGTACCTGAATACCTACATGCTGAAACCATTACGGCTACTATATGGCTAAAACCAATGCTAAAACAAGAAAAACACACACAGAAAGGCACACACAGTATTTCTTTTGTTTTCAGTAATAGATAACAGCTGTTTACACACTACACAGGTCCTTACGACTTTCGTCAATGTGGTTCATTTCTCTGAGCTAGTAATCATTACGTTTTAGTTCATTTTCATTTCATAAATGTGGTTTTCAATTCACAGGGTTTTCGTGTACATACTAGGGATATTCGATATACATCGATGCATCGAATTCATTCGATGTTTACAATACGATACATCGAATCAATCCGATGTTTTGAAAAGGTATTGATTTACTCGATGTATCGATGTATTTTCATAAAACATCGAATAAGGGAAATTCGATAAAATGCGTGGAATCAAAGAGATTAAAATATAATAGGGCATAGAGGGGACAAAGCGAGGAAAATTTGAAGCCGAAAAGTTATTCCAAGTGGAATAAGTCTAGTACAATTTTGACCGAATGACAGCTCGCGTTCATACTAACTGACATGACGCTTGAGCTTCAAACAGTTTCTTATGAAAATATTCCCAATGCCCCCTCTATGTCCTATTATATTTTAATCTCTTTGCGTGGAATGGACATTTTTGTATTGCCTCAAGAAGTCACAATCAAGTCTTCGGTAAAAGTTACTATCATTTTACTGTCGACAACCAAGAAGATAAATAAACAGTGTATTGTATTATATGTATTGTATTTTGTTTGTACTTTTTCTAATAAAAACAAAGAATGTTCTCTCATTGCTTTATTTTTTTAATTAACAACAACTGAATCAACGCGGGTTTGCATGAAAAGTATTTTTTTTGTTAGTAACAGGTAAAAATACTCGATTTTGAAAAAACATCGATGTTTCTATCCGATGCAGTGGTCTCGAACGTCATTTAACGAAATCGTTAGAGCTGCCCACTAAAATCGGTATATTTGTACCAAAAATCGGTATACGACCAAAAAAATTCAATGTTCAATCCAATTCGTTTATTTATCAAAAATAAACCAAAGGAGTAATTTAGATAGGTACTTAAAAACACACTTAGATAGGTACAATTATTTTTTACAATATTAAGGATCATACCAATATTCTTTGGTCATCATTGCATTAATTTCTAAGCACTCGCTCTTGTACCTACTTGGTTCCTCGTCAGAAGACATTTTAACTAAGTAGCACTTCGTTCGCAACTTTAAACTTGAGGACACTTTCTCTTCGTTTATAAAAAATAATTAAAGTTTCATATTTTTTTTATGTACTTACCTATTTTAGGTATTCAAGAAACAAAATTACTTACCAGAATTTCTGTTTATATAGACAAGTGAATTCCCGAGCGGGAAACACCATAAAACATCCAGTTTTGGGCTACAATAAAAAAAACGAGTTTTAGTAGTCTAGGGTATTCCGTAAAACATGAAACATTCATGTTAAACATAAATAAATAGAGTTACCATCACAAAAGTGTCAAATCGGTAGAAAAATCGGAAGAATTTCCATGTATTCTCTAAAATCTTAGAAAAATCGTTGTGTTTCGGTATTTCGGTAGGACAGAGCCCGGTTCGAGACCACTGATCCGATGTATCGGAAAACATCGATGTTTCTATCCGATGTATCGAAAAACATCGATGCACAGTCTCGATGTATTGCATCGAAAAAAAACATCGATGTATTTTCTAAGTGGACACCCCTAGTACATACTTTTGTATTTGACGAATTTGACACTTTACTTTTTTTCGCCCAATTTTGTTGGACAGGCTAGAAGTGAAGATCATACTGTTTCGTAGTCTTTACCAAATCTTTCTCTTTTCGTCTTTTTCGTGAGCATGTGGTTCTCCGTGCCACCTCTTTGTGACGGTGATCGTGACGTTGATTTCTGCTATCATTTTGATTGTGACGGCTTCCCCGCAGAAGGATTGACCAAAATTGGTGGCACGGAGGTCCACATGCTTTGTCTATGGTTTTCACACAAATCGTCGATCAATCAATCTTTCTGCGAGGAAGCCGTCACAATAAAAATTATAGCAGAAATCACCGTCACATTACTTCTGGGTGGTTTTAGAGGTGGCACGGAGAACCACATGCTCACTTTTTTCTAGTCCATGCACAAAATAGTGTCTTCAACACTTTCCTTATCCCGCTCCGGTCATCGACAGTAAAATGATATTACTTAATTAGTAAATTAAGAAAATCCAAAAATGTCTATTCATAGCATTTTATCGAATTTTCCATTTACTGCACACTGTAGGTGTAAACTCCGAGGCCATTCCACTGAGACAATCCACTTAGCGCATACAAAAATAGAATCGGGACATTGGCTGCGGGCATTGCCTTCTGCTACCGTTGGTACTCTATTGGATAGACAGACACTTTCCCTCGCTGTCTGTCTTCGATTGGGCGTCAGGGCAAACCACCCCCATAGATGCCAGTGTGGGGAGCCTGTCGATCGACTCGGACACCACGGCCTCTCTTGCGCACGTAGCGCCGGCCGCCTGTCGCGCCATGCATGCCTCAACGACATCATCCGCAGGGCTCTCACCACTGCTGGTATCCCAGCTATTCTTGAGCCTAACGGCATCACACGAATAGGTGGCGGGAGGCCTGATGGTATGACTGTCGGGCCATGGAGACATGGCAGGTCGCTGGTGTGGGATGCCACATGTGCCGACACATTGGCCCCATCCCACATCGATGCCACCTCTGTGGGCGCTGGCGCGGCGGCTGCGGCCGCTGAACGCCTGAAGCGGCGCAAATATGCCGACCTCAATGAGGGCTACATATTTGTGCCGTTTGGGGTGGAGACCATGGGACCGTGGGGTCCGGGGGCGCGGCAGCTCCTCAAAGAGCTGTCAGTGCGTCTGGTCGAGGCTTCAGGTGACCAGAGGGCTGGCAGCTATCTCTGTCAAAGGATCAGCCTAGCTATCCAGAGAGGGAATGCTGCCAGTCTTCTGGGCACTGTCCCACATGGTTCCTCTTTGGAGGACATTTTTTATCTGTAATTATTGTAAATCAATGTATATTTTCTTTGTAAATAAATGTATATTTCCTAGTAAAAAAAAAAATTGAGGACAATCCATTGCAGTGGACTCTCCCTTTACACGAAACCATTAGTGGATTGTCTTAGTGGAATGGCCTCGTGTAAATGGCCCATTACAATCGCCTTTCGACTCTCACTACAAGCAGCTACAAGTGAGTGTCAAGTAGGGATGTAAAATTAATGGAAAATAATCGATTAAATAAAAAAAGATTTTTATTTCTTCAAAGTTAATTATTATTTTTAATTATTAAAAAAATATCGATTATTCTGGAAAAAAAAAGATTTTTTTTCTAATACATACACTCACCGGCACGGAATCTTGTCCAAGCACTAAACTTACGATAACATTAATTGGATACATTTTAAATTATTTATTGAAATGCGGGGTTATTCAATAAGTGTTAGTTTAATTGTATTGTGTAATTAAATAAATAATTTTGCGATGAATATTGAAGATAAAAAAATAAATGCAAAAAGACGAATTTTTCGCTAAAACAATGTTGTTCGTTCTAGTGATACAATTCAAAAGTTTTAGCTTCTTTTTTCATTGTTTCTTAATTTTAATATCGTGTGTGGCCTCCTCTAGCTCTAATCACAGCCTGCATTCGATTGGCCATGCTCTGAATGAGATTTCTGATGTCCACTTGACCAATGTCATCCCACGCCTCCAGTGCCGCGTTTCTCAGCTTCACAAGAGTTTGTGGAGGGTTCAAGCTGGACCTAATCTTTCCCATAACACGTCCCAAATGTGCTTGATTGGATTTCAATCCGATGACCGAGCTGGCTACTCCAGTTTCTGAATACCGACCTCCTGTAGGTAGTCATTAACACAACGGGCAACGCGAGGGCGCGCGTTATCGTGCATTAGCAAAAACTCTGCTCATCCGATAAACTCCAAATAAGGCATTACGTGATCCTAAAGGATCTCCTCATTGTATCGAATAGCAGTTAAGCGGTTGTCAACCATGCCTAACTCTGTACGAGCGTCAGAACGTATCCCGCCCCACACCATTATGTACCTTCCATGAAAACTCACAGTTTGTGTAGTGGTTATGGGCCAGTACTGTTCTCTTTGCCTTTTCCATACTCGTACTCGACCGTCTGGAGCTTGCAATGCTATCCTACACTCATCAGAGAACAAAACCCTGGTCCATTGCTCATGGAGCCAGTTAGCGTGTTCTCGTGCGAATCGTAGTCGAGATACTCGGTGCTGTCGGAGAAGTTCAGGGCTTCGAGCAGGTCTACGGGCGCTTAAATTAACTTCCTCCACTTGCATCCTTATGGTACGCTCGCTTACGTTGACACCTATTGCGATTTTGAGCCGCTGTCTTATCTCAACTGCTGTAAGGTACCGATTCCTTAAGATTTCCAACAGAATAAATCTGTCATCGCACGATGATGTGCATCGTACTCCTCCACTTCCTGTTCTGCGGCCGGTCTCCTGGTAATGCCTGGGTGCATATTGCATTGATGGACGCGGTACATTAAGCACTTCAGCAACTTCACGCTGGGTCAGCCCTTTGCCGATCATAACTACAGCTTGTGCAACTTGTTGTGGTGTTAAAGATTATCGGAAAACAAAAACAAAAAACAAGAAGAACTTACTTAATTACAGCAGTAAATTAAAAAAAGAGACTTTGAAAAAAGTGTTTCGAACGCTCAGGAGATCCACTAACAAGTAAATCTTAAAACAAATGTCGAAACTCGCATAAACATTACGAACTACTAACTAAAGTTTAAGAAAACAATCTTTGAAATCTAACCTCATTAAATTTTTTTTTTTTCTTATTTTAATCTGCGAGCAGTCTGTCAACTTTAAGCAGATGTTAGCAGGGTTTTAGCTTTGCAGAGTAACTTCTTCATTAAGAAACCTCTTCCTTCATGCTAGAGTCTAGGGATCCATTATCTAGCTTGCTAAGTCTACTATTGCGAGTCTTTTGAGTCTCCTTTTGTGGGTGGGCCTGAACAGCATGGCTGCCAGGGGATTCGGATGATTCCTTATTCTTGTCTTGTAGCGTCCGGCAATAGACTTTATTTCCTGCTGAACGGTGTTGACCTCCAATATGTCGTGCACCTCTGAGTTCCTAATGAACCATGGGGCATTTGTTATACTTTTCAACATACTATTCTGTACCCTTTGTATTATATTTAGGTTCGAGGTACTTGCAGACCCCCAGAGCTGGATGCCATATGTCCAAATCGGTTTAAGTATAGCTGTTAGCGACCAGCAGCTAAAGCAATCTTTTTATACTTATCTTTACACTATTATATTATGTTCTTTACACTATTATACTATTATATGTTTTTACTTGTCAAAGGAAAATAAAGGAGTGTGCAAATTATTATCATTGGTGTCAGAAGTAAAAATTTGTAAAAAATTGCGAAAAACGTATACCTACTATGCTTACAAGATTAAAAAGTAAGGCTGTGGCCACAGAAGCGAGTGCTAAGGATATGCCCAAAGGTGCTCCTCAGGAGGGCGGTACCTCCATTCTGGGCGCCCCCGCGCTGGTTCCGCTCTGCATCATACCGGAGGAGATGTCTGCAGCCGCACCCGCTCACAGTTTAAGTATGGTCTCAAATAGTACCGCTCCTCAAAGTGCACGTTCCGCCCGGTCCAGTGAGACTCTAAAGGCACAAATTCTTGCTGCCAAAGCGGAACACGCTCGCCGACTCGCAGAAGCCCAGGCTGAGCGAGATCAATTAGATTTAGAGAACGCTCGCCGACTCACAGAAGCCCCGGCTGAGCGAGATCGATTAGATTTAGAGAACGCGCGCCGCCTCTCAGTAGCTCAGGCAGAACGAGAACGCGCCGTTGCCGAGTTGGAGCTGCAAGCGCAGCTGGCCGCAATTGAAGCTGGCTCATCACACGGCTCGCACAGCTCCCAATCTCGGCGCGTAGAAGACTGGCTGGACAATCACTCGTACCATATGACAGCGCGCCGTAATCCTAACACTAAAGTTTTTCCATTTGCTTCTAGTGTAGTGCCGCGGAAAGCTCCGCCGGCGGTGCCCATCACAGCCGCTTACCTACCTACGAGTCCTCTTTGTCCTCCTCCTCGTCCTCCAGCTGAGCCACACACATCACACACACAAGATTTAGGCAAACCTCCAAATTGTGATGATTGTTATTACTACAAAAATAAAACTCAATAGAGAGAGAGATAGGTACACAGTTTACTCAGTTGGCCGAGGCTATAACCAATTTGGGAAGCAAGAAGGCTACAAAGGTATGTGATGTTACTAAGTTCGACGGTCGCACCGCGGATTGGCTTCTCTTTAAGAAGTCCTACGACCAATCCAAGATGCACGGGGCTGCTAAGGAGGCTGTCTCCATTAGATTGGTAGCTGCGGATGACCCGGAGCAGATTATGCAGGCTTTGGAGACCAGGTTCGCTCAGCCAGAAGTCATCGTGCTTCACCAACTCTCCCTGGTAAGAGCTCTCCCGAAACTAGGCGCCTTTGATTCTTCGCGTGAGTTAAACGTCTTCGCTAGCCGAATTCGAAACTGTGTAGAAGTCGTCCGTCTGTTGAACCAGCCGGAGTATCTCGCCTCTCCTGAGCTAGCTAACTCTATTATTGGTAAGTTGACAGCACTGCTTAGGTCTAGGTGGGCGGACTTTGCATCGACGAGAGTCAATTTTGGTGAATTCAAACTAGAAATTTTGGCAGATTTTCTCGAAAATGAGGCAAATTTACAAAATAGATTTGGTGTCATTGTGCCAGAGTTGACTGACACCCGTCAAAAGTCAGCCGACACCGGGCAAAAGTCACTCAACCCGTCAAACCTTCCAAAGAAAACATTTTTCCCTATGCAGTCTCGTCAACTCCAATTCCTACACAAAAAAGTTCGAACGCATGTAAGTATTGTGCATCACCCGCACACGAGGTCAGCGATTGTAAAGATTTTCAGTCTATCGCCTTAGATGATCGTTGGCAGTGGGTATTGGATAATAAGGTGTGTCGTAGATGTTTGAAGAGAGGCTCTCATCAGTACAAAAATTGCAAGAAAAGGTGTGAGGCGGAAGACTGTCCTTCCGATAGGCGGCATCATACGCTCCTGCACAGGCCCCCATCAGATGCCTCGCCCTCTGTTTCGCAGACTATCGAGCCAGTCGGCTTTCAATCGGCCACCGTAGCGCATAGCGCCGCGCCAGCTGACTTTACGAAGCCTCTACTAAAAGTAATTCCAGTCACGTTGACAGGTAAGAAAGGTAGCGTAAACACATATGCACTCTTAGATGACGGCAGCTCTGCTACTTTGGTGGATAAGTCTGTGGCTGATTTACTTGCTGATGAGGATTCAACGGTTCCCCTACAGATTAACTGTGTTGGAGGTCTCACTAAGATAACTAACGTTAGCTTCCTTGATATTACGGTCAAAGGATATATATAGCTTGATATTACATAGCTCGGATAGCTACCCAATTCAGGCACGTTCTATTCCTAATCTAGGTCTTAGGGCTCAGTCCGCGAGCATCTGTGACATCAATCGTTACAATCACCTTTTTGATCTAGCGAATGTGTTAGCCTATTCCGATGCGAAGCCAACTTGTCATATTGGTACAGACAATTGGCATCTCCTCTTGCCTAAAACCGTACGTCGTGGCCCTAAATCGGAACCAGCAGCTGCTCTTACTCCCCTCGGTTGGGCTCTCTTTGGATTCATTAGCGGTCGACCTAACGTGGAATTTGTCAATCATGTAGAGATTGACAATCATGATTCTAAGCTGGACTCTCTTATCAAGTACTATTACAAGCTAGACTCCATAGGCATAGAAAAGAAACCTCATTGTAGTCCTAGTGTTAAGCACGCTTTAGAAATTTTAGAGGAAACTACGATTCGCTTACCTTCCGGTAGATTCGAGACTGGGTTGCTATGGCGCAATGACATCAAAGTCGTTCCTGATAGTAGGCGTCTGGTTTTGTCTAGGTTTTTGAATCTTGAGAGAAAAATGGCTAAAGACGAAGGTTACACAACATCGTACAAGCAAAATGTCCAAGGTATGATTGATAAAGGTTTCGCGGAGCTGTGCACTAGACCCCCGTCAGGAACCGTCAACTGGTATCTCCCACATTTTGGCGTGGTCCACCCGCACAAAAAGAAGTTACGAGTAGTCCACGACGCAGCTGCAAAATGTGACGGGGTTAGCCTAAATTCGATGCTTTTATCAGGCCCAGACCTCCTCCAGCCTTTGCTCGCTATTGTCATGAGGTTCAGGGAAGGACGCATTGCGCTCACAGCAGATATTAGGGAAATGTTCCCTCAGATTAAAATCCGAGCTGAGGATCGCGACGCCCAACGATTTTTCTGGAGAGACAATTCTCAGCATCCCCTTAAGGAGTACCGAATGTCCTCTATGATTTTTGGTGCTACGTCTAGTCCATGCACAGCGCTCCATTTAAAAAACAAGAATGCTCTCGACTTTCAGCATCTTTATCCACAGGCTGCCCGTTGTATTGTGGAAGACCACTATATGGATGATTTTCTCGGCAGCGTCAATGACGTGGAGGAAGCTGCTCGTCTTGCTTTAGAAATCGTGACCATTCACCAAGCAGCTGGCTTTGAGATGCGCTCATGGGTCTCGAATCATGCTGAAGCTTTATCCCTAATTTCCCCTGTCCTTGGCGCCACTCACACACCCGAAGTAGGGTTAGGACCATCATCTCCTTCTCAAACTAGAGTTCTAGGGTTAACTTGGCTTGTGTCTAGCGACTCCATATGTTTCGTCAAATCGATACCAAATCTACCTGACACGTATACCAAACGGTCGGTGTTGTCCCTGCTTATGTCAGTGTTTGACCCTCTCGGCTTAATTACTCCCTTGGTTATAAAGGGTAGGATTCTTTTTCAAAAAACTTGGAAATTAGGGGTTTATTGGGACCACATTCTACCCGAAATACTTATAGAGAAATGGAAGTCTTGGTATCAGGAACTCGAGAATCTTTCCGGGTGTACCATCCCTAGATGTTATTCGGAACAAGGATCAATTAAAGAAGCTCAACTTCATGTCTTTGCTGACGCGAGTGAATTGGCATACGCTTGCGTCGCTTATTGGCGCTTCACATTATCCGACGGTTCGGTGAAGGTAGCGTTAATCGGAGGTAAAACTAGACTTGCACCCCTAAAGCCAACGACTATCCCAAGACTGGAGTTACAGGCAGCACTTATCGCGGCTCGATTTGCTGTCTATATCTCTAGTGCTCATAGGACGAAGCCTTCTAAAACGTTCATGTGGTCAGACTCCATAACGGTTCTAAAGTGGTTGCGTAGTGACGCTTGCACGTTTAAGCCCTTCGTTTCCTTTCGTGTTGCGGAAATTTCAGACCTAACTGACATCCAAACTTGGAGATACGTCCGTACGGACTTAAACGTTGCAGACGACGGTACGCGTGACACTGGAGTTTTTACAACACGGTCACGTTGGTTTGCTGGACCATCTTTTCTTCTTTTACCGAAGGATTTGTGGCCCAGAGAACCAACGACTAACGTTCCCTCAGTCTCGGAGGAAAACAAAATTATTGCTGTCCTTTTGGTGGAAGGAAAACGAGTGGAACCCCCTGCCTTTTCACCTATAATAGCTGACTACCGACGATTCAGTAGGTGGTTACGACTACTTCGAGCGACAGCTCGTGCCCATCAGGCAGCAAAAGTATTTAGGTCTATTTTACCTCAAAATTCCTTTGGCGCCTCACTTCGCGGTAACTGTAATATGCGCATTATAACCGTTGATGAATTGGATACAGCAGAGCTTCACTTATTTATGACAATTCAAATCGATGCTTTTTCAGATGAACTCGCATGCGTGAAAGCAGGACACCCCGTTTCTCGCCACAGTAGGCTAAAGAACGTGTCCTTGCTCCTCGGAGAAGATAATTTACTTCGGCTGTCCGGTCGCACTACTGCTTCTAACGTCGTAGAGTCCCATCCGATTATCCTCGATGGAAAGCACCGCATCACAAAATCCATTCCTACCATACACGGTTTGCGCATGCCAATAATGAGCTCGTCGTGAATGAAGTACGTCAAAAATTTTATATCGTCAATTTAAGGCCTACTGTCAAACAGGTAGCGTCAAGATGCCAAGCCTGTCGGATTAGAAAGGCGAAACCAGTAACGCCACCTACAGGGGACCTTCCCGAAGTACGGATGGCCCACCACGAGCGACCGTTCACCTATGTCGGTCTTGATTATTTTGGCCTCGTAAGCGTCACGATTGGTCGCCGAACAGCCAAAAGGTGGATCGCTCTATTCACCTGCCTGACAATTAGAGCAGTTCATCTCGAGATCGTGGAAAATCTGTCGTCTGATTCCGCCATTATGGCCCTACGTCGCTTCATCGCCCGGCGTGGATGTCCAGTGTGTATATACTCTGACAACGGGACCGCATTTGTAGGCGCCTCCAAGATCCTGCCTGACATCTACGAGTTTGCAACCACTAAAGAAATTCGTTGGAAGTTTATTCCACCATTTATGGGAGGATGCTGGGAGAGGTTGATAAGGAACATCAAAAGTGCACTGACTGTCACCCTAACGGAGAGATCGCCCAGAGAGGACGTCTTAGCGACGTTATTGGCAGAAGCGGAGGCTATCGTCAACAGCAGGCCCCTCACTTTCGTTTATGTTTTTAATTGGATCTTCATCAAACGACAGGCAAATAAAGCCTGATTAATTTAATGACAGCGACCTGTCAAGTCGGGCACAGTGGAGGAAGTCCCAGCGGTTAGCTGACCATTTTTGACAACGATTTGTTTATGAATACCTGCCAACCCTAGTGCCTCGCCAACCGTCTTCCGAAGCTCAGGTACTGAAGATTGGCGACTTAGTTTGCATCGCGCCGATGGGACTCTACCCAGAAAATGCTGGCCTAGAGGGCGGATTGTCGCGACATTTCCGGGAAAGGACGGCGTGGTTAGGGTAGTTGATGTAGCCACGAAGGGGGGTGTCTTGCGTCGCCATGTGCGGAAAGTTGCGCTGCTGGTCGCTCCCTAAATCTACTGGTGTTCACACCGGGGGGGAGCATGTTACCGACCAGCAGCTAAATCAATCTTTTTATACTTATCTTTACACTATTATATGTTCTTTACACTATTATACTATTATATGTTTTTACTTGTCAAAGGAAAATAAAGGAGTGTGCAAATTATTATCAATAGCATTATAGAGGAGGAGCTTGTTATCAATACTTAGGATGGAGTTTCTACCAAGCAGTCATTGCAGGCTTCTGTATTTCATGTTTAGCTGATCTCTCTTAGCTAGAATGTGGGCCTTCCATGCAAGTTTTCGATCAAGCTCAAATTATTAAAAAAAAAATATTCAAAGTTGTATTCTGCAACTATAAGCCTTTGGCCAAGTTTCCGTGCCGGTGAGTGTATTTAAAATTTTCATATTTTAATGATAAACCTAAGATATTCATATTATATTTTATGAGATTAAAAATAAAATAAAATGATATGATATGAATAAAGAAATAACCAATTCAAAACTAAAAAGCAAAGGGAATGTTCCTTTAAACTTTTAAGGTAAGGAATAAGGAAACCAAATATCATTATTGATACAAACTTTCATTAGCATTAAACATTTTATTATAATAAAAATGAAATGATGAGCATTCCAACAAAATTACAACTCCATTGTCTCAAAAACTAAAATATAAATCAAATAAAGTTATGCCATAAATGTCCAATCCTATTTTAAATTTGACTAGTATTGATATAAAATACTTAAAACGATAATTTAAAAAACTAAACGACTACATACTTCGAGTTTTTTAATCCGCCGCATAAATAGCGCTGTTTATAAAAAATCGATCAAAACGCGTCACTTATATGATCGATTTATTAAAAATCGATTATTTTTATTTAAGAAATCTGTTTATATAAAATTTATTAGGTATATGAAAAAAAATATCGATTACTTTAAAAATCGATAATTTTTACATCCCTAGTGTCAAGCTTCATGTGCTTTCGACTGTACACCGGCTTGGCAGGTCTGAACACCGCCTTAGAAAATCTATATAGTATAGTATGCTATTGCTATCTCATTCTACCACATCATCTGATTTTTGTTTTTACAAATTCGTCACAAAAAAAACAACTTGTCAAAAAAACCATCAAAAATAGAAAAAATCCTCCATTGCATTGAAACTTGAAAGTTTTCAGTAATATTGTAAAATTATTAGGTATTCCAAATTATTTGGAATTCTATATTGCCGTGTAATCCTTTGTTTAGAAAACTACAAATAAGCAATGGAAGACCAAACTTCGAACGATGACGAAATTCAGAAATCTCCTTTTAGTCCCAAATTTGGAGGTAAGAAGCTAAAACTCAATGATGGGAGCTCGCAAGACAGTCTCAACGAAAAAGGTAAGTCGCTCTCGGAGATTTGGACTGCAATAATTTATATACATACGATTTATTCATTTGGTGTCCATTTTGATGGGTTTTTTGTTAGCCATGTCGAGTAATGGGGAGAAAGATGAAAATGTGGATAGTGGAGTGTCTGCTGACAAATCTGAGAGCACCAACAGCGACGACCGCGCTGCCGGCACGTCAGAGGGGCCCTCTAATGAGGTCGTAACTATTGCTCCCTCGAGCAGTAACGTCCGCACCATATTGCTGAATATTAGACGGCCGAAAAGGGGACGGAACTATAGAAAAAGGAAGACCCCAGACAGAGACTCTGATAGCAATGACTCTTCAAGGGACTCGGATGATATTTCACCAGCAAGTAGTCCTCAGCTATCAAGGCAGGTGGATTATGGCCAGTCAGAAAGTGAAAGTGATGATTTGCAGAGATTTTCTGCTGGATCTGCTAGTGCGTAAGTATTACATTATGCAAAAGATTCAAACCATTGATGGTGCATCCATCAATACACCACAACTGCTCTAGGACTGATCAGAGATACAAAGTTATCATAAACACTAAATAGAAATATGTATAAATTATGGGACACAATGGTACTTTCAATATTAGATAACTTATTAACTTTGGTGATGGGCTCAAAATCTTTCAATATTTTATTAGATTTATTATTAGGTTTATGCATAAACTCCAGTAATGTGAGGCTGTCCTTGGAAAAAGACCTCCAAGTGATGTCATTTCAAGTAGTCAGATGGTGAGGGCAAATAATCTTTCCATCTCTGCCGTCATATTCTTTTTGTATTTGGAGTACTATTCTTTTGGCACTTTTTCATCTTTTTTATGTCTCCACTCCATCTCCACTCAGGATCTTTGAGTCTCTTCGAATGACTTGCTGCTTTAGTTGGTTTCCTTATTATCTCCATTTGACTTTTTCTGTCTATTTCATAATCTACTAGTGGCCTGGTCAGACATTGTCCTGCCCCAGACAACAGCACCGCCAATATCAGGTCCGATGAATATAAACCATTCACACCATTTATCTCCAACATATTCCATTTCTGGAAATACGGATGTTTCATCAGTATATTCTTTGGACCTCTAAACCTGATCCAATCCTGTTCAATCCTATCAACCAGTTTTGTTACACATGCCTTAGAATTAATTCTGGAATCTGCAGGTTTGCTCACCCATTTTCCTTCATCTGTTTCTCTTTTCTTGGTTACATCCACCCTAGGGTTGTCTTGAAAAAAATGGCTTAGTGATAAGACCACCTATTGTACTTTTAAAAATCATTGTGTCACTGTTTTTATAGGTGTATATGATAAAGAGTTGTTATTTACTAATGTAGGTAATGGTTAAGGACTTCAAATTTGTGTTGGTGATATGTGTTTGGTTTCTCAGTTTTGCCAAGGTAGTTTGGTATACCAGATTGTAATCTTGCAGTTTATAACAAATAGCTGGTCGTTGCGGTTTCACACGCGTAATTCCCATTCCCATGGGAATACGGGAATAAAATATAGCCTATGTAACTTCTAGAAAATGGATGTTTTTTTTTTAATTGGTCCAGTCGTTTTTAGGGTTCCGTACCTCAAAAGGAAAAAACGGAACCCTTATAGGATCACTTTGTTGTCCGTCTGTCCGTCCGTCTGTCAAGACCCTTTTTCTCAGGAACGCGTGGAGGTATGAAGCTGAAATTTATATCAATTACTCAGGTCTACTGTCCCTTGAAGCTGTGAAAAAATCAAACTTCTAAGCCAACGCAATCAAAAGATACAGCCGTTTATGCCGCAAATTTTCGACACTTGCAAGGGAATCAAAACCTACAGGGTGCTTTCCGTGAACTCAGAATCTTGAAATTTGGTACGAAGCAACGTCTTATAGCATAGATAAAGGAAAAATTACGAAAACCATAAATTTGCAAGGTTGTACGGAACCCTCGGTGCGCGAGTCCGATTCGCACTTGGCCGGTTTTTTGAGTTTATTAGTTACAAAGATGCAAACATATATAAATAAAAATTTCCTCTTTATAATATTAGTGTAGATAATAATTTATAGGGTTCATCCTACTAATTAAATTACTAAATTATAAACGCCAAAGTTAGTAAGTATGGATGTTTGTTGCTCTTTCTCACAAAAACTACTGAACGGATTTTGATAAAACTTTACAGTTACAGCTTATATATTATATATAACAACATATAGGCTATATTTTATCCCCGTATTCCCACGGGAACGGGATCCACGGGAAACCGCGGGCGCACATTAATAATTGTTGTATATGTATATTTCCAGCACAAACAGTACAGCAGACAGTCATGATACAAGCTATGTGACCGATGACATGGTGATGCAGTCAGGCGATACGGACAGCGATGAAGATGCTCTCTGGAATAGACCCTCAGAGGAAAATAATGAGAATAACGAGAATAAGGGCAGGCCACCCAGTGTGTTGGCTAAGTCTCGACCAAAGCATAATTATTTATTGCTCAGAGGTAAAACATAGAGCATTAGAACAATAAATGAAAACATACAGAAATTCAAACTACTCATGACGGAAAATTACATTACAGTCTATAGAGTTTTATGATCAACTAGCGACCCGCCCCAACTTCGCACGGGTGCAATGCTTATACTAAAACCTTCCTTTTGAATCACTCTATCTATTAAAAAAAACGCATCAAAATCCGTTGCGTAGTTTTAAAGATTTAAGCATACATAGGGACATAGGGATAAAGGGACAGAGAAAGCGACTTTGTTTTATACTATGTAGTGACTAGCTGTTCCGCGCGATTTTACCCGCGTAGTTCCTATTCCCTTGGGAATACGGGAATAAAATATAGCCTATGTTACTCCCTGATTATCTATTGTAGCTTTCCACTCCTGCATGAATTTTTCAAATCTGTCCAGTAGTTTCGGAGCCTATTTAAATCAAACAAAGAAATCTTTCCTCTTTACAATATTAGTGTAGAAAAAGATGGAATGAATTGTACATTATATTTTCATTTGCGGCAATTTTTCAGAAACCTTAATAACTCGATCTCTCTTACAGAAATAATAAATCGCGAGATGGGGCTGACATTTCCCTGCGGTAAAGCGGCCAAAACCGACGTGATATTTGAACAGAAATTCTACGGGTCGCTGCATGTCATCTATCGGCTCAAGAAACTTCACAATCTTTATAAACACAAGGGCTGTGTCAATTCTATAAATTTTCACCCTGAAGGTAAGTTTGCTAACAAAAGAGGTTGTTTAATTTTTATGTGGCTCTAAGCCGGTTGCCAAATTTTTGTATGGAAAATATAACTTAAACTTTACATACTCATACGTTGATGGGTAAAGTAATCAATAAGACTGACTAGAATCTGACACTTTATTAGTATTTACATAATAATCAGTTAGTGACAGACATTTTCTTTTTCACAGGCCATCTATTAGCGTCAGGGTCAGATGATACAAATGTAGTAGTGTGGGATTGGGCACGTAATGCTGCGCTACAAACCATCAGGACTGGCCACAAGTCAAACGTGTTCCAGAGCAAGTTCCTCTACCTGAATGCGCGGAGCCAGCTGAACATCGTCACTTGCGCGAGAGACGGACAAGTGGGTGATATGGAATATATCATAGATGATTTAAATTATCATAAATAAACTTTTACTAGCCGTTCCCGTCCCCGTGGGAATACGGGAATAAAATATAGCCTTTGTGACTCCCTGTTATTGTAGCTTACCATTGGTGTATAGATTTTTTTAATTTGTCCAATAGTTTCTTAGTCTTATCTATACATATAATATATGTATTTAAAATGATAAACTGACTGACTGATTGGTGATATAACAACGCACAGCCTAAACCGCTGGGTTTAGAAATTTTACTCATAGACAGGTAGCTTATACAGTGAAGGGATCCGCTAAGAAAATTTTGCAAAAATCTATACCTAATGGGGTGAAATAAACTTGCGCGAGCGAAGCCGCAGGTAAAAGCTAGTTCAATAGAAACAAACAAAACATCAAATCTTTCCTCTTCAAAATATTAAGTAAAACTATATACTATCAAGCAGCAGTCTACTGCGGGGGCGATCTGTTACAATATACCTATAATCCTATTGTTTTCCGCCTACGCGGCTTGACCGATGAATAAGGTTAAGGTCTGGCTGTAAAAACCGAAGTGGATTTTCGGAACTCAAGGACATAACAACCACATTCCCAATATAATGTGTTCTTAAGGACTTTCTGTTCTTCTTCAAAGAGATTATTATGATTCTTAACATGATTGCTTCTCTTTAAGTTATGACTGTCTTCGAAAAAGGAGGATGTTTTAAATTCGATTAGTATGATTTTTGTAACCCCTTTATACCTTACTTAATTTGGAATCATCATTATTTTGTTAACTACAAGTACCTACCCCTTCTCATGGCATCATTTCGTCTACCTCCTCCGCGCCCCCTCCCGGTAAGCTGTGATAGCAAAGTGGCTATCAATCCCGTTTCTTTGCTGGGGCTCGAATCCTGGCATGTACCAATGAGTTTTTCATAAAGCTTACACACGTACATATTTATCACTATCCTGCGACGTGCCAATGTCAGTGGCATTGAGGCATATTTAATGCATCGGCAGCTTCGGTGGTGCGGTCACGTATCGCGTATGGCAGGGGAGAGAGTAGCGAAGCGCATCTTCTACTCTGAACTAGAGGAGGGTAAGCGGAAGCGTGGCGGACAACTCCTGAGATACAAAGATGTTCAGAAGCGACACATGAAAAGATGCAACATCGAGCCCTCTCAATGGGAAGATTTGGCAGCACAGCGCCTGGAATGGCGTGGGATTGTGAAGAGGCGAGTTCATGAGTTCGAGGATCAACGTTTGGCTGACCTCGACGCTAAGCGCGATGAGTTGAAAGCCCGTCCACCCGCCGCCATCAACTACAATTTTGTGAACGGTGTACTCACGTGCCCTCACTGCGCACGGGAGTTTGCCGCAAAGATTGGCTACATTAGCCATACTCGGGCGCACCAGCGTCGCCAAGCAGACTAAGAGTCGAAGTGGTCGCCATGGCCGAATACGGTCGGAGCTCATCATCATTTATCACTATAGCTCGACGGTGAAGGAAACTTGCAGGTCCCAGAATTAATTCCAAGATATGTGTAAAAGCACCCCGCTCCGACGATGCGTTTAGGGGTCCAAAGAATATACGCGTGAAACGTGGGTACCTACTTCGAAAAATGGCATAACTGTGCCTTCCCCTTGGGGAATAAACTCTTTTTTTACCACACTGTTTTTCATTGCACAGGTCCGTTTGCTCCAATGTCCGCCTAGTGGTGGGTTCACGGTGTCAAGGCGGCGGCTGGCGTCTCACTCACGGGCAGCTCACAAGCTTCACGTTAGTGCCTTCGAACCCCACGTGGTGATATCGGCGGGCGAGGATGGTCTCGTTATGCAGTGCGACGTCCGTGCGAACCACGCTTCTAAGTGAGCAAATTTTTAACTCCAAAAAAAAATCCTCTGCTTTTTGTTATAAGTTTAACGTATGTCTCTCTGTTCGCTCGTAGCTCCCAAACGGCTAAATCGATTTTTATTTCTTTTTTATTGTTTGAAAGGGGACTTGATCGAGAGTGTTCTTAGGTATGGTTTAAGAAAATCTGTCCAGCCGTTGCCGTTAAATGCCAGAAAATACTAAATGTATTTTTGTGTAGTGGGTTTTATAACTTTTTAATTTAATGTTATTATCAGTTTTTATTTAACTTGCAATGTATGTTTGTTTGGATGGAATCTTGCAACTCAATTTTGAAGCAGATATCTTTAACCGATTGAGCTGAAATTTGGTATACTTATGTAAGTTCGGTGACAATGCAATATTATGGTACCACTGAGGTGATATAATGATGGAGCCAGGATATCCATCGCAACTCCTCAATGGCTAATCGTAAACCTCGTAAGTTTTGGCTCATTTGATTTATTTATGACTCGTGCCATACATGCAAAAGCTTGTTACTTTTAATTTACTCTACATTTTTATTTTCGCCCGATTGTAGCGAAGTACAACCGGAAGGAGTAGTTTTTGACCTATTTCCCTGTTTCCTCGTAGAGATAAAACTACTGAACCGACTTTGATGTATTTATTAGTACGGTTGAGTCGAGTTTTCCAATACATTTGGGATTACCATAAAATAAAACGAGTTTGAAGCTTAGCAGAGAATTAATTCAACCATATCAATAATTTATCGTAATCAGGTACATCTATACAGTTTTGTTTTTACAAAAATCTCTCGTCTCACGTTCAGCATGAAAACTTTTTTCTCTGAGTGCATCTGTGCCATCGGACTATTGTGGAATTGACAATGGTGTAAATAAAAGGGCCCATAGTTCGTAAAATACAGTACAGTCCACGTTTCGATGTCGGAGCGTATTAATAGCAAATGTATTGAAAATATTATTCCAGATTGTTTCACGTCAAGGACTCGAGTGCGACGATTCCCCTGTACAGCGTCTGTGGACATCCGCTTAACCCGAAGGAGCTGCTCGTCGCCGGACGCGACCGCTTTGTCCGCGTCTACGACCGCCGGAAAGCTGACGCGCCCACCGCCACATACTGCCCGAGGAATTTTGGGGAATTTAGTGTAATAATTATATACAATACTAGATGTTTCTAGGAGAGAGATAGATTACAATGATAGCCCTGTGGTAAAAGAGCCCGCTTTTCATTCGTGAGGCTCAGGTTCGCATCGCGTCGCAAGTGTCACAGTCATGGAACACGACTGGACTACAAAATTGGTAATGGATTTAACACTTTTTAGTGCCTTTTACAGTCGGGGTATTTATTGTTTAGTTATTATTATTCATCAGGCTAGCAGTTTACAACTGATAATCGCCTGTATCCAGGTGTTATCCACTCAAGCTTTCTCGTTACAGGATATGTATATATCCAGTTTATTTTTAAATTGATTAACATTAGGTGCTGAGACTACTACTTCTGGTAGCTATATCTAATTAATATATTTTTGTGAACTCAATAGTCAAAGAAAAAGAAACCGCGGCTGTCGATGATGCATCTCACTTGCGCCGTGTACAACCACGACGGCTCGGAGATACTTGGCTCGTACAACGACGAGGACATCTACTTGTTCAATGCCAAGACCGACGTGTATGATGCGTGAGTACGAAGACAGCCGCTAATAAAATATATGAGGCCCTGGTAATATTCCTGTTGTTGTACTATCAGCAAAGTTCTGATACACCTAGAAACCTAAAACCTTATACACGGTCAGTTAAACTGATCAGTCCAACTGATACATCCAAAAAGTGTGAAATCTGGCGTCTAAAATTTTAACTGAAGGCAACACACGGATATTTCCGTAGCACCCTTTGAGTATTAAACCAACCGGAGACGCCACTGACAGGCGTTCCCCTCTGCCAAAAAAAAGTGTCGGTCAACGCGCACACCTGTTAAATACAACTAGTTTTTTTGAGTTCACGGAGTGCTTGGATTGATGAATGTATTTGTGTGCATCTAGTTCAAGCTAGCGTTTAATTGTTTTGTCAAAAAATGCGTTTGTTTTAACATTATTTGTGTTTGTTTCCTCGTCCCCCCCGCAGAAATTGGCAGACTTTTTTGCAAAGGAACTAGTGCGCGTGACGTCTCCTGTTGGTTTAATACTCAAAGGTAGCACCGTAAATCCTGACTCCACGCCAAACTGACCGTGAGTTTGCGCTGCTTACATCCGTTTACCATCTGTCGGAGCTTCATCGCGAGGTCCCGTTGATCGAGAAGAAAGCCCATTTGAAGCCAATGACTGGGGAAATTAATTTGGCTTAATCTGTTTAATTTACTCGTTTTAACTTGTCAGTTCAACTGATCAGAGCATAAAAGTGCTGGTCCGACTCGCTCTTGGCCGATTTTTATGTTAAAAAATAATTCTTTTTACGTTTCAGTGGGTTAGACTCCGATCCTGCATTGGACTCATCAAATTCCAGGTCGGTTGTGTAGTATAATGCGTTATTTACTACCCTCGAGGAGGTTGATAAAGCCAATTTATTTCTGTACCTACCGCATATTCACCACTATATTTTTCTTTTATATTACAATTTTTTTACAATTTACAAATTTTAACGTTTGTACTTTTAAAGTTAATTCGAGCGCTTGCGTCTTGTTTTAGTTTAATTTTCTAATGGTTTATCGTTGACTCACATGAATATGTTAGATAACCATTAGTGTTGACCTTCATTAAGTTAATTCCATATTCCAATTTGTGCATGAACATGTCTTTTGGCATTTATCCGGCAGTTTAATATTTATTGAAATATCTTAATGTGTATAGAACGCGTAACAGAAAAAGCGCATTTCCTCGCACACCCCAATACTAATTGGGGTGTGTGAGAAATAAAAATATAAAAAAAATATGATACAATCGAACTTTAGTTGTGTCTAACCAATTTTCTTAAATAACGATCAATAACAGCACGATTTCCATAGAAAGCACTGAATTCAGCTATGTAAATTAATTTTTCGGAAAAATTTAACACGTATTAAAAATAGCTGAAATCGATTAAGTAGTCGATACTGAACAAACTAATTTCAGGAATTGCGCTTATTCTGTTACATGTTGTATATAGAACCGGCTCTGTCTAGTGTTTGAAAAGTCTTAAAACTCACACGTTTTTCTTACAGAGACAGCGACTCAGCCACACAACAGGGTTTCACACACAAATACACGGGGCACCGCAATAGTGCCACGTTTAAAGGAGTAGCTTTCTTCGGGCCAAAGAGTCAGTACATCGTTTCGGGGTCGGACTGCTCGTACATCTATATATGGGAGAAAGACACAGAGTCTATCGTACAGTGGATGCAAGGAGACGTTAATGGCGTGGTCTGTACATAATTATTTTGTGAATCTTACTCTAATCGGAAAAGATCACAGACTTTTCTGCCTTCTTTGTTGGAGGTCAATGGTTCGGTTATAGCTCGGGAACAACATTTGTGTATTATGTTTGTTGGTTTTGAGCCTAGTTCTATCTGTTTTGTATGGTATAAGTTCTTTGTAGCCCGGGCAGATGTCTTGCCATAGACAACAGCGCCACCTATTGGGTCCTAGTCTGGGTTTGGGGATCTAAAACATCGATAAACCTACTCAAACACAAAAAAAAAATCAAGAATTATAATTATCAAAAAGATTGATCAGTTGTTTGCATACATGCTGGCTTCGTATAGTTTGTAACTTCTTCCACTAAATAACTTATTCTTTATTTAATACACTAGAATATATTAGAATAAGAATACATTTATTTCATGAAACAGAGAGATATACTGTATAAGTCACATTCGTTTACATTTGTCTACTCATTTGTAAAGAACGACTTTTATCTTATTTGGTACATCAACTCTTACTAGAAAATCATGCATCACAGTGCAAAATTTCAAGTCTAGACCCAGCGGTTTAGGCTGTGCATTGATACATCACTAATCAGAGTCAGTTTATCATTTTATATGTATAGATTACTATAGCGGCTCGAGTTGAGGAACTAGTTCAGATCCGTTTCCGAGTTGATAAATGTGCGATAACTTTTAGTCACAAAACATCAATTGAGCAGCTATTCTACACAATATATTTCTTCAATCGATTGTTGATTGTCTGCAGACGGCAACATAGTCTTAAATGTGTAATTTTCAGGTGAATTGCATAGAAGCTCATCCGCGGTGTCCGGTGCTAGCGACCAGCGGTCTCGATAAAGACGTCAAAGTCTGGGTGCCTAAGAGCCATAAGGAACCAACGTATGAAGGCATGGAGAGGGTGTGTTGATGATTTATGTATTACCAGTTTTTCCAGCATTTTGTCCGCATTACCGGATAAAAAGTAGCCAATGGGTTCGATTCTGCTTTACAGCGAATAAACTTATTTTAGGTTAGTCCTGTCTTTGTCTTACCTCTAGAATGAACTTCTCTAGAATCGATCATACCCATGAACTTCTCTAGAATCGATCATGTACAGAAACAGGGGGTCAATTCCATGAAATATCAATGGTTACAGTTGGATGACAATGACATGTCAATGGTCAGTGGATGGTGTTATTGACATTTAGTGGAATTGACCCCCTGTTTCTGTACATGATCGATTCTAGAGAAGTTCATAATAGGCAACAGTAAATTGAATGATGTCCATCTATTGTAAAATGTTATTATTACCTTAACTCTGTACTATAGGATGTTTTATCGTTATATCAACTAACGTATTTTTAAACGACTTCAAAAAACATGGAGGTTCTATGTTCGTGTGTTTTTTTAGTAATTCCACCGTTTAGTCCATAAAATATTCTATAGGTGTTCCGGTTTCATCCGTAGTTCCCGTTTCCATAGGAATATGGGAATAAGATATAGCCTACTTTATTGCCTGATTATGTAGCTTTCCATTGGAGAAAGATTTTTTTTAAATCGGTACAGTAGTTTATTCGTTACAAACATATCAAAGTACAAGTACATATTTCCTCTTAAAATATTAGTATTGATTTCAATTGATATCACAATAAATATTTCAATTTCAGATTGTCCGCGAAAACACAGAATCCCTACTCCGCAGTCCACTGTTCAACGACTTCCTACCGTCGCTATATAGCGCATGGCGCGGCGAAAACAGGCTGTTCTCGGACGACGATAGCCCCGCGTACGGCGGCAACATCGAGTTTGACGGGAACGTTTGCACCACCTTCTAAGACGAATAGACGAGCGCCTGTTCAAATGCAGCATTTGTATGTGGAATAGGTTACCTTTCATAAGTAGAATCTTCACTTCTGTTTCCCAATTATAACGGACAAATACGTATACTGTTTAACCCGTAACAGGGTACTGTGTCTTTTCTAAAATGTGAAGTAATGAGGGCATTGGATTAGGCGCACAATGCCACATTCGCAAAATGACACATTAGCAAAATGTCATTTTTGCATAATGTTACATTCTCGAATGTTTTTTTTTGTTAGTGTGGCATTTCGCTAATGTGACATTTTGCGAATGTGCCATTGTACGCCTAATCCAGGGCATTATGTCCTATGCAGTCCTAACCCAAATATACTAAAGTAAAAGTATTAGGCAACAAAAAACTGACATTACTGATACAATTGAATCTTACTATATATCAAATGATATCCCAATATCTATATATACATGCAACAGGCTCAACAGGCCATGTTGAACTTAAGCTGAAATTTGAAATGGAGGTAGATTTTCGGTTTTAGAAATGCATTTTCAAAGTAAGAAGATGGTTTTTCTGGCTAGAATATAATATACAACGCGTAACAGAATAAGCGCAATTCCTCATACACCAATTAGTATAATAATATAAAAAAAATATGATTGCTTCGTACTTTAGTTATGTCTAACCAATTTCTTAAATAAAGAGCAATACTAGTACGATTTCCATAGGTAGCACTAAATTTAGCTATGCTAACTCATTTTCGGTAAAACTTAACACATTAAAAAAGCTGAAATCGATTGAGTAGTCGATACTGAACAAACTAATTTCAGGAATTGCGCTTATTCTGTTACATATTGTATATATATACTTACACCAACTAGAAAATATCACGAGAAATAGACATAAAAACATTTAACCCGTGAGCATCCGGGGCAGATCACTAATAATATTATAGTCTGTATATAATATTGTATACAGTGTACATATTGTATACATTTATTTGTTAATTGATTGTTAAGGACCTATAATTATCAAAATATAGGAGTAGAGATCTTGTTGAATGCAGTTCTTTTACACGTATGCATCTGTGTCCCCAGAATTTGTCCTAGTTTTGTAATATTTTCTTGAATCTGTTTTAAATATCTCGCGTTAAAGATATGAGGACATTCTCGTATATCGCGGACAAGTTCATAGGTAGACTATTCCGTTTAAATAATGTGATTGACATCTAGTAATAGTTTGGTTTCATTTGGTATTTCCGGAAGTTAAGCTACAAAATCCGGATTTTTCACCTTTTTTGTTCTTAAGTTGATATAGTAATGGTAAAACTGCATAGGACTATGGTTCCCGAGGATTTAGTATCTTCCTTGTATATAGTTTGTCTCTAAGGTTAGAGAGATTATGAGGCCTTCCACTATCTCTCATACCCTCTAATATGTAAATAGATTAAATAATTATGAGTGGTTAGTTTCACTACGTCGAAAAATGGGTAGAAGGATTCGGCTATCACTACTCTATAATTGGTTCTCCTTGTTTGTTACCGTTACTATTTGTCACAAAATAATTTTCCGTTTACATTGATTTTTCGAATAGTTAACCATAATCAAATGCCCCAAATTTTAAAACAATAATAAATCAAAACTTTGTTAGTCTAATTCACATTTGTAATGCTGCATGGAAATAAGGAGTTGTATCTTAACAATTTGTTTCTTTTTAGTTAATTTGTTATCTTTTAAATGTTGTTGCATCCACCTCTTAAATAATTAAAATTTAAATAAAAAAAACTAATATAATATTGAATGCCAAACATTTCTCTTTTTTATAGATCAAATCCAAAAACTAATACCTTCACAAAAATGTTACTGTTTTTATTTTTAAAACCCTAACGTAGACCTTAACGGAACATATTAGCTATATGCCTGTGATATACTAATTTGAAACAAGTGAATGGGATTATTATGTACCTATATAATTATTATTAGCAATACTATTAGTCTGCTTAAAAACTTCAAATACCTATTGAAAAGTTAGTAAGTACGTGATATATGATTGTTCAAATAAAATAAATTCAGATATAGCTCATTTTACATTGTGAATAATTTTGTTTCAATCGATTCGAATAAGATTGAGAAAACATTTTAATTTATCGAAGAGTTATCTTTTTTAAACAAAGTTCTATATCTACTTTACACATTGTACGTATATAATTATATGGGACATTATATGAAACAATACTTATTTTTGTTACAGAAAAAACAGGATAACTTTGTTATTATTATTTTTACAGCTAGAAATATTGTATGGTATCTGACTGACACATATTATATAAAATACAAAAGTTTTAGGTTTTACTTTCTGAAGTCTGGATGTAACATTTAGCCTGGATTGACCTAGGACTGAGGATTATTCTAGATAAGTCGAATCCATTAATCATAGTCTACTAAATAGATACTTGTTGCACTTGTGTTTTGTAAGTAGTCAGAAACTAACATTAGGTATTTGATGAAGTGCCAAATAGGTACCTAATTCCCAAATAGAGCAGAAATTCAGTAATTTATGTTAGTGCATTATACTTATTAAACTACAGTTTCATTTGATTTCGATTGTGTGATAATTAGCTCTCATAAAAGGCTAAAAAATATTGTAACTTTAGTCCCAATTGTGTAAATAAAGGATAATTCTAAAGTTGTTTTTTATTGTAATATGTACTTACATCTATTCGGACGTATGTTCGCTACTTACGTGTTCATAGAATTAATTCGCATTATTGATCAATATGAATGCAGGTTATTAATTATTATTATAATATAAAGTTTTTTTCTTCTATTCAATCAATTGATAACTCTATGGCTTTCCCGCCATATCTGTCAATGACAAAGCGCCTCGCAGTGTTTATATTTGGAACTTTTCCATGTAACGCGCGTATATTTTGAGTTATTTCTCGACAATAAGCTTTGAAATATATGGTATCAAAATTTTTAATGGGTCAAAATTGGTTTTAAAGGTTTTATAAATCGGTATTTACTGTAATTATGGTACGATACCCAAAATTAAGTTCTAATTTTCTTCCCACATGAGAGTCATAGCCAGTCAATGGCGGAAGGTCTCGACCAATCACAGTGTACGCGTGTAGAAGCCCGCGCCATCTTCATTTTCAAATCTATCTCGCCGCTCACTCGCTCAGTCAGTCGCGCGTCGGATCCGGGGAGCCATACAACTAGACAAATTTCTAGTAATTAAAGCCATAATCAGAAACCATGAGCACCAATGAAAAAAAGAGTGAAGTGGCCGTTGACAAGGTGGGCGATGAGAAGTCGGAAGCAAAAAGTGATCTAAAAGGAGCTAAAAGAGCGGCAGAGGTGAGTGCACATGTCAAACAAAATGTATTCATTAATAGCTCGCCATTTTATTGAACGCTATTAGAATAATATTACTATCCCCATTGACCTACGCTGTATGTTCCACGTGGTGCATAGCGAGTTAGTGTTTCGCACGCGAGTGTGAAATCGTATCCTAACCGGCGTATTTTTGGATGTAATTTCTGATGTGTTATACATTTTAACATCTGTGAGGTAATCGATGAGTACTTAGAGCCCATGATGTTCTATTATTATTTTTAACTAGATGTGCACTGCAGTAATTTTAAAGTTTTGTTTACCCGTTTTTGATACAGCAGAATGACCTTGGAAGAAAAAACATGGCGCGAGATCCTTTTCATGTGATATAAAAAGCCGATACGTAGGTATATAGAAGAAAAAAGTGTCGTAATATTGATTGTATTGCGTTTCGTTACCTATTTTGTACTTTCTCATGGCTTGTAGTCAAGTAGCGTGACGCGAGATAGGGAACATGGCCGGCGAGTGTCATTGTTCGAACTGTCATAAACGCCGCGCTAATGTTTGCTTAAGGACCTGCCAGACTTTAACGTTTTCAGGAATGCCGAACTTTTTACTACAGGTGGTCCCAATTCAAGTATGCCATGCTCTCCCAAGAAAACGACGCCATCACTATTTTCTTTAACGTTATTTTATTTCGGAACAGAAAAGTAGTCAATGACCCGACATTATTTGCATGTAGGTGTGTGTTATTGTACGTAAACTTCCTTTGTTCTACAATTGGTTGCCAGTGGTTTAAAGATTGCAAACGCAAAGAACTGAACAGGAATTCAGTAAAACAATTTAAAGGGTCGTATGTAGGAATATAGTATATTATTATCTTCTGTCTCTTTCCTTCAAGGTAACCTAATTGTACATGAAAGCATGGCGT
The DNA here is from genome assembly GCA_963855545.1 of Ethmia dodecea. Classification (NCBI taxonomy): domain Eukaryota; kingdom Metazoa; phylum Arthropoda; class Insecta; order Lepidoptera; family Depressariidae; genus Ethmia; species Ethmia dodecea. The sequence continues at coordinate 13,730,040 of OY979443.1, read as the reverse complement.
ACAGCGTCATTCATGACGATTACATATTATATTATAACTATTTTTCCCCGCTTTTGTCACTCACTTAGAATATCTTATTGATATATTTACATACCGGAATTAAATTTTGATATTATTCTCATATCATTTACCAAAGAGCTCGGATAACTCTGAACTGTTATATGTATGCGCGGTGACCGCGTTCCTTTCAATTTGCTAAGGCAAAACCGGCTCTATGACGCCGGCCCCGCTCTTTACACCGCACGATTTCCCCACACGACTAATAACCCACGCTTCTTTATAGTTACGAATCTTTATCACCTGCGTTTTATGTATCTACGAAAGCATCTCATTTATTTACGAAACTTTTCTACTGGTATAGCATTATATTGTCGTAAAGTCTTCTCCTAATCTTGGCATATTTCAATAATTTGGCTATTAGCCAGTAATTACTTGCATGATCTTGGACACCTTCAGTTGTACACCGAATAATGTAACAAGTGATTATACACATTCCGTAGGATAGGTATCTAAACAAAGTAACGATTATTCATGCTTTACGTCTTCATTCTCGTAGGAAAAAGCAACGGAAGCGGCGAAAAAGGCGCGAAAGGAGGAAAATGGCGGCGGCGGAGATGAAGAGCCACACAGTGATGAAGATGACTTAGAGGGAGATGGAGACGATGACGATGACGAGGAAGTGGAGGGAGAAGAAGGAGAGGAGGATGAAGAAGAATTAGGGGAGGGAGAGGACGACGATCTCGAAGGTAAGAAGTTACAATGGCAATTTCATGAAATAACGAATGACATAAAAGAATTGAATATAGGTACAATAGTTTAACAAATCTGTTTATTGCATTACACTTGATCCCTAATAGAAAAACTTAATTAGATTGACAACCTTAAGAAATTGTCAAATTAAAAAGTAAGTGCTACAATATATATTTTTTGAGGATCTGCGGAACCTTGTTGCTGTTTACCTATCCGTCCAGATTTAACGGAACATTTTGATTCTTGTGTAAACTGAGTAAATGTTTTTAGAGAAGAAACGATTCAAATACTGATAATCCTTTTCAGATGAAGAAGTAGAAGAAGAATTATTAGGAGAAGAAGAGGAGGAGGACGCGTAATACGGCTTGTGCCTCTTTAAGGACAATGTCACAGTGAAGTGGAAGTGCTTGTGACGCCCCGGACTGGCGCGGCCCCGCCTTGCCTCAACTGTTTCTACCATGCCACAGCCTTCAGAACCTAGCAGTGGCGGACCGGCAGGCCAGTTGGGAACATGCGGGGCCGTCAGCGCTCCCACCTGAATTGGGTGGAGACTTCTATTATTAAATAAATGACAAAATATAATTAAGTCTAATCCAATGCAGAATCAATTTTTTTACAATGTTTAAGTTAGGTACCGAAGCTGTATCTTTAGTTTTTTGGACTCGCCGCATATCGCGGTATAATGAAGACTTAACAGAATGATGTTGAATATTGTCATGAAATGTACAAATGTGTTTTCGAAAGTAAACTTTATTCTAAGTAAAATTCCCTCTGTATTCTAGGTTTACCTGTTAGTCCGCTAATGGCAAAGTTGTGGTTTTTTCTACAGATAAGGGATATGTATTCGTAATGAACTCTTAGATATGTAAGCCAGTATGGCAGTACTAATATAGTAAATAAGCGATTAGGTCACAAAGCTCAATTCTTCATATTTTCGGTGTTGATGAGAGTTTGTGTGTACATATTTAGGGTAAGAGAAGCCTGTGATTTTTATAACCCGAAAAATGTGACAGTGTTCGTTACATTCAGATTTAATTTACTTAGTTTTTGCAGAAAATCCTAGCGTTACAGTATCAGTTCTTCGTTCAGCTCGGAATCACTGGACTAGATAACATTAATCTACATAGATTTAATGAAATTATCACAAATTGTAAAACTTGCTGTATGAGGCATAAGTAAGAACCGTTTCTGAAAGTGGTTTTCCAAGAACTTCCGAGCCTGCACGAGGAGTCGATGCTGTCAGCCAATAAGCAGTCGTCTTGGTTTCCACGACAGTTGTATTAGAAAAACCTCACAATTTTGCCATTATCTTGTTGCACATCGCGCGCCGGCCGCCCGTTCTTCGAGCGACTGATAAAGAGAGCACAACGGTCGTCGCGACACGATAGCGAAACCTTACGAAACCGGCCTGTAATGTTTGTCCATATTGTTAATTATCATAGATCCCTCAATTTGGTATTCCAGTGTTTCAAGGTGTGGAATAAGAGATTCCTAGGTTAAAGTGATTTAGTATGTAGGATGTCCGTCATTTTATATGAGAGGACGCTTTGGGGCCGCCACGGTATGGGGTGCGGGGCAAAGTGGGCGCGTGTCAGCGTTCCCCCGCCGCAGCGGCGGCGGGCGGCGCGTGGCCTCGTTCGATTTGCCCGCGGCCCGCGTCACCGGCTGGCTCCCTGCTCCCCTCACCTCATCGCCGGCGTCTGCCTCGACCGCCCTTCACTACTACATAGCGACGCGTTTCCTCGCGTGGAAAAACACTCGTTGCGCGACTTACATCGCGCTTCATCCTCATGATACTGCTTTACTAGCGATATACTCGTGCAGGCATGACTCGATTGCGCGTCCTACCCATTAAAACGCCAATAGTAAAATAATACAAATTCATGTAAAACATTTTTTTAAGCTGACTTTTGGGGGTACTCTTGGGTGTCGCGGCGAAATATAAAATTTTTCGTTTCCATCCCCTAGATAACCTCTCGATTGGTCTTTAAGGCATTTAGCTTATTCCATTGTCGATTAGAAATACCAAAGGGAGCAAACTTGTTTCTACAGCGATTGACATTGAAATAAATAAAATTGAATTGTCTTATTCTTGAGTTAATTAATATTCGACCCGTTTTTAAATATTGTGGTAAGAATGAGCTGTCGCATATTGTGTACGTTGTACCTACTGATGTGAATACCTTATTAAGATTTTATTTATTTGTGATGTTAATGACACTTGATTTTCTACAATGGACGAAATGTAAATACAACCGATTTTAAGTAAAAAGTTATTTTGTTTTCAAGCTTATTTATTTCTAAATAGAAAGCTGGTGTTGAACGAGACATTCGGCGCATATACAAACCTTGGTCATAAGAAAATACAAAAAGATAGTGATATAAAAATAAATATGGCGTAAGAACTGATAAGCCTACGACGCGATGGCATTAGCACACGCAGATGCGCTAAAACGATTCTCGAGATTATTGTTTTTAAATTAGGTATTATTAATGAAGGTTCTCACACCCCTTAACTACAAGACGCAGTAGGACGCCAATCCGGAAATTGGCATGTACCTACCAATACTTCATTCACTATTAGGTAGGTACCTACCTATAATCGTTCTTTACCGGTGTGAAGCCATTTTTTTCTCAGTTTTTCAATAGAATTTGAAAAGGAAATTGAAAATGGGTAGTATCCTGCTGCCTAGTCAAATGAGTTACTTTTCATAATCTGTCAAAATGAAAATTTACTATGGAAAATGTACTGAAATAGCAAGCTGTAACGTCGTTATTTTTAGTAGTTGCTTCATCTTTTTTTGATTGTTTATAATATTTTAAAATTTGAGAATTGTAGTTAAAAAAATCGAATTAATGTAGGTATGTTTGATGAGAGGTGTTTAGGATAATCTTTTATAATGGTCGTTGACAGTATCGAAATTAAATTAGGAGTAGGAAGTCATTTCCGCCTTTTTACCTAGCGTAAGTAGTGGCATCTAGTCTATGGACTTTTAATTTGATGAATATCGTTTTAGATAGATGGCGGTTTATAGGTATACTTTGTATCCACTCAACGGACTCATAAGATCACTTTAAGATTATTTATTACAACACAGATGGCGCTAATATGATAGTTTAGGCGCAGAATATGGCGCGTGTTTTGTTTTCATTAATTGTTGTAAATTTTGTTTTAGTTTTCATTTATGTAAGTACAATCCATTACGAAATGAGACATTCAGTGAATTTGACTATGATAAGAAGGCAATGACATGAGAATCACGATTATCCCATTCTTCTAATAGCTGTTTAGAGTTCATTGACCTTCCGAAATGACAGTGAATCTGAATTATCATTATCACTATATTTATCTACAGAGCAGAGGTAGTACACCTCTTTTCTCTACCTCTTACCGTAGTACTTCTTAGTTTTCACTATATTTATAATGGACTACGTAGGTATATGGAATGAAATCTGGCATAGGAAAATTTAATTTCTGTTCTGGTACAATTTAGATCTTGGACAAGTAAACTTTTTTTCAAATATAAAATAAGTAACTTACATAGGTACTTACCCATTACAATTTAATAATGCTTTCCTCTGCCTCACCACATGCTTTATGAAGTAGTTTAATAATATTACGGTGCCAGCGACACGTTTCACCAGCACTCACTTGATTTATTACTCTAGGATTTGGTAGGTTCTTTACTCTTTGCTTGATTGACTTGACAATAACTGAAGGGTTTCTTTAAAAAAATATATTTGATAAGGGAAACAAAGTAAGTACGTAGTACTAAGACGTAGTATGTAAAAATTTTCAAAATATATTTTTTCGTTTGTTTTGTTCTTCTCTTGTTTTATTTTAGGCATTGGCAATTTAGTCATCAGCCTAAGCACTAGCTCTGCTTCAGTATATGCACAAAAATACAATATTCGTTTTTTCAAAACTCATAGAAATACTTGGTAGAGTTAGTAGTTAGCTAGTAGAGGAGAAGATAGTAGTTATCTACATAGTCTATGCATAAAAACGTACTTAGTAGGTATGTTTGTGATCGACAAAGGATTATTATTATTCTTTAGATAAAAAGATTGTCCATGTTGTCCATCCTACATCTTTGACTGCACATACTTACTCAAACATGCTGTAGGTACATAACAATATTAACAAAAGAAAATATAAATGGCGGTTTTTGTAAAATTTCGTGATCGTTCAGAAACATCAAATCTACAACTATAAAAACATGAAAATAAAACACAAATCTTACTTTCTGATTTCTGATAAAAAAATAAAACTAGGTAACTGTATGTATGTACAAGTTATTCTATGCCGTAAAAGCCCTGAGCTAAGGGTATTTCTTTCCTTACAAATGAGGAAGTATGGGCTATAATCTCCCATGCGAGCTCACCGCGAATACGCGGTGACCTATCACCTAATAAGGTGATAGTGTTAGGCTATTGGCTACCTGTAACAATTTTTCAAGTCACCCAAGGGTAGGTATCTGACATGACTTAAATACTTTTATTGTCCGGAAACACAACGAAAACCGGGACCAACGGTTAAAAGTGCCTTCCGAAAACTCGAAAGCGCTCATGATACTTAATGCCACTAGGCGGTCACCCATTCACTGACTGACCGCGCCTAACTTTGCTTAACGAGTGTGATCTTGACAAACCCACTGGTACTGCAGGAGGGCTACCTGCGCAGATAATAATAATGCGTCAGAACCCCTGGACCAATCTGACTGTATCATGTTGTATAGTAGGTAGGTATTATGTTGATAAATGATAATAGGCCATAAGACTGCTTACTAAAAAAACTTGAGGACAATTAATGGAATGGATTTGTTTTTTTTTTTGACTACATTATGGGCCATTTACACGAGGGCAATCCATTAAGACTGCATACTAAAAAAACTTGAAGATAATTAATGGAATGGATTGTCCTCAAGTTTTTCACTAAAAAAACTTGAGGACAATTAATGGAATGGATTGTCCTCAAGTTTTTTTTGAATGCAGTCTTAGTGGATTGCCCTCGTGTAAATGGCCCATAATGTAGTCAGTCAGTCGTATCATATTATACATAGGTATATAATAAAATCGAATCGAATTATATATTATAGGTACCTACATATGCCAGAGGCATACCTACTATAGTTCTGATTGTTTGATCTTTAGTATGAGTTCCGTTGTGGTTCCGTTTCTTTACTCATGTGGTATGAGAGCACCATAACTACAGTAAATATATTATTTACCTACTGTGCCATAAACGATAGCGATGTTCCTATCGTAATAATAACAACAACCGCAGCGGTTCTTCTGATTCAATTCATTCAGTTCAGTTAGTTCCACGTTAGTTCTTTCCCAGCCATTCACGCAGGCTCACGTCTGGTCAAGGAGTCATATTCGCGCGTAATTGTGAATGAAATTGACCATAATACGAGTATAAAAAATTGTATACGGTTAGGTACATGAAGTATATGATTTCCGCATTTTAAATTTAGCGGCAAAATGTGACATTATCATTTATAAAGTGGTTTTTGAAATTGTGTACAATTTTATTGATTAAAAAGTTTCAATTATTTTATAGACAAAAGGATAAAATGAATGATTACAAGGTATGGTTTTATATTAAATAAGCTAAATATTTTTTATATTATAAGAATAGTCAATATGGACCAATTTGAGCAATCACAGGCGCTCCTCTGTACCTATCCCCGATGGGTTCGGCAGAGACATTTCATTCTAGTGTTAGTGCTAAATTGATTCTCATACAATTAAGTAGGTAGGTACATACCTCCCTATTTAGTAGGTCATAAGTAAGTATAGAGACTAAGTAAACCAAGTTAAAATATTTTTATGCGGACTCGTTTACTTAAAAAGGAAACAGGTAGGTAGGTACCTACCCTCTACTTAGGTACCACTACTAACCAACCTACCTAAACTTGGATTCAAAAATTTCAAAACGGATTCAATAAAACTTAAGCACACAAACGATGGTTTATGTATTTTAATTGAAATGCTTATCAAAATTCGTTGTGATGTAAATAATATTAAGTAAAGTAAGTAAGTATATAAATGATAAATAGGTACCCATACCTAAATATATATCTATTTGTTTAATATTTTCTTTGTTAGGCTGTTGTCAATTTATTATTATCAGATACTAACCCCTCCAAACTGATACCTATAGGTACCTTTATCTACAGTAGGTAAGTACTATTATAATGGATGGCGGATAATATCTGCATTCATTATAATTTGGAACACAGAATCATGTTCCGAAACATTCAATACTCTACTTGTACCTACGTCTGCTAAAAAACGGAATATTAACAAACAAAAAATTCAAAAAGGGTTGGAATCCGGTCAAGCCGCGTAATCGGGAAACCTTTGATTATTTACCGGGAAACAATACAACTATTATAACAAATCGCCCGTGCTGCTGCTTCATAGGTTGTCCATTATTATTCTTGCTCTTCAAATAGCAGGGTGCAGTTAGCTATTAAAAAAATATATTTTTACGTAAGCCAGATTTTTTCCATTTATGTTAAATCCATGGAGTGTGACCACTTCAATGCCATATGAGCCGTTTAGTGTACTGTGTATAACAAATCTAGAGCGGCCTCAGTTGAAGTTGATAAGTAATCGTAGACATTTTAAAGCCGGCACTAACCAGCACTTGCTCTATACGTGGTGGGCTTGTTTTCTATACATGCAACAGATACAGGTATGAGAACGAACCTTATTACCTTGGAAAGGATAGATACTTACCTTCTATGTTGCAATTCCTGCCACTCAACGTCTGATATACTAACTTTGAAAAGAAATAAAATATTCAATAAATAAATAAGTCCTAAATAAAAAAAAAATCTCATAAACCTTGCTTAAATATTTCAAAAACGTATGCAAGTAGTTTGCCTCGAGTGTGAATGAATGGAAAACGAGTTTAAAGTGCTGACCAACTTTACAGCTGGTGGTGGGTTATGGTTATGTTATGTAAAACATGTTTCCGATATTCGCTTGTTTCCACGAATTGACTAAGTCACAATTTTAGCCAACTTTTGCTGAAGTTGGGTAAAATTGTGACTTGAAAAACCACGACTCTTCCAGAATATAATAACTTGGTTTTAATTGCGATTTAAGAATGGCTAGATGTGATGATTGATGGAGACAGGGTGCACGCAAATCTCACTTCATAAAATATATAAATGGCGGCATTTTGTGATAGCCCGCCGGCGGGCCCCTGGGCTTAATTGGGTTAATATCCATTTTCTTTCACCAATGTTTTTGACAAATTCCTTGTTTTATATGATGAAGAAAGAAGGCCAAAACTTTAGGTGTCTGGCAAGTGGTCAAATTCCGAGGCAATGCACAAAATTAAGGTGGGTGGCTGTGGGACTCTGAGGTTAATGAATATGCGAATTGCGTGATGATAAAGATCAGATGAGGGACTCTATATATACCATGTTGGCAGAAATCGAAAAATAGTTCTTAAAAACCCGCAGAACCACAAAGTTTTTCATTTGTTTAGATATTTATAAATTTGCTATACTTAATTCTAAAATATGTATGTAGAAACACTTTTTTCGAAATTGTGTTAATATAATATAAGTACCTAGGTACCTATTATATGCAAAAACCGTATTAGAGAGCTATATTATTTAATTTGCTGCCTGACGGATCTATACTTATACAAACATTTATTGAGATGCGATCTAGACACGCAGTAGCGTGTCAAAGCCAAGTTCTAGTAGCAGAACGGCGAGCAGCTAAATCCGTTCGTAGTTTTAAAAATTTAAGCATACATAGGGACCAGCGTTGCCAGATTTTTTTTTATGCCAAGCCGGGTTTTTGGAACTTTTTAAGTGAAAAAAGCGGGATTCTTTTGTCGAAAGCGGGACATAGTAAAAAAACGTATAGAATCAGAAGGTTTCAAATATTAATCAATTTATTTAAAAAAAATGTGTACTTAGTTAAAATAAAAAAAAAATCAAAACAGTTTTATTAATTAGAAAAATATAACGTTTCAAACAGTAGTAAAGAGTGAGTGTTACAAATTGCAACTTACTAAGAATAATTATTTATTGGAATTACTTATTTATGATATTTCTGAGAAGATTTAACTTCTTTTTAAGTTTCCTTTTTCTCTTTAAAAGTTAAGAACTCTTCACAGGATAACTGTAGATTAAACTATGAGAGCTCTTATTAAATTTTCGGAGCATTTATTTCTGGCATCAGACCATTTATATCCGAAAAGCGGGACTAAGCCTGTAAATTATTATGTTCCATGGCTAGTTTCTACCAGAATAAGCAATAATTCGTAAATGAAAACTAGCCAAGTCAGACCTTAGGCTACAATATATTATCCTAAGAAGAATTGATATTTTATGTTGTTATAAATAAATTTCAGGACTGACCATTGAACTTGGCACCCATTTAGATCTCACTTCTTTTGTCGTTGAAGTCAACAACCAAGGCATAATACTGAATTTGGCTCTCATTTCACATTTATGTTTTTGATGGGTATATATAACATTATTCCAGTGTCTCCAGTGAGATGGAATTCAAGTATTTTTTTAGATTAAGGATTTCCAATATGAAATAAGAAAATAATAGAGCATACCTATTGCTTAATTGCGTTTTGTTAAAAACTAGCGAACCGCCATCGTTTCGCTTCGGTTTATCAAAATTAAACATAAGAAAAGAAGGTTAACCAAAAATATCTTTAGCGGTCTACGAATAAGGAATAATAATAATATTTTGTCGTAATATTTTCACCTACTATGAAAGGGTTTACTAGATTTTTTAATATCTATAGGTACTATTAAATACCTATTATGTTATGCTTAGGTATGGGTTACGTTCGTGGTATTAAACGACGTCGATGGTACCCTAATCACTTCCTTAATCAGCATTTGCAATGCAATAGCAAGCCGTGATGAAAGTGCATTAGCTTATTCTGAAACCCAGTGTATCAATCTATCTCGACTTTGTTTATTTGAAGATTACGATTAAAATAGCAATAATAGTGCCGATATGTATGAGTAACAACACGATGCCAATATTATGCTAGGTTGTACATTGTACCTACCTAGGTACTTACTTAAACCTAGTTTTTGTTGTACATTGTTTATAAACGCATTTAAGCTTCTGGGGTAGACTATTATGATTCTAGGAAAGGCACTAGCCAGTTTTCCCCACGATCGTCTTTTGAGAATTATTGTAGGCAAAGAGATTAAAATATAATAGGGCATAGCGAGGAAAATTTGAAGCCGAAGTCTAGTACAATTTCGACTGAATGACATAATGTTTGAGCTTCAAACATGCTTCAAAGTTTTGTATGAAAATATTCCCAATGCCCCCTCTATATGTCCAGTGGCGGATTTACCAGCAGGCTGAGTAGGCTGGAGCCTAGGGCGGCAGATTTTAGGGGCGGCAAAATTTCGGGAATTTTTTCTTTGCTACTTCGTAAAAATCTAAAAGTACCTATGACGGTTTTCTGATGTCAGAGACAGAGAGCAACACAAAAGTTTGTTTTTGCTAAAACTCTAGCGCTATAGCCTTCGGTCGTAAAAAAAACTACCTATTTCGAAATTTGAACGAAATAGTTATACCTACATAAAAATAGTCTATTAGTTGTAAATTTTAGAAGCAGGGGCAGCATAAACTAAGCAGCCTACTCTTTGAAAATGTGTAAATCCGCCACTGTATAATATGTCCTATTATATTTTAATCTCTTTGATTGTATTTAAGTAGGTACTGGCGTTGATCGAGACTGAAACCCATGTTAAATTGAACAGCCGTGTCTGGAGTTCATGGTCAATTGTCTGCCAATTAGCTCGACTGTGCTCGGTGATCCTAATTCCTTATTCACACTATTATACCTAGTATACCACCTGTTCAGTGCGATTTCACCAGCGTTACTCCTTTTCCCGAGGGAGTTCGGGAATAAAATACTTATAGCCTATTTTACTTCTAGAAGAGTAAGCTTCCATTACATTACATACATTACATACATTACATAAGCATACCATTGGTGAAATAATTTTTAAAATAGGACCAGTAGTTTTTGAGATTATTCGTTACAAATATAAAAATACAAATCTTTGCTCTTTATAATATTAGTGAAGCAGTGTACTAGACGAAGACTATAGAAGTTCTATTTGAAATCAGGACAAAGTCAGGTTTGTAGAGTGGGGGGAGGATAGGGGCTAATAAATAAATAAGCCTCCTGAACATTTAAACCCGATGTAGAGCAGAGTCGTCTGTTGGCAATATGGATATTGCGGTCAATATGAATTAAATTACTCTAATCCTCAACTAAATTAGTGGGACAATTAGCCTAGAACTGCAAAAGTAAACTCAGTGTGGCCTGTTTGCGTAGCCTAGTCTGAGGCACAGAATTATAAATATCAAATATGTACTACTGTAGTTAGCCTAAGTCAGCAGTCGCAGGTTCGATCCCCGGTCCGGACTCAACGTTCATTTGTTGCCCACATAGAAACGTTAATATTGGTTTAATTCGGTGTGTGTGTTTAATATTTGTTTAGTACTATTCTGTTTTAATAACTCATGCGAAATGACAGTATCCAAATATTCCTAAATTGATTCATGAACAACATATCTGTCTATTTGGAACGTAGGTACTAGTAGAAAAAATGCGGCCGAGCAAACATTGTCAGAATTTTAATAGTAAAATGATCTAACGACTATGTATCTAATCTCTTATGTATACCTACTATACATATACCTACGATAAAAAAACATTGGTATTTCTTGTATGTTCGATTAACAAATTGTTGATCGTAGGCCCACTTATTCAGTCTGATGAATATGTATCTGTTAACGGGAGAAAATCCGCTCGCTTTTCTGAATGAGGTTTTAGTATATTTCCAGGAATCATACCAAAATCTCATTCAGATAAGCGAGCGGATTTCATAACACTGAAAAATTGGGCCTACGATCAACAATTTGTTGATCGAAGAAATGGGCACTTTGACATGAACTGTCAACGTAATAGCTCGTTGACCGATTTATGTTAGAAGGAAAGAGTAACTTTTATATCTATACTAATATACCAATTAATAATATACTAAATATACTAATAATATTATAAAGAGTTTTAATTTCTAATAATATTATAGAGAGATTTAAAATACAAGTATTTTTAGTATAGAGGTATTCCATTACTGGATATACCCACATTTCACGAGATACATTGGACCCCTAAACGTGATGGTGGTGAGCCTATCGCCGGACCGGGTCTATTTACACATGTCTCAGAATTAATTCTGAGACCTGCGGGTTTCCTCACGATGTTTTCCTTCACCGTCGAGCTAGTGATAAATATGTACGTAAGTTTTTGAAAAACTCATTGGTACATGCCAAGATTCGAACCCGAGCCTCACTGATTTTCGGCCGGCCGTCAGGGCTATCACTGCTATATTTTTAAGCAAGTATTGTTGTTTGTTTGTATTGAATAGGCTCCGAAACTACAGGGCCGGTTTTGATTATTCTTTCATCAATGGAAAGCTTACTTTTCTGGGAGTAACATGACCTATTATTTTCACACGGGAACGGGACTTACGCGGGTGAAATGACACGGAACGGCTATTATACTTAGACAGACGGACGACTAGTTTTACCCTTTGGGTACGGAACCCTAAAAAAAGTAATCAATTGGCTATGTGAGTAGGTATGTAGGTAGATTACCTTATCAGTTGTTCAACATTTTTACAAGTGACCAACCGATAGATCTATAAACTTATACCTATATTTCTTGCACAGAGGACTCTACTTTAGCTTATATTTTTTCTGCCCCTTTGTAGAGACAAGACAATTTAAAATCTTAGGTACTTCCTATCATTTACGAAAAGGCCGGCACACATTTACCTATTATTCTACAATGCATAACATACACACAGCACGTTCTAAGGAAGCGGGGCAGTCGTCAATGTCATTGCTCCGATGCGCGTGAGTTGAATCAGTTTATGTGTCATCCTCATCACATCGCTCACTCATTATGTAGGTCCAATGGCGGTTAAAGCACTGTTAACCTTTTAAAGTTCATAAGTATGTTAAAAATTATTATTTTAATAAATACTTACTACCTAGGTATATACTTTCTTAACGATCGTATGTACGTATAAGGACATTGAACATTTATTTTTTATTTTATTTATTTGGTTCGCTTATATTACAAAGTATAACATCGAATTGTTTTTAAGCTAAGTGTAGTGACTGCTTACAAGTAAACACAGCATGCAATTGATGCAATATAATAGAGACTGCAGATTTATAATATGTAAGTTCTGTTTTATATTATGGATGTTATTGTAGGGTTTTTTTTATAATATGTGTGTGTTTGGAGATTCAAATAAATGATTATTCTATTCTATTCTATTCTATTCTACTTTTTTAACATATTTATCACTAGCTCGACGGTGAAGGAAAACATCGTGAGGAAACCCGCAGGTCTCAGAAATAATTCTGAGACATGTGTAAACAGACCCGGTCCGGCGATGGGCTCACCACCTAACACGTTTAGGGGTCCAATATATCTCGTGGAATGTGGGTTTATCCAGTAATGGAATACCTCTGCCTACCCCCTCGGGGATAAAAGGCGTGAGATTATTTTTTATTTTATTTTATTTACTTTTTTAAATATTAAGTATAAATAACGAAACATGGAGGACGTAAGCAGTAAAAGTTTTTACTGAAAACATTGTCTGGCTATGAAGTCGGGGTTAGTATTAAGTTTATGTTCCTACACAAATAACTTTACTTTTAACGTGTTTATTGTGTATCCGTTTTTGTGGTACGTACACTACAAAATGCGAAAAATACGTACGGTGTCCAGTTGCTTATTTCAGCAACTATCTATAATCTTACTAATGTGCATATTAATGTATTAAATACCTTAAGTATGTAAGTCAATAAGTTACTAGCGCGTTGATTTGCGTCTCAACTTAACATATTTCCATGTTTTTTCCACACGGTACAGACAACAATATTGATGTCATCGCACGGTACAGACAACAAAAAAGAACACTCATATCTGCTTATAAACATGCAATGACCCAGACTCGCCCTACAGTTTCGTTATTATTATTAAAAAACAGAGATAATAATAATGGACTTATGCAGTACAGTAAACGAAATAGGTAACTAGGTACTTTGATTATCGAAACGATAATATCTGCTATCAAGTTTACGTAAGAGATATAATGTGATGTTAAGTGTCAATGACCTACCTATTTATTCAAGTAATACCTACATAGACACAGTCCCTTATCCCTACTAATACTAAAAATGCGAAACTGTTTTTATGTTACCTTTTCACGTCTAAACTATTGAACTGATCTTAATGAAAGGCAGGAAAACATCTTGAGGACGCGGACGTAGTCAAGTTAGTTTAATACTCTACCTACATACATATGTGCAATATAGGTAGAGTATAAAAAATAATACACCTTATGCGAGATAATACATAGCCAGGGGCTAGGTACATAGTTAAATTAATTCCTTTCTTCGCACAATGACCTATTGATCATGTCCCTGAAAAACGCAAAATGAGCAAAACGCAGAATGACCAATCGCAAAATGACCAATTGAAACTGTCCAACAGATGAACGAATTGCCGAATGATGAAAATGAATCATTTATGAATTTTCATCAAGTGACCAATTTGTGATTTTGAATATGAATCCGATATGAATCATGTTAAGATAATAATATGATTCATCTGTAGCGGCCTTTTTAAACCCCTAGAAAATATTTCCAAACTAAAAGCCAATGGTTTAAAATAAGTTCAAAATGACGTCAGTATGTCGACATGGGCGACGACGGAGCGGGTAATTTATTAGAGCGATAAAGGAAAATATCGCGAGGAAATCTGCAGGCCCCAGGATTACTGTAAAACAGTACCCCAGTCCGGCGAACGGCTCACTACCTGTCTGGCTTAAGGCTTCGAAAATACTCTTCACAGCCAGTATGTCTAAAACTGGAATAATTACCTCTCGTAATAGAATATCTATAGATATACAATATGTAACAGAAAGCGCAATTCCTGAAAAAAGTTTGTTTAGTATCGATTACCTACTTAATCGATTTCAGCAATTTTTAATGTGTTAAATATTTCCAAAAAATTGAATTAGCTTAGCTGAATTTAGGACTACCTATGGAAACCGTATTATTTTGCTCTTTATTTAAGAAATTTTCTTAGACAAAACTAAAGTATGAATGCATCATAATTTTATTTTTATATTAATATACTAATTGGGGTGTATGAGTAATTGCGCTTATTCTGTGACTGTATTTTGGCAAAGTACCTAGATACTGTTTGCGTATACACTTATACCGTGAATCCACGGTGAATCATATTGTTGATAGAGGTGTTTACGCTGCTTTTAGTAGGAAGGTCACTTAGTTTGTATCTGCATTTAAACAATGAGTACTTATGCGAAAAACTTAGGTTGCTATAATTAATTAATTTATTATGGCCTACAGTCTGTACTATCTTCCTCTTTAGGAAAGTTTAATAGACCACTGTAAGTTCGTTGTGGTTAATCCTCACATATGAATCAAGATAAGTATGAGTAGGTATGTAGGTACTTATAACCTAGCAAAGCAAGCACCTCAGGCAGGCGTAGCTTTTGATAAACTTTAGGGGACATCAACATCATTCACACATGGCTATTTAGCTCTAAATTAGGCAGTGGCTGTACCACCGGTTCTTTTGGTATTTTTTATAAACGTACTTAAAGACATATTATATAAATAAACAATGTTCATTTTTTATTATACTCGTATGCGCCCAATTCCGCCAAATGATTTCTGCTTAGCCTGCGATGATGGTTTACTCGTACATTTTTTGGGTACATGAAGTTAAATAAATAAAAACAAGTAGCAGCATAGAAATACACATTACCTACTTATGTGAAGATTTAAACTATCTACCCATTACGGTTCACGAGATTAAGCCTACTAACAGACAGACAAACGGATGGAGTAGTAAAAGGGTCCCATTGGCGACCCTTTGGATACGGAACCCTTTTAAACAAATTATTCAGCCAGTCAATCGTTAGCGGCCCACGAGCGCTCAAGGACATAGATAATCCTATTGTGTCTGCTAACCGTGGGTTGACAGGCAAATAAACACTGTTTCGTGGTAAAACCGATATTCTTTCGATATACCTATAGTTGCGGTTACATACGAATATGTCACTTTCCCCAGGTGCTGGCGTGGTGCACGCTCACGTGCCTCGCCGCTGCGCACGCGCTGCGCGTCGGCGTTGGCATCGCTGACGTCACTGGACCACCCGCTGAGATCGCATTTGTGAGTACAGAGCATGTGTGCATTTATCTACAGCAAAGAGATTTAAATATAATAGGGCATAGAGGGGGCATTGGGAATATTTTCATACAAAACTTTGAAGCCTAAGCGTCATGTCCTTGTTATGTCAGTTAGTATGAACGCGAGCTGTCATTCGGTTCAAATTGTACTAGACTTATTCCACTTGGAATAACTTTTGACTTCAAATTTTCATCGCTTTGTCCCATCTATGCCTTATTATATTTTAATCTCTTTGATCTACAGATAACCAAGCTTGTAAAAGGCTACAACAAGGAAGGGCCATGATTATCAATTTCAAAGGATTTTAAAAATATCAATTACCTTATAAGTACTACAATCAATAAAGTGAATAAAAAAACGTAAACATAAAAAATAGAAGGGAGTTCACTTGTTTGTTTGCATTGCTTCTGCGGGCGTAGGAATTCACTGTGATTCGATACTAGATAACGGAAAATCTGTCGAATCCTTATGTCCAATATGACATCTGTGTATAGCCCTTCTCGAAACCTTTCGCCGAGTCGAAGATCGAGTATCGAATCTCCGTAAATACGGCAGCTAATCTGAACAAGCAAGAGACATTAAAGATACGTTCCATTAAAATCTTTCTTTATTTCTTTGAAATCACGCAAGGAAAATTTTGCAAACTCTCGCGATCTCTTTGGGAAAAATTATGTCTGTTACACATGCGGCAGAATTAATTCTGGGACCTGCTGGTTTCCTCACCGTTTTTTCCTTTACCCTCAAGCTACTGATAAATACGTATACCTACGTAAGTTTCTGTAAAACTCATTGGTTGGTACACGACCTCGCAAGGATTCGAACCTGAGCCTCACGATGAGAAGCGAAACTCTTTAATCACAGGGCTATCACTGCACTTTACTTTTTATGATCTTTTAAAACGAAAATTTTGATTTGGAAAATGAGCTCTGACGTCATCATTTTTAATAATGTTTTATTATTTTTAGATTTACTATACTTACTTAATTGTAAAATTATAGGTATCTTGATAAATTTTTAGTCGTCTTTGATAATAATTTAAATGAATAATTAATTACCTAATCGCAATTTAATTTCGATAGAGTCAAATAATATCCAGTGGTGTTAGTATTATGCATAATATTCACCTTGAGGCAGCTCAAATTAAGCCTTCATAGGTGTCAGAATTAGAACCAAAGATTTAATTTGCTTTTATTTTGCTGTCAAGGGCAAGCAGAGATTGTTTCCCCTTGAAAGTGGATTGCGTACAGCATATAGCAATAATAAATGCGAAATAAAGCAAATTAATACGAAGGCATTTACGCTTGCTTCCGTTTTAAAAATTAAAAAAAGAGATTGACAAATAAAATAAAATAAATAATTAGGAGCTATTAAATACGGGTATATTTCTGAGATTCTCATTGAATAATACAGCAAATTGCTCTCTAAGGATGATTCTCAAGCAACAAAGTCCGCTTCAGGACAGTCCTTAAATATAGATAGGCAGCCCTTCTGTACGCAAGCGGAGACTAGTTCCATGCAGGAAGTTAGCATTGTCATATTTTCTTTCTTTTTTTCCTTAATAATAATAGTAGTTTATTTGTTAACATGTAATAATGTGTGACATGGTATCACACAATATTACGTAGGTTTTGGCAATCTGTACTAGAAAAAAATATGTATCACAGACCGCCCTTTTGTGACATACAAAGCGCCGCACACGCCCTTTTGGGTTTTTAACATTTGACAGTAAAGAAAAATTAAATTATTTCTTTCTTTCTCTTTCTATTAGCGTCACAAATAACCATTTTTTTGGATTATTCTAAATTTTGTCATAGTGCTCAGCAAAGGCCTCTCCGTCCCCTCTCCACTATCCTTGGCCTCCTTCGGGGTCTTCCTCGGGCGTCGACGGCCAGTCGTTGTGACTACCATACCTTTATCATTTTGCGTTTCTGAGGTAAATCAAGAGATTCAATACAACCTAAAAAATATTTAAAAAATATGGCATTCCTCAGTCAAGCTATTTTTTATTATGACCTTGGGCTTAAAAGAGTTCAGCACCCCTATTCACGTTCTTTCGATATGAAAATTTTATATGCTGATTAAACGAGAATGGTAAGGTTTCGAAAGACATATGTATTTTTGTTTATTAAAACAGACCTTTGCTCTTTAAATTTTGCACAAGATTGAATGAAACAAGTATATTGGCTCATTATCGATTACCGATTGTTTGAGGCCTTGTGTGTGGTGATTTATTAAGTTATCCTGATTTAGTTATTCAGTTTTAATGCCGTGGCGTGAAATATAAGAATACTTACTTCTTCCAATGCCCCTAAGGGTAAGACGTAAGTAGGAGTTTTTGACGTGACAACGTCTTATAATTCAATGGAGCCAGCTGCATGCACAAAAAAGTATGACGTATGCGGCGTTACAGTGCAAGCAAGAGCGCGCAACGAGCGACAAAGAGGCACAATCCACAAAGTATGACGTTGTCACGTTCAACTATCGTCAGTAAACCGACTTTACAGACAACCGATTTTTATAAGAAAAATCGTGTTATAAAAATTAAACTAAGTAGAGCTATCAACTCCCTAACATTCCATTTACCAACAGACATTTCATTGCGATATTTATCAAGCTCGACGACAAACAATAAAATTGCTTGTATCTTCATAGTCGTTGACAAAGTGGGTCAAATATTCGACACAGAATGCATCTGGCTCAATATTCAAGGTTGACAATACACGCAAGAGTAATCATCACATCCGCGGCAAAGTTGAGATTAGAAATCCGATTCATAAATCGATTGCAGCCTTCAGGTAACAACAGGTATTGAATAATGAGAGAAGAACCTGTGTAAACGTGAAGAGATATTAATTATTTTTGCTATTTCATTTTATCTTAATTTAAAAAATACGTATGAGAGAGCTATGATCTTGCAAAATAAGCCTTCTTTGCGGCAGCTCAATATCGGGGCTTTTACTATAACACTGCGACATTATTATTAAAGAGCGTCGCAATTACGTAAATCTTGTCACGAGATACCTAGCATCAAATAGCGAACCCCTAAGAGTTTGCGAACCCACTTTGAGACACTCTGCTCTATATTACACCTGGCAGCTGTGTGACCCATCATCGAGAGACGGCTTTAGAGACGGGGTAAGTATCTCAGGGTTTACATTTTCTTCGTGACACATGCCCAGTACCAATTTCAGAGCCTTCGGGTGTCTCCAAGATGTTTTGCTTCAATGTAGCTATTAGTAAGCCTGTGATTTATTCCCCTGTGTCACAGTAAGCTACAATGTTCGTTTACTAAATTACTCGTGTAGGCAGCAACGCATAATGGTTTACCGCAAAAAAACATTTTGACACCTCACCTTTATTGCCACACCGTCAGCAACGACCGCAACGTACGCTAATATCACAGCTAATAGTGTTCATTTTGTGTCACACAATGAAAAAAATACAAATAAAGGCAAATAGTAAATTTTCAGGCCAGGCGTCCGCGCCAGCAAGAATAGATGACAACCTCTTAAAATAATAATTTAATTTTCTTAGAGCGAATATCCTCTGTTCATGTTAAGGCATGGTCAAGTTTATGGCAGTAGTCAACAGTGGTTGAGATCACAGAAATTGGGACCATTCTTCACTAAGCTGGAATTGGGAGAAGGTAGATGCGTAGGTATATTTTTAGCAAGTCAGAATTTCTCAATCCACTCAAAACTTTGGGAGACATCTGGCACGGTTTAACAGCTTTCATCGTACGTAAACAACGAAATGCGGAACTGAAGGCTTAACGTGCTTTTCGAAACTTCCTTCTTCGCGATGTAATGCCACTAGACGATCACCCATTGTTAATGAGTTGACCCTCATGTTGCACTTGCTAGCCTTCTCTGCGATCTAAGTATATGAAAATGTTGATAGTTAAGTAAACATTTACAACAGTAAACTGATAAAAATACTTAGACAAGTTATTAAAAGGGTTAAGTAATTTTTTGGTTCGTTGTTCTGTATACGCAGAATGCAAAAATACTTTTCACAAATCCATTGATTTTGATAAAGTTTTTACCTCAACAACCTAACAAATATGAATAAGACAAAATGTTATATAATTTATTTAATACATTTAAGTCAGCAGGGGTGAGTGCAGGGAGATTAAACTCGGATTCTAAAGGTCACTGGTCAGTCATCTCTATCATAAAAATAGCATCACAAACACAATATTGTTTTACGATCAAAACCCAAACATCAGTATTGGTTCTTTTAGTACCTACTTAGTGGCTTTGCTCGTTCTAGCACCCAGTGTCTGTAACGCTATCTGCCGGTGAGTAGCCGTATTATTCAAAAAAAAAAATTTTTTGTCTAAAATTGAGTTTGTACAGGAAATACAACTATACAGTTGAACTTAAAATGCAAAACTGTATCTGTATACAAAAATTCATCAAAGTCGTTATAGCCGTTTCCGAGATACCCGAAATATAAATACATACAAGAATTGCTTTCTTATGTAGGTAATAGGATGAAAGTAGGAGTCAAGCCCTAGGCTATTGTCTATTAGTTATTGAATAATGGCCGTTAGTTCTCAGACAGTGGCTCATTCAACTATTGTTTGGGGCCTTGACCTGACCGCTGTTTACTTACCTTTAGATGGTCAGCCGTAGCCATATGAACTCTATGGATGTCACCACTAATGATTTGGAAATTGCATAATTTGACTTACCTACGTTCTGTTATTAAGTGAATTACATAATTATGAGGTTGCTTCATATTCATAACTCTCATTATCAACAATAATTTAAAATCTTTCGAAATTTGACAGGCTGGGTCCTTACACGAGGTCCATATCCTAGCTATAAAAATGGTGTTGACGGCAAATTTTAATTGTAACCACTCTACCAAAATAGTAATAGTAGTAAGTAGTAATAGTAGGTACCTACACAAAATATCCTCTGAAACGGAAAGAAGATTAGTTACGGTAATGGCAAAAGCTGCGGTCGTCTTATATAGGACATACTTGGGACTTTTCGCCAAAGGGCCAAAAACTGGTTGCAACCTGATTTTTTAAAAATTACTTTATTAAATGTGAAATTTATGTTACGGTACCAATTAATGCCTTATTAACTTAATTTTTATAAGATTGTCTTTCAAACAACTCATTTAAATTGGAAGTAATACTGGACTGAAACAAAAAAATCGGGGTGTAACGTGTGCTGCATTTCTACTTTTAAAACTTTGACTCGGTGTACAAAAAAATTACTAGCAAATTTACACTTACTTATGATTTTATACATTAGAATATAGTTTTAGCATTAAGTAAAAATAGAAAATAAATTTGTAGGTGCCTCATAAACATGTTATTTACAACGTTACAACTTCTGGTAGCAATTTTTGTCCTTACCGGTTTTCGTAACAAAATGTTAAAGCATAAGTAAACTATGCACCGCACACATACAGGCGCATCACTGTGCATAGGCAAGCTCGTCATTCGTCCGTCGAGCGTAGAAATGTTAGATTGCGCGCCTTTGTTTTTGCTGTACAAGCGTTCCTTCTAAAAATTTGAAAATATGTCCACACCGGCACCACATCCAGATTTAAGGTAAGTACTATTTATATATGTCTGAGTCCTAGATATATTATAAAAACAGCTTTTTTGTGCGTAATACTTCTAAAAAACCGGTGTAATATTGGAAAGTTTTAGAATGAAGTCACAAAAACCGTCGAATGTCCTTACCACGACTGTCCTCGCCGGGTCCTGTTAAGTAGAGCGGTAAAGACAGTTTTGGGATGGTAATGACATTTAATTTTTTTATAGAAAGAATTATCCTAATAGCCCAGTCATATTAGGTAAAAAAGGGACCTCAACCTCGGAATGAAAGAAAATAAGCTGTAAATTGGTATAAAACTTTGTTTTGTCGTCCTAAATATTGTCTCAAAAGTCACAAATGCTATCGTGTTCGCGAAGTGTTCGCGTCTTAAGATATTGAAGGTCAAAGATAATAAAAATCGGTTTTTCGTTAATATATCGGTACTTATTGCTTAAATGAGATTTGCACCCATTATAAAAGTTGTAAAGTATAAAATTTCAAACAATATTAGTAAAAAATTGTATACTCTACAACTTTTATAATAAGTGTAAATCTCATTTAAGCAATAGGAACAAAGATATTTGCGAAAAACCAATTTTCACCCCTAATATGACTGGGCTATAAATGATATCAAGTTATAATATGAATATTAAAGTACTAAATGAACATTATTTATTTATTTATTTTTAAGGGTATCATTTAAAACTAAAAACTAAAAAATTATTGTTTGTTATTTAGAACATAAATATTTAAGCATTAAATGTTATAAAAAACTATTAGCATTTGAAGCAAGAGTGTTTTTGTTTTGTATCTTTCTTTTACATTTTGGAGAAAATACGTTTTAGTTAATTCAAGTAAAAGTCTTTTATTATTTCTTATTTCTTATGAATGTTCAAATTATATTATTTGTTTTTGACTGTAGTATAAAATAAAGTGCTTACCTAAGTTACTACAGATTTACAGTTTGGCAAAAAGTTATTTGTTTTTTTTAAATGTTTTTTAAAAAGTTTTGTTATTTTAAATTTGATACTAACCTAATCATATAAATTGTGGAGAGTTTAAATGTTTTTAGTTGTTTACAGAAATCGTTAGTATAAAGACTGATTCTATAACACTATACAATGTGACTGGAAAATCAAGGGAATTCTTCAAGAGGGTAAATAAAAAGCCGATACCTTTAGCATTTGTATAAAAAAACACCACCTTAATGTATGCGGAATGTTGATGGCTACCAAAATTTTACTAATTTTATTTTCGAATGTTCTTAAAATGTATATGTAGTATGTATTCAGACTAGCCCAACTCATACAACTCGTCGTTATCCGTGGCTAATATCCGTGGATACAAACCCTTCAAAACATCTTCCGAGTTTTTAAAAGTTGTCATTACCGGTCCAAAAATGTCCTTACCAAAACTTTATTGCTAAATATCTCGTAAATTAAGATACAGATTCGGTGCAATCCAACATATTTTTGATGTTCAAATGATCCTTTATGCACTTTGACCCTTTTTACTTCTAATTTTGAACTTTTTTTCTCGTTCTCCCAAAACAGTGAAGTTGGCGAAAATGCCCACTTACCTATTGTAAATAAAAGATAAATATGAAGTCTCGTCAAGCTAATGATTATGGCTGCAATTGAAACTGCAATAACAAGTCAAGTTAAGTAGTAAACATTGTGTGTCTCACAATAAGTGGCTGCTGTTTGTTGAAAAGGCTGCTTGTTTTGACAAACGACTATCAGAAGAGTTGATGTCCAGCTTGTTGAGAAATTTTGCCTTAGATAAACTTGCTAACAATATGGACCTTATGGAATAAATTATTTGACCTTTACTTTCGTGTAAGTAATCGGAATATTATAAACCGGTTAGGAAATTGAAATCCCAAAAGGCGGCCACGTTAAGAAATCCAGATTAATGCCAAACTATTGAATAGAGTTCTTCATTTTTGTCATTTCAAATTTTAGTTTAGGGCTCCGGAAAATATTATCCCAAAAAAGAGTACGAGTACCTACTTTAAGAGTTACCTAGTTTCAAGAAAGGATAACCTTATTTGTATAATAATATGTTAGCTCAGTTGGGACTATTCCTTTTGAATCTGGATTGTGATAGTTGGTTTCTTTTCTGACTTTAGAAGTATGTTTCCAGCTATTTTGAAAATGAAATACCTATAGTACAACGCACAATACACAATAAGCATAAAGAACAATTCAAATTGCAGATGGGGTATGCTAAGCTGGAGCAAGTCGGCCATGGTATTCACCTGAGACAGTTCGCTAGGGCGTTCGTGCTAGAGGACGGTGGCAGCGAAAACAGCCAGAGAATCGTGTTCGTATCAGTCGACGCGGGAATGATGGGCAACGGAATCAGGAGTGAGGTAACAAAATGAGCTATTTGAATTGGATTTGGATTTAGCACTTGTACAGCTTCCCAGCCAGAAGAGAGGTTTTTATAGATCTATGTCGCTTGAGTTTTGTTTAAATTAAATTATTATTTCAATACATTGAAGTAGGTAGGTATATTAAAACAGTTGAGTCGGATGGTACTGACGGTAATAATATTCACTATTAAAACACAAAAAATACTGTAAATAGCACAGACATTAATACTAGCCTACGAATACACTCCCAGAGACAAAAATAATAGCAAGGCTAGGCTAACGAAATTAGAGTAGATACACCAAAAACATTAGCCTCTGCATTAGGTGCTATGTAAAAATAATAGTTCAATAAGATTTTCAGCTATATATACTCCAAACCCTGGTTTCAAATAACAAAGAGTAAGACTTCGATATTTTGAGAAGCACACAATACACAATCCAGGCCGTGTTCCGAAGTTTAAACAATAATGGATGCATAAATTTTGTATGAAGTCATTCAACGCGGAACACGATTATGGCACATCCCGGACCAAACACCTTTATTTTACGTGTTTCAATATAGATGTGCGATACTTCGTTCTTGGTATTTCTTGTTTCTTAATGTACCTATCTCTTATATAATTATTTGATGTCCGATAACGTTATACTGTAATTTCCATCTTACAGGTCTTAAAACGGCTGCGTAAGCGTTACGGCGAGCTGTACACTGAGAATAACGTGATTTTGAGCGGGACGCATACGCATTCCACACCCGGCGGGTTCCTAATGCACTTCTTGTTCGACCTTCCGATCCTTGGGTTCGTGAGGGAGACTTACAACGCTTACATTGCTGGGATTTATAGAGTAAGTTACTTTAAAAATGTGTACACTAAAACCTGTCCATAGTGACATTTTTCTACATTCAAGGAGGTCACTTTGGAGTCTTGGTTCTCCGTCATAGTATTATTTCGTGTTTTGGAAGGCACGCTAAGCCGTTCGGTCCCGGTTTTCGTTGTGGAAGTAGAAGACATGTCAGATACCTTAGGGTGGCTTGAAAAAATCAGACAGTAACCAATTTGTGAAAAACTCCTATGTGAAGAAAGACTTATGGGTTGATGATAATTGACAAAAATCCTTTTCCAATGTTTGTTATATGATATTTCAGTTGGCTTTCAGAATTACCTTTACATGCGACGATAATTTATCTCCTCAAAACGTCTTCCTTTGCAGAGTATTGTCTTGGCGCACAACAACGTGCAGGCAGCCCGCATGGAATACGGCGAAGCAGAGGTCTTGGACGCCAACATCAACAGGTCGCCGACCTCTTACTTGCTGAATCCTCCTGAAGAGAGAGCTAGGTAATTCATTAAGAGCTCTGAGGTCGATGAGTGATTGTGTAGAGGCCAAGTAAAATGAATTGAGTGATCGTGATCAATAATTGGTTGTATATGGTTTTAGATAATTTTAGACCATAGTGATACACAATGTGGCAGCGTAGCTCATAATGTGAACCAGAGTCGCTCTGAAACGAGCGGTTTTCATAATGAAGAAGCCATACTTAGCAAAAGTCTTCTTTCTTTGCGTCGATCGAGGAAGTAAAGAAGAAGAAAGATGACTTCAGAGCGGCTCCAAGGCTTTAAATTATGAGCGATACGCTGCCACAACAACAAAAGTACTAAAGAGTACATCGCCCACTAATAACAGGGCAAAAATGTTGTCTACACGTTGTACGAGTACCTACCTACAGGCATAGTGTCGTTAACAGTCTATCTCTTTCGCAGAAGCTCTCTTATGTGCTACAGATGAGAGTCTACAGAGAATAAATAAATATTAGTGATACAACAATTTTGATGCAATATAGATCAATTTGAGTAATGATTTTTACACATAACATAATATCTATTAGTACACTCTCCAACATACGTATGGGAGAGTTCCCATAAGGGAGGTTTGTGAACATAAGACTTGACAAGAGAGGAAGTTGTTGAGTGGGCTATGAGAACAAAGAGATAAACGCACAAGTAATTAGGTGAGGTGACACTGTGTCTGACAAATATTGTATGCACGAAACATTAATGGCAAGGGTCACGTATGTATTATGTAATGAATGGTCCAAGTTTTCGTATCTTTCAAGTAACAAACACATTTCAACATTCTAGATACAAATACGACGTCGACAAGACCTTGGCTCAAGTGCGATTCGTATCGACATTGGACAAGAAAGTGATCGGCGTGATCAACTGGTTCGCCATTCACCCGACCAGTATGAACAACACCAACCGACTGATCTCATCCGACAACGTCGGGTATGCCTCCATATTGATGGAGAAAGCGCTCAACGGAAACAACACGCTGCCAGGAAAGGTACTGTAATTAAAACAAGAGCAGTTATACCCTATTGGAGGAGAGCCCGCACCTCATGCTTGAGTCTCGGGTTCGAATCCTGGTGATTGTACCTACTAACCAATAATTTTTCAAAAATCTTATTTACTAGTTACATATTTATCACTAGCTTTTCGGTGAATTTTGTATTCTACGAAATAGGACCCACAGGTATATTCAAATTTATTTTTAATTATTCTAGGGCACCATCGTTTGCGCGTTTGCATCAACGAACCTCGGCGATGTGTCTCCTAACACCCGTGGGCCGCGTTGCGAGTTCTCTGGAAAGGTCTGCGACCAGGAGAAGCTTCTGTGCAAGCTGCCCAAAGAACAGTGCTTCGCCTCAGGCCCGGGCCGAGACATGTTCGAGAGCACCAAGATTATTGCTACTAAGCTATTTCAGACGGCTATGGTAAGTGATCCGTTTATTTTAAAAGCTTTTATTTAATTTGCAATGTATTTGTGATGTTTGTTCGGGTGGAATCTTGCTACTCCATTTTAGCAGCTATTATGTATCTTCAACCGATTGAGCAGTTTTTGTATAGGTACCTACACGTTTAGTTTGGATGACAATGCATGATTAGCTGTGTGACGTCATTCTAAATTCAGCATGGCGTGACACCCAAGATGGCGGACTGAAAGGGCTTGCTGAGAATAAGTCGAAAAAAGCTTGTTTTCAAAAACGTTTTTTTTTGCTTTAAATTTATTTGAAATGTTTGCCGTTATTTTGGCGGGCTTGTTGGCTCAGTTGGCCCTGCCTTCTGAGTCGTAGGTCTCTGTTAGATTCCCGCTCGGTGCCAATATTGTGTGCATGAACATGCCTGTTGGGTGTTAAATATTTACTTAAGTTTGTTTATCAGTTGTTTAGTACCCATAGTACAGGCTCTGAGTTGTTTTGGGACAATGTGTGTGAGTGAATTGTGTCCCATGATTTATTATTAACGCACTCGCACAATTTTTTCTGCTTCCTCGGTACTTTCCTATATAACAGGATAAATTTTCATCTGCAAATTTATCCAATGAACAAAGCGTCATGTAATAAAACCGTACAAGACTGGCTGAAAAGTAAGACATACGAGGAAACAGAAAACTTACTGGCCGTAGTTGTTTAATCTTATAAATAAGTAATTAGATTAATGTAAAATAGTTTTACTCACTGATTGTTGTTATTAAAATAAAACCTTTTCGTACTCTGTTAACCATTATTATAATTAGACTAAGTTTATGTAATAATTTTTTTTATTTTTTTTATTATTATTTTCTACTAATTATTAATCTTGTCGATATTTCAGAATGTGTTAAATTCTCCTGGCGAAGATCTAACTGGTCCAGTGAGAATGGTCCACCAATTCGTAGAAATGCCTCAAGAGAAGGCATCACCGTACGATCCTGTTTTGGAAAATTTTAACGAAGCAAGTATATAAATTTAGTGATATGAAAACATTAATAAAATTAAGTAAATCATCTATTTAATATTTAACTATAAAATATATTTATTTGATATTACCTATGTAATATTTATTCTTTTGTTATCAAAATAAATTGTCCAATCCGTTTTGAACAAAAAACGTTTATCAGTATGAAATGGAGGTAGGTACCTTCATCGAGTCAAGGATGAGTCAAGGGCGTTGATTGCGTTGTGACTTGTGGGATATTATAATTAAGCTGTTATCAGTAGTTTTTTTGTTAGTCGTGTTTGTTGGTCTTTTATTAATAAATAGTGACTGTATTTTTTTCTATATAATGTCTCATTACCACGAGAAAATATAAAAACTGTCAAAAAGAGATATGGATAGATATGTAACACTTCGAAACGTATATGTTGCTATTGCAAAGAAAGGATTTTGTTGAATTCTAACAGGTACCTAAGGGTAAAAGAGGAGGGGATAATTAATTCATTACGAAGTATCAGGACCGCTTGGATTTAGAAAAGCGAAACTAGAATAAACGTCGCTTATACGAATACGCAATAGACATCATAGAGTTCAACCTAAAAAATGAATAATGTATTATCCAATTCCAGTTTAAAATATAATTGGTCAATACTTTCTTAGTTAGGTAGTTGCTTAAATTCAAACAGTATATACTCGTGCTTACATAGATTTTGACGGATCTGTTGGCTCAGTTTGTAGTGACCCTGCCTTCTGAGTTCGATCCTCGCGGGGCCAACATTTGTGTGCATGAACATGTCTGTTGGCTTCGTGTCTGGGTGTTAAATATGTATCTATCAGGCTCTGCCTAGTTTTGGACTGAATAACCGTGTGCGAATCACTACATAGTATAAAACAAAGTCGCTTTCTCTGTCCTATGTCCCTTTGTATGCTTCAATCTTTATAACTACGCAACGGATTTGGATGGTGATTCAAGAGGAAGGTTTTAGTGTTAGCATTGCACCCGTGCGAAGCCGGGGCGGGTCGCTAGTTGTGTATATACCACAATTTATTATTTTCAACTACAGTCAGTGACGGTGACCGGCTGCCTCCCTGCCATGGGCTACAGCTTTGCAGCGGGCACTACGGACGGCCCGGGAGCCTTCGATTTTAAGCAGGGAACTACAACTTCGAACCCTCTCTGGAACGCTGTTAGAGACTTCATCGCTGAACCTTCCAAGGATGATATCAAGTGCCATGCCCCGAAGCCTATACTTCTTGCTACTGGCGAAGTAAGTCATGGTGACTGTTGCAGATTATCTAATCCAGATTTTTTCTCAGAGATCGGTTTTAGGATAATTAGGTTTCCTATTTGTTCTACAAGTGTATCTCTTGTGCCTAACTATAATATATTTTGGTAGTTGCCTCTTATTAAAATTTAGAATATTCACAAAACATAAGCGTAAAGTCTAAATTTTGTGGTCTGATGAAAGACATTTCCTTTTATGAAAGTTATATAAATTTTGCTAAATGTTGTCAGGTACAACTTTTTATTGAATAGTGACGTCAGTATTCAAGTTAAAATAGTCACCTTTGTACCCATATAACTTTTTGATATTGAGGGTAGGCAACCAAAAAATTGGCCCGGCCCACCCTGCCCCCCCCCCCCCCCCCCCCAGCTACGCCCATGATCATGCGTCGACTCCTTTAAACAGGCTAAATTCCCATATGAGTGGCAGCCAAAGATCGTGTCCTGCTCAGTAGCCAGGATCGGGAAACTCTTCCTCGCAGCTGTACCCGGAGAATTCACTACCATGTCTGGTCGGCGGCTCCGCAACGTCGTGAAGAAGACTAGTGGAGGCAAGAGAGTGGTGCTCGCGGGATTGTCCAATGTGTACTCCGACTATATTACCACTCCTGAGGAGTATCAGGTATTGAACTAATTTAGCCACATTATTTTGCTTTTGGGAGTAACAATAAAATAGTAGATTGTTATACAAGGGTCGGAAGGAATTGATAACTTCCACCCGCGTTAAACACTCTACTTTTCATTTCGAATTCAAGGAAAGTAAACAAAAAAAATTACAATTTTACAAAAATTCAAACATGCAAAAACGCAATAATACCTACAAAAAAAAACAAATTTGTCAACAATACAACCAAAGAGGTTGCAAGAAAGAGAAACTTTTTCTTTTAAACGTCTTTGAATACTACATCATAAAGTACCTAACCTAAATAACATTACAAAAATAATATACAAATCCTTCCTCTTTAAAATAATATGTACTTTTACCCGAGTACCTAATAGTGTTCTGTGCTTATTAGTGTTGAATTTCGGAACAGCTTACCAAATTATTTCTCTTTTTTAAATTTTAAATATGGAACGAGTACCGCCCCGCGCGCGGTCTATTTTCTGTTGTTTATACCTACACTCACAAGGCCGCACCTTTTATTCTTATTCTAATTGATGTAAAAAGTTTCGTATCCCTACTAAGTAACCAGAGAGGTCTGAAGAAAGTCATTCTCTTTCCTAGAGAAACTTTTTCTTTAAACGTCTTTGCCAAATGTAGTACTATTTTTTTTAATTCATTCCCGCCCTAAGGCCGGAAGCAATTACTATGAGTCTTTCCCGACCGAGGGCGGGAATCACAGCCCTGAATCTCTCTGTGGTGGGAATCATCGCTTCCGACCCGGTACTCAGATCAAACATACACTACTTTCCGAGTATGAGATATGAAAAGTCGTTTTTCTTTATTACTGACTAGCTATTTTGCACGGTCTCACCCGCATAGTTCCCGTTCCCGTAGGAATACAGGGACAAAATACAGCCTAGTTACTCAGGGATAGTGTAGCATTCTAAAGACTACTACACACATGCCGGCGGCAATGCCGCCGGGTTCATGCCGAGCGGCTATGCCTCCTTACTACGGCTCCTTTGTGCGGCAAAGCCGGCGGCTTTGTATGCCGCCGGGTGCACGGCGGCCTGGCCGGCGGCTTACCCGGTGGCCCTGCCGCCGGCACTGTGTGTAGGAGCCTTTATGGTGAAAGAGTTTTGAAAATCGGTTTTGAGTTTATTCGTTACAAACATACAAATCCTTCCTCTTCATAATATTTTTGTAAGATGTGGCTATTAATGTAGAGAGTAATTAGAATTATGTTTAATTTTCAGGCACAAAGGTACGAAGCTGCTTCAACGATATTCGGACCGCACACATTGGACATCTATCTGAACAAATATAAGGAACTAAC
This sequence comes from Ethmia dodecea, assembly GCA_963855545.1. Taxonomy (NCBI): domain Eukaryota; kingdom Metazoa; phylum Arthropoda; class Insecta; order Lepidoptera; family Depressariidae; genus Ethmia; species Ethmia dodecea. Next base: position 13,699,038 of record OY979443.1, on the reverse strand, counting down.
TAACGCATTATTGCAAGTGAGTTGTAAGAGGGCCAGTAGCAGCTGTTTCTAACACTAAATAATAATAACATACTGTTGAAGTTTGGTTTCTGCTAGCTGCATTAGATAAACTATTACCAGCTACTTAATTTAGCAGGCCTAAAGCTGCATATTGTATGCATAAAATCAGACTATGCTAATTAGGCCCACATAATTCAAGATGTATGATAGATTCCATAAAACTGATGCCTCAAACCGTATCCTTATACCGTATCCATATGCCCAAAACTGACTCTGCTTGCTTCTAAAAATGAACTAAAACAGTATAGTTCATTGCTCCTTATTATTATTATTATTATAGATGTAGGTCTCCCTAAAATTAAGTAAATAAATAGGATATCATGCAACATGCCTCATGTCGCAGATCAATTATACCACAGACCAGTTTAAATAAACATAAGAATGTTTCTGTACTAGAGTCAGCCATCTAGAACTACAGAGATTTTTTTTATGTGAGCTACGATGTGTTCTATGGGCATTGACAGTCTTGGTCTGTGATTATACATACCGAGTTTTCTGTATGTAACTCAATACATTCGTAGCGAATATAACAGAGTTATGTAATTTTACTAGGGAACACCTGTGCCAAAAGGGCCAGAGCCCCCGGACTTCAGCGACCAGCTGATCACACTAGTAACGCCTGTACTCTGGGACGGAACGCCTTGGGGTAAGGAGTTTGGAGACTGCGTCTCCCAGCCTCAAAGACAGTACAGCTACGGTGATGTTATCACGGCTACATTCGTAAGTTCCTCTTTCTTTTTCTTTCTCTTGATGTACGTATGTGGGTATAGATCAAAGCATGAGTTTAAAGTTTACTAATAGAGCAGCTATGATTGAGTAGATACAACGTAGGTAACTAACGTAACGGTACCCCAAGGCAAAAAAACTCGTCAGGGTTGTGTCCAATAGCGTCCATAACAATTTAACTGGAGAGATACGTCTCTCTAGCTAAACATAGACACTGTTCCGGTGACAGTCACTACGGTCACTGTTACCGGCGTGAATTACAAATTGTTAAATCTTATCATCAAAATTGTGGAAAATTGAGTAGGTATTTGTAAAAATTTTGAAATTTTACCAATTGCTCATAATTCACTGTCAAAACCTTGATGGTAAAACCTTGATGGTATGGACCTAAGAAGTCCGCTAAATAAATAATAATAATAAAAAAAAAAAACAGTAGAGCTTTAAGTTTAGTTGTGCTACTCCAAATAACTTGGGCTAACTAGGGCTTCAGTCAAATTGGTATATTCTACGAATTATTCTGTTTTAAAAGGTCACACTAATTCCTGTGATAAAACTGCAGTGTTTTCTCGACAACGTGGTTTCATTGTCAGGTGGCCGGGCATCCTCGGAACGGCCTCCGTCATGGGCGCTGGTATGCCACTGTTGAGCAGTTGGTGTCTGAACAAGATGATGCCTGGGTCATCTATGCTACTGACGCCGATTGGGAGACCAAGTATGAATGATTATTATTATTTATGTAATACACTAATCAGCTCTTGAGCTGATGCGTGTATATTACTGCACTTGTGTTTATTGTCTAAAATGTTTTTCAAGTCTATTTTTAAAACAATTCACTGATGGGGCACTTATCACTGTTTAGTCTGGGAAAGCATTCCATAGGTAGGTTACACGATGAGGCAAAAACTAAAAAGTGTGTTCTGGGATTGCTTGCACATAGATGTTTGGTCAGCTTCAACGAGTGCCCTCTTAACCGTTGTTGAGATCCATTGTGTAGATTATCCAGATTTATGTTAAAAAATTCTCATCATCAACCCGTAACAGCCCACTGCTCAGCTAACGGCCTTTTCCTCAGACATGAGGAAGAATGGGTTTACTCTCCCACGCCAGCCTACCGCGGATTGGGAGATGGTGTTAAGCTAGTGCAGGTCACCTAACATTCAGAATTTTTCAATCCACCCGAGAGTATCTGACATGGCTTAACGACTTCCATTGTGCGTAAACACAACGAAAGCCGGGACCAAAAATTTAACGTGCCTTCCGAAACATGGAAGCACTCGTGATATAAATGCCACTAGGCGGTTACCCATTCACTGACCCGCACCCTACTTTGCTTAAAACCAGTGTGCTCGATACAAACACACAAACGATACCGCAGGGTTACGAGCTCTTCTAATATATAATAAAAATATATAATTAAATGTTATCCTAAACTTGCCTGATTAAACTCCAGGTTCATCTGGCGACGTGATCATACGATCCTCGGTACCAGCTTCGTGGACATCGAATGGGAGGTCCCGGTCGGGACCCCTCGTGGGACCTACCGCATCCATCATTACGGGAGCTATAAATACATCTTGGGTGGCATTTACCCGTATCATGGGTTTTCTAATAGCTTTGAAGTCACGTAATAGTTTTTATAGGTTTTTGACCGAGATTTTTGTATACCAATGAAGTTAATTTTTTAGTTATTGTTACGTGAGATGATTGGGTGATTATTGAGATCGACGGGGCTTATATTGTCAATTGTTCTAATATTATGGCGATGAAGGTATTTAGATACAAACACATACCTATCTTTCGCCACCAACGATTGGGCGAATCTCCGTGAATACACCCGCTGATTTGCGTCGAAATATGTAGTAGGTACAGTTACACTTAAATTGTAACATTGAATAAGATAATTATTTATTGTTTTTGCATATAAATATTATTGCCTTGATCACTGTTTAAACAATCCAATCATTGATAACATTATCAGTAAAACTAGGATTATGGATCAATAATGTAGATAAAACGTTATTGCAGTACTGACTATACGTAAATATTTTTTGCATGCCTGAGCTAGGCCCTACTTTAAGAATATAATCATTAATGTGCCAATTACTTGTAATAAAAAAAAATGTGTAAATAAACTATGTCTTTTATTGAAATTTTCTAACGCATCATGGTATCAGGTTTTCTGGAAATTCCCACTTTTTATACTGTTGTATTTTTTGAACCCTTACTTGGTTAGCGCTACGTCCTACTGGGGTGCATATTTTTTACTTTTAGATTAGGTACTAGTATGGTATTGTAATATCTGTGGATTAAGTAATAAAATATCGCTTTCAGCATATAGTTCACCGTTGGAGATAATTGGGTTACCTAATCAGTACGCTTGGTAGGAGGGTAATTGCTGTAGCTATTGTTAAGAAGTCATGCCTCAGCGTCCCTCAGGCACTGGAATAACTTTTTATTAAAGTCTTTACAAATTTCAATGTTCGTTAATATTGTAGTTACTACAATTACAAAACAATCATGTGGTCACTCAGTGCACACACACATGACAATAAGTAATCCCACAAAAACATTTCGTCGAGCACCGCTCGGTTCCAATCGGCACCCGTAACAATTAAAAAACAATTGTGTTTTATTTTATTGGCTTGAGAGGTTAAATGTAAAATGTTGAAAAGGCAAGGCCCTATAATTATGGCTCGCACTGTCAAAAAGTTATCAGATCTCATGTAGAGATATGCTTCTAACTCTACAAGCCCTAACTTCACAAACCTACACCTTAGAGTTAGAGCCGTTTCGTTTACAATTACTATTGTGTAACAGAAAACAGTGAATAAATTTTTCAGCTTTTTTATTAAAGCTTAAACTGAAACACTATACATTGTACTTTTTTTAAATCAAAGTTGTTACTTAGTCACAGATTAGAGAATAGTCGTGACTTAGTACCTACTTAGGTACTTTTGTTTTACCTACATGCATGAGGTCACAGGTGATCCACACTAACTAGGTATTTATTCTATACTAGCGACCCGCCCTTGCTTCGCTTCGGTTTACATTATGATATATACAAAGCTTCCTCGTTTATCGCGCTTTATACAACATGTAACAGAATAAGCGCAATTCCTGAAATTAGTTTGTTCAGTATCGACTACTTATTCGATTTCAGCTAACCACATCAAAATCCGTTGCGTAGTTTAAAAGATCTAAGCGTACAGACGGGCGGAAAGCGACTTTATTTTATAGGTACTATGTGAAGAAGATAGAAAATGTCTGTACCTACCCTAAGAGCGGAGTCTGCACCCCAACTACGAGAAACACTTCAGGACCAACTTTAAAATAAAATAAATAAAATAAAAATAGTTTATAACGGACAACTTTATTCCATAGAAGGGTTAGTAAACTTAATTTAGGTTAGTAACATTTATGCTTAATAAAATATGATGCAGTGTTGATAATCACTGAAAAGAGTTTATTTCAGTGATCACTCTCCGCACAAGACACTTCCACAGGGGGGAAGTGTACCTATCTGCTAATGTATTTAACTTTAACATCGTTGTCTCCATTAAATTTTATTGATACATATATACATAGGTACATATGCTCACTCCTTTTTCCCGAAGGGGTAGGCAGAGACAACAGCCCGCCACCTGCTACGATCCTGGCATACCTCACGCGCCTCATCTACATCCATCAATCGGTTCATACAAGTTCGTCGGTTTCGGGTACTCTTTATCTGGCTTTTTTTCAATTATAGTAGTAGTAGTAGTAAGTACGGATAGGTCACTCTGCCTCGACTCGGCCACTCACAATCCCCTTATACATTGTCTCGTTAGACGCCTTTCATCCATCCGCTCGCTATGTCCAAACCACCTGAGCATTTCTTTCTCAATCTTAGTCACTACATCCTCTTTCATTTTATTGATATTATGTATTTTAAATTATTACTTACATAAACTACTAGGTATTACTTGTAACAGGGGGTATCCGCGCAATAGTCCATTTTTTGATTAATACAATTTAAGTATCTCTGATTATAGTGATTAACTTTATCTTTTAATTTGATTGATCACATAGTCATTAATGTTTCTGAAGCAAGTAATTATCTCGTTCCGTGTAAGTAGAAGGCGCTCGAATGGGCTGTGTTTGTGTGCAATTAGCAATTAAATATTTAAGGAATTTTACGTGAAATAATTTGAATTATATTTAAATATATTGACTTATAGGTGAGTGAGAAATGATTTTCATAGATTATTTTGCATTTTCATTAATTAAATAGGTACGGTAGTATTAAGTTAATAATTTAATTCAACTTCAAATATTTTATTACTGACCCATATTTATCTATAGGTTAACAAAGGTTCTTAGAAGTAATGTTAGCGTACAGATATACCGTATGTTACTACAACTACCTACTTAATCTAAGTATATGTAACTTGGTCCAGTGTTCTAGAAAAGAACCATGCGATTGAAAATACTAATTAATAGGCGTACCTATGCTAAAAGTTAACTTTAGACACGGTTAAAATTAGTCGGTAAAAGAAATATGAACATCATAAAATTGATTATTAAAATCCTTAAGACTATGCTAAATCTCGTCTCCTTACAGAAATGGCGATCTCACTAATAGGCAAAATAGTGATTACGGTCGTAACGCTAGCTGTGATTGGCGGGATGACGGCTACGATCATCTTCTTGGTCAACCACGAGAGCGATAAAGTGGACCAGATCACTCCACAGCCCGTGACCACGACAGAGGCAGGGCCCACGGAACCTTCACTTCCGACAGATATGCCGTATGAAGTCGGAGTTGGAATAGCTGATATGACAGGCCCTTGCGTTGAGATTACTTTTGTGAGTATGATGACTAGATGATCGTGGTTACGATCATAGATGTAAATGAACGTAGTCTTAATTTCTAAATCATTTTTACGGCTGTGACGGATGGAACAATGAAACCATTTTTTGTAAGTAACATCTTAAGTACAAAATCTTCAAAATGTTATGAAGGTATTTTTCACCTCTCTGGGCGGAAAGAGTTAACTTTACGCGCTAAACGAAGTTGCCGCTTTCCGCCTCGAGCTGAAAAAAAGTAGGTATACACGCCTCGGGAAGTAAATAAGAAAGCCTCAGATCACATTACTTTTGATCTGAGACATTTATTATTTTACTACCCTAGGCATGTAATATCTATTACTATTAGGTCCGTTAACGATCGTCTACTTCAGTTTACCAACTGGTATAGAAGGTCGACAACTATTTTCCAAGACTGCAGGTTCGGTTCTCATGTCAACTTGTATAATTCAATTATTCAAGCTAGCGTGCTCGGTGCTCATTACCCTGGCTTCAGGTTCGTAGTTGTGATCAGTAACTTGGGTTTTGTTTTTACAATCACTTCGTAGACGAACGTGGATTTCCTAGCAGTGCTGGTAGGTACGGCCTGGTTTCTCGAAAGTCCAAACGTTCAATAGGAAATAATCCCTTGGATTTACCTTCTTACCTTCACTTATATTTTTTTCTTATAATGAAGTCAGATAATTAGTACCTATAGTAAATTTTTCAAGTTTTTATTTTTAAGAGAAAGTACCAATAAATTTAATACCTTCAATAAATTAAAATTTAAATAAAATACGGCAGGCTGTCATGTGATTATTATACTGAGTCAATGCCATGCTTGTAATCCGTAATCCATATTCTTCGTAATCTTTTCTCGTAGTATATCGGCATATTTGGCATATTTTGGTACCTACCCTATCAATTTAGATAACATTTTAAGTGTTAGCAATTATATGACATCCATTCAAAATTTTCCATTAAGCTAAAGCTTAAGCAAGCTTCATGAGAAATCTTTTTAAATTTTTGTCATCATAGAAACAATCTAGTGCACTTTCTAAAGCAGCTCTATAGAATACGATCCTGTTGTCATCTCCAAGATTATTTTCTGAAGGGTGTTGTGAGACCATGTACATGATTGAGTTTACTTCTACTTGTGTGTAACTTATATTTCAATACTTCAACACCACTCCTTTGGAGACTAAGGAGATACGCACACTTAGCGTTCTTTATTAACCAGATGGGCTACGCAGAAGTGGGTCAGACTGGACTCGGTCTCCACCTGCGGCAATACTCGCGAGCGTTCATCTTCGTGAAGGGCGAGACGAGAATCGTGTTGGTTACTGCTGACGTACAGGCGGTCGGCATCGCTGTACGACGAGAGGTAACTATCTTCCATAAGGATATACTCGTACAACATCAAACGTAGCAACTATTGACCGTACATATTTTGAGCGCGCACTACTGGAACACCTTTTTTTTCAAAACGTGCTATTTCTTACAAATTAAAGCAATGAATTCTTCAAGATATTTACCCAACTTTTTTTCGTTTTCCAGGTGGTAAAGAAACTCCAAGACCGCTACGGGTCGATGTACTCCCTCCGGAACGTTATTCTGACCGGAACACATACTCACAGCACCCCCGGAGGACACCTCGTTGACTTCCTGCTGGATATCAGCATCCTTGGCTTCTCTCAGGAGACTTATGATGCTTACGTCGAAGGTATCACTAGGGTAGGTATACGCGTTTAGTATCGGCACGTCGAAATGGTCGCCATTGCCGAAAACGGTCGGAGCTCATCATCATCGGCACGTGATTTATTTGCCTCTACTTAGAATGCTTGTCGAATTCTCGATCATTCGATAGGTACGACGTTTTGGTACTCGACAAAATCATTTATGTCTTAACAAACATGTAAAGTTTATAAAATCTATATACAGTTGTTGAGAGAATTCTATAGATGGAGACTCAATACAACATTTTTAATCAACTTTACCAGAAGGAGGGTAGGTAGTGTTTTTTGGTAATGTTTGAAGATTGTTAATTTTGAATCTCATAGTAGGAAGGCGTCTTAATAATACCTAGGTGTTTTTACTTTCGTTTTACAGAGCATCATCCGAGCACACGAGAACATAGTACCTGCTCGATTATTCTACGGGCAAACTCGAGTTTGGAACGCTCACATGAACCGATCTCCATTCTCATACGAATACAACCCACCGGAAGAGAGACTCCGGTCAGTAAGAAACATACCCGACAAGGTAGAAACACACTTCGAGTGTCGTGGCGTATCTTTCTAAGCGTAAAGCACTAGAAGCCTTCAGGTTCATACTATGTCCCAAAAGGATTATTAATCATTAAAAGCAAATGATGTGTGTAAATGTAAATCGTCTAGTTTCTGTTCAGTAGGTATTCGGATTTCGGAGACTAATATAATAAGGGTATGATTCCTATAGCACCTGAAAATTATTTGTTTTTTCAACAGGTACGACAGCAATACCGACAACTTCCTCACACAAGTTCGGATTGTTAAAGAGGACGGCAGCATGCACGGAGTTCTGAACTGGTTCTCGGTGCATACTACGAGCATGAATATGACTAATCATCTGGTGTCATCCGATAATCTAGGGTACGCCGCGCTAAAGATGGAGAAGACGCTCAATCCACTCAGTCAGACGGGGAAGGTACGTTTTGCGAACCACGGAATGTCATCAATAATAATAAGAAGTTTTGAAAAATACCTTCTGAGGACCATCATGTCCCGTCGTCTCTGGACAGATCACTTTTAAATTAATGCTAAATTATGTCAAACGATTTATAATACCGATTGTTTTAAAATGGAAACTATGTTTCAGCCAGATATAGTCGCTGGTTTTTTTTCATCGAGCCTAGGTGATGTGTCTCCAAACATCCTCGGCGCTCGTTGCGAGTTCAGCGGTGAGGAGTGCGACAATCAATTTCTGATTTGTGGGGCGCTTGAGCGTTGTTACTCGCTGGGCCCTGGAGACGATATGTTTGAAAGCACTAGGATTATCGGCACAGCTGTGTACGAGGGCGCACTGGTGAGCACTAAGTATAATTTGTCGCATTTTGACAGCACTAAAATCATTTGCACCGGAATGTACTAGGGTGCACTGGTAATTATAATATGTCGACCAAACGCCATGTCGGAGTTTAATATATTTATGTAATTTTTTGCAATTTCCCGAAAATGCTTTAAAAACTTTATTACATTAATTCAATTACAGGAAGTCCTGAATTCTCCCGGAGAAGAGCTTACAGGAGAACTGGCTGTTATCCATCAGTTTGTGGAAATACCAGAAGAGACAGTTGCCAGATATGATCCAATTTCTAGGACTTTTGATATGGTAAGTGAAAGTTTCTGTTTTCCTGATTTAACTTTGCATCCGGCTGAACAAGTTTGACCAATACACGAAACTATGAAGAAATATGTTAATTCCAGAATGAACCGGTCAGTGGATGTGTACCAGCCATGGGATACAGTTTCGCATCTGGAACTATCGACGGTGCGAACACTCTTAACATTACTCAGGTAATGTTAATTTTATTTAATTTGGCAAGACAAAGGGACAGAAAATTGAATATGCCTTGCATGTGACAATTATAAAATCTGGAAGATTTTTTAGCAAAAAGCAATAAATAATGTATTGTTGACGTTTATACATTAGAATATATCATCATTCAGGGTACCATCTCTGGCAGTCCACTTCTAGATGCCATCACTGGTGTGGTAGCGCTGCCAACAGATGAAGACGTCGAATGCCACGCACCTAAACCGATATTATTGGCTACGGGAAGAGTAAGTACAATGAATGCATCCGTCATACATAACTATAAAGCCGTCCAGGCTGGAATTAGTATTCTTTTTATTATACTTTATTGTCTTATATCGTTACTTATTTCTCCGTTTCTTTTGTATTTCACTAAATATTATGGCTAAGGAATGAGTATGTAACACTTTTGTTTATTTATAACTTTTGTCAAGTGAAATATACCTCCCGGGGTAATCTAGGAGTTTTCATTACGTACTTTAATTACTTATCGAATTTTTATTTTTAAATAACGATTGGTTTAAAATTCGTATCTTCCAGGCAAATTTCCCTTTACCCTGGCATCCTCGCGTGGCTTCTGTTACCCTCATCTGGCTGGCCGACTTGGTGATTGCAGGTGTCCCTGGGGAACCCACCACCATGTCTGGCAGGCGTATCAAGGACGTCATCAGTTCCGTCATGGAAAGCAACGGATTTGAACCCAGGGTTGTCGTGTCAGCACTCAGTAATGAGTACATTCATTATGTTGCTACTTTTGAGGAGTATCAGGTTAGTGTTGCAGTTAGTAGAGTTTCATGACAACTAAAAAAGACGGGTTATCTGTCGTTAAACAAATTTGAAAATTGATTTCAAGAGTCTGACAAATTCTGTGGGATAAGGTTTAAGTTTGCTCGAACGATGTAGGTAAGTGTTTTTATTCTGTTGACTTTCCCCCAATACATAAGTATAATGCGCTAAACAATTTATATCTGAATCGGACCGAAAATTTCAAAATCATCTCTTTGAGACTTGATTGGCTATGATTTATTTGATGATAATATGTAACGATGACATAGTCAATACCTTTTGTAATTTTATAATAATGTAAATGTGACTTGTTATCGTACTAATATTATAAAAGCGATAGTTTCTAAAGGTGAGTGTATGGCTGGATGGATGTTTGTTGCTCTTCTGGCAACAACTACTGAACGGATTTTGATGAAACTTAATACAAGAATAACACGTAGGCTAATTTTAATCCCTGACCGCGGGCAAAGTCGCAGGCACAATCATTTGTGTAATAAATTAATTGAATTGCTTCAAATCCTAGATTTTAATTCTCTCTGGTTAGTTAACTTTAATTTAACTTTAGTTAACGAATAGGTATAGGTATTTTGCTTCCTGCGATAGTAAAATAGATGCTTTGTAGTATACCACTAGGTGCCTAGTGGTGTCTGGACTAAAGGTGACTTTTAATTTCATTCTTTGGTATTTCAGGTGCAACGTTATGAAGCAGCTTCCACAATCTATGGTCCATATACTTTGGACATTCTTTTGAACAAGTTCGCTGAGTTCACTTCCGTTGCAATACAGGTATCTAAAGATAATCGCAACTAGGTAGTTTGCTATAATAATAATCATTAAGAATGCTGTAAAACCTACAGCCGAACCGTAAAAAATTTATAGGATGTAACTCCATTACTGGTGAAAAAAAAAGAAAATACCAAGAATAGGATAACCCAATGTGTTTGAAAAATTAGACACACTGGCTTCATGTGCGCAAGCACATGTGTGTTGGAATTTTTCAAAACCTCTTATTCTCCAACCTTGGGAGTATTTATCACTCCACCCAATTACGCCCAAACAACTTCAATTGCTTAAGCGTCCCGTCCACAGGGTGGTGACGTTGATCCAGGCCCAGAGCCGGAAGACCACCGCGGCAGTACTATCTCCCTCATCCTGCCTGTGGTGATGGATAACGCTCCTTTTGGAAGCAGCTTCGGAGCAGTGCTGACACAGCCACCCCCCACTGCGAGGAGAGGGGATACAGTCAGCGCTACTTTTGTATGTAGCTGTATAATAATAAAACATTTATTTCTGTGTTTTACATTGAAAACCATATATCTAGTTTTCCTTCTTCGCCATTGTTTGTCCCATAACCATAGCCTTTTTATAACCTTTTCTAAGGACCTTCACTTCCTTCCTATCCTTATGGATAGCCACTTCGGATCTGCAGTCTTCCTTCATATTATAATCTTATCACCTCTCTTCTACCTTGTGTCTTATACCACACCTAGTACCTATCCAATATATAAATATGCCGTTGAAAATGATTATTCCACTCAGATCACCTATGATTTATACTTATACCTATAGTTTATTTATTTATTTAAGTATAATTTATCAGTTGTTTAGTACAAGTATAGACTCTGCCTAGTTCGGGACTTAATAATCGTGTGTTAATTGTGTCCCACAATTTATTTATTTATTTACAATAATTTTCATTACTATTATCATCAGGAACCCGTAACAGCCAGCTTTCTCATAGTTTTTGAATAAATTGACAGGTTGGTGCGAACCCTCGTAATGATCTGAAGCAGGAATCGACACATGCCGCGGTCGAGCGGTACGAGCTTGGTCAATGGATCGTCGTGACTACCGACGCGGACTGGGAGACAAAGTAAGGACTGGAAGCTAGTAGGTAAAGAACTATGGAAGCAGAGCAGTGCATTAGGGCGAGGACAGATAATTGCCAAGACTACCAACAGAAACAAGTAGGTAGTCTGCAGTTGCCAACCTAACACATAATCCCATGACAATATAAAAACTTGCTCTATATTTCTTGCTAATAATAATGAAATTCTATCGGCCGCCTATTAGGTAACTGTGTTTTGAAATGAGTTACAAAAGAAGAAAATTTCCTCTTTCCTCGTAACCAGTTACAAACTAAATATTTACGGGCGCCTTTGTAACTACGTTTTGTAACAGCGAGGTTACAAACAAATGAAGTAATGAGAATTTAGGACACGTATCCATTTGTTATATCATGATGAATTTTCTTAAATTTAGCAATAATGTTCAGGTTTCATTGGGAACGCCAGTCAACGTTAACAGGCACGAGCCACGTGACCTTCGAGTGGACGATTCCTGAGGACGCGCTTCTCGCGACATACCGCATCGTGTACAACGGCGTGGAGCGTGGTTTATTTGGTTCACTAACTGAATTCCGCGGCGAAAGCGATGGCTTTGAAGTTTTAGAGGAATTAAAATAAGTTTAGTACAATTTTGAGTTTCATTTTGTGTAGGTACCCACAAATAAACACACGTGGTGCATAGATACCTTTACCACAGAACTAGAATCACATAGGTGCAGCCTCTTGTTTTTCTGTTTTCGACGTCCTTATAACACTAAAGTAAAGCTGTACCTATATTATAAATATTTAGTGATGCGACTGATGCGACATCACATAGGTAATTCAGAAGTTCCAGTATCTAATGTAGTTCCTCCTTTTGTAGCCATAAGTGTAGCGACACACCTGGCGGAACTTAGGGCGCGGAACGTTCAGTGAACAAACTTACATTGACAAAGTTATGAGTCTGCTACCCTACCCGCGTCAACCGTAAGGGTGATGAGGACATAAAGAGGCGGGTTCCCGGTGCAGACAAACCGGGACGGGTAGGTACCGATCCGCACAAGTAAGTTAAAATATTGCAATGTTATCATATAATATGCGCTCACGCATAGTTGGTAGGTACCGACAAGTCTCCTCGTTCTTTATGCGGTAGAGTGGCAGACCCATAATATAATTATATCTAATTATGTCAATGTAAGTTTGTTCACCGAACGTTCCGCCGTAAGTTACGCAGGTGTGCTGCCACACTAAACATTGTTCGAAAGTTCCAACAGAATGTTAGAACACTGCAGTTATTTAATCTGTGACACTGTCTAGCATATTCGTAAATACACGCAAACCACAAACTTACTTATTTGCGTTTTCTTGGTTTTTGTGTAACACCAAGCGGCAGTCTACTTAGGTATAGCTAGATATTAGGCATTTATTCTGCCGAGACTGCCGAGAGGCGTGCTAATTGAATTACAAAATCCTTAAAACAACTTTATGTCACACGATTATAAACTCTCCTCCGATACATTATGAACTAGTTCCACTACGCGCGTCAGTGATTCTATACAAAATGTGTCTTTGTGATGCAGATAGCTAGGTATGGCCATAATGACCACGATGTCTGAGATATTCATAGTAAAATAATGTAAGTATTACTAAGTTAAACTTCCTGACGGGTTGCCTGATGACGACGAGGTAAATTGGGTAAGTAAACACCTATTAGAGCAAGTAGGTACATATTATGTAATAGTTCTGTGTTTAATCTTTTGCTTACCTATTAGGAACATATCTAGGTTCTCTTGTACCTTAAATTTTAATTTCATTAGAGGGAGAGTAAGTAGTTTTGGCATAGCTACGATTAAAACAATTTAGAATATCCCGAACTACTGAAACTCGTGGTCACACCAGCTTAGCAATATTGAGTGATCTCACAGACTTGAATCTCGTGAGTGGTCTTTGACCAACTTCATTCTATTCAGTTGAAGTCCTGTTTTTAGTTTAAGTCACCTAACGTCAAATGTTGTGTTGTGTATCTATCATACTTCATTGAAGTGATGCCGTAATAAGGTAGGTAAGTAATTAAATACTTAATAGCAACAGACAAAAAAAATTTACCTACCAGTCATTGTTAAGTATTGCATTTTTAACAAAACCCTAGTTCACGCGTATTACCTAGGTAGGTAAGTGGGTATCAATGGACAACATTTTGACGTGATAACGTCTTATAATTCGATGAAGCCGGCTGCATGCACGAAAAAGTGTGACGTATGCGGCGTTACAGTGCAAGCGAGAGCGCGCAACGAGGGACAAAGAGGCACAATCCATTCCATCAGTATTTTCTTATGACAACGTTGGGTTTCGTTTCGTTTCGTTTCGTGTCGTGTCGTGACTCGTGTCGTATTTTCTTATGACGTTGTCACGTTCAACTTTCGTCAGTAAACCGACTTTACAGACAACCGAATTTTTTTAAACACTAGGTCCCACAATTGATTCTGAGGCATGTGTAACAGTAAGCCGGCTGGCAATAGGCTCACTACCGCGGTCACATTTAGGAGTCTAAACATAATACTGGTGAAAACTTGGTACAGTACGGCCGGTTTAACTTGGCTGCTCTGAACATATAGGCTTCGCCCGCGCAAACCGCCTCATACCGCCAAAAAGTCGCAATTTTTTTTTTGCCTAGCCATTTGCGCAACTTTAGAGCTGCCAAGTTAAAACGGGCGTACTTCGCCTGAATCCAGAAATTGAATAGGTACCTCTGTTCACCGCCTCGGGGATATAGGTGAAAGCGGTAAAATATTTAGATATCTGTTAGAGTTAGCTTTAGCGGTGATAATTTAAGCAAGAAAAACAATTGTTGATAAAGATAAAAATATTTTCATGTCATTTATCAGTCGGGGGTCATAAACTTTGCCTCGCTGATAACATTATCACTTATCAGTTACAATACAAGCCAGAACGTTTTTCTTAGACTATTTTGTTTGGTGGAGTGGGTGACAGGGAGTGATTACTGATTAGAGATTAGTACCTATTTAGAAGACTGTCACTTCTAAAATCCAGATCACTTTTTAAGGTAGGCACGTCCAACTCGATAAACCTTAACAATTAAAATTACCTTACTAAGAGGAAATTAATGTAATAATATAAGCGTGAAAGTTTGTGAGGATGGGTGATAATATAGTTGTAGGTACTAGTGTTCAATAAAATTTTTTGGTTTGAATTGCAAGTAGGTAGGTATACTGATGTAACATTTCAGAACATAAACAATGTCATCCGAAAAGCCAGTGACGAAGAAAGTGATAAATTCTCCTGAGACGTGTGTGGATGATAATCTCCGAGGTGTGGTGGCCATTTACCCGTCTTTACATCTGCACCCAAAGCACAGAGTGGTCACTGTAAGGTCTACGGTAAGCTGATTTTTAACTCTTAGTAGGTACTTACTTAGTGTCTACGGTAAGCTGAACTATAACTCCCTTAACTTAGTGTTTTATGGAAAAGATGAGGTGGATGAAACTTACGTGCTACTTATTACATATTTATCATTAGCTTGAAGGTGAAGGAAAACATCGTAAGGAAACACGCTGGTCCCAGAATTGATACTGAGGCATTTGTAACAGTAATTAACCCCTCTTCCGGCGATGGATTTATCACCTGACATGTTTCTTTAGAGGTTTAAAAAAGTATAAGTGCTGGTAAAAAGTGAGTAGATATATCCAAGAGCGTTGGCATATTATATTTCTTTTATTTCTCTATCAGGTGGAAAGTCAAGATCTCAAAGGGAAAATGTTGCTACACTTGTCTATGGTCAATTGCAATGGGCTTCATTTTGAAGTACCTACAGTACGGCCGTTTTAAAGGTCACAGCACACTTATCAACTCGGAAAGGGATCGTCACCGTATCGCCTCGAGCCGTTCAGTATTGTTTGTATGAAACTCCCTACTGCAACGCACACTAATTGGAAACGTAACGTAATCGCCTCGCCTCGGAACAGGCTCCGAACCGCGATGCGGTGAGTGGTCAACTTGCAGTTCCAGCGCTTACGGCTCGCTGTCCCCCCGCTTACGTCTCTCCGTACGCGAGCTCACGGCTCTTCGTCGATTTGGTGACGATTTGGTGCCAACCCGATCAGCCAGCGGTCGGCGAGGCGTAAGCGCGGTGACGCCTAGCCGTAGCCGAGTTGACGTACAGGAGCCGCTGCTACGCTTTGGTTACATGCATACGTTAGGTTGACGCCTGGTTGACGGCGAGGCGAAAGGCGATACGGTGCCGATCCCTTTCCGAGTTGATATGTGTGCTGTGACCCTAACTTGACTGCTCTGAACATGGGCTAGATTTGCGCTACTTCAGAGCTGCCAAGTTAAAACGGCCGTACTGTATATAATTATGTACTGCTTACTAATAGCCAAAGAGATTAAAATATTATAATCTTTGCTACTAGCTTACGTTTCTTAGCAAATCGTTTTGCTGTAATGCGGAACAGCCAAACTTCTAGGTGTTATAAATTCCGGAGATTTGGTGTTGAGTGAGTCAGTGATATGTTTCATCTACGTATTTCATTATCATCAACCCGTAACAACCCACTGCTGAGGTAAGGTAGATGTACCATATTACGTAAGTGTACGGAATTCCGTAAGTTTTCGGTTTAGGCCTAAAAATAAGAAAACTTCTAATTGTTTCAAAATTTTATGTATTTATCCATAAAGTACAAACTATAGACTGTCAATTAGACATGGTAAAAAATAACTGTAACTATCGTTGATTAAGTTGTGACGTCTCTATCGATCAGTCAGCGCAAATCCGGCATAATGTTAGTGTGTGATTTGCTTACGCGCAAGCTGCCGCATGGATTTTCTTAAGGGTATTACGAGTGATTTATTTAATTATTTTCATAAAAGTGTCGCAAATATTTTTAAGGGTTTTATAACAAACTGATGGATAACCGTTTCAAGTTATTTCATTTAGTTTTTAGCGAGTAAATTGATATTTTCTGATTGCCGCAATTACCTACACCAAAAACCAACCATGTCCGTTATTACGTAATAATTACGGAATTGCGGAAAGTAAGGTGATTTTGATATTTGTGATTTTCCAGGAACGAGATGAGATAAGTAAATGAAAAATCCTGTTACGGGTCTTATGTATAACATAGTTTCTTGGAATCAAATTACGTATTACGATTTTATTTCTCTTTGATATAAAAAAACGTGTTAAAAGTGAAACCATTTTTATACTTTCAACAGATTCGTCGCAAATAATAGCGGTACAGATTCATTAATTTATTTGATATATTTCGATGTTCCAGTATAATTGTTGGTATTTATTACTAGTATGATTGCATTCCTATACAATTCAAGTTTTATTATGTTGTTGGGAAGAGTTACTCGTTAGAAATATCGGTTAATCTGACTACCGCAATTACCTACACTGTTTTTGGCTGTTTCTCTTATTACGGTACAAGCAGCGCCCCGCGGTTTCACCCGCGTAGTTCCCGTTACCGTGGGAATACGGGGATAAAATATAACCTACGTGTTATTCTGATGTATAAGCTATATAACTGTAAAGTTTCATCAAAATCCGTTCTATAGTTTTTGCGTGAATGAGGAACAAACATACATCCAGACATCCATCCAAACAAACTTTCACATTTATAATATTAGTAGGAAGTAGGATATAATATTAGTAGGACTAGCCGCATATATAACTGTAAAGTTTAATCAAAATCCGTTCAGTAGTTTTGCGTGAAAGAGGAATAAACATCCATACAATACATCCATACATCCATCCATACAAACTTTTGCATTTATCATATTAAGTAGGAAATAGGATAGTAGGTAGTTAGCGAGCTACTTTATAGGGGGGCTAAGATACTTACTACTTAACTACCTACTACTACTACTACTACCTACGTATTACTAACAAAACTACTACCTACTTACTTAGGTAGTACTACTTAATAACTACTAAGTAGGTACCTACTTAAGTTTATGGCTCTAGTGATTTCAGGCTTGGCCCCATATTAAAAGTTGTTCATAAAAATAAACAGTTTTCCTTTATTGATAAAATGAAGTTATTTTATTAACACGTCACCTAAAATTTAAGGTGTAAGGTATTTCCTATCTCGTATAATCCTGCAGCAAAACAGCATTTTACTGCATATACCGGAATTACCAGCACGCATTGCCGGAATTAGCTGCAGAGTCAAATTTTATACCGTAATAACGGACATTTATAGGGCCCAGAAAAATTACGATAACTCTCATAAAATATAGTATAATACAGTAGTTTTATATACCAATCTCCTCTCTGAAAACCTCTTTTTACGACTGAACTAATTTCAATGCGCTGAGTTTTACTGTTTTACTGGAAATTACTTGGAAAGACAAAAATGCCTTAATAGTACGGAATTACGTACAGTTACCTTACCTAGTCTTTCCTCACACATGAGGAAGTATGTATGGGCCACAATATTCCACGCTTTCCCCAACCTGCAGGCGTATTCAGGGAGCTTCGATATTCGATATCGGGAAATCTGTCGAACACTTTCGAGATGGGCTGATGTTGGTATCGAAAACATTCGAGATGGGCTGATGTTGGTATCGAAAACTAATGTCATATGTGACATAAGGTTTCGGACAATTTTCCGTGGCTGTCAGAAACGCCTAGAATAAAGATTCCGAAGTCGAATCTATCGACTTTTTTCACTCGATCTAAATCGAACGGAAACGGTATCGAGTCTCCGTGAATAGGTACGTCTGCTGACTTGAATATTGAATTCCTTCTATTGTTTTTCTTCTTTTTTTCTTCCTCCTATTGAACTCCTTCCCAGATATTGAATTCCCCTGCCTAGGTAAAAGGACTTCTTAAGAACGTGTTTTTATTTCTTCCAGTCAAATATCAAAACAGTTGCAGTTCTCGGTGGAGGTGGGTCAGGACATGAGCCATTTGCAGCAGGTAAGTTGAAAAAAGTATTGTTAACTGCACTCAGTAAACAACCAGACTGCTCCGCAATTTTGTTTTTATTATATGTTGAGAAATGTCATCAGTACCTACTGAAATAGCTCTTCCTATAATCATTGAACTACACCTCCTATATTTTGTACCTAGATTCATAAATTATTACACTTAAGGAATGATAAATTGAATTACAGAATTATATTGGTAGGTCAATGTATGTTGGCATGGTAAGTAACGCAAAGACCTAAAGATTTAACAAAAAGAACTCGTGTTTTAATTAGCATTATACTATAATACTTATTTTGTACTGAAAATTAAAAGTCGTATTAAAAGTTAAGACGCAGTAATCATTAAAATATTAACAAGTACCTACTACATTTTTAGGAGTCCTTCAATATGATAACTTTTTCTACTTATTAGCATTCATAAAAACTCTCTATAGCGTGACAGCGAAGACGTAACATCGTTCATCGTGAGATAGGTAACCCTCAAGCGTCTAAATTGATTATAGCACTTCGGTTTTTCGTTGGTCTCACCACCTACCATGTTAAGACTGCCTGTCCATTGACGAACAAATATTAACAAATAGGATTGTTGAGGGGAGATTTTAGGCAATCCTATTGGTTAAGATTCCTTCGTTTCAGACAGACAGACATAGACAGACGGGGTCCGAAAGTTACACTGGTGAAAAGTGCTTGTGTCCAGAAATAGAATATCTGTGCAACCCCCCTCTAGGATTAGATTTGGTGTGAGCGTACTTATTTATTTCCAGGTCTCGTCGGTCAGGGAATGCTGGATGGAGCGGTGGCGGGCGGAGTATTCGCTTCGCCACCCGCTGGTCATGTCCTATACGCGATAACGCAGTTATACAAGCACAACTCAGGTACAAATGGAGAGAAAAGGAAATCTCTTTATGCTTTGTAATATTTTTTAAACCTGGTGAAATATTTTTTTACTTGGTGTAATAATTCCAGTCATTCGCCAATATTTACTAGAGCCTGGACTTTGTCCAATGGATAATGACAGACAGAGTCTTGATTTTCGGGTATTTTCCGCCAAACTCGATCGTGTGTACTATTGGATCGTACGTAGGTCATTATTGGATGCTGAGGGTGGAACCCGTGGAACAATCGGCACAAGTAAAAAATAACTCCTATTAAATCCTACGCTGATCCGCCCTCTAAGCGCCCTGTATCTTATAGTCCTGAATAATATATAATTTGGGACTTGTATAGTATTTATACCAAAATCCTGATTTAACTTTTAGGTGGAGTTATCGTCATAATAGGAAACTATACAGGGGACAGACTAAACTTCGGGAGAGCTATCGAGAAGGCCAAGATAGCGGGCATCAAGGTACGTAAATATACGTACCTAAATAGCTAGATTAGCTAGGTATCTTTTATAATAGGTTATTCTAATTTTTACTTTTGACTACCTACTGACTTATTTTATGAAAGAACAGTGCTAGCCGGTCAGGTAACATTTATGGGAGATAGGTAGCTTAAGTAGGTAGATACCTATTCTTATTGTCCTCTTGGCAATTTTCAGGGAGAGGGCACTGTTGTTTCAGATTTTTTTCTACATAATATACACACACATATAGGATAGGTAATTATATAAACTGTGGCATTCGTATCTTGGTGCTGCCTCGTTGTTGCATAAGCAGCAGTATCAGATAGACAGAGTGCACCGGGTGTCCTTTTTACTATTTTCCTGGTCCTAACATACGGCCGGGCCTAGGTACCGTTTAAATAATTATTTTTTCTGTAATATTAGGTGAAGGCTACATGATTCGATATTTTTTTTAGGTCGAAGGTCTGATCGTTGGAGAAGACGTCGCTTCTAGTCACAATAAAACTGGTGGACGCAGCATGTGCGGAGAAGTCTTCTTCTATAAGGTACTAGCAGACGCCCGCGATTTCTTTTAAGGTTTCGTGCTTACTTAAGGTTTCACCAAAATCCGTGCAATAGTTTTTGCTTGTTATATATATTATATAATATATAATATTACCTAAGTAGGTAGTCAGTAGGAAGCTTGATAAAGCTTAAAATACAATCTTATATTTTTTGTAATAACTAGGTAGGTATCAAAAAGCAAATGAAATATAGGTAGGTACCTACCTACTTCTTATTAAAATAAGATTATAATTAGACGATGGGCGTTTTAAAACCCCTAAAGCCCAGAATGGCAGAATCATCTTTGAGCCCTAAAGAATTAGACAGTTAGTTCCTCATGAAAACATTTGGGCAAAAAGGTTTGACTCTATTAGACGGACGAATATTTTTAAGGCAGAACAATGGGGTGGACTGCCATTGCTTTCCTCATTTCATAACTTTCCTTATCTCATATAGTTATGCAGGATTCCCCGCGATGTTTTCCTTTATCGCATACCCTACTTTGTACTTAATATTTAAAAGACAGATTGGCGCATGCTTCCAATTATATTTTTAAACTACATGGCACCCTTACAAATAAAAAAAAAACCATTTGCAGTTGTGTGGAGCGATGGCTGCCAAAGGTTTGGATCTGAAAACTATACGAGACAACGCTGCCGAGGCCAATAAGTATATGGCTACCCTTGGCGTCTGCCTAAGCGCCTGTTCCTTGCCCGGTTAGTCTCCCGCTTTACAAAGATTTTATAACGTAGCTACTAAACTATGGGTGGTAGTAGTCGATGCGCATGTATGTAGGTTAACACTGGCGGACTAAGGTAGGGGCGGAAGGGGCGGTCCGCCCCGGGCCTCTGGTCCAAATTTAGTGAAAAGTTCTCTTAATCAAATCCTAAACAAGGATAAGAGGCAGTTGGTTATCGGTAGGAGTCTTCATAGATACAAATACGATTAAAGCTACGAAAAATTTGGAGGCCCCCAGGACCAGAGGCCCGCCATGGGCCTGAGGAGGGGAGGGGGGTCTCCAAATCCAAAAGTTCTAAGACCTCATTCAGTTTTTCCGCCCCGGGCCTCCGACAGGCTTAGTCCGCCCCTTTGTATGTAAGCTCACTAATGTCGAGGGTTGGTGACTAAGGTTGGGGTTTTGGTACCGCTTAACCAAGTATATCGCTTTATTATTCCTGTTTTATTTACGTAAACTTCTACTAACACAAACTTAGTAGGTTTTTAAGTTATTTTAGAATTTACGCGTTGCACTGATATTTTATTTGATCGTCCGTGGGACGCTGCGAGCTTGACTGAAGTACGTGACAAATGTCCTACACTTATTACAGCAGGGCTGTAACTTTATTTATTGAAGTCGTATTTTATATTCTATAGGTCAGGCACCTCTGTTCGAGATAGCCCCCGATGAAATGGAGCTAGGCGCAGGCGTGCATGGTGAGGCAGGGATAGAGAAGCTCAAAATGGGAACTGCTAAGGAGACTGTGCAATTGATACTTGAGAAGGTATGTTTAGCAGCCAGCTTTTGTGTCATCGCTGAGGAGAGGTGGATGCTGAGGTGGTCTCTAGACATCTCTTTTGTTTCTGGTTTTAGGTGGTGACTCATCTGAAATTGGTGTCGGGTGACCATGTAGCAGTCATGATTGACAACTTAGGAGGCACGTCATTCCTTGAGATGAACATTATTGCTGCCGAAACCAAGGACTATTTGGGTGAGATTTATTAGAATTTTATCTCACGCCTTTTTTTATAAATAAATAAATAAACAAGGTAATACCATGATCTGTGGTAATACCTATGTCACTTATGTCATTAGCCTACCCAACCCAAAGTAAAGTTCTCGCAAGGATATCTACTCTCGAAACGGTATCTTTTGTTGTACTATCCGTATTATTCTATATTTCCACGGATTACAAACACATTCTATTGGAGACACATTATATTACCTACTGTAAAAAATCTTTGATATAGGTAGGTAAGTAAGTAGTTACTAAACTTTATCATGCCAATAATCATATATAGTAGTAGATACCACGAAGTTTAAAGCTTACTTTACACACTTTACACTCTATACATTTACAGAATCCAAACAAATAAAAGTAGAGCGCATATTCTCCGGGCACTTGAAGACCTCATTAGAGATGCATGGCTTCCAAATATGCTTGCTGCACCTGAACAAGAAGCTTGGACCCTTTTGGTTGGAGTTGCTGGACGCTCCGACTGAAGCGCTGGGATGGACAGGGGGCGTTCTCTCTGCGAGAGGCGATGGAGGCATTGGGGATGATGACAGTTTGTGGCAGACTCATAGTCGGAGGGTAGGTATATTTTTTACTCGAATAATCCAGAAATCATTCGTTAGTCCTTTACGTTGCATCTGTTTTGAGTGTTACGTACCAAACTTAAAAAAAACGTTTTGCAAACAAACTTACCTGGTTAATATTGCGATCTCCTAAAAAAGAACTTGGTTCCGCCAAATTATTTCTGCTTAGCTTGATGGTTGACTGGTGTTACAATGCATTACTAACGCCTTTTTAAGAATGTCATGTCATGTCGTCAAGTAAAAAGTAGGTACCTAAGTAAGTAGGTATATGTTTAAATAAATCCCTAATAAATTACTGCCTTACTTGACCTGACTATGACCAAAATATTGGATTTTTAAGCTTCTAGGAATCAAACATGACTTAAGATTTAAGAACTTTCATCTTTGACTTTATCCACTCGCTCTAAGAGTACCTACCCAGTACCCACTGAGTTCACTACCTACCAGTTTCGGGCATACGGTACAGTCAAAGCACGTGGAGCTTGATACATTGGACTTTGTAACGTTCTAGTATTATTACAATCGCCTTAGAGTTCAGACTTGCACTGGAAGTGTAAAGCTTCATGTGCTCTTGACTGAACATTGACAACTACGAGTATTCACCTGTGGGTCTAAAATGGCCACTTTGAGCAATTCCTCTGAGCAATTCTCCTTTTCTGAATTCCCAGCAAATCCTAAGCAATTCCTCTAAATTTCGTAAAATGGTCCCTTATTTTAGTGATTCACTGACAATTCAATTCATTAGCAGATTCGTATTTGGTGAAAATTTCGAATATGAATCGAAATAGGATCCTATTATGATTCACCTGAAACGGCCTTTTTAGACCCCCTGTATAAATGAAAAATCATCTTTGACAGGTGACGTCAGGCCCATCTCTATCGGGTAAGGAGCAGGAAATATTCCGGGGAAGTCTGCAAGCAGCAGCTGACGTGCTGGTGTCGATCGAGCGCCTGTTAAACAATTTAGACTCGGGCTGTGGCGATGGAGACTGCGGGATTACACTGAAGAAGTTTGGTCAAGGTATATTGGACACAGTGTTTATTTATTTATGATATTTGGAATAAGCTTACAGTATAGGTACACCAAACGACTAATACTAAAACTAGAGTGTTGAGTGATTCTGAAAACTTATTAAACTATTTTTTTTTTTATAGTGTAACCAGTATAACATACCATACCTACTACTTCATATTCCTTACAACTCGTCAAGAGTGAATCGGGGGGACAAAAAGCGAATGCCTCGTTGTCCCCCAAGGGGAACATTACAAGGGGACGTCTGTAGCGGCCGATTAGTGTGCGTTAATTTCATGTTACATAGAAAATTAATTATGGCGTTAATGGCTCTAGTTACGGTGGTGCTCATCCGGTTCCGAGTTGATATGTGTGCGATAAATGGTGTTTTTGTGTGTGTCCCAGAATTAATTCTGAGGCATAGGTAACAGACCCGAGCTCGACGATGGGCTCACCACTTTACCACGTTTATGGAGAATATGCTATGATGCATAATCTTCATGGGCACGATTAGAATGCCTTGTTATTATACTATTGACGTTTTCTAAGGTGTATTTTTTTTACCTACAGAAAATAAACAATTTTGAATTTGAACTGGTGGAAAATAGAATGCCTCTGCCTACCCTATACCCTACCTATTATTTATTTTTAAACTTAATTGTTTTTTACAGCAATACGAACATACTTGCAGACAGCGTCTTTGGAGTACCCTGCAAACGTTTTGTGGGATTTATCAGAGATAGCTGAGACTGATATGGGCGGCACTTCTGGTGGAATCTACAGTTTAGGGCTATCAGCTGCCTCGCAGTCTCTCGGTAGGCAAGTACACAGATGTGTCGTAAATTCCTAGATTTGTTTTGCTACCCCTGAATTAATGCCATGCAAAATAGGTAGGTAGGTAGAACTTACAATAACGGTCCACACATTGTGTTACAAAAAAATCCCGTTCCGGATCGCGACCGCTTTCCCGCCTCTATGAGCGTTGACCTTATGATGCAATTAAGTGAAATAAGCATTATCTACTTATTGATTTCATCCGTGTCAGTAACACATAGCAAATACTTACATGTCACTTAGTAATAAAATTAAATAATGTTGGTTTCTATAAGTCAAAGGAGTTAAATTCTGATATAAGTACTTAAGTAGGTATACTTATTTATTTTTGGTGCGCTTCTATTAACGTAGATGTGGTTTAACCATATTGTGATAACATTTGCTTTATGTATTAAAAATTCATTTAAATTATATACTCACCCTTTTTATTTATCAATTTTAGTGCCAAAACCAACGACCTCACAGCATGGCTGTCGGCTTGGGAGAGCGCGATGCAAGCTATCACCAAATATGGGGGCGCTGAACCGGGGGATAGAACTATGGTACCTATCAACATAATTTTAAAATCTTTTATTTAGGTAACTTTTTTATTTATACTTACTTACATATGTCTTGAAGTTTATGACGTGTGGCCGCAGAAAAAGTAAGCTATCGTCGATGACTAATATAAACTATGTAATCTCAGAGTAAGGCCATACCAATGAGTTAACAAGAACTTACTTACAAATTTACCTCTAGCTCAACAGTGAAGAATAACCTAGAGTAACAATATACGGTAAACCATCGTGAGGAAAGCCACAGACCCTAAAATGCATTCTAAGACATGTGTAAGAGACGGCGATGGCTTTACCACCTGTCTCGCTTTAGAATCCGAAAAATACATTGGCTTTATGAGCGGTTTGACAAAATGTTAACTAATACCTACTTACATAATTTGTCTCGATATTTCTAATGCAAATACGACAACTTCACGAGATAAGCGGCGACAATATTTTGTCAGCCCGTTATGTTAGCTAAACTGTACCGACGTATTAAAAAAAAGAAATTCAAATATTTTTTAATTAATTGCAGTTAGACACTCTGCATCCAGCGGCAGCAGTATACAAGCAAAGTTTGAAAGAAGGCCTAAAAGTAGTCCTGAAGAAAACCGCTGAAGCGGCCGAGGAGGGGGCAAAAGCCACTGCTAATATGACGGCAAGGTGAATATTTCAAGTTTAAGGTTACAAGGTAGTGGGTATGCAAGTAATGGAAGCACCGACTAACGAATAGTATGGACAGTCGCTGTCCCTTCTAGATTAGACATCGCCCCACTTCGCTCAGGCATCTTGCCTTATCGAGTAGGTGTACCTATACTACCATACTTCCTCATGTGTGAGGAAAGACCCTTAGCTCAGAAGTTGGCTGTTACGGGTTGATGATGACGAAATATGTAGGTACCTAAATAAATATAATATGTACTTACACATTTAAACGAAAGAGCAGTGATAGCCTAAGCCCCTTTTCACACGTACCGGTTTCCGCCGGTCCGGCGGTCCGGTCCGGGCGGCGAAATGTATGGCCGATTGCCCGGTTGCCCGCCGGAACGTATGAAAGCGAACGTACATGGCCATATACTTCGCCGCGCGCCGGCCCGGCCGAAACCGGCACGTGTGAAAAGGGGCTTACGGTTAAAGATCCTGCTTCCCATGATGAAAGTCAGTGAGGCTCGGGTTCGAATCCTGGCATGTACCAGTGAGTTTTTCAAAAAACTTACGTACGTAAAAGAGCCGCAAGAGTATAAAAAAAAATTGTTTAGAAATGCAGCGCCACTCCATAATAGCAGCCGCCAGAAAAATACATATTCAAAAAGAATTAACTAAGAGCGAGATTCTAGACGAACTAGTTCGCATAGTTCACCTAAAAGAGCGCTCTTTCGAACTAGGTCGTTCGCGAACTACCCAAGACTACCTACCAGTAAATCGGGGATAAAAGGCGTGAGATTATTTATTTATTTTATTATTTAAATTTTTTTACAGGGCAGGGCGTGCCTCATATGTAGCGAGCGGCTACATTCACGATGAAGACGCCGGTGCACGCGGAGCTGCAATGTGGTTACAAGCCATATTGAAGTACATTGACGACAAAATTGAATATTGATATTTTTTTTATGTTGGACTAGTCAGTTCACAGTTTACAGCGAGACGTTGCGCACGTTTTATGATAGCGTTATAATATGCATACGTGCAATACATGCTATCACAATTTACTTAATGGCTTTATTTTGGTCCCACAACTAAATTTGTTCAGTCCAGTACATTGAGTCCTTAAATTTTTTTCAATCGTGTCATGTCCACCCCGTATACATATTCCTCAAAGATTTTATTTTATTACGATTAACTTGCTTGCTTGCTTCTCTGTTAGCTCATACTAAAAAACGTGACACAAAAAAGATTCTGATTCAAGCGACTCACTGAAATAAAATTATGTAGATTTCAAATGAAATAAAACAAAATCAACAATTAATTGATAATATATTCATCACGATGGCAAAGTATGTCTAAATTTAAACATAGTACTATAAATTATAGCGTGCCCAGTCACGTTACCCTACACGCTACCCGCACGGAACTCGCTCTTGCCCATTTCCGTGAAAATTATTTAAAAAAGCCATTTTGTCGGGGAGCTTACACATTTGTACGTTTCGAATTTCAGTTTCCTAAGATATCAGATCTAGGTTATGCTTTGATGGATCTGTCAGTCGGTTTCGTATTTTTATAGGTTTACGTAAATACGACAATGTCAACAAAGTCAATATGAGATTAGTGCATTTAAGATGCACTGTGTGTGTATGTGAACATACACAAAGTTCACTGATATACACCGGTGAGATGTCATTGTGTAGTGTGTTTGACAAAAATGGAATGTCAGTTTTACTGTTAATTTGACACCACCTAGTAGGGTTTATAATATTAACAAAGCTAAATATTATTTTTCAACACACTTGCTCATAAAGTGGCTCTAATTTCACTGCAATTAGGCACATAATGACACCTATAATCAAACTGAGACTTTTTGTTTGCTATTATTCACTAGTGAGTTATAGATTTTTTTTTTCAATTTTGTTGCTAGAGTTGCTTTGTTCTTAAAAAAGTTTCGATACAAAAAAGATCGTATTCAATCGTACTAATAAATTAATACACAAATATGGCTTGCTCATTTCATGCAACTTCGTATTTAAATAGATCATTTCAACTTGTACGTGTTTAATAAACAAAACTTTCACTCAAATATAACTTTGGTTTTCTCTGTAAAAACTTTAAATACCCCATTTTGTACGTGGCTAAAACGCTATCCACGACAAACCAAAGAAAAAGAAACCTAATTTTTTTAGTCCATGGCCGATCGCCATTGTAAGATGCGAGCGCATAGGAAAACGAGGCTGTATGGGCCTAGATCCTTTTGCCTTTTCCAAATTATATAAATAAAAAATTGGAAAACCAATTAATTTTCCCCGCCATTGCGAATGATTATTTTAAAATGATTTTTTAGTATTATTTATTCACAAGTGTGTTGAAAAACGTCGTATGATACACGTGTGTATTGATGATTACCGTCCTCGGCTCTCTTATGACCCTCGCCTACGGCTCGGGTCTCAATGGCGCCTCAGCGGTAATCACCAACTTTACTCACTTGTACCATAATGTACTATTATCCCTTCAGAGTGATTATAATTACACATTTAGTAAATGAGGCATTTATAAAAATAAAACCTAGTTCACTCATTATCGATAGATGGCGATGTCATCGAAAGATGGAGATGTCATGTTTTTTTTTGTTCGAATGAATGCATGCATGACATACAGCTATGATGTAGACAGACGTGTTGTTTAGTGATATCTAATATCGGTTGCCAATGGAGAAATACATATAAATAATCCACTTGGTGCAATGCCTATTAAAAAAATTACAGCATTTCTATTAAACGTCTATCCTGGTAGCTCTAATCCACTGTGGTTTTAAAGTCTCATCAGTTGGATATGTATGACCGCCTCCATTTTTACAGATAACGATACTAACGTTGGCACACAAAAGCTTTTTGAATATAAACAACATGATATTTATTATAAGCGCAGGAAATCGCAAATAGATTAAATTTTGTACCAATAAAATATTCTTTATTTTAACGTGCGGCATGGGTGTTGCCGTAATAATTTATGACAGTTCTGCAAAAGTTCTCACAACACCATCTATTGACACCTTTGAATACTCAAGTGACAGCTGTCACTGAAAACGCCACATTTTATTCCCATCTATCTCAAGCAGTCTGGTAATTAGCTGCTTCGTAGTTTTCGTATAATTGTATTCGTAATTTCTATACGCTAAAAGTCCCACTCGGTCGTCTTCTCTATATCCATTTCCGACATCTTCTCTTGTAGGAGAAGTGCAGACATGTCATCTGGAAAATGGGATAATGTATAAGAAAGAATGAAAATAGTTTATTAGAACACCTTATTACGACTATTAATATAGATTGAATGATTGTTTGTGTAGTTATCTTTAGGTGTAAGAGTTTTTTGAATTGGACAAGTAGTTCCAGAAATTCCGTTCTACAACATATTGGGAGTTGTTACTGTGAGCTATAAGGCTATATACATACTAGGGTCCGGCTTGATCGGCTTGACTCTTGCGATGAGGCTGGGCAGGAAATCAGTCTTCCTGATCTGCTTGAAGAACGGGTGGCTTAAAAGCTGGGTGGCCGAGGGCCGCTTCTCTGGATCTCTGCACAAGGACATTCAATAATCAATAGAGACGTGGGAGAGCCATGCTTCGGCACGCTTGGCCCGGCTCGACCGGAGTGATACCACGGCCTCACAGAAAACTAGCGTAAAGCAATGCATTGCGTTTCTTTGAGTGAGTGAGGTAACCGGAGGCGCCAATTAAATAATAATCTCACGCCTTTCATCCCCGAGGGAGTAGGCAGAGGTATTCCATTACTGGATATACCCACATTTCACGAGATACATTGGACCCCTAAACGTGATAGGTGGTGAGCCCATCGCCGGACCGGGTCTATTTACACATGTCTCAGAATTAATTCTGAGACCTGCGGGTTTCCTCACGATGTTTTCCTTCACCATTCAACTCATTGGTACATGCCAGGATTCGAACCCGAGCCTCACTGATTTTTGATAATCTTAAACTCACGTAAAAAAGAAATAAGAAATATCTCACGCCTTTTATCGTCAAGGGGGTAGATAGATGTATTCCGTTTCTTGAAAAATTTTCTCACGTTCCACCAGTATTCTTTGGACCCCATGATACGTTATTTGTGATATGACCACCACTGTGACTAAATGACACTGTGGTCGGTGAACTTACGTTTTTTTTTATTATAATGAAATTTAATTGCGAGTAATTATTCATTAAAAAGAATGCCAGAAAACCTCTAAAAATGCATTTCGACTTTAATTTTACAATTATAGCAATTTTTTTAAATAATTAATCAAAAAAGTGACCCATTTGAGTACTAAAAATGATTGCATTAACAATGACAATTACAAAAAAGTGTGTCTTTCATGTTTATGACCATTTAGTGTCGAATAATGGATCGAAATAAAAAAAAAACGGTGTTACTGGACTCGATTCTGCAGACCAGCTAAAATTCTTAATCCTAACCATAGATTGAAGAGTAATGTCAAACGTGTAAAAACCAACTAATTTGAATCTTATGAACGTGCTTATCTGTCACTTTTATCCATCACCTTTTTACATTATCGCTAATATTGCTAAACACGCCTCAGGGACAGGACTAATTTTAATTTGACAGGACTAAATATCTCTCGTCTCTTTTCTTTTCTAGGAGAAAGAAAATGACAGGACTAAACTAAAATAAGTTTAATCGCTGTAATGCAGAATCGAGCCCGGCTTCTTATCGTTTAACTCTAATTAGAGAAGGGGTAGGTACCTAATAAAAACTAGAGCTTTCAAGCGACAATTCTTTCAAATGTATCAGGGTTAGCGTTTGTAGAGTACCTTTGCAAAGTCATCTCGCTGAGGTGGTGGAAAGTGTCAGAGAGCTTCCGGCTGGCGTAGACCTGCCGCAGCCGCGACACCGCGTCCGCGCTGTCACCTACGCCGCTGTCTGTGTTGTACATACCTAAACACATTAGCCCATTAATTTGGTATTTAACTGTATCGAAAATTGCGAGTAGGTAATCATTCATTAACCTCTTAAGTCAATAAAATAAAACAATTGATTTTAAATTTTTACGGTGAACATTAATGGTCTGTGGATTGAGTACTATAAGTTATGACTTCACAACTCAGTATTCAGTGCATTATTCATAGTAAATTTTCGTTTTCACTGACCGTAACTCATTTGACTGGACAGTGAAATACCCTATTACGTGAGGCATTTAAGGAGAGGAGTCTTTCTGAAACTCGCGCAATCTCACGGAGCGGAAATCCAGGAATTTTTTTTCCCACAAGAGTAAATAATCACTTCAGCATTTATTTTTTCTAGCAGCGTCCCGCGGTTTCACCCGCGTAGGTCCCGTTCCCGTAGGAATACAGGGATAAAATATAGCCTATGCGTTATTCTGATGTATAAGCTATATAACTGTTAAGTTTCATCAAAATCCATTAAGTAGGAACAAACATCTACACATCTATACATACATACAAAGTTTGTATGGATGGATGTGTAGATGCATGGATATATGGATGGATGTTTGTTCCTCTTTCACGCAAAAACTACCAAACTTATTTTGATGAAACTTTAAATTTATATAGCTTATACATCAGAATAACACATAGGCTATATTTTATCCCCGTATTCCCACGGGGTCGGGAACTACGCGGGTGAAACCGCGGGGCGCTCCTAGTAGGATATAACTGTAAAGTTTTATCAAAATCCGTGCAGTAGTTTTTGCGTGAAAGAGCAACAAACATCCTACTCACAAACTATCGCGATTATGATATTAGTAGTATTTAATCCAACGCAATCAATCCCAGATACACGAATTTACACTAAAAGTACGCATTTCTAAAAATCTCACGTGAGATTAGGGCTGGCGGGATCCAGCCAAATCTCACGACAACTCAACAACAGGGAGAGGGTGTCAAAAATCATCAAAATCGCTTCGCTTCATTAAGGGTGAGGCCAAACGAGCGTAATTTTGTAAGTCGTGAGTAGCAGAATTTCGGTCGCTGAAATTCTCCTGCATTCGATTTCATACTAAAGTCCTATTTGATTCACACGGCGACGCAAAATGAGTTGTCTGCCGACTCACATGCATTATGCGGACCGAATTTCAGTTCGCGGGGCGATGGGGTAGACATAGACAATGTGTGAAAGAGATACTAGAGTGGAATGTGACGGATCACTCAAGAGGGAGTGAGAAATAAGATATATTCTGCTACTCACGACTCACAAAATTACGCTCCGTCTGGCAGCCCAACAGAATTTCTGTCGGGCAGAATTTCTGCAACCGAAATTCTGCAACCGAAATTACGCTCGTTTGGCCTCACCCTAATGGACACTTTCTCCGGTCAGGTTTTAAGACACACTGTACAAACACACATAAAGCCACAGTACTGTTAGCCAATAAATATCGATTGGAGCAACTCTATTGGAACTACGTATCTATGCGTGACGTCACGAGGAACTGTCAACAATCCCGCGCATTATGTCTGACGAGCTAGGCTGTGGCGCGTGTAGTTAATTGATATAAAATATATACTTAATATTATAAAGCTGAAGAGTTTGTTTGTTTGTTTGTTTGAACGCGCTAATCTCCGAAACTACTGGTTCGAATTGAATAATTCTTTTTGTGTTGGATAGTCCAGTTATCGAGAAAAGCTATAGGCTATATAACATCACGCTACGACCAATAGGAGCAAAGATATAGTGGTAAATGTGTAAAAAACGGGCGAAATTATTTCATCTTACGGGAACTACGCGGGTGAAACCGCGCAGAACCGCTAGTATATAATAAATCAGGTGACCCGTCTGCTCGTTTGCCCCCTTTTTTATCATAAAAAAAATTTTTTGCCACAGTCTATGAAAGTCTGTAACTTCACTACATAGTATAAAACAAAGTCGCTTTCTTTGTCCCTATATCCCTATGTCCTTATGTCCGTTTGTATGCTTAAATCTTTAAAACTACGCAACGGATTTTGATGCGGTTTTTTTTAATAGATAGAGTGATTCAAGAGGAAGGTTTTAGTGTTATCATTGCACCCGTGCGAAGCCGGGGCGGGTCGCTAGTAAATAATAAACCATAATATGAAAGGCTATTGCGTTATAAATTAATCCTAGTAATAGTACAAAGCAGTCACTCTTCATCTCGTCATCAAGACACGGCTCTGGAAATGTGGTGCAGTCGAGCAGCTGCGGGCGGCTACCGCGGACCTTCTCCGTGAACATAAGCGTTGTGGGTACGTCTGCGAACGGAACGGCTCCATTGGCCAGCTCGCAGCAGACCACGCCTAGCGAGTATATGTCCGAGCGTTCATCGTAGCCCTTGAGATTCTGGAAAGGTGTATTTGTCAGTTACTGAGAGTCCCACCTGGCTACTAATTGATAGACGCGAGGTCCATGGTGGAACTGTGTCAGAGGAAAACTTAGTCAGTATGACTCGATTCTGTTAGCCTATCCTTCTCTATAGAAGACGAAAGAAAAAGGACAGAAACAAACCATAGATTATAGAGTAATGTCAAACATGTTACCTGTCACTTTTATCCATGACCTTGTTACATCGTTGCTAAAATTGCTAAACACATGTATCTGAATAAGATGTGAAGGCGTTCATAAGGTTCAATTTTGTTATTTTGACATTTGTGACATTGTAAATAAATATGGCGGTTATTTCTGTCCCTTTCCTTTCCAAAGCGGTAGAACAGAATAGAGCTAACTTAAAATTACGTATTTTAGCTGGTCTGCAGAATCGAGTCCAATGTAACTGTAAAAGTTTATTATTATAAGTTCATGATATAGTGTAGGTAGATACTGTTCCGCGCGGGTTTACCCGCGTAGTTCCCGTTGCCGTGGGAATAAAATGTAGCCTATGTTACTCAGGCATATTCTATCTTTCCATTGGTGAAAGGATTTTTAAAATCGGTCCAGTACTTTTTGAGTTTATTTGTAACAAATGTTTCCTCTTTATAATACTAGTATAGATTAGTGTATGTATATAAGTGTAGATAGTGGAGATAATCTCCCACTGCCGATTAAATCGAGCCGGGACAAACTTTATATGCCTTTTAAAACACAGAGGAGGTCTGTGTCTCTTACAAACTCATGAGCTTTAGGGGAATATCAAAGGATTACAAGCTCTCTACAGAAGCACAAGTACAGTCAAGAGCACATGAAGCTTTACATTTGTAGTGCGAGTCTGGCTTCTAAGGCGATTGTAATAAGAACGTTACAAAGTCCAATGTGTCAAGCTCCATGTGCCCTTGACTGTACCTTAAAATATTTTCAATAAACAGTAAAAGGTCACTTCTTAACTCGTGATACTCGCCAATCTTCATGGACGAGTTTAAAGTAAGTACCTTGTTATTAGACTATTGACATTCCTAAGTGAATTTTTTTGTAGCTACAAAAAAGAAATGGATATTTTTTTCGTAATACCTGCTCAAGTAGCTCCGGGCTGAGCCACATGAGGTTGTTGTTGTCGCAGTCTGGCGGCGGCAGTTGGTGCAGGCGGCGCGTGCGGCGACCGCGCAGCACCAGGCTGGCGGCGCTGCGTAGCCCGCACACCTTCACGGCACCGCACGCATCCAATAGTATGTGACTGCCACGCACGCTCCTTCACACGAGACATGAGAACATAGTCTCCATTTCAATTGTTTTAAAAGGGTAAGAAGAAGTAGAATTTTACATAATTTTGTTAGTCCATTCGCCAGATAAACAGTTTATCATGATTACCATGAAGGAGCAAATAGAGATTTTCTCTGCTGGGAGTCTAATTATTCCCGACTGCATGTTTGGTTGCTTAAATGCTTTGATACTTGCTTGTATTGCCTGCTTGACTGCATGAAGGGGGGGTGGTGGGTGAAGAAAGTACTTAGGGTGTAGTAAAAAGTTAATAGATTTAAACGATTTGTCAGTTAATATGTTGAGATTTGATAAAATTTTAAACATTTGTCTGGCAACTAGAACATCTAGCATTTATAGCTTCGGACAAACATTATGAGGACTACAAAAAATATAAATTTAATATTTTTTATTATTAATCGAAATTTGGACAATGTGGAATATGCATGTGATTCTAATAAGGGTCAATTTATATATATATATATATTTTATAAACTTTATTATACTTCAGAATTATGTCTCCATTCCTATTTTTGATTTTATTTCTCTTCAAGCAAGAAATAAACTTGTAAAAAGTGCAACAAAAAATGTGGGAAATTAAAATATTTTAAAACCGAAGCCAACGGTGGGTGTGACAGATATCTAGGGCAAGAAATGTCACTGAGTAAGTAGTTGTTATAAAATAAGTTAGGTGACCTGCGGGTTTCCTCACAATCTTTATGTAACAGTAGGTACCCTGGTCTGTCAATGGGCTCACCACCCTGTCAGATTTGGAAATTCCAGGAATGGAATACCCCTGCCTACAGACTCAGGTATAAAGGTGTAGCCATATTTTTTTATATTTTTCTATCATTTAGGTACCATAATAATTGGGTAGGCATTATTTAAAACTATTTTAAAGTCAACAGCATCAGTAGTTGCCGAAATAAGCAGCAGCCACTGACAGACAAACAGAGCAGCACAATAATGGTTTCTTTTTAACAAGTTTTGTATGAAACCCTAAGAGGGACTGATGTCACCAACTTACCTATGTATGTAGAGCTGTTTGTGTAAGTACTGCAGTGCGTATAAAACGTCTCGGAGTATTATTGCACAGGCCAACTCTGGGAGTCCCTCAGGGAAGTACCGGTCCAGCACATCACGGCAGGACCCAAGACTCATGAGAGGTGACACCACATACAATTCACGTCCATGGACGAAAGATGTTAAATATGGAAGAATGTTTTGGTGCTGAAGCTCTTTGCGTGTTAGGATGTCTTGCTAATAAAATAAAACATATTTTCTATTACTTTTTTTTATAGTGTCTAAACTAATAAATTAAGTATTGTTTGGGTTATGAACTTGTTTTTTTACATCATTTTTATGTTCTTTTATTCAAATTTTTGATACATTTTGTTTTTTCTCTGTCAGTAGTTGGTAGTTCTTTTATGGTGTGGTTGAGTAAAGCCAAAGAGATTAAAATATAATAGGACATAGAGGGGGCATTGGGAATATTTTCATAAAAAACTTTGAAGCATGTTTGAAGCTCAAGCGTCATGTCAGTTAGTATGAACGTGAGCTGTCATTCGGTCGAAATTGTACTAGACTTATTCCACTTGGAATAATTTTTGGCTTAAAATTTTCCTCGCTTTGTCCCCTCTATGCCCTATTATATTTTAATCTCTTTGAGTAAAGCGAGTTTTTAGTTGAAGAGCTGCATTTCATTTAAATTAGCATACAGTCCATTACATTTTATTTGCTTCAGTTTGTCCCTTTTTGCTCTCTGCCATCAACAACAATAAAAGTCGAAAATCATTTATTTTCTGTAAGTATAAAAAGTACACTTAGAAAGGTCAATAGTCTAATAACAAGGCACTCTAAACTCGTCCATGAAGTTTGACTAAATGTAAACAGAAGCCCATCTTCACCGACGAGTTGCTGGTTCTACATGCAGGACCTAAAGTAGAACCAGCAAGAAACTCAAGGGCAAGGGCATAATATCACTCAAGCATCGGTGTCCCACGGGTGATCAAGCACCCCAATAATCCATTTGTGTTAGTTTGATGGCTCAAATGGAATTAGAATGTAACTGTGACATTTTGAGTTAATTTCTATATCCTTTCCCTATTCCTTCCTTAACCACTAGCA
The DNA here is from genome assembly GCA_963855545.1 of Ethmia dodecea. Lineage (NCBI taxonomy): Eukaryota > Metazoa > Arthropoda > Insecta > Lepidoptera > Depressariidae > Ethmia > Ethmia dodecea. The sequence continues at coordinate 13,662,309 of OY979443.1, read as the reverse complement.
TCCGTTTTCTATAATCTTTCAAGTGAAGATATAGCCGACCTATTGTTTACTTACCTGTATCAAATTAGCATTTTCATTGGTCTTATCAACAAAATACCTCTTGATGGCGACATTTTGGTTGTTAGGCTTACACAGGGCCGAGTAAACCACCGCCACTCCGCCGCAGCACTCCGTAATAATAGAGGTCAACTGATAGTCATTGATGTCGGGATTGAACATGGTACTGTGGTAAATAAAGTAAAAAAAAACAAATTTTACTATAAAAAAATTTCACTGTTTAACAAATCATTATACAGTATTGCGACCGTTAAAATAGTTGGACGAAATACTAAATAAAATTCGATTATTTGACAAAATAAATTATAAAGCGTTGTTGTTGTTTGACCAACAATGACCAACAAGCTGACAGTGACATGATTATACGAGTGACAGTGACAGTGACAACGACAAGGTGGACGAACTGTGTTTTTTTGTGTATTTTGGAACGAAAGTATGTAGCTTTTATCTCCTTTTGTTCATCCATATTCAAATAAGATAGGTACATTTATTTTGTTATTTTCTTTCATTTAAAACATATATTTTTTTAAGATTATTTTCAATCCCTCTCTAACCGGACATATATTTTACCATTATACTATATTTCCTTTTCTCCTCCTTTTCTAGTTCTGTACTCTCGACACCAACAGGCCATCACTATTATAATAAAAGTGTAACGAGACCGTGTCTTTATGTACTACATACAAATTTTTTAAAATAATTCAACATCTGATTATAACTTAGTCGATAGTTTTTGAAATTGTTGTCTGTTTGTCGGTCTGCACGCTTCATGCAAAAACTAGGTACGACGGATTTTGTTGAAATTTGTTGTGTGGTGATAGCCGAGTAGCTGGGTCAACACCTAGGGTACTTTTTACCGTGGGAAAATATCATTCCCACGGGATAATGTAACTAACTAATACTACCTACTTAGGTAGTTAACAGAAATGTGTAGAGGTAGGTAGGTACTATTCCCAAACCATAACACCTAGTCACTTGAAATATTGTATGTAGGTGTCTTATATTATGTATGGCGTAGGCAACTGCTATGAAATTCCCACGGGAACGGGAATAAACTACACCTAGAAACTTGAAATATGGTATGCAGGTGTCTTATATGTATGTCGTATAGGCAACCGCTATGAAATTCCCACGGGAATGGGAATAAACTAGATCCGCGCGGGCAACGCCGGTGGGCATCCGCTAGTACCTATTGAGTAGTATGGATGAATGGACTCAATTCAATATTGACGGCCTGTTGGCTCAGTTGACCCTGCCTTCTGATCCAAAGGTCGTTGGTTTGATTTCCGCTCGGAGCTAACATTTGTGTGCGAACTGGCCTGGTGGCTTCATGTCTGGGTGTTTAATATTTGTTCCCCCATTGTGTACCCATAGTCAAGTGAGTACAATATGCTCTGCCTAGTTTGGGACTAATTCGGACTAAATAACTAACCGACAACCGTGTGTGAGCTGTGTGTGTCCCACCATTTATTATTAGGTAATAATGATTACCTCTCAACTTCTCATTGTCTACTCATTCCTAATTTTATCATATGAGTAGCTATATAGTCATTCCACAATTTCCACACATCGATCTCAGTTTCTTCTCAGCTACGTGCAGTTTCCTTCTGAACGGCCCAACATTTCGATCTACATGAAGACAGGTCTCATGGCCTTGTACATCTGTGGCAACCGAAGGTGTCTCTTTAGCCTCCTGTGTGCCTGGCAGCTTAGGCTAAGCGAAGTAAGTCTGCATTGTCCATAGCGTGACAGGAGATGCCTAATATCCTTCTTATGTGACACTAGCGGCCTTTCAAACGAATGCAAAACCATGGAAATCGGTTCGTCAGTTCTGGAGTTAAATCGTCAGGAAGGAAAACCCGACTTATTTTTATATAGTAGAAGACTAGCGACCCGCCCCGGCTTCGCACGGGTGCAATGTTTATAAGATTTTCTTTGCTATAAACCTCACGGAGCCCGAGACCTTTCCAACGAATGCAAAACTGTGGAAATCGGTTCGTGCATTCTGGAGTTATAGCGTCAGGAAGGAAAACCCGACTTATTTTTATATAGTAAGAAGACTAGCGACCCGCCCCGGCTTCGCACGGGTGCAATGCTTATAAGATTTTCCCGCTTTTCTGTTGAAATTTTTCCTGAATTTTCTTTGCTATAAACCTCACGGACCCCGAGACCTTTCCAACGAATGCAAAACCGTGGAAATCGGTTCGTGCGTTATGGAGTTATAGCGTCAGGAAGGAAAACCCGACTTATTTTTACATAGTAGATATATTGTAAATTTCTCCCATGTACCATATTATATTGTAATTAGTTAAAGAGGATGCTGGAGGATGTAGTTTTCAATTTACCGCTCAGCATCCCAAAAATCTACCTTTTCCCTTCAGTTTAAGCGGCATATTAGATAGATTTTATTAACTTATCACTATGACAAATGGGCAGAGAGCCCAGATTATGAGCCCAGCATTCACCGTTGCCCATGACACCGGGAACCTCAAATAAAAATAGTCTCAAAGGACATGCCGCTCGCTCTGAGGAGTGAGATGAGTGTTACAACGTGAGGTGTAGTGGATGTTCCAAGAGTAATTAATTTATATGCGTTGCAGAAGTTACACTACGAGCTATATCGTCGCCATATACTTAAATCTATGAGTGCCTTTAATTTTGCTGTAGGTATAAAAGTTCCCCAATTCTACGCAATGTTTAGCTGTCTCTCATGCCGATGTATGGTATGCAAACGTTTTGAATACACTCAATAAAAAGCCGTAATTCCTATATATATACAGACGGCGACCGCATCTCGAATACGCTTTATACGCGATGTACTCACTGCTATATAAAACCGGGGAGAGAGCCAAATTCTAAATATAAAGGTGGGCGAAAGGAGCCGAACGCCGCCGAACCGCCCGCCCGCCTCAGTCCATCGCTAACTGCCGCTTCGGCATTCCCAAAATCATCGCAACCGACCGCGCGGTAACGAAACGTTCACTTGGTAAGGGCATACCGTAAACGGTATTCGAAAACCAAAAACAAAATTCCAAATTCGGACACGCGATCGCGAATACGACCAGTGACAAAATATTTTCAAAAATCGTGGAAAGTGCTAGTGTGTGGTGTTCTTTTTAGACCGTTTTCTTCCGTGTTACCGGTAAAGTAGACGCTATGCTCTTGGTTTTCAAACTTTTCCGTATCTGACAGGGAATTAATGCTTTACTAACTTTGGATTAGATGTGCCGATAAGCACGTGCTGGAGCTGAGAGTATTGAGTTTCAATATGTCGGCCTGCCGCTCCAGAATGATTTTACTCGTCACTTATGCCTTTTCTAACAAAACCGTATTTTGAGATGCCGGGGGATTTTCTAACCTCTTACTACTAAAACTTTTTGTAACTATGATAGGTGGTAATAGGTTTTCTTAAAAGCTTTTTTTTCACTAACTAACTAACTTGCTATAGATCTGTAAATTGTTTTTTCTTTTAAATATACTTACATAGTTATATTGGTTGTATTGTTTTGTGTATGTTCCCGCATTGCGACTCAGCTAGCAGGCTGCTAAAGCCGGAACTTTTACGTCTAGACTTTGCGGAGGCTGTCCCGTATTGATTTTGATAGCATCAAAATCCTCCCGTAATATTATAATCCCATAGTGCAACGAGCTGAATGGAAAGTGATAGATTCTAGGTAACTTCTAACTTAGCCTTTTGAATCTAAGAAAGTAGTAGGAAGTGAAATTCTTGAATAGACTAGTTTTTGTCCGCGTCTTCATCCGTGGTCTGGAATAAAATGTACCTACTCCAAGAATTTCACTTCGCGTCCTCCAACTATGTGTAGTACTTATAAGACTAGACGCTTTGCGTCATTATTCCTAATTTGTGATTGTAGTGTTCTTAATAATCTATCGTTTTAGAATCTAGCCTATAGATCAGACATTTTATTTACCAACTACCTATACCTACGGCACTCCAATGGGCTAGGCCTTTTCATCTATATACAACCTCCCATATTCGTCATTACATATGTCTATAAGAAAAATCACGTCGATGTGTTGCTTCTGTGTTGCTTGAATGAAGGACAAACTAATAAGCACACTTTTGCATTTATAATAAGTATTCATTCTCTTTTAAATATTAGTACGATATCATCAACGAATAAGTAAAGTTCAAAACGCTGAAAAAATCGTTGCGTCGCTGAATTTTCGTCCATTTGTAATAAACATTCCTGTCGTCAAAAGTTAAGGATCACGCAAGGGATCCAATTTATGCATCGTAGGTTTAGTCACGATATTTCCTAATAAGTAGATGAGTACATGTTTTTAACCAAGACATTTTTACATAATTTGGTGCATTTTTTTATTTAGTAGAATATAAAACTTTTATTTAAGGTCCCCCGGGATTTCGTCGCGTTAACTTCAAAAACCTATATCTATCACTATCACTACATATAGTATAAAACAAAGTCGCTTTCTCTGTCCCTATGTCCCTATATCCCTATGTACTTAAGCTTATATCTTTAAAACTACGCAACGGATTTTGATGCGTTTTTTTAATAGATAGAGTGATTCAAGAGGAAGGTTTTAGCGTTAGCATTGCACCCGTCCGAAGCCGGGGCGGGTCGCTAGTAATATATAAAGCTCGATTTATAAATACAATTAAGAATAAACTGACTGACTGATTGGCTGACTGGCAGACTGACGATAGATCAAAGCATAACCGAAACCGCTGGGTCAAGAAGCATGAAATTTTGGACAAAGTTTGCTTATGACGTAAGTTAGCACTCAGATGGGATTTTTGGAAATGCCCAAGGGGAACAGGAGAAAAACGGATTCAACGCCATGATCGTTTATTTATATGGACGCAATTAATATAAATAAAACAAATTTAATTGTAACAACAATGGAAAAAAATACAATATTGTAACAAGTACCTAGGTATAATAAAAACCTCAAATTCGCCTGACTGAAGCCACGTTCCCAATACTGAAAACTTGTATTAATTATTTTGACGTAAGTAGGTTGGACCTATACAAAAGGTAAAACATTAAATTGTGGTGTTTATAATACTACTACTAACTAGCCTTTGCCCGTGACTTCGTCCACGTTCCGGGATAAAAAATAGCCTATCGTTTAATGTATAAGCTGTAAAATGTAAAGTTTCATCAAAATACGTTCAGTAGTTTTTTCGTGCAACGTAACAAACATCTATACATCCGTGAATCCTCACAAACTTTCGCATTTATAATATAAGAAGAATTAAATTAGTAGGAACAGTGATAGCCCAGTGGTAAGAGCTCGCATCTCGTGAAGTTCGGGTTCGAATCCTCTCATGAAAGTACCAATGAGTTTTCAAAAAGCTTAAAACATTTATCACGGACTCGACGGTGATGGGAAACATCATGAGGAAACTACCTCAGCGTGTTGAATTTGTTTTGCACAGTTTTTTGAGACTTAAAAACTTTTGAGATGCATACGCTCCATAAAGTTTCATTTCATATTATGTATCTATCGTGGCCAGAAATGATCACTTCATGATTTGGTTTGTGCGGCAGCCGCTGTTAGGTCCCAAGCGGCGATAGAAGCCATAGAGTAACTTATATAATATACGGAAATACTCGTAGAGGTATCAGTAAACTGAATCCTAAGCCAGTGGCGGCATCTGGATTCTGTGGTGCAACTATTATTTTCTTTTTTTAGTAGGATCGGACTTGCACATTTATTTTATTTCCTAGAGTCTGGCTAATGAAAGTAGATAACGAAAAAGCGCGGCAAATTAAAAAAAAAATTAGCATGGTATCTCGATGTATATGGATTAACTTACTTGATACTTGGATTTTTATTGTTTTAAATATGAACTAGTTACTCCTATTGAGATTGATAGTAACTGTATTTCTATGGAATCATATATAACTAACATTTAGAATAAGTTCTTAGTGCTAAGAATACTAACCAATATTTTTTGTGGTCCTTTGTTGGTCGTTAAATAAATGAATTATTATTATTAAAATGGCTAGCATTGCATGGAAAATTAAAACCATATTATTTATTACTAATAATAAAGAGAAGAAAGATTTGTATTTTTGAATGTTTCTAAAGAATAAACTTAGAAACACTGGACCGATTATAAAAATTCTTTCCCCAATGGAAAGCTACATTATCACTGAGTAACATAAGCTATGTTTTATTCTCGTATTCCCACAGAAACGAGATCTACGCGGGTGAAACCGCGCAGAACTTACGTCATTCTAAAATACAACTATGAATAATGAATGAATGAATAATATCATGCCTTTCATCCCCGAGGGGATAGGCATGTTAACTATTCGGTAACAAAGAATTTAAACAAAAAATAGTAATTACATAAAGTATCAAAGTAATAGATCATACTAACCTAAGAAATTTATCACCACACGTAAACATTCTTATTTTTGGTAGAATTCAGCTTCTTAATCTTCTTGTTTATCTTGGAACTTGGATATCATGCAGAACAATAACTCTCGAACTCCACTTTTTATAGTTTTATTCATATTTTAACACAAAAATGAAGAAATAAGAACATAACAAACTAAAACGAATGTTTGTTAATGAGAAATTGACACTGTCATTATGTGTTGCTATTCGAAAGTTTAAAAAAAAACGATTATCTACTTTCGTTAGCCAGACTCTAACTAGTATTTTGAAAAAAAAACATGTATTATGATACGAAAACATTTATTTATTGAACATCAAGCAGATTAATAGTAAAACACAATGCACCGGAAACTTTATAGTGTGTTGTGACATGGCATGATCAAATTGAAACGGTGTCCAAGTGAGTAAGCGAAGGTCTAAGGTCAGCGGAGGGTTCTTCGGGGTCCAAAAAGCAGTCCAGGGTCAAAGTAAAACACAGAAAATCACAGGAATTTACGAAATTTACGAAACACAATGGAATTTGAATAAATTGACAGATTAACATTATAATTGTTTTATTTCAATTTGTATTTCGAACGAATCGCGCTGCTAGCGCCATTGCGGAGGCATGGCGGTGCCATCTTTTATCATACAAAATAAGACTTCTATTGACTGAAACTTCACTAATAGAAGGAATACCCCAGGGGTTTTAGTGGGTATATGGCAGCACTAGGTTGTCGAGCCCAACATAACCCTCGGCCCCCCTGGGTCGTGTGGTATGCAGTAATGCATTTCCCCTGGGAAACAAAAAAAATTGGTTAGATTCTATGATCTGGGCACGACATATCGAAATTGAATTTAATTATCATTATAATAATAATACGTAAGTTCACCGGCTATGACGTTTAAGTTCCAGTGGTCATGTCACAACACATGTCCGGTATCACGAGGTCCAAAGAAAAGACTGGTGAAACGTATCTACTCGTAGGTGTTTCCAGAAATGGAATACCCCTTCATACCCCTTCGGGGATAAAAGGCATGAGATTATTTATTTATTTTTATTTAGGAAGGAAGAAATAGGCGCCACTCAGAATGAGCGGGTAAAATTATCTATTATGTAACAGATCGCCCCCTGCTTGATAGGCTAAATTTTGTGTCATTTGGGATTAATGGATATTAAATTAATTTATTTATCTGGTCTTCATTATAAAAAATCGTTATTTCATACTATAGTAGAGGTACATGACAACTGACCTAGGGAAGGTCTTCCGAGATAATGCCTTTTTCCCCGTTGATTTGGTTGAACATTTTTAGGATAGGTACTTACTATGGATAAAGTTAGTGGATGTATAGTTACATGGTCCTTTTAAAATAGGTAAGTGCAAATATTTAAAACGTAGTAGATCAAATCATGAACAAGAAACAATGTCTTGCATTGATTTTTATTGTTCTTACGCTACTTTACTAGATATAACATAGATTATTACAATATACAAAACACGCACACTACCAAAATAAGCGTATCAACAACGACGACGACGAAGGGCTGGCAGTGATTGGTGTATTATGAATGTCGTGTGAGTGCGCAGTTTGTAGCACATGAGTAAAGAAACGGAACAGAGACAAAGCTTCTAAGGAGCGAGCGAAATTCTTACCTATTTTGGTAGGGTTGGCAAAGGAGAATAAAATAAAATAAAATAAATTTTTATTATCTTGAGATTATTTAAAAATGATGTATTTGAGACTATTTACAAATGACTTACTTTTTTATTATCTTGAGATTATTTACAAACGATGTACATACGACTATTTACAAATGACTTAAGTACTCCAAATTTTTTTTTATGACTTGATTTTTAAAAATTTATTAAATCTTTTGATTGAATGATAAATTCTAAAATTTCTAAATCGGATATAAAGTTTTTTCAAGTAATCAATTGGGAAACATTCACAAGGCATATTAAATGTACAGTCTTGCACTCGTTTTAGAATGTCATTTCCAATATTTCCAATGTTTATGTCGAGATCATAATATTATTATATAAGCTATATCTTATTAAGCAGGAACGTAAACAAATAGGTAAGCAACCCTTGCGCAGCCCTCGGCTTTCCAACTGACCGAGCCGGTTTTATCCAGTTGCGGCCCGTACGTGACGCAGCGGCAGTAGAAACGCACACATGCACAGCTTGCTTGTAGTAGTGTACCTACGACAGCGCGGTTGTATGAAGCTTTGTCTCTGTTCCGTTTCTTTACTCATGTGGTTTGTAGTGTGGTAGTGTTAGCCCTTACGGTTAAAGAGCCGGCCCAAAATCAGTGAGGCTCGGGTTCGAATCCTGGCATGTACCAAAGAGTTTTTCAATAACTTACGTACATATTTATCACTAGCTCGACGGTGAAGGAAAAATCGTGAGGAAACCCGCAGGTCTCAGAATTAATTCTGAGACATGGGTAAATAGACCCGGTCCGGCGATGGGCTCACCACCTATCACGTTTAGGGGTCCAATGTATCTCGTGAAATGTGGGTATATCCAGTAATGGAATACCCCCTCGGGGATGAAAGGCGTGAGATTATTATTACTTATTATTTTTTATTTTAGTGTTACAAAATAATATATATAATATATATATATATATATATATATATATATATATATAATAATCTCACGCCTTTTTTATTCCCGAGGGGGTAGGCAGAGGTATTCCATTACTGGATATACCCACATTTCACGAGATATATTGGACCCCTAAACGTGATAGGTGGTGAGCCCATCGCCGGACCGGGTCTGTTTACACATGTCTCAGAATTAATTCTGAGACCTGCGGGTTTCCTCACGATGTTTTCCTTCACCGTCGAGCTAGTGATAAATATGTACGTAAGTTTTTGAAAAACTCATTGGTACATGCCAGGATTCGAACCCGAGCCTCACTGATTTTCGGCCGGCTCTTTAACCGTCCGGGCTATCACTGCTCTTAATAATATTACAAAATAATATTTTTGTTTTGTTAGAAAAGAACAAGAATATTTTTTAAGGTAGGTTTTTGTTAATTCTATGTCTCTTAAATATTTGTACCGACCCTTAAAATATTTGCACTTTATTTAAAATGGCCTTATATAATTTTATAAATACGTAAAAGTTACGGTGATTAGTTTGAATGTTTTAAGTACAACCTAAACTACTAATTATAGTTATAATATATGTTTGGTTTCAGATGCATGTAGTTAAAAGAAAATTATAATAAAATGGAAAACACAGTGAAAAGTTGATCAACTATTTATAGCAGAACTAATAGACAGAAACGTCAGAAACTAAGTGAGAAAATATTCAAGGCTGCTATAGTGGTTATCTTATTTTTAACATTTGAAGGTTCAGAGATCTGCCGAAACTGAAGTTCAAAAGCATCAGTTTGCGAGGCGTATACTGGCCATGCGCCAAATTAAAATTTACATGCGTTTAGATATAGTATGTAGTTGTGGCTTGTGAAAAACAAATGCTGTTTGCTTGTAATATCTTCGGTTCGTTCTTCCCTACGAATAAGGAGACTTATTCCTTATTCGTAGGTTCTTCCTATAACAGATTAACTAGTGATAATGTGACAGTGATTGACCTCACAAATCCCTTTAAACAAGCAGGTGGCACGGATTCTATTCCCTGTTATATCCCAGTCCTTTTATTTTTTGGCACCGCATTTTGCATTTTTCCAATCTCAAGTAATTTAGTTTTCGAATCTTTATTTTATACTTAAATCTTAGTGAAATGGCTCTGCTTCAGAGACCATGCACAAAAATTCAATGTCTTTCACACTTTTTACATTCCTTCCTTGGTTATCATCAGTAAAATGATAGCACTTTTGCTGAAGACTTTATTGTGACTTCTTGAGGCAATCCAAAAATGTCCATCCCTAGCATTTTATCGAATTTCCCATTCACTGCACACTTTCACGGACACTTGCAACATAATATACTATCACTAATATGAGTCAAACCCGAAATAAAGAGCAAAATGCAAATTATAAAAAAACTTTGAGTATTAAACCAACCGGAGACGCCACTGACATTCGTTCCCCTCTGCCAAAAAAGTTCGGTCAACGCTCATACCTGTTATATTCAACTAGTTCTTTTGAGTTCACGGAGTGCTCGGATTGGTTGTTTCTCTGTGTGAATGTATTTGTATGCAAATACATTCACACTTATTTCAACACAACCATTCGAACTAGATAGTTAAAGCTTTTGTAAGTATATTAACATTATTTGTGTGCGTTTCCTCGTCCCCCGCGCAGAAATTGGCAGACTTTTAGCAAAGAAACTAGTGCGCGTGACGTCTCCTGTTTTTTTATTACTCAAAGACAAAAAAGCATGACCCTCTTCGGATTCCCGCCAAAAAGCCTATCCTAGTCCGTTTTTTACTTGTTGCTTAGGTACCTACCTACTTCCTAAAAGCTTCCTAGGTTCAGCGGTGTATGCTGTGCATTGATAGGTCAGTCAGTCGTTGGAATATTTTTCTTTTTTTAAACTAGCGACCTACCCCGGTTCCCACGGGTATTTGTTTTTAAACTAGCATAATACATACCTTGTTATAACAATTAGCTTTATTATTATACTAGCGTCTAGCAATACTGTACGAGTAATAAGTAAGACATTACTTCTTCTTAAATTTCATGATTATAGGTCGGTAAGTAGGTGCCCAATAGGTTTTGATTCCCTTGACAATGCCAAAATATGCTGTATAAATATCTTTTGATTGCTTTAGACTCAGAAGTTATTTTTATTCGCAGCTCCAAGGAATAGCAGACCTCAGATTTGATATTCATTTTAATTATTTAATAATTTATTCAGAAAACAAACTTAGCCTAATTACATAACATTGCGTACCTACACTAGGATTCCCTGGATAAGATTTTAACTGGATACCTACCAGGAGTTCGTGAGAATCAGGGTCTTGACAGAGATACAGACGCACAACTAAGTGATTATTAAGGGTTCCTTTTGGGGTACCGAACTTTAATTATGATTAATTTAGTTATTCAATCAAAGGCAATAAATCGTTGTGTATTACAGGGACCACTTGTCGCATTCTGGGGTACAAAAAATATACTAGTGAAGGACTTATTCTCAAAAGAAATTGAAATTCAAAACTCTCACGCTAAGACGTGAGTTTATGCATGCAGGTATACATTTTAAAAAAATCTACAAATATTAGCCAATGTAGTTAGTTAGGTGTCTCTTAAATAAAAATATTCACACAATTCCACTACAATTAATTTGAAGTAGGTATCCTGCGTTCAGCTGCGGGAGAATGCTCTAAACTAATCACAGAGGTAAACCTGCTTCCCATAAGTTTGTTATTTCATAAATTATGCCACTCGGGCCAAATAACGACGAACGTCCAGTTTTATGTAGGTAAATATTGCATCAGAAATCTAGGTTATTTTTGTGAATTTATTGTAATACAGCGGATATTTGCACAAAAAATTTGCATCCACCAAATTATCAAAGTCAAAATGTTTTATTCAAAGTAGGAACTTACAAGTCCACTTATTGAACGTCATTTCAACTCCACAGCTTCAGCATGTATGGTTGAGGAGAAGAAGTGGGGCAAGAAACTCCTCAACACAATACTCTTTTAATCAATTGTTACGTACTCAATTAATAATTTCGTTTATTTTTCGCTGTCTGTAGGTAAATACTTGACTACAACATTTTGTATTTTGACTTTTCATTAAAAGTCAACATAAACATGCATTAAATTGCATTGCAATCCGTCATTATTTTCAATCCGGTCGGAACCAATTAGATTGACATTTTGTAAACATTATTAACAGGTACTTATAACGATAATATGATTTAGTTGATCATCAGATATTATTATCAAATTCAACATCTAGCAATTCAACTATTTTAGTTAAAAGAAGCACAATGCTTCAAGGCGTTAATCTCTATATTTTGCATCACGTTTAGGGGTTACAAACACTGGTGAAACGCGGGTATTTCCAGAAATGGAATACCTTTGCTTATCTTAAAAAATTTCTTAATGTTTTCTTTCACAAATCAAAGTCTTCACAAAGCAAAATTTGTACTTCTGTTCCGGAATTTGTGTTATGGCTGAGGAGAAAAAGAGCTTCTACGAAAATCCAAAAAACACGTTCTCGCACCGCGCTTTTTTCAAGTCCTTATATCGGATCCGAAATCTGAAATTTGTCTAATAACTGTCGAGCTTTCGAAAGGGAACCAGTCTGGGGACTTTTCCATTTAATTCTATTTATTGTTTATTTCTTATTGGCTGTCATTGAATAGCTAACTCAATGGTGCTTAGGTATATTACTTTTAGAGGATATGAACAAGTTGTAAGAGCTTAACTAATCTGTGACTTTTCTGAATTCGACCAATAAACAATGCATGTCACCATTTTTATTATCATAAAGATAATGTTTTGCTGAAGCAATAGCGAAGTTACAATGGTTCATATTATGCAAAACTCCTCAGATAGAGTCCAGGTATTTACTGAGATTTTTCCAGACGGGTGTCAGTGCTAGACGGTGGTTAGAGCCAGAGAGATTTAAATACTAGGGCATAGAGGGGGCATTGGGAATATTTTCATACAAAACTTTGAAGCCTAAGCGTCAGTGCTGGTATCTAGATTTCAATAGCTGAAACAAGTATTCAAACAATTAGAAGTTGTTTCAGCTATCGACCGGTAGAGGTCACGCTGATTAAAAGGGATGTTACTATTTCATACCAAGGTATCGATAATATCAGTTTATTGACAAAGTATAGGTATATACAACAAAATCAATTTCAATTATACCTACTACACTCCCGAACACATCTATCGGGCCACCTAGTGTTTTAAGTTTTGACGGTCCCTAGCTAAAAACGTTGTCACACGAGATCGCGGTCTTCCTTGACAACAAACGAAGCCGCCAGTCTCTAAGTACCTTAAATTATTTATTAAACTGTTTGTATTCTTAAAAACAGTATGCATATATTTTCTACCTAATAAATAAATATCGATAACAAAAGTCGATAAACAGCACCACATCACTAATTAGTAGTGAAGTAGTGGTATAAGCTACTCAACAGCAGAGGGCGTTAATTTACAATATCAGCAGAATATTCTAGAACGAATATAAGAAAATTATTAATTTTGTTCTTTTTTCTGAGTAAATATGAAAAATACTTACGAAAATAAACTAATTACTGGAGCAAGCATCGGCTAATATTAGACAGACCATTGACTCTAGGCTCTAACCAAAGAGATTTAAATACTAGGGCATAGAGGGGACAAAGCCCTAAAAAATTGAAGTCAAAACTTATTCCACAGTGGAATAACTCGTCCGAATAACAACTCTCGTTCGTATCTCGCCAAAATAAATAAATATGCCGAGATGCGCCTTGCTAGGTTGCAAATCACGCTACGGCAAAACGCCTGGAAGGGATTTTAGTTTATTTTCGTAAGTATTTTTCATATTTACTCAGAAAAAAGAACAAAATTAATAATTTTCTTATATTCGTTCTAGAACATTGCTGATCTTGTAAATTAACGCCCTCTGCTGTTGAGTAGCTTATACCACTACTTCACTACTAATTAGTGATGTGGTGCTGTTTATCGACTTTTGTTATCGATATTTATTTATTAGGTAGAAAATATAGGCATACTGTTTTTAAGAATACAAACAGTTTAATAAATAATTTAATATCAATATAGAAACATATATTTTTTGGTTCAAAAATGTTATAGATTTCCTGCAGTAATTAATGAAGCTGATTTATTGGTCAACCTTTTGGTATGTTTTTTTTTTATTTCGAATACAGAATTGTGAAAAAAAACAAGAAAATTCCGGTCTGTTCATTGTTTTCAATGATGCAAGGGAGGAGAAAAATTTTTAATTTTGCGAAAGTTGGATTTTTTATTTATGTTTCTGATTATTGGTTCAATAATACGGCTACTGCAAACTTTGAGAAAGTTTTGACCAAAAAATATGGATACTCGGCCTAAAATTGCCGCCAAAGCTGTGGCACTTCTGCAGGCCGGGCATAGCCAAAGAAATGTGAGTGCACAACTAAATTTAAGCCGTACTACTGTCCGAAGAGTTTATTAAAGGTACTTAGAGACTGGCGGCTTCGTTTGTTGTCAAGGAAGACCGCGATCTCGTGTGACAACGTTTTTAGCTAGGGACCATCAAAACTTAAAAACACTAGGTGGCCCGATAGATGTGTCCGGCAGTGTAGTAGGTATAATTGAAATTGATTTTGTTGTATATACCTATACTTTGTCAATAAACTGATATTATCAATACCTTGGTATGAAATAGTAACATCCCTTTTAATCAGCGTGACCTCTACCGGTCGATAGCTGAAACAACTTCTAATTGTTTGAATACTTGTTTCAGCTATTGAAATCTAGATACCAGCACTGACGCTTAGGCTTCAAAGTTTTGTATGAAAATATTCCCAATGCCCCCTCTATGCCCTAGTATTTAAATCTCTCTGATTAATATAGATCTTTTACCTACTCAAAGCAAATCATTATTGAACATCGAATTTAGTTTTTGTATGTGTCGTTTTTCCGGACGTAGGTACTATATTGGAAGCTCGAAGGTCAAGTTTGATAAGTTGATAAATTCTGTTTCTATAATCATTTAGTCATAGTCATATCATTTATTGCTCCATGTGGTTTTACAGGTGGTAGGTAAAATTATATAAAGTACACCATGAACCCTGGAAGGGCGCTGCAAATGTTAAAATACTAAACATACAAAATTAAATACAAAATGAATTACAAAAGGGGGCACATAAAATTTCTTAAAATATACATACATATTTAAATTGCAATATTAACTCTATTTTTTAAAAATTGAAAAATTCTTGCAGTGTATAAAAATTGTTCGTTAACAAAAAATCTTTAAGTTGGTTATTGAATAAAAGTTGGTTGTCTATTTCGCTTAATCTTTTTGTGAGTTTATTAAATATTTTTATTGACATGTGATATGTTGCTGAACTGACGATATGTAATTTGGTAAATGGGGCTTCTAAACTATTTCTGTGTCGCAGGTTGCGAGGTTGCGGGTAGAAATCTTTTGTCAGCGTATACAAATGTAGATTTTTGTTTACAAACTTACAAGTTTCTAAAATGTACATAGATGTTAAAGTTAAAATTGCCAGTTTTTTGAAATGAGGTCTGCAAGTTTCCCGTTCAGTAATATTAACTAAAATACGAATGCATCTTTTTTTGCAAAATAAATAACTGTTGTATTTCTACACTATTACCCCATAAAATTATTCCATAATTACTTCTCATTAATTTATAACTATCGTTTTAGTAATTAACATTTTATTTACAAAAAATTAAGGCGATCGGAATTCGTAATTCATAATATGGAAGTTACAGCACATACGAGTACCTACCGTTCCATTTTATTATAATAATAAATAAAAATAAATGTGTTATAATAAATTGTGGGACACAATTCACACACGGTTATTTAGTCCCAAACTAGGCAGGGCCTGGACTACGGGTACTAAACAACTGATAAACATACTTAAATAAATATTAAACACCCAGACACGAAGCCAACAGACATGTTCATGCACACAAATGTTGGCCCCGAGCGGAGATCGAACCCCCGACCTCCGACTCAGAAAGCCACCGAATTTTTTCTTTTGCTCTCCTAGATATAAGGATTAGTCATGGTATTGGTTCTAATTTAACTCTACCATACGTATGCTGTACCAATACCCACGCTTACGCCTACATTGATTTGAAAATATTTTTATTATGACTGTCTTCCATCTCCAAGTCGGACGCCTGGCCTTATTTATTTGTTTTTCAGCTGTCAATGTGTAGTGTACTTTCCTTCTTTCAGCAATAACCTGTACTAATGTCCGGATGTCATCCATATCAGCGATTGATCTTTCCAATTCGCAGAAGTAATACTCCTCAAGGCCTATTTATAGTTACGAGATTTCACCTGTTCGTCCGTATATCATTTAGATTTTAACAATCAACTTGGCATGCTTGTATAATTTTTTCCAGCCTAACTGTTTGCATGTAGTCGTCAAATTGCGTAACGGGTTTTCTCTGGCACGGTTGGGAGGCAGCCAGGGAGCTGCGAGCATTACCCAAAGAGTAGTTTTTGCCAGACTTGTGATCGGCTGGCCGGCCGCCATTTTTACTCCATTTTCTAAAAGGGTCGTTGACTACACGGAGTAAGACTTTATTATTGTGTAATTTATTCGTGATAGTGAGCAAAAATAGTTGGGCTTAATTTAAATTTAGTATCATGCGGCGGCAGTGTTGATAAATATGTGCTGTCCAAGTGGCTGTTAGCTATTGGACGTCACCGCGTCGTCTCTAACCTTCGACGTCATCTCTCTACGAGAGACTGCGGCTCTGATCTATTAATTATATACTTATTATTGGAATCTGTAGTAGAAGTAAAAGGATAACTGGAAAACAACTAGTCTAGTCTGTCAAAAAATGTCTCTACTGCTACGAGTATGAAAAATTGGCAAAACTGAATTTTAAGCTGTTCCGCCATTGGCATCCATCCAATGTAATTTATTTAGCAGTTATGTCTTTCAAAATATCATAGCAGTGCAACCAGCGTGCAAGAGACGTCAAGGCTGATGTTCATTATTTAGTTCTACAGTAAATTTTAAAAATGTTCTGTAGAGTTCCAAGGAACTGATTTTGTCAGGACCACTCACTGTTTCGAATATAGGTTCGAAACTACGGGTGTCAATTTAATATTTACTATATACTACATTTAGTTGTTATCGAGGGCTCACTTTCAAAGTGATGTTTCCAGCTCTCTGCGTGTCTTACATCATTTTTCAAGATCTATTGAGAATATCCAGTAAGAATTATAACATCTAACATATACACCATGTCCAATAAATTCGAATACACTTTCAAAACTCAAAAAATAAAAAACTATCATACTTATGTTAAACATAAGATATATTTAAATTAAAATTACATTTCTTTTAACAATTATAATAGATGTGTTTATATAATTCCACCTTTAACCTTTGTCACCAGCATTAAACATATTTCAAACCCGTCTCACGCGGCACGCACAGCTTCCATCGGCATTTTCTTTCAAATGCGCTAGATAACTTTCTTGAACTTCTCCAGATTTGCAATTTTGTAGTTATCTAGCTTCGACAGCATGTATGACTATACAAAAAATCCAAAGGATTCAAATCTGGTGAGCTGGGAGGACATTCATTCTTGGGTAGGAAGTCAGTTAAATTGCCTGGACACCATGCTGGGACCACGTTTGCTGTGTGTGATGTTGCTCCATGTTGTTGAAAGATGTAATAATCATTTCCAAACACGTGACTGCGACTCGGTGCTAGGGTTTTCTCCAAAACCTCCGCCTTGTAATATTCAGCGTTGATTTTATCACCATTTTTACAAACCGTCTCTCATCGGAAAAGATGAACTCGTCCCAGCGTGCCAGGAAAGTATTGTTTTTGCTCTATCTAGCCTCTTTTTCTTACAAGCATTTGATACGCCATGAACTTTACGTTTTTTATAAGCCTGACCTGAAAATGGACCTTGGGTACCATTTTCAAAATATTATGCACCGATCCCATTGAAATTTTCAAATCGACCCCAAGTTTTCGCAGAGAACGATGGTGTTTTCGTTCGTTCACTACTCAGATGTCCGTGCTGAACGCGGCTTACCAGATCTTTGTCGATCCTTTAATGAAGTACCTTTTTATGGTTTTGTGCACAAAATCACGTTTGATTCAGAGAGGTTTCAAAGCCTTATATATTGCACCAGACGTTTTTGTTTAGACAACTTCTCCTCGAAATTGCTTCATTTTTAAGGATTTGACAAAAAACTAGCCAAAAATATACGTCAGTAATTTTTTATTTTTTTTATTTTGCAGTCTTATATATAGACAATAAACCGTTAAAGAAAATCCTCTCCACAAAGTTTTCTCTATTCAGAATAAGTGCCTGTAAAACTGTATTCGAACACATTGTATTGGACTCGGGTTATAATAAGCAATGGTCGCCCTTGTGGATCTGAGTCAGAAAGAGAGAAATACATTTAATAAATAAAAGGAATACGTCGACATTTGGAATACCTCTGCCAATCCCCTCGGGTATATCGCTTGATATATATATTTTATATGGTATACATATTTTATATTGAAAGAAAATTTCGTTTCATTTTTGCAAATACCAATGTTAGGCACTCTAGGATCTTGACCCACTTTTATTACACTAAGTATATATTTAAATCAGGGCTTCAAGAACACTCCAAGTATTAACTCATTACTAACCATTTTCGTTTATATTAAATACCTATCACTACATAGTATAAAACAAAGTCGCTTTCTCTGTCCCTATATCCCTATGTCCCTATGTATGCTTAAATCTTTAAAACTACGCAATGGATTTTGATGCGGTTTTTTTTTTATAGATAAAGTGATGCAAGAGAAAGGTTTTAGTGTTAGCATTGCACCCGTGCGAAGCCGGGGCGGGTCGCTAGTATTAATTTAAATTCGTAGTCGAACTGTCAAGCTAAATTAACATCATATAATATGGTTCTGCTACTCAAGGAATATCTAATTTAGTTAATATCATGATTGCTATTAGGTATGGTGATAGATACTCTTACTTGTGTGTTGGCCGTCACTATATCCGGATTTCCTGGTGCGAATCTGTTGAAGTGTGTCAGATAACCTCACGTACCACGATACACTTAAGAAGCAATTTGAAGCCAATAAAAGTACCGGCCATCTGTTTCTTACTCTGTAACACATTGCAGGTATTATTCCGTATCCAAATGCGGCCCGTACCCCTTCGGTTGTAGGAGATTCCTAAAATAACGCTCTCTAAAGCGCGTGACTAATAAGAGGCTAGTGGTAGTAGGTTAGGAATAAAATGGAATTTAATTTGCTAAAAGAGATAAAGTTTTTATGGGCCAGATAGGTAGAAAAGTGAAACTCATGTTTCATGAAAATATACCTAATGATTATAATTATAGGCACCTATTACGACTATGCCTGCGTATTATTTATTAAATAATTTAAAAATTATAAGTTTGATAATAAATGATTATTAACTAGCGTAATCCTGTTTTTCACGTGGCAATTAAAAAAATCCCTTCTTAGTGCTCATATAGGTCATTTAAGAAACTTCTTTGCGAAATTGCTGTCATGTTTCTTGACCCAGAGCGGTTTTTGCTGAGCGTTTATCGATCATTCAGTCACCTAGTCACTATATGTATAGATTATTCTAGTAATCTTTCAATGTTATGTAGAGTAAAAAATAAATTATACCCTTGTTATAAACCCAGTTTGTCTTGTTGCAGCGATGCAGATGGTGGCGTGACACCGGATTGACTCGAATCAATCCGCGAGATGTCGCAGCCGCCGCCGGGGCGCGGGCGGGCTCGGGTCCCTGGGCCACCCTCCCCCCTCCACTACCGGCCACCCTCCCCCTGGGCACCAAGCCCTCCTCCCCTCATATCCGGTCCCAGACACTCCACAGCCATAGTTTCTCCACCACCCGTCCACCCATCTCCGAAACCATTTCGGCCGCTCCATTCTCCGCACTCCTTCCGTCCCCATTCGCCATCTCCGAGCTCCCATTTCTCCATCTCCCCTTACCCGATGTCTCCAACGCTGGGCTTGAGTCCGGAGTACTATTACTCCTCGCCTTATGAACCGGTTCGCGAGTATGATTACGCGGGAGTGCCGTTGGAACCTCCGCCGCCGCCACGGCCCCTGGTTTACGAAGAAGAGGAAGAAAGAGGTCCATCAACTGCGGAGATTATTGCTTGTCAGTCGCAAGAAGGCTACGTCGACGAGAAACTTGCTGAGTATCAGGCCACGATACAGTTATTACAAGGTTAGTCAGTTCTGTAAGAAAACTGCGCGCGTTGCAATTTGTAACAACAGTAGTGAGTAGCTGTACAATTTACAATTAACATGTGAAATAGGTCTGACTCATTGAGCTATATTTGCTAGTTATGTTTCAGTTACCGGGAAATATTTTTTAATCGTTCGTTTGTATTCACATTCGACAATGTTAGCATATCGAAATATTTTTGTTTAGAACAAGTTTGTAAATTGTGATGAAGAAACCCCTTTCTTCCTTATTTTGGCACTCGGGTATATATATATATCATTCATCAGCATTTGATTTTGATTTTTTTCCTCTTTTTAATGAGGTGTTTTCCACGGCTATCCCGTTTATACTAATATCACCACAAATCCACAAGATTTACATCCCCTTCAAAGTGCTACGATTCTCAATTGAAATTAAAACCACAAACATGTGATGGTCAATGATTTAGTGCGAAACCAAACGTTGGCAGTAACACAAAGTGTGTTATCTCGTTAATTGGCGTAGTAATGAGTTGTTGAACGCACTGTTTAAATTAGATCATTATTTGGACCATTTATTTTGATGGCCTTCATTTAGGTAGTCCACAAACAATAATAGGTTAAGCTGCAGTGTTTAACATTGGACCTTATACAACGCGTAACAGAATAAGCGCAATTCCTCGTACATTCCAATTAGTATATTAATATAAAGAAATTATTATGCCTTCGAACTTTAGTTATGTCTAACCAAATAAAGAGCAATAATAGTACTATTTCCATAGGTAGCACTAAATTCAGCTATGCTAATTATTTTTGCCACATTAAAAATAGATGAGATCAATTAAGTAGTCGATGACAAACAAAACAAACAAACGAGAACAAACAAATTTCAGGAATAGCTCATATTCTGTTACATATTGTATACCTATTTGTCTTAATTACATCAAAACTGGTTGGGTTCTAGTGATAAGTAGGTACATAAAGTTATTTGAGAAATGTTCTTGGTTAGTTTTAGAATTAAAACTTTTCCTATTATTATTAAATTTGGAACAGAGGGCGTTGAACTGAAAAGGCTCAATCGAATTATACAAACCGACATAATTGCTATAAGCATAAGTTTCTCACCATAATATTTACCTAATTTGTATAATTACAGCCGAATATTCTGGTAATGAAAATATCATTTTGGTAGGAAAAGGCGTTTCTTTGATGAGTTAATTAACTAAGTATGCAAAAAACAGGAACATAGTGAAACAGCTTATTTATAATTTTGCTTCTGTGATATATTTTTAAATATAATAAACCTTTAAAGATCTAGATAAAAGTTAATAAAAGTGGTATTGAACGAGTGTCTTTTAACTCAAATAGTAAGAAAATCTTCGTGAAGCTGTGATATTGAACACGTGAATATGAAAAAAACATGTGCTTGATCTCGATCTTAATCCAATCATCTGAAATACGATTTTCAAAGGCATTTAGATCAAGGCGGCAGTCATTAAATTGAAAATGGCATAAGACTGACGGCACATCTGAAAAAGAATATTAAGTTTAAATAATAAATTCTAAGAAAATTCAGTTCTGTAACAATATTATTCTAGCTGATAGACATTAGTAGATTATACAATAAGGGAATAAAGCACTGTTTTATGTCACGGGCGCGACATTGAATCCTGAACGTAACAAAGGACTCCCAGTTATACTCCCGAGCGCAGCGCGGGATTTAATTCCCGAGCGAAGCGAGGGAATTAAGACTGAGTCCTGAGTTTAGTGAGGGATTTAAGCGCCCAAGACAAAAACAGTTTTATTCACGAGTTATATACTCTACTTTTCTCACCTTATGCAAGACAATAAAATGCAATTGCATGGTAGTAGATTATTGAAAATGCCTATGGCATCTAGTTTAATAGACTCTGGAGTCAAAGTACTTTCATCACTCGACATTTTCGATATTCTTTTTGAAATGTTAAAGCTATAAAATGGATACAGCAACTTGTTTCTGCCGACGTGACCTACTTGATTTAACAAATGAAGATCGTGCGAATCTAGTTGGTCGCGGCTTCGGTTTTCGAAAATAGAGTTGGCCACGACTGCACCACATTTTGCTTAACGAAATTAGACTTTATCGTCATAGCAATAAGGATTATGAAAAGTGAAAATTACATTATTGACCTAGGGTTATAATGAAATTCCATACAACATTATAACCCGGTTAAAGCCAAGGGATATAATGTCTTGCTTTCGGTGACGTTTATATGATATATAATCCGGCTTTGTCGAGCATGTGGTGTGAAAAATTTATGATAGTCATATGGATGTTTTACAGTAGCTTCGCTCCTGTTGAACTGATTTAGGCAAAGTAAGGGTTTAATTAAAATTTACTAAAGAAACAGGTACAGAAGAAGGTAGCCTAAAGTGGGTGCCCCGCCTAAAGTGAGTAAGAGCTCGTATACTGTCAAATGAAAGGAGAGCGTCAAAGTGTGCATGTCCCGATATTACACGAACACTCCTGAGTAGGTACGATCAGTTGAGATCGGAACCGGAGTTGAGATACGAGTTCACTAGGTGCAATGTAAATAACATAGAACTCTAAAGAATAAAAGAAAACGACTTTAATCTTCTTTTTTCTCATGGATGCCATTGTCAGAACTGGACAAAATTACGCAGTCGAAAGTTCTGATAAGGTAGAAGACATAAAAAAAGAAAATACACAGACGAATTGATAAAATCCTTCTTTTTGAAGGTAAAAAATTAGATTTTGTAAAAACAGCTAATATGATTCTTCAGATTAGCCATAAATTTAAAGATACTAACCTCAGCGAACGTGTCAAGGCAGATGGGATAGAAGACTGTACTTATGACAAGAGGTTTTGTGGCCCTCACTAGCATGAACAGTATCATCCTGCGCACAGAAATATCTGCGTGATGCTCCCATCCGCATGAGTATATCGTCAGACGAAATCTTTCACTCTGGGAACGAATAGTTAGTAGATAGAATGCGTTTCATCAAATAGCTCATATGTGTTTGTTCTTAGCGTTTATATGCTGTTGAGAGACAGGGTAGCCAACATGACAGCATAAGAACTATTTGATGAAACGCTCATAATATTAAGACAGTTGAAGGTTCACTCGCACACTACGTCAAACTTGAATCATCTCACCACTTGAATCAATCTCTGCACAGATACACCTAAGTGTTTGTCGTGGTGTCGCGTGATATCGCTCCAACGTATGTTACACTTTATATCCGTGACACAAACAAAATCTATAAAGCAGAGTAAGCATCATAATAGGTATTTTTCTAAATAATGAATCATGAGATGAATTGATGAGATGAGATGAGAAGATGAGAAGAATTTCCGCAAAATAATTGTTGTGCCACAATTGTTGCTTAGTACTTATGTACATGGCTTGAGTATAGATTATTTACTATCCAGTAATATAGTATAAGAACCAAATATACTTACTGTTTCCATAAGAAGATCACTATAGTAGCAAGGCATATAAAAATGTAAGAAGCAGGAGATAGAGAACAAAAAGAATTCAGAGTTGATTTCTCCTTTGCTTAGAGACTGTAATGAAAAAGTACATTTATTTTCAGATTAAATTCAAATTAAACTGTGTGTAAAAATAAGTATGACAATGCTTAATAGCCTAAGATCTGGCTGCAGAATTAGTGTAGGGATCAAGTATATGCTACAAACAAAATTTTTACGCATATTTATAGTTAGGAGAATATATATCTATCGAAATATGGCCGGTAGTATTTTTAATAAATTTTTTAGATTTTTTTTTGGGACGAAATTTCATTCACTTGTTTTCTTACATAAAATAATTATTGTCCACTTCACGGTAATATACATAAAGACTCTAAAAATCATGAAAAATCGGCAGATTTTTCAGTCTTTATGTATATTGCCTCTATAAGTATATTGCTCCTTTATGTATATTGCCCCTTTATTTATAAATACTCCTGATTTTTCAGTCTTTATGTATACAGTGTGAGTCTCCATAAAGTGCACATATGTAAATGGGTGAAACTAGACACATTTTTATCGACGGAAAAAATAATAAAAAAAAATCTGAATTTTTTTATTTATTTTTTATAAATATTTTTTCTTTTGATTACGTACTGTTGACTTTATGTCAATAAAACGTTATAACTTTTTAACTAAGAAGTATATTGTGATAAAATAAAAACAGTTATGATGTAAAATAACAGAAGATACTAATAAAATAAAATAAAATCATTAAATAAATAATAATAATAATAATAATCTCACGCCTTTTTTATCCCCGAGGGGGTAGGCAGAAGTATTCCATTACTGGATATACCCACATTTCACGAGATATATTGGACTCCCAAACGTGATAGGTGGTGAGCCCATCGCCCGACCGGGTCTGTTTACACATGTCTCAGAATTAATTCTGAGACCTGCGGGTTTCCTCACGATGTTTTCCTTCACCGTCAAGCTAGTGATAAATATGTACGTAAGTTTTTGAAAAACTCATTGGTACATGCCAGGATTCGAACCCGAGCCTCACTGATTTTCGGCCGGCTCTTTAACCGTCCGGGCTATCACTGCTCTCCTTATTATTCATTAAATAATGCCCATATTATATGTAGTTGTTATTACTTTATGTTATTCTCCATTGTATTACCTTCCAAAAACAAAAATCCCGTATCTTTATCCATATCACAACGTTTACTATGAGTGTTTGAACTAAGTCATTCCGGGTGCACCATTCAACGCTTCGTTCTAGATTGTCCCCTTTTATTATTTCTTAGTACCGTTTTTTGGGTTTTATTTTTATTTTATTAGTATCTTCTGTTATTTGACATCATTAATGTTTTTTCAACACACTTGCTCATAAAGTGGCTCTAATTTCACTGCAATTAGGCACATAATGACACCTATAATCAAACTGAGACTTTTTGTTTGCTATTATTCACTAGTGAGTTATAGATTTTTTTTTTCAATTTTGTTGCTAGAGTTGCTTTGTTCTTAAAAAAGTTTCGATACAAAAAAGATCGTATTCAATCGTACTAATAAATTAATACACAAATATGGCTTGCTCATTTCATGCAACTTCGTATTTAAATAGATCATTTCAACTTGTACGTGTTTAATAAACAAAACTTTCACTCAAATATAACTTTGGTTTTCTCTGTAAAAACTTTAAATACCCCATTTTGTACGTGGCTAAAACGCTATCCACGACAAACCAAAGAAAAAGAAACCTAATTTTTTTAGTCCATGGCCGATCGCCATTGTAAGATGCGAGCGCATAGGAAAACGAGGCTGTATGGGCCTAGATCCTTTTGCCTTTTCCAAATTATATAAATAAAAAATTGGAAAACCAATTAATTTTCCCCGCCATTGCGAATGATTATTTTAAAATGATTTTTTAGTATTATTTATTCACAAGTGTGTTGAAAAACGTCGTATGATACACGTGTGTATTGATGATTACCGTCCTCGGCTCTCTTATGACCCTCGCCTACGGCTCGGGTCTCAATGGCGCCTCAGCGGTAATCACCAACTTTACTCACTTGTACCATAATGTACTATTTCAACACACTTGCTCATAAAGTGGCTCTAATTTCACTGCAATTAGGCACATAATGACACCTATAATCAAACTGAGACTTTTTGTTTGCTATTATTCACTAGTGAGTTATAGATTTTTTTTTTCAATTTTGTTGCTAGAGTTGCTTTGTTCTTAAAAAAGTTTCGATACAAAAAAGATCGTATTCAATCGTACTAATAAATTAATACACAAATATGGCTTGCTCATTTCATGCAACTTCGTATTTAAATAGATCATTTCAACTTGTACGTGTTTAATAAACAAAACTTTCACTCAAATATAACTTTGGTTTTCTCTGTAAAAACTTTAAATACCCCATTTTGTACGTGGCTAAAACGCTATCCACGACAAACCAAAGAAAAAGAAACCTAATTTTTTTAGTCCATGGCCGATCGCCATTGTAAGATGCGAGCGCATAGGAAAACGAGGCTGTATGGGCCTAGATCCTTTTGCCTTTTCCAAATTATATAAATAAAAAATTGGAAAACCAATTAATTTTCCCCGCCATTGCGAATGATTATTTTAAAATGATTTTTTAGTATTATTTATTCACAAGTGTGTTGAAAAACGTCGTATGATACACGTGTGTATTGATGATTACCGTCCTCGGCTCTCTTATGACCCTCGCCTACGGCTCGGGTCTCAATGGCGCCTCAGCGGTAATCACCAACTTTACTCACTTGTACCATAATGTACTATTATTTTATCACGATATACTTCATAGTTTAAAAGTTATAACGTTTTCATAAAGTCAACAGTAAGTGATTACTTCTGATTAGAAGAAAAAAATATCTATAAAAAAATAAAATCTCAGATTTTTTTTAACATTTTTTTCGTCGATAAAAATGTATCTAGTTTCACCCATTTTCATATGTGCACTTTATGAAGACTCACACTGTATATGGTTTGTAGCATATACTCGATCCCTACACTAATTCTGCAGCCGGATCTCGTACTATTAGCAATTTAGGAGACACTATATCAGCGTGTATCTATCCGTTTAGGTTGCACGCTGCGTCAGTGGAATATTAGACTCATACCTATACATATACTACTTACATAGGTATGTACATTTGTACATACACACGAAAAATATTAAACTCCTTGTTCTATACTTACAGACATACAAAATAATACTTACGTAAGCGACTTGAAACGTGGTAAGGGGTATAAGAAACGTTGTAGATTTCATGTAATACTCGTACAAGAAAGTATAGTTATTGTTAATAGTGTCAACAAATCTGTAAGAAAAGAATCAACTTTTATAAATAAAAATTAATAATCTCACACCTTTTATCCCCAAAAATGTAGGCAGAGGTATTCCATTTCTGTAACTATACATAAATTTCACCAGTATATTCTTTAGACCCTTAAACCCACTTTTCACGAGAGTATTCGACCCCTAAACGTGACGGGTGGTGAGCCCATCGCCGGATCGGGTCTGTTACACATACCTCAGAATTATTTCTTGGACCTGCGGGTTTCCTCACGATGTTTTTCTTCACCGTCGAGCTAGTGATAAATATGTGCCTACGTAAGATTGCTGAAAAACTCATTGGTAGTACATTCCAGGATTCGAACTCGAACTTCACGAATGAAAATCGGGCTCTCAACTTTTATCCAGATATGTGTCATATTTAAGCAGACAGTGTGTCAAAATTTGTCAGTCAATAAAGCCTTCTACTTATTTTATAACATATGTAAGTATATAACCTACTGTAGAAATCGGAACCTACGCATAAATATCTTGCAGTTTTAAGATTATCACCCGTAATTCTTTTTTTAACTGAACTGTGTCTGTTTTTTCAAACATGGCAATTAATCTGCGGCTGAGGATATCTAACCAACTGCAATTGTGCAGTATGAATATAGGAATTACAGGATCAAATCCTACATATATAGCAGCAGAGTACACTGTGAAAATAAAGTGAATAGTGAACTCCGTTAGAAATACTCCAGTTTGTTCTTTATTCTCTTCCATTTTTCCTGGCCATGTCATAGGAAACATGGATATCATTTCAAAATTTCCTTTAAAATAACTAACTGCCATGAGGTAGAAAGCTTTTAAAGGAAATAGAAAACTTGCAGCAAAGGCTGCGATCAACCACAATTTGCACGTTTTGACACCTCTCTGAGCATAATCCACAATAAGTTTCTGCTCTTCTTCACAGTATCCTTCTGCGGCTCTGTAATCCTCATCCATTGCCTTTATTGTAGCCAGAACGGAATCTTTGTAGTATAGAAGTAAATGGTATTTGTAGGTTATGGTCATAGTAACTATGACCATGACGAACTGCTTGCAAGCGGCATCAAACTTCCTATTTGGGATATCATGGTTGAAGCAGGAATTACTTAGCACAAATAAGCATAATCCATTGAAACTATGTGTGAACAAATACTGTATCTTCCATCTCAAAGTTCGTTCTAGATCAGGATGGCACCCAGCCGTACGTAAAATAATGTTTGAGATTCTATAAGTTTTTTCGAAACTAAGGTTTGACACGGTCGACATCTTGAGTTCTTCAGTTAAAGTTTTGTAAATTTAAAATAATAAATTAATTTTGTTTTTATAAGTGAATTTTTTTTCGACCGTGCACCGCTTTTAAATAATATGTCACGCGAGTATAACATCACAAATTCTAAATGGTAGTGACGCCCTGGCAGTTAGCACTTCGCGATTTTATAATGAACATCAAATTAATCTATCAGCATTGAAATTATAATGATAAATGTATAAGCACAATTTATCTGGGAATATATGAATGTTTATGACATCAAAATGGTTTGTTGTGACCGTGAATTCAGTTTCTATAATCAATTATTCATTTATGATGCTACAACTAGAACTTTATCGGACAGTAGACTGAGCTCGATTCTGATTCGACAGGCTCGGGTTCGAATTCAATAAGTGTTTCAAATGCTTACGTACCTACATATTTATGTAGGTACGTCGTACGTAAACGTCGTGAGGAATCCGCAGGTCCCAGAATAAATTCTGAGGCTAGTGTAACAGACCTGGTCCGGCGATGGGCTTACCACATATCGCGTTTAGAAAGGGGTCTAAAGTATATTGGTGAAACGTAGATATCTCCAGAAATGGAATACATCTGCCATCTGCAATCAATATGGCCTTAGGTAGACCCTTGAAATGTTCACAGAGTGTGTTCACAAAATTAAAATAAAGTTTAAAAATTAAAAATAAAGGGACATTCAAGATCCCTTTCAGATATGTACATATACATACATACATAAACGC
This sequence comes from Ethmia dodecea, assembly GCA_963855545.1. Lineage (NCBI taxonomy): Eukaryota > Metazoa > Arthropoda > Insecta > Lepidoptera > Depressariidae > Ethmia > Ethmia dodecea. Next base: position 13,633,182 of record OY979443.1, on the reverse strand, counting down.
TTTTGTCCCACAGGGGTAGGCAGAGACGATGGATCGCCACTTTGAAAGATCGATCTTTGCATACTTCTTTCGCATCCTTTACATCCATAAGCCTTTTCAGACACGCTCTTTTATTCTTCACACTCCGGACGGACCCCAGCTTTTTGAAGGACGTCACTTATTTGATCCATGAACGTCCTTCTAGGGCGTCCTCTTTCCTTGCATCCTTCAAAATTCGCACCATAAATCTCTTTCGTTACTCTTCTTTCATCCATACGTTCTACATGACCAAACTAGCGTAACATACCCTGCATTTCTATCTTTGTCACTACATCTTCTTTCAAACCACACTTCTCTCGTATATCTGCATTCCTCACTGTATCACACAAATTCACTCTACACATTTTCCTCAACGATCTCATCTCCACGTTGTTCACTTTGCTTTCATGCTTACACTTGTACATAGACGTATCAATAAATTACGTTACTTGTAAAATAGAACGCGCTAAGTAGGTGTAGGTATTATTTATATGTATATAAATAATAATGTACTCACCTCCTAATTTAACCTATACAGCTAATACAGTGAAAAGCAGACATCTTTTATACGTTTATTATCTATATATTGTCTTAAACTACAATAATAATATATACATTATTTTTATTTTTTACTAACCACATTCATTCTCACACTCCACAGCATTTTCGCACACTACATACGGGTGTGTAAACCAGTCAACGTTATAACTTAAGGCTACCATAAACACACATAAAAAGTATTACAAATGGTTCCCCAAGATACAGGCGATCAAGCCTAGTTTGGGGACCTCTGGTAATTGTGTCTCATGTGTAATTCGATAGTATATTGTGTCTTAAATCACTATCTTGCAAATTCTGTGAAATAAAGAAATTATTATTATTATGTGTGTCTTCAAATTCACGGGACTATAGAGTCCCGGACATTTGGGAGGCGTGCATGGGGCCAAAGCCAACATGTAGAGGCCCTTTTAGACAACTATGCTATAAACAAATGTGAAGATGTGACATTATTATTATTATTATAGGAGATTTTCAAAATCTACTCTCACTTAGTCTGGTTTTTAGTTCAGGACAATCATGCGTCTTTTATCTACATTCTACGAGTTAGTTTTTATAGGAATTGGTAGAAAGCCAAGAGCGTTAATTTCGGGGGCGTCAGCGTCAGGGCTGCACTGACACCCGCGTCAATCACTGGTTACCACCGCTCATGTAAGACAGGTGTCACTCTTGCAACTGCATCTTATTTTACACTAGCTGACCCAAAGATATCCTGAGCTGACTCGTCGGCGGCGTTGGTAGCACAGCTTATGCCAGTTACCGTGGCAACATCGGTTTTTTTAGAGACTTCCCCCGACTTGCCCACAAAAATTTACTAAAGTTAAGTAATAAACTAGATTGTAAAATCGACAAAACCGACTTGCTTTGAAGCCAGAATAATCGCAGAATTTTTTTAAAAGTAATTTCCTACAGTCTATATTATTAATATTATTATTATTTACTTATATGAATTTATAAACACGAGACAAAACCCAAATTACAAATAACTAGGTATGTATTCTTTGTTGTATTTCATAAATAAGATTTATTTATAGTTACTTAAGTAGGTACCTACATGGGTATAGACGTAATTAATAATTAAGTTAAAAACTTCTTTTAGTCGTACAGTAGATTCGGCTGGATCAACTATATCACCCTGCACTGCATGTCGATTCTCACAGTGAACCTAGAATAAAATTATTCTATCAACGTCAAAGATAACTACCTATTCATAAGCACAGTGTGTATGGGAACCTGTCAATGTGTTAGACTTCAAATTAGCTATCGGTAATGATGATGACACTTCAATTTTTTCAAAGAAAAAAAAATGTTTATAAAATATATTTTTCATACCACATGCTCGACAAAGCCGGATTATATATCATATAAACCTCACCGAAAGCAAGACATTATATCCCTTGGCTTTAGCCGGGTTATAATGTTGTATGGAATTTCATTATAACCCTAGGTAAATAATGTAAATTTTCACTTTTCATAATCCTTATTGCTATGACGATAAAGTCTAATTTCGTTAAGCAAAATGTGGTGCACCCGCCTGCGTCCACGGTCGTGGCCAACTCGATTTTCGAAAACCGAAGCCGCGACCAACTAGATTAGCACGATCTTCATTTGTTAAATCAAGTAGGTCACGCCGGCAGAAACAAGTTGCTGTATCCATTTTATAGCTTTAACATTTCAAAAAGAATATCGAAAATGTCGAGTGATGAAAGTACTTTGACTCCAGAGTCTATTAAACTAGATGCCATAGGCATTTTCAATAATCTACTAAGTACCATGCAATTGCATTTTATTGTCTCGCATAAGGTGAGAAAAGTAGAGTATATAACTCGGGAATAAAACTGTTTTTGTCTTGGGCGCTTAAATCCCTCACTAAACTCAGGACTCAGTCTTAATTGCCTCGCTTCGCTCGAGAATTAAATCATATATATATGATATATATATAAAACTGGGAGTCCTTTGTTACGTTCAGGATTCAATGTCACGCCCGTGACATAAAACAGTGCTTTATTCCCTTGTTGTATAATCTACTATTTATTTTGATGTTTTCTGTAGGTACTAATTGTGTAACTGTATGACCCTTGTAAACTGTAACAATTTTAAGAAATTATGTGAGATATTAGAGTTTTGAGATATTTATTTAAATTCATGTAGGTACCAAGAAAGTGTACACATGCCGAACTTAATGCCTAAGGGCGTTATCTAACAGTCAACCATCAGGCTAAGCAGAAATAATTTGTATCTTTGTAAAGGTCCCAGATTAATTCTCAGGCATGTGTAACAGAAGCGATCCGGTGATGGGATTACCACTTATTAATATATACTGGCGAAACGAGGGTATTTTCCATAAATGTACCTATACCTCTCAGGGATAAAAAGGCGTTAGATTATTTATGTTATTAATTATTTGCTGTAGTGATAAAAAGTAGGTATTTCTAGGAATGGATGGAATAGGTACCTATGGCGACCCTCTCGGTGATAAGGCGATAGCGTATTCGTTTTTATATGTAACTAGCGACCCGCCCCGGCTACGCACGGGTGCAATACTAATACTAAAACCTTCCTCTTGAATCACTCTATCTATCACAAAAAACCGCATCAAAATCCGTTGCGTAGTTTTAAAGATTTAAGCATACATAGGGACATAAGGACATAGGGATAATAGGGACAGAGAAAGCGACTTTGTTTTATACTATGTTAGTCCAGTAAATTTGTCGGTTGAATGTATGGGCTCGTATGCGTCAAATCCGGTAGTTTTGATTTTTTGCAGACTTGTTTATGATGTTGGCCTAATGTATAATCCAAGTTTGTGACCTCGAGCGCCGAACGCAACTTTGTCAAAAATGAAAAAAACTGCGAAAAAATAGTTCTTTTTTCAAATTTTGGCGATTATAACCCTGAAGGACTAGTTTCTGAAAAAACTTTTTAAAAACGTTTTTAAAGTAGACTAAATTAACTACAATATGATACTAGAATTGTCTCTGTAGACCCAATAGTTTCTGAGATTTAGCCTTTCAAAGTTTATATTTTTTTTCGAACTTCGCAATTTTTTGCATTTCTGTCGTTTTAAAATGTTGCCTGCTACTTCGTTCGCGTTATTTAGGGATAAAAAGTAGCCTATATGTTAATTCGGGTCCTGATCTATCTACCTACCAAATTTCATCTAAATCCGTGCAGCCGCTAAGTTTATTTTTGTCTTTTATCACATAGATATCTACACTAATCTATACTATAATATTATAAATAGGAAAGATTTGAATGTTTGTACGTTTGTTAGGAATAAACTCAAAAAGTTCTGCATAGATTTAAAAAATTCTTTCACCGATGGAAAGTTAGAATATCCCTGAGTAACATAGGCTACATTTTATTCCCGTATTCCCACGGGAACGAAAACTACACGGGTGACACCGCGCCGAACCGCTATTATATTATAACACTAACGGTATTTGTATCGAATAAACTCAAAAACTACTGAGCTGATTTTACAAATTCTTTCACCAATGGAAAGCTACATTATTATTGAGTAACATAGGCTTTATTTTATTTCCCTATTCCTACGGGAACGGGAACTACGCGGGTGAAAACGCGCGGAACCACTATTATATATCGTCGTACCCTACGAATAAAGCCCTAACGGCCATAAGGGCTTTTTGTTTTTATTTCGGATTTGGATTCTACAATCAAAATGCCATATTTACAGCTCAAAATATCATAAAAAAGTTGGTTTTAGCATGTAGAAATTAAAGTTTAAAATAAAGACATAACTGCGCCCGCCCTATTTTGAACGACGAATATAGCCATAACCGCCATTATACCTTTTTTCGCGTAAAACGCGGGAGTCGGGCGCGGGCGCTAGCGCCATTGCTGCCAATATTCGGCGGACAGTGAAAGACAGCGAAAGAGTACGGTGTGTATTCGTTTCACGGAAATATTATAAAAACAAAACGCTTACAAATAAAAAATAAAACGAAGACAGGGAGGTGGACAAATGTTAATGCAAATGGATAGGAAAGATGAACCGGATATCCCAAGGAAGAAATTAAAACGTAAACTCTAAAATGGGGTCGATGAGCTTATGTTTTATTTTTTATAACGCATTCTCTGTGGAAAATTGCATCACCGTAACATTGTAATTTTTATTTAAACATTTATAATATGTATTAAAGTTTATTATTAACTTTATAAAATACAGATTGGTGTTGTGAAATTGCTCAGAATTCGTTTATTTCTACAGTAGTTTCGTTTCCGCAACTACGCGGAATAAGGCCACTATTGCACTTGTGGCTCTATTCGCTGGAAACTCTTTTTTGTATTACTAAGGAGAATGTAAAGCTCTAATGACACTTAGGTCTTTATTCTACGGTGAAATTTTATATTGTTAAATATCTCTTACCGATATAGACCGATCTCGCTTCTGAGCCATGTCTATAAGCTGTTTTCGAGGGTCGTTACGAATCGTCTCGCACGCAGGCTTGACGACTTTCAGCCTCCTGAACAAGCCGGTTTTCGAAAAGGGTTCAGTACCATAGATCACATTCATACGCTGCGGCAGGTAATACAGAAGACCGAAGAGTATAACCAGCCGTTATGCTTAGCGTTTGTTGACTATGAGAAAGCCTTTGATTCGATTGAAACCTGGGCCGTACTTCAGTCTCTCCAAAGGTGCCAAATTGACTATCGGTATGTCGAGGTGTTGAAGAACTTGTATGAGAACGCCACCATGTCAGTCCGTCTCCAGGACCAGAACTCGAAACCTATCCAACTGCAGCGAGGTGTGAGACAAGGAGATGTTATATCTCCGAAACTTTTCACCGCTGCACTGGAAGACGTTTTCAAACTTCTGGACTGGGAAGGACTGGGCATCAACATAAACGGCGAGTACATCTCACACCTTCGATTTGCCGACGATATCGTCATTATGGCTGAAACCTTGGAAGACCTCGGTACGATGCTCGAAGGCCTCAGTAGAGCTTCCCAGCAAGTGGGTCTAAAGATGAACATGGACAAGACAAAGATCATGTCTAACGTCCGTGTAGTACCTACTCCTCTGAAAGTTGGAGGCTCTACGCTCGAAGTTGTTGACGAATATGTATACCTGGGACAGACAGTCCAGTTAGGAAGGTCCAACTTCGAGAAAGAGGTCAATCGTCGAATTCAGCTCGGATGGGCAGCGTTCAGGAAGCTCCGCGATATCCTCACGTCCGAAATACCGCAGTGTCTTAAGTCGAAAGTCTTCGACCAGTGTGTGTTGCCAGCGATGACGTACGGAACCGAGACGTGGTCGCTTACGATGACCCTTATAAGAAGGCTCAAAGTCACCCAAAGGGCGATGGAAAGAGCTATGCTCGGAGTCTCTCTGCGCGATCGAATTAGAAATGAGGATATCCGTAGGAGAACTAAAGTAACCGACATAGCTCGAAGGATCGCGAAACTAAAGTGGCAATGGGCAGGGCACATCGCTCGCAGAACTGACGGCCGTTGGGGCAGAAAAGTTCTCGAGTGGCGACCACGATTAGGGAAGCGTGGAGTGGGCAGGCCCCCCACCAGGTGGACCGACGATCTGGTTAAGGTCGCGGGAAGTTGCTGGATGCGGGCGGCGCAGGACCGGACGTTGTGGAGAACCTTGGGGGAGGCCTTTGTCCAGCAGTGGACGTCGATAGGCTGACATGATGATGATGATGATGAAATATCTCTTTATATCACAATATTAACACAATAATTTTTTATGCTACTTGTCTACTTAGTTATACCCTATAAATGAAATTTCCTCTGGGGTGTTTCAAAACCATAAAATTTATAAGTATATGTATTTATTTTTGGGCCATAATGGCGGTTAGGGCTTTTTACTTTTAGTTAAAAAGCCCTAATTCGTTTCATGCTCTAATATATAATAAAAACTTTAAGATATTAAATAAAACTTTTAAGATAGATAAATCAAGGATAATTTTATTTTAATTACAAGAACATTATGAACTTTATGTACAAGGTCACATATTTTTTTTTTATTTTATTTAGTTTTTTTAGGTTAGTGATTTTATTTTTATTTATTTATTTTAGGTATCCGGGAAGGTAGATATTCGCCTGTAATGTGAAAGAATAGTCAATTGTGGAATTATTTAAAAATATTTTCAATCAACTTGATTTGGTAAGATAATTACGAGTATACACTTAATCATGCTTTTGGAGTGGGTTGGTACGAGGTTCCATTTCTAGAACTATACCCACAACTTTTCACAGGTGTAATTTTAGTGTGATAGAGATATTTATATAGCCGAGTTGGTGTGCTAATAATAAACATATACTTGACATGGTACTTATTATTTTTATTATAATAATAAATATATAAATAATCTCACGCCTTTTATCCCCTAGGTATTCCAGAGGCAGAGGTATTCCATTACTGGATATACCCACTTTGGAACCGGATTCGCAAAATGTCGGATTCGCAAAATGTCGGATTCGCAAAATGACGGAATTTTAAAGATACTTCCCACGAAACTAGGATAGACGAATTTGAAGTCTTGTCAATGAAATGATGATAATCCAGTAGATATTTTGAAGAGTTCAACAAAAATAAATAAAATAAAAATAAAAACTTTAGGTAATTTTAGGGTCTTTCATAACGATCAAATCTCTCTAACAAACTTGGCAAATTAAATGAACCATTAAATCTTTTACTTATTTTTTTAGTATGAAAAAAAAATACCATAAATCCTAACTTATTCTAATTGAAAAAAAAGGGTAAACTAACATCTTAATTAAATACGGTAATTAGTTTCACGAAATGAGCTCCATTTTGTCGGATGCCCTAGCGATCGATACGATAAAAGTACAGGATGTTACTGTTTCAGATTTTAGCTGGTTCGAGTCCCGGGTGATACAAGCGAATTTTAGAAAATCTTTGAATACACTTTTGTTTCTTTAAAAAATGAAGAAATGATTCCTTTCAGTAAAATGAGCTAACTAGCGGCCCGCCCCGGCTTCGCACCGGTGGACATGTTCATTGATATATCACCCATCAGTCAGTCTGTTTATCATATTTTTTTTATATAGTTAGGTATATAGATTAACAGATTTTTTTGTTGAACTCTTCAAAATTTCTACTGGATTATCATCATTTCATCGACAAGACTTCAAATTCGTCTATCCTAGTTTCGTGGGAAGTATCTTAAAAATTCCGTCATTTTGCGAATCCGACATTTTGCGAATCCGTCATTATGCGAATCCGTCATTTTGCGAATCTGACATTTTGCGAATCTGACATTTTGCGAATCCGTCATTTTGCGAATCTGACATTTTGCGATGGTTCCCCCACTTTTACCCACGAGATATTCTTTGGACTCCTAAACGTGACAGGTGGTGAGCCCGTCGCCGGACCGGGTCTTTTACACATGTATCAGAATTAATTCTGGGACATGCGGGGTTCTTCACGAAGTTTTCCTTCACCGTCGAGCTAGTTATAAATAATGTACAACGTAAGTTTTGAAAAACTCATTGGTACATGCCAGGATTCGAACCCAAGCCTCACTAATTATCATCATGTGAAGCACGCTCTTTAACTGTAAGGCTATCACTGCTATTATTTATTACTTATAGAATTTGTGAATTTGAATAAATATACTTAGCTTTTTTTCTTTCCATGCTGATAAACGGTATCTCTTACAATATTCTCTTCTTCATCTTTACACTTCTATACTAGGTCCCTACTTATAATCATATTATAAAAAGGTAAAGTCATGTGTCTATATCCAGTAATGGAATACCTTTGCCTACCCCCCGGGTATAAAAGGCGTGAAGTAATTTATTTGTAAGAGACAATATTTTTTACTACCTACTGATGCGATTTGGAAAACTCTTTTACTGTTGTAAAGTTAAATTGTTTTAGAGTAAAATATGTGCAAAATTGATTTAAACCTTAATAAAATAAAAGTAAAATAATTACCACTTCATTTTCTTTATAAAAGTAAGTAAGTAAGTAACAACTCTTTATTGTACACCAATAAAGATATGCAACAAGGGACACAATAATAAAAAAGTACAACGGGCGGTCTTATCGCATTAAGCGATTTCGTCCAGAAAACCTTAGGATAAAAATAGTCCGTAACGTTTATTTTTTACATTTTAAATAACTATATATTTCTGTTTAAAGTCAAAGTAAAATATTAAATGCATAATTTACGCTATTACGTTTTCATGGCTATTTGACTGAACTGATTTTTATAAAAATTGTCAGAGATATAACTTGCATCTTGAAGAAGGACAAAGACTTCTTGTAACCTCGGAAAACGGACAAAGTCGTGGGCAAAACTAAGTAAAACATTACTAAAAGGCCACTAATGCGCTTAGGCCTATAAGAAAATCCCTGGAATAAGGACATAAGAGCCATTAGGCTCCATTTTTTAATTGATATAACGGCGAATAACGATTTAAGGGACAAAATTGATATGAAAATCTATCAAATTAATATATTATTTATTTTAAATGAAGCTTAGCACATTTATGGACTTAACTGCATCGTTAAAAACTTTATAAATTCCGTACAGTTCGAAAAAAGTAAAAAAAACCTTCTCCTGAAAAGTAGGGGTTTTGCAATTGTGTCCTTTTTCGTAGGGTACGACGATGAAACTAGCGATTCTGCGCGGTTTCACCCTCGTCGTTTCCGTTCCCGTGGGAATACGGGAATAAAATATAGCCTATGTTACTCAGGGATATTTTAGCTTTCCATTGATGAAAGAATTTTTTAAATCAGCCAAGTAGTTTTTGAGTTTATTAGTTACCAACACCGTTAGTGTTATAATATAATAGCGGTTCCGCGCGGTTTCACCCGCGTAGTTTTCGTTCCCGTGGGAATACGGGAATAAAATATAGCCTATGTTACTCAAGGATATTCTAACTTTCCATTAGTAAAAGAATTTTTTAAATCATCCAAGTAGTTTTTGAGTTTATTAGTTACCAACACCGTTAGTGCTATAATATAATAGCGGTTCCGCGCGGTTTCACCCGCGTAGTTTTCGTTCCCGTGGGAATACGGGAATAAAATATAGCCTATGTTACTCAGGGATATTCTAACTTTCCATTGAAAAAAGAATTTTTAAAATCGATGCAGTACTTTTTGAGTTTATTCGTAACAAACGAACAAAAAATCTAATCTTTCCTATTTATAATATTAGTATAGATTAGTGTAGATATCTATGTGATAAAAGAAAAAAATAAACTTGGCGGCTGCACGGATTTAGATGAAATTTGGTAGGTAGATAGATCAGGACCCGGATTAACATATAGGCTACTTTTTATCCCAAAATAACGCGAACGAAGTAGCGGGCAACATTTCAAAACGACAGAAATTGCAAAAATTTGCTAAGATCGAAAAAAAATATAAGCTTTGAAAGGCTAAATCTCGGAAACTATTGGGTCTACAGAGACAGTTTTAGTATCATATTGTAGTTAATTTAGTCTACTTTAAAAACGTCCTAAGAAAGTTTTTTCAAAAACTACTCCTTTAGGGTTATAATCGTGAAAATAAAAAAAATAAAACATTTTTTCGAGGTTTTTTCGATTTTTGACAAAGTTGCGTTCGGCGCTCGAGGTCACAAACTTGGATTATACATTAGGACAACATCATAAACAAGTCTGCAAAAAATCAGAACTACCGGATTTGACGCATGCGGTAATGTATAATTTTACTGGACTATGTAGTGAAGAGCAGTTATTGTTACCCTGCCAAAATTAAATGAATGATTAGGTAGGTATATTATGTTAATATCTTTATAACACATTTGCTCGTAAAAGGTGTCTTATTTCACCAATTTTAATATCGTTACCTATCTCATTACGCCCAAGTGCGGTAAGTGTAAAGTAAAACGCACGGTTTATCAAGATGCTCCGTCTTAAAACGAACGGTACTTTTTAAAATCTCAGCAAAGAGTTTTTATGTCAAAAAAGTTGTCAACATTTTATGATTAAAATTAACTTTGGGAGATAATAGTACATTATGGTACAAGTGAGTAAAGTTGGTGATTACCGCTGAGGCGCCATTGAGACCCGAGCCGTAGGCGAGGGTCATAAGAGAGCCGAGGACGGTAATCATCAATACACACGTGTATCATACGACGTTTTTCAACACACTTGTGAATAAATAATACTAAAAAATCATTTTAAAATAATCATTCGCAATGGCGGGGAAAATTAATTGGTTTTCCAATTTTTTATTTATATAATTTGGAAAAGGCAAAAGGATCTAGGCCCATACAGCCTCGTTTTCCTATGCGCTCGCATCTTACAATGGCGATCGGCCATGGACTAAAAAAATTAGGTTTCTTTTTCTTTGGTTTGTCGTGGATAGCGTTTTAGCCACGTACAAAATGGGGTATTTAAAGTTTTTACAGAGAAAACCAAAGTTATATTTGAGTGAAAGTTTTGTTTATTAAACACGTACAAGTTGAAATGATCTATTTAAATACGAAGTTGCATGAAATGAGCAAGCCATATTTGTGTATTAATTTATTAGTACGATTGAATACGATCTTTTTTGTATCGAAACTTTTTTAAGAACAAAGCAACTCTAGCAACAAAATTGAAAAAAAAAATCTATAACTCACTAGTGAATAATAGCAAACAAAAAGTCTCAGTTTGATTATAGGTGTCATTATGTGCCTAATTGCAGTGAAATTAGAGCCACTTTATGAGCAAGTGTGTTGAAAAATATATTAAAGAAATATTTATGTACATAATTATTTAATTTATAACACATTTGCTTGTAAAAGGTGTCTTATTTCACCAATTTGAATATCGTATAGTATCTCATTACGCCCAAGTGCGGTAAGTGTAATGTAAAACGCACGGTTTATCAAGATGCTCCGTCTTAAAACGAACGGTACTTTTTAAAATCTCAGCAAAGAGTTTCTATGTCGAAAAAGTTGTCAACATTTTATGATTAAAATTAACTTTGGGAGATAAAATATAATAAAGAAATATTTATGTACATAATTATTTAATTTAATTAATTTTGACAGTAAATTTCAACCAATTAATCTGTAACAAAAACACAAAAATATTAATTCACTTTATTAGTAATACTGGCTGTTTTTTGTGCCTTTGCCTAAAAAAAATGCTAATGCTCGCCGCGCGCTTTTTCTTATCGCTGTATTGTTTTTATTCGTTTACCATAGTCGGAGTCTTATTTTTTTTCCTCGCAAATGTGTTATAAAACGTCGTATGACATACGTGCGCTTTGATAATTACAGCCTCTGCTCACTTGTAACCCTCGCTTACGGCTCGGGCTAGCAATATCACCTCGGCTGTAATTTTCAACCTACCGCACTTATATCATAATGTACTATTAATTAATTTTGACAGTAAATTACAACCAATCTGTAACAAAAACACAAAAATATTATTTTACTTTATTAGTAATAAGTACTGGCTGTTTTTTTGTGCCTTTTCCTAAAAAAAAATGATGATGCGCGCCGCGCGCTTTTTCTTAACGCTATATTGTTTTTATTCGTTTACAATAGTCCGAGTTTTATTTTATTTCCTCTCAAATGTGTTATAAAACGTCGTATGACATACGTGCGCTTTGATAATCGCCTACGGCTCGGGCTAACAATATCGCCTCGGCTGTAATTTTCAACCTACCGCACTTATATCATAATGTACTATTACGGGCGATTCCGGACATAGTTCTTATTAAACACTAGCTTTTACACGCGGTTTCGTTCGAGTATGTTTATTTCACCCCCTTAGGGGTTGAATTTTGCAAAATCCTTTCTTAGTGGATGCCTCAGTCTATCTATGGATCTATCTATGTGTAAAACTTCAAGTCTCTAGACCCAGCGGTTTAGGCTGTGCGATACATCACCAATCAGTCAGTCAGTTTATCATTTTATAGATTAAAAAATTACCAAAAGAAAAGCTAAATACCGTAGCAATTTGTTTTTCATGAACAAACATCAACGATTAGGTGGCGTCTAAAATAAACAATAGCTCATAGGGTTGACATGTTGTATGATGTTTGGCAGTAGGTAGGTATGTTTGTGAGTTGTAACTGCACTGGCAATGCTGTGAGATCATCAACCTTGTACCAGATCTAACTACGGTCATAGCTTACCTGAGTCTCCAGTGATATTAAATTTATGTTAGCTGTTTATTAATATATCATAACAACGATGTTCTGGCTCTGTGATAATTAAGCTAGCCACGACCTTACTGTACTCATGAGCAGGACATTATTTTTTCACAGTTCAGCCGCAATATTATCTATAACAGAAGTAAGTACACAACTTAAACATAGTTTCCCTCTACCGAAGCCCACTCTTAGAAAACATACAGTTTGTTGTTTTTCCTATTGTTGTTGTTGGTGAAATCGAAACTTAATATTATTAAGAGGAAAGATTTGTATTTTTGTATTTTTAAAACTCAAGAACTACTGGCCTGATTTCAAAAATTCTTTCACCAATGGAAAGCTTTCTTTTCCAGTATTAACATGGGCTATAATTTTCGTGAAATTCCTATAGTGCATCCTCGATATCCTAGGCCCAATGTCAATGACACATGTATTTAAACATGTTGTAAATAATCTTAATCTGAAGTCAACGCAGAAGGAATCATTCAAATAAGCTAGAACCTCCTTTTTCAAAGTCGGTTAAAAACAAGCAAAGAAAAGCAAAAAAAAAAAAAATTACATAATTTAATATAGAAGTGTCTACTATAAAATATGTGCAAGCACAGTGACGTAGTTTGTAAAAATTTGAAGGTCAAAGGATTGCTTAAACACAGAGATTTCTTCGATACACTTTCACAAGACAATACGGACTAGTCTTGGGTAGTTCGCAAACGACCTAGTTCGAAAGTTCTTTTAGGTGAACTATGCGAACTAGTTCGTCTACAGTCTCGCTCTTAGTTCTTTTCAATATGTATTTTTCCATAGTTTTAGAATTTTTTCGCCTATTTTCTTATTAAATCTATAGTTAAAGTGTTTCGCAATTATAATATGAAAACCATTTCCTTATTGAATTGTCTCTATACATAAAAATAAAGAACTAAATGAACGAACTAGTTCGCGGTAGGACTGTGAACTAAATTGAGCACTCCCAATGGTGAACGACTATGCCCAAGACTAGATTCGACGCCTCACTATTTGTCGCGTGTTGGAGTCTGGCAACGCGAACGGCGCCAGCACCTCTCCCCCGTCTTCTGTTGTCTTTGCCTCACCCCTTGCTTCCTGGCTGTGAGCCAGCCAGACAGTTCCTGATAACTCCATTCAATGTCTAAAAAATCAATTAGTAAGCGTTACGTATTTTCATCACGGTATAAAACTCTCAATTGAAGCTCGGGCTGTGGGTGCATTTGTTCTGCATTTCTTTTAAACTGTTTACGTTTGTTGGAATTGCCAGATTGTTTCTTAGCACTTTGCTTTATGAGCAGTTGGTACAATTTCTTGGTTTGTACAAATAGTCAGTTTGTTATAATTTTGATAATAAGATGAATTTTAAAATTGAAATACCCACTTTTCACAAGTATATTCTCGACCCCTAAAAGTGATAGGTGGTGAGCCCATCGCCGGACCGGGTCTGTTAAACATGCCTCAGAATTAATTCTGGGACCTGCGGGTTTCCTCACGATGTTTTCTTTCACCGCCGAGCTAGTGATAAAATGTACGTAAGTTTTGATCAACTCATTGGTACATGCCAGGATTCGAACCCGAGCCTCACTGATTATCATCATGTGAAGCAGGCTCTTTAACCGTAAAGAAAACATCGTGAAGAAGCCTGCAGGTCCGAGAATTAATTCTGAGACATGTGTAACAGACCCGGTATGGCAATAGGCTCACCGTCTATCAAATTTAGGGGTCCAAAGAATATTATCGTTAAAAGTGGGTATATCCAGAAATGGAATACCTCTGCCTACCCCCTCGGAGATAAAAGGCGTGAGATTAGTTTTTAGTGTAGTGAATTTGACTAATCCTAAATAAACGAACTTGAGCATAATCTCTCTTAGCATCTCTTGGAGATTTGTAACCTGGCGTCACCCGCCCACCACCACGGCGCCAACGTCATCGGGTAATCAATTTATTAAAGAAACGGATGGAAAGTTCTAGTCCAGACGTTTGATATTTTAGTAGCAACCAGTGCAGTATCTCGAGCGGATCTCGATTTTCCTTATTTCATCCGGGGTTCTTTTCGGGGTTTCCGAAAAACTATTTCTTAGCAGATGCCTGCATTGTTTAAGAGGCTGGTGTTGATGTATGAATGGGGAATTGGTTTATGTAAAGACCCTTCAGAGAATTGAAAAAGTTTGTGTAAGCTAACTATAGATTTCGCAGGACGCTCTCTGTTCAATTCACGTAGTTAGTATAAACTAATCTGTGCTAATACTACTTTTTGCCAATTTTTATAATTTTCTGGTAAACTTATGTGATGACATGAAACATGTCTCTTTTTGGCATATACGAATTCATGAGATCAGTTCAGGAATTCAGTAGGTAAGTAGGTAACCTATTGCCAGTCGAACTGGACAAAACTTTCTTCATACGGTCTATAATATCTTTTCAGCAAACTTTTTTGGATAATATCCCAATATTTTTAGTTTTTGCATTTTTGTTACAAAAGTCTAAAAATATTAGTGTAAGGTATACACCTAGTGTACGAGTATCATCATTCGATCAGGTGCAGCGTGAAAAGTTAATAATCACAAAGACAGAGTTCCTTTCGCATTTTTAACATTAGTTTAGCTCCTAACTCATGTGTGTCTATTTGCTACATTGTGTGGGATACTTTGTATGATAGCCCGGAAAGTACGTAAGATATACAATAGGATTATCTTTAGAGCGCCCATGGAACGCTGATGCTTGACTGCACAGATAGAAAAGATTACTTAGACCAAGAGTCAAAAATCTCTTGGAATAATTGCTCCAAGCAAGTAATATATATCTTGGTATAAAATACTTTACTTGAGTTAAATGGGTCCCAAATATTGCCTCAAAAATTATATTTATTTAGTTTGATTCCGAGAAATTTTTGTTTGAAGAAACACCGTTTTGATGTTAGAGTTACTTATTCCAACCAAAAGTTTCCCATTCTTAGCGTTAAAGTGAAAACTCTTGGCAATTCTTATTTAACCCAAGATTGTTACCATTTGCGTTAAATATCGCCATTTTCCATTCAAGAACTATCAAAAGTCTTCCTTTAAAAACGCACGCCACTTTGAACGAAAACAGAGCTTTTAGAATAAGATTCACTCTATCTTCATTCAAGAGTTTTTAAATCTTGAAACCAGTACTGGGGCCAAGAACGTTTCATTCTTGTCTCAAATATTTTTGTTAGGTATTTCATTCAAAATTCATTCTTCGACCAAAATCTAGAACCAAAATTCTTACTCGCACCAAGAGCGTAAGGTTTCTTAGCACAAGAACTAGACATTCTTAACTCAAAACTTTTTTAGTATTTATTGTTTCGATTAAAATTTCTTTTTTTTTTCTTTCTTCGACCAAGAAAGTTTCACTCTTGGACGGAAAAATTTGTAGGTTACTAATATTAGTGCCTTTTTGGTGTTGCTACTATATAAATTTTCCCTGGATCTATGGTAAATTGGACGACCGTCGAAATTCTCTCATTTGATTCGTCTCGATGAGAAATTTCGACCTGGGTGATTCCAAGGGTCTGACGACGGAGCCGGGAGGTGGCCATGGGCACTCTAAGATGGAACCACCCAACTACGTCGAACTTGCTCTCGTACGATTCATCTCGGAGAGAAATTTAGACCTGGGTGATTCCAAAGGTCTGATGATGGAGCCGGAAGGTGGCCACGGGAACTCCAAGATGGAACCACGCAATTACGTTGACTGGTGCTCATTTGATTAGTATCGGTAAGAAATTCCGACCTGAAACTTGGTGATTTAGAGGGTCTGATGATGGAGCCCGAAGGTGGCTATGGGAGTTCCATCTTCGAGTTCCCATGACCACCTTCCGGCTCCATCATCAGAACCTTGAAATCACCCAGGTCGGAATTTCTCACGGAGACCAATCAAATTTCAATTACTTGACTGGTTGTCGGCCATTTAGGTACGATAGTCAGTTACTACTCAGTTAGGTACGATAACTAGTGAAGCTAAAAAATCATAGCCACAACAAAAAGAAAATAGCGGCCCATACTTCGGCATTTTCGGTCTCGCGTATATCGGACTGCCGTACATTCGGTCAAACGTACGTCGGTCTTTTGACATTCGGTATTTTGTACTTCGGTCAACCTTAGCTGAGTCGATGAGCCCAAATTCGACGTAGTTGGGTGGTTTCATCTTAGGGTTCCCATGGCCAAGTTCCGGCTCCATCATTAGATGACCCTTGGAATCTACCAGGTCAGAATTTCTGATTGAGGCGAATTGAATGGGCCCAAATTCGATGAAGTAGGTTCAATAGTAAACATTGGTAGGTATACTAGGGAAAAGTTAATAGGTGACTTGACAGCTCTGCAAAATACATATCATAGACAAAAAGATGTAAATTGTATGTATTTGACAGAGCTGTCAACTCACCTATTAACTTTTCCTTATTATAATATTATTTGTTATGAAGATGTATAAGTATCTTAGTGTAGATACTCTATGGTCTTATTATTGTCTATGGTGTTGCTATGATAGATTTTGTCAAAAACAATATATCGATTCTATCCATTTCCTACAAATGTTTATTTTATTTTTCAACACAAATCCTAAACTTAATATTTGTTTATGCGAGTTCATACTTATTATGCGTATTCATGTTTATGCGCATTTATTTAAACGAATTTAAAAAATGGGAAAATGTTAATTAGTTTGGCGGAATCTGAACAATCATATCTGGCCACCCCGATTTGTCACTGGCAAGTTGGCAACTGGCAATTCAAATTTTACGAGTGCACGTCTATTTCTTGTGTCGTAACGGAAAAACCAGCAAACAGCAAATTTTTGTGAAAATTAACTCCTGAAGTCCTGGACATAACTGTTACTGCTTTGAGCCTGAAGTGAAAGCAATGGAATCTGCAGAGGAGGCCACGCTATCCTTACTTTCCTCTTTAGTTTAGGCAATAAAGGTTAATTCCTAACATTAATTCCTCAGTCGATGAAACTTAGCATAGTATGAGATAATACTTGCATAAAAAAATCCAAAAAACAAACCTAACCGAAGGTGAATTCAGCAGACACTGAAGAAATACAAGGTAAGTTCTCTTCTCCGTGATAGTTAAGCAGTTGAATATGTGTAAAGTAATTAAATTATCATTGCCTATCATCACTACAAAATATAAATTGAAGGCGCATGTCTGTTGTTATCTGTTATTTGCAAACTCCTCCTAAACCACTGAGACTTCAATGTGGTTTTCACTGTTAGCTAGGAAATGTTATTAGGACCAGCATAAACCCACCGTGTTTGGGTTCATTTAATTCATCTTGACCAGCACTTTATACTGTGGGTGTCATGATGGAGCTAGGAGTTGCCATAGCATAAGTAGTTGATAATGTTTTTATTTAAGTTTTTATGAGTACCTATTAGTCTCTTAGGTTATTATTGAGAAGTAATTAAACGAGCAGCAATTATAAAATTTGGTTAGAATAAGCATTTAAATCATTTGGTCGGCATACAAAGATTTTGTTCTCAAATAAAAAAATCAGGCAGCAATCCTTGTTCGGCAAATAATTTTGATAATGGTCAAAAATTAAATAGGCAGCTTACAAAACATGGGTTTGCATAATAAACATTCAGTCTGCAAAATAGTTACTTGGTCCGCAAAATAACTACTTGGTCAGCAAGATTTCATGATTGAACAGCAGAGAAAACATGTCGTAAAAAATTGTACTATAACTACTACTACTACATTATTACCACTACCGCTACCACCACCAGTACCACTGCCACCACCACCACCACAACCACCACCGCCACAGCCACTACCTACCACCACTACCACCACTACCACTACTACCACCACAACCACTACTACCACCACTACCACCGCTACCACCACCACCACTACTACCACTACCACTACCGCTGCCACTACCACTACTACTTGTAATCGTAATAATAATCATAAATCATAATCATAAAAGTTGCATAATCCAAACTCCTTCCTAATCTTTGTAAGGAATGCGCCCATTTTGCGCATGACAAGTTTGCTGAGATAATTTTTGCAACTTTTATATGCAGCTCAAAAAAAATTTTTTGGCTTCCCCTCTGAGTGCTTACCAAAATTTTATTAAACAGTAGCAGCTCATTGTAGCTCAAACATAATTACAGCCATCCAGAATGACATAAATTGCTGATTGGTTTTGTAATGTTTGCTGACCAATTAGCTATTTCTGCTTACAGATTAAATTTTTCTGCTCACAAAAATACGAATACTCTGCTAACCATTTAAATAACACCCGTTATTATTATGGTTAGGTTAGGTTATATTCCATTCTTCAGTTATCATCACCTAGCCTAACACGACTATTTGCAGCCATAATATTTTTGTGTGTTTAAATTAATGCAAGTACTCTTTTATTTTAGGAACATCTGATGATGCACTATGGCTTATGCAAAATTATGAGCCGTGGGACGAGCTCTTAAAGAAGTGGGAAAACACATATGTGGAGCGACAGAATTCTAAAACCTTGACGGTGTATGAGTACATAGAAAAGTTTCCAATACTCAAAAGCTCCAAAGCTCAAACGCTGGTAAGTAACCACGATGTAGCATCCTTGAGAAATCTTTGACCAAGTGTCCTGTTTTTTATACTTAGTATTTTTCTGATAAATCATGACAGAGTAACGTAACACATGTTTTGTTATTTCAGATATCCTGGGACTTTGAACAAAAGTACAAGAATGTAGATAGTGACTTATTAATTTAACTTTTGATTATTCCTAACAAAATTCAGAGTCAACTTGGTCCGAGCCTTGCCACGTGTATGCTTGGATGCGGAGATTTTTTAAAATTTTTTAACCCATAAGTACCCTTCGCCTGCATCCGGGCGTCGCATGGGGCAAGTCTCGGACTACGTTAACTCTGAATTTTTACCGAAATATTATATGTAGGTATGTGCAAAAAAATTGAGGTATGTCGCTTACTCGACGGACTATTCATATTTTCGATATTTTACCGACGATCGAAATACTACATACATCTGTATTTCAGTAGGTATAATCAGTGAAATCGACAGTAGTTTGTTTACTTTAAATGCACAGTAGTTTGTTTACTTTACAAATGAATAAAATTGAATATAAAATAACTTGCATACAGCTTTTTCAATTAATAATTAAGTACCTTCCTTTAATATAATAGTTTTAGGACTTAATTTATGAAAGATTCTGATTGTATAGATATTGATTATGCTTTGCTTTTCCATATTTTATTGTTACCTATTGGGACGTTTTTTTTTCTTTCCTATTTCCTATATTTTGTGACGGTTGTTCAGTTTTGCAATATGACTCAATTCAATACCTATGGTTTTCGTTTGTAATTGTACCCGATGTTGATTTGGTTGTTCTTAGTATATAACCAAGAACGACCAAAACAAAATCGTGTACTTTTTCTCCTAAATTAATAATTGCACTCTTTTCGACCAAACTTTAATAAAGTTTAATATAATTAACAGAATCTTTCATATCAAGTAATAGGCTCTTTTCACCCAAACTAACATAAAGTTTAATTGAAGTATCAGAAACTTTCATATTGAACAATAGGTTCTTTTCGCCCAAATTAATATAATGTTAATTGAAATATGCGAATCTTTTATATAAAGCATTCGTCTCTTTCATACTAAAGATTCACAATTTTAGGATAAATATTTATCGTATTTCCTGAAAGCAATGCGCAATCTCACGACAAAGCAGAAATATATTTAATTTAAAAGCGCAGTTGTTAGTCTCAAGCATATTAAATAGTCACGTTAAATTTTTTAAATCTTAAACTAAGCTTTAAACCTTAAGGCAAGACACACCAATTATTAAATAAAGAGTCGATAACTCTTCATTCAAGCATTTCTCGTTCTTGATTTGTTGTTTGAAATGAAGAACGACACAAATTAAATCTAAAATTTTTAGTTATTCGGTCCAAGAGCGTAAAAATTTTAGATAAAAGTTTCATGCGCTTTTGTAGCGAGTATTTTATTGTTTGATTTAAATAATAAACTCTGAAATCTTTTCACTCTTGATCCAAGAAATTTACGACTTTCCTCATATACGAATATGAAAAACTCTTAGATCAAGTAATATTACTTGACTGAAGAAATCTTTTCTATCTGTGTGGGTATAGTTAATGGTTAGAAATAAATAAATTAATGCTTTGGGAATTTGACGAAAACTTTTCGACGAATAACCTCATTAGGGTGAACCAAATTCCTGGACGGGCGTATCGATACCGTGCCGAAACGAGGGCAAACTGTTGGTGCCAAAACCAAGCACAACGACAGAGAAATTGCGTGTGGTTAAGATTTGTATAACAGTTCCGTGTAGCACGTATCAAGTATTTACGATGCATTTGCAGTTAACTCTGCCTACTTTCAGTCAAAGTCAAGTCAAAGTCATAAGTATTTATTTAATGTAGGGGCTTAAAAGTCCTCTTATTGAAAGTCATTGCGACTCCACCGTTTCGGTATGTACAGTTGAGGTTCAGTTTTCCTGGTCATATAAACTCATATAAACTGGTCATATGTGCAACTAACAATTTCCTTGTAAATAATTTTTTTAAATATTTTTTACTTAACTCAGATAAAGAAAATTATTGATTGAATGACTATGTTTTCTACTGCTACGTAGCAATGTTTGAATGAATACAAACATAAGTTTTTGAGACACTAAAACATACCTAATTTAACAAAAAATTACACCTAAACGGGTGGTTGTCTTCTATCAATAAATATAAAATTATATAAACATGATAGACATTAAATAGTATTGGTATCTGGGTTTATTACTCACTGACTCGAAAAGCGATATATCAAAACCTAAGGTTTCGTTGAACTCATGTAAACAAACTACTAACACAGAAAACCCCTAACAAAATGTAACTGTTAACACTTGAAGACATCTGACTGAAATACATGTCATCGCCTTCCGAGTTGAACCAACTGAATAGTATTACGTAATTTTACAGTGTTAATAACAGAGTTGGCAGTTAATATCGCCTTCGTTTTAGCACCACCCGTTTGTTTGACTAACAGTCGGCATGTGTCCCTTACTTCGTGCTATTTGCGAATCGGCATGACCTATTTGCGATTGTGGGTATGAATGAATGAAGGACTTTTGGTAGTTATTCCAGCACGATTTTTTATTAATAGACGTGGTTGCTTGTAAGTATTTCAAGCTAAATAAATAAATTAATTCCACTTCTGTTTTCACAAGGCAGACTAAAAATTCGAACGCATTACTGCCCGGGTTACTCCCAATAAATCTTGCCCGGCTTTTATCTCTTAATTCTTTGAAAAGACGTTCGTAGACGTAAACATAAATCAAAATATTACAGACTTGTGGGCGTTTATTATCAAGGGAACTGTATTTCTCGGACACCAATCCAAATTGTGTATTTTAATAAAACCACCAGCTTTGATCCAGATTCTCCTTTAATCCAGTATTTCTCAAGTAGTCATACAGCTTATTGGTTAAGAACAAACAATCTATATAATATCTTTTTAAGTCAACCGTTCACTATCGCTGCGTGCACTCGAATGCCCGCGCGCTACCACCACTCCCACCGAGCCGCACTCGGCGTCGTGTTGCCAGCGCAATATTTTAAAATTTCCACAAGATATCGTCGTTAATAACGTTACCGTTATTTTAAATTAACATAAAACGTTATTATAGTAAATTAATAATTTATGAAATTCATAAGAAATAATTACAATATTTTAATAACCCTTACAGTCGCCCATCCTGACATTGTGCATGTCCTCATGCACTAACTAGCCTTAGTACGAAATGAATTTATATAAATTTAATTATTAAATCAAATTCTAAATTAAATAAAACTAAATAGTACAATTGTTTATCGACAACCATTTATAATCAACAACTCTTGGGACCCATCAATTCCGCAAGAGTACAAAGTTCAACATCAACTATGTGCTTTTGCAAACCCATCCATTCTTCCAAAAACACATATTTGTAAAGTCAACAATACTTCTGTTCGCAAACCCATCCATTCTTGCGAACCGAAATAAAGCCAAGTTAATTTGATCACGAACCCATCCATTCTCGTGATCAACCTTATCCATATTCAACAGTACAGTGAACCCATTCCATTCTCACTGTTCTGTCAAACACAAGAACAATCAAACATAATATAACATTCATAATAATAGGATTAAATTAATTTGTATCTCTTAATGGCGCACAACATTTACATCAATTGCGTTATTAATTACATATAGATACAACAAAATTACAAACTATAATTATAATAATTGACCGAATTTCAGTTAAAACTTTTCATACATAAGTTCTTAATCATTATTATCACTTTTATCGGTTTCACTTTCTTCGTTATCAGATACATCATCATTTACTCTCAGCGCGGCAATATTGACCCAAGGCAACATCCTATCAGCTGCGACCGTAGTATGCCGTTTGTTCTTTGACCCTGTTAGGCCGGGGATTGCAGTTAACCTATATCTATCATTTCCTAGTATCGAAACGACGCGATACGGACCTATATAAGCGGGTTGTAATTTCTTACTTTTACCGTCATTTGCAAAAGCGGTTTTTGTGATTTTAACAAGTTCACCTTCGGCATAGACCCTCGCGGGTCTCCTATCTTTATCATACCTCCGCCTCTGCTTTTCCTGATCATTGTCTATTGCTTTTTTGGCTTCTTCTCTAATAACGGTTAAGTCAGAAGTTTCACGCGTCTCATTACGGACCTCATTGAGCCTAGGATTTATTTCAGAGTCCATGCACGTACCAAACATTATTTCAGATGGCGTCCTACCTAAAGTCTTATGGATCGTATTATTCAGTCCCCATTGCACCTTTCCAACCGTAACATCCCATTCCCTTTCATCCCTGTTCAAATTCTGAGCAGTTAAAGAGCCAAGGATGGTACGGTTGTACCTCTCTACCTGGCCGTTAGAGCGCGGACTGGCAACAGCGTTTAGAACGTGTTTCACACCTTTATCTAGGCAAAATCTCTTAAACGCATGAGATGTGAAACACGTTCCTCTGTCACTAACAATGCGATCAGGTACACGGAATGTGTAAAATATGTCTTCTAACACCTTGATAGCACTTTGGGTCTTTGTATTGCGAACTGGTTTAGCGAAAACGAATTTGGTAAACCCATCTACAATTACTAAAAGGTGGGTGTTTCCTCGTTTTGATTTGACAAAGGGTCCAAGGTGGTCAATGTGCAGCGTATGAAACGGGACTGCAATTTTAGGTATCGGGTATAAATACCCTTCCTTTGCAGAGTTATTTTTTTTAGCATAAGCACACTCTATGCAAGCACTGACATACTTCTTAACAAACCTCGACATTTTGAAAAACCAATATGATTTTTTAATACGTTCCAAAGTCTTCTCTACTCCTAAATGTCCTATTTCGTCATGGTTGATGCGGCACAATTGCCACCTTGCACCCTTTGGTACGACCCAACGAATATTGTTCTTATCTCCGTCCAAATACCGGTATAATCGATTGTCTTTAATAATGTAATTGTCTGCTATGTATTTAAGATCATTTTCATCCAAACCCGATTCTAAAACATTACGGATCCTACACAACTCCGTGTCACCTAATTGTAAAGTGTGCAGCCAGTCTTCGTTACTGATGCTCATGACGGATGGATAATGTTCAGAAACTTGCACAGTTTCTTCATCTGATACAGGGTTACGAGAAAGCGCATCCACGTGGGCCATTTTTGCACCTGGACGATATTCAACGGTGCATTGGAACTCCTGCATAAGAAGCCACCATCTCGCAACTCTCGGCAGAATATCTCTTTTTGAGAAGGTAGACCGGAGGGCACTACAATCAGTTACGATTTTAAAATCTTGTCCTAACAAATATACCCGAAACTTCTTCAGAGAACATATCACAGCTAACGTCTCAAGTTCGTAAGCGTGAAAGTTTCTTTCCTCTGGGGAAGTTTTGCGACTGTAATACGCTACCGGTCTAAATGCATCCTCATCAGGTGATTTCTGCAACAAAACGCCACCAACTCCCAGTTTGCTGGCGTCAGTATGCAGCTCTGTCTGATAGTCGGGATTAAAAATTGCCAGTATAGGTCTAGTTACCAGCTTGTCCTTTAGTGTTTTGAAAGCTGTCTCCTGCTCGTGTGTCCATGTCCAGACTGCATCTTTGGTAAGTAATCTTGTCAGGGGGTGTGCCAAGGTAGCGAAATTGTGAATGAATTTTCGAAAGTACCCTACCAGACCGAGGAACTGTCGAATTGTATGCTGATCAGTTGGGCATGGAAAATTCAACACACATTGAATTTTTTTGTCCCCTGGTCTTATTCCAGCCACACTTATCTCATACCCCAAGTAATCGATCTTGTCCATGAGAAACTCACACTTCGTCAAATTAAGTGTGAGGTTGGCACTTTCCAGTAATTGAAAGACCTTTTCTAGCCTGGTCAGGCACTCGTCAATATTTCGGCCATATATCAGCACATCATCAATATATGATGTAGCACCATCATAACGAGCGGGACCTAGAACCTTGTGCATCATCCTTTGGAAGACGGCCGGCGCGTTAGCCAACCCGAATGGCATACGATTAAACTCGTACTGGCCATCCGGGGTGACAAACGACGTTAAAGGCCGCGAATCCTCGGACAATGGCACTTGGTAGTAGCCAGATGTTAGGTCAAGTGTGACGAAGTATGCTTGTCCTGACAACCGCGCAATTTCATCCTCTATGTTAGGCATAGGGTAACGTTCCTTTATTGTAACGGAGTTTAACATCCTGTAGTCAACGCACATTCGTATTTTGCCATCCTTCTTTCGAACTAAAATGATAGGACTAGCATACTCTGACACACTCTCCCTCACTATTCCCGCTTCCAACATGTCATCTACCATCGTGCGAACATTTTCTCGCTCCTTATGCGAGAGCCTATATGGCCGATAAACAATTGGCTTTTTGTTATTCAGCTCAATAATCATTTCCGTTGTGTTAGTACACCCTAACTGCTTTAAATTTGATGCAAAGCAATGTTCATATTTATCGAGTAGTGCTAAAAGCTTTTCGCGGTGAGGTTCGTCAATTGAAGTTCCTATACGTATTTGCGTTTTGTCAATTGTGTGCTGTTCTGGCAGCTCGTCAATAGACGCGACTGTACGATTTACAACCCTAACCTCCGTACCGCGACTTAAAACCATTCCCGACCTAATCAAACTAGACGATGACACAGGAGATACTAAAATATTAACCACTCCGTTTTTCGCTGGGTAAATGCCTCCTAACACAACGAACTGCTGAGAGGGCTTGCCAACAATCTTACTGGTTACTAATATTTCACCGTTGAACTGCGGTTCCACGATCGTTTTAACACTAGCTAGACCACAAACGTTTATGTCCGAGACTGAAAATAGCTTAACGGTAGCATCTTCATTGAGTTCCGTTTGCGAAAAGGGCATTTCATGACCTAAATTAAGAAAACTAAGCTCATCAGCGGTCTTATAGACAGCAACATGCGACTGCTCAGTAAACGACTGACCTATCAACATAGGGTGTTCTAAATATTCGTCTTTCACAACATGACAAACTACATTAGCAGCAACGCCGTCAACA
Organism: Ethmia dodecea; assembly: GCA_963855545.1. Lineage (NCBI taxonomy): Eukaryota > Metazoa > Arthropoda > Insecta > Lepidoptera > Depressariidae > Ethmia > Ethmia dodecea. The sequence continues at coordinate 13,606,868 of OY979443.1, read as the reverse complement.
ACTATGTTTACACTAATGGCACCAAGAGTGCGAACTATGTCGTTACCAAAACCCTTCAAAGCAGTTGTTTCACCTCTACACGTCAAGCCTAACCGTGACACGTGAGATTGCCTAACCAAGGTTACCTCGCTGCCAAAGTCAATAAAGCATTTTGTGGGAACATTATTTACGGTGATTTCTTTAAAAAAACTTTGAGTTTGGGGTAGTGTTTGAAATACACAGTGTTTTTTGAACGGTGTCCGTTTTACTATCCCTCACACTAGTGCTAAAACAATTTTCAGTCTTATGACCCATTTTGTTGCAGTTCGCACACTTTGAAATTGGTTTAGGGCACTTTAAAAATGGGTGTCCCTTTTCTTTGCAGTTGTAACAATAAATATTATTATTTGGGGCAGGTATTTTAGCTATCCTAGCCGAGTTACTGTTATTGTTCGAGATATCGGTTCCGGACCTATTCTTGTAAAACGTTTTATCAACGAAGTGAGATTGAGACGAGTCCTTATTGCTCATTAAGAACCAAACCAAACCAAACCCTGGAGCTTCTGCATTGCGAAATGGATTGTGGTTTTATCGTCCCAGCCGTAAACAGTAGCACATTCGTTTACCTTGTTCAACCCAATATCTATACGTTGGCTTTTTGCTGACGGATCAAAATCAGGCAACATGTTTTTATGATTATTTGAAGTATACGTAATGGGCGAAGCAGACGGCTGGGGCGGTAAACTTTTAAGGGAACTAAGAATACCAATAAGATCTTTTGTGGTAAATGTAGGGCTTACAGATCTAACTAACCGAGGGGAATGTCGCTCGGTTCGGGTTCTACGAGGTTCAGGACCTTCATCGTTCTTACTCGGACTGCGCGGGCGTCTACGAGAACGGTTTTCATCATGTTCATGATCCTTAGTATGCTCACGTTCCGTTGGATGCACAAGGGGTTGATTAAGTTCACGATGATTACTCACAGTTTTCCGCAATCGAGTACGCTCCTTTTCCAGATGGTCTTGCAGATCACGAAGTCTTCTGCGTTCGTGATCCATTTCTCGTTCAAGTGCGCGAAGTCTGTCGTCGTCGCGCGAACTCCTGCTCTCGTTCAGGCGGCTCCGTCGATGCTCCGGCGGGCTGTCACGACGGGTGCGGCTACGACTTCGCCTGACCTCTTCATAATCGCGCCTTAGCGAATCCGTGTCACCTGAAGGTGTCTCCAGGCGTCGTGACCGCGACCTCTCCATCGTTCTGGAACTCGAAACAAGACCAACTATGTATTTGTTCAACTAATTTACAAACTGAGTTCAGGGTATCATAAATTGGACGAAAAACTGTTATTTTCTATTATAAGTTTCAAGAAAAGAAAATATTTCCTATCGTAGACATTCTGCACGTGCCAGCACATATGAAGCATATGCATGTGATGCATAAGAGATCGGTCATTATCTTAAAAAAAACGCATAAATATTTTAACTGCAGTTAAGTACTGATAATAAAAAGGATAATACATATTAGTTTGGGGCTTTAATCATAACGATCACTCTGATTTCGTAGGATTTCACTGACCCGTATTTTATTCACTTGTAAATTTTATCATGCTAACTACCTTATTTACTTGTAGACGTAACTATATATTATAACACCACACGTTTTAACCGCAAATCACTGCACCTTTTCACGCACTATTTAAAACACTATGTCATTTATCGTAAGATACGAAAAGTAAAATTTTGAAGGTACTTACCACTTCTGAAGTTTAATAAAACCACCAGCTTTGATCCAGATTCTCCTTTAATCCAGTATTTCTCAAGTAGTCATACAGCTTATTGGTTAAGAACAAACAATCTATATAATATCTTTTTAAGTCAACCGTTCACTATCGCTGCGTGCACTCGAATGCCCGCGCGCTACCACCACTCCCACCGAGCCGCACTCGGCGTCGTGTTGCCAGCGCAATATTTTAAAATTTCCACAAGATATCGTCGTTAATAACGTTACCGTTATTTTAAATTAACATAAAACGTTATTATAGTAAATTAATAATTTATGAAATTCATAAGAAATAATTACAATATTTTAATAACCCTTACAGTATGAATCTTGACTCTGGAACTTTATCCAGAACTGTTAACGTTCCTTTAACTGCACTATCAAAACCAGGTATTTGATATCAAAATTTTGCATAATTTATGAACTTAATATATTATCTTGTCAGTCATTCAACAGCTGTCGGTTGAGTCAGCTGACTGTGTCAATAGCAATAGCTAGTATATTTTAAACATAAAAGTAACTAAAGTCTATGTAGGCTATCCTCTACCGCTACCTGTGAATCGATTTGGATCAAAAATGTTAGACACATTGTTTGGATATTGAGGAATAGTATACTTAAGTAGGTACTTAGTTTTTAACTCCGGAACGCGGACGAGTCGAGGGAACAAGCTCGTAAATAATATCGGAATCGCTACTTTAGAGATATTGGATTCGATTCGACTAAACTTATTTTAGTTTAGTCCTGTCTTTGCCTTACCTCAAAAAAAAACGGATAAAAGATAACCTACCGAATCTAGTCCTGTCAGGCTGTATTTTAGTCGTGACTATTTTAGACGTAGGTACTTAAGCACTAAACGCGTTATGAAATGCCTTAGTTGACAGGACCAATTTTAATTTGACAGCACTAAATATCTCTCGTCTCTTTTCTTTTCTAGGAGAAAAAAAATGACAGGAGTAAACTAAAATAAGTTTAGTCGCTGTGAAGCAGAATCGGGGCCAGTGTTTCCCAACTATTCTTATTTCAAAGTTAAATTCACCATTCTCGCTTCTGGATAGTAGCTGCTAATGGATTTGTATCTTGTAACGTTGCTTGTTTTTAATTACTATTTTTGGACCACTCCCAGTGCATGGTGCATTGAGAGTGGTCCAAAATGTTTACGGTGGTTGTCATACCAAAAATAAAATCACTACGTCTTCCGTTAAACATGTCGTTCTTAATGTATCGTTGCACACGGTATTCACATATTATGTTTAATACGTAAATATAGATGTTGAAATCTAAAATTAAGGTTATGAATATAGAAACGAATCGCCTGCCTCGTTCGCTTTCGTGGTCGATGTCTATTCTTAGTGATACTACACTGGAGTGATCAAATGTAAAGGTTTCATACGGCTACTGTTGGTATTTCATTAGCTGTTAGAATCGTCAATATCTGTTTCTTCTCATTATCTGTTTTCTGGCCTCAACCTTAGTGTTGTCTCCGTTAAAAATAGAACATCACGTGTTTCCGAAGTAAATCGGTATAGGTACCTGAACTAATTCTTATATTGACGTGCCAAATCGCGTTCAGTTGTAAAAATGTATATAAATAATCATTACAAAGATGCTACGTCACCAGTATTATTTCATTGGAGCAAAAACGTAACATGCACTGCATATTATTCAAAATCAATGTATGTAATGTAATGGTCTTGTTTACGCCAGTTGTTGCCCGTGAGTACGCCCGCATGATCTTCAGGTTATTGCTTTCCCTAGGAACTAAGTACATTGTTGGTTTTCCGGGATAAAAGTGCACAGTATGTCCTTTCGCAAGATATAAAATAGAGATGCGATGAATAGTAATGCCGAATACCGAATATCCGGCCATGCTCCATGCCGAATAGTCAAACATTTTTACGACATGTTACGACCTATCTTATTGTAGTACCTACTTGCGGTGCGGAGGCAGCACGAGCGCAGTCGTTCAGGGGAACGTATTTGTTTCATTTTCGAGTTATTCGTGTCACGACACACATTAAGTACCTATTTGTTACAATATTCAACTGAATCAATTTAAGTGTGTAGGTACTAATTTTGTAATTTGGGAATGGAATTTAAAGATATCACCACAGGCCCTAACATTCAGAGTGTCTCAAATATACACAATATACTGCAATATATTCTTAACTAGCGGATGCCCAGCGGCGTTGCCCGCGCGGATTCCGTTTATTCCCGTTCCCGTCGGAATTTCCGAAAATCCCATCATAGTGGTTGCCTACGACATATTTAAGACACCTACATACCATACTTCAAATAGCGGGTGCCCAGCGGCGTTTTCCCGCGTGGATTCAGTTTATTCCCGTTCCCGTGGGAATTTCCAAAAATCCCTATATACCAATTTCCTACGACATATAAGACACCTTCATACCATTTTTTAAGTTTCTAGGTGTTATCGTTTCGGAGTAGTATTATTATTCCCGTTCCCGTGGGAATTTCCAAAAATCCCTTCATATCAATTTCCTATGATATATCAGACACCTTCATACCATTTTTCAAGTTTCTAGGTGTTATCGTTAGGGAGTAGTACGTATTTCTCTTTTTAACCAGTTTTTATAATTTCCCGTGGGAATGAGATATTTTCCTGGAATAAAAAGTACCCTAGATGTTGACCCGGGTACTCAGTTATCTGCATACAAAATTTCATCAAAATCCATCCAGTAGTTTTTGAGTGATGCGTGCACAACCAGACAGACAGACAGACAGACAGACAGACAGACAGACAAAAATTCCAAAAATTGCTGTTTCGGTATCTATATCGATAACTATATACACTACCGTTAAAATTTTCAAAAAATATTTAATGTACAGACACGGCCCCGTTAGAGTTTTATTATATGTATAGATATAGATATAGATATATGTACGTAATTGTTTTTTTCCAGGCAAGATATATGTATTATGAAGTCCACTAAGGATGTACGTACAAATGCAGAATTTTTACCGACAGATACCTAGTCCGTGATCGCCGTGGCCGCATTCTGTCGTGTTCTTGAGCTTTTCGTCGAATGTCATTCTTAAAACCGATCCCAAGAACAAGGCCATTGACCTCCTATTTATATCGTAGATACAACTTTGTGGTGCTAATTTTAAGGTTCTGGTTTTCCTGTCAACTGCTTTTTAGCTTCATTCTGGCCATAAACTGTTCGCTTCTTCTGGCAATTGGAACACTCCGAAGTGGTTGTAGATAACTAAGTATATTATTATTCACTTACCATCAGGTGACCCGTCTGGTCGTTTGCCCCTATAGGTACTTAGTAAATAAAAAAAAAACTATCATTCGATAACTCAATTCTACATTTCTACATTTGATTTGATTAGACCCTATAAACTAGGACTTGATTCGTCCAAACACTGTGTTTCGCAGAAGTAGCTCCACCGGTAGTAGGTACTACCATTTTCAACAAACGATAATTATTAATACAATGAAATTGTCTATATAAAAAAAAACATAAAAAAGATTAACCAATTGACGACGATACCACGATCACTTTTAGAAAAAGTAACTTTCTTAACTCGTCGATTTTGTTGATACGGTCAACTTCACACAAAATATTAAATTTTGTTTGTATTACCTACATAAGTTAAATTGTAGAATCAAAGATACTAGTACCTGGCATAGAGATAAACTTACCTTTAAAGTGGTTGTTGAAATTATATTTTCAAAGGTTTCCCTTAATTGAATTTGATTGTTTATTTGTTCTAGTCTAGACACTTCAAGTGAAGGTAATGTAAATCCAATGGATAAAGACCTAAGTATAAATGGATTCCGCTTCATAATCCTTTTTGAATTATAATCTACTTAAATAAAAGAAAAATAATTAATATTATTACAAGTTCAAAGTTAAGATAGAAGAGGGTTCATTTGATTTTACTAAAAGCATCTTAAATAATGGGGGAAAATATTAGAAAATTAGCATTAGCTAAGATCTATACTAGCATTCTAATGCATTTCTGCAGACTGGTATGTTAAGAACGTACCGTAGAAGTCTGAAATAGCGCGTCAGTTGTCACCCAGCCAAGCGGTCATGGTGGCTGTTTTCTCTAAACATGTTGTGGAAGTTGTGGAACCATATACAGGGTGGGTTTATTCATAAAATATTATTTATTAGAACTATTTTATTACTAGCGTTAGTACAGTCAAGAGCACGTGGAGCTTGACACATTGGACTTTGTAGCGTTCTTATTACAATCGCCTTAGAGGTCATACTCGCAATATAATTGTAAAGCTTCATTATGCTCTTGACTGTACGTACCTACTCTATTGTGGATGTGTGTGTGAGAGCATCTACATTTTGATTGACGTAGCGGCTCTTTGTCCAGAGTCAGTGGTCGCGGGTTGGATCCTTAACAGCGATATGATATTGGTTGTGGTTTTGTGTTAGAATATTTATTACGTATTTTAATATGTAACAGTTTTAAAGGTCCTACCTACCAACCTACCCATATACAATATCAATCTAGTTTGATATTAGGTGACCGTGTGTGAATTGTGTTCTATTATTAGGCCGTAGCTCAGTTAATGAAAGACTAAATCATTTTTTATTTCCTATAGAAACATAAAGATACATGACTTCCTAACCGACTAACCTAGGAAGCTGACATTGGATCTCGATGGGTTTCATTCGTTTTCATTTATTGCCAGTCATGTTTTTAGATTGTCAGTAGAGTAGGTATCTACCTAGGTGTTACAGGCTACTGAAGAACAATGACACTCTGTAAGTGTGAAATAAAGGGTGTCCCAGAAGTAAAGATACTTTTCTCAAAATAAAACTGGCCACGGAGAAAGATTTAAAAAGGTAAATAAATGATTGTCATGGTAACCATAGATAACATATCTATCAAAATAGGCGGGTTTAACATTTCTTTTGCATGTTTTTCAAAATGAAGCGATCCGAACAAGAATTATTTTCAAAGAGAGTTGTTTAGTACTATTTGTGTCATGGGAAATCTGAGACAATACGTCATTTTATTCAAGAAGGAGCAAGAAGAACTAGTCTGGACAGAATAATAAAACGTTACGAAGAAACGGAAGAGACTAATTTCAAAAAGATTCCGGGAAGACCACGTACAGTATCTACATCTAGAAATATAAACAAAGTAAAAACGATTTTTGAACAGTCGTCTTCAACATCGGTGAGAGTTGCGGCAAATAAATTTAAAATTTCTAAGTCCAGTGTATCTAGAATTAAATGTAATGATGTAGGCTTGAAAGCTTTTGTAAAATTAGCTGCCCCCAAATATGTCAAAGACCAGGAGGCGCGTGCAAAGCGAGGGTGCCGTAAAGTTTACGAAAAAACTTTGAAAAAATTTCTTATAATTGATGATGAGACATACGTACCGGTTGACCCGGGCGACGTTCCTGGGAAACAATATTTCCACGCAACCAGTCGTGACGTTGTTGATTATAGCAAAAAAATCGTACCAAAGGCTAAGTTTTTAAAAAAATACCTTGTTTGGCAAGCTATTGATGAAAACGGCAATGTTTCCGAACCCTATTATCGTACAGGGTCTATGAACTCCCAGATTTATCTTAGAGAGTGCATTATCAAACGTCTAATACCTTTTATAGACAAGCATTATCAGCAAGAAGATGTTTTGTTTTGGCCGGATTTAGCTTCATGCCATTATGAGTTTGAAGTTACTCAGTATTTACAGACTGCGGGTGTTGAGTTCATAACTCGACAAAACAATGCCCCGAACGTTCCTCAAGCTCGAGGTATCGAAATGTTTTGGGCCCTGTGTAAAAAAGAGTATAAAAAATACACAGATATACCACAAACGTTGACATCCTTCAAACACCGATGGACTAGATTGGCCAAAAGAGTAGCAGCTTCATCTGGAAAAGCGGTCATGAAGCGTGCTGCTATTAATATGAGAAAAATTGGATACAAAGGTATCGCTGGAGCAAATTTAATATAGACATTAAAAATAAATTACTTTTACTTTCATTTGCATACCAAGTTTATATGATATCGGATTATTTTTAATTAAATATTGGTAAAATTATTTTGTCTCTTTACTTCTGGGACACCCCAGTAATAATAGTGGATGTGAGCAGCTACTAAGAAAAGACGCTTACTATTTTTTTTGGAATTCAAACAGGAATGGAAAAAATGTGTTCCACGCGATTGCTGGGCACCGGCTAGATTCCATTACAGACTGTGTTAATTCAGATAATTTTCATATGTTCTGTCTCGTTTCGTGTGCTTAGTTCTATTAAGTATTTACTTCTATATAATGGTTAAAGCTGTTTATCCATCCTTGACTCCCTGACCACTATTTCAGTGATTACTTATTGACAACAATAGCTAGGTCATTGAATATAGGTTAATAAGCACTAGTGCGGGCATCAAGTTATCTTCCTGCTAAATTTCTTCAAGATTTGTAGAGATTAAAGCCATGAAAGGGTAACAAACAGACATATAGAGTTACTATTCCATTTATAATATTAGTAGGGATTAAAAACACCCTGTATATACATACAATGTATACTCTTGCGGGACGTTGACCATGTCAAGGAAGGTGATATCTAGTCTATTGTTTGTGGCATACACACACAACTTTCTTAAAGTGTTATGGAAACTAGGATTTTCTTACACAATAGATTTCGTTCGACACTGTTAGGTTTATTTTCCTAGTTCTCTCTGATTGAGTCTTTTTGAATAATTTATATTTGTTCATTGATTACTTACTAATATAATATACCTATATAATATAATTAATATTTCGTTCAGATGGGTAGAAGCCCGACTCTGATTCCGTGGAAATTGGGTAGGTGCTTTGTGTGGCTTGGACACGCTCTGGTTCTGCTCCTTTAGCAGCTGAAACTCTTAAAAAGAGAAAATATCTGGGCCTGGTTCAATGTTTTAATTTCGTCCCATTTGCAACAGAGACGTCGAGTCCGTGGGGCCCAGAAACAAAAGTTTTTGTAAATGAGCTCTCAAATCGTCTCATCGATGCGACACAACATCCAAGAGCTGGCAGCTACTTTTGTCAAGGAGTCTGCATAGCTGTTCAAAGGGGCAATGCTGCCAGTTATATGGGTACGCTGCCTCGATGTGATGTGATGCTTTGGATGAAGTCTTTAATTTATAGTTTAAAATGTAATACCACGATATTCTTTTGTTTGCTAAATAAATGAATTAAATAACTAATACAATAAAGACATAAATCCTCTTTTTTGGGTACTCAACTGATTAATCAGCCAGCCTAACCTCTGCAGAGAAAACTTAAAATAGAGCTAGTAATAACTGTGAAAGTAAGCTTTTTAAAAAAAACATTTGTAGGTACATGCTGGGATTCGAATCCGAGCCTCACGAATGAGATGCGGGCTCTTTAACCACTAGGTTATCACTGCTCTTTTAGGAAGTATGAATACAATGATTACCTATCGGATATGTGTAGCAGTTACAATATCTATTACAATTTGATTACTTGCGCAGTGATGAAATATGGATGCTTTAGAAATCGAAATAATATCAGGAGCCTAATTCTCGCACAATAGAGATTATGTCAAAGTAGAGATATGTCGAAAAAACATGGCGAATGTCGATTGCAAACATTTTTCGCTATTCTCAGAATCTCACGGTAGACATATAATATGTCTCCCCTCAGCGCTCGACATGCAACGAGTGGTCGGTTGCAGTAGAGACGTGATGTCGCACGCAAAGTTGTATGAAAATAACGTCTAACGGATAATGCAAAGACGTTTAAAGAAAAAGTTTCTCTCAAGAATGATTTTCTTCCAACCTCTTTTGCGGATATGTATGTAAGATTCAGACATAAATTAGGTTAGGGTATTTATTTATTATTAGCCGTAATTCCTATATCCGGGCGTGTTGAGTGTGTTTTTGATAATGGCCGATGAGGAATTTATGTTCGCATTTATGAACAACTTGATAGAAGAAGCTGAAAATGCGGACGGTCTTTTAGGAAAAACTTTCCGATTTCCAAGTAACTAGTTATCGAATCAATGAGTATTTTGGAGCTTCATTTGCGGCCTCGTACCTAATATGTTCAGAACAGCTAAGTTAAAACGGCCGTACTGTAACTAATTAGGTTCCAGATATCGTGAATATCTACATACTTATATTTCAATCAATCATTCAAGTGAAACAATTGAATACCTACCTACGCTCTATCAATAGTTAATCTAACTGACGGGCTTGTTGGCTCAGTTGGTAATGACTCTGCATTCTGAGACGGGGTCGCGGGTTCGATTCATGTTCGATTCAGGCCAACAGTAGTGTGCATGAACATGTCTGTTGGCTTCATGTCTGGTCGTTTAATATTTATTTGAGTATGTTTATCAGTTGTTGAGTACCCATAGTACAGGCCATGCCTAGTTTGGGACTAAATAACCGTGTGTGAATTGTGTCAATTTGTGTCCTACAATATTATTATTAAATACTATTAAACTACTTCCAAGTAAGTAACCTAACCTTAATTTAATTCATACTCTCATTTCATGTAGGAAACGTGACCGTTGAACGCTTTGGGATCACGAACGTTGAAAGGAAATACACCACAATCCGGGGTATCGAAAATAGTTTGTACTATTGAAACACGGCCGGTGAACTGCTTACAGGATTTTGGGAAGTATGTTACCATACATAGTGTCGATATTAGTAGTGAATGATTAAATTGGTTCTTCATTTAGCGAAGCCGATGATTGCGTGCAAATAGAGAAATTCTGGAAATACCCACTTTTCACGAGAACATTCGACCCCTAAACGTGATAGGTGGTGAGCCGGGTTTGTTTACACATGTCTCAGAATTAATTCTGGGACCTGCGGGCATCCTCACGATGTTTTCCTTCACCGTCGAGCTAGTGATATAAACATAGTTTTTGGAAAAAACTCATTGGCCTCACTGATTTTCATCATGTGAAGCAGGATCTTTAACCGTAAGGCTATCAGTGCTGCTAGTACAAAAAACTCTCGATTTTTATCAAAATCAAAATCAAAAATAATTTATTTCTATAGGTATTAAACACACACTTAGAAACGTTAATATTTTATAATAGGAAGGCACTCTAAACTCGTCCATGAAGATTGGCTAAATGCAAACAGCAGCCCATCTCCACCGACGAGTTGCTGGTTCCAAATGCAGTACCCCGAGAAGAGCCAGCAAGAAACTCAAGGGCAGCTCTTTTTAATCTCATGTCTTACTAATAAATATCGCTTACAATAATAATTATAATTAATAGCCTTACATAGCGTCGAGTCGGTTAATCCCATGCATGATGGTCTACTAAGTAGTCTGTAATTTTATAGTGGCATTTTTTATGTAATTTTTGCTTAACTATTGTTTTAAATTTGTCAAGAGGCAAATTTTGTAAGTCAATGGGAATCTTATTGTAAAAGCGTATACATTGACCCTTAAAGGATTTGGTAACTTTAGATAATCGACTAACATAAGCAGCCAGTTCATTTTTATTTCTAGTGTTTATACAATGTCTGTCACTATTTTTTTTGTATAGTGATATATTCTTTTTAACATACAATATGTTTTCGTAAATATACTGTGACGCCAGTGTCAGTATATTAATTTCCTTGAATTTTTCCCTTAGAGACATCCTAGACCCCATTTTATAGATTGCACGAATGGCTCATTTCTGCAAAATAAATATTCTCTGAACATCAGCAGCATTCCCCCACAGTAGAATGCCATATATAATCCTGGAAATACCCACGTTTCACCAGTATATTCTTCGGTACCCTAAACATGATAGGTGGT